>CM069436.1:68649370-71049370 GCA_035610365.1 Aquatica leii
CTTGAAAACCGGACCGTTCTCGGCATATTTGAGCGAGTAAAATAAAATCTACTGCAATAAACACAAGTTAAACAATAACACTACAATATTCAGACAAGAACAAGAACTTTGAAAAGCAAAAACTACTACTAAAGATAAAAAACAAAACCTTTTTGTTTCTTGCTTCTCCTGAACAGTTGTATTTTTTCTATTTCGGTAAACCTTTCCCTCAAAACTATAATAGGTAATTGATTGTGTTTTTTATCTTATTCCTTGGCGACGCTAGTAACAAACGCAGCAGAGCAGATTTAAAAAATCTAGCTATTTTCTTTTTTACTTTCCTTTTAATAACACAATAAACTTTTCAAACTTTCTAAGTCATTAAAAAAATTACTATTTTTTTAAATTAAATTTTACTTGCTGTACAGCTTTAAAACTATGTAAAGAAAACGTGTTCAAGAATTTCACAAAAATTAATTTAGTAGTTTTGAGAAAAGTCTACCTCGATTTGCATGGAAAAATAGGCTCTGTTTAGTACCCCTTAAGAGGGAGGTGTTACGATGGCTTAAATTTACGGTTATCTTTGCTCGTCCCTGTATAAAGTAGTTACTTACATAATAATGATTGGCAACACGTTTGTTAGTATATCATCATATAAAATACATGTAATCTAAAAAGTTACAAATAAAAAACGAACCGAGCCAAACTAATTTTTTACAATTCAGCGTTTTTCCCTACATACTCAACGGTTTACATTTTGCCAACTTATGATTTCACGTATAAAGCATCTTGGTTATGAGTGGAAAAATAATTTCAAACCGCGTTTGGCTTGATAATTTGGTTTGCTTAGGTTTTAGAACACATTTTAACTTTTTCTACACAAAATGTAAAAGCGAATAATGACTTAAAGTTTTTATATGCTCACAATTTAATTGAAATATTTTCTTCATAATCAATTTTAAATAAACTTTAACGAACTCCTCTTTACATTTTAATAATTTCACTATTTTTTGGAATTCTCTTAAATATGTTTAATTAGCCGGTTCCGTAAAATGAGGAGGTCTTTGTTCAATTTAAAATTTGTTTAGTCTATATGAACTCTAAAAAAAACACAAGTTTTATTTCACCAAAATACACCAGCTGATACTGAGAAATCTAGTAAAATCATACAGAATCATATTTTTACCATCAAATTTTGTAGGTGATCAAAATTATCCTACTGGTCGAAGTGTTTTTAATTAGGTTTGTTTTATGCTATGCAAAGAAAAGACAGTAAAGGCGCGTATAAGTTTTCATTTCACCTCGTCAAAATCGACCAGGCAATTTTTGAAAAATTATATCTTCAGAATTCGAAGTTAGTAAACTTGATCACAAAAATAAGAAACTTTTAAATATTATTGAAAAAGCTTTTAATTAAGGAAAAGTGAGCAAAATAATAAAATTAATTACAAAAACGATAGTTAACATAACAAATATTTTTTTTTATAACGTATATTCTTTACCATCAATTTTCTACACTCAGGTTTATTTCTCAGTTCCCTTCTTTTTTGGTTTTGGAAGCAGACATCACACATCTTCCATCATCACAGCAAACCTATCACTTATCAACAAATCTAAAAACTTGAAAAATTATTTTCAAGGCAAATTTTATTGCCTTTGCCGTTATTCCTTCGGACAAATAAACCTTTTAATGGAGACAAACATACATATCTATAGAAAGATCCAGTTGGTACAATATAATCTGGCAACTCCGATGTAGCAGATATTTCCAGATTCCGTTGCGCTTTCTTCATTAGCCGGCAAATCAACAAGTAATGTGCTTCTTCATCTTCGTAGAAGAGCGTAGCAGCTGCAACAACGCTTTTACCAGGTGCGACGTTTCCGGTTTTTATTTCGCTTGAGGAACTAATTCGTTCTGACGATTTTCCATGCCTTGATCTGGGAAACTGTATTCACGTCGAACGGACATATATACCAGTTTCCTCAAATCCCGCAACAAGGTTTCTTTTTATTGCAGAATCTGAGACACCCGGGTGTTTACTTACAACATCGTCTATGTTTGTTTAAGAAGTCTAGCAAAGATCTCTTTTGCGTACAACGCTCTGTTTTTGATTTTCTACTTTTCATTGAAACACCACTTGTCGCTTCAAACTATTTTCCAACAGCAACGTCAGAGGGGGGTTTTAGCAAATGTGTGCTTTTTGGTGGTAATCACGCAAAATGCTACATTATTTTCTTTATGACTTCTGCACTTAAATGTGAAGAAAGATTGATCGCCGATTAAAACTTTTTTTCTATCATACGTTGATGGCATGTGGCAAAAAAATTGTTTTTAAATCAGTTGGTAAAAGTATCTTTGCATCAATCTATCTATGTTGGGATTTCTTGAAGAAACGAAGTACCGCTACTACAACAAAGTTCAGAACAACAAGACGTTCCGTTAGGTCTACCTTTCTGTCCTTGAATGTTCTACAGATTTTTTCTTTTATAAATAATGAAGAAAGGTAATAAAACTGTACTAGCCGAATTCCCAAACTAAAATAGAAGTCGCAGACTTGGAGAAATTGATTACCCTTTCTGGGTATTTTACACCCCTTCAAAAATAGCTTTGATTTTTCCCGGGTCATCCGACAAATTGCTCTCGTCATAATTAAAAATATGACTTGGTTGAACTTCTTCTAGCACTTCACCTAATTTGGTAAAATAATTTTTTGTGTTAGTCCGGCTTTGAATCTTTTAATATTTACTGCCTATAACATCTTTGTGAGAAATGAGTCTACTCAATCGTCACCTGGCACATTATTTTTGAAACGGCGTTCAACAACACTTTTTTCGTCTAGTTAACTTTTAACAAATATTTAAAGGTTTTTTTTATTTGACGGAAATCCCCAATCGGAATGTTTTCTAATGGCATTAATAAATGCGTTTTTTCTCTAGTGTCCCTCTTGGTGCTGTGCCATGAAATCTTGAAATTTATTACTAAGTGTCTCTTATGAAGTTTTAAACTCTCTTAAAGCTTACATCATGGTCATGTTACTAGCCGCTATTGCTTGTAAAGTATCTTCGAGTGATTCACGGGTAAAGTTTTTATATTGCCGCGTTCCAATCTTACGTTTGTAAACTCGTGGCATTTTCTGTAAACAAAGTTAGATGATGTTTGTCTGTGTAAATGTTTTCCGTTTGTATTTTATTGTATTTATTCTACATTAATTGTTAATGTCATTGTTTGTTTTATTTCTTTAAGTTTTTGAAATTGTGACTGACTCAGCTCGTCTTGTACCTGCTTTGTTGGCCGTGATGAAATGCGTACAAAAGCGTCACAAAACGTCGCCGAAAAATAGCAGCAACAAAGTTGTGACATATTTGCCTCTTTTACTAGAAGGTTAAATAAAACTACTTTGCAAATAACCGTCTTAATAATACAGTTTTTATTCTGGACAATTCCCGTATTATCGTTATCACACAGGCTGAGCTTTCGTCATACGTCGCATTGGGACATCTTCAGAGTCAAGAACAAAGTTTCTTATTCAAAACTCAAAAAAACAATTTTTGCAATTATATAAACACATTTTTGCATTTAGTAGTACAGTAAAGATTTTTTGTATTCTAAAAGTTTTTGAAACTTGAACTTTTTTGATTTGTATTAATTTTTCTTTTTAAATTGATGTTCTGATGAAATTATTTATTATATTAGGTGCATGTTATTATATAATTTTAAGTGTATTTAAAAAAATAGTTTACAAGTAATTTAAAACACCAAGTACCTAAGCATACAATTAAAGTAATTAGTATGTTAATCCAGCATTGATGTAATTTAAAAAAAGTTTTTTAAATGTTTGGTTTGTATATAGTTTCTTGAGAAACAATAAACAGTAATTCCCTTCTCTTTATTATTGCTTGATTACAGACATTTATTAGCGCACGTGGTCATAGCTACAATTTCTGCGTAATTAAGATAAGATTTCTAATCTGTTTCTAAACCAAATCTAGCAACGTAAATTTGGAGTCGTCTATTTGAAGCTAAACTTTATAAGTAAAGACGATTATCTTATTTAAACATTTGTTTTATCTTCTTCATTCTTAAAACTTGATTACTCAATAAAGCATATTTTTATTAACTTATAGTTGCTTCATTGTTTTAATGTATAATCTCGTCTTAGTAATGTTCAATTAATTTTGTATTGTAAAACTTAATTATATTACTTCTGCCTTATTTGATGAAAAACACGGTTGCCTAAAAGCTAAACATACATTTATTTAATGTTAAAGTATATTTAATCATAATTTAACATGTTTCTTAACTTAACAATAAAACAATAGCTGAAAGGAAGGCAGTATTAAAAATTTACGTTATTTGTTTTAATTTATTATTTTCTGACGTTTCATATTTATTGAGGCAAAAAACGCTTTTATTTAGTCACTTATTTAAACAGCTTTTACGTAAAAAGTTGACGGTGAATTTGAGTCCTTAAGTTTTTATGAAATAATACCTTTAATAAGTCATTTTCTTTCCCTTATATTCGTAATACTGAAATATTATATTATCCGCGCTTCTGTCTTAGCATAATCTTCATTTAAAATTAAGTGGCAAGTCACATCGTGAAAGCTTAGCTTATATTTTACATTTTTCTTGCTTGTGTATTCATAGTTTCTTTCATTCTACAAAGCTCTTATAAGAAAGATGAAGTAACAACGTGAAGAAAGAAATTAAATATTTTCCATTATCACTCTGTAGCATCTGATATTTGATTACAGAAGGTAACCGAATTAGACTTTTGTTTACTTTGTTAGATCCTTTAAAAAATAAGTCGGTTGTCAAAGAGACGCTTTTCCTCGATCATCTTAAACAAACTTTATTTCCATCAGGAAGTTTAGCTTGCGATACATCAACTTTTTTTGATATTGTTAACATGTTTGGCTTTACTGCGGACTTCCCTTATCAAATTTAAGTACAAAAAATTTAACAAATATTTGAGTTTTTAATGGCACAATTTCTACACATTAACATGGGTGCGGTAAAGTTGTAATTATCCAATCAATATCATATTTGTTTTGTGAAAATGATGTTCACTTTCGTATTTGATGCAATTTCATAAAATACATAAATTCAACGCGAAAGATTAATTGAGCTGGTTTCCACATGAACGATTAAATTTTACCCAGTTGACGATGAAATAAATTGTTCCAAGTGTTTACTTTTCGCGTTACAATCAAATACGACTCAATATTTAGTCGAAATTTTACACTGGCCAATTCAATTTTTTGAACTTTTTTAAAGGAAATGCTGCTCATATCCAAACACACCCAAAAACTTTTTATACGTAAAATAAAACATTAAAACGCAATAAATTAATTTAAAATTCAAAACGCCTTCAACTTTATACCAGTGGTTTTATTTCTTCCTAACACCACTCTGCATCATCCTCTTTATATAATTTCATTTGCGAAATGATTTTGAAAAGGGAACGTTTTCTATTCAACGAAATAAAGAGATAACAGATTGAAAATTGACGATAACTCAAAGGTTTTTGAATTTTAAAATGGTTACTCTTCAAGATTAATTTTAATAATCTCAGTTAAAATTACGAAATAAATTGCTTTTACTAAAGAAATTAAATATTTTTCTTTGCTTTAGAAGTGAAAATTAAACTTGCTCTCTAAAAAATTTTTAAATAAAATTAATTTTAACCGTTAGAAGCAAACTTCAAACTATTCCGGATTAAAAAGAGAATCAAAAAGAGTCGAGTGCAAAATTAATTTTTTTTTGATACATACAATAAAAAAAATGCCCTGTTTGATTAACGTTTCATTTGTTTGCTGTTTCGAGAAAGTTGATTAGAAAATATTTAATTTTCTTGAATTATGTTTTGAGTTTTGCTTAAAAGAATAATATTGGGAACAACGTCGAATTTTATGATTCATTAATTTGTACAAAATGCACGAGATTTACGTTTCGCATGATATAATCAATACTGTGGGTATTCCGAAATCGGGGAAATGTGGAAATTCAAGAGAAATACGTTTTTATTTTCTTTTGTAACAACACGATTCCGGATTACCTATTTTTCTTTTGTAATTCTGTATGTTTGAGATAATACTAACAAAAATATTTAGTTTCGTTAATTAAATACGGAAAATTAAATATGTGTAAAAGCAGCTTTGTGATTATTTCAAGATATTAATACAATTTTTAAATTTTATGATTATTGTTGTTATGATAAACTTTTTATGCTATGCCAAGTGTCTAAAAAAACGTTTAATTTGGTTTTTCTATTATTTACTTAATGCTATTACAAAGAAAAAAATTGTATATGCGACCTTGCTAAATTGAATTTTTTCCAGTGTTTCTATCAGTAATTGCATCAAATACGATTGCTGTTTTTTTTAATACCAAGTTGATACACATCTTTAAAAAATTTAAAATATGAAAAAATCGAACACTAATTAGACATGCTAAAAAATCAAATTATATACGTATCTGCAGAAATTTTTAACACAACAAGTTGTTACTTTATTCTTGGAATTTTTTCTAAAACGCTATTATAAATAAATATATGTTTATTTTAAAATAAATAATTGTTTACCACTAACAAGAAACGCATCTCTATGACTTTTAATAAAGTTTTCGCCGTTTTTCTAAAAATATCGTACATAATAATTGTGAAAGGAACAACATCAAAGAAACGAGAGCTGTTCAGATTGCTTTCCAGACTTTTCAGCACCGGGTTAACTCTAAAGTGCATTCGAGCAAAATAAATGGATAACAAATAAATACTAATTAATAAAAAAATATAATGCAAGTGTTATTTGTGTCATTTCTTAACACACATGTATTTTGAGAGAGTCAATGTTATAATTTTTTTATAGTGTTAGGTTGAATAAGAAGACAGAAGAAATCATTTTTTTGCTTTACCCCGTTGTATTAGTCAATTCCATTTATTTTATAAGTTTATGTAAGATTTGTAGTTTTGTTTGTCTATTACAATTAAAAGAAATTACGCATAGTAATTAATTATTTGTTAACTATGGGTGTTTTTCATTTTAATATATTTTAGAATTTAGAGACATTATAAGCTTACATTTATTATAATTATTAAAAGTTAAAATAATGTTTAGCGTTGAAGTTGAAGAGGCTGCTACTAAAAACCAATTTGTTTTATTTGCAAATTGAAGATACTAAAACTATAATTAAAGGCTAAAGCTAAATTATACTATAATTATGTGACGATTTCTTACATTTTCACTGAGTTTTTTTACACTAAATTGAATAATTCCGAAAATCATAACGGTTCGTTGTCATCGTTGTTCATCGATAAACATTTGTTTTTAAATTTTGAAACTCTCCGTATAGATCTAGTTCTTTTCTATTGTTCATTTTCTTAATTACTTTGGTGTCTTCTATTTTACGATTATTTTCAGACATACGTAGCAGGAGCAACACTGGATTTATCTATTCTCTTATATTTGTCATGAATTAAATGCTTTTTTATAACGGGTTTTTAGGAGGTTTTTTCTGGTTTGCCTATATATATATTTGGTTTACAGTCTTTACAACTAATGTTATATATTCCCCATTTACTGCATATATCTATTGGATTTTTCCAGTTCATCTAAAAAAGGTTATTTGTGTTATTGTTAGTAATTGTTACTATTTAGTAATCAAATTTTGAGAATTTTTTTTTATATGTGAGAGAATTTGGGAAGTTGCTGTTTTTCAATTTTTGAATCCAACGATTATTAGAATTTTTCATTGTCAGGAAGATAATTTTAACAAGAATTAAATAATTTTAAAAATATTACAATATACAAAGATTTTTTGGAATCAATAGTCAACAATATCATTAAAAAGCAGAAACATAAATTAGATATTAAAATTGTGACTACGATACAAAATATGATAACAGCAAAAAAAACAAAATATGTAAAACTTTCGTATTATCCCACATATACTAAAAGGACATCAAAATTTGGTTACAAAACAGTAACAACTAAGTGACAATAATATATAAAACCTTTTAGAGTAACCCAACAGTTCCAATAGATTATTGCGAATAAAATTGGGGAATATATAAAATTAGTTGTAAGACTGTAAACAAAAAATGTATAGGGCAAGCCAAAAACTCCTAAAAAATCCGTTATAAAAGCACTAAAGACTTATGTCAAATATAAGGAAATAGATAAATCCATGTGTTGCCCTGCATATGTATAATCATAAAATAGAAGACATCAAATTAATGAAGAAAATAAAGCAATAGAAAGAACTAAGATCCATACAGAGAGTTTGGAAATTTGTAAAAAACAAATTTATATTGATAAAAACAACGATGACAACGGAGTTTGTTAGGTTTTTGGAATTGTTCAACTTAGTGTGAAAATCAGTGAGATGTAACGTAACGTCACATAATTTTAGAATAATTTAGCTTTAGTCATAATTATAGTTTTAAAAATGATAGAGAATGACATCACATAACTTTGTTAAAACATGTGTACAACTAAAGTATACAATTTATTGTAGTTGCTGGGTTATTGTGAATCAAATTTATTTAACGTACAGTGTTTAGTGTTCGTTTTATTCATCATTGGTGATTATTGGTTTACATAGAAAAAAAATTGTTTTTTAGATAGTAACTTTATTTGCTGTATGTATGATGATGAACAAACACCCAACCGACATTCCCTTACAGAACAATAAAACATTGGGTTCTCATTCATCCCAAAATAGTCATATCCTTTGAACAAACACAATCCTACTTCTAATCAACCAAAACAATGTAAACTAAGTCCAACACACAATCCCCAAAAGCTCAAACAACTAAAAAGTTTTATGTTACTCTCAATATTTTCTTTTATATTGTTACAGAACATACAAGAATCTTTAAACGCAAACCTTGGAAAAACACAATAAAAAACCCTGACCTATTCAATACACACTGTTACCACTTTTTTACCAGGGGGCTTTAATGGTAACAACCACTATAAAAGGCAAAAAAATAGAGCGCCACTGCGGTATAATAATAGGATTCTAGGCCCAAAACCCCAAGGGTTTATATATACCAGTTGTTCAAGAAATCCAAGAGAAAAGGAACTAGCTTAACGAACAAAACGTAACAAATTGAATAATACAATTTTCCATTGTAACAAAATTAACACTTTTGTTTCATATAGAAGCAAAATACTACATGCGGCAAAAATGCAATCAAGCATTAACACATTTACATGCAGTCACCAAAAAGAACTTTAGTTTTTCAACTAGCAAGATGTGATCATAAACTTATTATAAAACAAAGACTTACACCTAGTTCTTTAGCACAGTAGCAGGTAAAAGTTGTTACTATAATAATATTATCATCGAACACTCTCCGAAGAGTACAAGCTTGCATTTCACGATTGAATACCTTGAATACAAATCAAAATTACTAAAGTACTCAAAGGGAAGAAGTCAACATAAACAATATCACACAGAATTTGAAGAAGAATGAGCTGAAGGCTGAACTATAGACTCGACTGGAGGTATAGTATTGCTGAAGGCTTAATACAAGTAATAGAGCATAACATAATTAATAACGCTTAAGGTTTGGTAGATAATAGAGATTGTAAATACATTATTGTAACACAGTTATAAAAAGATAACAAAAGATTAATGACGTTGAAGCGTAAAGAGGAGAGTAAACCACATCGATAACGATACTCGACAGGTAGTAACCGCTGATGGACGTCAATTCGAGTGAACACTTGTACTCATCAATCTCACAGTCTATTAAGTATTAGATGTTATTGTTAAAAAGAGACCTCGAGTCTCCGTTAAATTATATGTAAAACGTTTTAAATAGGCAAACCTGTAAACAAATAGGTAGAAAAAAAACGATTTAACTCCTTCAGTACAAGTAAAAGATCTTCATTTATTTAAATCGCTAAAAACGTAATAATAACGACGATGTGAAATTAAATAAAAAGAAATTACCTATGATTGAAGGGACAAAGTTTCCGACTAACCAATTTACTTACAGCAAACGTCAACTAAAAAATAAATTCTAGCAAAAAGTACTAATATTGTACCGCCAGTGGCGCCGCTGTTTTCTAGTGCTATAGTATGATTTTGTCCAAAGTACAAAAAATATAAAACGTTACTACGTTATAACGACATAACAAAACAAAGAAAGCTTTATAAAAAATTTTTGTTTACACGTGAAAGCAGATTTTAGGCTGGCGGAAGCTACAGTTTAAACCACACATTATGGGGTTCTAAACTATCGCCATTTCCAGGTAGACAAAAACACTACCAAATGGGTCCAAAAATTTTAAATTAGGTTATTTATCACCATACACTTCATCACTTATTTACTGGCTCACTAATGCAGAAATGATACTAGATCTCTTTAGCTTCTTTGCACAGAAAAGGAATAATAGTTAGATTTCGTAAAAGTACAACCCAATTGAAACCTGCATTTAGACTACTTTCCGGAAATAATGACAGTTAGCGTTTTATACTTAAAGCCAAAATAAAGAGAATCGATCAAACTAATCAATAAAAAAGAACCAATCAGGGCTGCTGCAGAGACAATGCTGAGCAACCAATGGAATTTGCAAATTAGAAAAAAAATATATAAAAAGGAGCATAGAACTAGCAATTTACAGGTTTAACAGTGTAATACAAAATGCAGCATCATAAGCAACTTGCGCAATGTTTGTGTAAATACAAGAAAAAATCACTCTTTTTCAAAAGTATCTAAAATATTTGAGTGTCACAACAACCAAAAACTGTAAATGTCAGCAGCGGTTTATACCACCTATTAAAATTCAAAATAGATTTTGGACACAAACAGAAAAAAAAACAGCAAACTTTTGCCCAACCACCTTAACAACAGTTGTTACGTTGGTTTTTCTCGTAACTAAGAGCGACGACTAACTCAGTTGTTCCGCCAATTGAGTCGTAAGTAATTTGTTTTTATGACAGACAACGGTTCACATTAGAAGATCTTTATATAAATTTTATCAAACGTTATCACGTAGGCCGGTATCACAGGTCAAAACATAAACTTTGTCTTCGGCTGGACAACACGCACTGTACAGCAAAATGACCTAGTTGGCTTAACTTCAACATTCAGAAAAGGAATGGTTTTGTATTCGTTAATTAAAAATACAAGAAATACAAGAAATTGAAGATTTAGAAAATCAAAGCGCACCGTATAATAATGTGACACAACAAAACGATTTTATAACACTTTATTGTGGCTATTTAACAGCCTAGAGCATGTACGTGCGGTCGTTCTTCACAATCGACTGACCACCAAAATACTATAAATTACGATAGAAATTATAATACTTACACTTACTTTTTCCACAGATATGCGACTAGCTAGTGGTACAATGACATCATTTTCTAAAACTTAGCTGAAATCGAACAAAAACGTACATACGGCGTTATCACAAGTAAACTATTTTTATTCATACGATCACTGAAAATAAACGTCTACGACCCTCAAAAATAATTCCGTAATTTTTGGTAAAAGCTTCTTCCAATAAGTAAATTTTCCCAATTATCACATCTGCTTATTATCTCCACAGACAAAGAAATCGTGTGGTGGTATGGAAACCCGCTACAAACAATTGCGAAATAATTAAATTGAACACAACAAATAAATCCTTACCCAAATAAAGACTTTCACTCAGACCACCACAATATTCGATTTCATATTTACATGGAGGTGCAGTAAAATACTTGACAATGAAAGTCTTGTTGAGCGTACCCACAACGCTAAAGGCTATCCTGCGTTCTTCTTGTTTACCGGAAGAATAATTCGTATTTAAAATTTGACATTCTATCCTTACTTAAACCATAAAAAAAAGTAGGTGTACCGAGAATAGATTTTTGTACAGAAGACAAACATTATACTAAAACATTTTTAACATAACACAGTATTTCAACTACTGCTCTCTTAGACGACTATAGACCAGAGGAACAAATAATATCAAAAACATTATCAATTTGTTATCTAATGACACCCTCACACCAAACTTGTTTGCAATTAATGAAATTAGGAATATAGTAAAAAACAATTCAAATTAGTTTAGCCATGAGTTCATTACGAAAGAGCTGTTTAAGAACTTTGTTCGCAAAAGTGCTGCTATGTTAAGTATAACATACAACTGCAAATATTAAGATACACTTACCTTTCCGGCCCAATGTGGAAATGATACTTATTTCAAAATCCAGGAAAATACATAATGATGTTTCTCAGCGCACAGACCTATTAGTTTGTGTATTATGAGTACATTTTTCCAAAATTTATTAACCACATAAAAATAGAACCTATTAGGGGTAAATAAATTACATTACTTACAAACAATTACTTTTTATTCAATTTGTCGCTAAGATAAAACAACCATAAGGGCATTTTTCTATTATGTTTGTAATGCAAAATAGTTAAGATTTTTAAGCTTACAATAAATTGGCAATTTGCTAAAAAATATAACCATATTCTAGAAAAAGTGCAAAAAAGT
The DNA here is from genome assembly GCA_035610365.1 of Aquatica leii. Taxonomy (NCBI): domain Eukaryota; kingdom Metazoa; phylum Arthropoda; class Insecta; order Coleoptera; family Lampyridae; genus Aquatica; species Aquatica leii. The sequence continues at coordinate 68,661,851 of CM069436.1, forward strand.
TGAATTTAGAAAAGCGGCGCGTAAAACACGTCATGACATTAATTTTTATATAAACCAAGCATGATTACAAACCAGCTATCTAGAAACAAATTTTAGTTGTACGGGATAAGTTTTAACTTAGTGCACGCTTTTTTGTTCCCCTAAGCTGCCATCTGTCTCTGTTTATTCAACTGTTGCATCTTTGATTTTTGTATAATTTAAAAATAAAGAAGTAAACTACATTGGTAAAAAAAAATATCTGCAATTTGTAATAGGTATTGTCCGACTGCGTTTAATATCATAAACGCTTGTAAACATTACATCTCAAAGTTTTTTATATAAAACCGTAACTTCAACTGAAAATATTTAAAATAAACTCCAAAGCTTGTCAGTTTGGGAAAAACTATATATATATCTTCTTCACTTCTCGGAGGTTGGTATTCTTTAAACTTCATTTATTCATTTTCTCCCGGTTTTTGCGGTCATCTTTTTATTTATTTGCTGTACTTGCTTACTTCTTTCTTTTCCTATCTCTTCTATCTGTTCCATCCATTGTTTCTTCGGCTTTCTCTTTCTTCCTATTCCCACGTTTTTTTGCTTCTATTATTCTTCTTACCAGCTAATGGTCTTCGCTTTATCCTAATCAATTCAGTTTTTTTTTTGTTGATTTTAATTTCTATTGATTCCTGCTTTAATTCTTCTCTAATACGATCACTTCTTATACGGTTTATTTTTGTCTTTCCTGCAATTCTTTTTAATAGTTTCATTTAGCTGCATTTTTCATGCTTTTGTGTTTTTTATTTGTTACCCTTGTTTTACTTACCGCATACTACCGCACTACTTGCATACTGCTACAATCCTTATCTGTTCTCTTTTGCATATTTCTTATATTTTCTCCTGTTTACTTAACTTCATGTATTTACATTTGTTGGTGTTAATGTTTATATTCATGTTTTTATCTTTTATATTTTTAGTAAGGACTGTAATTTATTCTGTGTATCCGCCATTAATATTATGTCATCGGCGTATAACAGTCTTTCCATTCTCACTGGTAGCATATTTGGGTATGCTATCGTTACCTGGAGGTTTTTTGTCCTTTTCTTAGTATTTTTATTATTTTGTCCCTTATTAATATGAATAGCGTCGGACTTTCTTTCCTTTATCTGTCTTATCTTTCCCTATTTCAGTTCTATCGTTACTAGCCTATGATGTGTCCCTATTTTCGCTCTATTCTCCGTCCTAATTTCCTTTATTTCTTACCTTATTTCTCTTGTGTATACTATTTAGTCTATTATGCTTTTTCCTACAAATGTCTATTTTTTGATAATGGTTGTTGTAAGAAGGAATATTCTATTATTAAATCGTTTATTTGCCAGAATTTAATTATCCTTGCTCTATATTTAGTTTTTGTTTTTTCTCCAAAAATACCCAAGCACCTTATTCCCAGTATGACTTTTTTGCTTCTTTTCTTAGTTTCATCGAGTGTGTTTTGCAGCTCCATATAGAAATTCTCCATTTTCTCTTCTTTTGTTCCTTCCACTAGCGCGTAGTTATATTATGTACAAACTTTCTTCCATTTCTCGCTTTATGTACATTATTGTTGAGGATATCGGCTTAAATTCAATTATTCTTGTCTCTACTCCTTCCGTTACCATTATTCCTACTCTTTCTTTTTTTTTGCTCTTTGTTCCATTTCCACTCCAGAGCAAAATATACTTCTTCCTTTGTCTCACTTATTCCTATAAGCTGCATTTTAAATTCTTCCATTTCTTGTGCTAATTCATGTTCTTTATTTCGTAGTGATGTAATATTCCATGTTCTTATTTTTACATTTATATTTCCTCCATCTTATTTATTTTTTATCATTTTGCTGTTTTTTTCTCTGTAGTTTTTTTTTCATAATGGTCGTATGTTATTTGTTTTCTTATTTCCTTGTCTTCATCATCTTATTTTGGATATTTTTCAGTGGTCATTCTTGTTTTCTGATTGTTGTCCTAATTTTTTTTCCATTATTACTTTTCTCTTTTAATTTTTTCCACGTTGTTTTTCTAGAATTTTTTGTTCTGGGGCTTTTTTCTTGTATTAATCAACAATACCTTGTAACGTTTAGAAGTTGCAACTTTATTATTGTCTCTTTATTCTAAGTCTTCATGTAAAGAATTTTCTCAAATTTGTAGGACAAATTTTGTATGATCTACCAGTAAAAATTCTGTTTTGTTTAATTTGATTTACTGTTTTAATTTTTTTTTGTTTTTATTGTTTTATTAATTTTTATATTATTCATTATTGTTATGTTATGTTATGTTATTTTTTTCACGTTATCATACATAAATAAAAACATTAGCACTCATATATCTGACGTAAAATAAATTAATGCCATGGAGATGAACACCTCTTGTACAACCTAAAATTTGTTTTAGTTGAATTATTTTATCTGCCACACATTTTATTTTTAATGTAGAAAAACAACCGTTAAACACATCTAACAAAATATTATTTACATAGAAAACGAATAATTTTTAATGTTTAAAAGCTTTTTGTTTAGTGTTGTAGTTTGCTATTATATAAAATTAATATAATAATTTTCAAGTTGGTGCTAATTGTGGTTTTATAAAATACATGTGCATAGGAGTTTGTTAATCATGGTAGACATTTTATAGTACAAGTTAAGTAAACACAGAGAAATATGGAAGGTATAATTCAATTTAATGGGCCAGTTACACTTAATTACTTTACTGAAAATTTGTTCCTTCCTGAATTAGGTTCTAGTATTTAAAGTACCTACTAACTAGCCTCCGTTTAGTTTAATTTACTAGCTATAAAATTAAATACAATTTAAGTCAGTCTTCATTGTTGCTCTCGTATAAAAAAATTGAAAATTTTGGTGGTTTTAATGGCGCCATTCGAAGAAGTTACTTGCTACAAAGTTTTTAAACTTCACGTAAATTTTATTACCTAAAAAAGTGGTAACATTAGTGCTATTCGAGGTTCATTCGTATTTCTTGGTAGTTGACTTTTCTTAAATTGCTTTTTAGCAAAAGCGTAAATTTCGAAGCATTAAATAAAATATTTATAGATGTTTATGTCTAACACTTTAGCAGTGCAGTTATACGTTTTAAAGTTTTACGATTTTTTTTCTAAAAGCGCACTGTATTGATCAAATTTATGTGATCAAATAAAACAAGTACAAACTTTTTAATAATTAATGTTTTGAGATCATAGGAACATAAACGTGATGGAGTAAATTTTGTTTTTAAATAAAAAAAAAGGATTAAAGACACTACCTACGGTCTTAAATTAAAAAGTACAGTTTTTGATAATAAGTTTTACTCTTATTCTTGTTTTTAAACAATTACTTTTAGTCTTTTGTATAATTTTAGGATGCAAATGTTTATATTTTGTTTTTTACAATTCTACCAATAAAATGAAATTATTATTTTGTATTTACTATATTACAAACATTTTTAAGAAACAGAAAACAATCAGAATGTAATTTTTATTTTATAACAATACACCCACACGCAAAATATATTCATGATTTACTACAATACACAATAATGAAATATATATTGCAAAAGACTATTACAAAAAGTTTTAAAAAAATGTAAGTATGTACTTAATCAAATACTATATATTGTTGTAATTATTTATTTTTAAAGCATAATTTTAATTGTATTCGTAACATTAAAAAACAATTAGAACGCTATATTTATTTTCGGTATAAAAATTTTTGTGTTTATGTTTTCGACGAAAGTGATTTATTACGCACATAAATAATTGTTTTATTAAAAATTCTATAGAGTTTATAACGTGGACAATACTTTTTTCATTCTTAAATGATAAATCTGTCTAAGTGTTATAATTAATACTTTTATTTAAATATAAAATGAATACCGTAAATGCAAAAGCTTTATACTCAAATGGATTAAATGGATTCTGAGATCTGCCACACGATCCACGCATTTAGCTTTTTTCCCTAGAGCTTCCACAGTTTTCTGCTCTACCAATCTCAATTCCACTTTTGTCCAATACAGTGGCGTGTTTTTCAATAGAAAATTATTTGCGACAAATATATTTACTTTTTTATATATTTCCGTGGTTTTCGGTTTGCTAAGGTAATTTCGCAAAACAATTTCATTATAACAAACCATCATATAACGAATTTCCTCGAAGCTCCAACATTTCTACAATCTTGTTTATCTTATTTTTATTTTTTTACTCCGCCTCTGCTTAAATGCTTCATTGGTAATCTTAGGGCACAACAACAAGCAACGTAATCCACTCTCAGATATTGGATGGATTGCTTGAATTCATTTGTGGAATTGGCTGCCGACCTGCGTATTAATTACTACAACAGGTGGTAAAATTACGCGTCGTATGATTGTATGCTTTAGTTTCTAGCAATGGTCGTAGCGCTTTTTAACAGCTTTACTGGTGCAATAATTCTATAATCGCTTAATTTTTGTATTTCAATTGCGTATTGAGTATGGGTAAGGGTCGCAGAAACTCTAATGACATTTCAATTGGACCCTTGCTATTCGTTGTAATCAAATATTGATTACATGGGAATTGAAGGCCGATGACTGGATAAATGTGTTTACACTACTGGGATAAACTAAATTTATATGGAGTTACGTAAATGTTTATTTTTCGGTTCCAAACGGTTCCTAATTAATCATGCATGCTCACGTATTGTGTATATTTTTGCTCATAGACGTTATTTAAATGAGATATGAAAACTACTAACAAAGTTTAAATAAATATAACAACTAAGTACCATATAAACAAAATTAATGTTAAAATAACATCCTCACGTTTGAATCGTATTTATCCTAGCGAACGAGGTATATTTAATCATAAAAATGAACGAGCAAGTTTTATGCAATTGATAATAAATAAATATTTTATATTTTATAAAAGTATTATTTTTATTAATCAATTACTGCATTTCGTCGTCTTAAATTCAAATAATAAATCTTGATTTAGCCATTTTTTTCGGTTATACATATATACAGCGATTAGAACAAATTGTTTAAAAAAAATGTTAAAGACAAAAACCGTAATTTAGTAGATCGCTAAATTATCCCAAAACAAAATTTGTAATTTCTATTCGTTTTACTGAAAATATGATACAAACATAAATAAAATTATTTTGGTTTCTGTTGGTATGAGATTTTTAGAAATAGTACAAAATAAATTATTGTTACAGACAAAATTATTTAATTGAGCATAGTATTATTGTAAAATCTCTTTTATGTTAAGACAAGGTTTCTTTTGTGCATAAACAAGCTCTGTAATTGCACTTTCATGTAATTCAACCGTTACAATTTACTACTATTCTGAAGTAATTGGATGCAATGGCCACAACTGCATCTGCTCTCAATGCACCACAACTCAACTTAACTCTCAAATTGGTAATTTAACTGTTACAATATAATCAATTAAATTAAGGATCTATAAGGTTTAAGTTTTTAACTTTTTTATTTTGTCTAACCATTAAAATAAAAAACTGTTTTTTTGTAGTTTTTTGGTTTAAACGAAATATATTTTGTTCTTAAAGAGTTTCTGTTATTTTACACGTTCAATGTATTACTACTCTGTTAATACTTTATTTAATTGCCAAAACACAATTAATCTGTAGATTACATACATGAGCAAATAAAAAAATACGAGTAAAAAAGTTTACAATTTAAAAATATACGTAAACTCACAATCGTTTAGTTTATCTCTGTTTCATCATTAATGACACAGAAAATTGAATTTATAAAAATTTTTAAACACTTTAAATTATTGCAAGGATTTCCCAGTTATATTCATAATGATTGTATCAATTTTATCACTTTGATTTTAAAAAATGCATAAGTGGTGTTACCAAGGTTACAAAAGGCTCGGAAAATATGCGAATTAATTTAAAAAACAAATTGTGCCGACCAATCATGTAACACGATTTGTTAAAGTACATTTATAGTTATTTAACCAACAAGGTTGGTAATGAAGGCAATTAATAATCGAGACATTTTCACGCGCGAGCGAGCGCAGCGAGCGAGAGCGTTAATGTTGTCGAGATTATTAATGGCATATTATCAAACAAGTTGGTTTTTAAGTTTTTCCGTCGATCGTATCTTATTAATTTTTTGCATTTACTCATAATTTTATAATTTTATCTACTAAACAATTGTTTTATTTTTGTATCAACGGTAGTGGGATTTTTAAGTAATGGGAATGCTATATAACCTCAACGCGTCAATTAAATTTTAATCGGATTGATTAGAATTAGTTTTGAAAATATCAATGATTGCAAAATTTTTTTAGTTTTATGTGATTAAAAGTATGTTAGGTAATCGAAGAAAATTACATTTCGAAACATTAAAAAGTTCTCTTTATCAGCCGAAAGGTAATCGTGGGATTGTTTTCTTTGTACACAGAAGCTGAACTAGATGTAAAAAGCAAATCAAAATTATTTATAAAGCAAATAAAGTGTTTATACATTTAAAAATGGTTCATAAATGACGAATATTGTTATTAGGAATAAAACTATAGGCTAACCAGGAAACATTAAAAATCTACGATAAAAACAATGGTAATTTGAATACATATTTACTTCTGTAGATAAGAAAGTTGTAACAATAAATATTTTAGTTTGGTAAATGTAAGTGAATGTTAATTACAACGGTGAAACAGATGTCATAAACAAATTCTTACGACAGATTGGGTTTGAGTACAAAAAATGCCACGAATTATAGTTTAGTGTTGTCGCTAATGAATGATGGCTTTAGAGAGAAGAAACTAGTTCACCTACTTATAGATTAAATATATATTTTCTATCATATTGTTGTGTTACTTTTGTTTATAACAATATTTACATAATGGCAATTTAAAGAAAAGAATGTGGTATGTACATACGAGAAATGCATAATCGGTTGTTGGTATTATAGATTTGTCATATTAACCATAACATAATGTGCCACATTGTAGTTTTTAAATGAACAGCATGCAAAAAGCTGAATTTTAGTAACAATTGTTTAGTTAATCTTTTTAGTCTGATTTACTAAATAAATGCTGTTCACTAACTTATCGATTCAATTTGAATCTGATAAAAGTTCATATGTAGTTTAGCAAAGCATAGTGAGCAATGTTTTACAAATTAGTGCAAATGTCAGAGAAGTAGTTGCTTAGATGAAGAAGGTAATGTCGAAGAAAGTAACGATAACTAAATGCTCATTGTCTTATTTTTATAAATACGTAATGTTTTCGGTATGTATGCAAAAGAAGTACACGAGTATCACTACAACACAGTTATATGATAAGTATTGGTTTATACAAAATATACGTTGTTATTTATGTAATAAACTAAAATCTGTTTATAATAATTTTTATATACCATTTTATATAACATACAAACATCACCACTTTGATATCAGAAAGGCTCCGTAAAAGCAACTGAAAATCATCGATAAAAACCAATTGACAATTTGTGTGCTCATAAAATAGTCAGATGATGTAGACCACAATTATTGTTAATAAGGACTTTATTTATCAGCTTCTTTTAGCATCTTGGTAACTCCAAAGTATATCATTTTGTTTTCATTTTAGTGATCAGGTTACTTAACCTACAATTATTGGAAATGTTTAATTATAATAATGCAGAGGTGATTTTTTTTAAATTTATTTTTTATTTAAAAACGCTAACTAATACAATATACGTAAACTCATAAAAATCTTAATTCTCTTCTACGATTTTATTGGTTAGAAAAAAATCGAGCGTTAATAGAAATTCGTTGATTTCATTGGTTTAAAAGTAGTGCGGTAATAGGGGCTATTACCGCACTACTTTTGATACATTATTATACTTAAATACAAGAATTAATAAACGATCGACGGGAAAGGTAATTTATTTATTAATTTTATTGTTTTTTTGATTTTTATTGACGTTGGTATTTTTGCAAAATTTTACGTTTCAAGGTCTCTTGAATCAGAAAAAGAATTTTTGACAAAACAATTTGGGTGTTTATGTAACTTGAAATTTGGTATGAAGCTGGCTTTTTATATTTTCTCGGTTCTATTAAAACATGGGTCTAATAAAGAAATCTGAAGTGGGTGTATTCGTCATTTTTAACAGTCTTTCTTATATAATTTTGTACGAATGTAAATTATTTGAATTATTATTACAGTTTCTTATAGAGATAATTCTTTCTAACAATTTATTCAAATAAAAAATAATCAATTAAAACATTAACAGTTTATTAGATATTTGATTTATAATTTAAAGTAAATTCAATGTACAATCTAGGTTCGAATTCTGTGTGCGACAATTTTTTTTAATTCCATATCTTGAAGAGAAAGCAAGATACGTTAAAAACAACTTTTTTTTCTATATTCTTGTAACTTGTTTATAGACGGAGTGCAGAATTTTCCTTACATTATCTTTGGATGTGCCCACGATAACTCTCGAACCAAAAGTCCTAGTAAATTGAAATCTGGTTCATATTCTCTCGGTTCTATCAAAAGATGGGTCTGCTAAATAAACCGGAAGCGGGTGTATCCGCCATTTTTAACAGTTTTTCTTATATAATTTTGTACGTAAATTATTCGAATTATTTTGATAGTTTCTTATAATAATTCTTCCTAACAAATTATTCAAATAAAAAAAATTTCTAACATTAACAGTTTATTAGATATTTTATTTATAATTTAAAATGAATTCAAAAATATAATTTAAGTTCGAATCCTGCTTGCAACGATTTTTTTAGAAAAAAATTCCATATCTTGAAGGGAAAGGAAGATACGTTAAAAATAATAATTATTACTGGTTTACTAAGAGGGAAAACAATATCGAGACACACAATCATAGGGGTTAGTCAGTACGACAACATAAGCTTAATTTGCCATATTTCTGTTATATATTTAATAAAATCGAGGAGAAAAATTTTAGCATGCTAGGAATTAAGTTAATACAAACGTGTACATATCCCCTCAAAATGGATTTATTACAACATAACCTTAAAAAAATATGTAGACATTCCTTCATCATTCCTTATAGGAAAGTCGTGTAGTGACCACACCAGTTTTTTTCAAGTACAGCTTATGCAACCAGTGATACATTTGCATTTAGTAATTGCGTAATTTTTATTATTAGCGTCGAAGTACTTTTTCATCCAACTGTACCTTGTACGATACGAACTTTCCCAGGCCCGCCTCCTAGGGCTTTTGGAAGCTCGTTGAAGCTGTATTTTGTTAGTTTTGTTGTTATGTTAATGTATTCTAATGTTAATTATTGCAGTGACTCTCTTGAAGTGTAGACGCACTCAATCTCACAAAACGTTGCCGTTCACAGCCACTTAAAGTAATTTTTCATCTCTTTAGAAGAACTCCAAAGAAATAAAAGCGTTAGTTCATATTTTTAATTTACATTATCTTGTGTAAATTATATCCATAGCAATTCTGCAACCTGTATTTAGAATAGGAGCTGCCGGTCTCAGTACCACACTTCTAGCTTAATTATCAATAAAGGTTTTATAACAATGCTATGGTACCTTGTTCGTACAATTTTGCGTGGTGCGTGGATTAATCATTCAGTAGACCCATCTTTGAAAATGTACATGAGTCTACCGTACATCTTCTGGTCGTTATCATCATCTGATAGTTCTGAATCCGTTGCATCGGTATCCGTATTGTAAATGCTATGCGCAGTTGCTGCATCTAATTAACTCTCATTTGACATTAATTCTACATTTCGAAAGTCACTTTCATCAGGTACCGCGGACCACTTTGGAACTAATAACAAGTATCTACATTTTTATTCTAATAATTAATAGGAATGTAAATTAAAACCCAATATTGTATAAAGTATTACATGCACTGGTAAACATAGTATCAGTATTTACACAATAAATAACGCAAACAATTTATTATGAAAAAAACTAATATCGCACACGTAGTTAGTCGCGTAGTTGGCAAAATGCTCACACTATAAAAGTACACAATAAAAACTAGCTCTAAGTAACAACTGAAGTACTGTTATGTTAAGTGTATTTGAAGATCAGGTAGAGGAACGCCATAAACTCAGCTATACAAAGGCTAGTAACTATATTTTACACGATTGCCAATTTGTAACATTTTAAATAATAATGTGAGCAAAATGTTCATAGCAGGAAATTATTTTGCTTTTGCTTGTATTGGTATTGTGGTACTTCAGTTTATTTCGTGTCAGAGAAATTTTCTTGGACATTAAAATAATTTTCTTCACCATCGTTACTATCATTGCTCATTGTCACTAAGCAATAAATCTAAAATATAATGAAACTAAAAGGTACTAAAGTCCTAACACTTCTCTCTCATCTTGCTCAGTTGTAATAAAAACAAAAGGATTGGGTGTCAATAGCCAGCCGCGTGAGCACCAACCAAAAGGTTAATGTTGGAATCATTTTTAACGTAACAAAACCGTGCGATTAAAAAACCATATTTGATTTCGAATGTTTCTGTTACATATATTTATAATTTTGCGAAGGCTAATAAACTTCTGGATACCATTTCTGACAAAAATGAAATTTTTATAAACTTAAAATAACCGTTTTTGTTTCTTTTGATGTCTTCTAAAAATTACAAAACTGAGGAGTCGTCAGTAAGCAGACAAACTTTGCTGATGATTTCGTTTTTGGTTCTTATTGCATGTTAATCTTCTTTTTTTCGTAGCGTATATTTTTTTTGTGTTACGTCTAACAATAAACTTGCTAGCGTAGGCGTAAAAGAAAACATTTAGTAATAGTAGTCATCTTTATACTTTTTTAAATGTTTTTATGATTTTTTTTTTATACAAAGCACATTGTGATATACGACTATTTTCGTTTTGTTGTCAGGTGCGAGAGCGAACAAAGCGGATGATTTGCCAAAACGTAAACATGCTACGTACAATTGACCGATAGTGAAACATTTATTGTTTAGATTCTAGCTAAAAAACACTCAAGGATTGCCTTTGCAATTTGTTGACGGTCATAACGAATGAAGACTTAATGGAAATTAAATTATTTTAAACTCAAATGGCATATTAGTTGGGATCATTGGAATATTCGAAATGAGAACTTTTCGTTGAGTATCGTCGAGCAAATCACACTGTCTATGATACTAACTAATTTAGACTTCTTTGTTTAAGAGGGTCATGCAAAACCTTTATCAGGCCAACTGTAATTTATTAAACTCGTAAGTCAACAGCATAGTAACAACACAATGAATTAACAGATAATTTTTAACACATAAAACTTACAGAATAAAATCAAGTGGAACAATTCACCGACCGTACGGCCTCGCGTCGCATTAGCGTTCGTTATGCTATCATGTACTTTTCGACGCTTGTTACGTAAATTACTATTAATATGAATCGAGATTCCAGTTTTCTCTACAGCACATTTAGAAACCAGTTTTATCGATCGGAAGCCAGCCTATAAAAACAGGATTCCAACCCGCAATCAATTAGTTTATTCCAGGTTTTGAAGATGTTTACTGCGACCTGCGACAAAACCTCAGCTTGTGAAAAATTGACCACACGGAAATGATCTAAAATGGAAATTTGTAATGCAAAAGCAATCTGTAACAACTTGAATTCTACCATTAAACAGAGTTAAAATTCAGGTTCTTAGTTAACAATTGAAATAAATAAAAAATCCAGAAAACAATACATTACATTTCACTAAAAGAAATCACAGATATCGCGAATCTTGCAATTACCGGAAGGTGTTGAAAACGAACACAATATTACCTACGTAATATAATGAACAAGGTTTATTACAATTTTCAAAAATAAGAATGTCTACTATTAATGTGTTTTGAACTATTTTTTAATCCAAATTTAGTAAAATCTACATTTGCACAACATGTTTTGGATAATCGTCATACTCTTTTCTTACAAATGTTTCATCCTTTTAATAACATCAATAACAAACAAATTCTTGAATTACTAGACGATCAAACCAATTTCAATTATTATTTTAAACTTAAACTTTCTTAGATTTGTTTATAATTTTTTTTTTTTAAATAATTTACATTTAACATTTTGTAAATCTTAGATTTTGTAATTATCTATTTACAAATTTTCATATTTGACATTTTTCAAAAAATGTAAGTTAAAAATTTTTTAATCTTAACTTTTTATAAGTTGCAAATATTTTTTGTAGGCTTTTCTAAAGATGAGCTTCATTATTTTAAAGCTCAAAACATATGTAAAAAGTTAATTTCGAAAGTTAACGAATTTATTATTGGTGGACTGGTAATTTGAATAATTTAAAAATCAACCAATAACAATGAATCTCCATAATAATTTAAAAAATTTACTGATTCTATAATTTTTTTTCTCCTATTAATATTAAACAAATGCGCTACTGACTATAAAAATATTAAAAAAATAAACTTTACTATAACATGAATCTTCCCTCTAGTCTTAACGGATTTATAACGCTAATAATATTTACAATTGCTTGACTGTTACAATATCAACATTCAAAATTTACTCAAATTTTATTTTACATACTCTTGTCTTATGTTGATTATTTTACAGTAAAATAATTTAAACCAGTAATTGCTAATAGTTTTTATTATTAAATCTGGTTTATTAAATTATTTCGTTTATGCGTTTTAAAATTTGAACATAAATTATTGGGTCAGTAAAATATCTGTGTTTCGGTCGAGTTGCTTTTGGTGACCACCGGGGCGTGGTTTGCGACTAAGGGTGGCTTTGGCGGGGGCGTGAAAATGGTCTTTTTTATAAATCATGCCTACATCAAAATCGCCACAATTCTTGTATTGAAATGATTTGCTTAATAACTTCTAACAAGCAACAAACTATTACCCTAAAACGGTGCAAGATAGAGGAAAGTTGCACATAAACATTTTTATAGAGGACAAAATTTATTATAAAAGAGTCGGCGGAAGGGTACAATTACCTTCAATAGTTTAGAAGATGCACGTGTGCAAACTCTTAAACTATTAGATATAATTATACTCCCGCGAACTTTTTTGTAGTAAATTTTGTGCTTAATAAATTGTTTATGTGCAATTTTCATCTATATTGTACCGTTTTTGCAGCATACAAGACTGAAGCTGCCGCGGATCTAATTCTACAATACTATAATTTATTTTTTTATCACTGCTGAGTTAAATTAAGACTTATTATATTTTAAAACATAAAACGAATCATAAGGAATATCTTGTTTAATAATAATACACACTGCATCCGAAAAAAAAAATGAAGTGAAATTGGGCATCACCGCAAGTCCAAAATTGTTTTGTCTCAGCGTTTCATTGTTTCGTTACACGAGCCTTCGAATCAAGCTCCCTATAGGTGTTTTCAGCACTAAAAAAATTCAAAACTTATCAGTCAGCAAGCAGTACGTCTACTTTTCGTCGTTATTTCATTTGTAGTACTGCAAAAATCTACATAGAACATGCGAATGAGCAGAAGAATTGTTTTACATAACTTCCTTGTAAGATGATTAGTTTAGTTTACAGTTTTTAATAGTGTGACCTCTACCGTTCACATCCGACCAGTTCAGGTCGCGGATTATTATACTAAGAAACCACGTTTTTTTTATGTGTTTATTAAACAAAATGTTGACTTTGTATTCATGTTTTTCTGTTCATAAGTAAGTAGTTTTATAATGATTAACTAATAAATTGTAAAAGGAAGTAAAAACAAACTGTATTTAAAACAGTCTTTTCATTACGTTTAATTTATATAAAAATTATTATTGTTTGTGAGCGTTTTTTTTTCTATACAGATTTTACACTTTTTAGTCAACAGGTTGATAACGTATAAATTCTTGAAATATTAAAGTATTCTGTTCTTTTTCGAAACTGTAGGCTAAAACTATAATCTAATTAAGTTTATTAAAAATTATAAATTAAAGTTAAAAATGCATTTATGTACCCTACATAATTTCTCATTAAAAAAATTTTAATTGTTCTGATTGAAAATGCGTAATTTCTTTAACCAATTTTAAAAGTGTAAACAAAACGTGCCTTAATTTAAACATTACATTTAAATTACCATTTTTGACAAAATCAATATCAGATCTCATATAAATTTTCGCAGATGTTTCCCGGGGCATACGCGTGCGTATGAATATTAATACAGAGTTAGTGTTGAACCTCAGTTATGGCTTTATCAACAAACAGATGCAGTAATCGCTTAATAATGTGACGGTATGCTTCGGGAATAATTAAGGGAATAATTTGTTAAGCAATTAGCGCTGCACTTGAAGAATGTATTCAAGACAGAAGATTGTTAAGCGGAACGCAATCAAAAATTAATATTCTGAACGTTACTCTTTATTTGAAAACGTTACATTGGAGCATTTTATGAAAAACTCGTTTTATACCTTTATTGCAATCAATATAAGGCATTAACTTTCTAGTAGCTTGATGCGTTTGACATTTGCGTCTTAAAAGTGAGGGTGACCAAAATCAAAAGAAAAACGCACGCTTTTGTTGCTTCTCAGCATTGAGTTACAAATTTAAAGTGACATTTTAAAACGCGATAATAAAGTGTCTCCGTTTTCTAAACTTTCATTATTCACTTAAAGTCTTTTTTTGATAATAACAAATTATATTTCAAGGTAATAATTTTTATATAGAGATAATGTTAAATTTAATCAGGATTTTTAAAAACATCTAATACAAAACCACCGTCTTCTGCTGAACACATCTAAGGCTTACACTCGGTTTTTCAATTAAGGTTTAAACTTCCGATTAACTAACTTACGGTTAATTTTAAAATCATGACATATTATTGGTTAGCGCAAAACCAATAACCAATAATATGATAGCATTTTTAAATTATCCTTAGTTTAAGTTAATCGAAGTTTAAACTATGGTTAAATAAACCGTTGAAAATAAGCTTAAAGAAGTTGTATCTATGTATACTCTTATACTAGAATTAAAATAGCTACGTATCACAACATGAATTAAAAATATTTTATTTTAATCAAGATGTTTAATTGTAATAGTTACTAGCAGCAAGTTTAAGCCAATAATTATTTAATTATCCATAATTCATATAAACAAAAAGTTTTTTTGAACGTTAGTTTATCACAATAATAATAAAACTTCATACACACATCTGATTTTATTGGAACAAGCACTTAAGGATGATTTCAACTAAAGGATTCTCATATGTAATCTTCGAAACATCATTTATGTAGAACGAGTAGTACGTTAAAGTAACTGTGGTCAGCACAGTGTAAGTTGCAACATCAGTCGCCTGTCAACGTAATGGCGTCCGAGAAAGAGCAACGGTTGCTGTGTTTTTTACTTATTTGTTTTCCTTTTCCGGAATCAAACTTATAGCTTTACTACACGCCTCCGTAAATATATGAGTACCGAAAAACGACTAAAACTGAATGCCTTTTATTGTGTGCCTTACCTTGATTTATTAAAAAACTGTTTTTAAACAAAATAAAAATAACAAAAATGTGTTTATTTTATTTAATCCCTCTACTAAATGTTCTCATATTAAACGAAACACAATAGGCAAATTGTAATAAATGTACTACAGAATTTGCAAAATTAAATTGAGGATAATTTAAGCAAAACAAAGTTTGGCTAAATTAAACTTTATAATTAGTAATTATAAACTGAAATGACATACGTATTTTTGTTTAAGCTTGGTTTGATTGAAACAGCTTCTAATGGAATTTAAACTAAGCACGAGGTAAATGTAAAATTACAATCGACTATTTGTGGTAGATTAAAAAGTTCGTCAAAATTTAAACGCATTAAAATACACACTCATTAACAATAAAATTAAATTAGTTATTGTTTAAAAACATTTTTGATAAAACCTCTTGTGTTTTATTAAAGGAAAATTCTTATAACATTTTTCTTTGCAATAACTGTCCAGTATCCGTTACCCAATAACAATGATTACCTATGTTCAATATCCATGATCCTTCCACACTTACCGAGATAACACAATTTATGTTACAGAGTTACGAGATTATTTCTCTCTGTTCGTAATATCAATATCTTATGATAGTTATGGTTAAAATTTTATGTTTTGGCGTTTTCCATACTTCTAAACCAGATTAGTTTATCTGTATTGCGGATTTCATTGCTGCGTTTGTTTACTAGAACGTATTTGCGCATATGTAAAGTTATAGAACGATCGTTATTAAACAAAGAAACAACTACACAGTTTTTATATTTAATTATTTGTAGAAGAATACTTTTCTTTATGTTGTTATTGTTAAAAGCTGCAACTAAATTGAATTCTAAAAATTATACTTATCGTTTACTAAAAAGACATTCTGCTGTAGGTTATATAAAATGCATTTGAAAATAATCGTTTTGGCGTTTTCAAGCTAATTGCAATTCAGAATAACAAGCTATACGCAGTATACGCCGTAACTTTCAGATGCGAAAAGTCAATTCCCAAAGGAGTATCTAAGTTATATTGAATTATTAGCCAAGGTGTATTGCTTTTAAATGGAAAAAAAAACTATTTCCATACTTACAAAAAAATGTTGTAGTGCATCTTACAAAGAAAAATAACCAACGTAAGTTTTTAAACAAATTCGATCATTTAAATGTTATATTTGCAATTTTTATTTAATTTTGTATAATTCTAAATTTAACAGAAACTTGAAAAGCATACACAATTTGCTGAATTCTTAGCTATAAATAATTAACTTTTTCTTCGAATGCAACATTAGTTTCTAATTGTATCATAATTAGAAACTGTAATTACTCCAATAAACTTTAAAACATTTTGCTTCTTTGAGCCGGATTTCTGTTGTAATTCCGGAAAATTTAAGAATTTATGCACGACGTGGAAATAGAAATCCACAATAATCTTCAGATCTAACGCATTACGTACAAGTCTATCAAATTTTAAGAATCTATACAATGTGTAAGGTAAAATTTAGTTAAGACGTTTGTATATAGTATACTATATTTCAGTTCGCATTTATTGACATAAAAAATTCTTCTCAATAGAACATTTATGATAAAATCCGTTTTTCGGATTCTTCCTAATTAAATTGTATTATTAGCCTTTTTCGTTTATTCTACATTTTATCGTCATCATATAATGAAAATTATTGATTACATATTGCAGAATTTATGTTATACTTAAAAAATCGTTGAAAAATTTATATATTTAAAATTGAATTTGCAAAGTGGTGTTGCTCAAAAAGTAGTCAACATTTAGCCTTCTGGCAATAATTACAAAACAACTTTAGATTTATTGAGTTATGACGGTTATCTGTAATGAATTATTTGAATGAAAATAAAAATAATGATTTTTAAAAACCTAAATCAAGTGAATTTAAAAAGCGTTTAGTGCATTGTACCAGTTCAAATGTTGTTTATTTTATTCTAAAACGTAGAGCAAAATACATCAATAAGTTAATACGTTTTTAAAGATACACTGCTTCAAGTTTTTGTTACTCAAATGCATAATAAGACAGTAGTTCTAACAGTACCCAATGTCACATATAAATGGCGGTTTTATTTATTTAGTGACTACATTTCCTAAAGTTGCCCATGTCCTTGGCCGGTGGATTGTTCCACTTGCCACTATTCTTGGCCTGATAAAGTGCTCGCTGCTAGCACGAAACGTAGCTACAAAAATAGATTAAATTGGTTTTGTATGCTCCATCTAAGCGAAAAAGTCTGAATTAGTTACTGTTATTTTGTTTGTTTGACAGCCAACAACAGTAAACGCTTTCAGTAAATTTGTAAACTTGGAAAAAGTTGGTCAATACTTGTATTTGAAAGACATCAGTTCAACCAATATTAAAGCGTAGCTGAAATCGGCTCATTTGTGTACAATAATAAAACTTTGAGTAGCATCATTCAAACAAGGCAATACGAGATGCCAAGATAAAACATCATAGTAGTCGATAAAAAAAGATGATCACTCGCTTAAAATGGGATAATTTTCAGTAATTACTTACAAAAACAGTCAAATAAAATCAGCAAAATAACTTTAGCTTTGTTTCATAAAAACCAGCTCACAGATTAAAAAAAGACCTTAACTAGTCCTAATAAAAACTAATTATCGAAGCTTTGAAGCATTGATGAGAAAATGTATCAAGCTGAAAGGGAATTATATAAGAAAATTACATTTCATTAAATTTGGCGGTGCAAGTTATTTTCATTTTACATTGGCAAATAAATTTAGAAACCTTTATTTTTTTATATTTTAAGCTGGATTTATTAAAATGTCGTTTGATATAAATTTTGACAGTTAAACAGAGATTTCTTTTTTGTTTTGTTTACCCCAGTTACAGTTCCAGTTGGTTTGCGTAAACTACATACATTTTTTTTCCTTCCTGGTTTAAACTGTTGATAGTAGTATTTACTGGAAGATGCCCAACTACGTGCTAATAAGTGTAAAACATGACTTTCTTTTAGCCGTCTCTATAAATTATCTGCACCGACTAGTGTCGCCACAGACGGTCAGCACAATATCCTACAAATATTTTAACATTTTCTGTCTCATTTTACAAGCAAAGTTGCCATAATATATCGGGCCTAATTTAAATTTATTCTAATTTCTAATCTAATTTTTTGCGAGTGACAAATTTATTTCAAATGTAACTTGATTTTATATTTCTTTGTTTTTATTATTTTTTTAATAAAACAAAATTGATGTTTTTCTTTAGCAGTACAAACGTGTTCAGATTTGTGCACCTCTATGACCGTTAGAAATGATTTTTGTTGTTATTTCTATACCTTTAACGAAACAGCATTTTTAATAATTTAAAAGAAAAAATAGGATTATTGTTGAAGTAGTTAATTTTTTTAATTATGTTTCTAATTCTTATGTTTCATATGCTGACGAAGTGAAGATGTAAATTGACGATAAATTAATTATAAGCCTAATTTAAATAAAAACCTTAATCGCGCAACGAGACGTAGAAGCACAGATTACTACATCAAAATATTTGAAATGTTGATTAATTCCCACTGTTTTCTTTTGATTTTAATTTTTTGAAAGTAAAAGAATTTATATTTAATGATATTTATTGTGTAAGACAATTTCCTTTGCCATTTTTATAAATACGTCAGTTGACGACTCAGGTTATGGGGAAAGCAGAAATCAAGATTCTGCAGTAATATACAACAATTAGCAAAGTTGTTAGTGAATATGCTGACTAACATATATATCGATGCTAATTTCCTAGCAGCGAGCATACTTTTTCGACACAGAACACGTCGTTAAGGTTGGTTATCTTCCAGTAAATACTACAATCAACGTTTTATCTTAATACTATATTTTTAAAAATCGTTAATGAGGAGGGGCATCAAAACACTTTAAGGCCCGGTTTTACAATCAAGGATTAAACTTCAGATTTACTAACCTACGGTTAATTTTAAAAGGTTGTCATATTATTGGTTGGCTTAAAACCGCTAACCAATAATATGACAGTATTTTTAATTTAACCTGAGTTTAAGTTAACCAAAGTTTAAACTACGATTAAGAGACCGGTTCTAAGTGTCTATAAAAAGCGACGTTTTGTGCGATTGAGTGTGCACTTCTTTAGACTTCTGTTATATTAAAAAAATTGCAACTATTGTTGTAATGCTATTTTTTTTAATAAAACAGGGGCCTGAAGGAGTTCTTTTATAGAAACTTGAAATCTTTTGATGCCCCTTCCTATTAAAAATTTTTAAAGAACAAGTGTTAAATAATATTTTTACTTGTACTTGCTTTAGGTTTTGTAATAGTTCTAAAAATTAAAAAAAAAATCATAAAACATGATTCGAATATTTGTATATCATAGTTGGCTACTCTGACTCTTTTTAAAACAAGGAGAGACTAGAACCAAGTCTAAGTCTGGGTGTTTAACTACGACGCGGTCTAAGCAGAAAGTCGCTTATAATCGATGGCAAAGATATCATAAAACTTAGCTAATGGCAATTGGTTTGTTGCCCGTTTGCAGCTGTAGCCGAATACCATTTTGTTCATTGTGTCGACTCCGGATTTGTTTTCTTTGTAGTCTAAGATGGCTTCGGCTTGTTTTTGTTTAAAGTTTCTGTAGCTTGTCTGTAGTGTTGTGTTGTTAATATCAACACGTATTTGTTTACTTTGATAACGTAACATTTTCATTCAAGAAAGCAAAGGTCAATTTTTTTATACGGTTTTGTCTTTGTGTTCAGCGTAAAGGATAAGACAACAAAATTTTTGTTTACGCGTACAGTGCCTACGATTGCGAATAATTTTTGCATCAGGGTTGATAATCAGAATAATGTGAAAAAGTTATCGCAATACACTGTACGACCGCAATTGAAATACTTCTTCTCCAAATATAACACCACTCGTTTTATGCATACAATTCAATTTTGTCAGTTTTCATTGTTTTGGTTTACATGTTAGTTATCCTCATTCTAAGCCTACGTTACTTTTACTGCTTTCCGGTTTGTCTTACACACTAATATGGCTACTATTTTTGGTGATATTATATCTCAAAAAATGGTTCTTGGGTTTGGTAATAACAAACAGATATTAGGCATGTGCGAAAGAAACATTTTGGTATCTTGCAACTATCGATGAACACCAAAAGATAATTGGTTACTTCTGAATTGTCATGCAGTTCAAAAAACTGATAAATGTTCTAATAAATACTAACTTCTTTAAGTTAATTTGAGCATGTTATTATAGAATGAGTAATTTTATTTCAAGCATTGGATTGCTGAATCTGTTTATAACACTGCAAAAGCAAAAGTCCGATAAATTACTGTTAACATTTTCTTCCCATCAAAAGAAAACCCTGCACGAAAACAAGTAGTTAGGTTGCAAATTAGAAGTATTTATTTATTATAAAGACCTTGAACTTCTAAAATTTATTTACATTTTAAAAAGTCGCCAATAAACGTCAACGTTTACGAATATAACCTAAAATATGTAATTTATAAATCACTCTTTTTACGCTATAGGTAAAAGTAATGCAATACTCATTGATTTCGTTTTTCAATTTTATAATTTGTGATGCATGGAATATTTGTTAAAATCTTCTAAATTATCTTCTTATAATTCATTATCCTGTACGTTAATGGGTTTGACTTGTACGGAAATGACTTTGACCTGTACGAAAATAAAATTAGACAATCACAATGCACAACGTTGCCTAATCGCTATTAAACAATACAATGTATCATATTATCTGTTAGTCGTAGAAAAAATATTTTCCAACCACAATGTTTGCATCGACAAACTATTCTTGCGTTTTCTTTAAAGTTTGTTCAATTTCTTGAAAAAACCTGTGAAAGCTTGTAACCACAACACTTTTGAATTGTTTTAGTACGCTTGGTCTGTATGTTTATAAATATAGCAAATACACAAAAAATAAGTTTTAGGTTTTGAGATGCTTCCCACTTTTTAAAATACTAACAAATGCTAAAGTTTTGCATAGAAAATATTTGAAGAATCTTAAGTATGGTAAGTAATTAATGCGTTATCTGCTATTTCTGTTTATTTACTTGAATCACAGAACTATATTGTATATAAATAATAAAGTACCTAGAATTATTTTTTGCATGAGTCTAAGTCAATATAATTCTTTACTATTTTATAGAAACATGGAAAAAATGAGATACATTCTATACAAGCTAAACGCACTTCTAGAAATTCGTTAAATGTGTTGTAACCCAGAAACCCAAGATTTCGTACGGAATAAAACTACGACTATAATGCAGACACTTTTGTCGAATATGTTTAGACAATTTGATGAGCAAACAAACATCGTTGATGATCTGAAGAAAAACAGAGGCAGACCAATAAATTCACCACGTAAGAAAACTGCTTTATTGTTGAAGGTTTAATTATAGAAAATCGTCACATTAAAGTTTGTAAAGTTGCGAAAATAATTGGCACTTCTAAGAGTTGTGTTCATGAAATCATATCCGATCTAAATTTTTGCAAAGTTTTGGCTTGATGAGTGCGGAAACTACTCTCCGAAAACCGCAACCAGAGATAAAAAATGGGTTTAGGAGATGAGATGAGATATATTCTATACAAGCTAAACGTACTTCTACAAATTCGTTAAATGTGTTGTAATCCAGAAACCCAAGATTTCGTACGGAAATATAACCACGACCATAATGCAGAGAATTTTGTCGAACATGTTTAGACAATTTGATAAAAAATATAATCCCTTATAATAAGCGCAAATTAGGTGTACGTTATTTTGTACTGATAGGTCAATATTTTGAGTTCAGTTGCGGTACAACGTAACTTTTGCAACAAACTGAAGTGCAATCACTTACGAATAACTTAATAGCCACAAAAACCGCAGCTTAAAATTTCGCAAAGTGGAAAGTGGGCGAGTAACTAATGTAATTCGGTCTGTTTTTAATGTGCCAATTGTAATTCAAGTTAAAAAGGCGTTAAAACCGGTAGAAATAACTCTAAGTACCCGTTTTCACTTGACAAACACTTAAAGTAGACAAATCAAACAACACAAGTCTAACAATGAGTACCTATATTTATTGCAACGACAACATAAAAAGAAAAAAAACAATTCTGAAACGAAACACAATAAATAATTGTTTGCAAATAAAAATACAATAATAAGCATTAGATCCTTAGATTAGGCAACGCCTCATACACGTAAGTAATGAGTTATTACTGTTGAAGTTAGTGAATATAAGTTGGTGCATACAAAGAAGAAGAATTGAATCCATACAAATCTAAAGCGATTATGTCAGAAACAAAGCGCACTGGTGATACTTTAACAGATAATTACAAAAAAAATCTACATAAATTAATCGTGATAACATGCATACATCTAGGTCTTTTGTATCCACACTCTACTCCAAAACAAACTATGAAATATAGAAAGAAGGTACGGTTTTTCTGACATGCAATTAGCTAATGACATATCTAAAACATTTGATGATTAATATACACATAATGTCCCAAGCTTCTAAAGAACTTTTTAAGTAATACATTACAGGTGTCCACCGTGGATGATCCAAATTGTTTAATATGTAGATACTACTATTGGGCATTGCGTGAACACACAAAACGGAAACAATTACTAGCAAATCATCTAATTTTTAACATAACAATGCACAAAAAGAACATGTACGTATAGAAACGTATGGTATTGCTTTATATATATATATGTAACATTTGAAATAAACTAATAAAAAAAAAATGTCGATAACATGATCAAACTTTTTCGCAATCACAGCTATTACGCAAGCATAGACATATTTACCATACTTAATGTAATTAAAATTTTATTGTTGGTATTAGATGTTGGATCCCTAACTGTAATCAATTTTGTCAAAATCACGTTAAGATGAAGCAATGTTTTAAATATCTTGACCAACCATAATTATAACTATATTCTTTCAGAAGGATAAAAGTGAAGCTTTATTTTTTACATAATCTACATTTTATACATCAAATGTGTCATGTAGAATTTTCTATGTGTAGAAAATGTGTTTATCTACATGTTATGTAGAATACGTGCCAATCGCTGGTCAATACCAATTAGATATAATGTGATTTTCTGACACTACCCCAACAACAATAATTTTAAATTAATCTTATACCAAATAAATCGGCTTTTTGAATTAAATTATCCAGTGTTAGTTATTTATTTACTAAATGTCACGATATGTATGTATTTAGAAAATAATAGTTTAAAAAAACTAAAAAAACACGCTTTTATAAATAACCGAACTAAAAAGAAGAAAATAATTTATAATTACAAACAAAATTATTAAATTCAGAGCAATAATATAATTATAAACAAAATCACTAAATTCAGAGTTAAAAGCGTGGGGTGCATCCGGATACACGGTAGTCTTTCGCGTCAAGTATCTGTTATTTCTTTTTTGTAATTAATTATATCAATCATAGTTTTAACATGTATTCAGTTCGACTATTGCTGTCAATTTGTCGTTTGACTGATATACATAATACTGTCACTAAACACGACGTTTGAATACATACGTGACGAGATATTCTACAGCTGCACTGTTTTTGTTAAATCTAATATTTTTTTTGTAAAGATCGAAGTTTTTTTTTATATTTTGTGTTCACAGAAATAAATTTATCATTGTTTGTAACAATAGTTTAACGTGTACTTGGCGAGACATTATACAGTGAAACGCTGTTATTTGTAGGATTTTTCTATATTTTCATAACTCTCCCTTATTGATAGCTGCCTTTAGAATAATTGTAACAATGATTATAGATGCACCCCACGCTTTTAACTCTGAATTTAGTGATTTTGTTTATAATTATATATTATTGCTCTGAATTTAATAATTTTGTTTGTAATTATACATTATTTTCTTCTTTTAGTTCGGTTATTTATAAAAGCGTGTTTTTAGTTTTTAAACTATTATTTATTTTCTATTTTTAGTTCGGGTACCTATAAAAGCGTGTTTTTTCAATTTTCTAAGCTATCAGTTATTTTCCGTATTTTAATTCGATTTATCAATAATCAATTTTTGCGGACATGTGATTATGAAATATCTTACGAACTAAAAACGTATTGGAAACAGTAGTTATCGACAGTAAGACCTGAGAAACAGCTATCACATCCAAGGCAGGCAGCGGGCGCGCAAATTACCTGCTCCGACACGAAGTGGTAATAGTGAAATACACTGGAACGATTTAAACGCGATAGGCTTTGTCGAGATGCACGCCTGCGCAGTTCACGCGCTCTGTCTTTGTCACTCTCATGCAGAGGATCCCTAAAGAAATCAATTAATCCTGACGATCCTAATTAGGATAATAAAAACTTTTTAATGAATTATTGCATTGTCATCGGTCCGTGAAACGCATGTAAAGTTTCAAGTTAATCAAACACCTGGAAACCGCTGAAAATTAAGCTCAAAGATTCCGTTACATACATACATACATACATACATACATACATACATACATACATCCCGAACTAATAAAAGTGTGTTAAAAACAATAACTTTTAACAAATGATGTTTCAATTGACAAAAAGGTGGTAAAACACACAGTTTTAAACATTAAACTTATATTAAAATTGTATGTGTACATTTAAAATGAGAAGACAATAAAAAAATATTCTCTAAAGATAGGTTATATACCACATATAATACTTTATGCATTACAAAAATTACCTCGAAGTAAAATGAAGTTTTTTTAATTATGAATAAAAATGTTTGTTATCTGTAAAATATAAATATTCATTTTGTATATATTGTCTTTTTTTAAATCTATTTACTGGATTATGCCACTACCGTACGTTGTATATTTTGTATTTATTACAAGTAAGTATAAATTTAAAAAAAAACAAATTTTTTTTGGTAAATTGGTGTTTGTAGTTAAGAGCGTGTTTTAGTTTGGTTACATTCAACAGCAAAAGAATTGATAGCTTTTAACAACAGTAGCCAAGCGATACTATATTTACATATATTTAAAATCAATTTTCTATTTATATTTAAAAGCGAGCGGATGAATATCGATGCAATTACAATTTTTAGAGGAACTACGGAAGCACATTACCATTATAAAAGCCCCTATACCACAAATCATTAAATCTGCATGAAATATAACTCTTTTATTCATTTGTGCGGACGCTTGAAACAATTACTGGTTGGTTTACATCAAGTGGAATTTTTTAAAACGAATATCCAATCTGACGAATACTGTTCAAAACGAAAACAAACAATTAAATGTACAAGAGATCCGAACAATCGAAAATAAACACACTAAAATGTATTCTATTTATATAAGTGGCACTCCTTTTGCTTAAGAGAAGGAATCTTATATTCTTAAATTAATTGCTTGGTAAAGTAAAATTGAGTCCGAGAAGAAAAAAAAATGGCGAAAGCAAAGTAAATAATTATTCCTTCTATATTTCTTATAACGAATTAGGGTTTTCAGGCATATCCTGCTTATTCAAATTTTAATCCATCATTTAGCGGTCCAGTAAACATAATTTTCGTTTCGGTATTCAAATATACGTACGCAGTCGCAACACTTGTAATAACTTTCCCAACAGGACACCACCAAAATACAATTTTAATTCTAATTTACGATGGAATTAATATGAAACTAAATTATATCTAACACGATTGAATTTTCTTGTTCTAGTAATTTTTATAGTTTTGTTGTCTCTAAGATGACTAATTGGCTCGTTAACGTTTTTATGTGAATATTACAAATATCTACCTACATCAAATATATCGATCAACATCAATGTGGTTCTACGCTAAAAGTGTAGTATTTCATCTTGAACCTAATAAAAAGTTAGGTATTTTTGTAGATTATAACAAATGACTGCGATTTTTAGAAACAGAAACTAATTTTTGTTTTTCGTAATATTTATAGAACACTGAACAGGAAAAGAATTTTTTGCGCAAAAAACTTTATATATTTTGTTAAGGGTTCATATACAATAATAAAAGTAGTAATAATAAAGTGACATAGTTTGTTACGAAATATTAACAATCGCTTTTGTTATTGCTAAATATACTATTTCTGTTACATTTTCAATGTCTGGACAATTTCGTTTTCTATCGTTTTTTGTTGTCTATTTATTATTTGTTTCCAAAATATGATACAATTCTTTTTATTACAGAACATATGTTATTATATTTTTGTGTTTTCTATTGTTCTAATAATTTTCTAAAATAAAATAATACTGTTTCGATTTGGTACTTAATTCATTTTAGCTATGTACGCGACTATTATTATTATAACTAATTTTTCTAAACTAATACACAATACAACAAACATTAAAAATGATAATTAACTAAAAAAACACCTTAAATAATTGTTATATCACTGTCAGTGTAGATTTATAAACACTGCCCGCGGATAAAATAATTAATCAATTAATGCACTTATTTACACTGGCTCTGAGTTCAACGGGTTTCGTTTATAATTTAGCTTTGTCGTGGACTAGAGTATTCTGTCTGTTTCGAATATTTTGAAGCTTCAAGAATATTTTAATACTATAAATCGCTATAAAATTAAATTAAGATATAATGCTTATTTTTCTGTTTTAAAAACAGTGCTGCAACATCATATTGTATTTTTTACCAAAATGATTTATTTTACAAAATTAAACTTAACTTAACAGGGTTTTTTCTTATTTTAATTATTGTTACATGGTTTATTTATAAATACGATTGACATTACAAAATTGAAAGTGTTTACAAATCAAGTACAGTACACGGCGCTTAATAGAATTACGTTGGGGTTAAGAGTTTTATAGCAATAACCGAATGATAATATACAAAATTTTTAAAAAAATCAAATAAATGTTTATTATTTAGAAAGCAGTAAATACATACAGTGTGTATCTGACTGACAAGTTGTTAATTTAGAAGGTGAAATGATAGCATCAATACAAGTAAAAAAATCTTAAAATAATTTTTTTTTAAACGTTTAAAAAAATATAAGGATTATGAGTCAAAAAAAACAAAAATTACAGACTTGTAGCATTTAATAGTCTGTTGACACCGTTAATTAAACAAAATCAAAAATAACGTTTTGATTTTAAACGTTTTTGGAACGCCATCCTGTGGTAAGAATACCACGTACTATATATAGCAAACTTTAAAGTAGTACAAAAGGTAGAAAAGTTGTTATTGTATTTAATGACAGCAAAAGTCAATAATCTGTTAAGAAGGAACGCTGTCAAAATCTCAACTATAAAATATGTTAGGAACAATGTCTAATTGTGAAAAACAACATCAGAACTAGCGGACAGCTGTCTCGTTCTTTAACAACTCTTCAGCGCTAGAATACACCAATGTTTTTCCACAACCATACCAACAAACAACCGTAGTCTTTTATGCCGTGTAGACATTACCAACATTTAAAATGTTTTTGGAACGTGATTCTGTGGTAAAAATACCACGTATGATATATAGAAAACTAAAATTATTACAGAAGGTCATTGGATTTAACTTACTCTTCTAAAAGCTGCACATAAGACGTAGTTAAATGACGTTGTTATAAACCCACATGCTTTACAAGTTAATTCTCAAAGATAACGTAATGTCAGATATATTTAGGGTGCCATGATAAAATTTTTTACTCTAAACAAGCGTATTGTGAAAATTCACCTAAAAAATCATACAAAATAGATTATTGTTTATGTATAAAAGCAAACCTGAGAAAAAAATTAATAACATAACCGAAATTATGATTACTATAAACAGTGTTTTTTCTATGTAGTAGCATACGTTCGGCCCGTTTTTTAATAAAAGGATAACATTACTCGACTGATAATATTATTCGCAATTCCAATAAACGGGGCGCACAATATTAATAAAATTACAAACGGAGCATGTTATGAACATTACTTTTACATATGTTTCCGTATATATAAGTAAGTAACAACAATGAAGTAAGAAATGAGTTCTAGGAAGCCTAATATACACAAATATAAGAATATTAAGAAAAACCACTAAATAGATAAAACATGTAAATAATAATAATTCTCCTCCTAAACGGCTTGACAGACTTTAATAAAATTTATTTTTTGTAATTATGAAGCCACTTGGATGCATTTTATAAGCCCTCTAAGCGACGTTGTTGTTAAGATTAAAATTTTTGACAACAGCACCACCTACTAGGTCCAGCTGTAACTAAAAACCATCCAATTGACACCACAAATACAAAAAATTGAGCTATCGGAGTCCATACAAATATATTTTTAATTTATCTATATCCGTTGACTTACAACCGCCCGACAGCAAATTTTATTAATACAGCGAGAACAATTTGATTTGGTCAATTTGTCTGCAGTTGTTGTTAATGAGGAATAACAGGCTGACGCGCAAACAGCCATTTATGATCTAAGTATGTTGACGATTGGAACTTAGCAAAGAGATTTTTTCCTGAACACACAGGCTCTCATTTCTCTTATACTTACAAAGCGATTTTAAAATAAAGTTGCATTAGCCATTGTATCGTCAGGTGTTGCTATTACATTATTACATGGTGTTACATGCCAAAGATGTTGACAAAATCAATGGCTGAATAAAAGTAACATAAGGAGGTAATTGCCAGTACTCAGTGAAGATGGTCGTGGGTTAAATTTAGAAATCCGTGAATAATTTGGAAAACACAAAATGTGAAAGTTAAAGTGAAAATCAAAAGGGCGCCAGGAAGATTTTTAGTTCAAAAATGTTTCTGGACATTGCCAACTAAAAAATCTGCTAAACTGTTGAATTTACTCCGTATGGAACTTTGCCACTATTAAATTTATACAAAAGCAAAGGCCGACGAAAGAAAGCTTTCGTTACAGTTTAACTATTTAACATTTATTAAAACTAAGTAGCAACAAAAACTAATAATAGAAATAATTTAAGTTAAATTAAGTTAAAAAAAGAAAAAAAAACTATATAGATTATAAATGAATTCATGCATTACAACGAATTGGGTTAAGTATCTTAAATTAAGCATTTTTAAAAGTTTGCTAGATTTTTTTCGCAAAAAGACAAATTAAAAATTCCGTACTCTAAAAATTATTAAAATTAGTTAATATTAAGGCTATTGTCCGATAATATTAGTTTGGATGGTTTAACATTGTCGCTAATACCAAATCGTAAATAGTTACATAACGTCAAACAAACCACAAAGACAAAGTAGTGTTCTAAATTCAAAATTTTATTTAATGGTACGGTAAATAAGCAAAAAAACCTTTTTAATTTGGTTAAAATCAAAGCTTTTAAAACACTTAAGTTTGCGAAAAGTAAAATCACAATTCATTTTAAACGGTGCACATAAATACCTTAATTTGTTTACGTAGTACCCCAAGATAATAAGTTTTTTTATTATTCGTAAGGCTTCTATATCATCTAGATTGCTAAAAATTTTAGTTGTTTATAAGACTGCACTGAGTCCGCCGGAAGTTTATTAAACCGCTACAATAGCAAAATTTTAATTGTATTGCAAAAACCACAAACGAACACATAATTCCAGGATACCAAACATAAACACGGGAACAAGACGTTGACAAAGATGCAAAATTAAAACAAAACGCAATACACGTGTGATTTGACGACGTTTCTCACGTTGAAAAACCCAAAACATCCAGTGATAATCAAATCTAAACAACTAAAGCAAACGAGCGTACTGTAATATATCTTAATCTTCGAAACCAAATAATAACTGTAGGAAGTAATATTTTATAAAATGTACTTAAATCGTAGGACAATAAAATCGACCTAAATGATTCAAGTGCATTGCACTAAATACGTACTTACAAAATGATAATTAGAACTAAGATTAATTTTAAAAAGTTAAATACTTTGATGTTACGAAGCAAAACAAAAAATCTACAGATCTATGTCAGAAAAGATAAAAATGTACGTCAATAACTATAACAACACTAAATACAAGGTCTTTCTTAAGAATACGTCCAAAAATCAATCGACGATTACAATGGTGGCAGAACAACACATTCAGTGCTCAAGCTGCTATTGAACATTCATAGTAATAAAAGTTCAGTGTACAATATCAAAAATCGATCCGGTATGACTACTATACTCAAAAAATGCCAAATTATTATCTGAGATAAACGCAGAATAACTCAAACATTTTTTGGGGCTTTAGATAAAACGCTGCAAGATTTGAATGGCAATAACAGACTATTTGGCAAGGCCCTATTAATGTTATCCAGTAATTTTTAGGAAACATTGCTTGTCATTCTACGTTTTACAAACGCGGATATAGTTAATGCAAATTTGAAATTATCTAGTTTGTGGTGAAATGTACACACATTGCGACTGATCATAAATATGCGTGTACAATTGCAACAAAATGCATTCAGCAGACACAGTCTTTAAACAATTGCTGGATTTTAGTGATAATACAACTTGTTTGTATAAAGATAGGCAATTAAATTGCCTGGCAAGTTCTGTAACATTGTTGGTTTAAAAAATGAATTAATCAAAAGTGTTTGCTTTAATTTAATTGCTCAGTACATCAACTACCCATGACTCAGTAAACGCAATTTTGGCTAATTAAAATGTCGATGTTGATTACATCAATTTCTAAATACAACAAACATTGGCAGAAAAATTGATGTCATTCAAATCGGTCGATACTGTGACTGATGTATACGAAGCTGTCAATTACTCTACTAAATTCTTAAATTTACTTAATTTTCTTGGACTACCACAACATAATCTACGCTTAAAACCTGATTTACCAATCATTTTGTTTTGCAATTTAAATGTATCTAACCTGTGCAATGGCACGCAATTGGTGATCATGAGAAATCACATAGAACCGACAATATTAAATGGAATATTTTGCAATAACTCTAAATGAGGCCCAAGAGCCAACATTGACCATATGTGGAGTGAATCTGAACAATTGAATGCTATGCTGGAACAACGTTGTAATCACCAAACGTGAGTTTTGTGAAAAATCTAGAAAAACTGTGTCATGTATTGCTAGTAAACAAAAGCACAATAAAAGTAATATGTTAATAAGATAGATGTATAATTTGTTGTTTTTGGCCCTAGGCACCAGTTTGTATAAACCATGTCCGTTAAAATGTTGTTTTCCGTATTTGAGATGACAACGTTGTTTTACAGTAACAAAAAAATAAAAGCAATTTTGAAAACAGTTTATTACAACAAAGCAAATAAGAAATCCAGTAGGTGATATAAGTTATCTTATTCAGTTCTAAGATTTTCATAGAAATATGTGTTTTAAGGGAATATAATCACACATATCATTTAGATTAGCAAGTTTTTTTGTCAGCTAGTTTTACACCAGCTGTTTTAGTGAAACAGACTACCAGGAATGTAGAATGTTTTCTCATATGGGTAGTGTTCTGATGGTCTGATGTGATTTGTACTCATACATATTCGGTGATTTTACATTTAGGATCTTTCTATATTAAGGACTATGCAACCGCAAAATTATTTTGGATTGACTATTAACCTTTGATTTTGCAATGGCATCTGTCATAGCTTTTTTTGCGCCAAAAACATAGGTGAAGTATTTTGCCAGTACTAACCATCTGAGTAGTGTAATTATCTTTCAAATGTTATTTTGTGCGACGCATTTGTCTGGCCAGATAAGAAGCTTTCTTTCATGTTCTGGCTCAAGTTGGTTGTAATCTACAGTAGCATGGTGAACCCTATCGTAGTATCTTTGACGTTCTGTTACTTCATGCCGTACAAGCATTGTGGTCACGTTATTTCTCACGTTATGAACAGCAGAATTATATGTAAAAAACGTTATTTGATAAAATATTGATGAGTGAGTCAAATTAGGGCAGAAAAATACTTTTTTTAGTATCTTCTCTCACATGGCGAATGGTACTTTTATATTGAATTCTTGCTTTCTCTTGCTCATTATCCGCCGAGGATAGCTGCATAAACAATTTGTTGTTGAAATCCATAACATAAGTTAAATTTACTTTTAAATATGTCATGATATGTCCGTAATGAGATGTTAAGGTTAGGGTACTTTTCCATAAAAAATGCTTTGTCGCTATGTTCAATTCAGCTGGAAGGCAGAAGATGCATTTGTGCTATAGTGATTTTCCTGCATTGTAGAGAACTGATATGTTTGTATACTATATCTACATCTACTGTTAGCGGTTTTGGAACGATTGATATGTCTACCACGTTGATCATTCAAGATTTTACTCGATTTGAGTAAGTCAATGAGGTACTGCAATCTTCTTTAGGTAATGGAGAATATATAACATATTATTGCTTTACACACCTTGACGTTTTCTAGAGTATGTTTTACCGTACACTGCAGGTAAGACACAGCTACTTCAACACGTCTGATTTTTGGTTCTTTGATGCAAATAATTTGTAAGAGATACTGAGTTTGACCATCACAGTCTAGCTCTCTAAACTTCTGAAATAATTTTAGATGTTTTCCCACTACATATTTAGCGTTACATCCTGAAGAAGTCTGCCAACATTTGCAGGAACGTTTCAAAACACAAAAAGAGTAATTACAAAAACATGTTTTTGATTTAAAAAATTATTTCTTTTGGACGTTTTACAGCTTCTCTTCGTTACATTTGTTGATAAAATATAAGATTCTCTAGCATTTCTACTGTGTTTTCTGATGGTTTGTTTCTATTTATCAATTTTCATCTTACGTCCTTTGCCTCTGTTAAGATGCTTGATAGCTGCCTTTAGTAAACTAACATTCATTTTAATCAAACTACGCAGTAGAAGACGAGTAACCAAAAAAAAGTGCGCGAAGTTATTGACACAAGCACGTACAGCGTTGTTCCACTGAGTCGCCAATGTTACAGCAACGTAAAAATAACTTTGACTTTTATTCTGGCTTTACAATTCGATAGCTATGAACTCATAAAACGTTGTTTTACAATGATTCAGCATTTTCCCATATTGGCGGTTACAACGTTGTTTCAGCATAGCATTAAATTCTTGTTTCTCACACTTCTCAACTTTAAGTTGCGTTGTCACGGGTTGGAAAATCGTCGGGCCTTTACATGTATACTATAAAAGAAAGAATAACCAAAAATGTTGTGCGCACATTAGCATTAAGATAAATAATTTATTATTATCACTTTAAGTTAAATTATTTAGATTTAAGAGATCCATTTTTTGATTCATTAAAAACTCAAATAGTTTTCGGTTTAAATTAGTAAAAATTCTAAGACGTTTTATAAATAAAGACATACGTACGAACAATTTGCTTTTTAAGATTATTTTAAGACATTGCTTGATAACCGTAAATGGAAAATAATTATTGTTATTATTAATACGTTTTTTAATTTATGCTCGTAAATCCAAAAGTACAATTTTGTACAAAATTACATTTAAAGATTTAAGTATACTACGTTTTTATAAACAAGTTTTACAACTTTGCTATAATATGCTTGAATGGCATATTTACAACCACTAACAACAGATATATAATAGAGTCCTTTTGGTCACATTTTTTCTACTGTAAGTTCGACTTGTCATATGTTGTCGTATTTTTACAACTTCTATAGTTGTTATTAAATAAAATTTCTATTTTGATATGTTATTTAGATAATATTATGTTGGAGTTTTTAGATCACGTATTGCATATCAGATATTATTGCAATTAAAACAACATTTTGTTTAAATAATTTATTTTATTTTTTTTTTACTTGTTTTTGTTGATCAGAGCTGATCGATGCATCAAATTGTATAGACAAGAAATAATATCTAAATAATTTAGTTGTGTTAGAGGTAGAATTTCTTTTAAAGCCAACTAACAATTTCAATGTTGAAAATTTAATAACACGTAACTACTGTTTTATTAACGAAACGTAAATTGATAAATATGTATCAATCTTTGTATAATGCATGACTCCCTAAGGCTGTACTATTTATTATTAAAATATTAACGCAAATTCATAACATTTGCTTAATGGAAATGAATTTTAAATTCAAATACTTCAACCGTAAAAGAGTAACAGGTCAGCGTTACTGAGTATATTTAAAAGACTAAGTAATGCATTAACATACCTTTATTTTATTATTTTTTTTAATTACATATAGAAATTAGACCAAAGAAAAAACGAATATTTTATTACACGACAAAATATTAATAATAAAACATTTTCAATTTAGTTATTTATAAAAATTATTTCAAAATTGTGGCTTAGCACAAAGTAATGCGACGTCCTTACATATTTATTAGCTTTAAAGTTTAAAGAGAATTCTTTCTACGCACGACTTCCGTCTGCAAATACGTAAAATCTGTCATAAGATTTTTACAACCACGTGCCTTTCGATGGTTTTATTTGAATTATAAAACCTAAAAAGGTACTTTTTCAAAAAACTTGACTGTTTTATTTTGGTTTTAGTGTAGTTAACGTAAATAAATAACATGTCATTTTAGTTTGTTTAAATATTAATTAAAATATAGTTTTTGGTTTTGTAAATTAAATCTAAACTTATTTTATCTAAAAAAGTTTTTAAATAAAGGAAGTTTAATTTAGCAAATTATTTTAACCTTTAATAATTAAGTTTTACTAACGCTTGTGTTAATCACATTATAGTTTATTTAATATTTTATTTCTGTTAGTACTTTAGTAATCAGAATAAAAGTAAGACGGTGAAGTATCGGTACATTCAAAAATCTAAAAAAAATAAACTTTAAGGTGTGCTTGTTGTTTTCTCAATTTTTTATTAGTAGAAAACAAAAAATAAACAAAATGTAGAAAAAATTTTTGTTTATATTGACACTAAAAATCTTAGTGATGAAAGACGCTTTGTATAAATTATCTTAGTGATGAAAGTATAATGAGAAATGCTAATTTATATTGCAATTATAAGAGATTTGGGTAGACTCTAGTTATTATGGTTTAAGATTTTTGCGTAGATTACCGCAAGTTGCTACCTATTTACGGTTCTAAATATTTTAATTAACTGAATTTTTTATATTTCTATTTTTGCTGTTTACTGCACACTACCATAGTTATACGATATTTACATAATTACTGTTTTAACTCTGCACTGTAGAGATTTAAAAAAAAAACGTAAACTTTAATTTTATTTTAATAGTAATGACAAAATTTTATTTACATTTGAAAAAAAAACGAAACGAGGTTTAGAAATAAGATGGTGTTAAGATTGTACGTTTATATATTTTGAATTAAATTATCTTTTTACTCAATAAAATGAAAACACGAGTAAAATTTTCAATTACGTTTTGTAAAAGTTGATTTTCTATAATATCATTTTTCAATTATTGTTATAATAAAACCGTACTTAAAATTCTGCACCACTGCTCCCGTTTTACTAGGTTGATTCTATAGTTAATCAGAGTTGCCCGATGTCGGGATTATTTCAGGTACGGAAACTAAAAGAAAGGGAAGCGAAGTAATTACAGGATGCATTAATGACTTATATGACTAATATTGATTTGAATTTATATAACGATTAATGAAGAATTATTACAGCAAAATTGCAATTTTACCTTTTAATTATAAACGTTATTTCTCCATATTTCATTTTCTACACAGCAATTCTTGAACAACAAACTTTTTTATATCTTCTATGATGTTTTGAGTACTAATGCTCAAGTTTTAGATATCTAAAGTTTTATTACTACTCCTAATGTTCACTAAAATACCATATAATGTTGGGGTTTACTGAGATACAGCGTCTTTAATTATACAACGGCTACTTTCAGAAGTTGGTATCTAACTTAAATTTATACAAAGCTTCGTCGTACTTTTATCTTTTAAGTCGTAAGAAAATTATAAAGTTATTTTTTATAATCTCCCTAATTGGAATTTTTTAATTAATATTAATTGTTATATGATAGATCACAAATTTTTCAATAAATTTAGAAATTTTGATCGAAAAAAAAGCCGTAGGTGAACTAAGTCAGCACGCGTTTTAGAGCAGGGCGTGGTAGAAGTTCTCTTTATTGATTCGTCATCAGGTTGGTTTTCAATTAAGAGCAAGTGGTTACCAGGGGAACGGGTGCTCGCGGCTATGCTGCCGCCAGAAGGGTGATTTAGAAACATCCACATGATTTGCATGCTTCACCTGTTACCTTATACGCATACGTCCTTAAAGCCTTTTTTCAAACACACCTTTTCATATACAAATAAATTTTTAACTTAAAGCAATTTTTCTTCTACGGCTTTCAAATTGAGCTTTAATTTTCTTCTTAAAATATAAAATTGGTTTAAATTTATTATAACAAAACATTTATAGAAGCACACTAAAAAAGTATGCCATGAATGGTAAAGTTGTTTATAAATTCTGTAGCATTATTTTTATTTTCATCAATTGTTGTCACTGTCAGCGAATGCCTAAAAAAAGTTTTATGCTACCCTTCTGTTCTATTTTTTTTCGTGTGCTGATTTATCTTAAGATAATTAATTGCTTCATTTATACTTTAAAACATAGCATGTCATGTTTTTAATTTTGTGTAAAATATTTACGTTAGCATCAGTAAATTTTAAAGTTATTCATGTCGCAACTTGCTACTAAGAAAATCATGTAAATATTTAAAGAAACATATTGAACCATCATCAATTATTAATTTATAGAGTAATTTTTATAATGCTTTTGTGTATCTCACATATTATTACATATGCTGCATATTTCAAGTTTCATTTTCTATACATTTTCCGCTTTGACATTGATGGCTTTTCAACGGTTCGACGTTGTCAACAGTATTGCTAACGCTGATTACTTTCTTTTTGGGCGAATGTATTCTTCTCTAACTTCTTTTGTAAGCTTTAGAATAAAATCTTTTCATATAACATTTCATTTTGTTATTTTTTGTAAATTAAATAAACAAATAGTAAAGCTCTGCTTTCTAATACGCGAATTCCCTTGTAACGTATTTTAAAGTAGAAACCTTGTTGTAAACGATTACAAATTTCCCAATTTGAAACTTTCAATGCGAGCCAACGTAATTGCCACAAAAACAACTAGTTTTTAAACTTGTGCTGTTTCTGCTAGTTTTATGAATCCATTGTTTTTGCAAACGAGTGAATATATTTCTCTTGGCAAAAGAAATTGAATTAAGAACGTTTTGTTACACACCTAAACCTACACAAAAATGTTTTATAAACTTTTTAAGCATTTTCACTTGATGTATAAGTGGCAACGTTTTTTACATTTTAGTCATCGTTACTTCAAAATTTATTTTAATGCTTCATTTTTTGTTTTTACTGTTACATTATTTTTTTTAGTCAGTATATTTACTGCTTTGCTTGCAATGGTATAAAGGTTAAAAATATTTCAAAGTAATTATTATTTTTTATAATTGTAGGGTGTCAAATTTATTTTATTATTTATTTATTAAATTATTGTGTTTATTTCTAAATTGTTGTGTTATTGTATTTCATCTATAATCAAAATATATGTAATAACTAATTTATTATTTTATTAATATTATAGTACGTAAGTAATTTTTTTATTTAGTTTAATATTTAGTAATAAGTTTAACTGTAAGTTCTTCGGCAATAATGGTAAATAATGATGTAACATTGAATGTGATGATAATGTAGTCGGATGGTACATTTACATTTATAACTTTATCAACGACTTTGTACGAGTTTTTGATGTTCATAAGCATACATGAGATGTTCTGTATAATGTCTGTTACAAATTCAGACAATTCATACGTCGGTGCTCTTATACACGATACGATTGGTCTCAATATACATACATACGTTTCTCCTTATGTATTTTGACAAGATCGTTGAATTCAGATAGTGTTTATTCAAACTTATTTTACAAAAAATAGAGTTAAGCTTAATTCTTTAACTTAATTTTTATAAAACAACGTGATTAGTAATCTATTTTGTCTGAAAAATTTGGGTATTTTAAGAGAGTGCTAAATTATAAGAATAGTGCAAACGTGCAATTTTATTGTTTATTATTGACTAAAATAATAAATATGTTATTACTATTGTTACACGAATTTTTTGTAACTTAAAGGCAAGCGACTAACCCAGTTAAATCGGCAAGCGGATCGCAGGTCTCGATGTGCTAATTACGTAAGATTAAAAAAACGCCAAAACAGTAAAATGGAAGACATCCAAGGCTGTAACACAAATATATTTTTAATTTAGCAATGAAAGATAGGTTAAAACAGAGAAGAGAGATAGATTTACATAGATGCGATCAATTGTTAGTACGTACAGATCACAGACAATAATTGTTGATGCAAGTCCCCTTCGGTTGAGCAACACGTTGTACATAAAATAAAATTTGTCGGCCTAATTTTCACAATATAAAAGGACAAAGATACATTGGTAAATATAATATAATCGAAAATACAATACTTATAATTTATTTTTTTTATGTACGCAGCTAGCTAGCGTAAACCTTTCCTCGTATTTTCTAAGATTTGCTGAACTAGACAATGACATACGATAGCGTTATTACAAATAAGGTTCTTTCGATTCATACGTTTTATGAGAAAGAACTAAATGCGCCAAGTTTCCTCCAGATTAATCTTAATTTTTTTTTATTAAGGGCACCTTCCAACACGGTTATACTTATAGTAATTAATTGAAGGTTTCGATATCCTTAATCAAGGTAGTTGTAACACTTTTTTAACTACATCGTGGACTGTGACGTCATTATGGAAATTTTCCCAATATGATCTAACAGGTGTTAATAACTCCGCATTAATGGAATACGTGTGGGAATCTAAAATTGCTAATGACAATTACGACAAAATCCAATTAAATCACAAAAATATAATGAATTCTTATCCTAGAAAGACTTTCACATAAGCAGCAATTTCACCCACTTATAATGTAAATGCGTGTGAATATTTAGGGATGAAAGCATCACCGGGCGCGTACGTTAGATGATTACCGTACCACAGTCAACGGTTTCTGTGCTGCGGATAATTCCATTCGTAAAAAAAAACAATTGACGACCACAAAACTTGTACGGTACGAAAATCACACCGAAACATTTTTAACATAACAATATCCTTAATAACATTGGCCAACACGGTTTTTGTTCACTTTTAAATGAATCTTGATTTTTTATAAAATGACTGTGCTAAATACAAAAAACATCAGTTTTACACATCACGTCCAAGTAGGTACAATAACATATCTTGTTCTGCTTTGAAAAATCACTGAAAACAACTGAGTTAAAGTAATATAAATTAAACAAAGTACAAAATACAACAGTATTACAATTTGTTTATTTGAATACAAGTATTTACTCAAAATAGTTATTTAGTTAAATTAAAATCACTATTTGTCAAAACTTTTTTTCCGTTATAAATGAATTTTGATGAGTGCCAGCTCAATGTCTTTTTTTCACTACAGGAGGTTCAAAACTTGCAATAAATATTTGACTCCGTAAGATTGGAAAAAATAAACAGAACTCGAATTAACAACAAATCAGATTTATTAACTTCTACAAATCAATCAAATCATGTATAAAATTGGTACACATAAAACAAATTATTTTATTTAATTAGTTGTCAAGTTCGGCTATAAGGACGCCGGAAGCATCGGCAAACTACAATACATCCGTACAATTGAAAACATAGGTAATATGACACGGTATAAATTATTGAATATTGA
Source organism: Aquatica leii (assembly GCA_035610365.1). Taxonomy (NCBI): domain Eukaryota; kingdom Metazoa; phylum Arthropoda; class Insecta; order Coleoptera; family Lampyridae; genus Aquatica; species Aquatica leii. The sequence goes on from CM069436.1 coordinate 68,701,846, forward strand.
GTAAGACTATTGAGTAAAACCATAGTGACAAAATCAACCGAAATCAGTAATAAAATCTGACTTACCCAAATACGGAACATTAAGAAAATGTTTTTTCAGTGGACAATTTTGTAATTAAGCTGATTAACAATCATGTCAATGTAGCGATTTACAAAAAAATTGATTTTTACAAAATAGTAAGATTAACAATTATAAAGAAAAGAAACGAATTTCATCGTAAGCTGGCATCGTGTGTAATTATTCTTCTTAAATAAAGTGTTATAAATTCGTGTCTTGTAATAATGAAACCAATCGCCGAGATTCCATGTGTACATCGTAGAGGAGTCGCTTATTTGATCATTGTCTTGTTAAATATTTCCAGTAGATACGATAGGTACTGGAGTGTTTGTAACCCACCAAATGAATGCTTCGAAGATTTTAATCTTTAGATATAATGGATATAAGCACACATTAGATGTAGAACGTGGTGCTACGAAATCAACATGAAAATTATACTTAATCCGAGAAAGAATACAAAAAAAATGTTTACAAAAATTTTTATCACCATAACGAGTAGATGTTTGAAGAAAATTTTATTTAATACACGCAGACATGCTTTGTGCTTTACCACGGTTTAAAAAAAGTGAAAAAGCACGATGTTCGTTAGATGACGTTGAGAAGTGAATGACTAACATCAAGTAAACTAAGATATACAGTGTAGCGCAATTTAAGTTTAGAGAACGTAAGAAAATCTTTAATGGGATCTTAAAAAAAAGATTGTACAGGAGTTGAAATACTCCTAAACCTCTATGAGTTTAGATCGGTTGTTGAATTGATCAGTTCTATAAAATTCGACGTTGTTCATGACAAAATATGCACGTTGTACAAAATTTCTTCTAAGCGTTGTACATTGTAAAACTTGTCTTAAATAGTAAATAAATATACACTTTGCAGCAGCGGTCTTTACTTTGTTGACTCTACTATTTTTCTGTGATATTACATAAGATCTTCTCAAATTTACTTAAATTTCAAATTCGTCTGTTAATGTTTTTTCTTTATGAACCATTGTTTAGTTGTATTGAACAGCATAATGAAACCCAAGGATAACGAATGTAGAGGATTACTCGATTTTTATTTTTACAATGTAAGTCGCCCCACTTGTAACACTCGTATTTACTTCTTTTTCTTAACAGTTCAAGTGTACAGTTAATCGTCTCTACAATTTACAATTTACATCTTTTCATTTTACAAACTAAAAATGACAGTATTGTAACAGTTTTACATGTCGTACCCCCAGTTCAATAGAGACGTAGGTGCAAAACGTTTTGTGTTTCGGTAGATGCAGAAAGTGTATTATACGGCCGTATTATACTGCTACAAGCTTGTAGTAGTTTACGAACCTGCACGGCCACTGTAGGATTGAAACAATACCTGTCGGAGAGAGGGGAAGTCAAGTGACTTTATTCTAAAGGGCGCCAGATCTTATTTTGCAGAAATAGCTCTTGTTAGATCAGCACAGGAGGCTCGAAGCTTGTACAAAATTGTTAAAGTTCGTAAAGCTGGAGGAAACAAGCAAAGAAACCAGATCGTTAACAACAATTGCACTTTAATTACTTTAGAATGATAAATAGATTAAAATATGAATCAATAACAATTACAAGACAAGTCGATAGCATCACGGTGAATAAATTTAATTCGAGTACAAATATAAGTAGGTACTAAAACATCAGAAGTATCGGCAAGTTACACTACACTTAAAACAAAAGTGTAACAACCAGAACATACAAAAATCTTCGTGAGTAAATGACATTAATAATGATAATAATTGGCAGTTGACATAATCAGCATGCGATAATAATTTTTCTTAACTAATTGAGTAATAGTAATAAAAAACAAATCAATTCGAACGTATTGACAAGGCGTCCAAATTGGAAATTTACCCAGGGACCAGAGTAGTATTTTGTTATTTTTTAGTAAAGGATAGTCTAATGGAACGTGTAATGTATTAATAAGACCAAAAAAAAGTTTTTAACAACCAAATTACATCGTGCACCTGATTGGTGCGCGCGGTCTGTACAGAAAAAAAAATATATTTAACTTTACCACTGACCATGTGTACCATACTGGGTCACATATGGAATTGACCCAAGACCATATTTTGTTCTACAGGGACCAGATCATTTGAAATCTGCATTAAAATACATTGCTGCTGCGTCACCGAGAAGCCCACACCGCTTAGAACACAAACCTTCTGTGTGGCCATATAGGGTCACATGGTCTGTACAAAAACCACGCTGCGCACCTATATGGTGTACATGGTCGTTAACGTGTTAATAAATATGATTATTCATGAGTAGCACCGTAGCGACAGCAAATAATTAAAATCAAAAATTGACTTACCAAGATTTAGGTGTACTTTCAACAGGTAAAAGAAACATTTAAAAGAAAGTAAGAGAACCGAAACGTATCGTATCATGTTACAATGTCTTTTCGTCCATTAATTGTCTCCGAAAAGAAATTCAATTGTGTTTGGTACATAGGCCCTTCCGTACAAGATAATTTTATTTAACGGTCAATTGCCTCCGCATAGAAATTCTGCCCTTGTATCGCAGCGTTCATATGTCTAAAGCTTCCTATTATAATTTTTCTCTTGTAGATTTTAAACGTGACCAGAATCTAGGACAAAAACACTTAGATTTAGGAAGTAGCACATGGCACTAATGAAAAGACATATAAATTACCTTTGAACAAAAAAAATAATAGAAATGCCTTACCCTGCGTATAATAAATTAATTAATTATAGATATTTTCATTACACATGGTGTCACAACACGTGTTTTAAGAAAACGATTTTTAATTCACGCAGACATAGGTTATGTCGTGAAGGATCTTAAAGTAAAAAATGACCTCCCGTAGCCTTCTCAGTACGAAAGGACCAACGATAGATGGCGTGGAGAAATGGAAAAGTAATTTTAATTTAATCAATATACAAGGTAGTGTATTTTTAAAATTTATGCACGTAACAATACTTACAGATTGAATCAGTGCCATAAGGATTTATCTACCACAACTAAATTAATATTAGACTTTGCAGTTCTGACAGTTTATTTGCTGCTATGAAACATCATAAATAAAAAATAAAAATTTAAATTAAAGTGAGAGTATGATGCATATGCAATAAACAAAAAACTTCTAAATTTTTGACAATACTTTTACTAAGTAACTTCGGTTAAAAAGTAAATTAGTCAATAGTTTTTTTACTTACTAGACAATGTTCACTATCTGACAGTATTGCCACTATGTATTGAATTAAAAATTGTCAGATGTACGCAAACAAAACATAAGAATCCTTTTAACGTGCATTGCAGTATGAATTGTAATAGATACATCGTGAGAAAGGTCTGCGCGTGACGTCAGCGAATCACGCGATCTTAGCAGAATAAATCGGGCGATAAAACAATCGTCTACATTAACTATCCTTTAGTCAAACCTAGTTTAAATATTATCTGGTGTTTTACAGAATAATGAAACAATTTTGTATCAGTTAAACTGCAGATTTTTTCTTGCTCTTGTTGATCCGAAAAAGATTAAATTGTTGTCCTATCTTAACTGTCAAATCACTATCGTTCATTTCTCTGATTGTTAAAGCACGTACTTCGAGGTTTTGTTCTTTTGCTTTCTTTCAGAATTCATTCATAACAACAATATGAAATAGGTTTCACAAACAAAAAAACAAAAAGAAAACACGATTTTTTTTGTGCCTACTAACGGTTGTCTGTTTTATCTCTAGTCTTGCAAAACCTGTGTATATAATAGTAACTTTTAAATGCCAAAAAATTGAGTTCCATGTAATACAATAACGTTATTTACTATTTTATTGGTCGTATTTTGATAATCGCTTTTGTCAATACTTTTACAAATATGTATTCGCTAGATAATAGTAAAATTGTTGGTTTCATTTTTTTAAATAATACTTAAAAAATGATGAACAATATTTTCTACTATAAATTTAACCTTAACCCTAGATCATACATTTACTTATTTATGTATAAATACTGAAACGTTCGAGAAGTTATTTGCAAATGCAAGAGCCTTCTAGAAGCTGTTATCCATTTTCTAGAAGATATAGCGAAAAGTAGGGAACACTCGAGAAGGATTCGCCGATGTGTATATATACCGACGGAACAATTCGTAGGTCAGTTATTGCTGAAATGCGAATACATCAGTGTTAAGAAGTTTATTAAAGTGGAAATAAATCGTTAGCACGCGTGTGTCTAGTCAAATTGACCGAGAATAATCGTGTACGTGATTTTTAGTGTAAACAATTGTGAAGCTACCCGCGGACGTTATCTTATCTTCTTGTAAGTGATATAAATTAGTGTGTTTTCATTAAATATTATTACATTTAATTAGTTCGGTTAATTTAAAAGTGTACATATTTCTAGAATAAGTAAACGTCGTTTTAAATAAATTAGTTTTTAATAAATAAAAGACGCAGCAATACCCTTTTTGTGCTGCCAACATTGCAAACGTCAATATTCGTTTGTTAGTGTAGCTCTAGGGTAGAAAAATGATAACTAAAAACTAATCAAATTTGACAGACAGATTGAGTAATAATAGTAGTACCAAAATTATATTTTTGATGAATTTTTTTATTTTTTCAAAAAAGGATGTAATTTTACAAAACGCAACACAAAAAATAATGTACGTTACTCTCGTCAAAAGTATCATAGCATAACTTATTTACTTACAACGCTCGGCCGTGCGGCCTCGCGTCACATTAATGTTCGTTATGTTTCACTTTAACCCTTGTTACGTAAATTACTCCTTCATTATTAACCTTGGAATTTTTAAACTTTGTATACTTTATTCTGGGTTTTATTTACTAACTTTGTGCCCCTATTATTGATTACTTTATCAACAACAATTTCTAAACCAGTATTAGACATTACATTTGAAATATGTAAAAAAGGATTTATACATAATTAATATATGAATAATCTAGGGTTAAGGTTAAACTTATATTTAGAAAACATTGTTAAGTATTATTTAAAAAAATTGGTAAGTAAAACGAACAATGAAAATGTTTTGTGTACATAAATAATATCAATACACTGTTTAGGACTCTGGTTTGCATTGTAGATACGTGTAATATGTAAGACAAAAATAGAAATACCTATCTTATGCTTTATTTTCTGATGGGCGTTTAATCCAATACGTTTCATCTTAAATGGTAAAAACCATAACACACTTTTCAGCATTGTATATTGATACAAGTAGAAAACTAAGTTTTAGCTTTGCGTTCAATGACTTATTACTCGTTAGAAGATCTCTTTTTATTTAAACATTTAATTCGTTAAATTAAATCCGAAGTAAACTAAATTTTTTTTGCAATTGCACCAAACGGCGAAAGGTATTAATCTATTTTCTTCAGTAGGTTATTACAGTCATATATACAGTGACTTACATTTAGTTGAGTTATAATTTTTGTATATTATTTAGTTGAGTTATAATTTTTGTATATTATTTAGTTGCTAACGTTTATTAATGTAATAGTAATTTACGTAACAAGTGTCGAAAAGTATATCACAGCATAACGGACGCTAATGCGACGCGAGGTCTCACGGCCGAGCGTTGCATGTGAGTGACTTATGCTATGAAATTTTCGACGAGAGTAATGTACATTATTTTTTGTGTTGCCTTTTGTAAAATTATATTCTTTTTAAAAAATCACCAGAAATATAATGTTGGTACTATATTTATTACTAAATCTGTCAAATTTGAAATTAACTTTAATATCGTTTTTTTAAAACCTAACTGAATTTCAAGAATTTTTAAATTACTTTTCTACCTGTCGCATACTCGTTCTAATATAATAATTGTCTTTAAAAACTTAGCTTCATGTGGATTTCTAGTTTTCATTTTGCCACACTAGAGCTTTTTTCGTCTATTACGTAACTACACTAACGAACGAATATTGGCGTTTGCGCATATTTTAGGAAAGTTGTGAAAAAATAATTTAATTTCAAACACATTTTCTTTAAAATAAATAAATACATTTTACGGTAATATTTTTTTGCATAAGCGAACAAAATAAGATTAGAATGTAATTAAATTATTAGAGTACTACCTGAAATGATTGTAAATTTTGATAAAACCACAATGTGATATTAGATAATTAATTACACTGTTAGGAAGCAAATTAATAATGTCATGTTTTTACAAAATTATACTAAAAGGTATTCTTATTGCATACAAAGTTTTATTTTATGAAATATCAAAATTAAATAATAAAACTCATATTTGAACAATTCTGAATAATAACCGTTTGCATGTGTATTTAATCTAGCTTGGTCGCTTTGTTTAAATCTCAAACTATGATGTATATGTAAATTCCGAATATTCTAGAACTGTTTGATTTAGCAACTGGTGCGAAGATATCGAAATTTTATAACTTATTCTCATACATAACATAGTTTGTACATTTGTGAGTTTTATTTTTATACATATAACTTTAAAGCAATTTTTTTCTTAAATTACTTATTATTTTGATACACTGGATTGTATTTTATACCAAAGAATAACAACTTTTAATAATATTCTATGATTTCATATAACACAGTATTAATTACATTAATATTTTAAAATATAATTTATTTGGTCTGCGAAAGTGCGAACAAATAAAACGTACAATAATTCTTAACAATGTGTTTAGTACTATTTAAAGAAACAAAGTTGATTTTTAAAATACAAAAAGTTACAAAAAAATTATTGACAGCAATCTTAGCTGTAAATAATTGAAACGTTTGAGACAAAATATTAGTTTACTTCTTTAGTGTCTTAGTAATTATGTTAAGCTGCGATAATACGTAATTACCATACAGCGCTACTCGATTTGAACCTAATTTAGTTATGGCTAAAACTTGTGTATAATCAGTTTTTATATTCAGTATTGGTACGTCTAAAATTTTGTATTTGTTTAACTACCAGTTGTTGATGGTTTTTTGGTGGAACAAATTTTTCTTGTACTGTCAATTGTTATCTATCCTCCTTGATATATGGCCAAAGTATTGCCGTATTTTTTTTTTTACTAGTATTGTGTATTATAGAATCATTTTTCTGTGTTCTGTTTATGAATTTCGTTGAGGGTTGACGCAAATATCGCTGTGTGATCCGCATATCTTAGGTTTGATATTTAATTCCCCTGTAATCTCTACTTTGTTGCACCAGTTTGTCATCTTGATCACGTCTTCCTTATTTAGCGTTTTTAACATTTCACTACTGATATTATCTTTTCTTACGGTTTTATTATTATGTAACATTTTGATGTCGTTTTCAACTTTATTTTTAAGTATTCGAAGCTTTAGTTATTGATCGTATATCTTCGCTTTTTCCCTCATCAGAAGTTGTATTCTTGTGTAATTCTGAGCAAAATCTTTTTCATCAAGTATTTGATCAATTTCGTCTACAACGCCAAAAAGTTAAGAAACGAATAAAATTTTAGGACAAAAAGCAATTTCAAATTGTGTTTCTGTGTAACGAAAGTGTTTCCAGTCGCAAAATAGCCTTGAAAGTAAACTGTAATTAATCCTGCAGTGTTAAGGTTACTAAAAAGCACGCTAAAGGTGGAAAAATAAACGACAAACCGCGTATTAGACGACCAGAATAACTTCAATTCGCGATGATAAAGTGCTAAGAGTAGCAAGCTGATCAGATGGACAGCTGAATTCCACTTAATTAACAAAAATAGGGTTTGAAGATGCAGGTGTTAGCATATGCACTTCTACTGTGAGGAAAAACTGCTTCACTTTTAGTCAATGGAAATGTAGAACAAAGCTACTTGTTTCCGAAAAACAAAAATAGTATTGTTTATTTTACGCTAGAAAACACAAGAATAAGACCACAAAGCAGTGGAAAAATTATTATCAATAACTTTGCTAAAAATGTGTATGTTAGAAAGTTTCATAAAGATAATAATTCCAACTAAACATCCATCGTTCGTCATTGTATGGAGTTGCGTGTCTACTGAAATAGTTGGTTGCCTACATGTCCTCTCTGCAATAACAAACGTCGTTATATACATTAAAGTACTTTAGCACAAGATCCAACCTAGTGGAAAAGATTTCTTTAGCAAAATAATAGCGGGTCAATATTTTTCCTTGCTATAGAGAAAAAGTGATGAAATTGTGAGAGACAAAATGAACGGGTTACATCGGAAAAAAACCTAGACAAAAAACATAATTCATTGAATCATTTATTTACATGTAATTTCATAGTATTTTAAAAAAAGAACTAAACAAACTGATCAATACTATGCCAAAAAGATTTAAAATTAGTAGATAAAGTATTGTTTATAGTTTTGAAAGACCGGTATTAATTTTATTATTTTTCTTTATAAGATAATTTTTTGAAGGACACTATTCTGATGAAACAATGTGCAAAATATTTGAAAGAATTGTACTAAATTTTATTAATGTCAAAAATATATCTAGCACTGTCTAGTTTACGTTGAGTTTGTACGGTATGGGCATTATTGTGCTTTAACGTATTTATTTCCACAAAAATAAGAATGTAAAGATTAACGCTGCACATTTATTTTGTTGTGTGTTGCTATAAAAAGCAAGTGTTAAGGTCTATATAATAAAGCATGTATATACATTTTTGGTTTATATACGGCTTTTGTATTTATTTCTTTTGTAGAAACTCAAATGCATGAAAGCCTAAGTGAAGTAAGCAGACGTGGGGAAAACCTGGTAATATTAAAGTCAGATCATTCCTTTTACTATGTCGGAAAAAAAAACAAATCTGAAAGAGGAGTTGAATTTCTCATTAACAGACGAATAAAAAGTCAAATCCAATTGGTTAAGAACATTTCCACCAGAGTAGCATATTTGGTATTAAAATTAAATACGAGATATAGTATTAAAATGGTACAAGTCTAAGCACCGACAACATCGTACACGGACGAGAAAGTTCATATGTTTTACGAAGATATATCATCAGCCTTAAATGACGTAAAGACGCGTTTCACCATAATATGTGGAGATTTTAATGCTAAAATCGAACTCGGTCTCCAAGGCAATTACACAAGACATTAGACACTATCGCAGTATGAAAATTCAAAAAACCATAGAGAGAAATGGTAGTATGAAAATGTTGCAAAGCAGTCTCACCGAAGGTAAGTTGGACATAAACAAACTGAAAAATAAAAAGGGCAATATCACCTCAAATCGAGAAGAAATCTAAAAAATAGTAGAAGAATATTACCACGAACTAAACAGAATCCGTTACAAAGAGGATGTAAACGCAAATATACAAGAACAAAGAGTTATAAACAAGGATTGGAAGAACTGCCAGATATCATCATTGAAGAAATCAGAGGGTCCTTAGCCAAGACGGAAAGCAATAAAGCACCGGGAGAGGATGAGGTGGTATCAGAATCTATACAAGCCGGGGGCTCTCTATTGATTTAGAAGTTGCGAACTCTCTTCAACCGATGCTTGGAAGAGAGCTTTATCCCCGACAAATGGCACAGCACAACCACCATACTATTGCACAAGAAAGGAAATAAAACTATCGCCCCCGAACTCTTCTCAGCCACTTGTACAAATTGTTTACCAGAGTTATAACATCGAGACTGGAAAACAAACTGAACTTCTACCAGCTAAGAGAACAGGCGGGATTTCGATCAGGCTTTGGAACAAATGACTACCTGCAGAGTGTTAAAACCCTCATAGAAAAGACCATAGAATACAACAGGCCACTAGTACTACTGTTTATAGACTTCCATAAAGCGTTTGTCACGATCAAACCGAAAGCCGTATTAGATGCCCTACGAGAATGCCGTGTGGACCATAGATATTCTGAGCTGATTCGTAATATATACAAAAACGCCCATATGCCAGTCAAATTGCACGAAACTAGCAGCAGTATCAGCATCGGAAGAGGGGTGAGACAGAGAGATACGACGTCTCCAAAATTATTCATAAGCGGAATAACCATAGAGGGTCAAAAACTCAACCATCTTCGCTTTGCGGACGACATCGTCCTTATAACCGATGACCTGGACGAGGCGAAACAAATGCTTTACGAACTTAGAGACGTGTGCTCCAATGTTGGTCTGAAAATGAACTTCGCTAAAACGAAGATCATGACAAATCTCGTTATGAGCGAGTGCCTAGACATGAAAAATACCAACATTGAATTAGTCAATAAGTACATCCATCTGGGACATAAAATCAAAATTTTGAGGGATAATCAGACATGCGGATTGCAGAAAAAAATCAGCTTTGGGTAGCGGCCTACGGTAAGCTTAAAGATATCTTTAAGAGCAATCTTCCTATCTGTCAAAAACGGAAAGTATTTAATCAGTGCGTCTTGCCGGTGCTTACATACGGAGCAGAGAGTTTAACACTAACGCTAACATTGGCGAGGAAATATAAGATCGCACAACGCAAAATGGTGAGAGCAATGCTGGGAATAAGGCTTAAAGGCCACGTAACCAACGAAGATCTTCCGACGGCGTACCGGGGTGGCAGACGTCATCCAGCGAGTAACTACATTGAAGTGGAATTGGACTGGACACGTAGCCAGGATGAGTGAAAACAAATGGACGAGAAGGCTACTAGAGTAAAGACCACTATTGATAAGCGCAGCAAAAGACGACCACCTACACGCTGGACGAACGATATAAAGCAAGTCACAAACAATTAGATTCAAGCTGGGCAGGAACGACACAGATGGCAAGCACTGAGAGAGGTCTATGTCCAGCAGTGAACAACTAGGGCTGGTTGATGATGATGATGATGATGATGATGATGATGATGATGATGATGATGATGATGATGATGATGATAATGATGATGATGTGCAGGTATTGAAAGTTGTAGAAGATTGGCCACAAAGTAGCACTAAAAAACAAACTCGTTAACATGTCCTACACTACAGTATACCGTACATTGAAAAAATATTCTCTATACCCTTACTATGTCTAACGAGTCCAACAATTGACCAATGTTGATTTTGAATCGTGACGTAAATTTTATGAGTGGTTACCGTAACGAAAAGCTTTAGAAAATGTTTAGGTTTTTTTTACAATAAATTTTGCGTGAGAACTTGATGATTTTCCTTTTAAAATGTGTAGTACAATGTTGTTTACGCACAATTTTCTTGTTTTGATTAATAAAATATAATTTAAGTGTTTTTCTGAGATTATATGAACCGTGGGATAGTACAAACCTTATGTAAATAACAAAGAAGAGCTGGAAAATCGAATTTTTAAGGCAGCAAATGTCGTACACAGTGTACAATTATTTACGCGAGTAACGAAAAATTTTCGGCGACGTTTAGAGGTTTGTGTTTTAATCAATGGGGGATATTTTAAACATTTATTATAATTTTAGAATAAAAAAATCTGATTCTATTTATTTTTCTTTATTTATTTAGTAGCAACAGAGACATTACTGCGTCTGTAAGGTTATTCTCAATGTATTTCCATGCTACGTGTTACAACAAACTAACTAGAAAAAATGTACTATGTTTTAGTATTATATACTCTTCGGTTTTAGCAGAGGTTTTAGCTTCATGTTTACAGTGTCATTTATTTATTTAGGTATTTTGACAAAGGTATGTAACATCATCTCATTTAAACATATATAAATACGTTATTTTTGCATAACTTTATTTTTTGTGTCAGCAAATTACTTAGCAGAGATATTTAGTTTTTAGTACAATGAAACACCATAATATTATTATTAATTTTTTTATTCACGGTGTGAATAACCTAAGGACTCTATTTAATGCAACAGGTCTGTATTTTTTGATTTATTTGACTCAAAATTTTGAAGATTTTAAATGTTTTTTTATTAAAAGTTTTGTTTTGACATTTTTTGCAAACATTGTTGCTATAATTTAACTTTCAAGATTACGTATTAGTAAAATACACGTTGAGTACGACACTGATTCATATTTTTTTGTGAGAAAAAGCTCGCAGGAACAAATTTTACATCAATATATTATTTTCAAAAAAGCTTGAAAACTTGATAAAAGTTTAAAAACTTGACCCAAAATGGCTTAGTTAATTTTGATTTTGGCTTAATTTTTTAAAAGCTTGAAATGAAGCCAAGCTTTTAAAAAATATAAATAAAATAATTTGGTAGGGTTTTATAACTTAGCACTAAAGTTTGTTTTTAGGAGGTGTACAAAACAATTGTCTATATTTACTAAATTCAGTTTGTTGTATTTTGATGAGTCAGTTACTATCGCAAAGATAACAATAAACGTCAATTGCAATATCAATTTTTTTAGTTTTGTGCATTCACACAAATGAGATCAAGAAAAAATAAAAAATTAAGTTTTAAAATACAGTTAATTTTCTATAAAATTTATAAAAACAAATATGCAAGAGTAAATAAAATTCTTTTATGTCAAATATGTTTTATTTTGTAATTACATTTGTTTTTTTTTTAATTATGTTCATGTTGCATATAAACTTGCAGAGTAATATTTATTTTTAAATACTGAAATTAGATGTACATAATTTAGATGTTTTGTACTGTATTATTTTGCTTTAAGCATTTTAAATTAAAAAACATTTTAAATTAATTAGATTAATTACAACCTCCTTCTTGGACGACAAAGATTTTATTTCGCAAATTCTGTTTAAGTAAACAAATGTCAGAAATTGCCTACCTGTAGCAAAAAAAACAACTTTATTTAATGTTTAAAAAGCTTATTTACTTTTCATTATAAATGTTAGGGTTTATTTATCTTGTTAGCACACATTGATAGTTTTGATATTTTAGTACGTAATAAATACAATATATTTAAAACTAAATTGTTTTGATATAGTGCATAAATTTCAACTAATTTACCAAGACTTTTTAATTTAAATTTTTTCTGCTTATTTCATTATTATTTTTGCAAAATGTTAGTAGTTGAATTGATATAAATATTTTTGTAATAAGTTAATTAAAGTTATAAATTTTGTCCCATTTATTCAGAGTTCATGTTTTATTCACAAATATTTGCGGAATCTTTGATTAACCTGTTTAATTTCGCCAATTTTCTTAAAAATACACTGAATTATTAAAAAATTAAAAAAACGTTTATGTCTTTGAGCTGAGTTACATAGACAAAACTGAAATGGATGAATATGAAATGTATTTCAAACAATAATTGTCTTTCACAATATTTCTTAAATTTGTAAACTAATACAAACTAAGAATGTAATTTCTTTTTTAATCATAGTCAGTACTAATAACTCAGATTAATATTTTTCAAACTACTTGATTCACTTAAAACTTTTTACGTGTACTTACGATTATTTATACCAAATGATTTAAAATGTTTATTTAAAAATTTGTCTTAATATAAAAATAATAGCTAAATGTTTTTTTTTGTTTTTTTTATACATTACTGTATGTGTGGAAAACTATTTTAGATCATCTTATCAACTTACAAATTATGCAAAACCAAAAAAGTTTTATTCAAATTCGTAATTTTATTGATTAATGATAAAGCACTGAAATGTTGTTTACTTTAATATTTTCTTTTGACATACACATAACTGTTACTTAATGCGTTTATATAATACAAATCCGTTACTTGTTAAGTTTAGTATATGTTACTAAAGAACATTGTATGTTGCAACGGGGTTTTGGAAAGGTGGGCGTTGCCGTCCAATATCTGAAGTTCAGAATCCCTTCAAGAGATGGGGCTTACCTTTGTGAACAAGAATCGGAAGATGGACTGCCGACCGGCGAACTATTCCCTAAATAACGCTAAAATTAACTGTTGCATATCTCTTCCTGGCAATAAAAAATTTTTTTCTTTATTTTTTTTAGATTTTCTTACAATAAAAAAAAATTTATATTTAAACTATAAAAGCAACTAACAAATTATACTAAACAATCATGTATCTTCCACATTCAAAGTTGATTTGAGATCTTTTGTGTTCCAGATACCAACAAGTTTGTTATCTTTATTTTTAAACTCCTAATTCCAAGAATTTATTCTTTTACTAATAATGAAAGATCTTATGTATTTAATATGCAATAAAATATTTGGATGGGTCATATAACACATAGTTCTTCTTATATAAATTTTGGCCAACGACAAATTTAGCATTTCTTCTTCTTAAGTTATACTGTAAAAGTATTTTAATGGAAGCTTTAGCAAGACAATCTTTGATGTCCGAAAAAAGTTCTTTAAATCCATTTAATTTGCAAAGTACGGGGTTGCATTCAGAATTTCATGTTTAGAAGATCAAATAGCGCAACTTATTTTAGATAATAGCAAACTCCAGGTACGTTGATTGTTTTCCACAAATAAAAATAGCATTGTTTCTAAGGTTTTTAATTTACTGAACTCTTTACTTCTACATTTAACACAGTTGTCTACAATAATTGAGGTCAGTACTCCACACACACAAAAAATTGTCTTCTATCGCTTTACAAATTGTGAAAGATGTTGTCTTCTTAAGTGAGTTAAATAAGGGAATCTTAGAGTAAATCTTTGTTTTCTGCTTTAAAACTTGCACAAATATGACAGTTTCAGATGTATCAAGAGATATCTGAGTGCATCAGCCAATAAAAATCATTACGTGACTTGTGAAAAGTTTTGTAATTGCCTACGTGGCCTGAAGTAGTTGCTCATGAGCAAGTAAAATCAGTTTTATTCTATTGAATTTTGGTATTACCTTTTTCCATAAGTCAATCTTTAGTTTGATGAGATTGGAGAACTTATTCCGTAAGTATTTGTAAAGACGTTGTCGTCAATACGCCATTCTGAGAATTTGTCAAATTGCAAGCGGGGTGAAGAAACATGATTGGATATATAATTTAGAATAGGTACTGCTCAAGATAGACCGTCTGGTATTACGTGGTTGTTGTCTTTTCGGCGAGTAATGTTGAAACTGTGTTCTGTAACGCTCCAGCCGATCTACTAAGTCTTTTTCTGGGGTCTTTTAAATTACTAAGCCAAAGTAAACTGTGATGATCAGTAACAACTGTAAAGTTAGCGCTTTCAATATAGGGTCTTAGACGTTCTATGAACCAAATAACTGCTAGATACTCGCGTTATGTAACTGTATAACTTCTGTCGTTTTTATTTAAAGATCTGCTAATAAATGTTATAACTCAGTGACATTTACCACTTTGAAGATGCAAGCTGCAATCTTTTGCGAAGCGTCAGTTTGTTTGGGTTCACAAACGACAATACGACAAAGGCCAAGTTCTACTTCTTGTTTTGGCACTCAAGGAAAGACTAGGACTAAGCCTAAAAAGTCTGAGTGTTTAACTACGATTCGGTCAAAACCGAAGTCGCTAATAATCATCATAAATGTTATAACTCGTTCTTCTTCTTTACACGGTTGTGTTAATACAGCTTCAAGGCCGAAGCGTCGCACTATATAATAAATGGTAGTGAAAAGTCGGGACAACCAAGTACAAGGGCGGTTATTAAATGTTTTTTTATCAGATGAAAGGCTTTGTCATAATCAGATGTCTAGCAAAATTTAGTATTTTTCTTTGTTAGATTTGTGAGCGTAACTACAAGAGTTGCAAAGTTAGGTACGACTCTCCTGTACCAACTTGCCATTCCCAGGAATTTTCGTATTTTTAATAGGTTTTTTTGGAGGGGGAATGTTGAGTATAGCGCTAATTTTATCTTGATCAATACTGACGCCATTAGAATTAACCACTTAACCAAGATATTTTAATTCAGTTCTACAAAATACACATTTCTCCTTATTGATGGTAAGGCCTGCTGTTTTAAAGCGTGTAATGGTCTTGCCTAAACATGTGACTTTGATCTATGTAGCTGACTGGATAGTATTTCTGTTTAAATAGATTGGACTCCGTCCTAATACGATAGGTAACCAAATGTGTACAACTTATTGTTCCTGGCATGTTTGTTATAGAAATTTATTTAAACGAAGTTGTTAGAATCGTCAAACAGTTTAAGGGTAGTAGGTTAAGTTGGCCACAAATTTCCACACACTTCGGCATAGATTAAGGACTATTTTCATGGCTCTCCAAGAATCTGCAACGAGAATTAAGTTATGATTAAGGCTGGATATATTTAATATTTCAATTATTTTCAGGCGGTTCTTTAACCTTACCGGGACAGTAATGCTACCGTAGACTTCGCATCGATTGTCGTTTGCAACAGAAACCTCTGTAATATTTGAGTTATTAACTGGGAGGCTCAAATGTTAAAGCTTATTCCATTCTAAATTACCAATGATGGTACGTCATGCACCAGAATCGAGTGGTCTAAAAAGAGTTGTTTGAAAAATTGATATTGGTAGGTACGGTTTGTAGTCGTTATCATAATGTAATAGAATAAAATCTATGATTGGTTTGCTTGCAAAAGATGTGTTTGTATCATCGTTACAAAAAGAGACGTTTTCTCGACTCTAAACGGTCTCGTTTAAAAGTTTTTTGAGTTGACATTACATTTTGGATATGTTTAAGCTATGAAATTTGGGTTTTTGTATCTGTAACAAAAAATTGAGGATTATTATTGCAATTATAGCAATGTGTCCTATGCCGTTACATCGATAATATCTAACTTATTTTTGTTGAGACACGCCAGAATATTGGCTACTGGAAGATTGTTAATAGATGCAAGTCTCGTTCTAATGTATTTTTTGGTTTAGGTGGGACGTATTCATTCATTGACAATCTATTTGCTTCTAATTCCCGCCAAAAATGTTAGCAATTCATCTGTGGTTTTAATATTTTTCATATGTAATGCATGGCCAATTTTGTAAAAGAGTGCCATATTTTCCACAAGTATCTTTAATCGTACGAAATCGGGGGTTTTAACTGTAACTCTTTGAAAATGGTTATGCATATAAGCTATGAAAATTCCACAGGTTCATTGAAAATTTAAGTCCGCTCTTTGATTTGTTTAAAAAGAATACCATTATAATTTTTTGGAAAGAATTTCGGCCGTAATAATTGAGTTAATGATTTCTAGTCTGTTGTCCTTTGTTTCTTACCACGATACCAAATTAAAGCAATGTTCAAAAACATATCGTAAGCAGAATTGAAAAATTTACTGAACATTCATACAATTGATACGTGCCTTGAAGTTTTTAATTCGTCTACGTTCTCTAAAAATGCATTAACTGTTATTTTAGGTAATTTGCCATAAAACTACTATTACTAATATTTAGCATGCATAGATCCAACACGCCTTTGGTTTTTTATGACAATGATTGCTCATATGATCTAATTTTCTTATCTTAAAATTTAAAATTGCTACGAATACTTTTGATTTTTGTGACTTTAGTTTGTTGTCTGGTAATACACGAGTAGGTCTACCTAATGCGTAGGCATTTTTACTTAACTATTTTTTATATGTACTCTCATTTAAACCATCAAAATAATGTAATAAATTTCTGCATTTCTGAACTTTTGTCGTTTATCTGAATGTTTTCTGCTACTTTGAATGGATAGTACGGATAGACTATCTTTCTCGTTCTAATATTGATAAGCTTCATAATATTTTACGCATCACGTCAACAGTATCTAATGCTGATATAAAATCCCTAATAACTAATTCATAAACTTCATAAGCAATTGAAGTCAGAATTAGTAGAATACAACAACTACAGCTAATCCTAAACTAACCAATCCAAAACTAGGACAAACTATATATAAATGTGAAATATCTAAAAGCTAAATTCAGTTTACTATTGCAGAAAGTTATAATGAAGTCAACGTACGCCAACTACAAATCAAAACGCAAATTAACGTTGGGCGCAAAAAATTGCAACAGGGTTTTGGAAAGGTGAGCATCGCCGTCCAATATCTGAAATCCAGAATTCTATCAAGGAATGGGGCTTATCTTTGTAAGCAACTAACCCGAAGATGAACTGCCGACCGACGTAGGTTTTTGTTTTGCAATCGTGCGTGCCGCGGGTGAATTAAAATTCACACTCACACCTACACGCTTGACCAAGGGAAAACGTAAAATTAAAAAAAATTGAAAAATGGCGCCAGATTCTAAAATCGTCATGGAAAAGAAATAATTTGCCGAATTTCTGGTTGTTTGGGCGTATCACTAGAGGTGTAGATTAGATAATAAGTAAAATAATACAGTGTTTACCATCCCTCTTTAATTTAAACTACGACAACTAGGACTAGATTGCTTGAATATGTACAGGGGCCTTAAAAACGTATAAAGTTTATTAAGAAAAATTACCGGGTGTTATTAAAAGCGTTTGGCAAGAAGTAGTTCTAATATTATTTGTGATAAGTTAAGGGCTTGTACATGAATTAAACATAACGCAAACAAGGAAGTTTTAGTTAAAACCAAACAAAAGAAAGGTCCGGTAACGCCGCTTAACAAAGAAATAAATCTAAAATAAAGAACTAATAACCATCAGGTTATACACCTAATTTTTAGCACGCCATATATGGCCAATGGACACAAAACTACAAAAGACTGGTGTTGTAAAAAGAATTGGAACGACACTGATCTTAGTTAACTGCATTAAATGGGCGAGTTGGTGTTATCGGGGATAATACGTAACTTGATAACTGGTATGCTTGACAACCTTGAACTTCAACGTAGTCCATTATGAATTGGGTAGGTATGGACGCATCTGTAATGAGTCAAGTTAGTTTATCTATGTCAAGATAGGATAATACTAACCCAGGTGTTATGGCTGGAACTTGCAGAACTAAATAAGTTGGGTGGATGATATCGTACACTTTACAGAACTTCTAAAATTTTACTTTAAATATAATTATACGACTAACAGTTAATTGTAAATTTCTCCTTGCTCTAGTGTGGAATAACAAAAACAAAGGTCACCAAAAACGTCCTAACTTTATACCTATCAAGGTATTACGGTAGCCTCTACTAGAAAACCAACTATGGCTAACGTAAAATTATCTATTCGTCAAGCAAAATCCGTTTTTGAAAGAATTAACAAAATGAATCATGGACGCCTTCAACAAATAATATAGGACTGGCCAAACTACCAACTTTCTCTTAAGATAACGCATTTAGAAGACGATGATAGTGGCCGGAATAATACAATTTTAGGAAAAGGGGAAAGTTTACGGTACTCCACTTACGTACGAACTAATGCCTAATTAATGCTAAAATTAACTGTTACAATGTATGTAATAACTTAAAGTTATAATAAAGTTTTTAACGTTTTTATCCCAAATATAAAATTAATTCACCAAACCCCCAACGATTGATCGACTATTCGTAGAATATTTTATACGTAAAAATAAATATGAAATTTTTTTTTCATAACAGCACATTTGATAAGAAGACAAATACTAAAATATAAACTTTAAAGAATATAAAATGTTGCACTAAGCAAAGAAAGTCATATTTCAACAATGATATATAAAACAGCGTACCTTTTATTCGTAACTCTGCCTGCATATTTACTATACATGCTTCTGGCGACAATTATTTGAAACTCTTATAGCATTTGAAATGTGAAAACTTTATTTTTATACATATAGTATCTACACTTGTTTCTTGAATAAATTTGATACAAATATTACTGCCTTTTTTTACGTTGTACCAAATTATTACAATTTGCTTTAATAACATTAAACATATTTTAAAACAAGCATAAATATGTTAGACAAGTATCTGTTTCTAAACTTGTTATAATAATTTAGTAAAAACTAGTGTAAAATTACTTAATTTCGAATTTCAAAACTTAATAATTAAAGTTATTCAAACCGTACAAAGTTCTACAAAATAAACCAATGCTTTGCTGAAAATTTAATCTAAAAGATAGAAGATATTTTAGTATTAAAACTTATATTGAAATTCACAATTTAAATTCAACAATTGACTATCAATAAATATAATGAAAAATTCCAAGGAAATCGATATCTATGCAGAATATGAGTACATTGCCGTCCTAAACTGCAGTTTGTAGTTGTGAATTTTTGATTGGACATACATCAATATAAATTGTAATTTGACACAAGTCGTCGATTACTTTAAAACGTTTATTTAATTTTGTCACGTGCTCGGTATATCAAATTTAACTTTTTTTTTATGATGAATGGTTTTTTATACCTTCGCGAATATGAAAATTTTTCTTAAGGTTTGTTTCACAAGTAAATTTTGATACCAAAAACTAATCCATCACAGTCTAATCTCTTTTTATGTTGTTCTGATTACACTTCAAGTTTGACGTTTAAGAAAAATTAATACTTCAATTTTCTCAACTTTAATTGCTTGAATTTGAGTCTTAAAGTTTATTCACTTAACCAATGATAAATGAATTTGTATTACTAAAAAAATTTTAATATATTAGAACATGACAACAATGGCGTTTATGTAACAAAACTCTGTAAACCGTTAGTAATTCGTTTAGTGCACTTCGTTTTTTATTTTCTAATTTTCAATTCAAACAAGATCAGATATAAATTTATGGTTCAATTCGTACGAAATCCAAATTTTATATTAAGTGTTCTGAATAAACTTTTTTTTCTTATATCCGATTACCTTTTGTTGAGGCGGTAGAGTAAGTTTACATTCGAAAAGGATGTTTTTGTGGATAAGACGATTTTAGATACATCTAGAAAGAAATGTTTTGGACAATACTAAATTTCTTTTCAAAGAAAAGAGCTATGACTAGGACGTACGAATTGTAATAAAATTTTCAGGATTTTTACATTAGAGTAAAACAACGCATAAATATAAACTTTACTATCTCAAAAGTTACTTTTCCTGACATTCCTAGATACATAAAGTGCACAATTGAGCTCGTAAACATTTTATTGTAGTGAGCTATAAATACACAACTCTTTAAATTTTACTTAAATGTTTATTTTATCTCTAGAAATTGTGTACCTCATAGATATTTCTATACGAAGAAGTTATTTTCTAACCATGTAATATTCAAGTGCTACAAAAAGCACAATTGTAAATCTCAAAACTACATTTTTGTATAATATTTAAAATTGTTATATATATATTTTTATTTTAAGCGTTTTACGTGTTTATTAATTATCTATATTTACCTTTATATTGATTAAAATTATCTTACAGTGTTTTTGCTGTTGATTGTTAACATCAAAAATAAAATTAAGGGGTTGAAATCTTTCTTTTTGATAAGTTGCAAATATACAACAAAGAAAAAAACGTTTTAATGTTCAAAACGTCTGTACTTAATTCAAAAGTAATTTTGCTAAAACCCATCTTGATGGGCGTTGATATAATAATATAAAACATAATTCTTTAGAAGTGAAATTATTCCAGTAAATAAAATTTTACAAAAGCTTTGAATTTGAATTTTTTGTTACGTGTTTATTCTGTCAGATAAGGGTGAAAAGTTAAGTTCGAGGATCTGTGATGTTTATAAATTTCGCTTTAGTGGTTTCCGCATACTATATAATACTGTCATGTAGAACTAAAATTAATTTGAGACTTTGTAAAAGAATTGGACTGCAAAAGTTTTGGGTTAAAATTCTAACATTCCTGGAATTAAAAGATATACATACATACATTGTAATAAATCACTTAAAATTCCAGCTTTATATTTGCATTTAGATGCTTGTCTTATAAACGTAGATATTGAGAATGTTAGTGATGAACATAATACAACGCATTTATCAAAATGCATCGAACATAAAAGATGTTATAAGAATAAATGTAATCTTATTTTAACAGGTTACTGATAAACACTTAAAAAAAGACTACAATTATGTACAAAATAAAATATTTTCTTGTAACTTATTAACTGATATTTTTTATTAGAACTTTTTTATTAGAATACAAAGTATTTTAATTTTAATTTGAATATGAAATAAAAAGTTTATTGTACGTTTAAATAAACAATAATTTAATTAAAAAGCATGTAAACGATTGTATATTTATTGCAATAAAAACAGTTCTAACTACTATACGTAACAGCAAAAATATATTTTCCATTTTGTTCTAATTTTGAATTATATATGTTATTTAAATGAATGATAATTGCCCAATCGACAAGGAATCATTTTTGAAAGGTTTTTTCAACGTTTTACAAAAGATGTATTTACATTTTTAAAAACATTGCAAAAACGTCTTAATGGCTAGAATTACGTTGCAAAGTCAATATTAGAAAAACGTTCTAAAAATGTTTAAAACATATTATTTATAATATTATTTATATATATTTATAATATTTTACAATAGTTACATTTATGTATAAAAAATGTATAATTAATACTTTTTTTTAATATTGCAATATGCTTAAGGGCAATTTTACAATCACGGTATAAATGTAAGTTTAGTTATACTTGCTTTAATTTTAAAATACGGACATATTTGGCTGTTAGTTTTATTTATACTAACCAATAACACAGCCAATAACGACCGCAGCTTACAATCAAACTAAGTATAGCTTAACTGACATTTATACCATTATTATAGAACCAGCCCTAAAATGCTTACCAAAGATAGATAATAGTCTTTGTGTACTCAAAATACTTCAATTTCAAATGACTGCAAACGCATTTGGTGCCTATAACAAAAATTAACACATTAACATAAAAGTAAAACAAACGTTATTCATGTAATTACGTTATATTAATTGAAATAATTATAATAATCCTCACAAAAAGTTCCAATTAATCAAAAGTTTTTCTATTTTATGGATAGAAACCTTCGGAGTGGAGAAGCGCCAACAATAAAACCAACCTTTATCTGTTGTTAAGGACTGAACAATAAAGGTTGTTATTATTGTTGCCGTTCCTCCACACCGAACGACCATATCCATAAAATAAGACTAATTATGCATGTACCTCTTTGTGTAAAAACGAAAACCAGAACAACTAACAATCCAAGATTTTGTAACTTTGTACACACAAAATAATGCTGCATCAATATCAGAAAAAATTACATACCAAGATGAATTGGTTATTGTGCACGTTCAAATCTCCCATTTGGCCAAGATCATATCAATTTGATAACCTTAAAACATTACAAAGAATGGAAATCACAAAGTACATAGAATGAACGTTTTAGTGTACCACTGCAATATATAAAAGAAAAAAGTGTATAGGTGAAAGCAAGCAAAAGTATAATTTCTAATAAAGTAAAATTTATGTTACTAAAAAATGTTTTAGAAGACATTTTTAAAATATTTCAATATCAATATTTAAATGAAATATTTTTAAAACGCAACAAAAATATTTTTCTGAAAAACATTTTTTATTTCGACTATTTTAAAACGTTGTAACGTTTTTAAAACATGAAAAAACGTTTCCTTGTTGAATCACACATATGAAAAGTTTTCTCTGTTTTCTATTTATTAACCTCTAAACAATTTTACACATTCTTTTATTAATATTAATAGAAAACATTAATTTCAAATATGGTTTGTAGAATCTTCAAAAACTAAATTTAATACTTAGGTGTAACAGTATACGTGATTTTAGTTGGAAGCTTTTTTAGTAGACCCTTACATACTTCAACCAGATTCTCATCATAAATACTTCTTGATTTTTAAGAAATGTATTAATGGTGAATATTAAATACCTAATTGCAGTTACGTTTTTTTAATCAAAAACCTTTAATTTTCTGCATAGTGCATTTATGTGTCTTTAGCAAGACTTGGAAGATAACAGTTTGTTTTTATTTTGTCATTTGTTTGTACCGTTTGATATTGTTTCGTGTGATTATAGTAACTGATTATTTCTAGAACTCTTTTATCTTTTTCAGTAACTGGAGCATGTTGCATTGTAGATAATAATATGACGTTTCTGTTTACTAAAGTAACCCTTCTGGTAAACACAAATATCAAAAAATGCTGTGGCGACTTTTGATTTAGCAAAAATATTGCGGAAAGTGCGAAATCATAGTCTGTTATATAGTTATCGCATGTCACATTTTTATTTGAGTTTTGATATGGTTCTGTTTGTGTTTCTACTACGTTACCTGTAAACCCATTACTCTTGCGTGTTCTTTGCTTTTCTAAATAAAAAATTCATTTGAATGGATAATAAGTAAAAGAGCCACACTTCTGCATCCCATATTTACCTGCTTTCGGACGCATGTATTAACAAAATTGAAAACAATCTATAAATAGTACTAGTTGTTCATCTACAGTAATGTTTGGTCTTGATATATAATATTTTTCCAAACTTAAATTTATTGTTTCTGAGATGTCTCTAGCTGGAGTAAGTTTATCTCTTTCAGCTTTTAACCTTTCTATCTCTATAGTATTCACATACTGTTATTTATGGTTAGTAAAGTTATAGTATGAGATGGCTCGGGAATCATAATTCATAATTATAATTAACATACTGTTATTGCATTTGTGACAGTACATTTAAGTGTTCTTTCACTGCTGAAGAGTCCCAAAAAAGCAAAACGGTCGTCCAATGTTACATTTGCATCGACCTTGTTACCTTACAATGTTAAATGTTGTAGTTTCATCTCACAGTTCATTCACACTTATTTGAATTACGCGGGTATAAAATCAACTTTTAACGTTTCGATCTCTATAGCCATTTACATACTTCCAGTGTCTTTAACTTCAAATCTAATAAATTGAATCTAAACTTACCTAAATTCATAGAATTTCGCAAAATATTGCAAAATATAAACCTTTGTTTAAAGTGACTAGCTCTTATTAATAGTTAAGGCAATAGACAAAAGAAGAAGCCGTTGGTCAGAGAATATTAGTTTTATCACTTATGAAAAGAATTTAAGAATAATATTTTTGTGTTTTGGGTGTATGAAGTAAATTTTAGTCCAACAAGATAGTGCAAATAATTTGTAAAATTAGTTTAGTAATCAGTTTATTTATGCAACAAAATTGGTTATGCAAAAGTTTCAAATGTAAGTATACACATTCATCTACAACCACAGGCTCAAGTTCTAATGGATACAAATTTAATATTGTTCTTGCGTGTTAGGTAATTTTTAAAAACTTTAGTTCTTTAATAACCTCAAAAAATCTAAACCGGTTTCAGCACCTCTTGAGTTTAGAATATAAGTATCTGATATAAAATTTAAATTGACCAAATTAACCAATTTGTATTAACACTGTCTTTTTTTGCTACGTATTTTTTCTTACATCTTGCACTGCTAAACTAAACGATCAAAAACTTTTTTCACTTCTTGAAGAAAACAATACAGAGACTCATAGTTAGTAATAATCTACCCAGCTCAGTGGTTTTATACTGCAATTTGATATTCACATTATTAACCTTTCTATTGCACAAAACCCTATTAGAAACGTGGTACATACTCCGACTAAGTTTTCTGATACTACCTTAAACGCCGGTATACACACCAGACATGCTTGTTTTTGTATGCTTGGCTATATGCCTATATTAAGTTTCTTAAAAAGTTCTGTGTTGAAAATTTTGTTAGTTTTATGTTCAACATTTAGCACACAGGTCTAATGGGATGTTATTCTTGAACGTGGTCTTTTCTCTTTTCTATATCTCATCTTTTTCTCTTGGTTTGCTTTGGACTGTCGGTCGGTAATGTTAATTGTACTCCGTTGTTTTTTTTTGCTTTGCTAGCGTTTCGACCTTACAACGAGTGCCTTTCTTTTGATACCTCCTTTTATGTTGGTTGAAGTCTTTTTGGTTCTTGAAAGTATTATTTTCT
This sequence comes from Aquatica leii, assembly GCA_035610365.1. Lineage (NCBI taxonomy): Eukaryota > Metazoa > Arthropoda > Insecta > Coleoptera > Lampyridae > Aquatica > Aquatica leii. The sequence continues at coordinate 68,727,430 of CM069436.1, forward strand.
TTATGCGGCTTTTAGGACATATCTTGTCGATTATACTTAGCAAACTGGAAATGCTTCTTTCATGTACGTTTCTTGTTGGGTTGGGTGTTATTGTATTTGGGTTGGGTTAGATTTTAGGGTTTTATCATTAACGTATGCATAAACTTCTGTCTTCATTTAAGTTTTTTCTTGTCGTTTCTAGGTTTTAATGTTGCTGAAGAGGGGGAAGGCTTGTTACTTGTGTTAAGCACGATGGTGGTTCGTACTTAATAGGTGAACACCTACCAGGTAATCAGTATCTAAACGATACCAGATTCTAGGGCAGGTGTCAGTGATCAAACAACTTAACGTTGAATGATGATGGTGGTGGATCCAGGGTGGATCCGGCTCGAAAGACCAAACGTTAAGCACGGTGGTGCTTGTACTTAATAGTTTGACACTTGCCCAGGTAATCAATATTTGAACAATACCAGATTCTAGCGCAAGTGTCAAGTGATCAATCAACTTAATGTTGAATGATCTAACATCCGGCTCGAAGGACCAAATGTTAAGCAGGATGCTGGTTCGTACTTAATAGGTGGACACCTACCCAGGTAATCAGTATCTAAACGATACCAGATTCTAGGACAGGTGTCAGTGATCAAACAAGTTTTACTTTGAATGATGATGGTGGTGGATCCAGGGTGGATCCGGCTCGAAAGACCAAATGTTAAGCACGGTGGTGTTCGTACTTAATAGTTTGACACTTGCCCAGGTAATCAATATTTGAACAATACCAGATTCTAGCGCAAGTGTCAAGTGATCAAACAACTTAATGTTGAATGATCTAACATCCGGCTCGAAAGACCAAATGTTAAGCACGTTAGTGGTTCGTACTTAATAGGTGGACACCTACCCAGGTAATCAGTATCTAAACAATACCAGATTCTAGGACAGGTGTCAGTGATCAAACAAGTTTTACTTTGAATGATAATGTATTAATAAAAAGTTGAGTATTTATACAGTTTAAATTGCATGGTTGTACATTTAACTATTTCATTGTTAGCCTACATTATAAAATATTTGCTTATGTGTTATGGCATTGTAAAGAATTTGTTAATACACAATACATGTTGTGACATTGGAAAGAATGTGCTAATATACATTTTATAACACTGTAAAGAGTGTGTCTATCGTATTACAACACAATTATATTATTAAATTTGCAACTTAGGGATTTTATAATTTATGTTTTGGTCCTTCGTTACTCTGTATTCATCAAAAAGATATATTCAACATTAAAATTAACGGCTGCACTGTTTAATGTCGCTACTAGTTCTTTTTATGAGTGGGGATAAACGGTATATTTCTGTCAAACCTCTATTTTGACTTTGCTTTTGTCGGTTGAAAATCGCAGATCAACATTCGAGTACCTGGGTGTCATTTTAAGACATTGAAGTAGTTTTCTTTCTGTCGAATTTTTCTCCGTAGTGGTTTCTATTACGCTTTTAACAGATGTGCTAAGGAAAACGCATTCCAGATATTGGTCGGATTTGACAATTGGGTTAATTACGCGACGCTCCCATGTAGTAAAGCAATTCTCAAAGATAGCGTTGTTCCGTGTTTTATTAGCGGGTTTTGGAGGATTACCACGCTATCTTTATACCCGGTTGTTTTCGGGATATGTATGTAACCTGTAGAGTCCACCTCACTTAACATAAACATAGGACGAGAAAAGATTCACACTTATATCAGTACTTTATGCGCATTATTTGGTATAACAAATGTTTTTTTGCATTTATATTTATTAATTTATCTATGTCAGCTTTGTGCGTACTACTTTTTAGTAACGAAAAATTTTGCTTTGTGTAATTTCTTTTAATTGTATTCATTAACCGTCAGCCTTCAGCATATCAACCTATTTTATGTAATAACGTTAGATCATACTGACTTAAGTTTATTTTCAGTCGCAAACTTTATATGACCTGTAACCTTATGTATTGTTGTTAAATACGTTGACGACACGTCCCTCAAATTTATTTGATCATTTGAACGTAGCCATGGCCGAAGGCATAATAACCTTAACCGTCGTACGTAAGCTTATATACCACTTCCGTTTTATATCAGATAAATAGGAGTAGTGGAAGTCACTACGAATGACGAAGAAGTGTCGGTTTGGTAAGTGTTTGTACTCAACTCTTACTTTTTTGCAATTTATTAGTATTATTCTCAACTGTTGATTTATTTCGAGACTGCGTAGTAGACGACGTAGTTTGATCGAGTAATGTTTATATGTAAATTAAAATCATTTACTTGTAACATTTGTTAGCAGTTCTAAATATTTCGTTGTGTGATAGGTTGCCTCAACAAAAATGCCTACATTAATATCATAGCTGCGATATTACTATATTAGTCGACAAATATCTAATTGTTATTGATCTATTTCTTTCTGTTGGTTTTAACGACTATTCTATCCTTTTGCAATAAATATATTATTGTTAGAAGTTGTGCTTTGTCAGTTTGTTTCTTTTAGTGATCGACATATTTAAACAAGGTTTGTATTGGGTGATATTTACTTGTTTTAGCTCTTTTTGAATTTAGTGTAGGATTAACACACCGAGACTTGCAACCCGTCTGCCGATACAACTTAATTAGTCGCAATCGATTAAGTTGCAAAAAAATTTTTGTAAAAATACGTGTTATTTTAAAAAAAATTATAAATTTTTGTCACCATGGTATTTTCAATGCTCTGTCAAAAAAAATGTAATCAGAAATTACAACAATTCGTCACAATTTTCACTATCAAGTATTCTAAGTATAAAGTGCGTAAGGTTAATACTGGTTAAGCTAGCTTATATACAATGTCATTTACAAATGCCTAATGATTCCTAAGATTGGATCGGTAACTGCTCGTGTCGCGCGTTGGGTTTTGTCGCTGTTACCGGATTGGTCTTTTTCCTTTTTTTGATGAGCAAGTGGCTCTCTAGAGTTTCTGTGTAAGGTGGCACTAAATTCAATTTGTCCTGTCAGTAAGGTTGACAGTAACTAGGTCGATTTGTCTGTTTTGTGTCACATTATTGCTGTCGGCGTTTTAATATTCTGCTACTTTTAGAATTGCCGTAGTTCGTATTTTTTTTGCACATTAAACGACCGTAAAAAACGGATTTAAGTTGCCGGCTTTGACCTGTAGTAGTCGTCAAATCGATTTTTTAAGGGTTCGTATTTGCCTGCCGGTGGAGGGTTTTCAATTATATCTGCGACTTTTTGAAGAACGACAAGGTCTAAAACGGCAACGACTGTATGGTAACGTGTTTTATCTACTCGTATACCAAATTGGTAAGATGGTGCATCGACTTGAGCAAACCAAAGCAACGGACGTGTTTGCCAAAATGATGACAATTTCACGTGTCGTATTTCACATCCTGCAAATGTTTTAGGATCCATCGATTCCGTTTGGATTATATTTTTACTTGTATTTTCCATCGTTAGCTTGTTTTTTATTTGCGCATAAGTACACCTAACATAAAAACAGTATAGGTGGTACTAAAGTTTTTAGTCGTCGTGAGGGACTATAACGTGCGTAGGGTTATTAATAACACAATTTTATTCGCTGTTACCGGACTAGTCTTTTTCTAAATGTTCCCAAATTTAATTGTTTGACTGCTACATCAGTAATGTTTAAAGAAACACTTAAATATATAGCTGACATCGACACTCTGTTGAATGGGTTTTTGCAATAGTGATCTTATTGTTAAAGTGCTTCATTAAATTGTGTCATTGAATCCTTACTTACTCGATTACGCGGAGCGCGTGCGCCGCCGTTCGCTAACCACGCGGCGCGCGGTAGTCACGACGTTCTCGCATCAAGCGCACCCCGCGCGATTAATAGCCGATCGCGCAGATGGAGTCGTAGTGTCAGAAAAGTTGCCACAGGGATAACTGGCTTGTGGCGGCAACTACGTTTATAGCAAGTTCGCTTTTTGATTCTTCGATGTTGACTTTTCCCATCATAGATAAGCAGAATTCGCCAAGTGTTAGATTGTTCACCTAAGAATAAAGAACGTGAGCTGAGTTTAGACCGTCGAAAGACAGGTTAGTTTTACCCTCTAAGGCCGCATCCTATCTAGACAAAGGATGCAACGATACCGCTAGGGGTTTTGCAAGTTGAAAGGCTCGATAACCTTCGTAGGCCGACCGTCCCTCGCGGACGGCGGTCGCCACAGCCTATTCGCCGCGTAGAAGAATTTTATCGGGATGCGCTTGTTGTATCAGACTGTCCAAATAACTTATATGAAATACAGAAAACTTATTTTTTTTAATAATGAATAAACCAACCATGTTGTGTTTTGTCACCATTTTAATGTTTTTCAAAACACAAACTCTTAGACAAATAACAAACGTTGTTTAATAAATCGTTTTTAGACTGAATAAAGTCTAAACTGTATTTTATATTGCTCTTTTTTTAGTGCAACTTATTTATTTACATTACATAAAGCCGAATTCAAACAAAAAAATGTCAGTTTTCTCACTTCCAAACTATACATTATCCACTCTAAGCTTATTTTCCAAAATAGATTGTGCCGTATTAGTTTTGCAACCAATTTCCTTGCGTTTAGATATGACAAAAAATTTTTACTGTTGTTTACATTTTTATTTACTATTTCACACTTAGCAGTGCATGAAATAAAACAAGTTCTATTAGAAATCTGTTTTATTACTGTTTCTTTTCTTTCATTTTTTTATCCTTTAAAACTAGCCACAACTAGTACAGGCAGCTAAGCGTACAACTCGACGAACCTGGTCTTAATTAAAGTTTGTTAATATCTACCGGTTCAAAACACTTACTCTACATAGCATGTCACAATTATGTGAAGGATTCTGTGAACGATTTAATCCACGTATAAACAACGATAGTGATAGTTTGCTTCTAAAAAAATGCAATTCTGAAACGAATATAACCAATTTCCATCAGCGTTGTGGATACCATTACAAAATATAAATTTTTATTTTCTGTTTTAGAGACAAACAAATGATAAAGTATCGTGTACTTGTAATAAGTGTTATTATTTTTCAAGGTTATCATTTATTTAATATATGCAATCTATTTGTTTAGATTAGGTATACAACATTTATTCAAAACCAACTGTTATGACAATTTTCTCGTTGCTTTGTTGCTAGTGACTAAATCAGTATGAGTCGGTGTGCTAATTGTAAAGCAATTTAAAAAAGCACCGATACGGTGAAAGATTAGGATGAGGGATACCGTGTCAATCTATCCAAAGCTAAAAGAGATCAAACAACAAAACACAGGATGTCAGAGCGAGTATATTTATTTTATCACAGAAAAAAAAGTTAGAACGTAGGCCCATATCACAAGCAATGGTTGAAGTAAACCCCCTTCGGTTAGGCAACACGTCGTACAAAAAACTTAACTTATTGGTCTAAGTTTTACATTCGAAAAGAATAAATATACATTTATAAATTACAACACGAAAATACAAATCTTGATAATACAATAATAATAATATAATAATATATGTTACACACAATCAAAAATGTTATTAATTGTGACAACCTGATAAGTGCGTACAACCGACTGATTGAAATGAAAAGAATTAAAGTAAGAAATATAATACTTACAACTTAATTTTCCTTCGAATAATGCAGCTAGCTAGCAGCACCTTCCCAAAGTTTTCTAAAATTTGCTAAAATATAACAAACACGTACATACGGTGTTATCACAAATAAATCCCATTCGGTTCATACGATTAATTAGAATATTTTAATATAGTATAAATTTGCGTTTGTACATCAATACAAAAAATAGTCCGCTATTTTTCATCATATTTTTTCACTTGTTTTGCAACTTGCCAACAAAGATGACATAATTTTGAAATTGCCTTTAAAAGAACTTTAGTGTGATTATGTTTGTTTTATTTTTCGTGTCGGGACTAATCTCTTTGTACTAATGTAGACAAAAGAATCGTCAAAAGGTACAAAAACGATTGTTTGCTTAAGAATAATTAAAATTATCTCAAAAATAAAACTTTTACATAACACAATCGATGGACATATAATCTGAATTTGCTTTCAACCATTACAGCGTTCTTGCGTTCATATCAATATATTTTAGAAGTTACTTATTCCACTCTTGTCAAACTATTCATGTTTGAATGGAAATTGAAACCATAATCACTATTCCTTGAGTGATTTATATGACTTGATAGAATGTGCCTCTAACGACCTACGTATTACGCATTTATAACTTGGGTACGCATCCATTATACCGTTACATATAACTTTAAGGTATACTCGCGCTTAAACGCAAATTTTATTTAATTTTTTTGTTTTTGTTTCAGACTGGAAAGCACTTCCACCGCACCTCGCTTCTCATTAAAGCCTTTAACCACAAGTTTCGATTGGATTTGGAACTTAACACGTAAGTACTTTTCAAATATAAAGTGCAATATATCCGCTCTTTTCCCGGCGCTTAATAAAACTGTGTCATTTTTCATAAGTTGCGCTGAAAGTGTGGACACTGACAAGTTAAAACGCTTTCAAAATTTATTATTGTTAAGAATTGTTTATACACAACTAAAAAATATGTGAAATGATGCACGTGAACAATACAATTTATTATAATGGAACACCTGACATGTATTTTCATGTTTCAAACATCATTTATCAATATTTTAACGACGGATAAAATTTTCTGTTTTCTTTTTTTGGCAGTTTATCTCGCTCGCGTGCTAGTGTTAATGAAATTATTAATTTTTTACGTTGCGCGCCTGTTAACATTTTAATTATTTATATATGTAGTGTAAATTTTTTATACTCGTATTTTCTTTTAACTTTTTTAACAGGCTTTTTAAATCGATTAAAATATTAATGAAGCCAACAAACGTTAAAACGAACTAGAAACGAATACATATTTTTAAACCTGTATGTACATAATTGGTAGTAGTATTATTACTTAAAACATTCAATTGAAATTTTATTGAAACATATTGTTTAATCTAAATCAGCAAAATTATATATATTTGATTCACAATAACCCAACAACTACAACAATTTGAATAATTCTCGTACACGTGTTTCGACAGCTATGCTGTCATCCTCAGCAATTTGATACTAAAACTATAATAATGATTAAAGATAATTTATACTAACATTTTATGACGATTCGTTACGTCTCGCTGATTTTCACAATCAGTTTCTAAAAACCTAACGGTGACTACGGAGTCATCGTTGTCCACCAATAAACATTTTTTTATAAATTTCCATAATCTCGTATAGATCTAGTTATTTTCTAATGTTTATTTCTTTAATTAATTTAATGTCTTACATTTTATGATTATCATGTAGCGCAACACTGAATTTATCTATTATTTTATATTTGACATGAGCTAAGTGTTCGTTATAACGGGTTTTCAAGGGTCTTCTGGTTTGCCTTATATATATTTGGTTACAGTCTTTACAACTAATTTAATATATTCTTGATTTATCGCACATATCCATTGGATCTTTGTGTTACCTATGTTATTGTTAGTCGTTGTTAATATTTTTTATCAAATTTTGGTTTTTAGTAGTCCTCTAGTATAAGCGGCATAATTCGGAAGTTTTGCATATTTATTTTCTTTTTTGCAGTTAATATTGTGTTACATTTTTAATATTTAATTGATGTTTCTGCTTTCTAATAATATTGTTGACTATTGATTCCAAAAATGCAATATGTTTAATATATTTTAATTCTTTGTTAAAATTATCTTTTGACAATGGGAAATTCCATTATCGTTGAATTAAAAATTAAATGACAGCAAGTTTATACAAACTATGGTTCGAACCATTTGCTATAAACAGCATGGTATTGGTATCTTTGCGGTAAATCTCAGTATCTAATTTATTTCCCTTTTTGGTCACTAAAGTGTCCAGGTATGGCAACTTCGTTTTCTATTTCATAGGTAAATTTAATAATTTCAAATTTTGAATTTAAAACCTTAACAAATTATTGGGGGCAGCAAACACTAGTATCAATGAAATGTCATTCACATACCTAAGTCAAACTTTCAAAAAGTAGTTTAAATTTTGTTTTAGATCGGTTTCAAATCTACCATCAATGGAGACGAGATGTTGTTCATTGTCGTTCATTTTTGATGGTAAATATTATAGTTAATTTAAAAATATGATTGATTCATACGTAATTTTGCTAATTTTACAAAAAAAATTATTTCTGAATTGTCAAAATGGTTTTTAGATAATATTTTTGTTAGATACCCCAAAGTCTTATCACTCCAAAACAATGCAGTAACATCAAATGATACTAACCGTTCATTTTCAGTCATCTCAACGTTTTTAATTTATTTTAATAAGTTTGTAAAAATTCTTGATGCTGAGATGTGGTTATTGATACTCAAAACTGTTTATTTGATAACCACTTTGAACTTAGATATGTAGGAACGTTGATACCTGACACGATTGGGCGCAATATTTTTCCGGGCCTGTGTATTTTAGGTAAACGGTACATTTTCGGTAAGACTGGATTGGATACCGTTAGTTGGAACCGGGATTATTTTGCTACACTGTTTTTGCATTCCAGCAAAATCCTACGTGTGTCCGCAACCATTTTAGCAAGAGGAATTTTTTTATCTTAATAAATAAAGGCTTTCACTGAGCATCACCTTAATTTGGCCGAAATAATCTTCTTTGTCTAAAATTACAACTCGATTTCCTTTATCTGCTTTGAGATAATAACAATTTTTTTCATTCAGATTTTTTTTATAATTTTATATTCTCTTTTATCGAACAGAATTTTTTTTATTGTTGTGTATTTTCCGAAATTTGAATTTTGCTGACTTTTCTGATAAATTTTTTGGTATTTTGGTCTAAAGTTTTTATCGAACTCTCTATGCCTACAATTATTTCGTCCAATTCTGCTTTGCTACATTGAATATTACGTTTCAAAACTTTGTTTAACAAGGTCATTTCGTCTTGGTTAAATCTTTCAGAAAAATTGTTACCAACTATATTATTTTCTAAACTCTTTTCTGCATTTGAGTTTTATTTTTACATAATTCTGACAAGTTTTTATTATGAACTAGCTTCTTCTGTATTAGTTTGTGCTGAATAACATCGTTAGTTTGGTGGAGAAAAATAATTTGTTATTGTATAAATGTGAAGTATATAACAATAACGTCATGTTTTCATTACTGGCCAAGCATTATTGGTAGCTGATAACTAATTGACAATAAGTAGTAAATACACAAACTTGTAATTAAAGAAACAAACATTTAAATGTAATATGCAAGTAAGCTATTGTAACGATAATAGGTACGGTAAGATCAAAATAAAACTAAAAGTCAGTTAACATGTACTCTCACAACCTAACGTTGTCTCCATACTGTTGTAAATTTAGTTTTCATGTATAAATACTTTGACTGCCGAGTGTATCTCTAGTGATACACCGCGTGTGACCTACTCAGGCTTGGTGTATTCTTAGCGATACACCTACATCAGATCGTTTTATAATGCGGTGTATCGCTAGAGAGCACCATAGCAGTGAATTTATATGACTCTTTTAAAGTATTGGCCTGTACAAATTCAATGGAGTATACAATTTTGGCCTACTACTTACCTGGAAAAAGTTATGGGTGAATGTAAAAGAACAGTAAATATGCTGTAAAAAGCAAAATCTTGCCACATATTTCATAGCATACTGTGCATCTTGCTTTCTTCTTTTAGGCGTGCGAAACTAAATGGTGAGTTTCAACGCGTTTCTTCTTATTAGTATGTACAGTTTCAGGAAGTTCTAATAATGAAGTAATGACTTGTTGCATAAACTTGGTGATGTTCAAGTTTCTGCCACTCACATTATTTTGTACGTATAAGAAGTATGCATTTACCAGAGAAGAATACCACAAAATTCTAATAATTGTTTTCCTATACCATTTATTGCATCTTATTAATGCGGTGTTATAGGATGCTAGTTTATCACTTACATCAACAGGAGCTTTTCCTTTGTCATAATCTGCAACACATTTAGGTTTTATTTTTTCAGTTTGACGTTTTGACTTGGTAACAACGGCTTCAGTTCCTAAATGGCAAGTACTTAGCATGCGAACGTCTTTCTGGCCGCGCCATTTCAGTATTGTTACGCCTTCTGGTAATTCTTTGGCTATTATTTCACCTTTTCATAACTTGGCGGTTGCAACTTCCTTCGGGATGTATTTTCGGTTTGATCGCAATGTGCCCACTAGATGCGTTTTTAAGTGAAGTAGTCTATAGGCCAGAAGAACACAGGTGTAAAAATTATCTACGTAAAGTGTTCGTCCCTCGTTGAGCAATTCCACAAAGAGATTCATAACAACATTATATGGAGCTGACTGTGTTTTGTCGTTAGTTTTATCTTTTCCTACGTAAATACTCACATTCCAAGTATATCCTTTCTCAGTGCTCAATTTATATAACTTTATCCCATAACGATGCCTTTTTGATCGGATATATTGGCGGAAGTTCAGCCGTCCTCTAAAGGGCACCATTGTCTCATCTACACATACTTTTTAACCTGGCGTATAGGTGTTTTTGAAGTTTTTTATAAACTCGTTAAAAATTGTATTTAACCTGTGGGTTCGATCTCCCGGAGTTGCTTCCTCATTATTGGCAAAATGCCAAAATCTCAGTAAGAGCTCAAAGCGGTTACGTGACATAACGTTTTGGGGCAAAAGAAATAAAAACAAATCATTTTGAGACTAATAATCGGAAAGCTCAGGAACTTTCACCACACCCATCCATCCTAGATAACAAACGAATTGTTTCATTTCGTGAGCATTGGTTGGTGTCCAGTTGTGAAGACGTGAAGGACTAGAATTGTCATCAGCTCCTTCCAGAGTCTATGTAGCGAATAGATTCGTTTCATTTACCATCACATTTACTATTTTGTTAGTGAAAAAAAAGATAAAAATATTCTATTGGCTCTGCTAATGCCAACATTCCTGCAGTCATTGGATCCATTCCACTTTGAACACTGAAGGTAAATGATTGTTGGTTTCCAACCGGATCACCCCAAATTACCTTATGAAAATCTTCATCAACTGCACCTAATACGAGGGGGGAGGGGAACTTCAGATTTTTGCATTGGTTCTTTGTCGGATAAAGTTCCAGATGTTCTTGGAATAGGTGAACTTTTCGACTGATTTTCTGAATCTATTGGTCCAGTACGGTTTCTTTTTGTGGACACATAATTTCCACTGTCACTGTCACTACAAGAGTCTTCTTCAGATGCACTATAACTGGGGTCATAATCCGCATCCATAAGCTCACTATCATTAGCTTTCTCAGCAATAATTTCGTATAGGGCGTCTTCTAACTCTTTCTCACTAAGATGTTTTTTTGCCATTGTCTTATTCTTAGTTTTACAGTCACGCACTAGTACAGTAACACACAATATTATTTCGCACTTCTAGCCTCAGCATTTTTACCTGGAGTAAAAATATACATATAATAAATATTGGTGATCTTTGGCGATACGCCAGTGGTAAAAAAATTACGCACAGGCCGCGTGTATCGTCAGCGATACACTTGTAAACAATAAACAAGTAACACAAAATAAATGTTATAACACTTATAACACACATTTTGGTCAATTTTAGGCGTATACCAACCTCGAAATCACAAAATAATGCTCTGGCTTGTAGCGGAAAATTACCATAACCTACACGGCAGTCAACGTGTTAACAAATTTAGTTGGTTGTTGACTGAATAATTCAAAGACGAAAATTATGTAGGAGAAATAATACAATTTTTACAACAAAAGAATGCATAATATTTTTATAATTCCTTTTTATAAAAATTCAATTGGTTGTGTTAGTTTAATTAAAATATTTAAATAGTTGCTTCAAAATTTTCTAAAAAATTTTTAATTTTGACCTAAATTCTTGAAAATTAGAAAAATGCTTATTATTCGATTTGGTTTATACATTCTATTTTACAATACTTTAAATCAGTAATAGTAGCATCTTATATACAAAAAATGATAATAATTTAAATAACTGCAACGACTAAATGTTTTAAAATACATTATATATTCTGATCACATTATACAATCTGAATTAAGAAGCTTCTCCTGTAATATAATTTTATGCTATTGATTATATATTGAATGTACATTCCATTTCTAATTAAGGTAGAATCACGAAAGAAACAAAAAGCGTCTTATCCTTACTAATTAACTTGGTACTTAAATATTGTCAACTTTAATTGTTAAAATATATTACATATTTATTTATTAAAAATATTTAATGACAACTACACTTTTTTTTAAATAATAATTTAGTTTTTGAATTGATGGATGCCTCGTGGTGTATCATTTTCCGGTTTATTTTGCTTCCGATTTTGGCTAAACGTAGTTTAACTTTGGTTGAAAATGTTTTCAATAATAAATACTTCTCTTTTATTTAATTTTTCGTTGTTGTTACCATTACGTCTTTTTAGAGGTTTTACATCGATTCCTCGCTACTAAATTGCGTGTAGGTAAAATGGCTAACTTTATTACAGCAAGATAGCGGAAGCTCGGAGTCGTTTCTTGCAAACATAATTACGAAAAGTAAGAGGATTTGGCATTATACATATATGCAACAATTAATGGATCAATTCCAAATCCAGTACAATTAATACTGGGTGGGCACCGCAAAGGGGATTTGACTTTCTATTTGGTTTATTTACTTTACGCCTTCTACGTTATTCTTTATGTTTAATTTTGTTACTTATACTTATTTTGCAATTGAGTTTACTGTTTACGTTGACTTGGTACCGTACGAGTATCTTAGTAATTTGTATGTATTCAAGGCCGGTGGTGGCTAAGATAAGTTGGCAAGTTCAAGCTTGTACTTCTCGACAGTATTGAAGCTAATATTACCAAAGTAGCAATTATTACTATCTGCTTTACTAGGGAACCACGGGTAAGTCTTACGTTCTTATAATAATTTAAACGGCTGCGTCCCACTATTCAAAAATTGAATCTGCATGTAATTGTTAATAGTTGATCGATTTGTCTAATCTGATTTTGTTATTGATTAATTGTGCTTAGCATTTACAAATTTTTTTTTATTGATTAAAAAATACACCATCAATTTGCTACGTTCTTTCGTAAGGAAGTTGTTTGCTTTTCCCTTTTTTATTTCGTATGTACCCTTGACGTCGCCGAGCCAAGAATTTTACAAGTGCTCAAGGAGTAGCGCCCGTTGTTTTCCTTTTTTCTTATTTTAGTATTTTCAACCACGCCCACTCACCGAAATGTAAGTTAATTGTGGTGAACTTTTAAATTACGGTTTACTTTTTATTATATTAAAACCTTGTGACTTATAATTGAAAAATACATATTCGATATATATTTAGTGTACCTCAGCTGACACTATTAAGAACAAATAGATTGTGTTGAATAATATAGAATACAAATAGACTGCGTCAAATGCAATTTGTAATTTAATTGTAAAAATCAAATACAGAAATGCAATGGTAAATAATTGCTACAATCGGATAAGGTGTCAAGTATAGTCTAAAACCCACTAGAAAGCACAAGTACAAACTGATGGTTAAGTTGATTGTTGATTCAGTGTTTTGATTTTGTAGTCGACTTTTTTGTGGATAAGCTATAAGCGAATTTCTAAAAAATTTTATATTTGTAACTATTTATAAATTATTCAAGAATTAATTGCAGCATGATCCAATATGTTGTAAAAACACTGGCAAAAGCTATTTTTCTAAACTAATGTTTACAATATACTTTTTTGTCATCTGATCAACTACTTACGCCAATTTCTTTTATTTAGTTTGATTATAGAACTTAACAATTTCAGTTTTTTCACCACTACCGTCAACCATAACAGAAGGATGTAAAACTTATAGTACAGTCATGTACAGTGAAAATGTACATGTACAGGAAGCAAGTAAAAAACGTGGCCAGAGTCTAAGAAATAGATCCGACTTATAAGCGTGCAATAAATATTTTTATCTTTCAAGTAAATAAATAAAATAAAAAAGTACATTACATATTTACTTTTCACGTACTGAAAATTCTAAACTCCTTTAGTTTAATTATATATGAATATAATTTTTGTAACAAGTATATATTATTTATCACTATCTCCATATGAGATTAAGAAACCGATAAAAAATGATAGAAAACAACACCACATCAAAATTTGTGAAATTAATTAAAGAACCACGAAATCACAACAGTAAGAACATATTTTCGTCTCGTTTTACAATTAGATATATAAATAACTCTTATATTACTTAAAGTAATTACAACAAATATCTACAATAATACGTAAGTATTGCTGGTTAACTTGGATATTTAGTGGCTGCTTAAAAAACAATAAATTTATTTACACAACAATATAGTAAACGGGTAAATTCCGGGAAAGTGCTAATTTTGAATAAATTATTATCTTTGAACAAACATTTTTTAAATAAAAAATATTTTAATTCTTTGTTTATTTTATGTTTAATGATTCTGAAAAATATCAAAAACTGAATAAAAAATAGATGTGGAGCCGAAATTTTGTAAAAGATTAGTTGCAGAAATGATATTTATCACAAAACATAAGAATAATGTTAATTTCAACACTGATACTAACAACCTTAGTACAGTTTATAATAACCTTATCTCTAAAATTTCCTAGACCTTGGGTATGTTTTGGGTTATCTTTTATTGCTCATATTTTATTTCTCACGACCATTAATTGTTTGTTAGTGATTTAGTTTGTACAGGTTTCGTGTAATTTATATTAATTGTTTTTTGTTATTTATTAATTTTACATTTATGATGTTGTTTGCGGACCAGTCTACTTTTTATTTGTTTTCCGTAAGTAATCATCTATATTTATAAAAAAATAGCATTTATAATAAGTAGAATAATAGTTTGTAGCTCTCACCGGATTGTAACTGCCGTTTTTACTTATGTTGTTTTCTTTTCTTTTTAATAAATTCAGTTGGCCTGAAGAAGTGGACACAACCGTTCCACGAAACGTCGCCATAAGAAAACTCTTCAAGTAGTTTTTATAGCCACTCCTAACATAAAGGGTTTACCAATCTCAGTTGAAATCATCTTTCTTTATATTCAATAAAGAAACTACCGCATTAACATTTAATATTTTGAAATTTATTTTTTCCATTCATTCCTTATAAAAACTCTAAATAGGTTTGTATTATATTATTTTATTTTAATTTTTTTGATTTTTTATTTTAATAAACGCTACATGTTTTGACTTTTAGTCATCCTCAGGCGTATTAATAAAGTTTAATATTTGAAGTTTGATTTTTCAATTTGACTACTTCAAAATGACTATCATGTAATTCTTGCAATATTGTTTTTTTGTAGCTTCGTTGGAATTACTGTTCTGTGTCTTTTCATTATAACTCCTTGCTGAAAACTAAATTCATCTTGGTCTATATGCTTAGTTTGTAAACCTGTAATTTTTGTATATTCCTTCTCTAAAATAATACTGTACTTGTTACATAAAGAATCCAATGTTTCTGAAACATTTGTTTGCATATTGTATATGGTATTTATTTGTAATAAATTGTCTGATCCTTTCTCTCTCTAACAACGGTTGCCTATATTTATCCGTTATATATGCATTTAAATTGTAAAGTCTCTTATCATAGCTAACCCTAACACTAATGTAACCTATTATCTGTATAGGAGTTTGACAAAACAAAATCAACCTTACACAAGAGCTACCTTCCGCACAAAGTATCGTAGGTATTAGCACACATGTAGTGTGAAATACAAAACACTTTCATCTCTTCTTTGGTTTTGAAAACCTTAAAAGTTTCTTTTAGTCTTTTGACACATCTTGATCATGTTGTAGTTGCCGGATCAAAAGTATCAACTGTAAAGATTAGTACCCCATTCTAAGCTATTGCACGTAAAATTGTAGAAATTGTATAGTACCATGTAATGTTTAGTGCACGTGGTAACTTAACCTCCAAGTAATTACTGTATTACAAAAACGTATATAATACATCCAATATCTTCGTCGCCACTGTTGTATACTTGTAGTTGTATTAAAACAGTTGTTACGTTGTTTAAGAACATATATTTGTAAAATATAATTTGCAAAAGTAATGGCTTTACATTGCTACCCAAGCTCATTCTTAAGTGGTTGTTGTTACTTACCCAGCTACGTAACAGTGGCAAAACTTTCGCTTCAGGATGATCTTTGAACTAATTTTGCACTATGTGCTGTATGGACTGTGCAATTATCTTGCACAAAATCATATGTTTCGATCTCATCTTCGAGATACAGAGCACGAACAGTAAGTAGCAATACGTCTTCTAAAGTTGCAATATAGGCTCTTGCGTTAAATCTTGATGGTGTTACTGCACAACTTCACTTGGACAGCTTTTACACGTCCATCTCCAAAAAAACATTGCACCGATGCCTCCTCTTGTTCTTTTAAGAAACACATTATTTAAATTGTATCTGGTTTTGTTTCGGCTCCATAATGGCACACGAGAGTCCTGCGATAACGAATAAGTTTTTTCATCCGAAAATATGTTTCACCAATTTCTGTTTAAATTTTCGTACAACATTGCAGCATGTTTCGTTGAGATCAAAATTTTTGTGGCTGGTTGACGACAATGTATTTTTCTATCATGGAGTTGACGAATTATCGTTTTGCTACTACACAGTATTCTTTTTTAATTTGAAACATTGATACAAAACGTTCATTATCAGCCAATTTCATGATGACATTATCTTGAGCCGGTGTTGTCACACTTATGCACTTGGTTGATTGGTAACCAATTCGCCAGTTTCATCACGTTGAAGCCAACGGTTTACAGTTTATCTTTAAATTAAAAAGAAATACATTTTGTGAATGACAAAACCACAAGCAAAAAACCTAAAAAAATTTAAATTTAAAAAATAATGCGACTTATTTATTGCTTATTAAACAAGTTTAATTTGTAAATTATTAAATGTGTCAACATCTAATTAAATCTAATAATCACAATAGCTAATTATACATTTTATTCGTTGAAATAAAATTATTTACTAATTTTTTCTGTGAGAGACTGATAAACCAATCCGCTTCAAACAAAACCACTATACGTTCCCGGTTTTATACAAAACAATTACTTTGACCTACGTGCCTAAGCATTTTCAAAAATAAACTAAATTCTAAATTTAACTCTTGACTGTTTTCACCTTCTAAATTTTTTCAACGTCCCAATCTCTTTTAGATAAACGTTCAAATTCAGCTAAATAAGCTAACACCTGTTCTTGTATAAGATCAATGTTGTAAGTGCAAAGAAAAATACTAAACTAATAACTAATATAATTCTATATTACCTGCATATAATTTTGGCTCATAAACTTTGTGGGCTACTAACTAAAACAGACTTTAAGAACGTGATCAAAAACAATGATCCTACTTCAGAATCCGGCTTGGAAAAAAATATGTTTCTTTTATATCGGAAAAACTTGACAAAACATAATCATACGATCAATCAATTTAGATTTAAATGCATTGACAAAACCGTAACATTTTTACCACCAATTAAAATGTATATACTATATTGTCTATATAGCCTAATTTTGAATCAAATTTATAAATTTTGCAGCCTCATATTGAACAAAATTATAAGGTACCTCATAAGAGAGCGTAATAGAAAGACAAAAATGAATAAATAAAACTCAAATGACGTACCTGAAACACGTAGAGGCGAGTCATTCAGATGCTTTCTTATTGGCAAAAAACTGATTTTGCAACGATAATAAAGTCAGTGTCAAATTACAAAGTAAACTTAGCACAGCAATTCTCGAAACAAATATATTAAATAATAAAATGTATTTATTAAGTAATACTAAAACTATGTTGCTATTTTTCTTTTGCTAGTGTCATTAGTAAATTGAATATTCAAGATGATTTGTTTCTAGTCAAATTTACCTTTAAGTAGACGATAAAATATAAATAATATGATGTTACAAACGACTGTATCAATAAATTATTTAATTTAATTTATTGACAACATTAGGAAAGAAATTACATAACCTAATACCTTTGAATTAAATTTATTTCAAAATAAAAAAAAATATTGTTAAATTATCAAAGATTTTTTACGTATGTTAGGCATCAAATGCATTACGGTTAAATTTCTTAATTCGGCAGATTTAGTTATTTAAGTGTTTACAAAAGTTCTTAAAACCAAAAGCAAATATTTTCTTATTATGATAGAAAATAATAGGATACGCTATTAGAAAGGCGAAAAACACAAAGCTATATAGATTTTGCAGATTGATTCCAATTATTTTTACTAGTACAGTCAGCTTTTAAAGATTATAAGATTCGCCATTGAGTCAGCAATTTAGCTATTTTATTGAACTTTTATTTGATAGTTGTAGACTGATTATATTGTTTGTGGAGAATGAAAATACCATCCGGAGCAATCACTTTTGCTTTGTAATAAGTACTCTAATATTGTTATCCATTAAATTTTATCGTTTAATTGTATTGCATCAACATAACTCGAAGCAAAATTGACTACTCAGCACTTAAAATTATATAAAATATGATTAAGATGTTTAAATAATGTCTGCTCTATGTTAACAAACTTTAATTATTAATTATATGTTTTTTATGTTCACTAATTTTTCGTTTGAAAACTAAAACATTGTAATATGATTATTACCTTCAGATAACTGAAAAATTTCATCAAAGGATAATTAATGAATAATATAAAAGCATGTTTATTGAGTCAACATCCTTAAATATACATTATATAATATTCTGTTAACAGTACTATTTATTTAGTTGAACTATACAGTGCGAACGAATGTTGTTATTTGAAGTGAACTAATTAGTATTGGTTCTGCGAGTTTTAGAAACATATATCAATTATTTTGATGTTAATGTATGTAATAAAATCACGTGTGCATACATATTAATTTAAATTATTTATTTTACGCAGTTGGAATTTTGTTCTTAAAAAATATTCGTCTTTTTATTAAAATAAACATATAATATTTGATTCATAAAGAGGAACTGTAAATTACGGTAGTTACTTTATTCATAAAGTTTTGATTTAAGTCAATGTAAATGAAAATAGTTACCAGTTTTGCATATATTTCAAGTTTCTAAAACTCGTCCTATTGCATTTTACAGTTGAAACAATACGTAACTGTCGTAGCTTCTTATTTCTGTAAAAAAACATGAATATATCACACCCGACTGCTATAAAGTAATTGATCATAAAGTTGATACCAACTTCAAGAGGCTTATTTCTATAAGCAGACAAAAAATATTTTGTAGTTCATTATAAATAATCACTAGTGATTTATCTGTATTATTTGAAACGAATTTTTATGCATTTCGATAACAAAACTATTTCATGTCTTGTCTGGATACTTTTTTATGTTTTATTTTTGTTTTTCCTAATTTGTTATTGTGTTATTCTTTGTTAGTTAAAGTTAAATCCAACAAAAGTAACAAACAACCACTAGTTTTGCGATATATAGTACGTATATTTTAATGACAAAATTTAATTTATTCAATATATAAATAAATCTTAAAACTTTACTAAAATATTTTATAGTACGATTTTTTTTTGTTTACCGTTCGCGGCAAAACGGAGAGCAAGATAAAAAAGTTTTTTTTGTAATCGATACATTCTTTATAGATACAATAAGGGATAATGAACCCCCAACGCTGAGGGGTATAACGTTTCACTCTTGTTCATAGTTACGAGTGAAAACCACACCGGTAGCGAACGCGGAGCAGAAGACTTTAGAATGGGTGAGCTAGCTGAGCTAGCGTAGGTAGCAATCCTGCTTTTGAAATAGATTCAGAAGCAAAAACCGAAGATTATCGGCATAAGCGATCATGTGTGGTTACCAATAAATTACATCATAAGGTGGATGCGTGACCACAGACAGGACACTCTCTTGTTCTTGGTATGCGAAAGCGGACCTAAAAACGGATGAACCAGAATTTTTCAACGGTATAAAATGTTGAAGGCAACTGGAAACGGTAAAATTAAAGATCGTAAGGATATCCCTGGTATCACTCACTATCGCTAAGTTCACTACAAAGTTTTTATTTCCCGAGTCAGATCTCCGGGGGCGAATGCACTTAAAGTACCTAAAATTAACACTGATAGGCAAGATGCAACGAAAAATACGATATTACAATTATTCTGGTCGATTTTAATGACAAAATAGGTAATACTGACAAGCTTGTTGAGTTTTGTCAAAAAACTTGATAGTCGTAAATACTTGTTTCAAATTACCCGTACGAAGACTGTATACATGAACATCACCCAAACACACAGAAAAAGGAACAATTAGAAATCAACGAGACTACATATTAATTAGTATACAGAAACTTTATTTTTTCTGATACAACATACCCAGAAGCAGACGTAAGTTCAGACCACAACCCAGTAATAGCGGCGTTTAGAATTAAATTAAAGAAGATTAGAGAAGAAAGTTATAGATGTACGTTAAATCAAGAAATATATACTAATTTAAGATAAAATACGACAAAATTTATAGAAGGACTTGCAACAGATAAATTAAACAAAAAAGTATATGCTAAAGACATGTAAAGAAATAGAAACATTAGAGGCAACGCACGATACATTCGGAATGCACAAAAAAGTTGAAGAAATCACAGTTGTGGGCAAGGAGAATCAATGTGGATTATTAAAAGAGAAGAATAGAAATATTATATTAGAGTCTAAATTACAAGTAAAACGGTGGTAAAAATATACAACAGTGCTATTTAAAGACTGCCGAACAGACTTGCAATACACCAAGAATCAATCAGAACCAATAAGAATAACAAAAAAAAAAGTTATACATGCGATAAAGATTATGAAAAACGGAAAAGCCAAATGAGGTAATTAGTGAACTTATACAGTTAATAAAAGAAGGGTGCTTACAACCTTTAGTAGACCTATACAATATTATACATAAAAGGGGTGAAATAAATGGCTCCACATTCCTAATGCTACCAAAAAACAGAACTCTAAGGGCCACTTGTATAAACAGGGTTTAAACTGCAGTTAACTGAACTTGGTTTAATTTCAAAATACTGGCATATTATTGGTTGTAGTTTTTGTGCTAACCAATAGTATGTCAATATTTTAAAGTTAAACCAAGTTCAGTTGACTAAAGCTTAAACCCTGTTTATGCAAGTGGCTCTAAAGAATGCTCCGATTACAAATCTATAAGCGTCGTGAACCACGCTATTCAAATTTTATTAAAACAAATATACTACAGAGATGTTGGAACATGAATAAGGATGTATTTTTCTCCTTAGTTTACTACGAAAAAGCCTTTTATAACATTAATTAGAAAAAACCAATAGACATACTCAAGAACAAAAACATCGACGCACACGATATTCAAATTATACAAAATTTTATTGGAATCAAAAAGCGGTTGTAAGTGTAAACAATGACACAACAGAAAATAGTTTAGTTTAGGAATTTGCATATTTTACTTCCGCTAAACGTTTTAGATTTTTTTGGTCTGTATTCCACACTTCGCTTTTTTCAATATGACTTTGAAATCATTTAAATTCATTCCTGACTTAGAAAATGGTTTTTAGCATTGAGTATATTAACCACAATGAGGAAAATTTCATTGTTTTCGTTTTATTAGTAAAATACGTGAAAAGGACGTTCTTTGAATATTTAGAAATATTTTTCGCTTATATTTGCGATTTTATGGGAAGTAAAACTAAAAAAAAAACACTTTCTGCAATTTCTCTAATTTTAGCTGGAGTATTTTGGATATCATTATCATTGTTTGCACCTGTAGTAATTAAAAAAACTCAATCACAGCAGCGCACAATTTTTTAATTTTTGTGTTGCGGTTGTTACTATTGACAGCAAAATCCTTTTGTTAATTGTTTGTTAATACTTATAATAACGTATAATTTATTAAAAGCAGACCGGTAATAGCTTCTATTACCGGTCTACTTGAAACCAATAAAATCGACAAATTTCTATTACTGCATGGTTTTTTTAACCAATAAAATCGTCAAGGTGAATTAAGATTTTTACAAGGTTATATAAACTATATTACTATTAGAAACAGGAAAAGGGGCTATAAAATACGAGGAAGCACTAAGGGAAAGAACCGAGTGTAAAATACTACAGGAATGTTGGAAAGAGAAAAAGGGAGGAAAAGTAAATTACGGAGAAGACGACAAAGAAGAATATTATAAAAGAAACGGGTACGCGAGAGAAAAAGTAGAAAGAGTAAGGAAAGACGCAGTAGGGGTAGGAGAGGAAATAACAAGGAAAGATAGGTACATAGAAAAACAGGAAAGATAGACAAAGATAAAAGAGGGGAGATATAATGTGAATTATAAGAATATTAAAGGAAAAAGGGTGACAAAATACATAAAGAGAAAAGCGAATAAAAGCAACAAGCTAAAGAAAATGATAGCATGGATCAGATCTGGAAATGAAGAGCTAGGAAACAAATACTGGATAAATGAGGGGAAAAAATGTGCAGACTGTGTGGAAAAGAGACGAAGGACCTTAAACACATGAGGAATGAGCGCAGGAAGCTAAGAGAAGAGGTTAAAAAAATTGAAAAAAAAAATCTTAGGAGAAAACGATAGTGGAGTGGACGGAAGAAGTATGGAGAAGCAGGAAACTGTTAAGAGGAAAGGAGAAAAAAAAGGAAATGTAATAAATGTAAATAGAATGTGATGAAATGTAAATATAATTAATTTGTAACACTTAAGTGAACCAATAAATTTCTGGAACTGAGTGCACAGTCAGTATTAGCAAATGGAAAATAAATAGGAATAAATTTAATTTTTCCCTTTAATATGTTTAAAAAGTAGAAACTGCGGTCAGAACAGTTAAAAAATATATATCTTACTATGGAAAATAAAATTATAAATTACAGAATAAAAATATATTCAAATTCTTTATGCGTCCTCTTCCAAATCAAACTCGAGTTGACCACTGTTTTCATCTACATGTTTGGTTGTAGTTATTATATTCTTGAAATATTGTTGGTAAACTGGGGGAATAAATTGAAAAAACTCCTCCATATTTTTTTTCTTTTTCTTGTTTACCGGCAGAGGAGATTCATATAGAGGTTCAAGAGGATTATTTTTAAAATTTGTTGGTATGCCTTTGCGATTTGGAAGTAAATTAATTACTTCAAAAGGAAACTCCTCGTTTAGTGTTTCCTTATAAAAAATCTTATAAGGTTGATTTTTTTTAAATGAAGCCACTGAATTTTCAACCAGGATACAGAACCACTGGCTTCGTTTTTATTGCGGCGTGTTGCAGTTTTTTCACAGACAGAAAATGGTTTCTTAGGTCTGCACTTTTTTATTATAGAATACCCATCTTCTGACATGTATTTTATTCGATTTTTGGCATATTGCTCTATGTGCCCAAAATCCCCATCATTGGTCAAGAAAAAATGTCCAGAAACTATGAATTTGTGATCAATTTCTTGCAAACTTGTATCTGCCAAAAGTTTGAGCCAAAATAAACATTGTTTTTAGTTTCTATTCTGACCGCCGCATGCATCGCTGTAAGCAATTATATGACTTGCCCGTTCTTAATTTTGCATAATATGTTTGCGTATGCATGATCCTATTTCTTGAGCTCTCCTAGATGCAGTAATTTTATCCCAGACGTACATGAACCTTGTTTCTTGTTCATTTAATTTATGTATGCCAAGATTGTAAACATACATGTTTCTCTTATAGTATGCAATCAACCACGTCAACGTAGGATATGGCAAAGGTTTCTTTAGGTCTAAGGTAAACCCATAAACTTTACCGTTATCAATGATAGACAAAGCTCGATCGTTCTTCAAACTTTATCTTGCTTATTCAGCTTTACGTAAATGTAATTCATGTTGTGCCTTCAAATTCTGTTTCTCTTGTTCACCAGTCTCACAGCTTTGTTTTGCTTTCCACAAATCACATTTTACACAAGTGTCTTTTGAAGTAGTGTAAAAATGAAGATTAAAATTTTTATGGAATATATTCCTGTAAATTGCTTCTGAAACAGGAATGCAGTTTTCTCCCAAGCATTCTTTTTTGTACAAATTGTACATTAATCTAATGTTTAAATTTGAATCCAGGTATTTCCTGTTAGGATTGTGCGTACGTGTATAATGCGATGTATAAGCAGGAAATCTGTTGATCTGGTCGCGAACATATTCCATTTGTTCTTCAGGGGTTTTATTTTTTGGTTGATGTTTTCCCCGTAAATCTTTACATGGAGATGACAGACTTGCTCGTTTCAACGCCTTTTGAAGATATCTGGAATGTTTGCAGAAAGTATTCTTTACAAACATTCTGAGAAGTATTAACAATATTTACATTATAAGTTCTTGATGTATTTTTAGCCGGTCTACTTGCGTTTCTTGGACAATGTGTTTTAACGTCATTTTGTTTAACTAAACCGCAGATAAACGCATTTTGCATTGAAAAATTTCTCATTTTCTAAAAGTTTTCGAAAGCGGTTTTTCTATCTTCTTCACTGATTCTATGAAAGCAATTCTTTTTGCATTTGCAATTAATCTTGTTAAAACTTTTAGCAGGTACTACCTTCTTTGACGTACTAACATATTCAAGTCACGAATTTCTACATCGTTTACGAATCGACTTTATATGCTTGTTGCATTCTCTAAAACGCTTCCTACCTTGATGCTTTTGATTAGCTGAATTTTCTAAAATTTACTCGAGGTTACATTAAACATAAAAAAGAATACAGCTCATATTAATACCTGAAAAAGATGATTCCGAATTTTTAAATTTTTCGGGATAATATTTGCTTTCACTAGCACAAAATGACTCTACTTCTAATTCACTAGAACTCATTTTCTAAGAAACTTTCGTTGGCACAAACCGAATGACACCGAACGCTTTTAAAGCTATAGTGATCTAAGTCAGACTTGTACCACTCTGGCTCTTAACACAATGAAGAACCGATTACACACCAAACATTAAGGCGACATCTAAGACAGAAATTCTGAAGCATTATTTCTGAAATTTGGTCACAGCGTAGATTCTTGTATAATAAAGTTGAATATATCATTATCTCAAGTTCCCAATTTTTTGACGGCTCATTTAATTGTTACTAAATCTATAAATTCAGCTTCTTGCACGTTGTTCATTTAAAAAC
Source organism: Aquatica leii (assembly GCA_035610365.1). Classification (NCBI taxonomy): domain Eukaryota; kingdom Metazoa; phylum Arthropoda; class Insecta; order Coleoptera; family Lampyridae; genus Aquatica; species Aquatica leii. The sequence continues at coordinate 68,752,565 of CM069436.1, forward strand.
TGCAATATGGCACGTTATGTTATTGTTGATTTCATCACAAACGATTATGAATCTCTCGTCAGTTCTGGGTGGTACATTTTTTTGATTTTTTCATAATGTTTCGAAGAGTGATTTTCTTTGGTTTCCTCCTCATACTGTTAATTACATAAAACTAAAATTAAAAGTTGATTGACGTTAACGTAATAAAGAAAATAAATATTAGAAAAACCATAAATGTAGGTGATGTTAACATTATGTAGCATCCCACTACTTCAAAGTTAAAATTTACACGACCGTTTATGAAAAAAATAAAACAATTGTTAAGTAAGTAAAATTGTAAATTTGTAAAAAAATCCAAAAATTAATAATATACAGTCTACGGAAAAATTTAAAAACCAATTCGTTTAATAATAGGCGATTAATAATCTCGACAATATGAACGCAGTCGCTCGCTGCGCTCACTGGCGCTTTAAAAAGTTCATTTCCAACCTTTTTGGTTAAGTAACTATTAATAATCGTTGTCCTTTGCAAAACGCGTTAAAGTAAACTTTTCGAGAAAGGTTAATTTTTTGTTGTAATTTGAAAGCAAAAAATGTATCAACGTTTAAAGTTTGTAAAAAAAATATAATTAAATTATACTATTTTTAAAAGTTAATGAAAGGTGGGAAACTAACGTAAACATTATTATCGTTTTTTTGCGTTGCACTTCCTTACGTTTTGGCCTAGTTGAGTAAACGACGTACTTAAATTGTTATTTACTAGTAAATACTGAACTAAAATTCCTTAACTTGACCTTTTCACACCTCATTTATCAAGTGATTACAGAAACATTATTTAAGATAATAGCTATTGGTAGCAGACATAAAATGAACATAAATTTTGAAGCAAACAAAACTACATTACGTGTGCAAGAATTCAGTGTACCTCAACCATGCTTTAAAAATCGAAAAACTTTTATTTTGATGTGAATTACGCTATTAAATGCAGAGAGTTTAAAGATCATCAGGCTACAGAGAATCTGGTGATTATGATACCTTAATACACAGTGTATCTAAGGATTTAAGAGTTTTAAATATATGAGGCAATACTATACGGAAAACTTTATTTACTGAAAACAAATTACATTACATAGCGGAAATACTGGAATTTTGTATTTTGAAATTTTAATTCAAAATTTTGTGTTCTTTTGTTGCTATGTCGGGTCATTTACTTAATTTACATTGTTTTTTAAGTGGTCTTGTCCTGTATTTTATCTATGAAAATGGCAATATTTTAACGTTAATGCAACGTCTTGTAACATAAATATGTTTTTCAAGTAAAATTTATTACTTCTGGAAGAAAAAATAAGAGATAGTACATAGATAATAATTTGTTAGTCTAATAGCTTTAAAAACACGCTCTTAAAAGCATCTGCATATTGTAAAATCATCAATTCGTAAGTTTGTTGCTTAAATCGTGCTAAGCTTTGCAGATCCGTTTATTTATGAATTGATAAGCAAAATAATTAAAAGAATAGTTACATTTGCAATAGTAATAATAATAAAAGTTAAGAAAGCCTAAACAGAAGAATTTTAAATTACAAATAAAATATAATAATTTTTTTAGGGTTCATGACCAAAGTTCTTCGTCATGTAATAAATTAAAATGACAATTAACATCGAAACTTAAAATTGGTAAATATATTGCATTACAAACCTCTTCTTTACCAGTATTTGACTACCCTTTTCACCCGTTAACAAAAAATAAATAGGATAATTACTGCTGCGGAACGGAACTACGTACGAGTTAATCCGCATGTAGGAAATTATGAAGTTAGTTAGATAGTAAATATTACAATCGCAAATTAAAAAAAATGTATTTAAATTATACGTGGCATAATATTCCACTGCTGAAGAGCCTAAATAGGACGAAACAGCTGCCTACTCTATTGATGGTTTGTGCAATTCTATATACAAATTTTTTCAGTTGCGTAGTACAGTTAAGAATATTGTGCCGCGTATATAAGTTGTGAGATTTATAATTATGTATTATGAGAGAAAAAAATCACTGACGAGTATAACAAAGATCAATAGATAAATGGCAAGCAAAAAGTTTAGGTTTCAGTGTTCTAATAGTGTGACGTGAACCTCAAGATCACGTAAATTACTGTTATTTTTGTCTGTGCAAAGTGAAAGACATAATTAGAAAAACTGAATTTTGTGGTATATTCCAGTTTGAAATCTTCAATTTGCCTTGTTCCTTATAGTAATTATGTATCAATTTCAGATTGTCTTCCAAGACTTAAAGAATCACGTTTATCGGAATTTAACCTATCTTTAGAAGTAGAAATAAAATTAAAATTAGCGGAAACTTCTTTTGCTAATCATATATTAGAATATAACCATTTTTTTTAATTATAAAACTAAATATTCTTTGTATTTGCAATAAGAATCTATAATTAAAAGCCTGATGATGACCAAATCGGTCACAACATGTAGTCGCAAATAATTAATGAATAAAATATATGAAAAAGGCGTAAATTTAATTATTTACAATTATAGCTGAAGCATCCCAAGTACCAGATTAGTTCATTTAAAATTAACTCGTTGACTTTGTCAGAGACTTAAATCTGACTACATTTAGTCCAGAATTGTTAAAAATCTTTTGGGACCACATTTTCATGATCTATATCACAGAAAAGCAGAATTTATGTATTTTTTCAAAAACAAGCAAACAACATATAAGGTTTAATTAACTCGCTTAGGCTTCTGATTGAAAATATTTTGTCTATAACTCTTTAAATAATTTTTAGACAGTTTTACTGCACAATATACAATTTTTTTTTCTGTACCACTGGGATATTTTGTCAAATTAAAAAAAAAACATATTACGACTTAAAATTTATGTTAGAGAAGCTTGAATATAAAATTGCCTTGTTTTTTTTGTGAATAGAACGGTTGAGATCGTGATCGACATTGGGAAATAAAGGACTGGCTTCTCAGATAAGATCTTGTACCAAGATTAAAAAATGTGTTGTATGAGCAACTTATTCCTTAAAAAAAGTACTTTTGCTCTCACTCTATATTGAGCTTAGGGTTATAAAACAATTTATTACTGGCCTGAGCAGCAAAACCAATGTGTATTTAATAGGCCAGAGATACGCGACTCAATAACAGATCAAATTATTTAGTTGTCAATGAATCAAACAGAAAAATTTGCAAAGCGCCCGTTTAACAAAAAACTTTCTATGCAACAAAAAAACTGAAAATTATAAAGAAATTGCCAAGAAAAAAATAATTTTTATCAGATTTTTTAAAAAGACAGTGAACAAAGGTTACACTTCCTCAGTTAGATGGTAATTCATCTCATCATACCTTCATTTCAGAATCTCTTACTGCGAGGGTTTGCTAAATTGTTTCCTTTAATTATTTGTTCTGTTTCCAGTAGTCGCTTTCAGTGTTGTCATTTTGTTTTGCAACATCAATCAGGTACATAGTAAGAAAATATCATTTTTCCCTCGTACACCAACTCTGTGCAGTCTTATATTCTGATGTCTCCTATCTCTCTCTTATATTTTTATTTTACTGGTGAATACTATTAGGCTGCAAAACAGTAATACGCCTTTTTTCTTTCTAAGTACATCTGGAAACTTGGCTGTAGCTTTGGTAAACATTTGATGCCATGTGTACTATGTTGTTATCAGCCCTCTTTACTATTTCAATATTTCCATCTGATGTTAGTCCAAGGTCCACGCTTTTTACTCAGTTCTGTATCCAACATCAACGAGCAGTTACCTATCCTGTTTTTTTGAGCGTACCACATTTTTTTTTCGTAAGTTCATCAATTAAAAAAGAGCTTTTAAAAAAATGTCAAAAAATTATAAACAGAACATAGTTGTTCTGCATATTCTAATACAACTGACGGTCCCAGTTCAAGAGTCTTATAACGGTCTTTTATTTTTGATTTGGCTCCCTGATACAGTTCGTATCAAACTACTTGCAGTTAAATTATTTTTAGGGTAAATGGTGTATTATTTATTCAGAACAATATGCAGTTGCCCCAACCCATAATTTATAACCATATCTTAGTCGTTTTGCACGGAGAAGTTGTTTACAACGACCAAAGTACAGCACCATGGTTTTGTCTACACTATGATTCTTAGTTACTGGAGCAAAAGACAAAAATCGTTCATTCATTTTGCTAAAAAGTGGTCTTATTTTTGCAAAGCAATCATAAGGATACCTGTTTCGTGACATGGATTTGGAAACGATTTTATTATGGGTAATTTTTGCATGTTCCCAATCTTTGTGGCATAAGATTGTAACCACTCAAAAATAAAATTTCAAAAAAAACTTTTATTTTTTGTATTGTGACATCAAATTTTCTGTTTTTGTGTAATTGTTTGTGTAAACCGTAAGTAATTCAATAATGTCGTTATCAACAAAATCTTTGAAAAGTTTTAATAGGGACTTATTATGTACTAAACTAATTTCCGGTTCATTAGTATTTAATAAGAGATTCAAATAACCATTTTCCCCGAGTTTGTTTAAAATTTGTCAGTTTCTGTTTTTTCTTTGGTAACGTAGGCATCAGTATCCCTACTCTTCATCACTATCAATAAAAGTTGTAAGTAACTCATCCAAGGATAATGGAATCAATTTTACTAATTCCAACAGACGCTTTTGCAAGTAAGTGGCTTTTAGGTACGTTATTTATATCGACAAACTTTTTGTTGCCAGAGTCTTTGTCCGTATCACATAGAAGATCCCAAGAATTTGTGGGAGGTTGAAAATTGTCAACATAAAATACTGAAGAATAATAGTCTAGTTCTTCCAAAGCTTTTAGCCATTCATTTAGTGTTAGACCTCTCAATAAAAATGTACAACTGTAGCATACTTTCCTTTTAAAAGGACACTTAAATTTACAAAAGCAAAAAAACTACAATACACTGGGAGGAGGTTATATTAGCTAATCTGGGTTAAGCATTAAGCCTTTCTTTGTTTGATTTTAAATAAGCATGTGAAAATGTGTCCCCAAGTATTAGGTGTTCAGTTAGCTGATATCCTAATTGAAAATTATATTTTTGATTATATTCATAATTTATGTAGTCTTCTTTTAGAAATTTCTGTACAAGAACTGTCTACTGAAGTTGTAGTTTCGTTGTTTAGGATTGTAATGAGCTTTTGTATAATTTTTCTATTGTTTGGTATTTTGTTTTTGTATAATTGTAATCAATTGAAATTTTGTTTTTGTCGTTTGTTTGAAATGCCTTTTAAATTTAATTTCATTTTTATAACTTATTTGGTTATATTATTGTATCAGTTTTTATTTTTTCCTTATCATTAGTGAGGACTAACTTATATTTCCGAATCATAAACCTTGTCCCTTCGAAAATATCACCGCGTTGATTTTACGTTTACACGGCATATTAAGTTTAGCTTGTACTAAGCATCTTGACCTAACAATACTAATGTATGAGTACATACTATAGAGAATTTGAAAGTACAACGTTTACTTTTTTCTCATACGTTAGCTTGCATATTTCAATTACTCGCACACTATTGTTTTCCATTGTTCGACTCATCCGTTCAACTATGCCATCAGACTAAAGATAGATAGGCGTCGTTCTAGTTTTTTTAACTTTCAGCGGTTGGCCAAATTTTTCAAACAGGTCGAACTCAAAGTTGCGGCCTTGGTCGGAATATAATTCCAACAAAACTCTGAACCGGCAAAAAACTTTTACCAAACTTTCTAGGATTATAACTGCCTCTGGATTAGGTATGGCGTTAGCTTCCGTCCATTTTGTGAAGTAATCTATTGCTACTGATATATTTGATTCTTAAATCAGATTCTGGAAACGGCTTTGCAATGACAATAATTACTCGGTTCAAAAGGTTTTCCTATATTGTTTTATCGGAGCTTTGCGTTTTTTTACTGGTCCATCTTCTGAAGAACAAACCGTGCACTTACGGTACCATTCTATAACGTTTTTTTGTCGATTCACGCAATATCATCTTTATCATCGTACAAATGCTGTAACACTCGGCTATTCAGCATTATCAACTGCGTTTTGTTATCTTGGACTATAAAAACTTGTATAAACAATAGTTTCTAAAAGCTATCTAGTTCTGTGGGATTAATCATTTCAACTCTGTATATTTGTTGCACATGAGCATCTCAAGAGTTTGTCATCTTTTTTTAGAAGTGATCAGGAACAATATTCAAAATTTTACTCGCTTTTTCATGTAAAACCACTTTTAGGAACGTTGCTTTCTACTCGTTGCTGTAACCATTAGCTGTAATTGCGGTTTCAAACTGCTTATAGTATGTTAACCAAGAAACATACTACAACCTTCAAATTTAAAAATACAACTTTAAATTTGTGCGTGGTTTTTTTCTAATGTTTCATGAGTAGCTCTTGAAACAGTTTAATTCTTACTTCTAATTTGTTTTTTAATTTGTAGCACATTTTTTCTCTTAAATTTCAAATACGTATTTGAGTTTTTTTTTAACAGTATTAATCTTGTTTTCAATACTAATCTATTATTCTATTTTTATCTCTAATGTTTGTTCGCAGTTCTTTTTTTTTTATTCTAGATTTTTTCTTCTCTTTTCTGAGAATTTTTGTGCATTTTTCTAGAATTTTTGTTCATTTTAATAATAAGCGTATTAAAATCTATTACTTTACAATCTTCAAACAAATACGAATCAACATTTTGTTCTAGATCTTCATGATGTTAATCTTGTAAAGCATTTTTAGAACCACTAATTTCTAAATCGCATTCTTTAAGTTCTTTCTAAAATCCATTATTTTTAAAACAAATAGTTTTTTTTTGTCGCCATTGTTTGTTTATTCATTTTTTAGCACTAAAAGTTAATTACAAACGGATTTTTATTATTAATTTATATGCAAAACTAGTTTATTCAATTTGAACAAACAATTTGTTGTTATTACATAGTTTATAAAGAACACGCAAAAAAATTACTTTGTTTATTATATATATTTTATATATATATATATATATTTTATATATTACCCAACGTTATATTTTATCGAACCTGACGCCAATTGTTACAAACTTAAAAGTTATTTAAATTGTTTAAATATAACTAAATTGCTAAATTAGCAAACAATACAACAAGCAAAGTAAAATAACAAACTAACAATTTATTAAAAACAAACGCTTACTATAATTTATGTACCACTGTAACTGTATCACGACAAAAAATGCTATAAATGCCGTCACACTGAAAAGCAATTACATTTTTACAAGATTTAATAATTGGCTCGATTTAGAAAAAGTAAAAAACCAAGTGATAATGTTGTGTTTTGACAACATTTTTAGTTTTTTCTTTAGCGAGACTAAATTTGAAATAATTGTAAGTTGCACCGTAACGAAAAAAAGGGCAACCCAGTCGCGCCGTAACAGAAAAAGTAGCAGCACAGTCGCAGCATACTTTATGTTTTGATTTACATTTCTGTCTTTTATATTGACATGAGTTATATTGTAACATTTTAGTTTTTCGTTTAAACAAAAACGGTATTAATTAGGAGTTTCATATTGACAAAAAATTAGGTTTTTTCGATTGCAACTGTTGATGTATCAACTAAAGATTTATTTTTCTAATAAAATTTAAGGAACTGTTTGTTTGAAATACAAACACTTATAAGGTTTGCAAATTAACGTTCTAACTGACATAAGATCCAAGATAATTGCGTTTAAATTTAAAAAAAAATGTAATATATTGCGATCACCAAAATTATTAGTATTCTAACACTTAATTTAATCAAAAATGACAGAAATAGCAATTTTTTGTTAAAATTAAAATACCTAGCCTACCAATTTATTAAGTAACAAATACAAATATTTGTATTTGTTTTTTTGACAAACATTTATATATTTAAAGCAATAAATATTTATTTGTTTTATTAAAAAAGGTGCTTTTTCTTTTAAAAAATATTATTTTGGTTTTTATAAACCGTACGTTGTTTGCAATAATTTGGTTTTGTCTGAGTTTATTTTAATTTACCTGTTTACGTTTAATACACGAATTATATTATGCTTTTTTACCTTAATAAATTCACATTCTCTATTATAACTGTTAGAAGACAAGTAAACAGAATTTTTGTTTATTTTATGTTGTAATACAGTGTTATACGTTACACCTACTCCTCTTTCTCTTCGAAATGAAAACCTTACTATCAAAGGATTGAAGTTATTTATTTACTATAATGAAGTTGTCTGCTATGCTTTGTTCATCCTATTTCACCAAAGGTCGACTCAAAGTTTTTATTATAAGACCAGAATTGTGTAGTATTTAATATTTGCACTTGAAAAATTTACCTTTAAGAGAAATGAGTTTTTTATAATGGACAAAGTGAACTGTAAATGTATTTAAGGTTTTCATGTTTGCATTTCAACATTAAATAAACTGAAAATTACTATTTAGTGTAAAACAAAAACCTTGAAATAAAAAAAAATTAAAATTACATAAAAACAAGTTTTCTAATTGAAAGAAATTTGCTTATTCAATTTTTTACTTTACGTATTTACCTATAGTTGAAAAGATTTAAGATAAAAAAAATTAATTATAAAGTACAATATAATTGAAACTACGACTTACGGTTTTTCAATTACAGTAAAAAGTTTTGATCCGCGCAAATTACAGTAAAGTAAACATTTAGATTATTGTATTCTTTTTATTTAAAATATTTCTCGAATTACACACTTCATACTGGATGTAATCTGAATATAAATTAGAAGGCACAAATGGAACTGATGTAATTGCAAAATAATCCCTACGTAGTCTGGATAATGAGAAAGTTGTTTGTTGCTTGATCTAAATATTTTGCAGTAACTTCAATGCAGACATTTCCTCAAGGTTTATGCATATCTAATTTTAAGTATTTTTTTAGAACTAAACGTAGTTTCATTTTTAAAATAATCTAATCATTTTTAGATTTAAAATCGCCTTAAAAAAAGCCTACTAATACTAAATTTTGTGGCATTGATCTTTTTATCGCAGTATTTGTGCACAGTAAATCCTAAAATAAAGTTGAAACTGTTCCATCACGTACAGAATTTACACAAACCCTCTTTTTTATGTAAAGCGTTTTCTTACATTTTATTGGGAAATGTATAATACAGAGATTTAACAAGACGATATTGCGACGGTATTACTGAAAGGCGTACGCTTATATTGTACACAAACATTTTTCATTATTCTTTAGGTGTTGTATTTTCTTTATTGCTGGTATTTACTTTTGTAGAAAATTTTATAATGTTAGCGTGTTAACATAAACAGTTATTTCTACTGGGTAAATCTTACATTATCCAACAATTTCAAAGACTTATTATAATTTATTTTAGTATTTTATAAAAATAATTAGTTATTGTTAATTAACTTTTTTTAGATTCAAACAAGAGGTTTGGTTAGTTGTATTCAGGTGCCTCGTTATTAAAATTTATTAAATTGTTTTTAGTTAATTATTCTGTTAAGATGGTTCTTTTTTTGTAAAAAAATTTTATACGTGTTTAGTTACACAATTATGAAACATTAAATAAAAAATTAAATTATTTACTTTTTAATCGCTAAAAAATTGTTTTTAATTGAAAACTCTATTAGTAGGTACCAAAAAGGTGTTAAAATTTTGTTGTAATAAATGAATGTACTGTTCAAGAATTGAATCTAGAAACGGTATTAGTATAACTTATCTATAATAGTCTTTTGACAATTGGCACCTATATTTTTTAATTTATGGTTTAAGCGATTACCAAAAAAGACAGAGTACCCTCCGTACTAATGTATAGTTTTCTATATTATCGTACGTGGTATTTTTACCACAGGATGGCGTTCCAAAAACACTTTAAACAATTAAAAATTGTTACGAGTATCTTAACTGAAATGTTAAAAGTGAATTAAAGTTATTAAAAAAATACATCACATGGTATTTTGCTCAGGCTTCTATAATCGCTGCAAAGCTGAGACGCCAATCGGTATCCGTAAATAATACGAAATTTATTTCAACAACATTATAATAATCTTTAATAAACTATACAAAACTGTTTTTTTTATTATTTAAGCTTTCAATTAGGAGCCCTAAACAACATTTGAACTTTTTTTATCGATTCTCTTCGCCACAGCAAACACTCATAAGATTAATAATTTTATTTTATAATCCTAAGGTATCATTCACAGTATCATCTAATAGATTTTCAAAATGGTTGTTTTATCAAATAGGTGCAGGCGGTTTGCTATGTGGCTGTTGTTCATAGAACAATGCAACTCTACCCAATTCTGGGATTCAGTTTTGAACAAAAACAACAAGCACAGTTATTAACCATTGTAGTTTTACTATACCATGCCGGTAAATACGAATCTAGTTTCTATTCTGAAAACTTCAAATTCCAGACAGAAACTTGAGCCACGGCCTAGGTCCATAGTTTTTATCAGTCCTACCACCAAGATCTAATTTCAGAAGAAAAGAAAAGCCCCGTTCTATTGCCAAAAAACATAGTAAAAGAGGTTTGTTTTTGCGGAGCGGGAATGTCTTGTGGTAACCGTGCGTGGTTCAAAACGTTGAGGGTTTATTTGAGTTTCCTTGCGTCTTAGACCAATAAAATTTTTGGTAATCTACTGATTTCAGTATACGTACTGATGCATCTAATATGTGAAAGGCAAAATCTGTACAAACATTTTGTAAGATAACGCGGCGTGGTAACAACACGAGTATCAAAGGAAAATTGAGTATACCATCAGGGATCTTCGCTATCCGGTTCTTTATGTATTTAGCTAGCTAGATTGTCAGGGACTTGAAACTAGAAGCACAGGTTCGACTAACTTCGTCGTGCAACATTTAAATTCTTTGATGAGGGAGAGTAAGAAGCGGAGCTTAGTAATTTTATCTTTGCGCCGAGATGCACTGATAAACTCCAATATTAGACGTGTGAAAACTGCTGTCAACGTGCTAAACTAGCCAGCAAAATCGATCACAATCAAAAAATTAGAAAAAATGTCTTACTCCACCGCGCCTACCGTGTAGCGGAAACAGGGATGCAAAAATAAAAATTAAAATTTGTTTTAATATTTGCGTAGATTACAAAGCACGCTGGGTATGCGAAATGAAGAGGTTAGCCAAGAATTTTATAAAAAAAATTAAATACAAGAATGATTTAATAGAGACTTACCAAAGTATAAATATATGGATTAATCAAGGATCTAATTATGCTATTGATTTGGAAAAATTTTAATATTCAGAAATGACCCAAAAATGATAACGGAACGTATTAACATAAAATTTGTAATCAGAAACGGTAATATATCGGATATCTTAAAAAATAATCGTAACAAATTGATCTCAACAACCAATAGTTGTAATAGTTTCTGCTCGCTCTGCTAATGTAAGACTTTAATTCTCTTTCTTCTTAGTTTTAGGTTTATTATTTACCAGTAAGATATTCTTGTCTATGTTTAAGATGTTACCAAGTTGTCAAATTAATTAATTAAAATAATTTGTAATTGTTTCTCTGTTAATTTTTAATCTCTATTATTGACAGTCTTTCTTCTATTATTGCAGAATGAAGTTGTTTTTGTATAACAGATTATTACTAATTATAATCTTCTATTCCATAAAAATAACACCAAAAAAAACTAAAAAATTCTCAAATAAATATATATATTTATTAGAGTGACCTTTGTACGAGTGATATATTTAACATACCATTTTCTTTTGTACCGCCAACATATACGTATAAACGTAACTAATTCGATTCAACTAAACGTGGTTAAAGAATTCGTTTGCGCAACCTTTGGTAACAATTTCTCTTAGCTTTCTACAAAAGTGGTCAAAAATGTTGGCAACGTTGGTTACAATATTGACACGATCAAAACCCAGAAAATGTTCTTATTTTAACCTAGAATCCGGTCGTAGAAACCATTGTTATTATAATTTCTACAAGAAAAATATATCTATGCATTTTCCAAAGGCCGCCAGAATTTCATCAAACTTTTGCGTACTTTAATTTTTTTAGTCGTTGTCGTAACCACAACAACATTTCTGTATTTCTCAAGATCAATATCCACATTTAGATACAATTTTGGTGATTACAAAATCTCTATTCTTCTTCCATAGAAAAATCCGATAAAACATCAAAATCATCAAACATTCCAACAGGATCTAGCTTAATTCATAAATTGATTACTTAACTCTGCAGTGGTTGTTTGCTATATTGTCGTTTGCTCCTTCAAGTTCATCAATGTTTTTCTTAACTTTTCTACTCTAGAATCTGGTTTGGTTTACAAGTTGATAACCTAACTTTTTAGAAGTTTTTAATTAGATTACAGCTTGTTTAAAGTTTTTAATTTTTTTTACGCTCTGATGAAACTCCTTACAAAAGTAGGCGTTAGCAGCGGTTACAACATTGATACGGCTCAAACCCGAATTTTATTCAAGAGGTGGTTCGTCCAGCGCTCCTGCATAGCGGTTTTCTTGATCCTTGATCGGTTAGTTTTAGTTTGCCGAGAATCGTTGCGCATTGCGTTTGATACGCTTTGCATTTACACATTAGGTGCTGCGGAGTTTTATCCTTTTGCAAGCATCCGCGTTATAAAAAGCTACTTTGAAATCCCATTTTATGCATGTGTTTGTTAAGGCTATAGTTCCCTGTTATTAGTCATGACTGTGAGTTTCGTTAATTTTTATCGACTCATGATTGATTTAGCATTTTGAGTGTTTGATTGTGGTTGATCCCTGAAAAGTTTTTCAAGAGTTTTTTATGTTTTGCTGGTAGTTTGCTGCAAATTATTTTTTTTTTTTGGTTTCCTAGGCAATTTCGAAAACGGGTTTAGGTCCGATATATGTTCCTGTTGTGTTCTTTTTAGCTAACGCGTCTGCTATTAAGTTTCCTTAAACATTTTATTCTTTTTGTATCCAGATGAACTGCACTTGTTGGCGAGTTGCCAATGTTTCCAGACTCTTTATACATGCCAAAATCAGTTTCGATCTTATTACTGACCCAAGGTCATCAAAAATTGCTTCCTATGGTGCCTACCTCCATATATTCTTGCACCGGCACCGTTGTGATTTTTGGCCCCAGTTGTGTACTAGATAGTTCCTTTATCTGCGCCCGCATAGATGTTTTTTTTCACTTGTCTTTTGACGGTAATAATACTTTAACTTTCTTTAAAATGTGATAATCTTTTATGTAGTCGGATGTCATAGTTAAGATTGCTTTTTCAGGCAACACGTTGTATATGCCCGTTTTTTTCCCGGTAATTGACGTGTGTTCATTAATCTGCAGCCTGTATGCTGCTTGTCTTGCTTCCATCATTACGACGAGGTGTAAAGGTGAAAGTAATGCTTCCTTGACTGCTGTAGGCATGGTTTTAGTCGCTTTTGTTATCAGCAGACATCCCATTCTCTGTACTTTACCTAACTTTTGCTACGTTGTGATGATGGTTCTTGTCACTACTGTATATAACCATTTGGTCATTGATGGCTTTTGTTGTGACTTTTTCTAGATGAGCGTTAAAAATCAGTCTGGTATGAAACTTGAGTCCTAGATATTTTACTTCTTTTGTCATTGAAAGCGTGACTACGTGCATTGTAGGTAGTTTTATGTCATCCGTTTTCCGTCGTTTGGTAAACGGAATGATTGGCGTCTTGGTTGGGTTCTCTGCATTATGTTTAATATAGTTATCTCAAACTTTCTGTTTGTGATAATGTTGAGATCATCGGCGTATCTTAAAGCGAATACATCTACATCTTCTAGTTCTTGCAGTAGACCGTCCTTCACAAGGCACCACACTAAAGGTGACGGCACCCCGCCTTGTCGGCACCAGCCAGCAACTTTGGCTCCTACAGTGCTACCGTACCGTACTTATTATCGTCCGATTCCTGAGCATTGAGTTGACCCAGTTTTGCATTAGAGGTGTGATGCCTTTTTTCTCCATTGTCCTTGCAATTGAGGTGAAGGTAGTATTGTCAAATGCTACTTCAATATCTAGAACGGCGAAGCCTGTAGTGCCCGTATATACCTTTTGACTCCTTTTTCACATACTTTTAAGATGAAGAAAGTCAAGCGATCTGTAAGATTCTGCCTGGGGGTACGTAGATATTCCTGGATATATTATAAATATCATCTTGATAATCCACCAGCTGTTTGGTATATGCAAAGTGCTAAACTGGCTCTGAGAATTTTTTATACTGCGTTTTGCAAAACAGCATGGGTTTAAACATATTGATTCCCCATTCTAGGTTTTCAGGATTAATTATTTTTCTCGGTAATTCCCAATTCTTTTTAGATGCCCGTTTGTTTGGTACTTCTAGATCCTAGTACTTAGAAACCTCATTGAACGATAAACCCGGAAAGTATTTTTGCAATCGTTCTTGAAGAGTAGCTTTAACCGAGTTCGTAAACTTTTCGTTTTTGGTCAGCATAGAACCGATGTTTCTACTGCGGTTCTTGCTCAGAGGTTTTTAGAGGCGAGTATTTGTAGGTTCATTTTCTACGTCTTTACAACAGTACCTTAAGCATGAGTCTCTTTTTGTCTTTTTAATGACATTGTTGTATGTTAAGGTTGATTTTGTATGCATCCCAGTTTCCGTTTTGTTTGATTGTGTTAAATAGTCTTCTACTGGGTGCCCTTGCTTTGTCAAGTTTTCTATTCCACCAAGTAACCTTGTTAAGAATTCGTTTGCACACTTGCTTGAAATGCTTATTTTAATAAATTAACAATACTGTTTATCATTAGTTTTAGCTTGTGCATTGATTTTGCAACTGAAGGACAGTCCCTGATTTGACAGCTTAAACTTTTGTTGAAGAACTTCCAGTCGGTTTTCCTCGGGTTTCTGTACTCCACTATGAGTTACTCATCTGATTCAATGTATCTATGATCAGATACAGAAGGTTGATCTGATACATGCCACATTTATATCACTTTGCTTACCTTTGGACTAGCTAGCCTAATCTCAATAATTCACTGCGCGACACGGTTATAAACGTAGATGCATCTCAGTTATTTATTATGTCTAAATTAAATTTTAGAATAAATTCTAAAATTCTTTTACTTTTTAGATTTGTGTTTTTGCTCTCTCACAAGGTATGGTGTGCATTGGCATCACATACTAAAATCAGCAGATTGTTGATTTCACTGTTAATCAACCGTAGGATTTTCTCCAATGGCGGTGGTCTTGTCTAGTCGAATAGAAAGTAACCGGATTTAATAATAAACTGTTTCCTAATGTCCTCCTCTACTACAAATATTTTAGCTGCCGCTAGGTCTCTAGAACATAAACTCCAAAATGAGATTAACTTTAGTGTTTTTTTTTAGAATGATGCATGTTGTGCACAAATTGGGTTGCTAGCAGCAATCTACTTGGGCAGTTCAACTATTTTATTGTACTTTTGTGGGTCGATAGTGTCTGAACAAAAGCAGTATCACGTGTGTCTGATATAAGCACTGAGGGTCGCTGAGGCTGCAGTGATGTATATTTATCTAAACGACTTTAAGCATTAGTTTTGCCGTCATCGTCAGTGCGTTCTTTCTGGCTCTAGATTTACTTCGATAGAAATCGAACCGGTTGCTTGTGCTCCCTATTCTTTTTGTCTCGTCAGCTTTTGCTTTGCCGTCCCCTTAATCTTTTTAGGTTTAGCATCAGCCAATATCCCTTACAAATGTACGCAAAACGTTGGCAGCGGTTACAATATTGATACGGCTCAAACCCGGAAGACGTTCTTATTTTAGCAAAGACTGTAGCTGTGTAAACCATTGTAAAATCTTAAGCTTTTGCGGTTGTTATGTTTATGATTATAAGCGACTTTCGGGTTAGACCGCGTCGTAGTTAAACACCCAGACTTAGGCTTGGTCCTAGTCTCTTCTTGAGGGCCAAAACAAGAAGTAGAACTTGGCTTTTGCCATATTGTCGTTCTTGAGCCCAAACAAACTGACGTTTCGTAAGACATTGTAGCTTGCATTTTCAGAGTGGTAAATGTCACTGAAAGAAAAAGTGTAAATGACAATATTTGTACCAATAGCGATTAGCGTGATTAACAAACCTTATCTTTCCGCCACCGCTTGACTGACTTCGTTATTACTCGCAGTAAGTGTTTGCCTCCTTTCCAAGAAGGTGGATCTTTGTCTTAGAGGATATAATACTGGTAGTCAAGTCTTAAACAGTCTTCTCTGTTTATATTATATGGATGTTTTTCTGTTTCCAGAGCTTCGGGGATTAGTCTGGGAAAGTAGAAAGGAGTTCTAGCCAACACTTTAGTTTGGTCAAATTTCAGCGTGTGTTTTTGGTTCCACACGTGTTCTGCAACTGCTGATTTAGTAACTCTGCGGTGTTTGCAGTCACCCATATGTTCTTTCACTCTGACTTCAATAGAGCGTCCCGTCTGTCCTATATAACTTGATCCACAGGAACAAGGAATTTTTTTATTTCATAAAATACAATATGACTTTAAACTTAAAGCTTTAACTATAGAACATTGTAAAATCGGTTTTAATTGAAAATTCACAAGCTTTCAAACGTAAACCACTTGACTTTTGCAAGTCGCCGCAAAGATAATACATGATAATATAAAACCGATGTTGCTTTTTTATTAGTGCAAAACAGTTTCTACACGAAGTACAAAAAACGTTGACCTTAACGCAAGCGTTTTCAACTTTAAACTGAAATGGCTGCAAAAAAAAACGTATTTTAATTATAATTTTCACAAACTACTACTTATTAGTCACATAATTTGTCTGTTTTTCATTTGATTTAATTTAAGTAATATTTTTACGTTTTTATAAATTAGTCTTTTCTAATTTACCTGAAAGAATATATATAAAAACTGTGGTCAGATCTTTCGACGTAAGTAAACGACAAAGATATTTATCTTTATCTTTTATATGGTCTAAGACTTGCCACTCAAAATCAACAATTTAGTTTCCTATTACAATGGCAATGACCACGTCAGTTTTCCCATCTAAAAATACCTGATTATTTGTTTACAATTTTAAAATTATCAATAATCACTATACTGGTAATATTAAGCTATTCTACAGCGTAATTGAATTATAATAAAACGCGATTAAAAGCAGTTATGTATAAATTTCAAATAAATTTAGAGCTATTTTTAGAAATCGATTAAATTAAAAACTAATTTAATTATAAAACGGATTAAGAAAAAGTGAAACAAAGGATCAATTATAAAAAGTTAAGATAACTTCAAAACCAATGAGTTTTCAACTAAGATTATCTAGAAAGTAATCAAAGAGAGATTTTCTTATGATTACGGCATAAAAGAGTAGCCAAAGAGAATGCGTTTAAAAATAGAACTCACTAAGGTACAATATCCAGCTTGTGTACGCAATGTTATTCCAAAAAAAACATTTTAACCCAATTTTATTAAAAATATGTTAATTAAAAGCTTTGCCTCGAAACGTAATTCTAAAGAAAGTTTCAGTTTAAAGGTAAAATTTGGTTTTCACATATTGTTGTATAGTTCTATTTAGGTGGTCAAGTTAATTTATGTGTGTGGCGGGAAGGATGGAACAGGCTAAATCTGAGTATGCATATTAATAGTTACTAAAGCTTCCTCATCACGTCTTACTATGTTTTGCCTTTAACGAGCTTTTCGCTTCATAAACTGTCTACACATGCAACGTACGTACCTCAGAATTTCGTTATGTACACGGTCAGGAACAGCAAATTAATAATGTTTAAGTCAGAAGGCATTAAATTTTGATAAAGGAAATTTTGTACTAATTTAGGTATTATAAATAACTTACTGTTTAGACTATAAAACATTCTTCTTTGTATATATTTTTTTACTTCATTTTGTTAAATTATTATTTTATTAAATCAAATTAAATTCTATATAGTTATATTAATATATTGTATTGTCAATAACGAATTCTATAATTATCTTCGTCTAGACTCTATGTTATAGAAATCGATTTTACTAAAGAACATAATATAGTATGATAAGTACCTTAAATTAATAGTTAATTTTAAAGTGCCTTTTCTTTTTAAAGACATTTTTAGATATATTTGCATAACGCCGACACACAAGAATAATTGTTCTGTATAAATAAAATATAAAATTAAAGTTTTCACAGTCAAACATTACACCATTAAAATAACACGTTAAAATTTAAACAATAAAACAAGAAGTAATTACAATACATACGTGTAGTTCTAGATAACTTCTTTTAAGATTCCCCAATTCTTATAAAATCCTTCATGTTCAAACAAAGGTCCAAATAGCACAATCTGGATAATACACACATACAAATCGCAATAATCTTAATATAAAAATACTATAAATTAGATTAATCTTTTTCACAGAATGCATACAGTCGTTCAATTTAAGGTAATGATTAAGGTCACGTAACTGCATACTAAGCATTATTTAAAAATGCAATTTTCAAAATAAAAAAGTAAATCTCTCCATTTAAGAACGTCAATGTTTCTGTGGTTTTAACTTTGGTAACCAAGTTTTATTAATTGAAGTGTTTTTAGAACTCGGTTGCATTATTTCTATGATATTTCTTTAAAACAAGAGCTATTCCTAAAAAAAATAAGTTTCTTGTATTAACAAACTGAGAAACCTTAATCTAATATAATTTTCTTAGTTTGAGATCAGGTTTAATTAAATCTAGTAAAAATATTCAAGAGAATGTGAGTCTTCAATTTGAAATACTTTTTGTGCAGTTATTCGCTTTTCATCTAACTTTTTGACAGTGTATTCATGTGTATCCTTGGTGTCTCCAACCCAAGGACTCTGTCAATACGCTTGGAGTATCGCCTAATATTTTTTCTCTTGGCATACAATAGGATTCTCAACCAAGGTTACCCACCTACATCTCAGCTAGTCATGATGGCATAGTTGTTACTAGTGGATCCTACTGGTCATTTAATGTTGGTAACAAAGTTACAAGCAGTAAAAAATAACAGCATATTGAAAATAAATAAATTTAGACGGACTGAGAAAGTTTTGCTTCAAATATGGACATGCATGTCTAGTAGCCGATTATATTGGAAACACAAAAAAGTGTGCAAAACCTAACGAAGTTGTTAAGCTGTTGAAAGACGGAGAGGTAAAGGAAGTTGTAAGCCCAATATACAATCAAGTGAGAAATAAATTTTTCATTAAAGTAATAATGAAAATCAATAGTTTCAATATAGATAAAGCTAAGTTTTAGAGTGAAGAGGTAAATTTTTATAGATTTTTTATACGTTTTTAGCAAATAGAGTAGAGGTATCATGCGAGTACTTTTTTCATTAAAGTCCACTGTAATCATATTTAGGTTTGTTAAAGTATTACAGAAAACTTTTGCTTATCATAACTTCTATTTTAACACCCTTGAATGACCTAGAAAGAAAAAAATCTGTTCAAATAGTGGCCAACAGTCGTTTAAGAAAAACAAACGTATTTTAGCTAATAGTGAAATTTTTACACATTATTTTATTTATTGCGGAACAAAATTGTAGTCAGATGGTAATTTTTGCTTTAGCAGCTTAGCGTTTAGTACGTTAGGTGTCTATTCTTGCTTCGCATGATTATGAATTCCTACCTAAGAAACCTTCTGAGATAGCTGAAGCCGTCGCGATCTTTCAGTTACCCCTAAATGTTCCTATAGAGGAAGAGGTATTTCTACTTGTTGATTTTAACTAGTTATCATTGTCAACTCTTAAAAATGCAGTAGTGCATAAAATGCTATCCAGAATCATATATGTACCTATCAAAAAATGGTAAATCTAATTGTTTTTTAGATATGGGGTTAAACCCCTTTTTTAAGCTAAGTGTACACTATCAACCGAAAATAACTGTTTAATGTAGTAAAATTGTGTAATTATTGTCTTTTGGTCCTAAAACTACTCTATGGCCAACATGTTGGCATTGTACCCATGAAAATGTTAGCTTGATGTGGTGGCTTAGAATTGTCGAACAAATTAAAAATTTAGTTAAGCACTATAAACCTAGTTTCAATGACGAAACAAAGCTTGCACTTGTGGCCAAAAACGTGTAAGAACTGTCAAAACATATACCAGTTTAACGGGTTGTTATTTTAGCAAGTGAAATTAGAGCATAAATACAAGCAAAAAATGTCACAATAAAAGTTTCATTAAAACACTTAAAAAAATCAACATTTTTAATAAAATAAATTATAAATTACAAACCTGTAGTCTCATCAGGTTGTTGAAATCACGAATAAAAATAAACTGTTCTAAGCAGTGCAAATTTCTCTTCCGCGATTTGCTGAGACCAAAAATAAATACAAAATAACGTTATCGGATAACGCGTAGCTAAATTACTGTATTAAATAAAGTTGCTATTCTACACATTCTTTTCAAGTAGACTAGATAATATCTCCTCTATTGGATAAAACACAAACGTCTGAACGTCCTCATAAATTGTTCGTTACTCGCGTACATAATTGCACATTATGTCTAATTCAATTGCATTTGCTGCTACAAAAATCGATTTTGCAGCCCTTGTCTATTATTTACGGGATTTTGTATACTTCACCTTTCACATAGCTCCAGAAAAAAGTTTAACAGGTTAATATCTGGACTACGGCCTGACCAGCGTCCAGTGCCGTTTCTTCCAATATAACGACCCGTAAAAATTATATTTAGGAATTCGCATACGGGGCTACTTACATTGTTCAGCAAACTTTAAGAAGTAAGTCATCAAGTTCTTACGCAACAGTTTCTTGTTAAAGTACAAGTTGCTTGTAAGTCTTTCTGGTAAAATACACGGTTCAATTAAACTATTTCTTAAAATACCCACCCAACATAAATAGAAAACCGCCACTGAAAATTACTTTGTTTAATTTCACAAGAGTTTTTTTTATTCCAAACATACGTGTTGTGAAAATGCAGCACTCCATTTCGTGTTCAAGAAAACTCATCTGAAAATAATATTTTGGCAATATAGTTACGATCAAAAGCTTCTTGTTGTTGCAACTTCTCACAAAACTCAAGTTACAGTTCAAAATCAACGTCGGTTGAACATGGTAAGGGTATAAAGAGCGATTCTTTAAAACACGATGTAGCGTACTATGAGACACGTTAGCTTTACGGCCTCTTTCTCTAATGGTACTTCGTGTTTGATCTTTTACAGTTTACAATATCTGCACATATATTGAAGAAAAACAAATATGTATTAAAATTT
Source organism: Aquatica leii (assembly GCA_035610365.1). Lineage (NCBI taxonomy): Eukaryota > Metazoa > Arthropoda > Insecta > Coleoptera > Lampyridae > Aquatica > Aquatica leii. Next base: position 68,773,693 of record CM069436.1, read on the forward strand.
TAATTGTATTGAATTGATTTATTCTTCCTCCGTTGCTGGGGTAGGTAAGAAGAACACTTCTAGGTTCTCTAAGTTTTTGAACAAACGCCAAAATAAAGTTTTTGAAAGCAATTGTCTATTAAGAAATTGCTCAACCCACAATCTAGGTGTAGTGTCGAGGTTATAATTACACTAACTGTACATTAAAACAGTATCACTGTTGTAAATACTAAAGAAAATTTAAATTAAATATTATGAAGTGGGAGTACGTTCACACGAAACACTTAGCATTAGCCTAAGAAATCCGTAAAGAAATCGAGACAGAAATAAATCACATTGTGAAACTTAGTTCTAAAAAAGCTGAATTTCGTATTTAATTATCTAAAGTCTTGTTTAAGTTACAACCAAAGATAAACGTAATCGTCTACACAAAGTACATTTTTTTAAGCTACGTCACTAATAATGCTAAGAAATAAAAATAACTATCAGCTTTAATTATTTTATTAACACTTTATTTTGTAGATGATAAAAAATTAAAGAAATCATTTACCGCATAGTTACAATCAACAAATAATTTTCAATTGTTCAGATAGTCAAGGTCCGCATGAAACTTTTAACTTTAGACCAAATCTTTGAAAGAAAAATTTTCATTTAACGCCACAAGGAAACTACTCCTTGAGTTTTTTTTATTATTTATTATATTACAGTATTTATCAAAGTAGTTATTTGATAACAAAAAAAAGCATTTAAATTTTTCAACACTAAATATCAACTTTTTTTAAAATGCACCTTATTCTAAATTAAACATTTTGATCTAACATTGAAAGAAAATCGGCGCTATCCCTACTTCCATTACAAAACTACAAATGTTTTTTTAAAGACAAAAAGTTTTAGCGCTAATTTATAACAATGACATTCACAAATATGTTCTATGAACAGTTCCATCACAGATGTTCATGGTTTAGTAATAAAAAAGTGTATACAGCAACGCTATACTGAGCCCAAAAGAAGACTAGAGAATCTTTGGGAAAACTAAAACAGGTCGACCAAATAGGGAAAAAAATGCTCCACAACGAGCCGTGGAGATTACTGTTCAAATGGCATTTTCGGTTCTATTTGCACATAAATAATGATGTTTTTAGAATTGCCCGCAAAGAAACTACTTTTCATTCGTCAGAAAAAGCAGCCGTGTAAGTTTGATTGAGTGAACTTTTGCAAAATCTTCGGAAAGGCTACTACATTAACGCTATTGAGCCAATAGAGGACGACGTGATTAAAAAAGAATCACTAATTGGCAGAACATTAAAATAATAATAATAGCATTTGAAATTGAGCGATGTGTCAATTATAGTGTAGCTACGTCGCCGACAAATTGCCCACAACATCTATTAGACGTTCTTACTTTTAAGTGCCAAAACCTCAGCCAAGACCAGCATGCTAATATTAAAGCGTTGATTTAACAGTGTGAAAATGTGTTTGCGCTGGAGAGTGAATCCAAAGAACTGACGTGTTAAAACAAAAAATTAATACCGAAAACGCATGGCCAATAGGACATTATTTACGCCAATTTATTTGGCAAAACGAGAAGAAGCTGAACAAATAATTACGGATATAGAGAAAGTAAATGTAATTAAACATTAAAATAGTTATTGACGTCCTAGTGGTACTAGTAAAGAAGGCTGGAATAACGAGGTTTTGGGTAGATTAACGATGTGACCAAAACGGACAGTTACATTTTAACGAGAATTGACAATACTTTAGACCAGGGGTCGGCAAGGCACCAGTATAATTTTTAGAAAAGTCAAAAAACTTAGAGGGTGAGCGTGCCGAAATGTGGCTAGTGACAAAAATGCGCTAACAGAAGCATAGTGGGAAACCTATTTTACTGCGCAAGTTTAATCTCCACTCCCCGGCGAATACGACGGCTCGTGTAGCAAGTGTAGCATTCTCTTATTTTGCCAGTTTGCTACTGTATGTTCATATGTGCATTTTGTACATAAACACGTTCATATTGACAACCGTATGGCGTTTCACTACAATAGGTAATGAAAAATACACGTTATTTTTAATTTATTGGTAAAATAATTCATATTTTATCGTAGGAAAAATGAATAAAATACCAAAGAAAAGAAAAATTGATGAGAAAAACTGCGAATTTAATGAAAAGTGGACTTTTGATTATTTCTTTATTAATAATAACAATAAAGCACTATGATTAGTTTGCAAAGAATCTATAATCGTATTCAAAGAATTTAATTTGCGTCGCCACTACGACACGAAACACAAAAGTGAATATTGTAAATTTGAATCTCAATTCAGACAAAATAAGATTGATTTTTTACAAAAAACATTAGAAGCACAACAAAACGTTTTTAAAAAATGTAAGGAGCAAAGTTCAGCATTGGTCAAAACGTCCTTACATATTTCGAAATTATTTGCTGAGCATAACAAATTATTTACGAATGGAGAGTTCATTAAAAATGTATTTTGGCTGCTGTTAACAAAATTGGTCCGGAAAAAATTAAAAAAATTTGAAGATATTAGTTTGTCTACACGTACAGTTGTTACAAGCTTTAGGTGGTTTTACGAACCTGCACGGCCAACTCTCAATAGTCGGAGAGAGGGGTAGATTTTCTAGAAGTATATAAAAGATAATTAAGGGCGCCAGAGCCTATCCAAAGTCACGTCTGTCTGCTCACAACAGACCAGGATGCTTGTAACACGATGTTAGGTTCGTAATTCCTCTACTCAGCTGTTCGAGTAGTCAGAAGCAATTAGTTAATACGATAGTCATAGGAAACAGGTATATTGTCATAAAAGAATATTTAACCACAATAACAATTTTAATGTAGAGTCGCTGAGGTTTATCACAGAATATAATGACTTTCAAATACAAAGAAAATGCCAGTAGCATAGGCAACACACCGTACATAAGTAAACTACCATAAGAATCTATAGCGAAGAATAGTTTGTAGTAAATAACGTTTACATAAATTAGTAGAATAGCATTACTGACAATCAAATACAGAAATAAGACAGTACTACGCTAATGTTAACTTATCCTAACACAGCGTATAAACTTAATATGGCATCAACGTTAATCAATCGGTATTACACAGCATGCACAACTTGGCATAAGTAAAATTTATTACTTAACTCGTAAACAACGATAGTGATAATTATAGAATTAATAACAAAAGTCTCGTGAGTGACCCTGTCAACTTAATTTATTCATGTAAACAAAAGAAATAATTAGATACGACTATTATCCATAACCCAGACAGAACTCGACAATAAATGATTTACCTTCGCAGAGAACCAGATTAAAAAAAAATCATCAAATTACCAAACCTATTTAAAAAAAAACAACACGAAAAATCGGAACGCAATAGTGCGGGGCAAGTGTCGTCTAATTGACACTTAAGTATTACCTGCGTCGTTACTGAATAATGTCAGCGGTGAGTATTCCGTTCGTAAGGCCTTTCGATACGTGCAAAACCGCGACGAAATAGTACGCATTAAGTTAAAACAAACGTATAAGCTAAGCGTCCCGCATTATTCTCCATAATATTTACATGAAAATAAATAAATTCAAATTTTATTCCGGCTCCCGTTGACGGTAATCGCGACACAAATTAATGCTTAGTTCAAGTTACTTAACCTTAACCTAAAAATTAAATATAATGCACTTTCGTATGATAGCAGATATAATAGTTACAATAAACACAGAAAACGTTCATGTGGGACACGTACGGTAGTAATACTTTGTAACAGCGACAATCGACTTATAATCAGCTTTCGCAGGTAAACAGATATTCTTTATATTACATCGTAAACATAACCTCTAATCTGCGCGCTTAAGATTAGGTAAAAACTAAAACCCTCTGACCTGTGTAGAGAAGATACAACCGAGAGGAGAACCTCCTTGGTGGAAACGTGGGTTCAAGTGCCTGGCTCAGTGGTTCGATAAGGGGTTGCCACTCTCGATCTCCTTCGACGGATGGTGTAACGATGTTCCTGTGGTTAGTTTTTATTACCTGGTGGCAATAACGGAGTAAGCTTCTGGCCACACTGCAGCTGTTTGCGGGTAGAATAGAGCCGATACTTAAAAGGTGATGTACGATAGCATATCTTCGAAACATATACTTTACTATCAAAACTGAATTTTATGTTTAGAAGTTTAATGAGGGAAAAAAAGCCTAAAAGACATGAAGTGAATAAAGTTAAAAAAAAAATGGAAATTAATGAAATCTTACCGTAGGTGGTGGGTGGCTTTGAAGTGATTTGACCAATTGTGCTCAAATCCCAGAAAATCTGGAGTGTAAATGGGTCTACGATATTCAAACTAACAATTCCAATGACCACATTCACATAATTTAACAGGATGGCTTGAATAAATCCCAAAATACGGTTTAAACGAGTACCTCAAGACCACCATGCACAATTGTCAAAAGGAAACAAAATTAAAGATAAGAACTGTGGGGAAAGCCTAGTTCTATTCAAAAGTAATCACACTTCCTGTGATAAGAACATTTTTGAAAAGAGAATCAAAAGAGGGAAATTCAAACTAAGAAATATGCAAATTTAGAATAGGAGTAGAATTAACTGTAATTTAAGAATAGTTTTAAGACACAAAAAAAAGAAAGACAACAATTTGTGGACAATAAAGTAAATTGTCGCTGTAACAACCCGTTTGACTACGTAATAAAACAAATAAGTTCACTTACCAATAAATACAGGAGTTTCCTTTGGTGTGAAGAACGTACGTTCCCCCGACACACAATCCTGTAAACAATTTGAATCGCAAACCGTGTCAAGCTAATGTCTCACGAAATCACATCTATAACAATTATTACTTAAGATACAAACAAATATAAAGAATATAAACCGGTTGTTATATGCTGTGGTACCCCTTTTCTATGATTACGCAGGTATCTGCTGCCAGAGTAGGATCTCGACAGTTCTTAGTTAACCTCGATACATTCGGTTTTTGCCATAGGTCGTATGCCTCATAGAAGATTCGTTTGACGAGATAGTTATTCGAAATGGACTCCTCATTCACAATTAACAATTAGGAATAAGTATTCGCACGTGGCGGAATGGCTGTCAAATTACAGGAAATTACAACAAAGTTTTAATAAATGAGAGTTACAATCTTACCCGGTGACGACGTAAACGAATTTTAAGTGTATTTCACTTATAGATTGGTCACCATGATGGTGTATAATTTTAGAAAATGTTCACTTGTCAATTCGCCGGCCATTTCAAGTAGTTTCCAAGTTGAAGAGCTCGTCGTAAATGACAGTCACGCGTAAACGATCGTTAGGGGGCGTCCAAAACGTAAATTAATTTTTCGTCGAAACACATAGGCGTGCGCCAAAGAAATTTCGACCGTAACGACAAAGGCGTGCATAAAGAAAATTACCGTAACACAGTAGTTTGACGTATTAAAAATATATTAACTAATATCTTTAATAAATTAAAAGAAAATTCTTCACAATTTGAGTATTTTTCACTAGCACTCGATAAAAGCAACGATATAACTAGCACCGCTCAATTGTTGATTTTTATCCGTAAAATTGATAAACAATTTTGTGTAACAGAAAAATTTGTTGCATTAAAAAGACTCTATTAGAATACAAGTGGTGAAGATATATTTTTGAATACGTACGATCTCAAATGGGAAACATAAAAAAATGTGACAAATGATGATGCAAAGAACGTGACGGGTCACAAGACTGGTTTGGTCTCCTCTACAACTTCATTGTATTATTGTAAGTTGTAAATTTGAAAAATGTTATGAATATTGTAATAAAGTCTATCAATTATATTGCCATCAAACATTCCGAAATTTCTTAAATAACATTCACGCAGAATATAAAAATATAATTTATTTTTTTGAAGATGGCTCGCCGTGGGAAAGTTTTAAAAAGATTTTTTGAGGTGATAGACGAGATTGAAATGTTTTTGACAGGAAAAAAAATAATATACCAGAATTATCAAATATTAAATGGATAAAGCGAGTTAGGACATTAGAACTTACCTCAATAAATTAAATATAACACTACAAGGCAAAGGAAAGTTAATCAACAAGCTATTTGTAGAAGTCAAAAGTTTCCAGCTTAAAATAAAATTGTTCATTTCTCAACTTGAAAAGAATAATTATTGTCATTTTTCTACTTTGCAATCGTTCTTAACTCAAAACGACAAACAGTGTCCTTATTTTTGTAATATTTTTATTGAGTCACTGAAAGTACTATATAAAAATTTTTGTCATCGGTTTCAAGATTTTTATGCAGAAAAAATGGAAATATTAATATTTGGAAATCCTTTAAAATATGATATTGTAAAAGCAACAGACAATTCACAACTAGAGTTAATTGATTATATAATTTTGATGAAAATAATTTAATTGCGTTTTATTCAAATCTACCAAGAAATAAATTTTCCGATTTAAGTAATTTTGCAAAATCAATGATTTGTATTTTTTCAAGCCCCTATTTAAGCGAACAAACATTTTCAAGAATGAATTTCATAAAATCAACATATAGAACGTGTTTGACGGATGAAAACTTACAAAACTTGTTGAGGATCTCAGTATCCCAAACACAACCGGACTTAAATGAATTATCAAACAATATTCAAGAACAAAAAACGCATTGAATTTTAATAAATGAATACAATGAAAGATAAACTATTTTCCTTAATATTTTATATTTATACATATGTAATTGCATTTGTATTTTTTTCCCTTTTAAGTATTGTAAAATTTTTGTTCTCTGACATTGTTATGTATGTATGGCAATAAAAAATAAATTGTTTTTATATTTATTTTTAATACTATTTATACTCGTATATGATATAAAAGAACTATTTAAAGAAATTTATTTTGAAAATGGCCCGCTGCACAGTGCATTGAAGTATATGGGAAATGGGACAAAAATTATAAGTTCGTTTAGATACGGCAGAAAAACTATTTTTTGATACATATTAGTTGATATAAGTTGGGCGCATAAGATAACACGTAATTTTCGTTCAAATCAGTATACAGAGTGAGTAGTTTAAACCATACTAGAATCAAAAGCTAGGGAACATATTCATTCGTGTTTCATTATCATTGCAAAAAAAATTAATGAGTTTTCTTGTTAGACAAGAAGAAAAAAGTTTCAGAAATACTTCATTTCTGCAATACAGGGTGTTAAAATTTTATTTCCTTTTTGTTTTTTTTTCTAAATAATTTTCGAAATGGATATGGCTATTTATATTAAAATTTGTATCTGAAAGTTTTCAAGACGTGAAATTCGAATTTATTGTTTGTATGACTCCCATTTGTAGGGGGCGCCACATCTCATCACTCTTTTGAACATCCCTAACTTTAAGGTAGATGTGGCTAATACTTGATGGGTATCCATAACTAAATGGACGAAGAATACACAATTATGTTGGGTTCTACAAATTACTTATTTCGACTTTTGACGTACGTTTCTATAAATCACTGTAGCTCTTTCAATTACAAGTTTATTTCTAATACTTGTACTTCATAAAGCCACATTGATTTAGCGAAACGTAGGTCTGTATCCACATAAATAATTTGTGGAACCCAACATAATTGTGTGTTCTTCATTCTTCCGTAACTTTTTATTTTATTATAAGACATAGGTTTATAGGAACTCTTTTCTTATTTTTAATAAACGTTCCTAAACGCCATCGCAGTATCTTTTAAACATGTAAATGGTGCAGTACGTGAGAATTTCAATTAATGAAATCCTAAAAAATTAATGCAAAAGTTATAATGAAGAAATTAATTTTATTAGGTATAAAAATAAACATACAAATAATCACACTGTCATAATGTTAAATGCTAATTCTGAAATTAAGTTGTTCGAAATTGATGACTCTAGCACTTTTATGTACTTCTCAACCTATCGATTTTCATTCCTTTTTTAGTAGTGATCTTTCTTTGGTTTGATATGAGAGGATCAGAAATCAATATCAATATGGTCATCAGGTCCTTGTTCGAGTACACCCTCGAGCATTTACGGGTATGAGATAATCGCTTTTTCTTTGCCTCCTTGTGTCTGGCTTCAAGTGTATCTTTGGACAATTGTCCAATTGGAAAAGAAAATGCACTAATAATTTCACACCCGTGAACAAGCACCTTATGGACACTACTGGGCATGTAGTACCTACCATATAGACTAATATATAACTCCCTCGTTTCGTCTAACAACATTTTAATTTTTTCCACATCTATAGTAAAACCGCTTGGCAACACTCTTAGAATAATGGAAAACTTAGTAATTAGTTCCTTCTCGATTCCAGTAATCTCTAAGCTAAGAACAGGATTTCAGAAGAATTTTCTTGTAGTGTTACCATCATTAGTCGAGCCATATCCTGGCTTGAACTTGTCCACTAAAAGACCCATTTTCGATTTGAAGTCAGCTTGAATTCTTTTCTTATTCATGTTAATGATTTTTTGAATTTTATTACTTTTTACTTGCCACGATTTGATAGGTAACCTATAGGCTATATGCAAAAGGCGTTCAAAAAACCTAATCCAACAATGTAAGGTAGACAAATTAAAGCGATAGTTTTCTGCATGAGGTACCCCAGTCTACACTTTCTTTGTGTTCATATCCTTTGGAGTAGCAACACAAATTATACATTTGGAAGCGGCATTTGTATCAGATAAAACTTTGCTCATACTGCTATTCATCATTGTAAAAAGAAACTTGTAGCTGACATTGTGAAATGACTGTTTTGTAATTGACTGATTTTTCTCTGTCATCAACCTCTTCTCCTCGCGCATTAGTTCTGCATTTTCTTTTTGAAACATAAATTTTATAGGCCTGCAGTAAAGTGTCGATGATGGCCTTGCATTGACCCACGCGTTTTCTCCAGTGTCTAGGTTAACCAAATTCAAAGGTACTAATGCTACCAAGAACAGATACTTATCAGTTCTGGAAACATTTATACATTTTTGTTTGTATTGGCTGTGACCAGAGCTACCGTCGAAGCCCCATTTACACATCATTTTGAGTCGATTATTGTCATTCTCTAAATTGCAAAGATTACTTATGCTCTGAGCAGTCAGGTAAAGAAGTTCGTGCAGGCTTACTTCAGCTGAGGTTTCAGTAACTGAAACAGATAATGGCATAAAGCGGCTCATACACTTGCAGGTTAGTCTTAAGATTTGCCTGAAGAGGTTGCGACTTGCGAATAAGTGCGATAGTGTGTGGTTGAAAACTGAAGGCGCGTTCAAGCCTGGCGCGGCACGACGCGAATCTGTCGAAACCTGATTTTTTGAGCAAATACGACAATTTGCCTGCGAATGTGTGGCCATTCGCGAGCCTCCTCTGAGTTTTTTGAATTAGTTTAGCGTGTAAAATCAAACTGAGTGTTATTGAATGCGCTTAGTAAGTTTCGCTTTTTTATAATATACTGTTTACAGTTCTTCCATAACGGTAAAAATGGCGGTTTCACGAAAAATACAAGAATTTATAGAATTTTTGTTCTTTTTACCATTATTGCAACGGCAGCGGCAATTAAACATAACCGATAATCACTTGTTGTCGCCATTTTAAACGTTACTAAGTGAAGTAACCGACGCTGCTCATAAAAACCGAACTGAGAACTGAGCACAACTAGCAAGCCTGCCTGAATAATGTATGGCTAGTTTGATGTTTCACACTTGCTCGCGTACTTACCTGTTCTGTATGGGCCGCTTAAGGGCATTTTTGACTTGTTTCAATTTATAAAGATTTGGAGTTTGGGCAAATAGCATTTACTACAGACCTTAACATTTTGTATTTATTTTCCGACAAATCTAGATCTAAATATAGAGCTAGAGCTTGAGAAAGAGTTAGTGAAGAAGTTTCAGCTTTGATCTCTGTTATTCCACGAGTCATTTCGGCGGCGAATTGCAGCTCATCAAATGTCCTGCTAGCTGCGAGTTCTGCTAACCGCCTTTTTTTATCTTGAGTGAAGCTTCATTGAAGGGCTTCATGGGTCTTCCACGTAGACGTTTCAGTCCGGGATGCTTTTTTCAGTGGATGAATATCGTACTTGTTGCTGTAGCCAAGCCTCGTGGCGTTCCAGAAGTCTTTTTCTGCTTCGACTAACCTCTTTCCATTTATCATTCATATTAAGACAGAACAGCCGGCTAGTTGTCATCAGTTCTAGAAGGAAATACATTTTCACAGCTAAAGTTTTGTTTGATTTTTTGCTCTGACACCATACATCCAATAGATCAACATTTTTTATCGATTTGACTCGCTCTGCAAAAAATATCATAATAAGATGAATCGCGATCATAAGCAAATGAACTCTACTTGATAATAATGTTCATTTATTAGGCAGTAATAAAAAGCTACATCTACGAAATGAAATGTTGTTTTTTTAACTTTCCGTGAAGTTTGGTAACTGAAAAATTTGCATGATTTTGGAATAGCAATATATAGAACATACAGAAAAAAAAATACAAATGAGCCAGAGGCATACAAAACCAAATATTTTAAAGTACATACCTTGATCTATGTTCTCCATGAATTGTTGTTGATGAACACTCACTCTTTTTCACTTTTGATCAACTTGCCCAAGTAACAATAGTTGGAAATAATATAATGATTATAGACGCAACTTCAAATTGAGAAATTGACAGCTCGTGAGAAGTCAAACAAAGCGGAAGACATTGTTAGAATTGGTCATCATGAGAGCGCACTCAGTTGTCTTATCAACGGGCACTTTCGTTTCCAACGTGTTAAAATTATATATAAGTTTAACTTTATTCATTGCCATTTGGCTTACAAATTTGGTCGTGTTGTCTATACATATATATTACATTTTCTTATCCCTTCTCACTCCTTAACTTTTTCCTCCTGCTCCATACTTCCTCCATCAATTCCGCTCCTTTTCCGTTTTCATCTAAGATATCCACTGTTTTCATCACCTCTTCTCTTAGTTTCCTGCATCTCTTTCTCATGTGGTTCAGATCTTCCATTTCTTCTCCACATAGCCTGCACAACTTTTCTGGTTCTTCCTTCCAATATTTGTTCGCTAACTCCTGGTTGCCACATCTGAACCTTGCCACCATTTTTTTCCTTTTGTTGCTTTTAATCTCACTGTCTTTTAAATATTCCGGCACCCCTTCACCCTTGATATCTTTATAATTCCTATTATATCTGCTCTCTTTTATCTTTGTCCATCTTTCTTGTTTTTCGATGTCTCTATCTCTCTTTATTATTTCTTCTCTTGTCCCTACCCCTCTTCTCTTAATCTCTCCACTTCCTCACTCCTTGTACCCATTTCTTTTGTAATACTCTTCTCTGCCCTCCTGCCCGTACTTCACTTTCCCTCCCTTTATCTCTTTCCAACATTCTTGCAGAATTTTGCAATCTGTTCTTTCCCTCATTTCTTCCTCGTATTTTATTGCTCTTTTTCCTGTCTCAATCCTTATTTTTTCTATCTGAACCTCCTCTCTAACAATATACCCCGGTGTATCCCTGTCCAATCCTAACACCCATCTCCAGTATTTTTCCTGTAGCCCCTCTACCTCCCTCCACTCCTTCCAGCCCCATATTTTCGCTCCATACATTACCACCCCCTTTATTAATTTTTCGAACAGCAATTTTCTTTTTTTATATCCATCTTGAAAATTCTTTCCCCCACACCCCATACTTGTCCTATTAGCCTGTTTCCTTTCTACACCCTTTCCTTTATGTGTTCTCCCTCTTTATTTTCCTGTTTCATCGTGTAGCCCAGGTATGTAAATTCCTTCACTTGTTGCACTTTCTCATCCCTCCATCTCCACTCCTCTCTTTTTCTTTTCCCCCTCCTTTTCTAAATATCATTATCTTTGTTTTCTCCGTGTTTACTTCCAATTCTTTTTTTTTCATATATTTTTCTAGCGTTTTCATCATCTCTTTTATTTCCTTTTCCTCCTTAGCCACCAGCTAAGTGTGTTAAAATTATTTTTTCAATTTTTGGGTTAAGCTCGATGCACTGTGCGCCGTCCAAAGGTTACCAACTCCTGGTTTAAACATTTTTTAGTTGTTTTTTTCTAAATATTATTGCTTTTTATGAATGTTAGTTAGTTTATTAAAAATGAATTATGTTTATAATAATCATATCTAAATTACGTGTAATTAGTTAGTTTACTTCAATTAGTTTTAAAATTTGTTGTAGTACATTTTTATTCCATTCTTAGATGACACGATATTTCGGTATCATTAATATTTGTTAATAAATAAGAATTAGATGTATCTTAAATCTATTTGTAGTGTATGCATCATCTTTGTGTAGTTGATTTTGTTCAATATCATTAAATAAAATAAAACTAATTGAAAGGACTAGACAAGGTCTTTTAAACTGATAAAAAGTAAACCAATATACCTGGCGAAAAACGAAATGCGATACGCATAAAACGTAATTTTACATAAAAAATGCATGAAATGGAAAATCAATACTGTTTAGTGTAGTATATATATATTTACAAGATAAAAATAAATTTCGAGAACAATCAAGCGGGTCTATCCAAAATGTCAAAGAATTACGGACTTAATTGATTTTCTTGTTAAAAATATCCCAACTTGCTAAGTCGAAAACAGATTCAAAGTAAAGTTATTTCTAAAAGAAAATACGAAGAGAAAAAGAAAATTTGCTATCAATCACTGTCTATACGCGAGCCTGCTTAAACTAGCGGAGTGTCTGTTTGATCCCTTTTTCTTGACTGACCCTCAAATCTCCTGTGTATTTGTACGTCCACATATCTATCTTTAAAAAGAGGAAAAAAAATGAAATTATATGCAAATTATTTACTCTCTTTAACTATTAAATCTCATCGTTAGCAAAAATAAATTATAGCGCAAGTATAAATCGTTCTTTACAATTAATGGTTCATCAAAAACGTAAATCTTATCACTTTTCACGTAAAGTGCATATAAATCTTGAAGTCAAAAGTTTTAGTTTTCTCATTTTCTACGAACGCTCTACCATTCAACTGTTGTTTTAAAAGTAACTCGTCGGCCAATTTAACAAAGAAAATAATCTTTGATATCATCGATACATGCTTAATAAGGTTTTACTCATCGGTTTTTACGATACCCCATCACCTGTGGATTAAATTACATTGTTCCCGTCAATCAATGCTGTCACATATTGAAAGCTCCTTTATTTTACGATCTTTTTACGATTTCTTCGCATTTTGGTATACACTTGCTAGTATTCTTGCGCTAGGCAATGTATACTTTTTCTTCAAATAATAATAATAATGGTTTAACTAAAACGCTAATAAATTTATAAAACCAAAGATCTAAAATTATACTAATAGTTTAGCTATAAGCACGTAATTAATTGCGATTCGCGTACTATCTGAATTTGCATATTAGTAAAGTGCAGTATGAGCAGAATTTGGCAAGGTTGTAGTTTTAGAGGTTTACCGTACTTATTTCGGTGCTTACTAGAATTTGTGTAAATATCATAAAATAATAATTTGTTAAAAGCTTCTAGTTTAATAGTATTAACTTAAAGTTTAAGTTACGAAACAAAATAACAATTAAGTTGCAAATTTCTCTTACATTTAATCAGTTTGAAATGAATAATTTCTCCATTTGTTTTTCTTCAAGTTATTCTGTTTCTTTAAATAGTTTTGACTATAACTTTTATGAAGCTTTACTTTTTTTTATAGTTAAGTATTATTTATGTTATTGTTTTTTCTAAGTACAGTACTTAACTTTAGATGGTCAAACGCAATTAACACTTACAGACTTTTATCATCTTACATTTTTAAGTACTCTTCTAAACTATTTTTTTTTGCAGCGCTTTGAACTTTAACCTAACATAAAAAATACTTTACCTTTTTCTACTTAAACTGCCATACAATTTCTCGAGCTAGATGTGCCTCCTAGAACGTGATTACATCGTGCCTACCTCAGACGTGGGTGGTTTTATTCAAGCGCGACCTGATTATAACAAAGCTAAAGTCACCCCTAAGACTTGCCGAAGTTAATAAGGAAACTCGATTTACAATGCAGAGTTGGTTCAATACAAAGTTAAAACGAGAGCAACTAAAACAGATTGTATGTACGTAAAAACATTAACTAGCAATAACAACAAAGGAAATTATTAATTTACCTAAACAGGATGTAATAATTATTATAGCGCGTTGGATTATTTAAAATTTTAATTGTAAATTACTTTATAAATGCACAAATGCATACTAAAGTAAATTTAAACATTAATTAACGATTAACAGTAATTTCCGAGTAAGTAAATCGATTTAGATATGGAAAAGCGCTAATAAATGTAAATTATCACAATATTACTAACATAAAATGTGCACATATTTTGTAGTATTTAAAAAACATTTATTTAGCTCTGAGTGTTGAAATGTTTGCTTCAACAACAATTTTTTAAAAAACAACATAAAAACACATTTATTATGTTAACCCCCACAATAAAATACAATTTTAATGTAACGTACATACACAACATTTAATATTGTATTTTTTATACATTAGTGTGTTTGTTTTATTTCTATTTCCAATTTTACTTGGTAGAATAAAGCAATGTACCCACATTAAACATTTTAATAAAATAATAAAAAAAATTTTAAAAAATAAATTTAACAAGAAATAATGTATATACATATACACATGCGCTTAAATTATTGTTTTTTTAAGGTTTTTTAAAGTAATACGGTAAGATATATACTTATATTTGTAAACATTATATCTGAGCTCGAAGGACCATTTAAATAAGGGATTACGTCAAACCAGCGTTGATTTACTAATCAGCAGTTGAAATTTTCAAAAATTTGCGCATGTATCAAATTAGTTGGGAAGCCAAGAATTAGTTTAGTAGAAAATACTAAAATTTAATTTTATTTATATTTATCGATATCATAGTTTTGAGCTCGAAGGACAATTTTTTAAAGGCTTATGGCAAAAAAATTGTGGTTACATAATTGCCTAAATATTTTTGTTTTTAGTTTTTTTTAAAGTAATACAATAAATCCGCTTCTGTTTGTAAATATACCTGAGCTCGAAGGACCATTTAAATAAAGAAATTCGACCTACGGCCTCGCGCCGCATTATAAATTATTAAGTATTTAGGTAAGCTGTTATAATATTTTTGAACTTGCAATTTTTGGAAAATTTTTAGTAACAGCAACAATTATGATAGTACGTTGCAATGACTCGCCTTTTATTTTTAACTGTAATGCCCCACGCTTGGGTGCTAATTTGCGATGACTCGCTTTTACGTGCTCGTTATGACTTATACCTTCCCTGCTAGCTCAGCATGAAATCTTTCTCTACAAGACTACTGGGAAATAGTACACCAAACAAAATACAACGTCATATAAACGCATTTAATAATACTCAACAAAATAAACGTACATGCTTTACCAATAAACTTAAACGACTAACCTTAACTACGGCTTTTAATTGTTGGGCGCCACCTTCATAAGGGTTGATTTCTCTCTTCGCTAGCACTCCGGGGTTGTTTCGATTCTCCTATTTGATTTCTTCGCGGCTAAACTACGATTTCGTGGAATCGTACTACCTTCGAATAATGCTGGCGGATGCTCCCGTGCCGATCACGTGTGGTTGGCCTCCTGGAGTTGCTTTACCACGTGCTCACTTCTTTATCTGCTTGTTGCACAATTTCTAACGTTTCAACCTCTTCTGTATGAGGTTACACACTACTTTGGTGGTTCTATTGAACCTAATACGCTTTTTATTACGTATTAACGCTTAAAAATGTGGCTCCTTTTGGGATTACCACAAACACCCACCGCTCTCTTACCGCGTTCACTTCACGCTTGCTTCTGCCTACTGTTGCTTCCTGTCATGCGCGCACTTTACGCACTTGCACCAACTTAAACTTAGTAATATACAGGTTGATACAAAATAATATTACATACACAAGAGATGTACCATTACAGTAACCCCCCAAAAGTTTGTGAATAATTGATTTCCTGAAATTACGAGGAAACTTTTCCTAACTACTTAACAAAACAACAAAAACAAACATCTCTACACTGAATTTCCTTAACCTAAAATACAAAAATCTGTTCTTTTATCAGTAACCTTAGGCGATGTTTCATTTCTTACTCCTACCTTCAGGTTTATGTGAAATACGGTCTGAGGTTTTCCACATTTTGTGTACCCCAATAGTGATTCGTCTCAGGGTCATTTAGCACGTAGGCATTAACACCTACCTCTTTCATTACAATATATGGGCCTTCATATAAATGAAAAAACTTCTTTATCGTTTTATCAAAAGACGATGACTGATTATGAGTTTTCACTAAAACTAAGTTTCCCGGTTTAAATTTAACTGCTTTAACCTTTGTGTCATGTTTAGCTTTACGCTTGCGAGCTGCACTTTTAAAATTTTCTCGAGCTAACAAAATTTTGATCCTGTGCTCAAAATCTCTACGAATCGGAAAAGGTATTAACGATTCAATTAACTGAGTAGGTCTTTCTCCTTTCATAAGTTCGTGTGGAGTAAACCCGGTGGACTCATTTTCAACGCAATTGAGCAAACTTTCGACTACCCCCCACTTATTCATGCTTTCGATTTCTTTCTCTACCGCGTCTCTTTTTGAGTATGGGATTGGGTAGGATTTCTGGATAAACGGTGTGGCGTCCGACATATTTAATTCACACTCGTAGACTGTGCATTTTCCCGGTCTGTCCGAAAAAACTTCTTGGTGGTTCTTTGTTATATTTTCGATGAAATCCTTTTCGGTTTCCTTCTTAATTTGGCTTACTGTTATTTTTTCCTGGTGAGTTTCCATATGTTTTTTAAATGCTGCTTCAAACGGTGATCGAAGTGGACACCTTGTACATTTAAAATTTTCGCCTTCTTGTTTTTTCTCTTGTTCCCATCTTTTCCTGGTTTCCCTTACTGCTTCTGGTATTTCTTCTGGTTCCAGTTTTGTAAGGCTCTTCACGTTCGACGTTAGAGTTAATTCCAAAGATTGTTGGCTGTTGTTCTCATTTTCTACAAATGGAATCTCATACTTTTCTTTGTCTTTCTGGAATTCGAATTGTTTTTTTCGTAAATCTATTCTGGCTTGCATCGACGTCATCCAATCCATTCCTATGATTCCTTGAATGTGTAGGCCATCCGCTATTAAAAATATGATCGGGTGCCGTTCACCTCCTATTTCTACTAAAATTTGTGCTTGTTTCTTTACCTTGGTGATTCTTCCCGTGACCCCTTGTATTGTTAATCCAACGGCTGGTAAGACCGGTATGCTTCCATTTCTTTCCTTTATTTGGTCAAAAAGAGTCGACGACATCACACTTACCGAACTTCCTGTATCGAGGAGGAAAGCTTGATCAATCCCCTCTATTTTCCCTAAAATTTGTGGTACATAATTTACTTCTCTTTCCTTGTCATTATTAATTGCTATTTCTTCAGTTTTATTTGCATTTACAGGTATCGATTGAAAATATAATTTGACAAAATTAACATGTTGCCTTTGCTCCGGCGTTCCCTTCTTTTTGACAACTGGAGCTTGTTGTCGAGGGGCCTCTAGTTTTCCGATGGCTCCTCTTCTTGTCGCGTCGGACTCGGTGTGGCGGCTCGATAGGGTCCTCTTCGTAAGGGGAATCCTCGATTCGCTCTTCCTCTCTGGTATCTATTTACATGGTGCACTCTGTAGCCGTCTCTGTCTCGACGTTCTTCGTTTCTTCTTCCAACTACTTCGCCTTGTCTGTGCTGGCGACCGTCATTTCTGTTCTCCAAACCTTTCAATACTTCTAACAGTTCCTCGATTGATGTAACCCTTGCGGCAATTAGTGCTGTCTCTGTTTCGTATGAAAAATGCTTGCATAATGCATTTACTAGTATTTTTTCTGGAATGGGAGGCTCCAGGTGTTGCGTCTTGTCAACCCAGTACCAAATGTGCTGGCTGAAATTTCCGTTTCGTCTATTATAAATCCTTGGTTCGTATATTGATGCTCGGATTCGTTCTTGTTGGTCCTGTGACCAGAATTGTCTACTAAAATCTTCTTTAAACTCTTCGAAATTTTGCCATCTTTGCACGTAACATTCAGCCCAAATTCTGGCATCCCCTTCTAAACACTCAATAGCTTTATCTATTTTATTCGCTTCATTTATTTTCTTTAAATAGTTGCCAAGTTTCCTTAGAAACTTAACAGGGTGTCCTGATCGTTTTGATGGATCGAACTTAGGTTTTTCCTCAGCTGGTTGAACTACGATAGGGATATTTGTATTTATGGGGACTTCATTTACCTTTACTTTTGAACATTTGACTTCTAAATTTTGCATTTCCCTTGCCATTTCCTTCACGTCGCTTTCAATTAACCCGACAGTTCTACCTAATACGCTAACATCGCTGTGTATTTCTCCAATACTTTTGTCACAATCAGCTATTTTATTTTCCAAAGGTACTACGCGTGAATAAACATAATTTTGCGTTCTACATTCAAGATCTTTTATTTTTTTATTTTGATTACTTGTATTTGTATCAATAATCTCTAACATTTCATTTCTCAGTGACTTATTCGATTCTTCAATTTTTTGATTTATATTAGTTTCTGTATTTTTTATTGCTTTTAGGATGATCGCTAGGTCAAGGACTTCCGTACTCGCGTTTTCTTCCCTTTTATTTTCTTCGTTTTCGCTTAAATTATCCATTTTCGGTTTTAACTTTCTATATGGTTTTAATTTACCGGTACGTAATAGCATTAATCTTTTAGTTAACAAACTAAAATAGATTTTGTTTTAAATTTAATCGATTACGATTACCTTTTCAAATTCCTGCACGCATAAAAATTTAATTTTCAATGAAAAATTTCCTGACCGACAACAACCTCGTCTTATCTAAACAATTCGCGATAACTAACAATGAACGCTGTGTGTCAGCTTCTTTCGCCTGAGAACTGCGCTATCTTAGAATTTTACTTCTCAGATTAAAGCAGGTCAAGGTTAATTTCTTACGTTTGTAATTATTTATGAAGATCCATAAATATTAACTTATTTTTTACTTAATAATCAATGTATGTAATTGACTCTGTACTCAATCACTATTGAGCTACGCAAACCTCTTTTTTATATCACGAAAACTAACATAAAATATCGCCTTTGATTTAACCAGTTTTACATGCCTTACACTTATCAAATTTTAACAATTTGGTGTACTATTCGCCTTCGAGTCCCACGTTTGACGCCAATTTGCAATGACTCGCCTTTTATTTTTAACTGTAATGCCCCACGCTTGGGTGCTAATTTGCGATGACTCGCTTTTACGTGCTCGTTATGACTTATACCTTCCCTGCTAGCTCAGCATGAAATCTTTCTCTACAAGACTACTGGGAAATAGTACACCAAACAAAATACAACGTCATATAAACGCATTTAATAATACTCAACAAAATAAACGTACATGCTTTACCAATAAACTTAAACGACTAACCTTAACTACGGCTTTTAATTGTTGGGCGCCACCTTCATAAGGGTTGATTTCTCTCTTCGCTAGCACTCCGGGGTTGTTTCGATTCTCCTATTTGATTTCTTCGCGGCTAAACTACGATTTCGTGGAATCGTACTACCTTCGAATAATGCTGGCGGATGCTCCCGTGCCGATCACGTGTGGTTGGCCTCCTGGAGTTGCTTTACCACGTGCTCACTTCTTTATCTGCTTGTTGCACAATTTCTAACGTTTCAACCTCTTCTGTATGAGGTTACACACTACTTTGGTGGTTCTATTGAACCTAATACGCTTTTTATTACGTATTAACGCTTAAAAATGTGGCTCCTTTTGGGATTACCACAAACACCCACCGCTCTCTTACCGCGTTCACTTCACGCTTGCTTCTGCCTACTGTTGCTTCCTGTCATGCGCGCACTTTACGCACTTGCACCAACTTAAACTTAGTAATATACAGGTTGATACAAAATAATATTACATACACAAGAGATGTACCATTACAACGTTTATTTAATAACTTATATGACAATTAATTTTATACATTTGAAACCTTACGTACGTTTCGCTGTAAGTATTAAGCTTTTTCAAAGGTTTAATTAAATTTTACAATATATCTAAACATTATTATTTTTTGTTATAACAAAACAATTAACAATTAATACATCAATTAGATACCATAACTTTAACATTACAAACGAACATTATGGAAGACATTATACAAAAAAAAATATTAAAAAAATATTTCAGTCAGTTATTAGGAACATTCTAGTAAGTATTAAGAATGTCTATTGTTATCTCGATGACATATTGATAGTATGAGAAAGTTTTGGTTGAGTCTTCGGATACCGTGAAAAAGATGTTGGGACTTAAGGAATTCAACATTAAAACCAATTAAGACGTGTTTAATGACAGAGCCATTTCATAGTGTAATTTTACTATGTATCTAAAGTTTACTGTAAATAGCTATAAACGGCAACAAACACGTTGAATTAGTTTAACACCCGCGAAATTTAAAATCAGCTTTGAATAATTTGTCGGGATAAAAACACAACGTAAAAATACATTGGGGGTAAAGCAATGTTAATGCAATTGTGCAAACGCTGCCAGAGAACTACTAGACGGCTGTTTTGCCCTTTTGAGGCTCATCAGCAGTAGGAGATACACTCTAATGTAATTCCCACGATTGCATTGACGCCGTATAGCTTTATATTCAAGTATAACGAAGGTAACGATTAAGAAGTGTTTGATGGCAGAGCCATCTCATAGTGTAATTTTACTATGTATCTAAAGTTTACTGTAAATAGCTATAAACGGCGGTAAACACGTTGAATCAGTTTAACACCCGCGAAATTCAAAATCAGCTTTGAATAATTCGTCGGGATGAAACCACAACGTAAAAGGACATTGTCAATGTTATTGTGCAAACACCACCAGAGTGAACTACTGGACGGCCGTTTTGCCTTTTTGAAGCTCATCAGCAATAGGAGATACACTTAATGTAGTTCCCACAATCCCACAAGATCAGATAAAACTTGTTATGTTGCTTAGCGATGATAAATAATGTGCACGATCTTTTTCGGTAAAATTATCAGGTTTGTATTGATAATCAATCAAATAATAATAATAAATTGATTATAAGATAGATTTCGAAAACAAATCATAATACCAGCCCCAGAAACCTTACAAAATGTTTCGAATTTCAAGCGCGAATGGCGTACTGT
Source organism: Aquatica leii (assembly GCA_035610365.1). NCBI lineage: Eukaryota > Metazoa > Arthropoda > Insecta > Coleoptera > Lampyridae > Aquatica > Aquatica leii. Next base: position 68,794,858 of record CM069436.1, read on the forward strand.
CAACAACTAAATGGTTTGCAATTTGAACTTCTACTATAAAACGTGTTAGTTTGATGATTACATCATTGAAACTTTTACTTGTTTTCTGAAATTAAATATTTAATATCATCAGAACTATTCCACTAAAAAACTTATGTGTACATTTCTAAAACCAGAATGTGATAAGCTATCCAAAACTGTTGCTGAAGGGTTGCTATTTAAAAAAAATTAATGTTATTTTTATAAAATAGATGTGGGTAGCAAAATTACGTAATACTGCAAAATGTATGTTTTAAAATTTGACGTGTCAAAGCGTTTTTTGATAATCCTGACAGGAACCAAGATAAATCCATTATTCCATACTTTTGGTGCGCACTGTATGTATATACATATATGTATAAGTGCACAAATCAAATGTTAAAAAACGACACAAGCGATTAGAAATTTTAGTATCTAAATTTTATATATGGAATTATAACATTAGGGCGCCGCCGATAAAGCGCGACCGAAAGTTGCGACCGTTAGGGCGCGGGACAAATGAGCGGGAAACAAAGTATACAACTCAAACAAACAAAATTTTGGTTTAACAATTAAAAAAAGTAGGCACTTACTTCATAACACCATCATCAGTAAAGTAAAAAAATTATAAAAAATCATGCATTCATTTCATAGTTATGAGATGTGCCACGTAAGAACTCGACAATGTTCTTATTGTAATACGTCATCTATAAGTATTCTTATACGCACGTCTGCTTGCTCATACTTTTGTTTTTTAATTGGTGGCTCGTAACCGTAATTGTTCTAAAAACACATCTCTACCACGCTGAATAGTTTTTAAACTGGCAATCACCTTCCAAATTGTTGGATGATTCATTAAAAGTTCGGTCCGTAAGCGTCTGTGCGCCGCTTCTGCATAATTATTAATTCTTACTGTGTTAGTCAGGACACGATTATACACTGACCACAGTTCTGGACCAAAAATTGCGGGTCGCCTTTCATTGCCACGACGATTTGGGCGTCCCACATATTTACCCAAATGTTTCTTTATGTTTTTCTGGGGTAGAAGAAACATCTCAAATTTTCAGAATTTACTAATGCACTTTTAAACGCGTTGATGACGGTTAACTCCAAGTGGTAGGAGATTTTAAAGGGATTTAGATCAGGTATAATGTTTTTTAGTAAATCGATCATTCTTGTGTATGTAGCAGCTTGTTTATTTGGCAACAGAGCATATACCACTGGATGAACTCCAAACCGCTTGCCCATTATGACAAAAATTTGAGAAAATAATGGTGGTGCTGTAGAAAATGTTCCGTCAACTAACCAATGCCGTGATTCCACTAAGATCTATTAAAAACAAAAAAATAATGTTAATGCAGTTTCAGCAATTTTTTTAAGGGTGTCTATATTAAAATTGATAAGCGTTTATTCGTTCCATTTTATACTCGGAAGAAAATACAGCATTTTCCTTTCATAGTATTATACTGGGTGCCCGTATTTCGAGGCATGAAAATGTATTAAATCAACCTTACTTTAAAAAAGTTACTTACCTCACGGACTTTAGTTTCCCGATCAAATATTAAAATTCTATCCGGTTGTGGACCACTATCAGCTATTAAAAAGTTTTCTCTCATACCGTTTACAATAATTGTTCTAAATTCAGCTCATTCTTCCTGCGTATTTTTTTTGTTAAAATAGAATGTTTAGACAAAATTGCTTACGCCACCTGTGACTGTGATTTGGGACGTTTGTTCCATTGTTTTGCCATCGCGAATTTTCATTTGACTACAAACCACGTTTGCCTCCACTTTACCTGCATTACTGACGTGGGGATGATTATTAATCTGTTTTATATTTACACCATCTGATGTATGGATACGACTTTTACGCCCATTGTTCTTTAGCTCATAGCAAAAACATTTTTGTTTCACAGGCACATAACGGTATGCGTGACTATAAAAAAAATTAAAAAAACGTATACGCATATCATGAAAAGCCAGAAGCATAGAAACATTGCATTTTATATACTATATTATTTTAACCAAACAGTTTACAAAATGTAATAAAGATTTTTTTAACCCTTGTCCAAAATTTGTATTGAAACAGTCATTTCTTTAAGCAAAATTTTTATATTTTTATTTTAGTTCTGTAAACTCTATTAATTACAAGTTATTTTTAAACATCTACAAATTTATTTGATTCGATTTATGAGTCACATCAACATGTTATTTTGTTGCAATGTTTTAACGATCTAACCTATGGAATTAATAGATTTTGATATACTGGCTGCAAAAACAATATTTTACAAATTGATCCAGTTCATTCATATTAAGTTTTATTTAAAATTAATGTATTTAAAACATATTGTAATAAATAATTTCAAGTTAGCTAATATCGCATGTATTTTAAACACGTAAATTATACATACCGTTTTTTAAATAAAGATAAATAGCTATAAACAAGAGTTAGGTAGTAATAACACTTATAATTTGTAATATAAAAGCGGACAAATTTTTAAAAAAAGCTTTTACATATAACTTTATAATCGTGATTGTAGGAGCCAATAGTGCTTATAAGAAGTAACACGAACGCTTGTATGTAAGTTTTCTTTTGCGTGAATTGTTTTTTCTATTTGACTTTGATAAATAATTAAGTCGTAGAAAAAGTATAGTATATAATTCTTGGGGCTGGGATTAAGTAAAATCGGTAAAATGAAAAGTACCTTAAGACAAGGAAAGAAATTAAATGCAGTAAAGTTTCTCCATTGGTACAATAAATTGATAAAACCTTTTTTTTGCATAAACTCTTTGCTATACGACAGATGGTACTGTTGTAAGACTGATAAAAATGCATGTCGATAATACTATTTATTTATCAATGAAAACGTTGCGTATTTTCATTTACCGTCTACATTTCAAAACGTGATTTTATTTAGTAATTTTTTTTTTAATTTTCTTAATTTATTGTCTTGACACAGTTTTCTTTGCAATCGTAACATTGCATGTTTCTTGTGATTTAACCAAACTCACACAAATTAGTAGTAGAAAATTGATTACCATAAAGCAAAATTATAAAATATTTATTATCGGGGCGTCGCAATGCAAGTAATTCTCGATGACCATGTTTTGGAAAAGACTGATTAATTGTAATTTAAATACGTTCGAACGTTCAAAAACTTATCAATAAATAAAAAAATTAAATTTAAGTTTGATGTTTAGTAAACAAGTTTAATTAATATGCATTTATTATTAATTAATGTTTTGTGACAACTTATACAAGGTTATTCATAATATACGAATAGGAATATTGTGCTCAAATTACGCAACTTTGCATTTGCATTTACAATTTAACAGATATTCATTTACCCGAGGATGTGGCTCAGTGTCTGTCGCTAACTTCGAAATTTGTTTTAAACTATTCTAACAAAAATTTACCTATAGCTAATCTTATAAAGGACACAGAGGACATACTTAATCACCATAAAGAAGAAGATCAAGAAAGTTTAAGAGGCAAATAGTTAATGTCATTACTAATTTCACAAACAAAAATAACAAAAACAATTTTAATACTCATGACCGTTTTATTCAATCTTTGGTAACTTCGACTAAACGTTTTTTAAAAATTCACAAGGATTTATTGATACTTAAATCTGATAAAGGCAACGCTACTGTTATTATACAAAGAGACGAATATGAAGAAAAAATTTACAAGTTACTCAACGATCACAACACTTACAGAAAAACGAACTTAGATCGGACAACTAAATTTCAAAACAAAAATAATAATACAGCTAAAAATTTACTTAACAAAGGACGTATTGATCTAATTACTTACAAAACAATAGTCACATACACCACCTAAATTTTATGGATTAATTAAAATACATAAAGACGACAATCCTATTAGACCGATTGTTTCTTGCATAGGTGCACCGAATTACCACCTGTCTAAATTTATTTCTAATATCATTAATAATAAATTTCTTATGTGTTTAATCACAATATATCGAGTTCACGTGAAATTGTTGATAAAACTAAAAACATTATAATTCCAACTGATAATTGTATAATTTTGTTCGATGTTACATCTTTGTTCACCAACATCACAAAAGAACTAGTTCTGAAATTAATCCATAAATATTGGAGAGAGCCTAAAAGTCATACGTTACTTGAATACTTAGAGTTTACTGACATTATTAAGTTCCTTTTTGACTCCAGCTATTTCTCGTTTAAAGGCAATATTTATATACAAAAATTTGCCACTGCAATGGACAATCCAGCATCTCCTGCTTTAGCTAACTTAGTCATGCATGACTTATTGGAGTTTGTACTTGATAAACTCATTTTCCAACCCACATTTTTGTTTTGTTATGTCGACGACGTCATCGCTTGTATACCCCAGAACGAGATTCTTAACACTTTAAACATCTTTAACAGTTTTGATCCACATCCAAGTTTTACTTACGAGGTCAAGAGTCATGGTTCCTTGCCGTTCTTAGATATTAGGTTAATTAAACATAACAACTATTCGTTAACGGATTGGTAAACTAAACATATAGCATCTAACCGCACCATTAACTATCTATCGAAACATGCACACCATCAAAAACTTAACATTAGCAAATCTATGAAAAACAAAATCATGAGTTTAAGTAGTCCACAGTTTCATTCCAAAAACCTTAACATCTTAAAAAACATTCTAAAGAATAATAATTACCCTAATAACCTAATTAACAAAATTTTATTTCATACTAACAACACAAATATCATACCATCACTATCGACCCAAACTAACACTACATCTAATTACGAATACACTAAAATCATAAACGTTCCTGGATTAACTAAAAGACTCATTCCGATTTTAAAAAACACTAACTTAAAAATAGCGACCTATAATAACAATACGATATACAACACCATTTACACCAGAATAAAAGATAAAACAAAATTAAACGACAAACACAATGTCATATACAAAATTGAATGCACGGGATGCAACAAATGTTATATAGGTCAAACTAAACAAAAAACCATCAATCGCATTAAAAATCATCAATATGATTGTAAAAACAAGAAAGCAGAATCGGCTTTGGCTTTAATCACATTAATACGGGCCATAATTTTGACTTAAGTAATCTTACGATCTTAGATGTGGAACCTAAATTTAATAAAAGACTAATTGCTGAGATGATTTTCATCACTAAACATAACTACAATGTGAATTTTAACACAGATACTAATAACCTTAGTACTGTTTGCAATAATTTAATCACAAAAATGTCAGGACCTCGAAAATTTGCACTTATCTTGCTTGGCCAACATTTTCCTTTGTAATTATTGTTCTTTGATTTTGTGTGATGTTAGTGAGCTCGTTCTTTACATGTTATTTTTAAGTTTCACATCTTTTATGTCTTTTCCTGTTTTGTTTTCATTGTTAAATTTTTACGACTGTGTTGGCGGACCATTACTACTTGTTTAGTTCTTTGTAATTGTAAGTAACTTGTCTATTTTATACATTTGACTTGGTTTTTGTTAATGTTGTTAGTTTCTGTAAACGATTTGTTTTGTTTTAGTTTTTTACAACTAGTTATTCGTTTAAAAAGTTTGTTTGTTCACTTGAGTTGTATTTACGTTTTGTCAATTTTGTTTTTTCATTTATTAAACATAGAAGCCTGATGAAGTCGACACACAGGTTCACGAAACGTCGCCTTCAAAAAACACTGTAAGTTGTGTTTTTTTTGTCATCTCCTACATTTGAAGGATTCAAACACCTTTCTCAAATATATCAATTAGGAGGTTAAATAATTTTATTGTATTCTGTAACTTAAGAGAGCATATTATTAGTGCATGTAGAAATTGTCGTGCTTCAGAACATGTTTGGAGATGTGCAGTGTGTCTAGAAAATCAAGGTCGTCAATTTAAACATTTATTGTAGTTAAATTTAGGTTATTTATTAGTTTAGAAATGTATTTGTTGTTCACGGATTGCTATTATTGACACTTATTAATAAATTTTCAATCAGGTTTTCTTTAAATGTTAAACGTATTTTTGTTTTTTTTATGAACATGTTATACATTTTTGAAATAAGAGTTTGTTTTTCTATCTTATGGCATAAAAGTTTAAAAGGTCTACCATATGAAAAACAAAAGTTGGTATCGATATAAAGTAAAGTAATAACGATAACAAAAATTTATTACCATCATCTGAAAGAGCAGAAAAAATTATGTTAAGGAAGTTTTTTCAGTTTTTAAATACCTCCCCAAATAACAATTTTAAAGCTAAAAATCAAACACACTAATTTTATTATTTTTTCAGAAACGTTATAGAGAGGGTAAATTTTGTTTTTTGAATTTACATAGGCATAACTTAAAGATCATTTTTGTCCATTTAACCAAATCTCTATCTCTGATAATAAACGAGATCCCCATACAACACAAATATTAACATAAAATATATATTAACAATTGTTCTTAGTTTAAAAATTATTTATTAAATAAATATAAATTTTAAATTAAATAATGTTTTAGTAAAATTGGTAATAATTGTTAGAATGTAAAATGTTTTTAACTTTATAATTAAAAAGTTTTTTCCTTAATATAATAAATACACTATGTATTATACATGCATGTACATTATTTCATTGTATAGTAACAATGCATGTATTTTACAATGTAATATGTACAACAATAAATATTTGAAAATAATGTTTAGAAAATGACTAACTATAAATAGTCAATTTTTATTTACATAAATATTCCAATCCAGCTAAAAAATAAATTGGGAAACAATCATTTCTACTACTTATAATGATATAAAACAGGTATATAATCAATTATAAGTACTTTGTTCAACAAATAAAGAGGGATTTGGGAAAACTTTTGATGTTATAATGATCAAAAATAAAATGTTAAATCGAACTAAAGAAAAACGAGATTTTTTATTCATCGTTAGCAAGCGAAATAGTTAATGTTAGATTTTGAAGAACCTGCTTCCTTATTGAAGTTCTCGTGGCATCTGCCGTATAAAGAAAAACAATTACAAAATTTTATTTGTCCATAGTACTAATCTTAAAGTTATAACGACGATAAAAGCAATTTCTCTGTAATCGTTTAACTCACTTTTACTGAATTTCTGATTTAACGACTCATTGAGCATTTATTTTATCGATATAGAACAGTTGTCAATATTACTTTGTAAAAAATTCTATCCACTAAATTTTTATGTAATTGGCATTGATGAGCTGTTATTCTCAGTTTTTTACATGTGACATTTGGATTTGTTGTTTTTCTTTGTGTTTGTTTCTTTCACGTTGGATCAAACGCCGTATCGGTTTGTGTGAAATATATGATACCAAAATTTAATAGCGTTGTTTGTGCGTGGGTAACATACTAATTGATTAATTGGATCAGTATTTTCTATAGGCCTTTAATTACTAAAATTTTCCTGTTTACAGTAACACTAAAATTGTTATTTACGCTACTAGTATGTTACAATATAATTTTGTGCCTCAATATGTTTACGCAAACTAACGTTTCAATTACTAATATACATGCATAAATCAAAACTGATAATTTAGTTTCGTATTCTCTGTATTCTATTATATCAGAATAATTAATAACACGCAATTATGTAGGCACAATACATCTTGCTACTAATCTTACTATACAGATTAGCAATTCGTGTAGGAATTGTAGTCGAAATTTAATTAAAAGAAATATTACTGTAAAGCGACAAATCCTAATAAAGCGGAAAAACAGAATAATTTATAAAATGGAAGTCAAAAGACGTACAAATAAATTTTGAACTTTTAACAGAATTCTGGCACCCAACTCAAATAACATATTTTCGTATTGTGCTTAATACACTTAGGATAAAATTTATATTATGCAAAACCTGAGCGTATCGAATATTCGCGCAATAAAGTATAGTTTTCAATTTAAGGCTAAGAGAAAACGTGATAAAAATGTTTTTAAAATAAAATGTAAAGTTTGTTTTCCGAAAATGTAATTTGATTCTTTACGTACTAGACATTTTCATTATAAAATAAGCTTTTGAAAGTATCTTCTTATTGGTAATTAATTGGAAACGTACCTAGTGAGTAGTACGAAGAACGTGTAATTTAATTAGGTACATATAACTTAAATGAAAATCTATTTATTTAGTGTTAAGTTTCAATAAATAACACACAGTACACAACGCTCGAATTTTACGAATTTATTTCTATACATTTAAAATGTTTGTCATCATAGAAATAAAATAGCAATAATACTGTTGATTCAATTACTTATAATTTAATAATGGTTCTACTTATATGCTCATATAAAAATTTATATATTCGTAAAATACAGATGCTGAAAACATAATAATAACATTATTCATTAATCATGCTCCGGATACAATAGATTGAAGTTCACAAAAGCGGGGGTTTGGTGAAATCATATTTTACTTTTACAAAGAACAGTTGCGTTTGGTCAGCTTGGAATTTCCTTTTGATGCAACAGTTTCCTTTAGTAACTTCAGCGACTCTAATCACGTTATACGTCATTACGTCGGTTTACCATCTTATATGAAGTGAACCGATAACTTCTTTAGTTAATCTCGTTTACGTAAATGCATCTGAATATATTTAATTTGACGATTTTTATTACATATTAAAAGTTTTCAATTTATCAGTTCAAGAGATGTTAGATAGTTTATTTAGTAATTTATAAAAATCTCTTTTTATTACAACAATTACACACAAAAAACCTTGAAAATTTGACAAACTACTTTTCTTATACAGTTTTGTAATGTGCATATTTACCCGATTGAAAATCTTTGATTTCAATTAACATTTTTTATTCGCTGTTGTAACATAATAATACATGCAAATACAACAAAGAACAAAATGGACTGTATTTTAAAAGTACAACTTTAGTTGACAACTATTGACAACTACATGACACAATGTTACTGAGAATACAGAAGCAGACGCAATAAAATATACTGACACATATGATTTACAAAACTTATCAATACACCCTTTATACTCAACATGCCCCCGGCCTTGAAAGTTAAACAAACAAAAAAACCTTTCAATAACAAACATGATAGAAACCTATAAAATTCATTGAAAGTATGCAATAGCTTACTTAAAGTCATATAATAAACTAATAATAATAAACACTCGCGCCACTATCTAATGGAAGCGGGCACAATTTCGTAAATGCACGTCGAATAAAACCATTGTTTATGCGCGTAGACGCAACTCGGTTGATGCCATCACGGCCTGGGTAAATGTCTACGACACGTCCCAATTTCCATTGTAAAGGGGATAAATTTTCTTCTTTCAGCAGGACTAATGCTTTTTTCTGAATATGTGAGTGATGCAACTGCCACTTTGTACGTTGCTGCAGCTCGGAGATGTACTCTCGACCCCACCGCTTCCATATTCGTTAATGAAGCTGTTGGATGTGTTGAAAATAGACAAGACGAGAACGAGGTAATTCAGTTACGTCTGGATCTGGCAGAGTTGTCAGTTGTCTTCCCACCAAAAAATGTGCAGGTGTGAGCGGTTGTATATCGTTAGAATCAGCAGACAGAGGAGTTAAGGGACGTTAAGGTTTAGGGTTGTTTCAACATGTGACAACAAAGTATAAAGGTCCTCATAAGTTAATAGTGAATCGCCGAAAGCTCTTTTTATATAGTGTTTTGCTGACTTGATGCCAGTTTCCCACAGACCACCAAAATGTGGACTGCGAGCCGGAATAAAATGCCAATTTGTTCCTTCGTTAGCAAAGACTTCAGCAACAGATTCATAATTAGCCTTAAGAAATGTGCTCAATTCCTTAAGTACAGAATGAGCTCCAACAAAAGTGGTGGTTATCAGGATAGATATGCATGGGCTTACCGCGACGTGAAACAAAACGTCTAAAGATCATAATAAAAGATTCAGTTGTAAGAGAAGTGACCAATTCCAAGTGAACTGCTTTGGTCACAAAACATACGAAAATACATAAATAAGACTTATAGGACTTTGAACCTCTACCTTTACGATCTTGAATAAAAAAGGGCCCACTATAATCTATTCCATTTGTAAAAAATGGTGGTGCAGAATTGACTCGTGAGGATAAAAGATTGCCCATTATGGGTTCTATTGCTCTAGGAGATAAGCGAAAGCATTTTACACAATGATGAACTATCTGTCTTACAAGACAGCGCCCTGAAGTGATCCAAAATCTACTTCGGACTGCGAAGAGAAGCAACTAAGGACCAGCATGAAGCATTCTGATATGCTCTCTGGTAGCAATTAATTTGGCTAAGTAATGTTTGTTTGATTGAAGAATGGGATGCTTCTTATCAAATTTAAAATAAGAATAATGCAGTCTGCCACCACCTCGAATGGTACCGTCGGCGTCAAAAAATGGATTGAGGCTTTTTAGCAACAAGGAAGGTTTTAATGGTTTACCTTGCTGAAAATGCTTGAGCTTATCTGAAAAAGACTTTGCTTGTGAAATTTGTACTATACATTTGAGTGCATCTTTAAGCTCAAAAATTGTTAAAGGACCAACAGTACGAACAACTGCAGGCAAACAACAGTTTCTTCGAAAACGAAGAGAATACGCAACAACTATCTTTAGCCGAGTCAATTTAGAGAGTTGCGAAATAGGGTATAAATCCTGTGTAGTAGTAGCGAAAGATTGTGCTTCCCTTTTGAGTTCTGGAAGCTTAGGAATAGAGACAATAGAGTTAGACCATATCGATTCATTTTCAGATTACCAGGATGGTCCATGCCACCACAATTAGTATGATTTTAGATTGTTTGGTGTGATCCCTCTAGACAAGAGATCAGTTGGATTGGATTTGGTTGGTACATGTCTCCAAATAAAGTGAGAAGTACGTTGTTGAATGTCAACAACGCGATGACAAACGAAAGTTTTCAATAAGTTTGGATTGGTTTTTAACCACCCTAACGCTATGGTCGAGTCAGACCATAAATAAGAAGAAGATATTTGAAGATTCAAAGCTTTCAGAACCTGCTCTGAAAGTTTAGCCAACAATGCGACTGCGCTAAGTTCGAGTTTTGGAATAGTTACAGGTTTCAAAGGTGCTACCTTAGTTTTAGCACATAAAAGTTTGGTGAATGTGTTATTATCTTTGTCAACGGGTCTAAGATAAATACATGCGCTAAAGGGGTGCATCGAAGAATCACAAAATTCATGAAGACCACAGACACAGACCACTTTTTTGAGATCCTTTTTAGAAATCAGATCGTTCCATGATAACTTTTCCAACCATAACTGTTGGAGCATAATTTTAGCGATTATAATAGAAGGCGCAAGTAACCCAAGAGGATCGAATATTTGAGATATTTTGGAGAACATAACGCGTTTAGTATTTGATTTCAGTTGCAGTTGGTGATGCCAATTCCAGGGTATGAGTGTACTACCAAATTTTAGAGGACCAGGGTAGACATCCGTATTAAGAAGGTCCTTTAGTATTAATAGATCATTAGATATCCACTTACAAAGAATGAAAAGTCCTGAACGTAAAACATTTGAAAGTTCCAAACAAATATTGTGTGCTTGGGAAATATCATCGGCGCCAGTAAGAAGGTCGTCGACATAAAAATCATTTTTTATGATGCGATAAATTTTAGAATTAGAAGCTTAACATTTGATACCTAGTTGATATATACTACGGATGGCTAGAAAGGACGCAGATGCTGTTCCATACGTAACGGTATTGAATTGGAAACATTGTAATTGTTCTGTTGGAGAAGATTTCCAGAAAATACGTTGAAGTGACCGTGGTTTGGGCTCAATCAACACTTGTCTGTACATCTTTTCGATGTCAGCAGCAATAGCTTACGTATGCTTCCGAAAACGAATTAGGATAGAAAATAAATCTTGTTGTATTGTTGGACCAACCGTTTGAGTGTTATTTAAAGAATAGCCAGAAGTTGTGGCCGAAGAACCATTGAAAACAACACGAAGTTTGGTGGTTAGACTGGTTTCTTTCAACACACCATGGTGAGGAAGGTAATTAGAATATTCGGCATCAGAATGTGACACAGTCATGTGTCCCAAATGTTGGTATTCTTGCATGAAGGCAACGTAACGAGTGCAAAGTTTTGGATTGGACTGAAAGCGGCGTTCCAGCGAGAAAAATTGTTTTCTTGCGATGTCTTGAGATTCTCCCAGGCATGCAATCGAATCTTTGAATGGTATTGAAACAATAAATCTACTTTCTGCGTTCCTAGAATAGTTTTGAATAAAATGTGCTTCGCAAGCATTTTCTTTGGGGGAGAAAATCTTTTCTTGGGGGTAGCTCTCGAGCTCCCAAAATTTTGAAATGCGATCTAGTAGATCGTACAGAAAGCTGAAGTGGCAACGTGAATGAGTAGAAACTGCGTTACTAACTTGTCCGGATATCGCCCATCCAAAACGAGTTTTTTGAAGAATAGGCAATTGTGAACCTAGCCGCACTTGACCAATACATAATAATGAAAAGAAAAATGAACCAATTAGCATATCGATTTTACCAGGCTTATTAAAAAGCGGGTCTGACAATTTAATGTTGTCAGGCATTTTAATTGTTGCAATCTACGTGTAAACTGGGCACACTGCCAGTTATTTCATTTAGGACTAAACATAAAAGATTGATTTCAAAATTGGTATGATGTGAACGCACGGATGCTTCACACTTTGAGTGAATCATAGAGGATGATTTGCTTAAGCCTGAAACTAGAATGTATACATTATCAATGCGCAAGTTTAATTTTCGACACAGATCTGAACGAATAAAATTAGTTTGAGAATCTGAGTCTAACAAAATACGAATTGTGTGTTCTCTTCCGGTAGAATCAAGGATCTTAGCGGAAGCTGTTGGCAACAAAAGTTCAAAACTGTTTGTACAAAATGCATAAATGGTTTGATTGGATTCGGCACGAGTGTCTGTAGAGCTGGCAGATCCTGGCTGTTTATTCGAGATGACCGTAGAGTTTGTAAACTTAGAGTAACATTGGTGTAACAAATGACCCTTATGGAGACAATTAAGACAAACTCTCAATTCCTTTGCTTTGGTAATTCTTTGTCTAGCAGATAAATCTAGAAATTCTTTACATGAGCTTATTGAATAAGAATTTTTGCAAAACATATAAGTTGATGTGTTTGCTAGAAGGGATTTTGAAAAGTGTGTGTTTGGTTTGTGAGGAATTACTTTAGCGTCTTGCTTTGATTGCAAACTATCCAAGAGATTGGCTTCGTTTGTTAGAAACGATTTGAATTTATTGAGATTTGGTAAAATGTTGGTTGATGAATTTCGTAATGTTTCCCATTGATGCGTAGTAAATTTTATCAAGTCTGTCTGATACAATTTGAATCATGACGGTTTCGAATACGTCTTCGTCATTAGCTAACGAACGTAATGCAGTAATGTGTTTGAATAAGGAATAGCAAAAACTTCTTGATGTTGTCGAGGACTCTTTTTTGCAAGGTTCTAGCTCAAGTATACATTTTATATGGTTTCGAATAAGCATGCGGGGTTGATCGTACCGCGCACGAATAGCTTGCCAAGCAATTTGATAATTGCTGGCTGTAAACTGTAACAATTTGATTACTTGAGCAGCATCTCCACTCATACTTGCTTTTAAGTAATGAAACTCTTGTATGTCTCCAAGATCACTGTTGGAATTAATAAAACTAGTAAAAATTTCACGAAACTCAAGCTAAACTTCCAGGTCACCAGCAAAACGTGGAATGGAAATCTTTGGTAACATAAAACTTGGAACTTTATGCAATTGATAATTTGAATTTCCTGATTTGTTACTATCAGGAGGAGAATTGCTGGTAGAAAATATTTGAAGCCTTGACAATAAATTTTTAGCGATTGCAGTAATTCTAAAGAAATCATCTTCAAATTGAACGTGTTGTTTAGTTTCAGCTTCTGTCTGTAGCTGATTGAATAATTTCAGATTGTATTTCATGAAATTGATTTAACAACAAAGAATTTGCTTGTAAACCATCTTGTATTTCGATAATTTGTGCAGATCAACGTGATCAACGGTATCTAAGTTTGAAAGTATAAGTAGAATAGAAAGGTCAACAAAGGCAATAAAAACAAGATAAAGCAATAGTTCGACGAACAGCAGTCAAATTGGTAATTAATACGTAAATACAATTAATTAAGATAACGCAGGTAGAAATGGTATCGCAAGCGAATGTTACGATAAAATAAAATAAAAGCGATCCCACGCTAAAAATAACTTGGATCGTATTGCTGCACTTGACCCTTGAAAACGATAGAAACAAACCGTAACTCTATATTATTTGAATATTTTAATTCATATTTGAAACACGCGCATGATGTAATTAAACTTTGTTAACACAAGATGAAAAACGAAAATGTTACCTTGTGGATAGAAGTGCACATTAACAGTTGTCTTTTTCCTCCAGCCAATGCTGAATGCGTTTTCTTTCCGTCTTGCATCAACAATGAAAAATAGGAAGTACACATAATTGTACAATTACGCAATGCCCATGCGTTTATAGTCATCTTTTTAAGTCACCTTTGGTTGGCGGCTTGTTGCAAAAGAACGTTTTCGTATAGTTGTAACAGTTTGTCACATATGAAAATTTGCAAAATGGTGTGTAATGCCTTTTTTGTTACGTGGTTAGTCCGCATTTTTTCGTTACGACACAATTCTAATTTGAACAATGCTTATTTATGTATGTGTAACTCGTTTTTGGATACAAAAACTTGTTACGGTATGAACCTAAGCCTGCAGCAGCCTGCCACCAACTTATTGCATAACTATAAAAAAGTGGCGTACGCATGATACCAAGCGTAATATGTCAAACCGTACGTGCATACGAACGACTTTAAAACAAATAATTAAATATAAGAAATAGGGTATTTACTCAGTGTTCTAAATACGTAATTAGGTAATGGCATCTCCAACACAAATCTTATAAAATTTTTGTAAATTAAACTGATACACAGTTACTACAAATAAGTTGCTAAGTTTTATGCGACTGATTAAAAGCAAAGTGTATTAAAGTATATCTACAAGTGTGCCCTTAAATGCGTCATAATACTTTCCACAGTGACAGAAGTTTAAACTTGCTTCCGATACAGTTCTCATTTTCTGTGATACCTTATTAATATGTCATAAAAATTTTACAAAATAAAAGACATGTGCGGGTGACCAAAGCTGCTATGATAACAAAACGAAAATACAAATCATACTGTAAAATGAAAATGTATTCTTACTCTAGCAAATTTCTCAAAAAGCAGAAATATATTCATCAGTAACCTCCAGTGCATAAATGACATTTATTACTGGGCAAAACTTACAGCTCGAAAACCTCACCAAAATATTTTTAACATAACAAATTAGTTTTGGGTACGTACGTACAGCTACGTTGTTTCGTGATTTTGAATGCGATATATGATTAGTGGGCGTTAGATGTTAGTCTGCACGTCACATTTTTAAAGATACGTCTGAAATAATTTGGTTTGGATCGTGGGGCATTTGAAGATTATTGTATCTGTACGCATAAGAGATCAATCAGGATTTTAAATATGCATTACAAAAGTTACGCAGTATTACGCCAATCTATGAATGAGATGGACCGCAGTCAAATTGCATTTGCGACAACGCGAGTTAAGATAAGGTCAACTTCAATATTTTATATACTGCACTTACAGTAGAACCGCTATAAATTCAATCTACCTAAAACCGCCAAAATGACCGGTGTTAAAAAAGCACTGTTATTTGCGCTATTTATTGATGTTGTGGAAATTAAAATGTCAGTTTGTAATAAAAACATTCTAATTGCGTTATCGTAAGACAAAAAATTAGAAATTATGATAACAAATATGTACTAAATTACTATACTTTACTAATACACACAAATGTAATTTTTAGAGTGATTCCAAGCGTTGTTAGTTTTGTTTTCACAGGACTTATTTTGGCATGTAGGCCTTCGTTGATTTTAGTTGTTTAATGTTTTTCTCTGTTCTTTATTTTTTTGTTCTTGTATATTGTTTCTTTGGGCGCCCATACAGTAATTTCCAAGGAGGGGGGGCAATTTGGGGAAAATCATTATAAGCGTATCGTTACTTAAGAAATTATTACTGCTTAGAATCCGAGTGCAGGAGGGGCAAATGCCCCCTCCTTATGAGCGCCCTTGGCAGCTAGGTCATTATCTTTAATATGAAATCCCTTTTGTTAATCTTCTGTCCGATAATTTCTTTATATATAGCAAACGCATTTATTGCTTCAAGATCCAATAAACGATGTCAACATCAAATTTTGTGTCGTTATAAAACAGTGTCAGCTGTTTCTTTTCTCCTTCCTAAAAACGGACATGTTTAGACTATTGAGAATCATAACATTTTTAGTCTTTTAGTACACCGTAAATGTACAACTATTAGCAATCAATTTGAAAGCAGTGATTTCATACAAACTGCCCTTGCGGTTTTTTATAATGATCAAAATTTCTTTCGTGCACTTGTTCATGGCTCTAACAATTCCAGTGTTGAGCTTTGCTAATAGTTGCTCAATTTCAAGCTTGTAAAAAATTATCTATTGTAACGTTCTTTTCATTTTTAACATAAGGTTTTAGCAGTATCAACATAACATATTCAAAAAGTTTGTATGATTTTTTCATAAACATGGAAAACCATTCAATACACATTTTTTGTCTTAGTATCTACAGCTAATCAAAATTTTATCCCAAAATTGTTTGGTGTATGAATAAAATTGACACGTTGCTTTGGTAAAAAAGAATGCATTGCATGTTTGGGTAGCCAAAGCAAATTTGTCATCACTTAATCGTTGAGTTTGTGTGTGATATCAAATTTTAAATATTTTGTTAGGTCTCTAAACCGACTCCACAAACTATTGACTTCCAAACTTCTAACTCTGTATGCAATAAAAGCATTTAATTTTTCAGAAGATAATGTCTAGTCAGGGTTTTGTCTTTTCCCTTTCAATTTCTATTATCAGGGTAGTCATAGAGTGATCAACAAATCCAATAAGAAGTTAACTTGCCAAAGCCAACTTTTATTGCGTAATATATTGATCCAGGATTGTCTTATAGTATATTGCGTTGGACTGCTTTTCCAGGATTACTGACATTAGCAGCTATGGTTTTCTTTCCACTGAGGTCCAGCACGTGAAGTATGCATATATCTTACAGTAATCAGAAATAATTAAATCAGCAAGTATTTATACTGGCACAACCATAGTGCAAGCAACACAACAGTATGTCATATCACAGCCAGTAATCTACACATTTATGCAAATAAACCCAAAACAGAACCAATTGTGACAGAGCTGGTTAGTGTCTTTACTCTTATAACCCACAAGTAGCCATTATAACATTTAACAAATTATCAAGGCGAATAGCAAATCAGCAATTCAAATTTCTTCAAATGCACGAGATTTATTCACATGGGCTACTAATACTGATTCAACGATCGTATTTGATTTCTGCTCGAAAGCGTCTGAAACAAAGTTGGACGTCATTTGAAGCACAAATTCAATGGGATTATTTCAGGAACACGATCCTATCACAGTTTTGTAACAAAAACTGAAAAACTATCAAAGTTCGGCAATTTTTAGAGTGTGTACAATTTGAAATTATTTAGTTAACAAATCAATATATATAATCCAATCATGCTTCTTTTGCCTTAGCATTGCCTTATCAAATAAAACTAAGTTCAAAATTGCATAAATGATTTTAACATTGGTGTTTCTTGAGATCCCATCTTCGAATAGAAGTTATTTTAAGGGTATTGTTCTACCGTCCCAGAAAAAAAATTCATCGAAAAATTCGGGCGGTTAAAGTATGAAAAATTAAATCAAAACCTAATTAAAATTTCTCATTAAAAATTCAGAACTTTTGCAGAAATTGACCAAAATACATACTTTTTTTTAAATTGTAGTGCTTAGCATTACCTTTCCAATGATGTATAAAACACAAAACTAAATCCATTTTTGGCGAAGATATAGAACGAGCAGGTCATAACTACGCTAATATTCATCCTATAAAATGTTTGGTCGATTTATATTTTTTTATCAACGCCATCATTTTAACAAAGCATCAGCAACATTTTAAATTCAATTTTGGGATAGGTAACTGAATTCACGTGGAATGGCTGCTATATTATTTTAATTTTCTATTCGGTTATGAATCATAAGACACCTCTCGTGATTACGACTATATTATTCTTTATTTTTCCTCATCGGAATCGTATATACGTTTTTTACTTTCCTATAAAAAAATTATAGCAAAAACTTTTTACTGCATAATTTTACGTTTTAAGGTCTCCTGAATCAGAAAAATTTATTTTTGACAAAAACATTTTGGGTCTGTGTGTGTGTGTGTGTCTGTGTGTAACGATGTACCCACGATAACTCTCGAACCAAAAGTTCTAGTAACTTAAAATTTTATATAGAGCTGGTTTTTTATATTGTCTCGGTTCTATCAAAAGATGGGTCTGATAAAGAAACCAGAAGAGAGTGTATTCGCCATTTTAGCAGTTTTTTTTTATAATTTTGCAAGTATGTAAATTATTCGAATTATTTTTACATTTTCTTATATTTAATTCTTCCTAACAATTTATTCAAATAAAATTTATAATTTAAAATGAATTCCATATATAATTATAGGTTCGAACCCTGCCTACGAAGATTTTTTTTAGAAAAAAATTTCATATCTTGAAGGGAAAGCAAGATACGTTAAAGAATTACAGTTTTTTCTATATATTTTTTGATTTGTTTATACCCTATGTCCCGGAAATATACAGTGTTACGATCATTTTGTATAATTATTCATATCCATATTTTTTGATGCACTAGTTATTTTCTAAGCTTTTTCCGGGACGTGAAACACTATTTACAAGTTAAACCAACTTGACGTGATACGCATGTTTTAAGTTAAAAATGCATGCTCCATTTTGTTTATGCATCCACTAGTTTGGGGATTCAAAATTTCAAAATTCGATTACTACTTGCTTTTGGTGAATAATTGCTATAGTAGTTTTGGTGTCTTCACTCTCATTAGCGGATTTAGAAGCAGTAGTACACTTAGATAAATCATAACTCTGTAAGGACTGTCTTGGCTACTCTTAGACTTTTTTTTAATGTGCGTATTTGTAAGTCGCATATCATTAGGTAACCGTTTCCGGTTGTTTAGTAGCGAAACGGAGGCTGTATGCCCACACAAAGACTTTAATTGTCATAGATAGTAGGCGTGAATCAACCAGTTAATGTTTGGTGGTTTTATTGTTACTGCTACTACGGGAGGAACCTAAATTCTCGCTACTTGTAGCCCTAGTTAATTTACTGCAGATAAGTTCAGGAACCCAAGATAAGCTATAAAACTTTCTTAATTTTATTTTTATTGAATTATTTTGTTAAGCATGGCATGTACTTGAGCATGCGTAGTTATTATTAGTTGAGCACAATTACATACAGGTACAAAATTTATGCGTAGATATAGTTGATTAGCGTACGGCATGTGACGGTATAAGCGCTTATATTGAGATCGATCTGGGCCGTTTTTTTTGTTATGCTTAGATATATTTTAAGTTGTACAAAACAGGCAACTGCGTTATCTGTGTTTTATTTATTTTTTTTTGCTTAAAAAATTTAATTAATATTCCTTTTGTCGCTTAACGCTATTTACTGCTATTTTAAATTTTCCCATTCTTTAAAGAAAATTTTTATGGCTTGTAGTTAGTATCCATATTAGTAAGCTTTACATAGATAGAAATCTAGTGCTAGGTACCCGCACACCTGGGAAACGTTCTGGGTTACGTTTGCGAATTGAGGTTAATTCGGTGGCGCCCTTATAATTGAATCTTATTGAGAAGTAAAGAAAATTATTATCTACGCCCTTACGACTGGAGCTACTTGGCCTGCTTATGTTGGCTTAGTCGACTTGGGTTTTCTCGCATTGCTACCGAGCCTATGTTTGTTCGCGCCAGCGTTAGCAGTAACAACAAATTTAACATAAAGAATTTGAAAAATTGATTTATATGTCCCCAAAGTGTTTTTAAAATATATACAATATCAGAACATATGACAATGTGTACCAGAGAACGTTTTGCGTAATAATTTTTAAAATTTAATAACAAATATCAAAAATATTTTCAAAAATGTATCGCGTGGTAAAAATCTTAGTTTAAAGTGTGGATGTAAAGAACATATAAGTAGGTCACTTTGGTGTAGCGGTAATATCGCCGCGACGTACGAAGGTTTAAATTCCAATGCGGCTTATGTTTTTTTTTTAAATTATATTATTATTTTAAATTAACGACGATTAATTTTTATCAGTAAAGCGACATAACTACGTTTAATTGTTTTTATTAAAGTCTTAATGGATTTATTATGAGATTACAATTAAAAAAACATGAACTACACCAAACTAAGCTTTTCTGAAAATTTTAAAAAATATTTTTGGTATTTGTTATTAAATTTTAAAAATTATTACGCAAAACATTCTCTGCTACGCATTGTCATATGTTCGGTTACTGGAAATATTCTAAATACACTTTGGGGACATATAAATCAATTTTTTTTAAATTTCCCATGTTAATCTGTATGCTTCAGAATTTCCGAGAGTATGAAGTTATCTTTTCATATTTTCTCGGTTTTTTTAAAAAATAGGTCTGATAAGGAAACCGAAAGTTTGGTTTATAATTTTAAGTGAATTCCATATGTAATCCTAGGTTCGAATCCTGCCTGCGACAATTTTTTTTAGAAAAAATTTCCATATCTTGAAGAAAAAGCAAGATACGTTAAAAAATAACAATTTTTTTCTGTATTCTTTTGACATGTTTATATATGGAGTGCTGCATCTTATTAAAATTATGTGTGGATGTACCCACGATAACTCTCGAACCAAAAGTCCTAATAACTTGAAATTTAGTATGGAGCTGGCTTTTTATATTTTCTTTTATAATTTTTTCTTATATAATTTTGTACGTATGTAAATTATTCGAATTATTTTTACAGTTTCTTATAGAGATCATTTTTCCTAACAATTTATTCAAATAAAAAAAATTCTAACATTAACAGTTTATTAGATATTTGATTTGTAATTTCGAGGAGAAAAATTTCAAAAAGATTATAGCATGATAGGAAATCAATACAAACGTGTACATATCACTTTAAAATGGTTTTATGACGACATAACTTTAAAAAAATATGTAGACATTCCTTCATTATTCCTTATAGGAAAGTCGCGTGGTGACTACACCAGTTTTTTTTCCAATCAAACCGTAATGAACATAAGTCTAATACATTTTTTGAAATAAAAGTTAGAGTTTGTCAAATGGATACACATCAAACAATTGATATATCTTTAATTTGTTATGTTTTTTAATTTTTATTATTTGCAACTCCATCGATTATGTGTTGATTTTGGAGTGCTTCATATTGTTTATCAGACGTTCGTCTATGATTTTTTCACGCCAAGTGTTTTAAATGGTTTGTACTTATTAGATTGTGTCATATGTGCATTCCTCAGAAAAAATGTATATCTATTTTAGTTAAAATTAGTTCACACTTAAAACGTTTGTCTAAAAGCGGATTTCAATTACGCTTGAGTTACAAATGATTGTCAATTGGTCTTTACCAAAGAAATATTTTTCTACTATCTAATACACTTTAAACTTAAAAAACGATTGGTATTAAAATTAAAGTAACAAATTATTTACCAAAGAATTCGATGTATAATTTTATTCTAATTATTTTTTTTTTTTAAAACTAATATAAGAAATATTAATCAGTTTTTAACAGCATAATGTGACTTTTTGTAGCAATCAAAAGGTTTTTTATGTTAAAGTAACTGCTGTTAAATAACCATGAGCCTGCAACTTCTTAAAATAACTAACACTTTGAAATTTGGTATTGATCAAACTTATTTGATTAATTGGTACTTAGGATAAGTATGAAACTGATATACACAACCAAACCGAGCGGATTGATTTTCCTTCAATATAAGACCCATAATGCAAAGCTTTTAGAGATAAATCAAGAGAGTAAAAGATTTTTATACACAATCAGCAACTTTGTGAATATAGAATTAGGTAAACAACTTGTGTGTGTAAACTCTTGGTTGTGATAATATGATCTTCTATCGTTATTGACAGAGTCTATAATTTGCAAACAAAAACATTATATTAAAGATTTAGTTAATTTAAGTTAATAGAATATAATTTTTAATCAAGACTAACATTGCTAATTCAGCTAACATGTAAATGTGTGTGTAATTTTATTATAATAACAATAATTAAGTGCGTAAATTACAAGAGATATGGTAACAAAGCATGTTGTATTGTTTCATTAGACAGAAGCTTATTATACTGTAATAAATATACACCGTTACACGCGTTCAACAAATTTTGTCTGCGGTTATACAGCATCTGCTATTTCAATATTTTTATGTTTCAATACATTGAAAACATGAAAAACCGTTTTAGTTAACAATCAGAAATTTGTTGGAAATTTACGACGCTTTAGTTAAGCTAATAAAACGACCGTTTGATCTTTTTGCTACAATCGCCCCCTTTAAACTTTGATTAACAAATTTCACCCTTCTACGGTTTACTTTGACATAATACTCAACAACGAAGGATGCTTGACTTCTTTTCTTAATTTGCATGAATATTTTTTCTTTATTCCTAATTGCTAAAAATATACTTATTTTACTAAATTATATTATGCCGCCATATTTAAAATTATGAAAAATTACTTTGGGCGTTCTTTTTTCAAATTGGATGCACATTTTTTATTAAAATATATAAGAGCTTTATTTGATTTACTTGAAATATCAAAGGTTTTTTTGCGTTCGTCTTTAGATACTTTTGATTTGTGGAAATACTTTGAGTAAAGGTAATTTTATGGTACTTTAAGAACGAGTGAAAATAATAGTCGTAATTTATATTTAAAAAAAACATATCTTTCATAATTTAAAATGAAAAATACATACATACATACATACATATTTATCTTGTCTGTATTGGATATTTTTGTTGTGTAGTATATTTTTATAAAAAGCTTTCATGTTATGTACATATACATTCATAACGTTTTGCTTTATTTTTATAATCTAGTAATTAATTTGTTTTTGTAATTTTTGACTATTGAGCAAAAAAAAGCTTATTTTTGAAATACTATTGCGTTCAGTAGAAGCAACTAAAATGTATTTTTGTATGTTTTTACTTTAGTTGCAGAAACTTTAATTATTATATTTGTGACTTAAAGAAACTGCTTAAATATGCTAATGGTATTGACCAAACTAAATCAATGACTGCTGATTAATATTTAGTTTTAGAAAGTATTGATATACATATATTGGGTCATTGTTTGAAAAGGATGTTTGGCTTTCCCGTACCTCGTCATATAAAGCTACAGAAGGTTGAGTTTTGATAAAGTTACGGCGATTTGTTTAAGCAGAACCGACGATGACAATAATGATTACCTAAAACCGTTTCGTTACTATGAAAAAATATCTAGTTTTTGCAGTTATATGTATACGTCCAACAATTAAAATGATTATCATATTGTTAATATTCGGCTCCTGGTTTGAATCGCAATTTTTTCTAAATATTTTAATTAAATCAAGTTAGGATTTAGTGCTTTTACATTTTAATTACGTGGTAGAGTGACAGTTTAAGTTAATGGTAATGCATAACACGATGTGTGAGAAATGAAATTACTGGACGCTTTTGAAAAGGGTCGTTATTACTAAAGCACAAGTACCTACTAAAAAGCTTAGATTCATATTTCTTATTCTCAACACTAAAACCTTTTTTTTTATACATGAAAACTATAAAAAATAAACATTAAAAAATAAAATAAGTATGTAACATTTAACTTCTAAAAATAATTGTTTAAACATCTATTTGTGTACTAAACTAAAACTATAAATGATATTTTACTTAACTAAATAAAGATTTTTTTTTAATTCTTGTAAAAGTCTTACTACCTAAGTTATTATTAAGTTGATGTCATGTGGAATCGCCTTATTTGTAGTACAACTACAAAACATTAAATTTTAAAAAGTTTAGAAAATAATATTGAAAGCTTTAGTAAAGCAAAAAGCGAATATCTTCGTAAACTATTAGAAGAAAAAAAAAGTAGATGTCGCCTTACAAGATGTAACACATTTTACAGAAAATTTAAAAAATCTGGAAAAAACTAAACTGCTGATCTTCTAATAAAGATATTAAATGAAGCTAATAAACTTTAATGGGGAAGTACTTTACAATACGTAAATGAAAAAACCAAAAGAAACCAAAAATCTGCATCCTGACAAAATTGTTAAACGGATTGTAAAAATGTCAAAATTGAACGTTGAAAAGCCGAATGGAAGAATGGTTAATAAAAAATTACGAATAAGTAAAAAACTTCAACAAGATTCTAAAATTTTGAAGGAATTTTGCTAGAATTTATTAAATAAGCTGGACCAAAAACTAGACTTTCGCTATTAATATTTTATATTACCGAGAAATTTTACAAATACTAAAATTTTAGGTACTTTAAAACCTAGCAAAACTTCAGAACTAAAAAATTATCGTCATATTGCTCTACTTAGTGTCTGTTATAAACTTTTGGAACGATTAACCTACAATCGATTGAATCTTTTAGTGAACGACGCCCTACTTCCAGAACAAACTGGATTCCAATCAATAGAAACTTTTGTGACCAAGTTCTAACATTTACAACACATATTAAAAATGGTTTCCAAAAAAAGAATAAATGAACAGCTGTTTCTGTTGATCTTACTGGTGCTTATAATACAGTTTGGAGAAAAAGTATTTTATAGAATTTTAACAGTTTCTTCCATGCTAAAGTTTCTTAAGTCTGCCACAAAACTTGGTAGTATCTTCATTATTCTTCAACATCTATAAGAATGACTATCCGCAAACTACATGTAGAATATTTACTTACGCGGACGACATTTGTTGATTCAGAGCAATTATTTTAAAAACTGAAGATTAAATCCAAACCCAAGACTAACAAAAGTTTCATCTAAACAACAAAGGAGCTGATTATAAATTAAACGTAATTTTTAACGGACGTCATTTTTATCATCTTTGTACACCAAAATACTTAGGCGTTACTTTTAACCGTATGTTGTCGTACAAACTCAATTAAGAGAAGTAAGAAAACAAGACTAAAAGTAAATTACCAACTTTCTAGAACAACATGGGGTGCACATGCTAACACCTTACGCATATCGACTATAGCTGTAGTTTATTCAACAGCAGAATATTGTGCCCTAGTATGAATCAATAGTAAACACATTAATCTGATTGATGTAGTACTAAATCAAGCAATCAAATATTTTCTAGAGTACTACGTTTAACTCAAAGTATGTCGCTTCCAGTATTGTGAAATATTACACCAATATTACGACGTCAACAATTATTGAAGAAAAAATATGAAAAAGTTTTACAAAATAAATCAAAGCCTATTAAAAAAGACATGGACATTTTTTCAAAATTTAATATTAATTTAAAATTGTTACAAGCTTTTTTGCTAGTTTACGAACCTGCACGGCCAACTCACGATAGTCGGTGAGAGGGTAGGGTTCCTAGATAATAATGAAAAGATATTTAAGGGCGCCAGAGCTTATCCAAAGTCACTTCTGTCCCGCTCAAGACAGGTTGTAATAAACTTGTAACAAGATGTTAGGTTCGTAAATGCTGAAAGAAACGAAAAAAAAAGAAACTCAATCGTTAATAACAATTTCACTTTAATTCCTCTATAATGATAAATAGATTAACGTTCGAATAGATAACAGTTGGATAACATGACCCAGAATAATTTTAGTTCGAGTATAACTAAATATCCGAAGTATCGGCAACACACAACACATACGTAGGTTACATTGACATGACTAGCGAAGAGTAGGTGGTAGTGAAGTTCGTCTGCATACAATATGCGAAGTACACAAAATAATTTAGTAATAAGGCATTACTGACAATCAAACACAGTAATAATAAAGTACTACGTTAATGTTAACTTATCGTAACAAAGCGTGCGAAATTAATATAGCACTAACGTTAATCAATCGTTGGTAGTACACAGCATGCACAACTCGACATAGGTAAAATTTACTACCTAGCTGGTAAACAACAGTATCGATAATTACAGAACTAATAGCAAAAGTTTCGTGAGTGACCCGGTTGACTACGAAATAAAACATATAAAATCACTTACCATAAATACAGGAGTTTCCACAGGTGTGAAGAAAGTACTTTCCCCGACACATAACCCTGTAAGCAATTTGAATCGCAAATCGTGTCAAACTAATGTCTCACGAAATCAACATCTACAACAATTATTACTTAAGATACAAGAAAGTATAAATAATATAAACCGGTTGTCGTATGCTGTGGTACCCCTTGTCGTTGATTTAATTAGTTATAACCATAAGCCTTATAAAGAAAAAGTTAGCATCGTCCCATCCAAATATTTGTCGAGGTTCATTCCTTCGTAAATTGGTATCGAATACTGAATAGCGTTAGAACACAAATAGGTGGTTAATACAGGTCACGGCGTGTCATCCACGTGTAGCACTCTTTGCTCGCGAAGGCTCCGCAAGACCCCCAAGTTTGTAGCGTGGAAATCGCCTTACGTCAGCGCTCGAGTACGGCAATGTGATGCCTTATTTAGTAGTAGTTTACGATATTCATTTATCGAGGATGTAACAGGTGCGAAATGAAGAAACGCAAAATGGCTGTCAAAAGGAAGACGAATTACAAACGAATTTTTACTAAAAGACGACTTTAGCTTACCCTGTAACGCTTCAAAGAAATTAGGTAATTAACTAATTATAAATGGTTTTCCATTATTTTCCAGATGGTAACGGATATATATCAATATTCAATAGTTACAGACCATTTTACATCATTCACGTGTGACGACTTTCTGCCAAATGACATCTAATGAGAAAAGGATCGTTAGAGGGCGTCAAAACCCGAATCCAATTTCACGTCGAAAACACATAGGCGTACTTAATGAAAATTTCGACCGTAACAACAAAGGCGTACGTAAAGAAAATTCGACCGTAACAAAATATTAGTCTAGACCCCCATTATGGATCACTGCTAGAAAGCAACAAATGAACGAGTTTTGGAGAGAAACTAAAATTTAAAATAAGCAACTAAAATTGAAGGTTTCGTATTAAAAAGAAACTTATGGAGAACGTTAAACAAGATACAAACTGATCAAAGAAAATGTAAATTTTTACTACATTGATGGGGATATTTGGAAAACACAAGCTGCAGATCATAGACCACATTATCAAACACTTTCCATTAACAATTTTTAACTTGATGATATCCACAATGTCACTCTAACAGCATTAGATTGACTCTCGACCACAGCAGTTGGCTTAGATATCTGAGATTTCAGAGTTTTGACAACCCCGTCTTTCTTTTATTTATTTTGTCTATTTTGTCGTCAATTCCTTGATATGCCCATTATATCAGCGGTTTTTAAACTTTTTTGCGTACAATGAAATTATAGAGTACTGGCAAAGACATAAAAAGTTCTAATCGTTTAAAAAAAAAATATTTATTTGTTTCTACAAAAATTTAACACTTTTGGTATTTGTTTTTAGCACCAATATAACAGAAAATCCGTCCTCACAAAGATATGTTGTGTGATGGTAAATAAAATCAGGAACAATAATGTTTTTCTGAACAGCGATGGATACTCATTTTTAAGTCTTAGCCAAAATTCACATAACTCTAGTTTGGTAAATTTCGCTTTCAAACCCCCATCGCAGATAGTTAGGTTTTTAGTAATATTATTCGAATAATTTAAAATCAATGGGTTTCTTATACAAAGAAATTCAGAGTATACTTCTTTGAAATATTCTTCAATGGTGTTAGTGAGGATTAGGCGATGCTTTGTTATGTTATCCATATTAGTAAAATACCCCAGGTCTTGTTCATCATTTGAAACTTCTTGATAAATATTTTTATCTTCACATTTACTGAAAATTTATTTGTGTTATCTTGCGAACTTAGATTAATATCGTTGATGCGATTGAAAATATCTAATAAGTAGGCTAATGTTGTCATCTAGAGCTCGTCAGCCAATTAATCTCGCAGCTCAAAATTGGTCTTTAGCAAAACAACTACACCTCAAAGTGTAGCTCAAATAATCTGCTTAGGATTTTTCCTTGTGAAAGCTACCTCACCTCCGTATGTAACAGAAACAGAATATACTCACTACCCATTTTAGAACACAGTTTCAAAAAAAATAACTAAAATTGAAAGCTTACGATTGAATAAAATTTATCACTTTGATGGCCTTCTCGAGGGCATGTTTAAATTGTTTAAGCATACATTTTACCGCTAAGACTTGTGTGTAGATGCTGCAGTGCATCAAAGTGCAATTTTCTGCAACAGATTTTACTTGTGTGGCAACACCTCCAATTCTTCTGTAGCTCGAGCGCTATCAGAACAAGAGTCAATGCAATTCATCCAGTTCAATCCATGTTTAGCAAAGAATTTACTTAGTTTACTGATATTTCATCCGCGGTAGTTCGTGCTGGTAGCGCCTCACAGAATAAATAGTCTTCCTTAATTGTAGTTTTATGTATATACCGTACGTATGCCATAAGTTGTGCATAGTTTGTCACATCTCTGCTCTCATCGATTTGTATCGCAAAAAGATTTACTATGCTTTACAAGAGTTATTAATTGATTTTTAACATTTAATGCCATACTTTCAATCTTGCGTCGCAACAGCTTTCACCAGTTGTATGATTTTTTCAGACTTTAAGATTCTTAAGCTACATAAAAAAGATGTCTTTACTGATTTTTCAATACTGCCAGTAAACGAAGACACGATGTTCTTAGTGTCAATTATTTCGGTTAATTTTCGAATGAAAAATTGCTTCGGTTTGTTTACCAACTTAGAATGTTTTGTGTTAACGATTTAATAATAAGGGTTTCATAATTTAATTTGATAAAATTTCAAAGCAGATTACGCATTGTGGCCGTGGCTCCTTATTGACATCCGTCACGGTGAATCCAACATTAATGTACTTAGAATCATATCTTCTTACAAGTTTTCGTATTTTGGTAGAGAGTTTTTCATCTTGAATTACTGCACAATCTGATTCTGAATAAAATAATAATAGTAATAATAATAAAATATATAGATTATTATATTATACGAAATCATTAATTCTGCTTTAGAAATAAATTTTCTGCAGTTAATCAAATACACAGAATAAAATATTTAAAAAAACTATGTTTTTAGATGTCCTGTCTGGGTTGAAGACTTAGCGTTGACATAAAATAAAATGTTGCCTAGGTGAGCATGCGGATAGTTTAATATCATTTATCTCACACAGAAATCAGAAATGTAATTATGTTACATTTAAATATATACTGATCGGTGTACCACAAGGTAGTGATCTCGGGCCCGTATTATACATCTCTGAAATACCACAAATAAACAATATCATAATAGCTAGATTTGCTGACGACACGATTTTATTAACAATATTAGTAAGATAATAAAAATATTAACTGATCCATTAAAAAAAAAACAATAATAGTTGATCATGCGTGTTTATTTTTTAAACATAATACAAAAAACATTTTTTAGAAAAACCACAGTACAGCACAAGGTTTG
The DNA here is from genome assembly GCA_035610365.1 of Aquatica leii. Classification (NCBI taxonomy): domain Eukaryota; kingdom Metazoa; phylum Arthropoda; class Insecta; order Coleoptera; family Lampyridae; genus Aquatica; species Aquatica leii. The sequence continues at coordinate 68,824,504 of CM069436.1, forward strand.
ATTAGAACATCTTAATAACTCAGATTAATACATTACCGTTGCATATCAAACCAATAAGCAAAGCATATTATACCTTTTTTAATTTTCTCATAGTTGCACATGGACGTTTCTCTTCCGTGTCTACAAAAACATTGACTTTGAGTCTTTGTGATCTGAAGGAGGAACATCTCCATCTCGTCAAATACAAAATTGTTATGACGTCAACAAGACTGTAATTTGGAATTGATGATGATTTATTATAAGGTATTTTGGTAGTTGCTTATTAGTCGAGATTTTGTAGTAACAAACTCTAATATTGTTTTCTTTAACTTTGTTTATGTTGTTTTTGATCTAATTTGAGCCTTCATAAATTCGATCCATTGTATTATTTTATTTTTAACTTGATCTTTTCACAACTTTTCCATAAATATTTGTTTTTAATTTTATTTTCAATAAACACGCTACGTGTTTCGACGTGTAGTCATTATCAGGCGTATATCATAATATGATTAGGTATAAAATCAAATCTTATCTTAAAATAGAATTTACTACTTAAAAATTGAAATATCAAACTGAATATTATTTTATAAAGTAAAAAATAACTATAGAAATCTGAAAAATAAAAATTAAGGTAAAATCAAAAAAACAACAAAAATAGATTTACTAAAATTTACTAATCAAAATAAATATTTTAAGTTTGACGATTTCAAAAAATTACAAAATGAGCCTAATAACAGAAATGTCCTCGATTACAACAAAATAATAGAAACAAACAAAAAGTAATTTAGAAAAAGTAAATTATTATTAAGGTTAACAACTTCATCTAAAATAGTATTAAACTAAAAATTAAAAGCAGACAAAAGTAATTCTTTAGTTATTATTGGAAAATCTAGTTATATTGAAAAAGTTAACAACTTCCTAGCATCTAATGACTTTGATCTTACTAATATAAATTTTCGTTGATTTATTAAAGTTAAAAAATTTATTACAGGAAACAAAGACTTATTATCAGAATTTTTTAATATTAAACATTATAATTTAATTTTAGTAAATCCGTCATTGCCTTTACTATACAGACTTTCTAAAATTCACAAAACTGATTACCCAATAAAACCAATAGTTTCTTTTACAAAAACTTCAGTTTCTAAAATCTAATCTTGGGTTAATAAAATATTACATTCTTATATTAACTTTCAGTTTCCTTACAAACTATCCATTTTTAACTAAAGAATTAATTAATTTTACTTCTAAAGACAATGTTATGCTTATTGCTTTTGATATTGTTAATTTTTTTCTTCTTAGTGTTCTTTTTATAGATTGTTACAATACAGTTAAAGAAATTTATGGCCAATCTGAACTACTTGAATATATTTGTGTTTTTATACTTAATTGTTTAAATTTAGGTTAGGGCCAAAATTTTGTCTTATTTAATAAGCAAACATTTTAAAAAAAAAACATTTTTACCTATGGGAAATCAGCTCGTACCAATACTAGCTGAAATTTTCTTATCTAATTTAGAAATCTATATTTTTTTTCTAATGATATAATTAAAAAAACCTTTAAACAATTAAAGATACGTAGATAACAATTTAGTTATATTTATAGGCAGTGAATATGATCTAAATTATTGTTTTAATCTAATAAACTTATTACATCTTTATTAAATTTACAATAGAAAAAGAATCAAACAATATTCTAAATTTTCATGATTTATCTATTAAAGGTGTTAATAACAATCTAAAAATTAGTAATTATCGTAAACTTACGACTACTGATTACGTTATTCTTTTTTCTTCTTTCCGTTTACTCTTACACATGTAAGACTTTTCTACAAAGAAGTAAATATTCATCTCTTACTATTTTTTTTCATTCTTATTCCTTCATTTTAAATTGTAAATTTTTTAAAATATTTTAATATTACCGTTTTCTTGTTAAAAAAATTAACTCGTTATTAGTTAATACTAAAGATAGAATTAATATATTAGATAAATCCGGTATGCATGAATTAAAATGTGGTGACTGCAATGCATTTTATATAGAACAAACGGGTGGAAAATTTTTTATCAGTTTTTTAAACATTTTTTTTTTTTAGAAAATAATAACATTTTCTTAACTCTTACATATTTGCAATAAAGGCTTAAAAATTAATTCTTAGAAATGAAAGAAATAATTCAAAATTACAATTTAAATCGTGATTTATGTCTTATTAAACTTGTCAACCTTAATAATAATTAATTTTTGTAAATTAGTTTTTGTTTGTTTCCACTTTTCAATTTTGTAATTTTTTGAAATTGTCAAACTACTTATTTTGATTAGTAAATTTTGGTTAGTTTATTTTTATTGTTTTTTTATTTTACTTTAATTTTTATTATTATTTTTCAGATTTATATAATTATTTTTTATTTTATAAAGTTTAATATTTGAAGTTTGATATGTCATAATCATATTATAGTACACGCCTGGCGGTGACCACAAGTCAAAGCATGTAGCGCGTTTATTAAAAATAACATTAAAAACAAATATTTATGGGAAGCTGTGAGAAGATAAAATTAAAAATAAAATGATATAATACTAACCGATTTAGAGAATTTAAAAAAAAAATAATAGAAAAAATAAACTTCTCTATCAATTGTATTCAGTAATACTTGCTGAAATTGGATTTGTTTTAAAATTAATAATGAAATATTTGATACTTTTAATACATTTGGCTCGTTTTAGCTAGTATACGTAAGACATTTTAATATGTGCAATTTGGTATAATGGTGATTAGTACTCATCTATGCTATATGCCTGAAAAATATTTCTGACAATCTGAAGGTAAGAAAAATAAACATCAAAATGCAAGTAGAAACTATGTACAGGTTTAAAAGTAGATAGGTAATTCCTTACTTTATTTATACTTAACTTAAAGAAACTAGAGACACCGGATTAAAAAAATATTGCTCACAAAAATCAGATAAAATGGTTTTACCTAAACTAGGTATAAAGTATGTAACGCACCAATTGTGAAATGTTAAAAAGAATAAAGTAAATTGTCGACTCACTTGTTTGGATAGCTTAAGTCGAAGATGGTCGTAGGTGAGTCAGTGTCCTGCGCCACCTTTCTTTGCAAGTAGAAAAAACCAAAAAAAAATGTCTGAGTCAGGGAAAGGTTGCAATCCAAATCGTGCGTTAAAAATAAAACATGAACAGGTTATAACAAGAGTCTTACGATTTATTGGAGACTAATATTGCATGACAGTAGATAACAAAGCAGAGAAGAAAAGAAACAAAACATCACAGCGAAGTTTAGGACTAAAGATTTAGTTGTGGGTACACCCTTAATTATTAGTGCATAAATTATTTACATATAATAACTTACATTACATTACGTTCAAATTACAATCAGCTTTATCAGATAACATAAATTAAAAATTACACTAAGTTTTAAACACGAATTCGAGAATGTTTATTGTAGATTTAGAAGTAATTAAATCCATAGATTGAAATATGTAAAGAAAAAAAATTATTACACTGAATGCAGTCGCTAAATTTATGTTATCGAAAAGTAATAGCTGTGTTTTTTAGGTTGTTTCTTTCACCTCATACAAGCTCACCGTATGTGATGATGGGTCTTGTCATTACAGTATATAACCATATGGTCTTGTGGGTTTCAATCCCCATGTGTGCCCGAACATTTGTTTAGTTGTATTAAGAACTCTGATAGGCTTCGTTTACACTTTTTTTAGATGTTTGTCAAGTAGTTTTAAGATGAAGGAAGTAAAGTTGATTGGTCCGTAAGATTTTGCTTGGGCGTACGTAGACAATCCGCTAGCTGTTTGGTATTAATTTTTTTTTGCTAATTTGCAATTTTTTTTATGCACATTTGTTTGGCATCTCTAGGCCTTGGTGTTTGATTTAACAATGAACCCGGAAAATGTTTTTGCAATAGTTCTTGCAGAGTACCTTCAATCGAGTCTGTAAACTTTTCGCTTTCGGTAAGCATAGAACCGATGTTTCCAATGCGGTCCTTGCTCGGAGCTTTTTAAAGGCGAGAACTTGTAGGTTTATTTTTTACCTTCTTACAGTACCTTCTCCGTGCTTTTTAATGGCATTTTTGTGTGTTGTGATGCTGGTTCTGTATTCATCCTAGACTCCGTTTTTTGGGCTATGGTAAATAGCCTTTTAGTGCGTGCCCTTGTTTTCTCAAGTTTCCTGTTCTACCAACTAACTTTGTTAAGGGTCGTTTGACTGTTTTTTTGGGGCTTGTTTCAAATGCAAATTGTAATAAATTAACAATACTGTCTGTCATCAGTTCTAGCTCGTGCGTTGATCTCATATTTATTCCAAGTCTTGATACATTTAGAATGTCTAGGAACGTATTCAGACAAACTGGAACCATACATTTGTTTTTTACCAAGTACTATGTCGTCTTGTTTTGTTTTTTGAACATTTTTTACTACGTTTTTATGTGTTTTAAAATAAATGTATCTTGGTAGAATTTGTTTTTATTTCAAGTAAAAAACATGATAAAACGTTTTTTGATTCTGCATACTCAGCGTACGAAACTTTGTGTGAACATTCTCGTGAGCGTGGAGAGATGACGCACTACACCTGGAAGCAGTAACCAAATCGTAAAAAATAATAAACACAAGTTATTTTTTATTTAATTAACTAAGTACTTAAATTTCATAAAATGGTACACTTTAAAGCATTTATGAAGGCGCATGACTCAGCAACTTTTAATTTGCAGTGTTGACTCAGAAACTGGCCAACTATAACATTAAGGAGTATCTATTATTTATCTTTCTACAAAGGTCAGGTAAGCGATAACAATGCTTGAATGCTCTACACTTAATATATATTTTAGCCAATAAAGTTAATTTTCTTAAATCGAAATCATTTAAACAGTTGACTATTTCTTTTTAAATTCGCAATTTTTGAAAAACGTAAACCATTATAAAACCCTTTATTATTTGCTTCTAACTGCATACTTTAATTCGATGTCAATTTCTTATTATGTTAAAATATTTGACTTTGTCGATATTTTGAAAACATATGTATTTTAGACGATATCTCATATACTAGACCGATTCTAACAAAATTTAAACCACCTAACTGTAGAAAAAATATTAATTCTAAAATGGTGGAGTAATCAAATAACGAAATTAAAACAGGAAAAAAATATAAAACTTGTTTCGTATTATATATCTATTATTATAAATGTATTGTAAATAAAAATAGTAAATACATATGTTTATTAATTTTTGAAATTGATTATAGCGATTTAAAAAATGTAATCACTTAAACAGCTTTTCGATTGTCATTTTATTAAAAATTGGTTTAGTAGTTTTTGAGATATCGAATGCAAACTCACTGATCCACATACCAAAAAATACATTTTTGAGATTCGTGTAGATCCAAAATTTGAAATTGATATCATCAAAAAATGCCGAGATACGATACTCCTCATTTTGAGATAATTGCAATACTTTCCTTATGCTTCGTATTATTATATTTATTAAAATACATAACTATAATTTTACTCTCACACATTGATTGTTTTTTAGTACCAATTGGAAATAATATAAGCACAATATTGTCATATCCAAAAAGATATTTTTTTATGATTAATACACACTCGTGAAATAAATACGCATAACACAAAATATTTAAAAAAAATATTCTATAAGCATTTTAACAAACAAATGTAAATTGGATGAAAATTAAAAGTTTTATTACAAGCAAAGCACAAGTTAAAACACTAGTAATATATGATTATCACTAATTAATAATATATAATATAAACACACAGTAACATATTATATTGATAATAATAGTTTCATTTTGATTTAATGAATTTGCTACATTTTCTTTACGAAATCGGTTTTCGTATGATCAACAAATAGTTATGAGTTACAATAACTCATTGTCAATTTACAAATACAACAGAAAAATAAATAAAATTACATCAAAGTTTAATACCTCGTCCACAGCCCGTTGTTTGCGATGCAATCAGTTAATGTATTTCTTATAGAGTTAACTATGTTCTCACAAAGATTAATTAATTAATTAATTGTCCCACACTCGGAAAACATGATTACCTAGTGCTTGGATGGTTCGGATGTTGAGATTACCAAGAATATCTCCGTTATCTCACCTGCTAACCATGCGAGCCTAAATATTTTCGATGGGGTTCAAAGCAGGAGATTTTAAGGGCTAGTCGAGACAGGTCACTTCATGGTTATTATCAAACCATTGCCGAACTACTCTCGCCGTATGCACTGAACTATTTTGTCTTGCACAAACAATATTCGTAGAGGTTTGTGATATATGGCACGGACGGTTAGTTATAACCTGATTAGAACTGAAACTTGTTATGACCTAATTACGATTTAATTTAGTCTTTTCAGATAGTGTAACCTTGGTATACAACTTAGCCAATCGTTTATGACAGATTATACTAATAAGTTTCAACAAAACTTTGCGTATTTTTCAGTCTCTGCTTTGAACTATTCGTAAACAGTTATTGTATTACTATACCTACTACTAGTTATCTAAGAATGGATAGACGTGGGCATCTCTTGGAAGTTCAAGCACGTGCAGTAGGTTTACATAAAGCCGGAAAATTTTTTAGAGAAATTAGTAGAATAGTTGAAGTGAAGCTCCTCTTCTACTGATAAATTTTGATTAGTGGTAATGTTTAAGAAAGGATTTCTAATCCAGTCGTACTCACTAATATTTAGAGAAGGAAAATAATGCTGAAGTTTTTCTTCTAAGTTAATTAATATTTCAAATATTGTATTTAAAATCCTACTGTCACGTTTAAGTTTTGAAACTAGCGGAAACATATCTAAATTGTTATCTTTTATTCTTCTCTTCCACATACCCAATTTATCATTAAAAGAATTAATTTTATCAGTAGATACTAACAGATTTTCTTGTTTGCCTTGTAAACTTACATTTAGTTTATTTAAGTGATGAAATAAATCTGCCAGAAATGCTACCTTTGAACACCATTCTACATTACACAAATAATCACTAAATTTGTTTTGCTCAGTTGTAAAATATACAAGTAATTCTTCTCGTAATTTATAAAATCGTGCTAATACCTTGCCCTTTGATAGCCATCGCACTTCTGTGTGCAGTAATAACACTAAATATTCTGCTTCCATTGCTTCTCATAGTTTCGAAAAAATGCGAACTTTTTGAGGCTTGCTTTTTATAAAACTGACCATTTTTACAACTTGCTGCAGAACATTTGTCAATTAATCGCCGATACATTTTGAAATTAAATTTTCTCGATGTAAAAAGCAGTGGGTTGTAATAATACAAGGATTGCATTCTTTAACTCTTGTCACAAATCCTTTAATTTTTCCAGTCATTGATTTCGCTCCATCAGTGCATATTCCAACGCAAGATTTCCAACTGAGATTAAAACTTTTCAAATGTTTGTCAGTTGTCATGAATATATCTTCGCCAGTTGTTCTTTCAGGTAATTCTTTACAAAAGAAAAATTGACTAATCATATCTCCGTCAAAAATAATTCTTATAAAAGCAATTGATTGAGCTTTTCCACTTATATTCATCGATTTGCAGGGCAAATATGTTATCACGTTTGAGGTGTTCTATTACTTGAGTTTCTACGTCTTTCGACATATTTTGAATTCGTCTGCTAATAGTGTTATTTGAAAGCAGGATTTTTAAAATTTCTTTTTCTCCTATTAAAGTTTTGACCATTAAACGACAAGCTGGTAAAATTAAATTTTCCGCAATAGTATGAGGTTCCTTTTTTTTGTGCTATAAGCTCAGTAACTAAGAAACTACATTTCTGTGCTTTACTTGAAGTTTTTATGTAATTTGTAAATGACTCGGCTTGTTTGTGAAACGATTTTAATAACGTTTTGAAATAATCAGGAGTCTTTGATTTTAAATTAGGATGTTTTGTATCCAAATGGCGTTGTAATTTATTAGAAACCATAGAAGCATTTGAAAATTTATCGTTACAAACAACGCAAATTGGTATAGGACAGTATTTATCTTATGTCCATGAAAATCCCAATGCTATGTATTTTTCGTCATACGAGTATCGTATCTCGGCATTTTTTGATGATATCAATTTCAAATTTTGGATCTACACGAATCTCAAAAATGTATTTTTTGGTATGTGGATCAGTGAGTTTGCATTCGATATCTCAAAAACTACTGAACCAATTTTTAATAAAATGACAATCGAAAAGCTGTTTAAGTGATAACATTTTTGAAATCGCTATAATCAAATTCAAAAATTAATAAACATATGTATTTACTATTTTTATTTACAATACATTTATAATGATAGATATATAATACGAAACAAGTTTTATAATTTTTTCCTGTTTTAATTTCGTTATTTGATTACTCCACCATTTTAGAATTAATATTTTTTCTACAGTTAGGTGGTTTAAATTTTATTAGAATCGGCCTAGTATATGAGATATCGTCTAAAATACATATGTTTTCAAAATATCGACAAAGTCAAATATTTTAACGTAATAAGAAATTGACATCGAATTAAAGTATGCAGTTAGAAGCAAATAATAAGGGGTTTTATAATAGTTTACGTTTTTCAAAAATTGCGAATTTAAAAAGAAATAGTCAACTGTTTAAATGATTTGGATTTAAGAAAATTAACTTTATTGGCTAAAATATATATTAAGTGTAGAGCATTCAAGCATTGTTATCGCTTACCTGACCTTTGTACAAAGATAAATAATAGATACTCCTTAATGTTATAGTTGACCAGTTTCTGAGTCAACACTGCAAATTAAAACTTGCTGAGTCATGCGCCTTCATAAATGCTTTAAAGTGTACAATACAATAACTTTGACAGTTTGTTAAGTTTTGTCGTTTAGTTCCAAATGTATTCCAATTTTTAGGTGTGAACTTTTTCTTTCTTGCAGCTTATTCACTTATAGTAGGACTTGTAAAAATCTCTATTCTAGTAATCACACCATACATTACAACTTACTATTTTAACACGTATTTATTTTTTGGTCGCAAATCAAATGTGTCAGGTCATTTTTGACACTAAACAAAACAGTTGTTACGTTTTTTTTTGTTCTTGTGGACTATACAACGGTCTAGTTTACTTCGTCGAAGAGTAAGTATAGTTAGATGTAATCAAAGTAATAAATTCGTAAAAGCGCCGTATCTGTTGATACGCTTACAAAATTGCGATATCAACCCGCAACTGAAAAGGTCCACACCAGTACACAAACACAAATCAAAGCCACATATGAACAACGTAGAAAACTTTAATGAAGGACGTTAATTAAACATAAGATATTACAAGTCGACTGGCAATATAGTAATTAAACGAACGGGTACATAGGTACTATTGCTTACTACAAAAATATACATGTTAAATTACTTACTGTGATGTCTTCTCGTCAAATACCTACAAAATAAAATTGAATTAGAATTGATACGATATGCAACGTACATGCTTCTGTTTTATCGTGATCAGTTTATACGGTGCTAGATAAACTTTAGTTTGTTTTTAGTCACCTCGGTGAAATCAAGTATCGGAATTAGGTGTTGTTTTGCAAAAGGTAATTTCCCCAAATTAACGACGCCGGATTAAATTTAACTCCAACATATTAGATATTAAGAATATAAAGATTGTTATATAAACACGTGGTCAATAAAACTGCAACAAATGAAGAAAAAAATTAGGTTTAAATGTAAAAACAAAAAAAGCGTAACATACTCCAGTAAAAATCTTACAGACATCAGTTATTTGTCATAAAAATCGGCGTGATGAGCATTTATAAATCACAAGTTACAGAAATTTTTGTTGGGCATTAATATTTAACGTGTTCACTAATAAAAATGACAAAATTAGGTCGTCCGACAGGAAATGACAGTTATAAAACCAAATGCAAAGTTGCCAACTGAAATTGTTTTGTAATATACGAAATATACAAAGCTACTAAAAAGAACTTGTTTAGTTTTTATGTATTTATTGCATTAGTTAACTTTAGTAACTTTTTCTTTATAATAAGATATTCTTATATTTTAGCAAAAATTTCCATTTTATTAATAAAAAATATTTCATTTTGTTTATACATTAAAATGCAATGTATCAAACGCAATACTTTTCTAAAAACTTTATAAAGAACAAACAAAAAACTTTTTAACTTAGTTTAAAAATTTTATTTTTATCCAGTTTTTAAGAAAACAAAAATCATAAAAATTAGAATTACATTTAAATCTAAAATAAATTGATAGTAGGGTTTCTGTATATTTTTTTTCTTAGTTTTTAGATAAGTGAGTGTGATATTTAGAAAAAAAAGAAATATTGCTGTATTGCTATTAAAATACGTACATTAGTTTAAAAAAACCTTTTTAAGATTATAAAATTTGATGTAGATCGTAGGCGGAAAGTTGGGACAAATGCCATCTCGTGAAAAAGATGTTAATATTACATACAAGTGTTTCTCAAATTACTGATTTTGCACATGGTTAAGATCTAATTTCAGTTTTTTAAAAATCGTTAAAAAATATAATTAAAAAGTCTTCTACAAGAATATACTTTGTGGACTCGATAAAACGCTTAACATGCGAGAAAATGTTATGTCACTATTGATACAAAAAATTATTTGTTAAAACGGGGTGGCAATGTCGTTTTACCTTTTCTCATTTTTAATGCAATAGAAGCATTTATTCGGGGATCGTTTTTTGTTACATATGTGATTTGGTAGTTGAAATTGAAGTGCCTCTTTTCCTTATGTCTTCTTATCTATTTAAACTAAATGACCCTAATACATTCACTTTTGTTTTGTTTCCTATTCAATGTTTGTTTTTTATTGGATAAAATTTCAGTTATATTAAACTTAATCACTTGCCTACAGATTTATTTATATAGATATTTCAAATGTTATACTTTAGAATTAACGCGTTTGTTAAACTTAATAAACAAATACATTTTAACGTTCTTATAAATTTTCTCAGTCCTATAAATAAATATGAATAATATATAAATAGATTTATTACGGTCGGAGTTTACACGCCCTAAGAATAATAAAAAAGGACACAAACTTGTATACCAATTTGAACAAAGCGGGTTTTACCTTGTTAGGTTTTTTTATTTTAATTTCATGAAATAGAATGGTCAGAACGTTATCTGAATCGACATGATCAAATCTCAAAAAGCAATGTTTTTATTACGGTCTTTGTTTATTATTCATGACTAATTCTTTCTAGGTTTTTGTTTATTGTATGTTTATTCTATTTTTAGTAGTTTTACCATTAATTCCTGTTTTCTAGTAGTCAAAACAAAAAACTTGTTTATACTAGTATGTAGTTAGTTTTTTACTATTGCTGTTCCTTATGATTGCTGTAATTACGATTATAATGGTCGTAATAGTTTTATATGCTTGGGTGTGTATTCGTCTTTTTAGGTTATATTTAACTTTAAAAAAATCAGCATAATGCGATGATGCTTTAAGGTTTTTTTTTAAATTGAAATCTGAAAATTTTGGTTAAAAAACTATAATTTTAAAACATTTTTAAATTAACATTTTTTTGTTTCGTTTATCTTTGGATAGATAAAGGGTATATGTTGGAGTTTTTTTTCACACACAAAAAAAACGTTCTGCGTGAAGTAAATTTTAGGTTGCTTTTTTAATGTAAAATTTTAATGAAAACCTCCAATTTTGAAATATGTTTAAACCCTAAAACTAAACGTAGATTAAATAAACTAATTACTACAATAATAACCAAACCAGTTACGACGTGTTTCGACTATAACCTCCCTCCCACCTTTGTTTTCTTGGAAGACACGCGTAGGTTTTATAACTTTGCCGATTTAGTTTAGACGGCGTTTTTGATTGCGTTACGCATGTTTTGATTAGATTTCAAATTTACTTTTAGCTGTATTGAAAAATTAAAAATGCCTAAAATCTGAGTGGAATGTGAAATATTTGAATCAGTAAAGGAAGTTTGTAGCAACGCCTTTCCAACGTATTCTGATGTTGTAAGGTTGCATTTGTAGTGTTATGAAATTTTTAAGAGTAAAATCAACAGAGATCCAAGTGTGTTTCTGAATAAATTATTGTTGATATCAAATCTATTTGGCAAAAAAAATTGACTTCAAAAAATGCACTAAAATGTAAAAAATAATTTCATTTAGTTACAAATAAACGACGAAATTTTAATTTACATGAAATTACTTTTTGAAGTCAATGCTATGTATGACATTGGCGTAGAATTAGCCGTAATTGCAATAGACTTATGTCGAATCAACTTCAAAAAATAATTTCATGTAAATAAAATTTTGTCGTTTAATTGTAACTAAGTCAAATGATTTTTTACTTTTTAGTGCAAATTTTAGTCGTTTTTTTTTGTTAAAAAAATTCATTTTTTTTAGTGATGGTAACAATAGTGGTTACAGTCACTGAAAACCTTGAAAATTCACATCGTCTAAGAGAATTTTATGTCGATGTACACTTGAAAGTTTGATTTTTTTTTCATGGTTTCCATCATCAGAGTTGGGTTAAAATGGAATTAATTTTTCAGTACCCTTTTTCTAATAAAAAAAAATAATCAAAATCGGTCAGCGTGGTAAAGAATGATCGCTGAACATACATACAAAATAGAACAAAAGAGGGGGTAAAATCCGTTTTGCGACCACCTCCTTGTGATGAATTTTGGGTTCTCTTTTAAATAAAAAAAATACTTAAAAACTTTTTTTTGTAGTTTTTTATGTAGAATACAGTAGCGTAGTTAGTTTTTCAAAAAACCCGTATCTTGCAAGATTTATTAATTTTATTGGTTATTTTGTTCTTTCTTGGCGACACTTTTTTTTCTTGTTGGTTCTTTGCTAAAACATGATTACAAAATATTACATTTGTAACCAAGTTTTTATACACAGTGTGTGTCTGATTTTTTTGGTTAAATTTTACCCATCTGATATATAGAACAAAACTGTAAAAATAAAGTTTTTATAAACATGTGTTCAAAAATGGTTTTTCAAAAAGTTACCAACAAATTTCAGAATCAATACAAGCAAACATAAAGTTATTTTCACTGTTTATCCAAGTTTTTCAAGTATCGAATTAAATATTATTTTGTTTGTTTCTAAGCAATCAAGCGACAGACATAAACCGTTTCACATTCACAAAAATGATTATAAATTTTACTAACGAAGAAAAAGCAAACGTGCGTTTCATATATAGCCAAGTAAATGCCAACTGTAATTTAATTTGACGGTTTTATGCTAAAATATTTCCAAGTCGATGATTGTTAAACAACTGTAACCTGCAGTAAGCTGCAATTACTTACCAGTAACTTAATCACCTCAAAGAAAGTAGCAGTAGTTTAGAGCTTCAGAGAAGAAGTCGTACATGTGTAACTAACGGGATTCCGCCTAATCTTTAATATGCCGATTATAAAGTAATTAAAAAAGCGCTAAAACGGGAGAATCATAAATTACAGATGCCCGTTTACACTTGACAATAACAAAAAGAGAATTAAAAAACAATTAGGAAACGAAGTATTCAAAAAATAATTTACGTAAGAAAAAAACAATAACGATAATAAGCAGTCCTTAAATTAGGCAACACCTCATACATGTAGGTGCATGATAAAAAAACCAAAAAATGAGTATCAAATTAATGCAAATCTAGTAATTAGGCAGTCAGAAGCAAAGTGCACCGTTGATAATTTTAACACGTAATTACACAAGGAAGTTTGCATAAATGAATAAAATAAAAATAAGTTACTTACGGTTTTTGGTGACATGTGATTAGTTAATAGCATATTTAACAAATTCCGAGATGGTAGACACTTGGGCGGTAACCCAACTTGCTGCAGTAATACATAAAAATTAAATCACGTCATAAAGTAGAACTGAAATCTTACCCCAGCAAATCTTTTACAAGTAACACATCAAAATCGCAATTGATTTATTCGCTAACAACAAGGATGGTCCACGATGCCCCAATTGTAGGCATCACTGGGCATGGCGTTAGCTCAAGTGCTATTTCTCAACTTTAGAATCGGAAGTGATAACCAGTAACCTTTAACTCGTAAATAACATTTACGCCAGGGACAAAACTCATGCAGCACAGGAAATTGTACCAATGTTTTTTAACATAACAAGATGTCATCCTAAAGAAACTTTTGCGGCAATCCACCAGAGTCTTAATGAAAGAGAGTCTTTTAAACGCAATACTCTGGATTGTAGGGTTAAAACAGCACCAGAACGCCGAAGTTTGAAGAAAATGTACTCAATGGTATTACGGCGAATCTTAAGCCCAGTACAAAAAAATTATCTTTAGAAGTAGATGCTTTATATAATTAGGCATAGATAATTTTGCATGAACAGCTACTGTATCCCTACCACTGATAAAATTAAACATGTTCTAACTCGGCCGCCTTTGATGTTCCACGACGTGTGCTTTTAAACAAGACTTTATTGTTTAAACCCAATCTTAGCAAAGCCATTTTTGACAAATAAACTCTCAATTTGATCGCACCCACAATTTTGCTACAAATTACATTGCCATTAGTATTGGCTAATAAGTTTATTGATTTGATATAATCTAAGAAAAGTTTATTTCTTTGATACTTAATGCTTTTGGAACTCTATAAAATCATATATGTAACAGCCATAGAAATTTTAGACTAAATCTCTAATTTATGACGTTTTTAAGTTATATATTCTTGTAAAATTTTATTATCAGTGGTTTAAAGATATCCAAAGTCATTCATCTAACAATTTGTATATGCTTTGTTTTTTAAGTTGTTACAAGCTTTAGGTCTTACGAAGCTTGCACGGCCAACTCACACAGTCGGAGATAGGGGAGGTTCAAGGGAATTATAATTAAGGGCGCCAAATCAATCCTAATTAACACTTCTGCCTTGATCACGACAGACGGTCCAAACTTGTAACGAATTTTTAGGTTCGTAATCCTTGTTACTCTGGTGTTCGGGTAACCACAGTTAAAAGAGAAAGGTATGTTACCATAAAAGAAAGATTAACTGGTATAACAACTTCAATGTAGTAACGTAGAAGATTAACAGGAGTATATTTGATTTCTCAATTCATAAATACTAGAAAGATTAACAAGTATAATTAACAGGTATAAAAACTTCAATTTAGCAACGTAGAAGATTAACAAGAGTATGTTTAATTTCTCAATTCATAAATGCCAGAAATATCGGTAACACACAATTCATAGGTTAAGTTGCATCGAAATAGTGAAGAAAATTTTGTAATAAATATTGTTTGTACACAGCATGCGATACACACAAAATGATAATTGAAATTACCTTAATGGTATTGTAACAGTAAACGTAATTACGGAAATTAACATTAGCCAAAGTTTCGTGAGTGACTTTTATGACAGCGAAGAAAAATAATCAAACAGACTTACCCAAAATTCAGTACCTACTTGCGCGAAGAAAACGTTTTCCCCGGTAGTAGCCTAGAATAGATATTGAATAGCAAATCGTGTCACACAATAACTCACGAAGATAGGAAGCTACAAAATCGTTAATAATAATAAATTAAATGAGATATAAAAACCCATTGTATCGAATGCTGTTAGTTGTAATTACGAACAGGTGGGTGGTAACGCAAACGACTGGTGTACAAGAAATAACATCTCCAAAGTAATGCTTGTCGAGACTTCGTTTTCGTTGTGGGTAATATGCCTTCCCAAAATCTTACGCGTTTGGTAACGGTATTTATCAATAGTAATTATTCTTCATTGTTCTTTATTGAATCGAACATGTGATTGAAGCGTGGCGAAACGGCCTGTGCCGAATAAATTACAATAAATTCGTAATCGACTTATAAATTCGTACTCATCACAATGGATGCACTTAGAATCTTAGGAATTAGGTCAAATTTTACGACACAGACCGTCTCACGTAGTTGACAGCTTCAAAAAGGCTCCGCAAACTCTCAGTAACCAAAAAAATCGGCAGAGGGCGTCATAACCAGTATCTAATTTTAAGTCGATATGCAGGGTACTACGTTATGAAAATTTCGCACGTAACAAAGTTTTTTAAAGTATACTGCCATAACTTGTACGATTTTGTGTAAGAAAACAAAGACAAGAGGAATATTTGCGTTTTTCTTCGTTGTAGTAAGGTGCACTCCAATGTTTGCAAAATCGGCGCTAACAACCTTCCTTCCCCTTTTTCAATCAATAGAAGCATCAAATATTTTCTATAATTTTGTAAAATTAAAACGTTTCCTTTGACGTCTAAAATATAAATCGCAAATGAAGACATTTTGTGATGTTAATAAATTAAAATAAACTACAAAATATCAGTTCATATAATCTTCTGGACAAAGAAGCTATGTTACAAGTACAGAGTCTTAGAGTAAAGCTGATTTTTGACCATGAATCGTTTTGACACCGGTGTAAACCCGAATTTCCAATCTGTTGTGCTTCTTACGAATAAAATACAAAAATGCAGTTATTAATTTCCGCAAAGACTATTAATGGCTCCCGGAAAATTTTCACGCGATTACACCATTAAGACACTAACAAACTTTGGGCTGGAGCTTTTAGCAATTACTTAATAAAGCCAATGTTTTTACCATATAAATTAAATGGGCTAAATTACATAAATTTATTATACAAAATAATTTAACTATTTTACTTGAGGACGTTCCGTTAAAAAAGACGCCGTGATTTATAGTAAATACTTAAGTACTTAAATAATAAATAATTTTTTTAAGTTGGATTGGTTAAAAATGGGCCCGTTTCACAAGTACCGCGTCCTCCAGACTGCAATTCGTTAGGTTTTTTATTAAAGCCACCTAAAACATCTTGTTTACTTTAGATAGATTTGTACCTTAGAAGACTTCTGCAAATGAATAATTGATAATTTTTTTGTGTAATCCGGAATACCGCCGATATTCCAGCAGTTACTCTAAGGTCTATAGCACATTTAATGAATTATGCAATTACAATGCACGCCGCTTAATAAAATCACGTTGGGGCTTAATGATGACAATAACCGAATTATAACAATATTCAAAATTCAAAAAAAACAAATAAATGTTTATTGGTTAGAAAGCAGTAAATACATATAGCGTGTATTTGATGAACAGGTTGTTACTGAAATCGTAGCATTGATACAAACATAAAAGTTCGTAAAACCTAAAAAAAACTAAAAAGAATTAATAAATAAGAACTACTCATTTCTTCTCAGTATTTTGCTGACACTAAATAAAAAAATAAACACAAAATAATGTTATCTAATAAGAAGTAGTTAAATGAAGTTGTTATTCTAAGAACCCACGTGCTTATAAAATGATTGAATAAATAAATCGCATTGCAAAAATAAAACAACTATTCGAAGCTTACAATCAGATGCAATGATAAAAATTTTAACTCCAAACAAGCATATTGTGAAAATCCAGCTTAAAAACTCATGCAGAATACATTATTGTTTATGTATATAAGCAAAACTAAGAAGACAATTGATAACATAAACCAAAATTATGATTACTATAAACGGTGTTTTTTGTATGTAGTAGCATACGTCCATCCCATTCTTTAATAAAGTGAAAACATTACCCGACTGGTAACATTATCCGTGATTCCCATAAACGGCGTGCACTGTATTAACAAATCGTATATGATATTAGATTTACTGATTATTTGAAATTTCGGAATTGGTTACATTTTTAAAGGGTCCTTCTTTGGAGACATTTTGATTGAAACTTTTTTTGCAGTTTTGATTCATACGTCAAGTGAGTGAAGTTTGACTAAGTGAAAACACCCTAAATTACATCTTAAAAAAATTTATTTGATATTGATTTTTTTGTATGATGTTCACAGTCTCATAACTTTGTTTAATTTCATATGCAATAACGCCTTCTTTATTAAAAAACAAGAAATTAATTAAGTAGCAGAATTTTAAAACGTAAAATGTAATGGTTAAAAACTAAGTTTTATAAATCAGTTCACAATGTTTTTAAAATCATAAATTTCCCAAAAAGAACTTTAAATAATTTTTTGTGTAAGAAGTATCGCTTATTAGAACCAATATTTTGACACATGTTTATAATAAATTGCGTTTATTTAATTTTTATAAAAACTAAACTTGTTTGTTGGCAAACTTTGTTTATATTAGCAGTATTACAATTACGATTGATCTATAAATGCACTTAATTATTATTAAGGTAACATTAACCTATTCTGTTTTGTATTGTATTATATTAATGGAACTGCATAAAACAACTTTTAACTGTAGTGATTAGGTTTTACGCTAAAAGCATTAATTATCTATTATTAGACGCATAGATGAAAACTAATCCGTGGTAAAAATGAAATTATCGGTAGCTGCAACTAAATCCAAATTATATGTTTAAAATCAAATTATATCCTAAAAATAGATTATCTCTATTTGCGTAGCCAATATTAATTTAACCCTTTACTGCACGATGCATTTGTGAGTGTAGGGATAAAACCTTGCGCTAAATGTTTAATTTATGATAGGAATTAAATTTGGCATTTTTTACGATAGATGTAAAAAAGTTAGTACTCAAATCTTTAAAATCGAGTTTTCGAACTCTAAATTGAGCTTAACCTAAGAGAAAGCTTCAAAATATTTTATAATCTGTGTTTTGAATAAATTTCGGTTAAATTTACTAGAATATTTATAACATAATTTTAAGTTGCTACAACTTTGTATTTTGTTTCAGGCAACTTCTGGCCCCCAACATCATGCAGAAACACTTCTTAGCAAATGGAGCGGAACAAGTTTCAAAACAAGTGAGTTATAACTTTACCTTTACTATTACTTTCTTTGCAGTATCGATATTAAATATATTACAAATTTATTTTTTTATTTATACTAATAATTCAGCTGCTGCCAAGTTTTAATATTCATGCAAAATAGACTTTCATAAATTAAGGCTTTTCGCGGATTAATTCTACAAAAGAAGAATAAATTATTTGAGTACTTGAGAGAAAAGTAAAAGAAATGAATTTTGTTAGCTTTGTGTTAAAAACCTCTATGAATACATTAGTAAATTCAAAGAGACTGTTTTTAGAAATAATAAAATTCATTTTTCACATTTTCTGTGCATTCCATGTTTTTCGCTTTTATCAAAACCCAACTTCTATCGTATAGAATTTAATTAAGTAGAATTATGCGAATTGTTAAAAAAATATTCTCACTCAGATAAAATTAGACGTGGTCTTAAAACATTAATTGATTTTTGTAGTAATAGTAAATGGTAATTCATTTTTGATGTTTACAATTAAGACAAGTTTAAAAGCTTTAAAACAAATTAAAAATTTTAACTTTGTAATAAAGTTGATATGAAACTTTTTAAATTCTAAAATTTATGTTTTACACAACTTTGAAATCAGTTTTGTCATGTGGAGTAAATATTTAATTATTAACTTTATAATATAATTTTATTTTGTTTCTGCAATACTTTTACTCATACTGTTACTGCTGTTTTCATTTAATTTTAACTCACTGTCATTATTGCATAATTAATTAAATTTGTTAATTGAATTTGGTATGTTCTGTAAAAATGTTTTTTCAAGTATTTCACTATAATCGTGTTGGGTTTCAGGTAAAAAGTCAATTATTATTGTTAACTACAAAAATTAAACAGCGAATTATCTAAACTACTTTAAAATCACATAATATTAAAAATCAAAACATGTCAGGCATACGATTGAAATTTTTACACTTAAATCTACGTTAATGATTTTTATTTTTATTAAAATTTATTTTGCTGTAATAATAGTAAATGGTGACAGTCAATCATTGATGTTACGTTTCTTAGAGATTAAAACATTTGCTCTTCTTGCTGTTTACAACATTTGTTTCTAAAACCACATTTCAAAAATATTTATGTGGAGTCTAATAACAGCTCTGATTGCTTATGATTTTAATCTGTAAAATAGCACTGAGTGTACCAGTAATCCTAAAAGAATCATTTTGGCGTTTTTTGCTATGTGTTTGTTTGTCTACACCATTCTCAATTTTATCATGATTGAAGTGCTCCAATTACCTGCAAACTTAACCCACAATAAAGAAAAGGCAGCAACAACTGTGAGTAAATTAGCTTCATCTTCAATGTGCCGATTATAATCAATTAAAAAGACGCCAGAACGAGAATAACTGAAAAAATACAACTGGAACACATATAAACTAACAAGAAGTAAATCTATTTTAAAATCGACGTCTATAAAAATATAGTCAACAAATTTAATTACAGAAATACTAAATCTTCGAGTTAGTCAAGTCACTACCATTGAGTAAATCAAAAAAGTTGAAAAATTTATAATTTCCAAATTGAACTTATCAATATGAATTCAATTTAAATTAAATAAGAATAGCTCACAACAAACCACGCCCCGAGCTTGAATAATCAGAACGTTAATTATTACACAGACTAATTGGAATAACAAACAAACCACGATAAAAACCGGAAGGTTACTTACGGTTTACAATTTCTTGCTAGTACTAATAAAAGTGCAACCATTCCTAATAGCTTTGAATAAAGTATATCGCAGTGGTATCACAAATAGGATTAATTCAGTTATATTTTTTAGATTTGTGCATCAATAGACTGTTATAAGCAAGGTTTCACTATCTTTCCCATTACTTCTAAGCTTGATATATTGGGTCTCGAAGAAAGTCACTACCCGATAATGTTTACCAAAGATATTCTGTACGACGTTAATCCTGCAGAACAGCAAACACCAAAGAATTAATACACGTGTTAAAAACGTAATTTAGTAGATACGATCGCAAATGCTCAAAACGACAAAAGAAGATTACATTAGACCGCAAAACGTAAATGTGCAGAAATTCTTCCCACAAATATTAATGCATTTTACACTCAATTTTTGCTATAAAATGATTAGATAGCCAAATATTTTAAAGGTTTGCTGAGTATTTTAGTTAAATGCTGCACTTTGCATTCACCGAGATTGAAAATAAGTCATCTGACAGAAAACGACAATTAGCATAGTAAATTGAAAATTCACAACTGAATTTAAAGTGAACGGCACAAAGTATCTATAACGAATGAGTTAAAAAAAGATTTTTAACATAACAAAGTAAAACCTAAAAACCAAATTTAAAAAAATATAGTATTTTTTCTAAGTACGTTAAGTTTTGTAGTTGTAAATTTTGTCCCCTGTCAAAGATCATTATTTCAGAGTCTAGTTTCTGATAGTGAACAACTTTAACTTCATCTTTTTGCTATTAGAGTAGTGCCGTCAGTAAACTAAAAACGTTAGAAAGATTTGGCCGTTAACTTTAATATCTTTACTGTAGTTTTCTAGCGTGTATTTTATTATATACTTTTTGTTTTGAAAGTCAAAAATACCCCATTAAAGTTGTTCTGCCTTTAAAAAAGGATTCAAAGCACTATCTTACTGGTCTATGATATCAGAGTATTGTTTGATAATTGTAAAGTGTGTTTGTAGATTATATATAAGAACAAACACAAATTAAGTTCAATTTCTAGGCTAGGGCCACTTTGTATTATTTTGTTGTGTATAAGTTGACGAAACGCTATAGGTTGAGACATTCTTTGTTCAATTCGAAAATTCTAATGTGAGCCTAAAGGGTTTATATCGGGAGATCTCGAAGGCCATAGGTTTGGGTCATCGCCACCAATCCATATATTCAGAAAGTGTTCATCCAACCACTTTCTCACATTACGAGCAAAGTGAGCAGGAGCTCCATCGTGCATGTAAATGATATGGCGTATGTTCAACGGCATCTTGTCAATAACTTGTTTCAATACATTAAAGTACCCATTAGCATTAAGACAATTTGGTAGATAAATTGACCCAACGACTCTGTGATTCCTTATGTTCAGCAAAACATTAACGGAAAACTTTTTTTGTGACTATATTCTATAAGTTCATGCGGATTTTTATCTACCCAATGGTAAAGGTTATGAGTATTAAATACATTATCTCTGGTAAACATATATTCATAGCTGCAAAAATACACCGGAGAAAGTTGCCACCTTATTTAATTGAACTTAAGATTATGTTATAAAAGTTTACTCGTAATATGTTGTCCTTATCATAGAGAAACTGAACTTTAAAAACATGGTGTGGATAAAGCTGTTTTTTTAACCAAGTTAACAGTTTTGTTACTGTCAAGCTAACTGTCGGGTACTAAGCGAAGTATTTTTGAGTACAACGTCTAGACTTCACGCATTTGTCTTGGTCAACCAGCGTTAGCGTTTCTCGTTATAAACAAACTAGTTTCTCAAAGTCGTTGTTCCAGTCTTCGAATTGTATTTCTTCTAGGTTTTAAAACTGTATGCCATACTCGTTTGCAACCGCTTTAGCAATTCCATTACAGAAACCATCAGGTAAATATTGACATATTCATTAAATGTGATAGCTGGTATGAGTGAACAAAAAACAAAAGCAAAAAACACAGAAATACAAGAACTAAAACATAAAAAACCCGAAAAAAAGTAAAGGTTATAAAAAAATTAATCTGAAAATGAAAAGTTTGTTTTACATCATAGCCAAATGTGTTTTTTGTAAAAATACATTAATAAAGAAATGTTAATAACAAAATTTGAAGTCAAAAAAGAAATCTTTAACAAACCAAAAGTATTAAAATTCCTTTATTATTCTTAATCGCAGCTATCTCTACCAACAGATTGTTACCTGCAAAAGATGAAACAATGACACTTGCCTGAAATAAAGTAACATAAACGAAATTTTGCCGGTGCTCAGTGAAGACGGGGTGGGTTATATTCAAAATTTCGTGATTGTTTTGAAAAACTTAAACAAAAACAAAATCAAAAGTCAAAATGAAAGGGCGCTAAGAAGGATTATAGCTTAATGGACTTTTGGCCCTTGCCAACCACAAGCCCGCGCCTGAAAGATACACTCTAAATGGACTTAGCTTAATAGAGTGTATTTCACTAAAATCGGAAATGAACTTAAATTTTACATAATGCGGAGGCCGACGGAATTAAATGTTTGTTTACAATTTAACTATTTAACATTTATTTGAACAAAAAAATTACTCAAAACAAGAAAATGGAACTATCAACAAAAAAAATATTTAAATCAACGCATAAAAAAATTGAAATGAACATGAAAGTTAAAAAAAAAATTTAAAGTAAATTCAATAATCGTATCAAAACAAACACAATTTTTAAAGAAATGAAACTAAAGTAAAATAAAAAAAACAATAGAAAATCTTAATTAAACAAACTACGAGCGTGTGTTCATTAAATAAATATCAATTCAATACAAAATGAAATAAATTAATCTATTTTAAAAACAAGATGAAAATTTAATAGTAAATTTTTCAGTTAACGTCAAACAAATTCTTAACACAATGAAATTTTGTCACATAGTTCTGACAAATACGGACAATAATCATTTATCAATTACATTATCAATGAAATCGTTAATTCACAGCACTTATTTTTCTTAAAAACTCTTTCTTAAAAACCAAAGTTTTTAAGACACTTAAACGCGTAAATAAAATTCACAAATTTTAAGTAATCGGTACAAAATAAATACCTTAAATTGTCGTCGTCGTAAATCCAAGAAAGAACTTGTAGTTGGATCCTGGGTTACCAATCGTAATCAGGAAGAAACGTTGAAAGGTGCTCCAATAAAGAAAGAACTATGTACAGTCGGAAGGTTTTTTCCATGAGCCGCCACAAAGGCAAAAATTAGATTGTGAAACACAAACTTACGAAACCAAATCGGTATCCAGTGAAATTCAATAAACAGTAATTGCTTTACGAAATAGAAAAGTTTTCCTTTATTTGATCGATTCACTGTACCATTGTTGAAGACTTCCGCGATACTTCTTCATCTAAAGGTGGTGACTTTAACCCCTGACAACTACATCACGGTACTTAAGTCATTTCGTACAACTGTCAGCCAACTTACTTTTTTTATCACCAAAATCACATATATCTAAACTTATTCGACTACCATTTCCACAATGGCTATGTTTGAAACTCCATGAAAGAAAACCATACCACCAAGAAATGCAAAGAGGGTGCAAACAGATTAAATAAAGTCACAAACGTAGTGTTGGACCACAGTGTTTGTTTCTGCGTAAAAATGTAAAATTGACAAAATCACATTTCAAGACGGTCATAAAATTAAAACTGTCTAATAAATTAAAATAATTACTTAATTTCCCACGTAATCTGATCGATTAACACAAGGAAACCAAGTACGACTGCACCAAGAATGCACTTAAAACGAAAAACTTTTAAACCAACTTAAAATAAACAAATCGCTAAAATAACTTTAATTACAATTATATATCGGAAGGGAAACATAAATTACCACTAAAATTTTGATCGGATAAAGAAAAATGGCAACTCAACACAGATTAGGGATGATTCAACCGCGTACTAATTTTGAACTAAATCAATACAAAATTTTATTTACAACTTTGCATAATAACGTTGCATTTAAAAACGTAAAATAATTTCTTAAAATCAGTCTGAAATCTATAAAACGATTCCACAATACAAGAAATGAATAACGTCAATTTAAATACCGGGCCTTTCATGAAGGTAATCGAGCAACTTTAAACGACGGTTACAAGATATCAAAACTAATATTTATTTACCTAAAATCCAAATTTCGAGAATCTCGTGTAGACATATGAAGTATGATACATTTTACAATTAACATTTTTAATTCATAATTAAATGAAAAATGTCGTAGCATGTAGGTTTTTCATTAATTTATACACACGATGTACTGTAAATTATTTTTATATATTTGTTTTGCATTAGGTAGTCCGTCTTTAAAACTGTCTGGCTTAAAACGTAAAATGTTTTTTTTTTAAATGGAATCCATGGTTGATGTTTTATGGTAGCTGATAATTTTTTGTACTTAATTGTTTTATGATAACCAATATATCTTACAAACAAAATCACTATACCAAATACCACAAATGTCTCTTCCACTATGTTTACTCTCAGGCACATGTATGGCAACTTTTGTAAACGTCGGTACTTAATATGGGCCAAATGCTCTTTAAAAAAGATGGCTCTATCGACTGGTGAAAACGCCAGTAGCATAGTACTTTTCGTTTAAAAAATATCGGCCCTAAAAGTCCGCCGTACAAATGTTGATACGCTTTATTTGAAAGAACTGATTAGCCAATATTTACCTACATGGAACATTTTAAAACTGATACTATGAAAAATGTTGAGTTAAAACCAAAAACTTGGTTCAGATATGTTGATGATACGTTTGTTGTATGGCCTCATAGTAAAGATAAACTAATCAGTTCTTTCAACATCTAAACTTTGCACATATTACCATTAAATTTACTATGGAGTTAGAACATAACAGCAGTCTAGCCTTTCTTGGTGTACTGGTGATAAAGAAAAATAACGAAAAGTTGGGGCATTCCGTTTATAGCAAGAAAACGCACACTAATCGATACTTAAACGCCAAATCTCACCGCCATCCAGTACAGAAGAATACTGTTTTGCATACATGCTAAAAAATCTATACGTGTGTCAGATAATGAAAATCTACAAAATTAAAAGGAAATACTGTTGGAATCCCTACAACAAAACGAATACGGGTTCAAAGAGATCCAAAACGCATGGAAAAGAGCAATAAATCCAAAAGTCAAAGAAGACTTATCACCTCTTACTAGCATCATACTGTATGGGTGCGACAGACAAAATAAGCAGGGTACTAAATAACAATATTAAAAATGTCTTTACGATTAAGGATACCCTGAACACCTGGTCACATCTGCTAAAGACAAACAAGGGGCTCTAAAACATGCCGGAGTTTACAAAATTCCTTGTTCCTGTGGATCAAGTTATATAGGACAGACGGGATGTTCTATTGAAGTTAGAGTAAAAGAACATATGGCTGACTGTAAACACCGCAAAGTTACTATATCAGCAGTGACAGAACACGTGTGGAACCAAGGACACACGCTGAACTTTGACCAAACTAAAGTGTTAGGTTAGAACTCCTTTCTACTTTCCCAGACTAATCCGCGAAGCTGTGGAAATAGAAGAACATCTATGCAATATGAACCAAGAAGACGGTTTAAAAGTCAGCAAATCTTGGCTACCAGTATTATATCCTCTAAAACAAAGATCAACCTTCTTGGAAAAGACATAAACCGTTACTCCGAGTAATAACAAAGTCAGTCAAGCGGTAATAGAAAGATAAAGTCCGTTTATTACGCTAATCGCTATTGGTATAAATATTGTCACGTACACTTTTTCTTTTAGTGACATTTACCACTCTGAAGATGCAAGCTGCCATGTCTTGCGAAACGTCAGTTTGTTTGGGTTCACGAACGGCAATACAGCAAAGGCAAAGTTCTACTTCTTCTTTTAGGTCTCAAAGAGAGATTAGCCTAAGTCTAGGTGTTTAACTACGACGCGGTCTAAGCCGAAAGTGGCTTATAATCATAAACTTAAACATCACTATCTGTAATTATGGAAATTGTCTATTGAATGTTCAAACATCCAGATTGAAATGACAATCGCTTTTGCACAATTTACATAGGTCATGAATAACATTCCAAAGTTATAATTCAATGCATTAATAACTGTTTAATTATTAAACCTTAATCACATAATGCATTAGTAGTAATAACCGTATCTTTAACATAAGAAACAACAAGCAGATTTAAGCAATCAAAATACTTCATAAGTTTATCAATTTTTGGTCGACGTAATGCTAACGCAACTAGGTTCACATTCTTGCTAAAATAGGTTTGCTGAAACGGGACCCGCTGAAACGGGAACCACTGAGTAGGGGGCCGCTAAATTGGAGTTACGTCATTATAACTCTACACAATAAGAAAATTGCTGCATACAATGGAAGTTATGTCAAACATTATTTAAAAAAAAAGACAATATATTCGTGAAAATCTCTGCCACTTTAAATAAGAAAATAAAAAAATATGTCAAAGACATGTCAAATTACTTAATTATCCTGCTTATACAAAGGATCTATCAAAGATATTAACAAAATTTGACTTCAGAACAGTTATTAGTTCCAAAAATAACTTACAAAGTTATTATATAAAACAGTATATAAAAGTAACTGTCAAACTGCGAACAAGTATATGTAGGACAAACTAAGAGACCGCTTAAAGTTTGGTTTAAAAAGCATTTGGCTCACATTAACTACAGAAGAGTGGATAAGTTCAGGGTTGGTAGCCATATGCTCGAAAAAATACATCAAGTAAACGATATATGTTTAATCAAACATGTTAATAATAGAAACCAGCTTGATGCAAATGAAATCCTGCAAACAAAAAATATTAATAAATAATGACGATCGAGAACCATTAGGTTTCTCTGAACTTTTAAACCTATATGACCAACCATGTGCATCGAAGCGCACAAATCTGTAGTAATTTTTATGTATAATATTTTTTGTTAAATAAAAAAACATCCTAAATTTTCTTTCTAATTTTGAGCCGCATTATTGCAAATACATCTTGTTAAAGATTTTGTTTTTTTAATTCTTATTTGTTATTTTCTTTGCTTCAAATACATTATTCAATATATTATTTTTCATTTAAACATAATTATTCTAAAGCTACAATATTTTTTTTGTTTTTTAATCGTTCATAATGTTTGTAAGTATAATTATAAAACATGTGCATTTGATTATTATATTAATACATGTGCTTTTGTATATTTAAATAAAAATTTGAAATATCTAGAGATTTGATTTTTTTACAAGAATTACGTTGATTCAAGCATAGCGACCTATTTAAAGTTTAATTAAATTAATAAAAATTTATTTTATTTTATTTGAAATTTTTAATTAATGAATTTTAAAATTAATTAAAGAACTCTTTTGATGAAATTTATGGATAATCTTGTGCTTTATCTTTTGTAAACGGGCAATTTATATTATGTTTGAAAACAAAATAAACTTGTGTAAACTTTTCAATCTATATAATTCAGCAATTTTAGTAAATGGTTAATTTTGTATATTATCTATTTATTTTTCATGTTTTAATATACATATATGAAATTATGTTCCTATTGTTTGATGGCAGAAGTTCAAATTTTTATAAAGAGTTATCATATAGTCTAGAAATTTTGCTCTGAAAATCATACACAATCTGAAACTAGAGTGTAACTGTAATATGGTAATAAATACTTTATTGTTGTAAACATTTTCTATACTATTGTAGATTTTGCCTTTGCTGACTACGTTTTTGTCTTTACTGTCAATTTTTTTTATTATAAAAACCCAATATTTTCATATTTTTATAAGATTAGCGTTTCACATTATTAAATTTAACGTTACGTTCACCGCAAAACTGAGTAGACTGTTTATTGAATTTTGAGGTTTTAATGAAGTAATTGACTTTTCATTCGGTACAATAAATTTCTACCAAAATGAAAACAAATAAAGACAACTTTTACAACGCTTCAATAGTAATTGAAAGATAAAATATTTATAGATACAAATTTAATTTATAGTCTTTTAGGTCATTCTTTGTTTCTGTCATGTTGATAATTCAATTTTAAAAATTAGCATAGTAGTTTTAAATCACAAAATAGTATTAATAAAAACTGAAGAATTTCTTCTTACTTGCATTACCTGTAACTATCGTATTTCATACCATATAATTAAATCGACAAACAAGAGGTTTTAACTTTTGAATAGTAAATTTTGCCTTAAAACTTAATTTCAAATGTAAATAAATTTAATCAGAAGTAATTACGAAAATAACAATTGACTTAAACAAGAAACAATGTTTTATAATGACAACTAAACGAAATTATTGTAATTATTTTAGTCGTACGAAATAACGTTCAACTCTGCTTTATAGAAACCAGATACAATAAAGATTTTATTCGGAAAGTTTAATGCTTAAAGGTTTGAAGATCTATTTGTTTTAATATCTGGAATAAGATAAATACAATAACGAAATAAAACGAAACAAGTATTTTATTGATGGCCGCCGTTTCGTACCAATAAAATATTTACGATGATGTTGAAATTTTATTCATTATCAAATTATACTAAATCTTGGTTTTATGTTTTCAATTATTAGAAATACGTTAGTGATTTTATATTTGATGAATTTAAATTTAAATGTATTGTGTTATATATTGTTAAATTAATTATAGTTATGTCGATTTGTAGATTGGTGTAATTGTTCAAAGTTTTTTTTTATACAGATATTTTGTTGACTATGGCGTTTAGGGTTGTTTTCTTAAGTTATTTTTAATGTTGTTTTAATTTACTTTCATCACACATAATTTACGGAAACATAACGTGACTAAGGGCCAATTTTACAAAGCTGGTATAGATGTCGGATAAGTTATACTCAGTTTAATTTTAAAATACTGCTATATTATTGGTTGTTGGTTTTATGCTAACCAATAATATGTCAGTATTTTGAAATTATACTGAGTATTACTTAACTGAGGTTTATACCATGTTTGTAAAATCGGCCCTAAGTAGGAAGTTTGCATATTGTTGATTTTAAACTATTTAAAATTGTGTTCAACATAGAAACGCACTAACGAAATGTCGACTGAGACAATATTTACTAAAAGAATGTTTTTTTATAAATTTGTCGATTAAGGCCCTCGAAAAACAAAACCAATTTGATAACAACACAATTTAACGTGAAAAAATATCATTTAGTAATTACTTCAACTACCAAAAGTACTTTTTAAATGAGGTATTGAATCGACGTCTTAATAATACACTCACTTCTATTTTCTAGTCTTATTCTATAGTTTTAAAAAGTATTTTATGTTTATGTTACATAAACTAACTAGTAAATCGATTTTTAATTAATATAAAACATAGGTGGAGCAAGAGGCTCGTATTTAAAACTTATTTGTTTATCTTTCGTGTCCGTTTTTCGAACTAATCGTTTTTTAACTAGGAGTTCGATAAAAAGGTCGGGTTTAGATTTACCCTTTGAAAACGAAATAAACACCTATTAGTTTAACCGTATTGTTTTAGTTACTGTTCTATAACGTTTAAATAACATTTGAAAATATAACTGTAGTGGTTTGTTACTATAATATTATTATTTAAAGTAAAACAATTTTTGATTTCTAAATATAAGGTAAAATCAGTAAAACTATTTAAATTGTAAACACGTTTTAACAATTGGATCTGTACAACTGGGTGTTAAAGCCTTAACCTGACCTAACTAAATCTAACCGAAGCTATAACTGAAGTGCCACCAGTTTCAAACTTTGAATTTAAGACATAACTTCGAGTTTAAAAACTCCATTGATATTTTTATAAAACCATTTCAAAGTTTTGGCAGTAAATATCATCACAAGTTTTACATCTTTCGATTCACAAAATTTAGCGTTAATCTGTAGAAATCGATTAATTTATTCTTATAATTAAATTTTATTTTATTGGTAAAAATAAAATTAACTGCATTTGTATTTTAAAACAAACTTATTTGTATTAATGTTGTTATGTATAATTATGTACCAAAATGATTTATGGTTTTTCAATATTTGTTCTTTTCCACTTTGATATAAAATCCATTATTGATTACGATATAAGTTACTTGTATAAGATAATTTTTACGTTCTTATTTTATTTTTGTTCTGATTTTTTATTTGTTACTAATGCTGTTTTGTTAAGAGGATTACATATATCACTTTTTTATGCTTTTCTTATTTTTAGGGTATATATTAAGAATTTTTTTGTACATTATTATTATTCTCTTTTTTTTTAATTACTTCAGTTGATATTTATTTGTATAACATTTTATTACTTTTTTTGCCTAATTGTACTTTATTAAGAATGTTTTCTTTAAAATAATGCTTAAATATTTAAAATTCTAATATATTACAAGACTGAATAATTAGATTCTTAAAAAAGTGTTCTAATTTTAGTCTAAAAAACTAAAGCGATTTATATAGTTTGTATAGTCCAGGACAGTGAAAATGACATGTACAGGTAGTAATTAAAGAACGTTTTAATCTTTCAGGTAAATAAATAAAGCACATTTTTACTTTACACCTTCTTATTTACTTTTCACGTGCTAAAAACTCAACACTCCTTTAGTTTAATCATTTGTGTATATTATTTTGGTAATAGGTATTTCTCATTTATTGCTGTCTCTACATGTTATTAAAAACAGATAAAAAATTGTATAAAACAACACTGCATTGAAATTTGTAAAATTAATGAAATAACAACGAAATCACAACAGCTAGAATCTATTTTTGGTTTCGTTTACAAATAAATATATAAATAACTTATATATTAAACTAATTACAAATAAATATCTACATTAATACGTATGTATTACTGGTTAGTTTGCATATTTAATGATTTAATTTATTTACACAGCAAAATAGTAAACGGGTAATTCTTGGTAAAGTTCCAATTTTAAATAAATCATTATCATTGCATAAATATTTTTCGAATATTTTAATTCCTGGTTTTATGTTTCTCTCAAGAACTATTAACTTTTAATAAACAAATAATTGTATAAATTTTGAAAAACGGAATCATACGTATATGAACAACTTCATTTGGCAATGTTAATTAGTCCACCAGTCAAAAATAATTCTTTTAATTTTTCAAAAGTAACTGTTTTTATTGGTATTTTAGTGTTAATAAAAAATGGTTATAATTTTTACTCAATCATTGCTTCGATAACTCTAACTATTTTATTTGTACATTACCATTATGCAGCCATTGCAAGGCTCTGTTCAACTGCGCGCGTTTCAACTAAAACTCATCACTTTTTAATAATAACCCACCAAAAATTTAAAAACTATAATGACCCACAGACATTTTAAAAAAATATTTCATTTCATTATTCAGCTTCAAAACAAAACAATGCTCCTACTATCTACTTACTAAAAAATCCAAAAAAATTTCAATATATAAGTAACGAAACTATAAATCAAAAATATAAAATATATAAGTTTGCTTATAAAAATAGCAAAAAACAAACTCCTTCAAAACAATAAATCGATTCTTAGAATGCCAATACACAAATACGATGGACTCAAACTTAAAGTCGCTGTACGGGTAACATACGACGTAGTGGTCACTGAAGGGGTGGAATGTTTTCTTCTTGTATTCACACTACTTTCCTCTTGGTAGCAAGATCAGGAAGTCTTCTTAACTATTTATTCCTACGTTGATAATCGAGCACTACTTTACGAGACTATCATTGCCAAAAATGTTGCACTAATTGTTGCGTTCTATTAAACAATCGAAGACGGTCAGAATGCGTGGTTCTACAATCATGTTCTAGCAAAGCGGTTAAAAGACGAAGGATTAAAAAATGACTTGGAGTTAAACAATTCAAATCCTCAAAGTCACTCAGTACGCAGGATAAAAGTCGGTTATTTAACACAGATTCGATCCTTTTTGGCACCGTATAAAAAGAAAAAAAGTTAAATTACTATTACCTAGTACTCTTCTTAGATGTAATTTCACCGACTTTACTGAACCCTCCCATATTCTCCTTTGTGCGGGGCTCTAGGAGTGATAAACTTTTACTTTATTTGTTGCTGACTAAGACGTGCAATATTATCATCTTTATCTGACTCGTTAGAAAAAAAAATGATAAAAATCATTTAAATAATTGCTCAAACAGACAAATTTTTTTGCATTGATACTTGATATGCTGTAAGGAACACCTCTCCTAGCAGTGAATCTACTCAAAACATCAAGGCAAGGTTATTTCGTTGTTAATTTGATAACAAGTTCTAAATGCATCGCTTTAGTCGATAAAACCACAAAAATACAAATATAAGTCTTTATTAATTAAGCGCCTCTGGTATGGCGATCCTTGATTAAAATAGAACTCTTACGTTATAAACTAGTAGCACATAAGCTTTTACTCTCTTTGACAGTAAGCTACTCATCTGTGAATAATTAAATATTGGGTATGCTCTTAAACATTTTCTAACTACTAATTTTGCAGTGTTTCTCCCCGATACTGGCCAAAAATGTTCTCTTACTAACGACATACTGTTGGGTACCACAATGTAAATAAGTTGTATAAAAATGTTTAAAAATTAATAAAGTTGATTTATAATCTTTGGAAAGTAATAAGGAATGTTTTTTTTATTAAAGTTAAACTTCAACTGCCTAAGTACCACCTACTCGCACACAGCCATTTTCATCAAGAAATGGATTTAATGATTGGATTGAAGAATGTTTTATGTTGAATCTCCTTTTAAGACCATTTATTTCTTAGATAAATTCTTCTCTTTGACAAGTATACACTAACTTTTCAGTAGCATGTTTTAACTAACTTACGCTTAAATAAGAAAATTTCCCATTAACCTTAAGAGCTCTACAATTTTCGACAAAACTGATAACATATGCGAAAAAACGTTTAAGTTTTTTAAAACAAGAGAACTTATGAAAAATGCTAAACGATATGATCAATTTAGCATAATAATCGGTCCTTTTCAAACTCCATGGGTTCGGTTTCAATCAAATGCTAGTTGACCCTGTAATTATACTCAAGCAAATTTAAAAAATCGGGTCCATTAAATCAAAATTTATTTTTTTTTTTATACAAAACCTTATAACGATTTGGAGCAGAATTAATCTAATTTAAAAGAATCTGTCCAATATAATAAATTATCGAATGTAACCTCAAAATTTTTTTAAACGTTATTTATAACTCTGCTGCTGCACATATTTCCAAAAGTGGAATGGTTATGGAACGCAAATGTGCTACACGTGATTTAGCTGTGACAGAGATAAACTCAACCATGTTTTGGAACTAGCATCACAAAAACTATGAGTTTGTAAACTAACAACATTTTATTTTATCAGACGAAGCACAATAATTTCGTTAATGCTTCAAACTCTGACCAAATAATGGTCAAATTCTGCAAAGTGTTTTGACCCCACTCAATTTTTTGTCGCCATAGAAACTACAAAATCAATTTTCCTCAGATAACGACGAGTGCTAAGATGCCCAAAAAGTCGAATAATTTCGCTAAAACTAGACAATAAATCTCTTTTTTGTATAATTAGCCTCCAAAATTAAAAAAAAAATAAAAATATTTTATCCTCTTTGTAATTCCAACTGATTTCCAAACCCTTAGCATTCGCTCTTTTTCTATGAGGAACTGATACCAAAATAAATTAGTTTTCTCATTTTTTAAAATGTTGCTACTGTTTGATACAAAGTTTCGGATTGTGAAACAACCAGACTCTAAGTTTCTGAATATTTGTTTTTGTATTAAAGATATTGATTTTATGGTTTGACTACTATATAACAAATCATTCATGTAGAAGTTCTTTTGAGTTACTCGGGTGGCTTCCGAGTACCGACTTTATTTATTTATTAGCTAAAAACACTGGACAACAGTTGGCTAAGAAACTCGCAGAAGTTTCTCGAAAAAATCTTTTGTAATATTTTTTTGTTCTTACAAACTTCAATCATTCTATACATTTTTTCAATGTTGCCAGTTAACGCAAACTGGAATTGACAAAAACGAATTAAAATCTCGACTAATTTGTCCTGAACTGGTAGACCACTGATCTGACTATCATTAAAAGAAATACTACTCAATGTTTTTAAACTAGTGTTAAAAACTACTCTGCCCTTGATTGTCAAAAAATCTTTTTTGAAAACGCAATGATGAGGTAAAAAGAAGCTAGGCGTGTCTTTTATATATGTAAGGGATCATCAAGAGTGTTAAAATGTGTAGATAAATTACTCGGGGATTGGTTGATGAAAGAAACTTGTCTATTATCTGTCTGTTTATTCAATCAAATTTGTTATTAAGACGTCGCTCTAGACAGCTCTGAATTTCTTAGATCAGCAAGGTTCAGTTTAAAAGGAATAGAAACAATTAACCTTCCTTTCTCATTTTGTTTTACCGTATTCATAAAATGCGTTTTGCAAAATTTCTTTTCGCCTAAAAATAATGATAAAGCCGATTTGAGCTTTGCCTGAACAGTTTTCCATAATTTAGCCAATGATTGATTAACAACGTAAACACTCTCAACGCCATTACCAACAGCAGGGCTAACATATGTTTCAAATAAACTGATAGAAACCTTTAATCGAAGGCGAACCCGTATCTTGCGTGACAGGCATGCTTTTCCTTAACGAACCTCCGTACGATCTTATTAAATTGAAAATAGATGAAGCGCCTAACAAAATATTCACTTCTCCGGTACTATTAAACGACTTGTCAGCTAAACACAAATGAAAAATATCTTTAAATATTCTTTCGGAAATGAAACAACCGGCAGATGTTTTGTTATTCTATCAACTACTAAACAGTTTGTAATACTTGTAAACTAATAACTGCTTTGATTTGATTTTATCATAATAGAAACGATTTCAAACACTTGTGCTGTTATACCACCAACACCTTTAACTGTTGTGTCGACTGGCTTAGATTTCAAACCCAGCGTTTTACTCAATTTTTTTGTGTTAACATTACTTTGACTCCTACAGTCCAATAACGCACGTGCCTGTATTACACGAGTCTCGTTTTAACTAATACTTTTGCAGTACACAACAAAACATCTGAATGTATGTAGAACTCGTAGAACTATTAGGATCAGGTGTTTGACTCTGTGTTCTATTTTCTTTAATAAAGGGTTGCTCTGATTTTGGTTATTCATTCATCTGCGTTAAGATTTTTCCATTTCTTTACAGAAGCGGTTCACAATTTTTTAATAGAATTGAGGTAAGGTGATTTGGCAGACCATGGTAAATCTTCATTTCCGGATAATCCTCAAACCAGTTTTACACTATACGTGCTGTATGGACTGTGCAATTATCTTGCACAAACACAAATGTTTCCACCTACAGTAGGTAACATCACGTATTTTATAGTTGCAATGTAGATTCTTGTATGAAAAAAAAACTTTTACCAGCATTGATGAGTCTATTTATTCATTTAAAAAGTATCTGCTTTCGTTTTGCCTCCATAACATACAAAAGTCCTGCGATGACAAGTTTTATCCGAAAATATAACGTTTGACCAAGCCTTATTCAAATTTTCGTTACAAAATTGCAATGGTAAGATCAAAATTTTTCTTGCGAGTTGATGACAATGTGTTCCTCCAACGTAGAGTCGACGCTTTGTTGTTCTTCTACTATACGGTAATTGCAAATTTTCTTTAATTTGAAACGTTGATACAAAACGTTCATTATCAGTCAGCTCCACAATGACAATCAATATCTTGAGACGGTGTTGTGGCACGTAATGCACCTGTTTGATTTATTACCTAATTCTTCAGTTTTATTATCGCAGATCCAACGGTTTCTCTTAAAATAAAGATTTCGTTGGAAAGCAAAGCCACAACCAAAAAACCTAAAAAATCAGTTTTAAATTACCTAATTTTTTCAAATACTCCTTTCTAAAAATGTAACAATGTAAAATATTAAAATATTTGTTTTAAATGTAATCCGGCAATTAAGAAAACTTATGATTAGTGAAGAATGACATTGTAAGTAATCGTTCAAAAGAATTAATTTTACATTCTGCGTAAACTATAAGTCGTGAGAACATCGCTAAATAGTTTTGCTTTAGTTATTCAGTTAGTTATTTATTTATTAAACAAGTTTAATTAGTGTGATCTTAAAGTGACAGTGTAGTGCAATTGACTAATCATAATGGAGGCAGATACGGGCGGCCATAGGTCGCCCGAAGATACCAGCGTCGATATGACAAAATCAGTAAATGCGGTGAGCGATAAAACACCATTTAATTTGTTAAATAAGAAAGCATATATAAATACAAATAATAAATATGATTCTTCGGATTTTGGACCCTATTATGTGTTTATTGAACACAAAAATAAAAACATTGGCCGTTTATTCCCTATTCGAATTGGATACTATCTCCATGAATGTACGACCTTTAAAAATAGTATCATTGACATAAAAT
The DNA here is from genome assembly GCA_035610365.1 of Aquatica leii. NCBI lineage: Eukaryota > Metazoa > Arthropoda > Insecta > Coleoptera > Lampyridae > Aquatica > Aquatica leii. The sequence goes on from CM069436.1 coordinate 68,861,360, forward strand.
CCTTAGGAACTAACAAAGTTAAAGTAATATTTAATTCTTACAAGGATGCTAATAATCTAATCAATCACGATGTAATAAATAAAAATGAACTGATTGCCTATATACCCACATTTTTCACACAACGTAAAGGACTAGTCAGAGGTGTTGATACATTTTTTGACGAAAAATATTTAAAAGATTCTATTGAATCTACAAAAAAAGTTGTAGCAGTTGATAGAATGACAAAACGTATAACCGACGCAGATGGAATCAATAAATACATTAAAAGACAAAATATTATAGTTACCTTTCTCGGAAATACCCTCCCAACAAGCATACGAATAAACAGCGTAAACTTTATTGTAGAACCATATATCCACCCTGTAATTCAGTGCAGAAAATGTTTACGGTTCGGTCATAGCACTAATACTTGCAGAGGTTCAATGAGATGTATAACTTGTGGAAATTCTCATGACGAAGGAAATTGTTCACAACAATTATTTTGTGTACACTGCAAATCTAATAATCACGCATCCATTGATAAAACCTGCTCTATTTATTTAAAGCAATGTGAAATTAAAAAAACTATGGCAATTAAAAATATTTCCTTTAAAGAAGCCGACACTCTAATAAATAATCCGTCATATTGCAAGATAATAAACAATAATAGATTTTCATTACTGAATACATTAGAAAATTTTCCTGAATTGGCCAAGCCGGATATAACACTTAAAAACCATATGCAAAAGTAGTTAACAATAATTATAGTACTCAACTTTCCACCTCGCAGACATTATCAAAGAAACGAAAAGCTCTTATCTCACCCATATCTACAATTACTTCACCTCCATTATTCGATGTCTCTAAAGCCGTCACACAAAGTGTTCTTCCCAACCCCTATCGTCCGGATTTTATGCAGTTTAAAGAAAATATGATTGAACAAATTACAACTTTGGTTACGAATATGATTAAAACAGTTCTTCCAATGGAACAAGACAATAAAGTAGGAAATTTTAATATCAAAGAACACATTTCTTCAATTTTTGAAAATTCGAAATTATACGACAATGGCGCAGCACCAAACAGTTAATTCTTTAAAAATACTACAATGGAACTCAAGATCAATTTTAAAAACAATCAACTTTGTCAAATTATTTAGCAAGGAATAATATACAAATAATTATCATATCAGAAACATGGCTAAAGCCATGGTCAAATTTTAAATTAAACGGATACAATGTTGTACACGTAGACCGACAAGATGGTTACGGAGGTGTAGCCATTTTAATAGCAAAAATTATTCCTTTAAACCGATTGAAATTAACAACAATTATAATCAAGGCATTGAAGTATGTGCTATTCAACTAACGGTTAGTAAAATTACAATAGTTTCTATCTACAAGCCTCCCAATATCACTGCAACTCAACAAGATTGGTCTAATTTATTCCAACAATTTACTGGTCAAGTTATTATAGGTGGAGATTTTAACAGTCACCACAGTTCTTGGGGATCCTCCATAAATAACGATCAAGGTAGACGGCTGGACGAAGCAATAGAACAAACAAGCTTTATTATTCTTAATGACGGTTGCCCTACGACAATACCACTACCTAATCGTACAAATTCAGTTTTGGATATTACCCTATGTTCAGCAAATCTGGTAAATAAAATCTCGTGGTCCGTTTTGGAAGATGCTCTGGGCTCCGATCATTTTCCAATACTAATTGACCTGCAAATAAATACAGTAAATACCATAATAACACCTTACTGTAAATGGAACTTCAAGAACCCAAAATGGAATTTATTTAAAAATAGTGTAACGAATACCTTGTCACAATTCGACGAAACAGACAGTTCTCAATTAAACAATTATAACAAGTTTGTAAATGCAATTAACAATGCTTGTGATCTATCATTTACTAAAAGTAAACCATTCATACCTAAATGTCGTACACCTGTGTGGTGGGATCAAGAATGCACTGATCTTATAAACAAAAAAAAGGAAGCTTTAAAAAAATACAACAAGTTATCTAATTTAAGTAATTACCTCAACTATAAAAATGTAGAAGCAGCGTGCAAACGTTTACTACTTGCTAAAAGCAGAACAAGCTGGAAAGAGTATTTAAACACATTAAATAAAAATACACCACTTTCAGAAATATGGAAGCGAATTAAACACGTATCTCCTAAGCATAAAGACAAAAAATTTGGTATCTTATCGGAACCACTTATTAATGACCTGCTTGATAGATTTGCTCCGCCCTATGTTTCTAATAATTTTCAGAAGAATACAACTAATACTAACCAACTTTTAGACAAACCATTTACATATGATGAACTTGAATCTTCTCTTCGTCACTCGAAAAATACATCACCAGGTAGAGACAGTTTAACGTATGAAATAATAACACAATTACCTCAGCTAGGCAAATATTGGTTACTGAAAATATATAACGAGTGGTGGGTACAACAAATATACCTATCAGACTTAAAGGAAATAGTGATAACACTTCTACTAAAGCCATCTAAAAACCCATCTCTTACCTCTTCGTATAGACCTATTTCTTTAATGTCATGCATTACAAAAACTTTCGAGCGGATGATTAAATGTCGATTAGAATGGTATTGCGAACACTACTCTAAATTACCTGTAAATCAATACGGTTTTCGTAGAGGGTTTGGTACTATAGATGCCATTACTCATTTGGTAACAGATGTACAACTTACGCTTAGTAACAACAAATATTTGTCTTGTTTATTTGTGGATTTAGAAGGTGCATATGAAGCCGTCAATTTACAAATATTAAAATCAAAGTTAGTCGATCTTAACTTATCCGACAAGTCCTCTCTTAATATTGTTAATCTGTATACTAATAGGAAAATATTTATTAAAGATCAAAACAATAATCTGCATGGTGGTAAAATAGTAAATAAAGGAATACCTCAAGGTTCAATTTTAAGTCCTCTACTATTCAACATATATACAGCTAGTTTACACAGCTTGTGGACTGATTCTATTCAATGCATACAGTATGCAGATGATTTATGCATTTATTTTACACATGATAAATACGAACGTTGCAGGATAATTTTAGAAGATATAATGTATTCCCTTAATAATTGGATGATAACACACGGTTTCTCACTGTCACCAGAAAAAACATCTCTAATGACGTTTACAAGACATAGACTAAACATCAATAATTCTATGCGCATAAGTAATGTTTCAATAAAATGCGTAAAGTCATATAATTATCTAGGCATTATACTAGACTCCAAATTATTGTGGACTAAACATATTCAGAAAATCACGGAAAAATGCGAAAAAGGGATAAATTTGTTAAAATATGTTTCCAAAGTAAAATGGGGAGCAGATCCACTTACAAGCCTATTACTATACAGGTCTTATGTTAGATCAATAATCGATTATGGTTCCATACTATACGGTTCAGCATCGAACTCCAATCTTCTAAAAATAGACAGAGTCCAATACAAAGCATTAAGAACATGTATTGGTGTAATGACGTCATCTCCAACTCAAGTCATCCTAGCAGAATCTCAAGATCCTCCACTAAGACTCAGGAGACATTATCTAGCAAAAAAACTTGTAATTAAGTATAAAGTTTTTAACAACGCAATACAAAAAAAACTGCATTCTCTTATGATTGAATGTTTGACTAATAAATATTTTCAAAAGAAAAATAATCCGCCAATAGTAGAGGCTTATTCAGATACCTTATGCTATTCAAGTATGACGTCAACAAATAAACTTTATTTATTTTCGATGAATCTTATTGCATACACTACCAAATCCACAGTTATATTTCCTAAATATTCAAACAACGCCAACCTTAACTACAGTTTGCTAAAAGAAATTCTAGATAATTATCAGAATTCTACTATTATTGCAACAGACGGGTCCAAAACATCGTCGGGAGTAGGATGTGCTTTCATCAATTGCAGTACTAATCAAACTTTCCAATTTAAGATCCATCAAGAAAGTAGTATTTTTTCTGCTGAAGCTTTTGCAATAGAGAAAGCTTTACAATGGTGTTCTTCAAATGATTGCACTGACAAAATAGTAATATTATCCGACTCAAAATCAGTGCTAGAAACTGTCTCAAATTTTTCTGCAAAACATGCTAAGAACGAAATTCTATGTAACATAAAGCTCAATGAACACCAGTTAAAAGAACACAACACAGATGTCATATACATATGGGTAAAAGGACACTCGGGCATTAAAAAAAACGAAATCGTCGATACATTAGCTAAAGCAGCAGTATCGATAACAAACAAGGATAATATTAACTTCTTACCTTATCAAGACACCTATAACACTTTCAAAAAACAGATGAGAACAAGTTGGGAAAGACTCTGGATCAATTATAGTACTAATCATAAAAATAACTATACTCTTCTTAATCCTACGTTACCGAAGACAGTATTTCATATTCAAACCTACCATGCTTCGAAATTTGTATCCAGCTGCATTTCCAGATTAAGAATAAATCATGGCAAATTTCCGGCACACTTATTTAGGTTAGGACTTGTTAATCAAGCAAATTGTAATTGTGACAATGTTTCATATGGTGATGCTAATCATCTTATGTTTTCGTGTAACAATTATCCGCAATTATGTAATACGTTATTGCAATCACTATTAGCTTTAGGTATACCGTTGCCTGTTAATGTAAATTATTTAATTAGTTTAAATAATATAAATGTTATACACAATATTATTAAGTTTTTTAAAAATGCGAATGTAATCATTTGAGTTTAATGTATAAATTCTGTGGCTAATGGGTTAACCCTAAGGTCAAAATAAACTAATAAAAAAAAAAAAAAATTAATTTTACATCGAGGGGATAGCTCGAAATCACAATCACGATTAAAGTTATTAGAGTGTTCAATAATTTATATGATCTCTACGATTTTTACTGTAACACAATCAGAGTCGAGTTTAACCAACTGTCACAGCTTTACTTCTTCTTTATATACAAAAACTACTTCTTCTTAAGTCACTTCTATGGAGTTTAAAATCTGGTTTGGTTTACAAATGACAGTTTAATTCTTGACAGTCTGGAAACATTAGCCCTGTCTAGAAAAATTTTAGTGATTTTACCAATTGATTACTTAATTATTTTAACAAGTCTGCTAAATGCCTGAATGTCTGAAGCGTTAACTTAAATTATCTTTTTAACTAGTTTGAACAAAAAATAGAAAATCTAGAAAAATATATAGAAACGTCATTTTGACGTTTATTAGGATTAATTAATTAAGATTATGAAAAAAAAATGTTTCTATTGTGCAAAAGTAGCATAAACATCAGACATTAAGGTCTCAGACAATATTGAGAACTTCGCTTCGGTCAGTCTGCAAACATTGTCTTCAACCGGTAAAAAGTCTTTACTGTTTTTAATACTTAATATACTATTAGTTGCTGTAAATATTTATATCGTTTGAGTAAATATTTTCTGTAAACAGTTCTAAAGGCAGAAAATATTAAAAGTTGAGTTGAAATATTTTTTGTTAATCAAGTCTCTAAACTGGATGTGGTTTGAAGAAACCTAAACGGTGTCGGAAAATGCAGTTTTCTGATATATATGACAAAAAACGTAAATTAATTACTGCTTCACAGTCGCTTAGTATGGTTGTTAGTTTCTTGCAATATAAACTGATCTCTCCAAGATTTCAAAATTTCATGATCTGCACAATATTTTCCTACCATCCTCCCCACCAAGCTGCGATTAGTGGATTAAATTGCCATTTTATTTTCTTTCTGTGTAAAGCGTTGAAATTTGGAATCAATTGATCTGTCCATCTGCATCGTTAAAATGAGTGCCGTTACTTAAATACATTACAGAAACCCTACCTTTTGTTGCAATAGATCTACGAATTACCGCAAGGAAACAATCTGTAGACAACATGCTAACTTTAAGTAGACAGTTCTGTATATCGCACACGTAAATATTGCAATCGACGAATTTTCTTGGTTTTTAAAATACTTTTTTTGCGTTTTAGGAGAATATTTATGCCTAATACGTGTAAACTCTACAAATAGAATAAGTAACTACAAAAGTAATTTACGTAACAGAATCGTAAGTAAGACATAGCATAACGAACGTTAATGTAACGCAAGGCCGTAATTGCTATAGAGAAGAAAACGTTAACTAGCCGATTTTATACCGGCGTAGTTCAAATAGGTTTGAAACATACCGCGGGTGAGATAAGTTTTTGTTTTTTAGATGCAATCATGTTTGAAATTTTATAACTGCTGTAATGTCGTTCCTAAACCCGTAAGCCGGTTTCACACGTATCGATATTATCGGTGTCGATGTCGCTATCGGTATCGAACAGACTTTTCACACAGAGCGATAAACAATATGTCGAAATCGCAATAGAGATTATATCGCCGTTATCATTTGCAATGGCGCGGTGTCGTTGGTATAAGATGAATATATTGCAATTTATTTCAACTGCAAATTCATCACTTGACGGTTGTGTTATACCTGTAGCTTACAGTATGATGTTATATCTATTATATTTACGAAAGAAGAAACTAACAGAACGTAGAAAAAGACGGTATTGGCTGCATTTAATCTTATCTAAAAGATACGTAAATCGTGCATTCTATACCATTTTTGAAAATTTGCGAGGATATAATCATGAATTCTCTAATTACTTTAGAATGAGCGTAGAATCCTTTGATCACATATTGGACAATTTATTAAATGATTTACAAAAGCAAGATACCCAAATGAGATTGTGCCACCAAAAAAATGCTAGCAATCACATTGAGATAAGTTAATGAACTTCATTACAACCCAAAACTTTATTAAACAATGTGCAGTCCAGTAATAGAATTTACGTTTAATAAATTTGAAAATATTCTATTTCCGACTTATTACCGTTTTGTGTATGTGGATATCGGTGCTTTTGGTAAAGATTGCGATTCGTCGGTTTTAAAAAAAAAACAGTTTTTTTTAAATTACTTGTAGTTTATGAAGTCACGCATAAAATTTAACAAACTGGTGCTATAGAGATCACTGTATGTTGGTAGTACGATTTAATAACAGCACAGTTCAAAAATGTACGACAAAACACGGTTACAATTCAGTAACTAAAAATTACCACCAAAAAACAGTGTATAGCTTATAGGCTATAGGAATATATCGGTATGATTGTCAAAATTCATCAGACAGTATTTCCCAGTGCTGATGATCCCCAAAAAAGTGAAACGGCCGTAGAGTGGTTCTCTCTAGTAATAATCTTTGTAATTATACTAACATAGTTACTTACATTATATTTGTTGGTGGATTGTAACCGTGTTTGATCGAAACATTTTTAAATTTTCCAGTTATTAAATCCATCTACCAACATGCAGCGCTCTCTACAGCACTTTAGTTTATAAAAATAGTGTTTTTACTACAACTAAACATGGAGATAATGTTTTTTAACATTAAAACAAAGAACAATAATGCAGTGAACAAATAATTGGACATTTAGATGTGGATGGATGGAGAGTTGTAGGGTTTTTTTGATCAATAATTTGTTTTAAATTTAAAAACGCAAGTTTTCACTATTGGTTTTAATATATGTACATGAATTTTAAAAAAACACAAGTAACCTATGCAATCAATAAAATTTATAAAATCCGTGAACTATTTGATACAATCAAGTTGTATTTAAACAAAAATGCAGAAAAATCAACGTATTTTTAGATTCCGAAATTTTGTTTAACCAAACCTTATAAACCGTTATATCTACATTATTTAACTTCTTAAAATTTAATAAAATATTATTTTTCTTCAAATATTAAATTATTATTATAAAAACTTCATGCTTGAAATATACATTTTTTTTCAAATTCAAACACAAATATTAGTTCTTAAAAAATATTTGAGAAATGAACAAACGTTAGATTATAAATTATTCCATTTATTTGAATTAAATTTTAATATTTAATTTGTATGAAACAGTTCGTAAATTTGCATTGTTTGTACAACTTTATTATACAAACATTTTAAAAAATGTTTTTGTACGTCGATTTGTTTTAAATTTAAACAATAATGTTTATCGAAGATTTAATGTTTAATATGTATAATTTAAAATTCTGTATAGTATAAAATATCGTAATATATAACAAATCCAAGCTAATTGTACTTTTATTTTGGTTATTAGTACTTTTAATTAGCATTAAAATTTTATCTTGTACCATATAGGTGCATTAAAATTATGATGTAGTTTTTTTTATTTGTACAACTGTTGCATTAAGCAATAACCACAACATGCGAACACAGAAAAAATTCCCTAATATTTCAATAACGTGCAAACCTGCATACTATTTTTAATTGCACATGACATCCCATGCATTATGTAGTGTACAAACCAAAAAGTTTGAAAATGAAGTGGTGAACATGTAGTTAATTTTTACTGCATACATAAAAATTTTAAATTACGCAAACTCAAAGTACGTTCATTTTGAAATTATTTATTAGTTTTTATAATTTTTTTATTGACTTTTCAAGTGGTCTTATTTATGTAAAACTCAAATTATATATTTAATTTGATACTAAACACGTACTGTGTTAGCTAAACTGATTTATTTTTAATGCTAAAATTAAATAGAACTCTAAGAATTATGTCACGTATGTAGAAAACCAGACAGCGACTTTTGTACAACAGTACAAGCAAATAAATGTAAGTACTTCGAACGTGCAACGCTTAGAAACAAACTTGAAAATTAATCTCTTTAAAGACCATTACAAAATAATACACAATCTACGTTATAAATTACAGCTTACGCAAAAGATGAGAAGAAAATTACATTTACCAGAAATTTTACCTTTTTTGACATAACTTAAAAACTTTATTAAATGTTTAAATGACTTAATTATTTTTATCGTAGAATATTAATACCAGAAGTAACAATTTTATTTAATGCAAACTAATGTAAGATAAAAATTTTTATTTAAAATTTACATTTAGTGTATAGGTTATTACGTAACATCTGTACTATACTAACTACATATAGAAAGTATATATTGTTAAACCATTTAAAGGATAAAAGGATTTGATTTTAGTGCAAAGTATTAGACTATTTTTTCTTGTAGTAGTAGTCTTTAAGTACAGAATCAAGCTTTTCAGTTGCTAAAAGAGGTGGAAGACATTTAATGTTGAATTTTATCTTGTGATAAGCACTTGAGCAGAATCAGAAACATACGGCCAAACATTATCGTAAAACAATATTATTCCCTAGATAAGTGTTTCGCGAGTTTTGTTCTACGCATCTTTTTCAAGTTCCTTTATCTAAAAACAAAAAGTTAATTTGTTTTTTCTCACAATATTGTAGACGTTGTCCACATTGCTCTACAAACGTCAAATAACATTTACAAAAACGGTAATTAAAAGTTTTTGCTTATTACATTTATTTTGTTCCATTATTTTTTAATTTGATTACGATACGATAAAATACAGTGCAATTAAATAACAACTTCAGTGACAACTGAATTTAAAAAAAATTAAGGAAAAGGCAGCGAGATGTAAAATGATCATTGTTTTCAATTTGAACGTTATCACTTGTATTTAGTTTATCTTATTCTGTTTATAAGACTGCATTTGTTCTAAGTAAAAAACTAAAGACTAAAAATTTTGAATTAGTTATACTATTTGTAATGCGGAGAATAAACGTGAGTTTGTAACAGAACAGACAACGGTGGGTATTACTGCGTAAAAGAACTTTTAAAGGTAAAAACTAAACGTATTAAACCTACTTCGTATAGTAAGAACGTGCTAAGATAAAAGTGCTGAGAATAGAAAAAAAATAGAGACTCGAGACAGATACAAGCGCAGGCCAATAAAACATTGAACACTCAAGTTTGGCATATTTGAACGCTTTGGTAATACTATACAAAAAAAATAAAAGAGTTACATTAAGTTTAGGCAATTTTTAAATAAAATAATACAAATGGAACGCGACTGTTTAAACGCAATACCTTTGAACGCAGAGAATTTTAAACTTGTATAAACGCATACGCATTTTTTTTTCTATACAAAGTAAGAAAAGTACGTATGTATAGTAGTGAGTTTGTAGAAAATAGATTTGTTCTGTGTTTTGTCATGTTAAAAGATAATAAACAAAAATGTATCTAATTAAATTTTATACATAATATAATTTAAATCTTAAAATTAAAAACTACTATTCTTAATTATAAGCGCACTACGTGAAAAAAAATGCAAATACACTGACATAAGCCGATATCTATTTAATTAATTTGAAGGTAAAAAACGAATTTGAGAACCAAATTCAGCAGTCACAGTTTACATTTCAAAGTACCAAAATGAAATAATGTGTTTGTGGTTTAATATACATCAAATTTTGTTCAAATATTAAATAAGAACACATTTGATTTTGTTACAGTTCATTAAAAACCAATAATCTTAAAATATTCTGTAAGTACCCTAACAATTTTTGTTAATATGTGTTTTCAAATAAATTTAATAACAATTTATTAATTGTTTTATCTTCGCGTTGAAACGTCTAAATGTACTTACGTATAAAAGTACTTGCGTTCAAATGGCATGCGTTGCATAGATCGCGTTCAACTGATTGCGTTAAAAGAATAGTACCAGTTTTTTTACAGTAGAAGACATTGTCATAGCAGGATAATGAAGTAAGCACGCTAAAAATAGAAAATAAATAGAGAAGAAAAGACTGTAGCTGGTTATTTATCTCAAAAAAAATTTGATACAAAGATAAGTAAATTCAATAGTAACAATAAAAAAGAAGGCATTAATATTATAAGGGGCACTACTAGTACTAAACTAGACGTTAAATAAAATTAGAAAAAATATTAGGGACAACAATAAATAAAAAAAAGTAAAATTACCTACAATCTAAAGAAATAAGTAAAATATTTTTAAATGTACCTTGTATAGTGAAAATAATATGAATTGCTAAAAAGTGCTAAGAACAGAAAATTAAAAAGAAACCCATAACAGAAAAATAGCGGTAGTAAATATTACATAACACAGATATAATACCTTTAAAAAATTGAATATGTGGTGAATACAACTTAAATTAAGATTTTATTTTTATATTTTCTGTAAATAGTTTTTATATTAGGCCTCCTTTTTATTATTCTTCTTTTTTCCATCTATTTTTAAGTCTATCCCGTGATTTTCAATCCTTTGGTGAAAAATCTCAAACTTTCTTTACCATTCTAACGTCATTCATCTTTGATATGTGGCTATTCCATTCAGATCTTTTTCTAACACATTTATCCATCTTTAGTAATTCAGAGCTGCATCTAATATTCTCGTTTCGTATGTTGTCTTTTCTGGTTACGTCCATTATTTTCCGCAGCGTTTTCATCTCAGTTATTTCCAATGTTTGTTTGGTCTTTACTGTATCCGATCTTGTCTCAGCAGCGCACGTCATGATCGTTCTTCTGACTAATTTATATATCCTGACTTTAGATTTATTTCTGAGATATTTTTTGTGCCATACGGTGTTATTTAGGCATGCTGATATTTTTGCTGTTTTTTCGGCCATGATGTTCAACCTCTCTTGTCTATACTCTATTACTTGTGATCTTGATCTCTAAGTACCGTATTGACATCGTCTGCTCTACCATGCTTCCATTTACTTCTCATTTGCAGCATAACGGTTTTTTGCTGATTGTTAATGCTTTTGTCATTTTGTCCAACTCTTTAGTCTAAAGTTTTTACAGACTTTATTGAATTGAAATAACAAGCGCTGCCGGTTATGTTTGTTCTGATTTCTTGATCTTCTATTTTATACCCGCGGGGACATTTCTGGAGTGTTGTTTATTTTATTTCATTCATCACCTATGTTAAACAGAATGGTTTAAGTGAATCCCTTTGTCTGATTTCTTTAGTAATCTGGATATTATCTGGCATTAATCCCATGTGAGTTTTTACTTGTGTGTAGTTGTCGATGTATATGTTCCGTATAAGGGATATCAGTCCATCCGATCTATTGCCTTTTTCAGATTTAAAAAACACATAAATGCATGCTTGTTAAATTGTAATGGTTTTTCTGTCACTTGTCTGACTAGAAATATTGCATCTACGCCGGCTTTATTGTTTCAAAATCTCTGTTGTTTGTCTCTTAGTTTTATTATTTCTTCTAATTTTTTAGTAATCAGTTTCGTTGTGATTTTTAAACCTGTATTCAGTAAATTTATCTTCGGTAATTATCGGGTATTTTTTTTCGCTTTTTTTGAAAATTGGGACCGTGATGCTTAATTTCCACTCATCAATTCCTATGTTAGTGCTTCTCTTCCATATTTTATCTGTTCATTTGTGTTTCGTGCGTGCTCAGTGATTTCCTATTTTTTTAAGCTTTGAATTCTTTGTTTACTTCTTTTTTATCTATGTTTACTATTATCTGCGTGACGTCGGTTGTCTTTTTTGTTAAAAGTTCTTCTGCTATGTATAGCGTCTTGAAATGTTTCACCTATGTATCATCAGATATTTTAGTTGTTTGTACATATTCTTTAACCTCTTTTTTAGTTCCTCAGCATTTACCAAATTTAATTTTGTTGTCCGTATAAATTCTTTTCAAACTGTCCTCCGTATTTTTTTCAGTATTCCTGTTTTATCGGTCTAATTTTTTAATTTACTGACTTGTTTATATTTTTTGTGTTAATGGTTAGTCTGATGTTTTTTGTATTTTAGAAAAGCTTCTCTTTTACTTTTCGATAACTTTTTTATTTCTTTACAAAACTACTGTGTTCGGTGTCCGTTTTGTTGTACTATATCTATTTTTGTTGTCTCTACCGCTTCTTTTGATGCCTTTACTTTGTTTTCCTTTATTTTTGACTACTGGGAATTTGTACTTTCCTTTTTGTGTAGTTTGTTATTCCTAATAAGGAAGAAGGATACCTTCATGCCATCTATTATACAGGTCTTTTTTATCTTGTAGCTTTTCTATGTTAAGTTTCTCTTAATGTATAGATTTTTTTAATTTAGTTTTTGTATTAAAGTTCTTAATTTACATAACAGTAACTTGTGATCGCTAGCAATATCTGATAAATTCAACGTTCTGACGTCCGTTATTTGTGTTGGATAACAACTGAACGTTGTTCCCTCGTATTTTCCTATGTATACTTGTATTGCATTTTGTGATTGAAGAAGCTATTGTTTATCCTTAAATTATTATCTATACAAAAGTGTATTAACTCGTTTTCATTGTCGTTATATACGTCTTCGTTGAATCTTTGTTTTACGTCGAAGACTACATTATTTCCGGTTATGCCTCCTAATATCAAGAGCGGATTATCTTGTGGTAGCTCATCTATCGTTTCTTGAAGTTCTTTATAGAATTGTTTTTTTTTCTGTCCTGGATTTACAGTCTTTCGATGCAATTTCTTTCGACACATAAAGTGAGTCAGCATCTAGAGCAACTCGATCGGACTCTGACACTAACACTGAATACATCTCAATTATTTTTCTAATTTTTGGAATATAGTCATAGTTTGTTACCATCGAGATTGTGTTATTACTTTACCACCTGACAAAAGAAGAACTAAAACTCAAAATAACTATTGTCTTTTTTTTATTTTTACGTTGATCAGAAGACACTTTCTTGTTTAAGTTTTTGTACTGTACCGGTAGTTTGCTGGCTCTGCTCTTTCAGTAACTTTAGAAATCCATGGCTGCTAAAATAACTGTCTAAAAAAATTATATGTTCCGATGGTACAGCGACATATTTCAGAAGCTCAAGTACTACCTTAGATCCCAAAGGAAAATTAGCGACCGTACCAATAATATTTTTAGCATTTTAACGTGTCAAATGCGTAGCAAGCAATAACTTGTAGAACTACACAACATCAAATTCTTATATTCACATCGCTTTTATGTATTGCTTGCTAAAATCTCGACCAAAGAACTTTACCATGGCTTTTTCGATAGACAGATGTTCATCAAATATATTCCATTGCTGGGATTTGTTATTCAAAAGTGAAATAAGAACAAGTTTTCAGTTTTGTCATTTGGTCTTTTTTATCTAAATTAACATTATTTGCTAGATAAATAAATGTTTTGGTTTTTTTAAACTTATTTCGTGGCATAGCATATGTCATACTCATTTTTCTTTGAGAAATATAAATTAATTTAGAAAACAATATGAACATAAACATTATCATTAAATAAATTCTTAAATATTTCAACCGTATTATGGTTTTGTAGACCGGTTTTTAAAATTCCCAAACGATCTACGCAGCCTGTCGTCTTAGGTTTTGACAAGTTTTTTGTTTAGGGTGGCGGAATGTGTTGAGTTTAACGCAAGATATTGTGTCCTACAACTGACGAAGGTCAATTAAACTCATCAGCACTGTCTTCGTTTGTATTGCTACTTACATGTTGAAGTTCAATTTAGTCAGCAACATTTTGAAACATTAGCAGCTCATCTAAAATAGCATTTTTCTAATATCACTCTCATTTGTCTGTGGATCAACATTGGGAAGAAAAATCACACTTCTAGTAATTGGCGAAACAATTTCTTCTAAAGCAGGTTGCAAATGTGGAAACATTTTCAGGTTCTATTAAAAACTAAAAAAAACACTAATTTTGCTTAAGTAGTCAATCGCGTTAAAATATAAAAATAAAGCATTAACTTATTGTACTCAAGTGAGTGCAGGGTGTTTTAAATTGGATGTTTTGATAGGGAAACTTGGTAACTATAATAGAAACCGGAAAATGAACCGCGTATTTTCTGTTTCGTTTTTTGAGAAAAACGCGATGGTAAAAACCAAACTAAGCGATTGTTTTTTGTTTTTAAAATATATGCAAAAGTTTGATTTTCTTAATTTTCGACACAAAGTGATATTTCGGTTATTTTTCAAAGTAGAGAAAAACGGTTTAGGTGATCTTAAGACAATTTTTCGATTCGAATGAAATTGCGTTGTATAATTTTGAATAACTTCATTATATTTCAAGTTATATGTAGTTGTGTTTTTTTAAATGCAAATCATAGTAGTCTATGATTTCATATTTTAGGTATTTTATCAAAAGTTGATATTTTTTAACAAACACGTATACCGTTGTAGTTTTCTCGTAGTAGGCTTCTGTCATTGAAAATGTGAACAAACTAAATCATTTAGTATTGAAAGGTAATTGGTATAAAGCGAAATGGCTTTTCAAAATTGTGAAAACTACGATATGATAAAATGCTTTAATCAAACTGATAACCATTCCGACGTTACAGCCGAATTATATTTCGATCGTTACCCTGAAAGAAGACAACCTCATAAATCCATTTTTATGAGATTGAAACAAAATCTGAAAAATCATAGATCATTTGACAAACCAAAAACAAGAAATTACAATTAATAGAATAAATTATAAAATTTTATATTTAATTAATAATTAAACATTAAAAGTAAATTTTCAAAATTTTGTCCATTTCTAGCAGCACAAAAATTACACCTCTTTCTAATACCACTAACTGCGTTGTGAATATGAATATTTGAGATGGAATTAAAACAGTCAACAAAATTTTATCTTAGTTCGTTTATATTATTATAAGTTCTTTTGCATAAAGTGGTTTAATTTGGTTTGTTTACATTTTCAATGACAGAAACCTACTAAGAGGAAACTGCAAGGGAATACGTGTTTGTTAAAAAATATCGATTTTTGATGAAATGAGTTAAATATGAAATCATAAACCCTACATGTTATATGTATATCATTAAAAAGAGAAAAAACAAAAACAGCCTACTATGATTTGCTTTTAATAAAGAACTATATGCCATAACTTGAAATTTAATGAAGTTATTCAAAATTATACAACCCTACTGAAATCTACTCAAAAAAGTGCCTTAAGGTCACATAAATCGTTTTTCTCTACTTTGAAAAGTAATCGAAGTATCGCCATGTGTGGAAAATTGAGAAAATCAAACTTTCACGTGTACCTTGAAAACAAAAAACAATCGCTCAATTTGATTTTCACTATCAAGTTTTTATCAAAAAAAGAGATCGAGGATACGCTGTTACAAGCTTTTGGTTTTACGAACCTTGCACGGCCAACTCACAATAGTCGGAGGTGGGGAGGTCCAAATTAAATACAAAAAAAGATGTTTAAGGGCGCCAGAGCTGATCCAAAGTAACGCTTCTGTTTCGCTCACGACAGAACGGTGCTAACTTGTAACGTAATCGAAGGTTCGTAATCCTTATACTCGGCTGTTCGAGTAACCCAAGATTAGTTTGTAGATAACAATAACCACAGGAGAGAAAAACTAACAAGATAGCTTAACGATTTTAATCACTTTAAGAGGTGAAAGGCCTACCTTAACAAGAATATATGAATCCGTACTTACAAGATTCTTACATATAATTAACCAATATCACAGCATGCTAATTACTAAAATGTCTAACAATCTGCATTCGCAATTAGAGGAGATTTTGATTTAGTATTTACTTAAAATTTATTAGATTATATCACAATTCCTGTACGTAAATGCCTGTAGTACCGGCAACACACATTACATATGAAAATTATGTCGAAAAGGACAGCATCGACAGTCCCAGACTAACTAGGTTTTCCCTCACAGCATGCGATACAATTATGAAATGTTTAAAAATTACCTTATTGATACATAAGCAATAACGCAGTTACGATCTTTAACATTTAAATATAATTCTGTGATTAACTTTAGTGATCTCGATACAAAAGTCAAACAAGTAACTCACCCTAACATCCAGCGTCCACTTGCACGCAGAAAACGTTTTCTCGTCAGTGGCCTGTAATAAATAGTGAACAGCAAATCGGATCACAATCTAGTTCACACAGAACAAAAGCTACAAAAGATAGTATTAATAATTAAGCAAATGGCATATAAAAACCCGTTGTATCGTGCACTGTAAGAAATAATCCTAACACAGGTGGCTGATAACACAGTCGACTTCTTCCTTAAACACTATACAGAACCCCAAGGTATCGAACAATGCAAGTAAAAATTCGAAATCGGTGGTTGATAACCCAATCGAGCAATCCACAGGTAACCACATCTCCCACGGTAAGGCTGATCGAGACCTCGCGTTCGTGGCGTGGAAACCGCCTTCCGAAAGTGTATGTGTGCGGTAACGTGATTGCTTAGTAAGAATTATTATTCACTATCCCCTGTATCGAAAACGTACATGTGCTCGAAGTGGATGAAAAATGGGTGTTAAATGAAAAACGAATTACGAACGAATTTTAATAAACGACAGCAATATCTTACCCTGTGACGCCTCAAATATTTTATATAATTAATGTAATTACAATTGAATTTCCATTATTCCGGATGGCATTGGCTAAAGAAATTATTCAACGCGTCCAGGCCATTTTATGCAATTGACAGCATCACGATTTTTTGTCAAATGACAAACACGAGAAAACGATCGGTAGAGGGCGTCAAAACCGGAATCTAATTTCACGTCAATATACACAGTCGTACGTAATACAAATTTCGTCCGTAACAACGCGGTTCATTTTCTCATATCTATTAGTTGCCGAGTTTTCTTATCAAAACATCCAATTAAAGACACCCTATACACAAAGAATTTTCTACTTACGATATTCTGAATATGACGTTGCATTTTCAAATAGCACCTAAAATAGCTTGTTCGCATTTACTACAAGCTAAAAACACAAAATGGACACAGTTGTAATTCAAAAAATAATATTTTTGCAGGATTATTAACTCTCGTGCAACAACTAAACAACAAAATCTACTTAACTGTCAAAGAAATCGCACAAAAAATTATTATTTGTCAATTTTGCTAAAATATCTAGAAGCCATCTATGGAGAATAACAAAAACTATCAACTTTTGATGCTATATTTAATCTATGGCTTATTAGATGACGCCAGAAATAAAAATTTTTGTGGTAATTGAATGAGTACAATAGGGAATAATGAGTTAAGTTAATATTAAATAAATTTTATTTTATGAAAATTTTTCACATAGTAAAGACTAACTTCGGATTAAAATAAAGTAAAAATTGTATCTAATTCGGCTATAAGTAAACTACTAGCACTTTCCAACGTTGTTTTTTATTAACAAACAATTCTTATTATAATCATAACCAATTTCTTTGTTTAGGTTACAATGACTTGAAACTGTGGTCGGGTTTTCTAAATTAGACAACGAGATGACAGATGCCACATTAAATTGTACAAAATATAAATTCAAAAAAACATAAAAAATAAGCTAAAAATGTCAAAAAAAAAACAAACAAGTTGTTTAAACAAACGTGTTACGACTAAACCACAAATTCAACCATTATAGACAAAAATTGTATGTCAAGCATGTAGGTTTGTACAATTATATACTTTATTATAAAGTATTAGCCTTTTTTGTAATTTTAATAAAACACAATCAAATTAATGAAAAACACCACTTGCGCAACGAAGGTTAATGCAATTAATATTGTTATTACTACCTACTTATAAGTTGTAAAAAATTGAAAATTTCCTAGAAGAAAATTTTTAATTTGTACATTAAAAAATGAGTTGCTAAAAAATTATTTTTCATTGGAAAAAACATTAAAAACAGAGCAAAATTGGATAAACTAAACAAAAAAAAATAAAAAACACCTTAAAAACGCAAAATAAAATACTCATTTTTGCAACATACATTCAAACGTATTTTAAACTAAAATTCCTTTAAATTTCTTTATTTAGGTAAAAAGGAATTTTGCTTAACTATCCTATCCTTAGTTATGAGCTATAGAATTGTCAGTATCATTGTAAGATTACATCAGATTTGTATATCTCTATGTTAATGGGCCTAGACAAAACCAAACGACCGTCTACTGATTCACTTTGGTGATATTTTTTACAACCATACTGATATTGTTTACTTTTTCAATATTCACGTTGTATATTTTATCTGTGTCATTTGCACAGCGCAATTAAAATTACGCAAGTAATAAGTTAATCGCAATTTATAGTTAACTATTTCTATTTGTAAAATGTTAAACCAAGAGATGGCTTATGCTACATTAGTTTGTACGTGTAATGTTATGATTTAAAATGATCGATGATAGATATTATTGGTAATCACGACACATTTATGCCAAAACGGTGTAATAAGCAGATAGGGTTTAAAACAATAACATTTTAAAACAGTTAAAAAAATGCGTCGCAGTATATTTATGAGAATTAAAAGCTTGGCACACGTTTCGTGCTACTTTAGATAAAAGACTGAAAAGAAAAAGAACGTATGTGTGAATTTATGCTGTACTCATAGATCTATACTATCTATCTAAACATATAAATTTTACCAAAACATTTGAAATATTGTAAATGTGCAAATAATAGAGATAAATTGGTTTTGATGAGCAAAAAAATAAAAGCAAAACGCTGAAAAGGTGCCAAAAATATCAGAAAACGTGGTCGTGACGAAAAAATATTTAACAAAAATATTAACAGAAAAAACTACTTTTTATGTTAAAAATGCTGAAACTAGAATGAGTCGAGAAGTAGAAAACATTTGAAACTTGATTTTCATTTAGGAAAATAATTAAAATTCAATATCTTTCAAGTTGTGTTCGATTATACAATTTTCTTTCATATTTCTCATTCTTTAACTTCCAAGTAAAGCAATAAATTCTTTTTAAAAGAAGCTTTTATACAATTAATTTCAAAACATCAATACCAATAGAATGGTAGTGAATAGAAGCATTTAGTGACGTTATACAATAGAATTCAAAATGATTTCGTAAATATTTTATTTATGGAAAAATACAATATTTATTATATTCATTTTGGCATAACAATACTTATGTGTACTTTTGATTTCAGGAAATTGAGCATTGCTACTATCATGGAACTGTACAGGATTATCCTGGTGCAACGGCAGCATTTCACACGTGTAATGGAGTCAGCGGAGTTATACACGTGGGCAATGAAACATTCGTAATACATCCGTTTTATGGAGGTGATCTTTCGGTCAGTACCCATTTAATCCATTTATTTTAGACACTTATTAACCTTTAAATCCTTTTACGGTTTAAATTGTCGTTTTATATGCATTTTGAAACGTACTATTTGTCTTCAGTTGCTATTTGAAGAGCGGTTTAAAATAATATTTAGTTTTATGACGTTGATGAACGTATAAATCGTAATGTAGACAATATAGGAGATACGCGTTGTAACTTTACAGCTATATAAAGTTTTTTATGCTTTTTTTACCGTTACAGTTTGTAATTAATTAACGTTCTTTATGCTACGGCAATGTGCACTAAAAAACTTAAAGAAAAGGGAATTAAGTATTTAAAACGAACTGTTTTTATATTTCTTACATGTTTATTTCTTTAATTTAAAGTTTAACATTTGATTCTCTACATATTTGAATGTTATATAAAAGCTCAAATCTGTATATAAATGTTCAAATTTGTAATTGTTGCGTTTGAACTCAGTAATGTTTTCCAATTCTTTTTTGAAGCACACGCCTGTTCAATAAAATCCTGATGTCTGTTTAGTTTCTTTTAAGTTGACCTAACGTCCTAACTTATTTTACAACACCAAATCTCGTACGATTCAATTTCCTTTTTGCCTTTAGTCGTTGCCTTTATAATCCTAAATGAATAGAACTTAAAATTTCCGAAAGTAAAATCACAGACTAAGTCGTTAATAATAGTACAACGGTGCTGTCAGATAATTATACAAAGTTGATATACAGTTGTGTAGTTATTGAATCAAATTGTACATTTGAGTTGGTAGACTAAGGAAACTTTTGCACTTAACTATATTAAACTGTTTATTATCCGTTACATAGCTTTTAAATGTACAACTTGTAATGCGTAGTTTGTTTGCAATTGCTCTAATGAGTATGCACTTAAACAATACGACCACATTTAGACTATTTGAAACTTATATTTTAAGTTTTGATTAAATATTCTAAATTGTAGTTAGGTTGGTATTGGAAAACTTTATTTTTAATAAATAAAAGTTTAAAATGCTATTTATATTTAACAGTAATCAAATTAAATGTAAAACATCTTTGCATCTGTTGTAAAATAGGTTTTTAGCAATAATTGTTTTAACGTTTACTATTGATTAATTATTCTGCAATGTGAATTCTACGCTTTATAAACCTTGGTTTTTTGCTTTCAATTTAAGTTGGTACATTTTTTGGACGTCCTTGTCGGTTTTTCAAATAGATATCTCTAGCCATAAGTATGGAATAAAATGATTTGAAATAATGTCATTTTATTCTGTCATAGCTTCAAAAACAACATATCTTTCATTCCGCCTAAATAATAGCGTGATAGTGTTATAGTTCTGTAAATATGTCAAATCTTATGCCTGAAACAGCTTTTTTTTTATTCATCAAATGAAAAGGCTGTTGAAAGTCATCGTTTGCTGGTAGAAACTTTCAACATCAAATGTAGTGATTTAGATTTAAAAGACAATAAACATTCGAATAGACTAAAAACATTTGTCGATGCGGAATTGCAGGAGTTATTGGACAAAGACCTAACCCAAAATTGCCAAAAACGATTACGAGCAATAGAAAAAATTCAAAAACTGAGAATCAAAAATCCGTTTGTGAAATTCTGTTTTATCTGTAATTTTTGCATCGGATTGTGACTAGGTATAAAAATAGAATTATTTTAAAAATTCAAAACGTAAAAGATCGTAGTTATTGCTTGGCCAAGCTGGTCCATCGATTCTAACGCCAGATAGGTTCAGAAAAAAGACAATACGCTGTGTTTAATAGAACCAGGGTAATGTGGTGTATTATGAAGTCTTGAACCCTAGTAAAACAGATAAGAACTAATCGCTTGTTACAAACTTATAGGTCTTACGAACTTTGCACGGCCAACTCACACAGTCGGAGATAGGGGAGGTTCAAGTGAATAATAATTAAGGGCGCCAGATCTTTTATAATTAACACTTCTGCATCGATCAAGACAGACGGTCTAAGCTTGTAACGAATTTTTAGGTTTGTAATCCTTGTTACTCTGATGTTCGGATAGCCACAATAAAAGAAAAAGGTATGTTACCATAAAAAAAAGATTAAACAAGTATACAAACTTTAATTTAGTAACGTAGAATATTAACAAGAGTATATCTAATTCTCAATCCATAAATGCCAGAAGCATCGGCAACACACAATACATAAGTTGAGTCGAAATGAATAACGAAGAAAATTTCGTAATAAATATCGTTTGTGCACAGCATGCGATACACACAATATAGTTAATGAAACTACCTTAATGGTATTGCAACAATGATCGTAATTACGGAAATTAAACAAAAGTTCCGTGAGTGACTTTTCTGAGAGCGACAAAATAATTAAATAAACTTACCCACAATCCAGTACCTACTTGATCGAAGAAAACGTTTTCCCAGGTGAGTGAGCCTGGAATAGATATGAATAGCAAATCGTGTCAACACAATAACTCACGAAGATAGGAAGCTACAAAATCGTTAATAATAAAGGAAATTAGATATAAAAACCCGTTGCATCGTAATCGACTGGCGTATAAGAAATAACATCTCAAAGGCAAATGCTGGTCAAGACTTTGTTTTCGTTGTGGATAATATGCCTTCCAGAATTCTAAGCGTTCAGTGAAAGTATTTATCAATATTAATTCTTCATTGTTCTTTTATTAAATCGAACATGTGGTCAAAACGTGGCGGAACGGCTATCAAATTAAGAAAGGAATTACAAAAGAATCCTTTTAATCCTAAGAATCCAAATAAATTATGTTAAACACGTAATTAATTTATAATTTCATGTCCATCACAGTGGATGTACTATTAAATCTTTGGATTAGACCAATCAAACGACACAGACCATCTTAGGTAGTTGACAGCTTGAAAATAAATTCTGCAACATGTCAGTAACCAGAAAGATCGGCAGAGGGCGTCAAAAGCGGAATCTAATTTTAATTCAATATACAGGGTATTACCTTATGAAAATTTTGTACGTAACACGCTACAAACAACAAATAATCAATTTAAAACATTGCATCAATCCAAAAACGTTCAGAATAGGCCTGAAGACACGGTAAAGTGATTTTGATGTCACACACAGTAAAACCGGTGAAAAACGCATAATAGGACGTATTATCGTACCCGTTTCACGCTCTAGACCTGGCTCCGTCTGATTATCACGTTTCCACATTAACCAGCACTTTGCAAATTTTAAAGTGGAAAAATAGCTTGATGAATGGTTTGGCTCAAAAGACAAACGATTTTTTTGGGATGGCATTTATAAAGTGCCAAAAAAATGGACGACGTGTGAAAAATCGAATTGCCGATACTGTGAATAAATAACTTTTTCTTTTCTTAAAAATTATGTGTTTTTTTTATTGAAAAACCCGGTAGAGACTTGCCGATACTGCTAATATATCTATATCTATAAGAGAAATAAAGTTTGTCAATTAACTTTTAAACATTGCGCAGAAAAGAAAAATTGTTTTGTAGCAGTCCGTTATACTAAACAAACCAATAATATTGTAACAATTTTGAATTTACCATTTTCCACATAACTAATGTTTTTAGGTTTTATTTATTGGCAAAGGGTTGTTGTCAGTTGGAATCTTGAGCACAGACTGACTTTATTTATTAATAGTCACTACATTTACGCCAAATAGCTTTCATGCTTTATACACATGATGCGTAACAATGTTTTGCTATAAATTCTAACACCTCCACTATATCAAAATATATTCTTTACACCTACCTTATTTAAAAGATAATTATGGTTTACTGGAGTCAAGCTTTTATAAGTATGTCAGCTAGTATCTCAGTTGTAAGCAAATACTACATGTGCATTAAGTTTTCCTCGATTACTTCCTTAATGAAATGGTGTTGCACATCAATGTGTTTCGACTTTTTATAAAACATGGCATTTGCCGACAGCTTAAACGCACTCTGATTGTCATTAAATATTATAACACATTTCGCTTTTCCAGTTAACTCTAATAACAAATTTCGCAAATATATAGTTTTCCTTGATGGTTCAGAGATTGCCATAGATTTCGCTTCTAATGTTTCCTACTCTCCTAGAAAACTGCATAACCTGAAAGCCCGAAACAATAACCGGTATCACTTGATCACACGATAAAACGTAAACTCCGGACTCGGTTGAAGTGCGACCAATTACCTGTGACTCATACATTGTAGCCAAAGGCAACGGTAACTCAAAGTTTTGAAAAGTAAGGGTGACCATAGTAGAAGTCAGCCTGTCTTTGATGTGTCGATTCTAATTCGGTTAAAAACACACTAAAACAAGAAAACAATGACTCCAGGTGATTGTTTCCACCTGACAACACTTAAGGAAAACAAAGCAAACACAATTTAACCTAACAAGAAGTATATTTTTTATACGACAGCATTAAAAAGAACAGTAACCAATACAAGTCAAACAACTGTTCCTACAGCAATAACACAATAATTTTAGTTATATCGAACCCTTACGTATGGGTAGGTAATTACGATAGCAAAGTTAAATTCAAGTAATTAAATTAAATAATAAAAAAAAGATTAAAGAAGTACAAATCTAAAGTATATGTAAATTAAAAAGCAAAACGCACATTTACTCAAGCGTTAAGCTTGCATAAGTTGATAGATAATAAAAAATATTAGCGAAAGCTATTTGTAGAAGCAAGCTTATATTCGATCGTCGTGCATACGATCGACATAAAAAAACGTTTAAATACAGAAAAAAAAGGTGCTTTCATGTTTCAACAATGCTGCTAGCGCTAGTACCATAAAAAACATATTCCTTAAATGCTGGAAACTTAAACAATAAATATATCACAAATAGAGTGCAAAAATTACATTTGATGTTAGGACACAATGTGCGCTAAGTTTCCAATTTTATTTGATATTTAACAGGTTTGCGGCCAAAACTTCATATTCGACTTGTAAGGCAGAATTCGTAGAAGTGAGAAAAAATGAACGTGTAAACAATTGACTACCCTTTTAGTTAGCTTCCATCGTAGATGGTCGTGAGTCGGTTTGTAGATATCTAATTTATTTGGGCGAGTCGGTGCCTTGCGCTATCTTCTCTTGCGTGTAAAAAAACAAATATAATCTGAGGTAAAAAAAGGAAATTTCCAGAACCCGCAATACCAATTGTACGTGAAAAAATAAAACAATCCACAGTTATCACAGACTCCAACATTTGTTTATTGTTGACTAGTATATAGAGAAAAGAAAAAGCGAGAGAGAGACAAGTATCAACTGCAAAGATTTGACTAAACATGTAATCGTCGGAACACTTCTAAAATAATTATCACATACATTCGATATGATTCTGTGGTTACGCCATTGCTTCTAAACAGTATGGTTACACAGAAATATATTTATAACTGCTAGATACACCGGTTTTCTAACGAAGTATCGTGTCCCTATCTTAATTTAACGTATTAATAAATTTAAAAAAAACGGTAGTAGTAAAAGCTAAACGCGTTTGAGATGCATTATGACTATAGAACAAATATCTCCCCCTAACCGCTTGACGTCAAGTGTATGAGTAAAAACAGTATTGAACAAGTTATTGCTCGAATCACCATTCTATTAAAAGTAATTAAAAAAATATATTACTAGTGTATCACGTCGTAAAGTATCTCTCGATATTATCATGCCTTTATTTTTCTTAAGAATCACGCCGTTTTTTTTAGTACCCATGATTAGGATGATTATCAACCCTAATGGTAAAAACCTTGTAATTAGAATAACATGAAGATAAAAAAATAAGAGCTAAAAGAAATAAGCGAAGTTTGCAAAACGTGTGAATCAAGTACGTAATAAACTCCAAAGCGATCTTCGACAAGTAACTCGACAAATGTATGTCTTTTATCACTTAAGAACAAATCATGTAGCAGAACTTTCTAAAGGAAACGTGTCCATAAAGTAGATGTTAATGGATGACAAAAATTGTAAACCTTACCAATCTTTTATTTATGTCCTATCGCTAGTGACACGCACCGCAGTAGTGTAACAAATGAAATGCTCGCATGCCGGCGGAAGTAAAATCAAAACTTGACTAAAACACAAGAAACTTATCCTCACGCGACGACGGTGGCAAAGTTGCCTAAACGACAGTTGAAATTTCACAAAATGATTTTAACTCGTTATAGACTGTCTCATTAAGGGATAATAGTAAATGACGTTTGCATTTATTAAGCAACGATTTAATGTATAAGTTCTTTTATATCGTGTTTATCAACCATTAACAGAAGTAATACCGGAACGGTGTAATTAACGGCAATAAAATAGTTTTTTGAGTTAACACATGCTATTAGAACAAAGAAAAATTAAATTTTGCCGCAAAATAGAAATGCACTTTTACCTTAGCGATTCTTTCACATTCAATTATTGTAGTTCTAATTGATTTACACCATTCATAATGCGGGAGTTTAAAAATTCTGAAATTAAAGTTTCACTGAGAATTTCCTATCGTTTTAACGTTACCGGAAAAAGAAATAGTGAACAAACTCCAAATCCCCGACGAAGTCTAAACTGGGCAAAATTTATACAGCGCCTTTTTTCTGTTTGTGTTTATTTTCTTTATTACTGTTCATACTTCGTTTGTGTTTATATTTTATAAAAAATTATTTTTTTATTTTAATTATTTTATCTTTTGTTGTGTTTTTCAAGATGTTGAACTATTGAATAGTTAATACATACAAATGCACTGTGTGTAAAAGCAATTTGACTTGTTGAATTGAACAATTTTTTATTTAAAAAATGGTTTTCTTTTGTAACTGTTTTAATCTTAAAAAAATTTAGACAATATAATAAAAACTTCACAATTTTTGTAAAGTTTCTGTATTGAAAAGCTATAAATTATGTGATGTAATGCTGCAGTTACTGCACTGGAAGAATTGAACTAATGTACACAAATCAACAATTTTATACGACCGCAAAGTGCATCTATAACTTTTACAAAAATTTAAACCAAAGTATTGGTACGATGAAGTAAAGTTTCTGCAATTAATGATGTTTCTAGTAGAAAGTTATGTTAATTTTTTTATTATAGTAGGTAATTTAAACTACAATTTTTTTTAGTGGAATTGTCAAGATAATCATTTTGTTTGCTTTACAAGAAACTTAAAATGTCGCTCTGCAATGTGTTTCATGATTATCATCAATGATCGCCCAAGCGATGCCAGTTTTTTACTCTATCCGAAAATGGATTTTTTATTTTTGTTCAACTGAAATACCTCACTTGACCTTTGTTTTTGTTGATTTTATTTTTTAATGTATTCAGAAGCAGCTTACTTTTTACTCTTTTATCAACAATGCAATACCGATTTTGTTAAAAGCTCTGAGAATAGCTAAATGTTAAATTAAGCAAATCCCACGCGTTTTTACTTAAATTTATAAATTGCAAAGATAATATATATTTAATTAAAAACCAATTACGATACGGTGGACATAAATGAAAAACGTTCGTTTTCAAGTTACATTTTTTTGCAACTATAAATCTGAAACTGAAAAGTGGGTTTGCAAAGATAGCTTGAAAATGAATCTCTGCGAATATTGATCCTGAAGAATCATTAGATACTAAAATAACGCTTACACAAACAACGCAAAATACAACTTTCGATTTAACAGATGCTTTCTAAGATAAGTTCTCTCGAGTACTTACAGTAACGGCAAACACAAGCAAAACGCTACTAAAGATAGTTCTTTCAATTAATTTAGAAAGGTGTTGCTATTTACGAGTGGAAAAGTTAAACGTGCCCAGTATCTTTTACGGTTATCATAGTTTTAGCTGCATCTAAGGTAAAAGCAAAATGGAAAAACACGGTTTATCGATTACGGCAATTTCGGTTATAAGGGTTTTTGTTTAAATATTGAATTTATTCCGTACGTGTTTGGTTATATTCCCAAATTTGCGTTTAAATGTATCCAATAAATTAAGTATGCGGGTATATTTTCCACCGTATTGAAAATATTAACTACATTTTACGTTATAAATAAACAAAGAAAAAAATCTTTAAAACATTGCTATTATTACAGTAATGTATGGTATTTTATATGTTAAGAAAACATCAGTTCGAAGGTAGAAAAATAATTTTAGTCGTGAATTTTCATTTTTTGGTATTTCATTGTTTTTCGGTATAATTCCATTTTGTGTAAACAAAGTTTATACCTAAAATTAATTTTTTCTATTAACGCTTAGAATTATACAAACAGTTGTATTCAGCAAAAGAAAAGTTTAAAATATTTAGCTTGCAGTTCAAACCCACGTCTCTCACTTGTCGGTCAAGCTGTTTCTAATTTTTAATAGGACAGGAAACGTTTCCTAATTAAGAAAAAAACAACTTCACTTTGTAATTTTAATTAATATAAATTTTATTTAATCAAACATTAATTTAGAATACCAACAAAAACAATTGATTGTCTAATTGTTTTTGCAAAATGTGTTTTAGTATTTTAGATAAGAATTAAGGCGTTGTGTTTTTTCTGACTACATTTATATTTGCGAATAGCTTTTGTTTTTTTTTTGACGATGTAACTTCTTCAGCAAACTTATTGTACGTTTTTTTATTTTTTCTTTTCAGTATTAGAATATCAAATTTAGTATTATGTCGCAGTTCATTGTTACGCAACCATTGCGAAAGATTTTACGCAGAGTTAGGAATCAAAAGAGAATAATTACGTGTGTTTATTGATAGTTAACGTTTGGAAAAATGATTGGAATAAATAATACAGCAAAATAAGTAACAAAGGAACTATGTTTTTGCAGCCTTATGACTACGAATAGTATAATTATTGTAGATCAAAAACACAAGTTTCATCATCATCTTCATTTACTACATGCTGATAATGAATTATCTCAAAACAATTTTTTACACAGTACAATAATATAACTCGTCATGATACTGAACTATATCTGTAGCCTGAAAACCAAAAACAAAAAGCATAAAAACTATACTTTTGTCTAAGTTTAATTTCTACTGTCAAGTGGTTTTAATCGATTATCAATTAAATCTCAATCATAAATTTATAATGGTTTATCAAAAACCTGTAACAAAGGTTGTGACACCAAAGGCACTTAAAACAGAAGGTACAAAAAAAATAGTGTACTACTTGATATTTTACATTGATTTGTGCTCTATCAATATTGCAATCTTACAACAAAAAATGATTTTTAAATCAAATAGTGAATAGTCATATTAACCAACTCCAAAAAAACAAGGTTTTACTTTTTAGAGTTTATAGATTCATAATTAAATGTTTAAAATCTACCTATGCAAAGTGCCCACAATAGCAAGTACTAAAATATTCAAGATACCTTGATGTAGATCTAGAATGGGGACTTCTACATCACTCTTCTAAAATTTTGTGCTTTTGTGTGCAAAAACTCTTTAGTAGAAATTAATCGTGACATTTATAAAACTAAGTTAACTAAAAAAACAAAAATGCTAAAAAAACTCAATAACAGTAAGAAAAAAATACTGCATTTGCTCCAAGGTTTAAGAGGAATAACAACAATAAGAAACTCTAAACGTAGTTTAGTGTGTGTTTGATGGATAAAGTAAAAAACAGGAAACAACAGATAACCAGATGCTTATGTAGAAGTTTGGCTTCTTGTAGTATCCTAATTATTTAAAATTGGTTCTTGACTGCTTTACATTGCAAATAATTTCTTCAACAAGAAATCTCAAACTAACAATAAGAAAATTTTGTTACGTGATTTTTTACCCGTAACTTAAAGGCAAGCTAACTAGCTCAATAGAATTTGGCGAGAGAGTTGCAGGTCTCGGTGTACAAAACACAACTTATAACAACAAATATATATTTATTTTTAACAACAGAGAGGTTAAAAAAATAAACTAGCAAAAATTACATATGTATATATATCAACAATTAAGAGTTCGTCGATAAATATCACAGTCAATAAAATTATCTAGTACAGTACGATAGTATAAATTAAAAGGTAATTGAAAAATTAAACTTTGATTCAATGCGAAATTAGTAAATTTCCAACCAGAAGCAAATAACACTTAACTCAATCCGTAATTGTACAAACAAAGTTTTGTTCATTAGTCGTAATAACATCTATACCTACGTCGTACGTACTTTAGGTTTGACAAATATACGAATTAATAGAAAATAAGGAAATTGTACTCACCATTGTTCAGTTATGCTAATAGCTATCGCCATGCTTGCATGTTCTCCTAAAATCGCTAAAAAATGTGAAAAAAAAAATTGTTAGATATAAGATGATATCACAAGGAAGCTGCTTGTAAGTCAAACAATGAATCATCGTAACAAAATGCGTCAAGCGTCCGAGTAATTTTCACTAATCCCTATGCGCCTCCAAATTATATTTGCTGTGCGCCTTGTTTAACATTATTTAGTAGTTCGCTTTGTGGAAAATCGCGACATCTACCATTTACACTTCCGATGGTATAGAGAAAGGATCATTCCACAAACTGTTATTTCTGCATTTTAAAAATTGCCAGATTAACAAGCAAGACCAGGAAGACTATTACATATCCTAACTTTTTTTAGCTATATATTGGACCTTTTATTCACAAAGACGGACTCCGAATCCCAACACTACCTAAAAATTTGAGTTATTATTTATAAAACTGTGGCGATGAATATTTAAAATTAAATCCAGAAATAGACAACGTTTAAAACTCAGATTTTGATCAGACGTTTCTAGAACCTGATCAATCTATCTGAACTCCATAATCTAATTTGTGATCTAAATTTGTAAAAGAGTCAAACATAATTGTTGGCGTCTAGAGTAAAAGGTTGGAACCGTCTTGAAAAGGGGGCTATAATTGTCGACGGAAGGCAATTTAGTGTGTTTTACTGATGAATTATGATTGAGTAGGTTAGGAAACCGTAAAAATTTTAGGAATAGAAGTTGCTTATATATTTTCTCTAAAAACCGTGCTTCTTTACATTGAAAATGAGAAGTTTTTGATTCCTGATACCCAAACTAAAAAACGTAACTTCTCAACTACTGGTAAATCTCAAATCTTCTTCTCTTGCACATCAAACTCAAGTTAATAAATTTACATATATAAATAAAGAATCTTGAGGCGATGGTTGAAAGCATTCTCAGTTTCCTGTACTTAAAGAACAAGTTTATTAGGTTTAGTGAGGCTAAAATAGAAATGGGTATATTTGTTAGCTCATAAATAAGAGAGCTTATAACATACTATTTATTACTTTGAGAAAAATTGAATGAAACTGAAAATGCTACTTGAAGGCTTTTTAAAAAGGTCGTAACTGAATTCAAAATTATAAAGCTCTGAGTAGCATGTTTCTCTTCACACATGAACTTCTTTTCTGAAAATCTCGACGCTGATTGGGGTGAGAGATTCTACTAAAGTGTTTCTATTTTTTTTCCGGCACTTTCTCATTATGAGTTTGCCGTTTTAGCTCTCCGCAACTCTGTTACTTCCCAGTGACCTACTCTGAGGTCTCTATCTATCATCGGATTTTCATTCGGTTCCATATGCCTTCAGTTCTTATTCTGTCTTTTCTGGTAATTTGTAGACACCTTCTAATACAGTCTAATTGGACTGTTCTTATTTTATTTCGTATTGTTGTTGTAACTGGCCACAATTTCGCTCAGCATACAGTAATATTCAGTACTATGTTTTGAAAGATTTTTTGTTGTTTTCCTTGGTGAGAGTGTCCATATCAACCTATGAAGTGCTTTTGTAGCTTGTTTTTCTCGTGCTAATTTCATTTCTATATCTCGTAGACAAATACCACCTCGATTTATTATCGATCCCAGATACTTAAAAATGTAGCAACGTTTAATAGTCTCTTCTTCTAAACTTAAATTTGAATATTTTACCTCAGATCCAATACACAGCCATTCAGTCTTACATATATGTATCTTAAGTCTTCATAATTTGTACTCTTTTTTTAGTTTTATTTCTTCTTTTTTGTGCAAAAATAACTTAATCATTTATAAAAAGTAACAAATGTAATATATTTCCGTAAATAGATGTAAAGATATTTTCTTGTGTTGGTAGGTTCATCGTTCCATATTTTCTATACCACCGAAGCCCGTTCTTTATTTATTAGAAAGAGTGGGTGATAAGCTACATCTTTTTTTTTAATTTTTTCACGGCAATTGTTTATGTTAATTTATTACTTATGTTTATTACTGTTTTTGTTTCCTTATGTAGTCTTTATTATATTCATCTATTTTTCTCCAACGTTAATTCCTTTTATTGTTTTCTATAGTTGTTTTCTGAACATACAATAGTATGTATATGCTTTTTCTAAATCGATTAAGGTCATGTATGTTCTAATGTTGTTTTTTTTCTATGACTTGTCTCATGATAAATATATTGTCCAAACATAATATGGTCTTACGAAGTTCATATTGTTGGTTACCATAATTATCCAGGTGATGTTTTATTTTCTCTTTTATTACTGCGGAAAAAATTCTTGCAATTGTAGGCATTACACTAATTTCTCTATAGTTATTAGTTGATCATTTGTCTGTGTTTTTTTTTTATATGGAGGACACGTAAGATTAATTTCATTAATTTTTTTTTCCTTTTCAATTTTCTTAAATAACATTTAAACAAATGATGCGACTTTTTCTACTTCATATTTCAACATAGTTGTCCCAATGTCTTGTCAACTATATTTCAATATATTTTCTTTCAGTAACGTTTTGTAAAGTTTTGTCCATTCTTCTTTTTAAAGTGCCTTATTTATTATTGAATGTTGGCAATGATTGTGGCAAAATCTTTAGCGTTCTGATCAACTCATGTGTGCTCATATGGGTTTAATCTCTAATGTTTTTAAGCCACCCTCTCTTCTACCGTCAACTTTTTCTTCCATATTGATCTGCACTATATTTGTATTTGTGATTCCGGTATAAATGTCCAAGATTAGCTGTTTATCTTTTTTTGATAATTATTAGCTCTTTTCTTCTATTTATTTGTCTCAGGGCTTTTTCGTTTGTAATATCTTCCGTTCATAATACACGTAGCATTTTTCTAAACACCCAATACTCAGAAGCTTGTATTTTCTTTTCTGTATTAGCTTTAAGGGTCTAGGCTTCAGCACCATACAACGGTACTAATATATGTAGCACTGCACAAATCTGTATCTGGTAGTAAAGTGAAAGCTGCGATTAGTAGCTAATTTCTTTAATTTTGAAATGCAGATCTTGCTGTTTGTGTTCTTATTTTTATTTCTGTTTCTGAGTCTCCACTTTCTGTCAGTCAGCTACCTAAGTATTTTAATTTTTGCACTTTTTCTAGGTTATATATTGTGAGTTATGTTTGTGCTATTGGTGTTTTGCTGTATCTCCTTCTTGGCTTACTGCATCCATCAGCCGTTGTAGTCTTTATACTCTATCCGAAATTATTGCGGTGTCGTCAACATACCTTATATTATTAAACAGTTTATTTTATTCTGTTTTCGCAATTTTCTAGGGCTTTTGGGAACATTATCTCTGAGAAATATAAAATAGTAATAGTAAAGGGACGCAGCGTTGTCTCAAACTTCTTTTAATAGAAGTAGCGTTTGTGTTTTTATTATTTATTCTCATTGTGGCGTTTTGATTGCAGTAAAGGTTTTTAATAGCTGTTATGTCCTCTTGATTAAGTCCTTTTTCAGTCAGTATTTTCAATAACTCGTCGTGTTTTACACGGCAAAAAGTTTTTTCAGAGTCGATTAAGCATATGTAAATTATCTTTTTGTTGGTCACGACATTTTTGTAGCAGAACTGACAGGCTTCTCTGGTACCGAACCTTTTTCTAAATCCGAATTGGAAGTCATTTAGATCAGTTTCACATTTTTGATATATCCTACGGTGTAAAATTTTTAGACTTATTAACCGAAAATCATCGAATTTCTTTGCAATGGGTTTTTTGATTATAATGATAATTTCCGATACCATCTGGCCAGAAGACATTTACACAGTTTGATAGATTGTGTTAAAAATTTTAGTAAGCAATGATATGTTTTCTTCATTTAACAGCTTCAAAAATTTGTAATGGATCTGGTCTGGCCCAGCTGCTTTACAAGAATGTAACCCAAAAAAGAGTGCTTGAAGATTTTAACCCTTAGATGTAACTGATAGTGACACATTAGATGTGGCACGTGGTGCTACGAAATCGACATGAAAATTACACTTAATCCTAAAAAGAATAGAAAAATCTTGCTCTACGTTGAATAAATTACTCAATCAAAGATGTTTCCACAATACATAACGTGATTCACTTAAAAGGTAATGAAACAACGACGAATGAAATGACTAACTTCAGGTGAATCATAATATACAGAGTAGAACAATTTAAATTTAGAAAAAACAGATTTTTTTTAACAGACAAAAAATTAAATTCTGTCTCAAGAATAAAATTGAAAAAAATATATCTAATTGTTTGTTTCTTAAGTTTTTATTAATGTTATTAAAAATTCTTTAGGAACATTATATTGTCACTAATTTAATACTATTGTTGTTATAGTTATTATAGATAAGCATTAAATATTTGAAAATAACTATCATTAAAATTAGGTAATTGTTTATGCTACAAAATAAATAGTTGAAACACAAAACATTTAGCCCCAAAAAATGAAACGTATATAAAATGTAATATCTATATTCTGTTGAAGCACTAATGACCAAAGATATTTCTGTTATAATAATCGCTAATCGTAAATTATTTGAAGCTATTAATCTATAGATTACTTTAAAATGCGGTCATTTCTAGTTTTTTTGCCATTATAAAAGATAAATGTTGGCATACAATTTAAGAGGATTAGCCAAAGTAATAAATGCAAAACAAATTGTATCTGTTGTAACAAAACACAAATCTAATCTATGGAAGAGTAGACGTATAAAATTATACAATGTTCCCCCACCCACGGCATGCAAATGAAAATGTTCACGGTTTCTAAAGAAATGTATTTGTAAAATTTACCTTCGATTTAAGAAGATGTATAACTCGGAACGAGTGTTATTACTAAAAGATAATGGCGATATTCTAATATATACGAGAAGGAAGTGTAATTCTAAAATCAGAAGCATTGTAGCAAACAATGAATAGAGTAGAAATTGGTAAAGTTAGTTATCTAACTTTGTATTTATTACGAGCGTTGTCGCAAACGTGAATCGATTTTCACAACTGAAGTGATTTGACTTTTAGTATAACTTTGAAACTGACATTTGCAAATTAACATCTGATTCTGTGAAAGTTTTTGATGTCGTTGGTGGATTTTAATCGGAGGCCATGTTATCGACAGAGGGATTTTCGCGGTTGTAGGGATGGGGTTAGATGGTTGGGGTAATTGGCTGTCAGTTGTCATCAGCTACCAGACATCTGTAGATTCAAACAGGAGGGACGTGTTCATTAAAACTTACACCAATTAATTTTAATTAATGCTAACGCGCCTACGTTGAGTGTCAGCAAAATGCATAAATGGAAATTTGCAAATGCAATCACCTACGTGTTTATTACCACTAAATTATTTTCTCTTTTAGATGACTCTTTAATTGATTCATTTACTATAATTTTATATTGAACGTTAAAATTAATTTTTATTCTAATTACTTTTATATTCCAATAAACTTTTAGCTAGATTCAATTAATGGAGTTTTCGCAAAACGGCTTTAGTAATTTTTAATTTGTTTAATTTTTCTACTACCCACTCTTTCGTCGCCGGTCATCAACCCTTGATTCTACCCAGCTAACCTTATCCACTTGTATCTTAGCAACTTTAATAAAAGCAAAAACTCGCGTAGAAAATGTTGTAGGTGTTTTACCAAATACTTGCCTTAATTAATTCTTATTGTCTTGTATAAAATTAATATTCTGTATGTAATCGATAAATTCGGACAATAATAGATAATATTCTACCAATCTCAAACTTTTATTTATTCTTAAAATAAAATGATTTCTACAAAAGCTGATTATGTTGTTATTTTTCACTCGAGCGGTTTGTTTTATTTAGAAATAAAACAAAGAGATTTTACAGTAAGATAAAAAAAAACCACAAGCCAGTAGTGCACTTTTTAATTAGATTATAATTCTATAAATAATAAATGCACTGAGAAAAATAACTAACTTTAAAATAAATATAAATAAGAAATAATTTCTAAAGTATTTTACAGTACTATCATTTGTGTTTGTGGATGTACTGAATCTTATTATCTCATTGGTTGTCAACCGCAGCTTTACGAGTGTTATGAATTAATAGTTGTAGGTTGAGCTTTAAATTATAAATTGTAAAATTAATGTTAATTTTTGCAAATATAGTTTATTCGTCTGTTTTTTTTCACAAAAATTCTAAATATTACTTATTTGATGATTATTTAATAAGTCATTTTTTTGCAAAAATAATTGTTATTGGAAAATTAATTTCTTATTGTTTTTCGAGATCTGTGTTTGAATGGGTAATTTTAACACAGAGCATATTCTCACCGAATTCATGTAAAAATAATTTAATTTTTTTGTCCTATTTAGTGCGTTTTGTTTAAGCAAAGTTTTCAACAAGTTGTTCTCGACAAAAGAGGACGCTTTTGCATTCTTAAAAATAAAATATAAACGGCATATTGTACGTATGTCAGACTAAACGATCAATACTTTCTTAGAGCAGTTTTAATTAAGTTGAAACATCTATTTTAGAAGACGTTCAGGGTTTTACTGTAAATAATAACATTTTATAAACTTACATTAATGTTTGTATAAACCAACGAACATTAACACATTGAAGAAATTGAAAATATAATATATATTTGACGGCAAAAGCACCTTAGACAATAATTACTTAATAAAATAAATTATAAGCTACTTGTTCTGTTGCGGGGACTCTAATATCGTTAATTATACTTAATTACAATACTGAATAATACGAATACTTCTATAATCTAATCTAACGACTGTAATGTTTTTAATGAATAGAACACCAACAAAAGTTTATAATTAAGTGCACGAATTCTGGTTTTGAATATTTAGTTCAATATGTGAACGATTTATTCGCCGTGATCTGATTATGAGAAGCAAGCTTAATAAAATTATTGAAAACACGAAAATAAGATTTTGAGTGATTTAATATCAACGTATTTCGAGAAATCCATTTTTTCGGTTCATTGATTTCTGCCGACAGAAGCGACATTCGTATTATCAATATAAAATGAATTTATATTTAGCAAGTTAATTAAATAATTTATAAATACATTCAATAATAATGCTTTTTATGTTTCATTCGAAACCAATACATAACGGAAATGTGCTTAATATTATATCATTCTGAGTTTTGACAAATCATTCATGTTTAACTTTAATAAAACTATAAAACATTTTATTAACCATGTTAAAAACATTTATAATTATCACATTATTTGATTATTAAGCAGTTGTAAATTGGCATTTAATTTTAAGCGCAATTAGAACATTAGATTAATCAATACAATAAGCAATAATAGTTTATAAGTTGGTTTTTCTATAAAAATTAGATACAAAAGGACGAGTTAATGTTATACATTTTAGAAATTAGTCTCTTATACAACAAAAAGACCAAACTTGGCAACAATGTTTAACTAGTCAATAATAGTAATTGATTAAAATTTCACATAAATTAGGTAAAAGATAAAGGCATATTTTATTAATAGTGTGTTGGATCACCTGTATTAGTTTCACACTCCCGCACCCTTCTTGGCATAGATTCCAGCAAGTGATCGATTTCTTCCTGAGGTATTGCATCCCAGAGAATCTGTAATTCATACCAGAGAGCTTTTAGTGCCTGCGTAGAATTGGCTAACTGCTTGAGTCTTCTACCCATCATGTCCCACACATGTTCGATAAGAGAAAGGTCTGGAGATCTGGCCACGGCAAGATATTGACGTTAGCTACTTCGAAACGCTCCATAGAATGCCTTGCAATGTGGGGTCGAGCATTGTCCTGTTGGACAATCGGGTCCTCCAGGGCCTGGAGGAATGGAATGATATGAGGTTCTACCACTTCATCAACATATCGATGGGCATTTATCTTGCCTCGGATTATTACCAAATGCGACCTGCTTTTATAAACAAAAGCACCCCATACCATAACCCTCAAAGTGTGTTGAATATGCTGCTCAACTGAAAACTGCACATTGCGACGTTCTCCACGTCTACGTGCCAAATGCTGTAATTTGATGGGAAACTGTACGATGGGTTACAGGACGTCCTTTGTTTTAAAACTAATGATAGGCTATTGATCTTATACTCAAGAATCGGTCTCTTAATGCGAATAATCGAAGACCGCGGTCCTAAATTACATTTGTCTGTTTTGACCGTCCACTTCCTCGTCTACGTCGTTCTTGACCTTCTCTAGACCATCCTTGATAACACCGTACTACAGAAACTTGGTTACGGTTAAGACGATTAGCAATTTATTTGAATGAAAACCACCTTCACGTAAGCTAATAATGCGACCTGTGTTGAATTGATTCAGTTGTCCATGTATTTCACATTGCCACACTCTAGGCATAATCGCAGCCTCAAAACGCAAAAAAGAACACAAAAACAAAAGAATTGCAATTAAAAACAGTATCGAAATCAACTTAATCTCTCAAGAAATATACCCGATAATTTTGATTATAACAAGTGAAACGTCAAATTTTCCATGGCTCCTGGATTATTTGAACAAAATTTTAATCAATCACTACTTTTGACTAATTAAAGATTTCTGCCAAGTTTGGTCCAAAAATTCTAACGCCTTCATGATTTTTAAGTCACAGAATATATGCTTATCTCTAAAATTTGCAGTTTTATCATTACATTTTGTCCAAAATAAGAAATAGATATTTTAAGTCTTGCTAATTTATTATATTATGTAAACATGTCTCCTTATGTAGATTTTTTTTGTTTTTCTGTGCATACTAAAATTTCCGTCTTTGTTTTTTGTCTCAGTTGTATATGACTTTCCTGTATGCCAGATAACGTTTTCAGAAAAACATTTCTTTGGGCTTATATTTCACATTTTCAATCCTAAGCTATAATCTGAAAAAGCATAGCTTCAAAATTGCTGTGGCTATTCGGTATAGTATATATTGTAATGTTAACTAATCTTGTTTTTGTGTATCTGTACCACAAGTGAACTGTAACTTTATAATACCATGCCTAATAAAACTATTGTGACTTTTTGCTAGACTTTAGATGGGCACACTAAGTATGCTAATATAGTTAGATTAGCATACATCGAATGGACAGCACACCCCATGCTTATTTTTGTTTGAGTAATCACTACAATGTAATGGTTTTAGTAAAATTTTGAATCTAGAATGACTCGTATATAGTTTTCTACTAGTTACAAAAATGTACCAATTTTTAATTTTACATAAACTTTTTGTTTAAATTAATTTTTGCTTGTAGATGGTTTATAACTAAAAGTTACCTGTAATAATTTGACTGATTGTGTTTGTAAATTTTAAAGTTCAGCGTATAGAGTCGTTGCAACTTCTTTGATATGTAATTTTGAACAAGAAATAAGTTATAAATAATGTAGAATTTATTATCTGCATAAAGATAAAAAGAACATGAATAAAATTTTGTAACACTACACTTAACTTAGGGGATCGCATCTAGTGAGTACGTGCCTGGCAAGCACCAGGTATCTTAAGTAGATGGTTTGCTTCAACTTCTCTTCCGATCACAATGTTATTAAAGTATTGAAAACTAGAGATCTCTATCCCTTTCAGTACATTTTTTATCTTCCAACCCGCCCTACCAGCATGGACGATTCTGGCTATTATATTTCCAAATGGCAAATTCTAAACCAAACGGAATAATACCCCAGGTGGGTAGAAATCATTACTCTAAATATTACACTCCTATGGTCTGCCTGTAATGTTAGTCGACTTCTAGCGGTGCACTCTGGATAGCATCTGTGATGGGTTTTCCGGTACAGATGTGAACTAAATGACTGACACAGGCCTAAATTTGACCATGTGGTGTTGTTGCTTTTAAAACGAATACGTTTCTACTAGATTCCAAAGCCCAAGCGTGAGTTCGTAGTTTGGTCAACGGCCGAAATGCACCGTAGTACGTGGTAGTAGTCATGTTACCGCAAACATTTTGATGGCCTCTCTTCTACGACGGTCTAACGTACGCTGGTTGTAGACTTAATTGTGTATAATTTATATGAGGAGCGGTTTGCCATGTGGTTGCTGCCCTTAGAATAATAACAATTCTACTCAATTCCGAAGGACGGTCTTAAATTAGAACTGGAGGCACGGCTAACCAACGTCGTCCGCTTGGTACCACGGCGGCAAATCGGATCTAATTCCAATTACAAAGCTCGATTCAATTTTCAGACAAGAACTCGGAACACGGGCTGGTCCTAAGAGTTTTACCACCGCCGATAAACCGAAACCTACTTCTTGAGAGAAAGGAAAAACCGAGTTCTATTATACGTAAACGTGGCAGGGGGGACTAGTCCGTCCGGTAGTGGAATCGTCTTGTGGTAGCTTTACGCGGTCCAATACGCCTAGGGTCTAAGTGAGTGACCTTGCGCCTTAGTCTCATAGCACGGACAGCAATCTACCCAATTCCAGTATCCTCCGTATACTGATACATTTATGTGAATAGAACGAGGGCTGTTTGAACATTACAAGGTAGCAGAGGAATTCATTTTGCAGGATGGAAGAGACTGCGATGGTGACTAGTCAACCGTGGGTCGGCAGCAACACAAGTATTCGAGGATGATAGAAAGCCCTACCGGGCTGTTTAGTGCTCTATCAACTAGTATCCGCCTCTCGGGGGCTTGGAACTTAGGCACTCTATTCCCTCTTCGATACACACTGTCACCCCCCCCCCCCTACCATAATTAGGCAAGGAAGAGCTGGTATTGAGGTGCTAAACTGGCTATCGAGGATCGTCCAGTAATATGGAGTTAAAAAAGAAGAGCTACTCCGAGTTATACGCTGAACTACTTAGTTTCTACTAAGAGACTAGGTCGTAATACCTGCGGAACGAGAGGTACAAGTTATTGCGCCTATTGTGTAACGGGACCCGAGGTGTGAGGACCAGGAACTAGGATTTGTTTCGGTAATGCGATAGATTGCACAGCACTCCGAGCGCGCCAAATGGGGGTACCCTTCGTTGCGGTTGTAACTATGAGTCTCCGCGTATTTTGGAAAAAGCAAAAATTTCCAATAAAACTTGTCAAATCAAACGGTATTGTTTATTGTAACATTTAATATATGGACTATGCAGTCCAACTATAAATTAAAGAAATTAAAAGAAGAATTACCGCATAATAAATAGGACGTAATAAACCTAAGCATACTGGTAAATAAACAAATCAAAGATTTATAATTTTTAAGTATGTTTTTCTTGTACTCAGCACAAATAATTAACTCAGAGAAATTAAAAAATACAATAACCGTCATTATTTTCTATTATAATTTCATCATCTTTCGAACTTTTTAATTTCACTGCTGATGCACTCGTGAAACTTGTATCTTGCTCCATAGAATAACGATTGGGTGGAGCTTTTCTTTTTCTTTTTCTATCTGGACGCAAATTACTTCCTCTTTTACTTTTTTTTATTCATTTTTTATTAAAATTTTTAATTTAACACTAAAAAAATACGCAGCACACAGGGAACGCACATCCACGTGGCTTGACTGAAGTAAACTGAACTGAATATATAATTTGAGAACATAATCAACAAAATACGTCACAATAGGCATATAAAACCTTTGAGATGTTTGTTTGTCATTGAGAACAAAAGAATTTATACTACCTGCTTTCTATTCAAGTATCCGGAGAGTACCTATTGCTACTATTGATTCGTTTCGGCCGGACCGAATTAATTGGCGCGTCACAAAATTAATTATAACTTCGAAAGTAATTCGAATGTCCGTAAATCCTCTTATAAGCCTATTCTTAAAAGTCTAAAATATAAAAAAATATTAATTTCTTCAAATTTCTAGACTAAAATACCCGCCCAAACATTAATAGAAAACCGCTACTGGAAGAGAGTTTGATAAATTTCATGGGGGTTTTCTTCATTCTAAACATGCGTGTTGTGAAAATTCAGCACTCCATTTTGTGTAAAACAACACTCATAATATTTTGGGACTAAAATCAGGGTCAAAAGCTCACTCACAAAACTCAAGTCGCGGTTCAAAATCAACGTCGGTTAAGTGTTGGACTCGTTGAACATGGTAAAAGTACAAAGAATCATTCTTTAAACCGCTATGTAGCGTACTGCAGGACACGTTAACTGCCTATTTCTTTAATTCTAGTTTAACTCGATCTTTTACAATTTACAATATCTACACGTACATTGTAGAAAAACAAATATTAAAGTTTCTATTTTATTGAAAAGATGTATTCTTCTTCCGTTGCTAATACATGGTCTTTTTCGACCACGGCTTGTGTAGGTAGGAAAAACACTTTCAGCCCAGTCCTTGCACACACGCCAAAATAAAATTTATTGAAGGCAATTGTCTATTAGGATATTGCTTAACCCATAATCTACGTGTGGTATGGAGGTAATAATTACACTCACCCTACAATAAAACAGTATCGCTGTCGTACGTAATAAAGAAAATTAAAATTAAATATTATAAAGTACGACTACGTTTACACGAATCACTTAGCACCAAGTAAAGACAGAAATAAATCAAATTGTTGAGTTGAATTTTGCATTTATTTATCTAAAGTCTTGTTTTGGTTACAACCAAAGATAAACGTGATTGTGTACAAAAAATACATTTTAAGTTAGGTTTGTAATAAATGCTAAGAAATAAACATTACTATCTGCTTCAATTATTATAATAACAATTGATTTTGTGTATGAAAGAAATATAAAAAAAAACAATAATTAACACAATACATCAATACGTTTCACAGATTTTACATCTGTTACGCCCATCATTCACCGCATAGTTACAATCAATAAGCAATTTCCATTTGTTTAGGTAGTCAGGACCGGTCTAAAAATTTTAATTGGAAATTTTTCAAAACTTGCCCACTTTAGACCAAATCTTTAAAAAAAAATTCAGATACACCCTATATATACAAAATAACATTTCTTTAAATTAATTTGCTATATTTAATATCACAAAATTTGAGCAAGTAAACATTACAAAAAACTTATTAAATAGCAAAATTGTTGACTAACTAAAAATTTCATGTCTTGCTTCGAAAGGAAAACCATGGGATGAAAATTATTAGGGTAAGCCAATATTAATTTCTTTTAAAATCACGATTGGCTTATTTAAATATGGCACTTTTTAATATTCACAGAATTTACAGGATTTTATTTTGCT
Source organism: Aquatica leii (assembly GCA_035610365.1). Taxonomy (NCBI): domain Eukaryota; kingdom Metazoa; phylum Arthropoda; class Insecta; order Coleoptera; family Lampyridae; genus Aquatica; species Aquatica leii. Next base: position 68,904,588 of record CM069436.1, read on the forward strand.
ACTTATTATTAGTTTTGAATGCATAGGCTTTAATCAATTTTTTTGCAAATATTATTAAGATAATGTAACCGTGAAATTTCTAAAACTTTTTTAAAATAATAAAATTTGTATTCTAGTTTTTGTGCTACCAAATTAAATGGGGTAAACGTGTACGGTTGTTATGCAAATATTGTAAATACTTAAAAGAAAACGTTACGATTATTTTGAAAGCATAATTAAATTTTCAATATTATGTAGTAGTTTTTTCTAGAGCAACTCTACTTAGTAGTCATTCTCTAACAAGTTATTAAATAGACATCGTTTGCTGATTTTTTTAATTTTTAGTTGCATGTAGTAAGTTTTGTTTTTAGATTTTTTATGTTTTTAAATTGTATCTTAGTTGAACAAAATATTAAACCGTAACGGGAATAACCGTAAAATGTAAATAAATAAAAACGTTTGAAATGACTGTGTGATTTTGGAATTTATAAATTTATTATTGTTTGTTAATAATTAAAAATCAGTTTTGGGTTAAGTATTTATCAGAGAATTTTAAAATTTGCGTTTTGGGATATAATGAGAATTTTGTCGTTGATTGAAAGGATAAAGAAAATTTTCACAAAAAGTGTTAATATAAGTCTATTAATTTTTAACTTATTAATTAGTTGCTGCGGTTTAGGATTTACTTATTTTATGAGATAATTAAATAATTTTAGTTTAAAATGGTTTCCCGTGAATTTTAATTCAGTTTGGACTTATATAATTAACTAAAAAGCTCTACCATTGTTGATTTATTACAACTAAGCGTATCTGCTTTTTTTTTAACTTAGCTTATTACATTTTGGTGTGTTATAAAAAACGTATTAATTATTAAAATTTTGATAGATACTGAAAGATCATTTACTATTTCTAGATTAATATCTAATCTGTTTTCAATTATTACATATATCTGTACATTAATACTTTTTGTTTTGTTAATGGCAACAAAAACAATTTCTTTAAAGGCATGAATTCTACTTAAACAAAGACTCTTTGAGCATTTACTATAGAAATGGATTTTTTTACATATACTTTGTGGCTTCACATGTTTCCATTAATGCTTTTCTTTAATTTGCTATGTATTCCATCTTTTGTACTTTTTTGTATAGAAGTAATTTACTTCTGCTTTGTAATCTTCAACAATGCCTTAACTCAAATAATGATGTTTATTCGAGTAACTTCAAAATGTTTAATATTTAAGCTCACTTAATTAACAATTTCAATATTTGTCTAAATACGACGTTTTAATAATTGTATCAAATAAAAACTACTTTTGTGTTTCATTAAAACTTTTTATGTAGCGTATTTTTTTTAGATTTAATAAAAATACGCAATTCAAAATTGTTTGTTTGTAAATAAATATAATGGATGTTAAATACTTATTTGTCGTAGTAAAGGAAATTATCGACCGTAATATCATTAGCTTTTAGGGGTCAGTTGGCGTGGAATCTATCATATGACGTGTTATTTCAACTTTAGGAACCGTAGAAATGCCTTATACGTTTTTCTACTACTCATTAATCCCAAATTCAATGAACATTGTTAGCTTAGTCAGGGCAAATTCTGCTTTCAACAACATTTATCTCTATTCAGCATTAATAGTATATTTATTCTAAATTTCAGCTAATTAATGTCGCTAACTATAGCATTCAGTCAATTAGGCCAATACGATTTTATTGCTTAAGTCAACTATAAAATTCTAAAATAGTTTTAAATAGATATACTTTCCAAAAATATAAATTTGAGTCAGCATCATCAATTTTAGAAAACTGATTTCATTAAATTTCAGGTTTAAGTAATATTGAATCTTTAAAAATTTTGGTTAGTACTTTGCAAGTTTTTATAAACGATTTATGATGTATTGAAAAAATCAAACATATTGAGCACCAAGGAAACATATTGATACAAGAAATTGATTTTATTATATTTATAGCACACAATTTTTAGTGTAGGTCTTTTTTATTTATTTTTTTTGTAGTGACGAAGTTTATATTATTGATGCCTGAAACGTCGGAATTTATTTACATTTTTTATTCGATTTTTGTTTGTAGCTAAGCACAATTAGTAAAATAATATTTGCAACAACATTAATGTATTAACATAATCGGTTTTAATTTGGTTTAATTTTATATATTTCTAAACATTTTTTATTGTTATTAATTATTAATATAAATCCTTTGTGTTAAATAATAAATTTTCTGGTTTTGCGTGTGAGTAATACAGACTAAAGCATTTTATTAGTTTGTTAGTCAGTCTTTAAAATGGTTATACAACAAATCTAATAATTTATTTCTATTATTGCAAATGTGGGTATCACGTAGTAAACATCTGTTTTGGTTTTGCATGTAATTTAACAAATTTTGTTTGGCCATCTCGTTCAACAATTCTGAATCCGGTTAACATTAATCTTTTAACGTTAGTACTGGTACATCATGTAACGCTCGTATAACAAAAACATTTCTTAACTAAACAAATTTGAATATGATTCGAATGCGTTAATGTTAACATCATTTTAATTGTTCTGTCAGTAGCTTTAACGCTAGTAATGTTAATTGTTCGTTCGTGCTTTTTGAGATATTCTACGCTAAAGCTTTGAACTTGAGTGAATGTTAAATATAAAGTGATTCTGAATTATTGTCATTCCAGCTCCAGATACTCAATAGTTTAATTTACGTTAGCAACGTAATCTTCAGAATCTAAATTCTAAAGCTTAACCTTGTTATTAACGTTGACTTTAGAAAAAGGAAAGACAAAATTTCTTAAATTATTAGATAACCGTTTGCAACTTTTCTTTAACTTCTAAAAAGTTGTTTTGTACAAACACAGACGTCCTAAATTGGTACAAGCGCGAACGTGATTAGATTTCAACGGGAAATTTTGTTAGATTAAACTTTGGAGACTACACGAAAAAGCTCAATACGTTTACGTCGAGGTACAAATAAAACAAACGAATTAAAATAAATTTGCTTGCATAACAAAACGGATATGAGAATCGAAAATGGTTTTATTAGTTACGGGTTGTTAAGTAGTCAGATGAGTAAGCAAATAACGGAATAAACGCTTATAATCAATTATTGCTACAATCTCCGGTCAGAAATTACCTATTTTGTCATATTTACCTAATATACTTGTTTAGAAAATATATTCAACTAACACGGCGACAAATCAATCCTATTTTTAAAAGTTAAGAATTCAATAAGATATTGGACCTCGAATTCTACTGGGACTTGAAAAGAAAAGACTTTGATGTATCGGTAAGAATCAATAGAAAAATAAGGTCTAAGATACAGAAAAAAAAGTAAAGTTAAGGTATTTTTTATTAGAAAGAAGATAAAGTATATGTCTAACCGTTTTTATGTCGTAAATGTCACTATTTTTTACATTTAATGGAGCACAATACTGGAACTCACAATTAAAATACAACTTCGAAATCAGTGATTTATGCTGACAATGCTGAATTTAAAACAACTTTAGTTTGTGTGTTTAAATTATCTTTTCTTTGTCAGTTATTAATATAAAAACACGACATTCACAGTGTCTTCTACTCTAAATAACCCGCGATCGTGCATAGTGCAATCACAACTTGCCAAGTTAATAATAATTCTAGAAACTTTATGGCGTTTTTAAATATTTGTTCTTGTTCAATTCAAATAATATTTGATGTTTATTTAGGTTAGCAGTGACGCTATCAAGTATAGAAAATGCAATATGATTTTTATGGCCAACCATGTTAGGATATTTAATAGACAAAGTTACAAAGTTTTAGATACTTGTTCTGAAAGGACAAAAATCGATTTGAAAACTTTTATATAAAGGAATTATCTGTAGTTCATTAGATTACCCACTCAAGTAAACTAAATTTTGTCTTTCAACAAATTTTAAATTCCGGTTGACTGTAAGTATACCAGAATATAAACAATTTAAGACAATTTAAACTTTTTTAACCTTTGATACACTACGCATAATAAAATGTATTATTTATTTAAGCAGGAAACGTTATTGACTTTTTACATTTTTAACGATGCAGTTATGAGTAAAGAGCGGATACTAAGGTAAGAAAAAATACCAAAAAATGTGGCATAAAAGGCATATTAAACCTGCCAAAAAGGCAATAAAAAAGGCACAAATATCTATTAAAATTTACAGTTTATCTTTTTGTTTTACAATGTTTATTAAGTGCTATTATTTTCCCAAGCACAAATCAAATATTTTTCAATATTTTGATTAAGAAGCTGTTGCCTTTTATCATTCAAATATTTTTATAGAAGGAAAAAATTCTTTCGACATCACAAGCAAATTTTAATGCCGATGCTTCTGTTATTGTTAAAGATATTTTCTGTTGATGCTTTATGACCTCCCCTTTTTGAATTTCAGTCAGTTGTTTAAAGATGTGAAAAGAACCGTTTTTTGATGTGACGGAATCCAATTTTTGATTAATTTGTCTTCCTATAGTCCCTGGACATGCTCTTATAATTGCTCTTATTCTTTCGAATGTAGCGAAAGATTCGGTCATTGCGGTTTCGCTTTTTTCTAGCTTCTTTAATTCGTCAGGAATGCCGGAAAAGTGTGTTTTTATAAAAAAATAGTCCTCCCTTAACAGCTTCGTCAATAAAAGCTTTTTGAGATTTAGCAATTGCTGCAGAGGCCGTCTCGTCAAATAATTCAACCACCTGAAGTAAGACAATTCATTTAATGTATAAGACAATGTCAAATTATAGTATGAACTGTACCTCTTTAATTTTTTCAAAATGTGTGGCATAAAAAATGCAAGCAGATAACCAAGTTCTCCATCTTGTTATAGACTCCGGTGGTTTAACATCTGAAAGTTTTTTTTTATAAGCCCTTGCCCGTAATGGTGTTTTCACAAAAACCTGAAACAAGATCCAATAATCAAAAAGAGAATCTAATATATTAGAGTTATTTTTACCTTTTTGGTGGCAGAAATTAACTTCACCTTATGTATTCCATGTGCTAGACAAGTTAAATGTTTTAAATTCGGATAAAATATTTCTAATGCCTGAGCGGATTTGATCATATAAGGTGCAGCATCGGTTACGAATAAGAGAACCTTTACTTTTTGTACGCCACTGGGATACAGAAGTCCTACAAACATAAAATTATATAATTGTAATTACAAGACTGGATTATATTAATCAATCATTAAAAAAAAACTTACGTAAACAATCATCGAAAAAATTTGCAACTGTTTTGTGATTGGTCTGTGGAATTTCTTTGGATTCTAGCAAATAAGCTTTTTCTGGTTCTAGTTCATACAATTTACCAACTACAAAATTTGCTACATATCGACTTCTGCAATCGGTTGTTTCATCAACTGAAATCCAAATGTAATAGTCCCCAATGTCATTCCTTATTGTCTGAATTTTCTATAAAAGGTAAACCAGCATTTTGAAAACTATTAATACTTTCATTAAACTGCTTACCGATTGGTAACATATCTCTAAATACTTTTTTCTCAAAGTTGATTCATCTGAAACAACTTGTTCGGTGTATTTTTGGAGGACATTGCTAAAATTGATATTATCAAGTTTTTTAAGAGGAGTTTGAGCAGACACCAATGCTTCGCACAAATTCAGAGCAAAAGTTGTTTTTGATGAGCCGGGTTTATTCTGTTGATCTTCTATAACGTTTTTTAACAATGGTTGTTTCATGGTTCGGCAATAGATTATCACAGTGTGACAATATCACAGGTATTTATAACAAACAAAGAATGTTTTAGTCATGTATTTCAGTCATTAAACGAATCCCACCGTACAGAATTTAAATTATCTATATTTCTTTGCTTTACTTAGATACTGAATAGACCTATAAAATATGATTCATTCCGAAATCGTTCCGCTTTTGTAAATGGTGTTCTGTTAAGCCTGTCATTGTACATAATCCTAGTATAAATTCTTACAATAGTTCTTCTCTATAAGCGGCTTTTGTATTTAATGTTTTCTGGAACCATTGTTTAACAAAACATGAAAATCCCTGTTGTTATTTATAGGTTCGTGGTAAGACCGTTTAAGCAAAAAATGTTAATTATATTATTGTACGTAATATAAGTAAAATTCTGTAATGCGTTGTTGTCATCTACCTATTAAAACACTGTTTACACAAACTTTTCAAAATTTATATGTAAAAAAGCAATATAAAAGAATACTCTTTAAAAAGGCAAAAAAACAAAAAGTTACACAAAAAGGTAAAATAGGCAGGCTCCAGGCGTTTGCCTGACTATCCGCTATTTAGTTATGAGTATTTTTGATAAATAAAGTTTGTCAATTAAGAAAGAAATTTTGATTACAGAGTTTTTGGTTCACAGCAAGCAAAGAATAATATTAACAAACCTGTTTTGATAACAGCAGTTTTTCTGGTAAAGTAATTAAAACGTGCAGTTATTATGCAAAAAAACTTATAAAAACGGCATCAAACATTACTTTACCATTGTCATCAACACCTGCTATCTAGTGAGTAAATTTTGAATTCCTGGTTGGTATAGTGTAATAGGTTTTTGATCAAACAAAATTGAAATGTTTAGTAACAATTTAATATTATTTTTCTGGCATTGTCGTGTTGTAAAATAATGTTTTTCTGTTAGCAACAAGCTAATCGATACATTTTGATAGATTACTGTAGAAGTCAGCTATTAGGATTTGTCCCGATTCTAGATACATATATTAAAAACAGGACTTTTTTGGGGTTTTGGCGTAACCACTATTTATGTGATTGTTATAAAAATTTTATTTATTATTTTTAATTAAGAATCAAAAAACAGTCTACGATTGTATCGTTCCATAAAAAAATTATAGGTGATCGAGCTATTTTTTTTTCAGACAAACTATGCGGGACCGATACCCTTTCTCTGTTAATTTTACCAATCTGTTTTAATGAATTAAAGTTTTTTAAGATCTTTTTAATCCTTTGACAAAAATCAATTTTTACAGATGAGCGTTGAATATTATCTCAAGTCTTTGACCAGAATATGTCAAAAAACTAAAATACCCAATAGTATATTATTTTTTGTATTTATTATCAATACCAAAAAATAGATGTTTATTAGTCATTTTGAACATGTCACTTAAAAACTTTTTTGAACAAAACAGTGTTAACCAGTTTTTTAATTCAAATACTAAACAGCGTCTGTGCAAAAAGTTTTTTACTGTTAACATTTACTTACTACTACTTATGTTCAAATGTTTGACATTTCCATGTCAAGGTGCACAATTCTTATACAAGCAATAACAACCGTTCTCGATCAAGCAAGAGCTTCTTTGCAACCAAACGACTATAAACAGACATATGCATTTTATAAAGGTGACAATTACACTAAAACGTTTAAAGAGTTTTTGATACTAAAGGTAAACAAACGTTGTAACAAAAAAAACATTACGCCTATAAACCGTTTACGTAGTGGACATAAGACCTTTACCTGCAGAAATCGTTTTTGCAAACAATGTAATTTTAAACACCACACTTTGTTACACGGTGCAAAGCCCAGCAACAATGCACCCCAAAACGGTAATTTTGAAACTACAGAAGTACACAGCACCTCATCCGTTGTTGCTGACGTATACAATAGAGCTTCATGTTTTGACTGTGTTTTGTTATCGTCCGCGTTGGTACAAATACGCGACAATAAAAAAAGATTGCATATCGCCAGAGCATTATTAGACAGCGGATCTCAGTCGAGTTTTGTTGCAAAGAAATTAGCTAACAGATTAAAATTAAAAACAATTCAATTTAGATTTTATAAATTAGTACGGAGGGTAGAAAAGTTGTCATTGGATTTAATGACAGCGAAAGTCAATGATCTATTGACAAGTGACGCTGTCAAAATCTCAACTATAAAATAGGATAAGAACAATGTCAGTATAATTGTGAAAAACAATATCAGAACTACCGGATAGCAGTTTCGTTCTTTAGGAACTCGTCAGCGCTAGGATACACCGATGTGTTTCCACAACCATACTGACAGACAACCGTCCTCTTTTATGTCGTGTAGACATTACCAACATATTTAAAATGTTTTTGGAACGCCATCCTGTGGTAAAAATACCACGTATGATAATATAGAAAACTATAAATTAGTACGGAAGGTAGAAAAGTTGTCATTGGATATAATGACAGCAAACGTCAATGATCTATTGACAAATGACGCTGTCAAGATCCCAACTATAAAATAGGTTAGGAACAATGTCAGTATAATTGTAAAAAACCACATCAGAACTAGCGGACAGCTGTTTTGTTCTTTAGGAACTCGTCAGCGCTAGGATACACCGATGTGTTTCCACAACTATACTGACAGATAGCCGTACTCTTTTATGTCGTGTAAACATTACCAACATATTTAAAATGTTTTTGGAACGCCATCCTGTGGTAAAAATACCACGTGTGATAATATAGAAAACTATAAATTAGGTAACGATATTTTAAAGATTAATTCTAAAACGGAAGAAAGAATATTATTACAATGCAATTTATTTAACTTAAACATTTCTTGTTTGATTGTTAAACAAATAACTGGACTGTTACCAAACGCTCTGCTAAACGTTTCAAATTTAGATATTTCAAACAAAATACCATTCGCCGACCCAACGTTTAACGAATAGGAAAAAGTAGATATGCTCTTAGGAGCAGACGTGTTTTGGGATCCGCTTTGTTCCGGACAGATCTCGTTTGACCCAAATCAACCAAAGTTGCAAAAAACCCGCCTCAGATAGATTATTGCCGGCCTTCTGCCGACGATACCAGCAAACAATACGGTAGTTTGCAATGTTAGTTACTTGGACATTCACAATCAGATTGCGTGGTTCAAGGAAATTGAAGAATGCGTTAGTAAACCGGCTTGGTCACCGGACAAAATTGTATGCGAGCAACACTTTAAAGAGAATCACTGTCGTACCGCTGAGAAAAGATTTCTTGTAGTTTCTGTTTGAAATGCCAGCTGAATCTTCCGGTCAAGCTAAAAAGTGTTATTTAGCTCTCACGCGATAATTACAAATTCAAAAATTGCAGTACGCAGAATTCATAAACGAATACATTCGTTTGGGTCATATGATTGAGGTTGCGCAAATAGATTCTAACGGGAATGTGTCATATTATCTTGCGCACCGAGGCGTCTTAAAGGAAAAAAATCTTAACCACAGCGTTAAAAGTCGATATTGACGCTTCCACGCCGACTTCAAACGGGTTGTCTCTCAATGATAGTCGATTGGCTTGGCATGTGTTACAAGAAGACTTGATTTCAATTTTGTTGCGATTCCGACAACACTCCGACATGCTGGCAGCCGATATTGAGAGAATATATCGTCAAGTTTTAATAAAGCCTTGTCAGATGTCATTTCAAAAAAATATCTCGGGGCATAAACTATACAAAGAAATTGACGCATATGCCTTAAGAACGATGACGTATGGCACAAACGCAGCGTCATTCCTTTACGCACCTTATTTTAACAAAACAGTTCTCCCACATCTCGCAAACATTATCTGCCACGATTTTTAAGTTGATGATTTGCTACAAGAGCAGATTCAATGGAGGAAGATGCAAAAATACCAAAGCTACTTCAAAACATTTTAAAACAAGGTTGTTTCGTAAATTTTATTCGAACCACGCGGAAGTTCTAAATCATATCGAACAACAAGAAAACGCAAATACAGTTTTAAAATTTGGCGCCAATGTAAATACTAAAACGTTAGATCATACGTGGTGTCCCTCGTCTGACAACCTATTGTATAAAACTTGTGAAATACCCCTTACTCAAAAGGTCACAAAACAAACAATTTTTGTCGGTATAGCACAGATATTCGACCCCTTAACGCTATTGAGACTTTACATAATTTTAGCAAAAATATTTTCACAAAAACTTTGGCTTGAACGCGTGTCATGGGATGATTTACCGCCCGAGTTTAAGACATTCTGGTTAGATTTATAAGCAGAGCTTACAAGATTAACGGTCGGTTCCACCAACAGGACTTAAACTTAAGCAATGCTTAAAAACAATCATTGCTATGGTTTTAACAACTGTATCTCAGTTTTTAAGCTTTACTTAAGTTTAAGTCGTGTTGGTGGAACCGGTCGTAAATAACGTATCCATTGACAAATAATTTACTATAAGGCAAAATATATAAAAATGCACGGATTTGCTGATTCCTTATGCGTATATGGCGTTTGTATTTATTTACGTTCAATCTTAAACCATGAAGTTGTGCAAGTGCACATATTATGCGCTAAACTGAAAGTCAGCTCTTTAAAAACAATAACTATGGCGCGGTTAGAGTTATTCGCCACGTTTTTGCTTTCAAATTTTAGCCGACAAGGTGACAACATCTTTACGAATCAAATTCAATAAAAAAAATCACATTCAGAGTACCGATAATCTTTCAGCTGTTTTATAACGCGGTATGAAACTCAAAAGGTTCATACAGTCTAAACTATAATAGCACGGCCCACACTAGCTTTCAAGGTCGGAAAACGCTCGGGCACCACAAACATAAATCAACCTGCAACCTCAGACATTTTACCAGACATTAAAGCTAATGCGTATATATATTTTTGACATTAGGACTAATGATAATGAAATAATCTTAAGATTTTCTAATTTATAAACGCTCAAGCACATTACTGCATTATTGTTTCGATTTTGCAATAATTCCAAGCTTCCGTCAGCAAGACGAATTGTTGAGTCAATTACATTGAACGGGATTAACAGTTCTTTTAACAAAAAGCCGTGCAAATTAAAAACAAAAAGGGAAATCATTAGCCTAGCCAGTTAGAAAAGACAGCAAACTATTAAACTTAATCCCTTTTTTAGATAAAGAAACCATATTAAGAGTTGGCGGTAAACTGGCCGATTTATCTTTCGTGTTCTCCAAAAGTCACTTTATAATATTGCCAGGAAATGATCACTTGACACATATAATATTTAATTCTGAGCATTTAAAGTTATTACATGCGCGTCCTCAATTGCTACTTTCAATGATACGAGATGATTGTTACTGGAGAACGTTTTACTTAAATTTTCATAACGTCCTTTACAAGACTTTCTCTTTTTTCTCCCTGTTCCTTCCAATTTTACGTATGTATGTATTCTTTTTTTCCTTGTTTTAATTTTTGAACAGTTGGTACTGTAAGTATCTATACCAGCAAAAACGTAAGTTGGTTTTACACTCGCGTAATTCAAAATAGTTTTGAATAAAACTACAAAATAAATCACAACGTAAAAGACATTGGGGGTAAGGCAATGTCTTTACAAATTAATTAGAAGATAGCACAGTAAATCAAAGCATTACAATGGGCCTGCCACTTTTAGTTACCTAACTTTTCCTGCAGTAGGTCCCAGTGGTAATAATTACGTCACCAAGTTTAACTACAATGTCAGTGAGTGGGTGTGGTTGAGAAACTAAAATAAAGATGGAAAATATCTCCTCGCCACTAATCAATAACCTCGGTTTGGATAAACCAACGGTACGTCTGGACTCGCTACTATGTTTTCTATCAATAACATGTACTATAATAAAAAAAGTAAACACAGTTAGGCTACTATTTTTTTGTTTTATATTAAGAAAAATTTAACAACAGTTTAGCTACCATTTTTGTAGTATTTCAAAAAACGGGAAGATAATAAGTAATAATATCAATTATAACAGTTTTAAAGAAATTACTAGCAAACAAGATAATGAACCAGCGCTATAGTAACAGTAATTCTAATAATATAAATAATTTACGGTTGGTTGCACCAACACAACTTAAACTTAATCAATGCTTAAAAACAAACATTGCTATAATTTTGTATCAAAGTTTTGCTGAAGTTTAAGTCGTGTTGGCCATTAATTACATACAAAATAATTAACGAACTGACATTTTAAGATTGGTTCGCTTAGTTTTAATTAAATGAAACAAAAAAAATTAAATAATAATCCCAATTAAAAACTCTATCACACCCTACAGAACTTAATTACAGTCGCTACACCTAATTATCAATCACATTACTTAAACGTCGCCGCGTAAAGAAACAAACTAGACAAACACTAACCAGAGCTTTTTGATGTCGAGTAAGAATATTTACTACTGCTTATATAGTTATAGTTAGGAAACCGGCGTAAGTAAGCTTACGTACCACTATAATGTGATCAATTCTGGTTTGAATAAATTCAACGTAACTCAAAATAGTTCGTAAGCGTATATACAACAGCTATTATATAAATGCTACAATGTTTTTAACGTGACTGCAAGTATAGTTTTAGTGTAATCTATGATTTAAAATGTTGAAAGTTAAGAATTAGAACGAGTAATTAATCTAACACAAGCAAAACACGCTGAATGCGGAATTCCAATTACAAGTCATACTTAAGTAAATAGTTTTCCAATACGATACTTGACATTTGTTTGCTTCAGGTGCAAGGCCTCAACTGCCATATAAAAATTCCTCAACAAAAAAAAGTCTAGAGGTTAATGACAAGTTATCTCCATGTACATTAATAAATAGAATTTCCCTTAATTACTAACTGGTTGAAGAAAAAGCCGTTTTAACCATGGCCTTTTTATTGAAGGCCGTTATCTTAACAACATTTTTACCAACCGCAGATATAAAATACCAATTGTTTAAATTCTGCTATAATATTTCAATTATATTGCAGCATCATTGCTAAAACGTAAAGGGAATAATCAACAATAAAATTTAAACGTAAAATAAATATTATTTACGATTTAGCTGTTTTGCTGTTTTGGGGTTCATCGGCAGTAGGAGACACACTCAAATGTATTCTCACAATTGCATCGACAAACCCTATAGCCAATAGTTTACTCTAGTGACATTTGCTCAATTACGTTCACATTGTCTTACCCTCAATGTCGTTTACGTTGTGGTTTTATTTCGCAGTTGTATTCAAAACTGTTTTGAATTATGCGGGTGTAAAATTAACCTACAACTTTTTTCGCCGTTACAGTCGTTTATTAGTTGCTTTCTGAATTTTATTTTCGTATCAGCAATCATGTTGTATAAAATCTACGAATCAACAAAAGTTGTGTCCTATACAACTTCAGATTTTTTCTTATTGCGGTATAGTATGATGACATCTGAACGCTTACCTTTATTCCTTACTTAGTCTTATTGTATTCAACTGCACATTTTGGTTTTAGAATTTCTTCCCGCATTCTATTCTTTTTTCCAGTTGAGATAAATTTGAACGGTGTGACGGATCACTTGTTATCATTAGGACTGGCTTTTTCTCAACACACTTATAATCCTTACATTTTTCTATGTTTTTCGCAAATTTCTCTCTTTTTCATTTACTGTAAAAACTTTTTTTGCGATTTATTCGGATAGTACTACAATACACAATTCTGTGAATGGCCCAGTAAACGATTAGTGTCTTTCCTGTCTGTGTAAACTTTTATGTTGTGTGTATATGCATTAGGAGAACAAAGTTTTTTCCATACTTATAGGTTTTATTCGGAATAATTTGTAGAAAGTGCAAACGACTTCTGAAAGGCACCATTGATTGGTCAATAACTAGCTCTTTCCTAGGTTTTAAAATGTTTTGAAAATTTTCGATCAGAAGAGTAATTAGTGGTTCTATTTTATATAGTTTATTATTTGTATATAAAACAAAAGATTTGAGATTAGTATAAACTAAAACTGGCACTGAGGATAAACCAAACGAAACATTATTCCTAAAAATGTTCGAATTTCATCCTTTGTCGAATATTTAACTGTCGATTTGCATAGTTATTAATCAGTGTATCATAAACGACAAAGAGATTAAATACGTCAACTAGTTGCTTTCACATTTAATTTACTAACTTTCAGGTCTAGATTAAATTTGTCATCCAGTAAATCAAAATTGAATGTGCATGCTGATATTTTCTCTCATATACTGCTGTTATGTTTATTGAGTGTTGACATGCCGCTTGCTTGTTCAGAATCTGTATAGCCATCTTCATTATCTATTTCTAACTCAGCAGTTTCTACGCTTATTGTCTGTTGACTGTGCGTCTACAGAAGAAGCGTTTGTGCGGTCGTTAACAGAAACGTCGCTGCTGTAAAGACTCATCTCTAGTGACCGATTCTGCTACGTTTTAACAGTACGGTTAGACATGGAACAGATCGTTTATGTGACACCAACTAACACACAACACCTAAGATAGGCAAAGAAATATTAACTTGTTTTTGCTACTTGAGAACTACCACGTGTAAATCCTTAATAAGCAAGTGATACCACGCAACTGAGGCAACATTGTTTGTTAAAAAATACACCCACCAAATAACCTTCGTACATATCCCTAGCGACCAGTACCGCACAGGGTTAAATCAAGATTATTTGTGTGTTATAAGCAAAAGTCGGCAACTGTGTTAACTACAACAAAACATTCTATTTGGTACCAAAAATTTGTTGAGAAATAAGTATTATGCGGCAACCGCATATAGCTGGATCGACAATGCACGTTATATATCCCCGAGGATAGGGGATGCAAAGAAAGTGTTAACTACTCCCAAAAATTTATTAGATCTACTACAAAACTATACGCTTTAAGATAATACTAACCCTCTCGCGTGCAAACTAATAAAAAACCTATATAGCAAAAGTTTATACAAAAGATCTCCTTGGCACCAACAAGTACAAAAATCAAAAACGTTAATGTTAGTGTTAGCTCAATCATGTTTTTGACACTTGGCCAAAAACACGCGTATCCATCCACACCTTTTCGTTTTGTTTCCGAAAGTACTATAATGTCTATTTTGAATTTTTCTATTTCAAACGTTACTTTTCCCATTGTATCAGATATGCCACAAATGTTCTTTGCTTAGTATTTTTATTGAGAATCCTTATCGTAAATTACATCTATTGGATTTTTAGCCTAAACGCTGATACTTTTCGTAGTTAATTCCTTTTAGGAAGGCAAGGCGATAGCCTATACTTCTTTACTTAGAAAACCAACATTTTTTGCTACGGTATGCTCCGTTAGCAGAAGAATTTTGGTGTTAAAATATCAAAATTTCGCAGGTCATTTTTCCCCGTTCGCTATTGACAGCTGTCAAGTTACCGACGAATTTAGTTTGTACATTTAAAAGTGCCACATGTATGCATTTGATTTGTGTTTAATACTTCTTTTATAAGCAAAGTGGTTATTCAAGAAAATTGTAATAGGTAAATAGTCAGATGATGTAATTTTCAATTTATCAAATTGCAGTCATTGTAATCATGTAAGTAGCTGCCTATATATGTTGGCATTTACAGGGTGTCCCACGAAGTACTGTACATGCCGAAATGGTATGTTCCTTAAGTAGAAAACTTCCTATA
This sequence comes from Aquatica leii, assembly GCA_035610365.1. Classification (NCBI taxonomy): domain Eukaryota; kingdom Metazoa; phylum Arthropoda; class Insecta; order Coleoptera; family Lampyridae; genus Aquatica; species Aquatica leii. The sequence goes on from CM069436.1 coordinate 68,919,906, forward strand.
AACATAGGTCCAATTTGCCATAGCTACACAGATACAAGCGTTCAAAGTTTATAACTGATCACACATTTTTTGAAAATTAATTATTCTTAGTCAACTGGGAAACAAAAGCCGAACAATATGTCATTTATTGCTTTCTTTTCTACTAATGTCACAGTCGATTTTATTAAATGAAGTGTAATTTAAATGCAAAATGCCTTCTCATTTTTCTAACGAAGAGTATGCTGATATCATTTACATTTATGGATTTTGTGATCGAAATGCGAGATCTGCCGTTAGGGAATATGAACGAAGATTTCCCAACAGAAGGGTGCCAAATCACCAAACCTTTTCTTCTGTGTTTCAACATGTACGGACTCATGGTTCATTTCCATCAGTTTCAACAAGATCTGACCGTCCTGTGCAATTAAATGTGAATGAGCAAGAAAACATTCTACAGATGGTTGATCGGAGTTCAGGGTTGAGTACTAGAAGAATTTCTTCTCGAACGGGACTCCCCCGTATGTCAGTATGGCGAACATTACATGATAGGCTTTTGTATCCCTATCACATACAACAGGTTCAGCATCTGGAACCTGGAGATTTTGCTGCCCAGTTGAATTTCTGCCACTGGCTACAGGTAAATCCACAATTAGTTCCATTCATTTTATTTAGCGACGAGGCGCAATTTACTAGAGATGGAGTGAACAATACACGTAATTCTCATTTGTAGTCATATCAAAATCCACATGGCACAACAGAAACTAACTTTCAGCGCAGATTTTCTGTTAACGTATGGTGTGGCATGATTGACGATCAACTTATTGGATCTGTTTTCTTTGAGGAACGTCTGACAGGAGAAGCATATGCTAACTTTTTGCGGAATGAATTGCTACCGCTTTTAGAAGAAATACCTTTACTAACAAGATAACAAATGTTTCTGCAACATGATGGAGCTCCTCCACATTTTAGTCGGCATGTGACCGAATATCTAAATGTTGCTTACCCCAATAGGTGGGTTGGGCGTGGAGGCCCGCATGCTTGGCCGAGATCGTCCGATCTCACACCTTTGGACTTCTATCTGTGGGATCATGTGAAAAGTTTAGTATACGAGGTATAATTTAATACCAAAGCTGAACTAATACAGCGTATCCTGGATGTGTGTCAACAAATACGGAACAACCAGCAGGTGCTTCGAGCGGCTACTCGGTCCATTTTAGATCGCAGCCGTCGTTGTATTAATACCAAAGGAGGTCATTTTGAGCATTTGATGTTATTTTTTTGTTTGTTTTTTTATGTTTGTTTTGTAGTTCGATTTTCTGTTTTCAATAATAATAATTTTCAAAAAATGTGTGAGCATTTATAAACTTTGAACGCTTGTATCTGTGTAACTATGGCGAATTGGACCTATGTTTATAGGACGTTTTCTACATAAATTGACCTAAGGAACATACCATTTCAGTATGTACAGTACCTCGTGGGACACCCTGTATAAAAATACACGTAATTGTTAATTTTTTATATTAAATTAATATGGACTAAAACATTTAATACAAATTTCGTGCGTTTAGATATTACAGCGCACCAGCTAAATAAAAACTTCGCCCGTTGGGCTCGGTTTTCAAACAAAGCTGTCGCGCTATAAAATACTCAATTGTAAATAACTATTTTAAACTATTAGCAAGAGCTTTCATGAAGTTTAAAATTAAATTTGTTATTAAGGTGTAGGTGTATTAGAATATACCCAATAGAAATAATATGCCAAAATAACACAACAATTCATGATTTAGTGTAGATAAATAGGTATGTGAACAAAGAGAGCAAAACAGCAATTGGTCCAGTTATAATTTACGCGACGGAAACCAGGCCAGGATTTTCCATTTCCCTATTGTAGTCTTTTAGAGTTACTAATGGTTACATGAATTTTATGCGAGACATGCATATATTCTATGAACTGAAGCTCTACATTTTCAACATTAATTTTTTCTAGGTTCTATTAAAATTGTTTTCAATTGTTCCATTTGTCATGTGAAATTGTTCTTCAGCAATAATATTTATTGTGTAAATTATTGTCACCAAATACCGGTTCTAATTTATTCCTAGTGTCATTTTTTTCAAATTAATTAAGATGTGGGTTGATAACAACATTACACGCTATTGAAAATAACATTTATCCCAAATTTGAGTTATTTTTAAAATTTCATTAAATGCAGTTAGATTACAAATACGTTTACGTCGCATGCCATAAATAATGCTGATTACATCCGGTTATTGGCAAAAATTAATGGACATTTGTATGTCCAAATTATTTAAACGTCAATTTCAATACCACGTTAATTTGCATTTTAATTTAACCGAATCGATAATACTAAACTTGTTTTATAGTTTTGATTTAAGATGCTTTTATTTTTATATCCTTAGGGAAATATAATTTTTGTCTTAAACATCTCTGGAATACTCATTAAGGCTACAAATCTACTTAAACTCGTTCTTAATAGCTCATTTTTAATGTAATCACCCCGTGCTTTACTATGCTTATACTAGAAAGAACATTTCTTGTAACTTATCTATTAGCTACCTATTACGTTAATGTCTATTTTAGACATAACGCCAAGTTTTTAGAATTAAAGTTTAAAATAGCGCTATTTTTGCTCTATTTTTGTCTAGCGCTTCCATGCAAGTAACAAGACTTTCTTTTGGTACATACACTCTTTGCTCTCAAAGTCAATAGATCTTAATTAATTAAAACTCTTGTATTAGTTTCTTAATTAAATTTATATCCAAAGTAACTAATTATTTTGTACTTGATTAAAGTAGTTAAATTACACGGGTATGAAAGAAAATTTATGTAGTTCAGGTGGGTATTTTTTTTCTTTCATAATAAATGCTAATTTCGAATTCGTAGCAAAACTCAGTCGTATACAACTTTATTAGATGCAAATGCTTTCAAATTAGCATATTGAACTCACAGTTCCCGTCCAAAAACAACTAAGCATAAGGTCTTAATTTTATTGGTGTTTAAAACCTAAAAATCAAAAGATATGCCACAAATATATAATTAATAACGTTAAGTATATTCACCGTTAAAATACAAATTATCAGATATTTCGGTGAAGTTGAAGCAAATGAGGTTGTTTTCGAGTAATTCAGCTAAAATTTAACGATAGTCACGGTGCATTCTATCTAGTTGAGAAACTTATAATCTAAGCAAACAAGAGTTTATAGTTTCTAACTTTCAAAGAACATGAACTTCCTTGTTATGAAAAACTTTTACGTGTACCCAATAAGGATAATTAATAGTAATCTTATTTTTATTTTAAACTTTGTTTACGAAAATAGTTTTAAGAAGCTTGTTTTTGTTTTAATACGTGGTTAGTTTAGAAAACTTTTTAAATTAATAAAGAACATAAAACGCTTATATTTTCCTTTAAAATGGTTGCTTAGTTTACTTGTTGAATTACTTTACAAAACGTTTTAAATTTCAAACAAAAAACGAACTAATAATAACAGTTAAAAAAATTTAAATAATATTAATTACTCAAAATTAGAGACATATAAAAACTAGTACAGCGCGTACTAATTAATTGATATAAAATAATAAGACGCAACGCAGAAAAAGAATTCGAAAAAGAAAATAAGCCTCTAATATATTAATCAAATAATAGAAGACTCAGGGTGCAACACGTATGAACAGCTTCAAAGAAAAGTAATGAAGCGGAAAGAATGGCCTGCTGTGTCATATTAGTCTTAGGCCATAAACAACAAGGGAGGATTTTTTAGATTTTATTAAAACCTAGTTTATCTGGTTGTCATCTCCTTCTGTACCTATTTATTAAAATATTAAGGAACTCGATAAATTTCTATTCGATGGTATAGTATAGAAACACACAGACGATTTTTGTTCGCGTAGACTACATTTTTCTTTTACACTTATTTAGGTTTGACTATACAATTGAATTTATAAAATATTTAGCTACGGTAAAAACGTTTGATGATACAATGATTCTACTGTGTTGTACACTTTAAGATAAGATAAGATTAACATTAAATTACAAATAAGATACATAGCTTTTCCAAGCTTGTTGAACATATACAGGATGTGTATAAACTGACGAAACAGTTAAACACTGCGAGGTATCATCTGGATTACTCGTACGGGTCTTTCTAGTGTAATTTCTAGTACCGCTGCATTAATTCTTTTTGTAACTTGATCTTGCAGACTATAGAATGGGACTGCCGCGACAAATCTATCTATTCGTAAAGTGTTCATTCAACCACTCTCTTACATAACGAGCAAAGTGAGTGAGGAGCTCTATCGTACATGTAAATCATGTTCTGGAATATGTTCAACGGCATTTTTTCAATAACTTGTTCCAAAACATTAAGGTACCCATTGGCATTAAAACGATTTGGTAAATAAATTGGACCAACGACCCTGTGATTTATTATGCTCAGCCAAACGTTAATGGAAAACCTTTTTTGATGATCATATTCTATAAACTTATGCGGATTTTCATCTGCCTAATGGTGAAGATTATGAGACACAAATTCTGATAAACGTCGATTCATCGTTTTGAAGAATATGCCGGAGAAAGTCGTCGTCTTTTTGAATCGAATTTAAGATTGTGTTATCGTTATCAAATAGAAGATAAACTTTAGAAGCGTGATATGGATAAAACAGGTTTTTTTGTAGAACTAAGTGAACGGTCTTATTACTGGGGATATTTAATGTTGAAGTTAACTGTCAGAGACTAAAAGAATGATATTCGTAAACAGCGTCTTGTATTTGTTCCTCGTCATTTAGCGTTTCTCGTTATAAACGAACCAGGTACTTGAAGTCATTGATCCAGTGTTTAAAATATCTTCCACTAGATTGTCTTTGGCTTGAAAAACGTATGCTATACTTGTTTGCGACCGCGTTAGCATTTCCATTACAAAAACCTTACATCAGGTACATATCGGCATATTCATTCAATGTAAAAGTAGATTTTGTTCTTGAATAATAAAGTATCGCGAACGCGTTTAGTTTTAGTACCACCGTCTTTACTTACTTGTGGCGGTCTACAATATTTTGCTACTAAAGAAAAGGTGGCGCTAGGGTACGGCTCACTCAAAAAATTTTAGTTACTGACAATCCGACATACGACTATCTGCAAAGGAAGCTGGCCTAGCGGTGAGCCAAATATCTCTAAAATCTTTTTTTTTACCTCACCAAATTGTGCGTGACAAAATCAACGTAAAAATTGTGATACAAATTACAGAACTGAAAACTACGTTATACGAGTAATCTAGTTGATATGCTATATCTCTTTTAATAGAAAAGACTACTAATATAAAAAGTTTTTAGCGGCTGATTATACTTTTTAATATTTTTGTATTAGTTTTAACTGAGTTGTCTAGCAGAGCACCAAATGTTTAGACCAATTTCTTTATTTCTCTATATTTTTTTATATTTTAATATGTACAGTTAAAACTTGCTGTTCTCGGTTACTCGCAGACCTGCGTTCTAATCTTGACAATGTTTATGAATGTTTATTTTGGAAATCACAACAATATTTTAAATTCTATAAACAGAAAATGATAGAAATATGCAAAACATGCGCTAATTGTAACTGTGACAATAAACGCTTTAAAGATGCAAGCAAGCTGCAATGTCAAACAAAACGTCAGACCACACATTAATTAATATTGTGGTGATGTCGTTGTAACTGGAAATTACGAGGCATATGCATAAATTAGGTTCCATTCGTAAATATGTTTTAAACAAATAGTTATATTTGATCAAATCTGATCAAAGAAGACAAATTATTTATATATTGCTGATATAGTTGATAAGTTGTTTCCATAAAATCTTAAGCTTTTGCGGTTGTTATGTTTATGATTATAAGCAACTTTTGGCTTACGAAACGTCAGTTTCCTTGGGTTCACAAACGACAACACGGCAAAGGCCAAGTTCTACTTCTTATTCTGGTTCTCAAGAAGAGACTAGGACCAAGCCTAAATCTGGGTGTTTAACTACGACGCGGTCTAAGCCGAAAGTCGCTTATAATCAAGTTGTTTCCAGTTATAGAAAATCCGTTTTGTTGTAAACTAGAATATGTGATTAAACTTTTAAATGCAATTGAGCTCGCAAATGTATAAAGTTTGTTACATGCAAAAGTTGGAACAATGTCACTGCCTGAAATGAGGTAACATAAACGATGTTGTGCCGCTGCTCAGTGGAGACGGGGTGGGTTATATTTTAAAATTCCGTGATAACTTGGAAACTAGATTGACAATAAAATCGAAATAAAAGGGTAAAATCTCAAAATCGGTTAGGGCGCCAATCAAGGACACGATGATAAAAGCTTCCGGACCCCTGATAACCCAGAAGCTCATCTGGTTGGTTACAACCCCTGGACTTACCTCGAGTTGTAACTTGCTAAACTCTGAAATGTACTTAAAAATTTACGTTCGCGGCGGCTGAATCAGTAAAAGCTCTTTACAGTTTAACAATTTAACATTTATTGAATTAATAAAATAATAAAATGAATATCAACCAAACTTGAATAAAAATAATAAATAAAATAATAATAACCAAGACAAAAATTCACAAACTGAATATAAAAATTAATATTTAAAAAAAAATAAAGCGTTAACTTGTTCAAAAACAAATAAAAATAAAATTCAAGGCCTTGTCCGCATAACTTAATCCGTAAATTTAACAACAAACAACAAAAAAATACAAAAGTCATAAAATAGACGTCCGAAACTTTGGTTTCTTACTAGAACCTTAGTGAACAATGGTTATGTAAAGCGAGATATTCATAGAGTTATTAATCGTCGTTTACATCCACGTACTCGATTACCTAAGGACATTTCTACTCCCGAATCCAACCCGAAATTGGCCTTTTTACCCTACATTCACAAGGTTACAGATCAAATAGGGAAACTTCTTCGTAAGAATGGTATTAAACCCATATTCAATTCGACAGGCAAAATCTCTCAGATTCTTCCTTCTCCCAAAGACAAATTTCCTACACTTTCATCTCAAGGTGTATACCAAATTCCCTGTTCTTGTGGTTTAGTCTACATTGGTGAAACCGGTCGTTCCGTCATTACTCGCATTTCAGAACATGATCGTTGTATAAGGAAAAGGTATACTTCCAAGTCTGCGGTCGCTGAACATCATTTTACTACAGGTCACAAGATAGATTTTGATAATGTTTCGTTGATTGCCAAATCTCCATTCTTTTTCAACAGGAAATTTCGAGAAAGCATAGAAATCATCAAACACCCCAATAACTTCAATCGCGATCATGGTTTCGAACTATCCCCTCTTTGGTTCCCGGTTATTAGTCATTTATCAAAAACACGCCCCCTAGCAATGAAATACAAATCAACTTAAATTATACGTATTAAAATAACGAGTAAAACGTTTTCGATGCTTACATCGAACTAATCAATCGCTAAAATAAAAGAAAATTCAGTCCAATAAATCTGAATACGGGGTCTTTTACAAAAGAATTCCAACGCAGGTTACAAATTTATGGAAAACATAAAATCTAATCTATCAATGTAGTTTAACAAATATAGGCAAAAATTTGAAAAATCCGAAACTTGACAAATTTCACAATCTTTAGTAGATAAAATTGTGAAAAAAATTGCATTACTGTCAAGTGTTATCTAGATCGGTACAAAAAATGCTAGGCAAAACGCATGGCAGTAGCAATATAATTTTTGAAGCGCCACAACGCTGATGGTGATGAATTTTTGAACCATATTGTGACGATAGATAATACCTGGATTGCTTATGTTACATCAAGGTATAAGCAATAATTAATGCAAAGCGGCATAGTAAATCGCCAAAACCTCAAAAATTTAAACGAACCCTATTTAACAGAAAATTTGTGTATGAAGCAAGGAACAACAATAAACGCAAAAGTTTGCTGTACTACTTTGAAAAGATTACGAAATGCCATTAAATATAAAAGTCAATGTTTTTTCAGTTCAAAAATTATTGTTACTGCGTGTTAACGCCCGACTTCAGACAGCTGTTTCGATACAAAAACTACTGAAAAAAATTTGTTGGGTATTTTTTTTTATTATCCGCCCTATAGTATCGATTTTACACTAGCCATCTAGCAACTGACGTAAAGTTTAACATTTTTGACGGTACACGTACTAAAGCGTTTTAACGTACAACCGTTATTTGTGTTGTTTACAGTAACGTAAAAAATTCATTTCGGCTAAAATTAAAATTAAATCGTGATCATTTTCGTGCGATTATTTTTATAATTTTCAAAGTTGATTAACTCAACAGTGCACCAATGAACTAAATTCAGTTTAGTAAAGATTATTGAAGACTATTGTTTATCGACGGTTTGCCGACTTCAATCGTTACCGTAGCTTGCTTAAAAACCAATTTCATAAATAATAATACAGTGCACACCGCTTAATAGAATCACGTTGGGGTTTTTGATAACAATAACTGAATGATAACAATAATAAGTGTTTATTGGTTAGAAAGCAGTAAATACAAACAACGTGTAACTGATTAACAGGTTAATTTATAAAGTAAAATCAATACAAGCAGAAAATGTCAAAATAAAAATTTTGATAAAATTTGACATATAGCGAGCCTGAAACCTTACCTCGCACTTTGCATGTACTGGAGAAGTGGCACATTAAATGTAATAAAGTTAGATTGTGAGTCAGAATCGAGCAAAACATGCACAAGAAAAGGACCTCTTTCACAATTAACAATGTATGCCCTAACGGCAGATAATAATTCCTAAATGGTGTTCAAAGCAAATTTGGAAATGGATTGGTTGCTTAAAGCCACAGCCTCTGACGGTGAGAACTTTGAAGTGTTAGATTCTTTGTGTAGTAATGTATGATGTTTTCGCTTCCACGTACTGCAATTTAATTTAGATGAACATTGTGACACTAAATGACCTTTGCCGAGACAGTTAAATCAGAAGAGCAGCTCTTTGACCCATAAAACCTGTCCGAAACTGTAAGTTGGTGAGAATGTAAACATGCTTATAAGTTATAACTCCCTTTGCACATTATACAACAGGGAGCATCACTAACAAAAGATTATGCAGTAACTTTAACTTTCAGATGATTGGGTTTGTCTTGTTTAAAATTGAGAAGCATTGGCCGTACAGTTGAGAAATCTTTTAAAATCAACAAGTGTAGGTAAATCGATTCCTTTATTGTTTAGTTGTGTTTTCCATTCCGTAACCGTGTAAAGATCGCGTTACGAGTTACTAAATTATGTAATAGGAGTTCAGTAAGGAAACGGCAGCTTAGCTAACAAGAAAGCGTGCATTAAGATAGAATTTATACCACATTACTAAAAACAAAAATTATATTTTATAGTGTGTGAACCATGTTTTTGAGCCAAATAAATAAAAAATTAAGGACTTGTAACATTGTTATTGACATCGTTAATTAAAAGAAATCAAGAATAACGTTATTATGTTTAATTGAGTGTTCTAAGGACTACACATTACTCCTAAGTATTTTGCTTAATTCACGAAGATAACGTATTTACAGATGTTTAATGCAGTTTTACGTAGATCAGTCAAAATACTAGAATAAATAAGACTGCAAAAATAAAGCTAAACTTGCAAAGCAGGGTACAATGATAAAGTTTTTTAGTCTCAACAAGCGTATTGTAAAAATTCGCATATTGTTTTCATGTATAGAAACGAACCTGAGCAAAAAAAACATAAACCGAAATTATGATTGCTATAAACGATGTTTTTCTATGTAGTAGTCTGCCCGTTCTTTGATAAAGTGATAACTTTACCCAATTGATAACATTATCCGTGATTCCAATAAGCGGCGTGCACTCTAAAAATTTTACAATCACTTAAAAACACGTTTACGCCGATTGCTCAATATAATAAACCGTCAACAAATACGATCGCGTTGCTTACACATGTATATGGTGACAAATCGTAAATTAACGCATGTGGACCTAAAAACCAACGATAATCAACTATATACGTCTTTCAAGATAAGTTAAATCTAACAAAATTTGCTCTTCCACAGAGCACTTCAAAGCAATTTTTTTACAAAAACTGGACATTTGCAACCTTTTCTTTAAAAAACGTAGAACGGTTTCTGAATACTCAAAACTTCGTTTTTATGGGTCTCCGCCGTATAGTCCTGATTTGGCACCCAACGATTTTTTCATTCACTCAAATACAGAATAAACTGTAAAAGCAACGTTTTTTGACACATAAAGAAGCGGTTGATATGTTTAAAATGTTTTGAAGATGCTTCAATTGAAGTGGGAAAATGCGTCGGAAATTGGTTCAAACGCTTGAAAAGGTGTATTGATCATTATGGAAAATATTTTGAAAAGCAACAAAACCACTGGTCTGTTAAGTAAATAATAATTTTTGATTTCAAATTTTGAAATAAATTGATAACTTTATAAATAAGAACCTTGAATCTAAAAATATACAATTACCAAAATTGGAAATAAAGAAGTAAAACTAGATAAATCGGCAACTGTAAAAAAAACACAATTACAATGATAAATTCAAAAAGAATAATTTTCAAAATTATGTCACATATAAGGTTATAAACATTTGCTTAAACAAAGACGAAAAATATCATTCTTAAACTAGTCAAAAATAAGCAGTAAAAAGATCCAATTAAAAAAAGAGTAATCGACAGCGCAGTGGATCATCTACGAAACAAATAATAAACAGTGAGTACAAAAATGACGTCTAATATTGAAATGGTCAAAAGTTTTTGCCAATAGTTTACTATTATTTAAAAACTTACTCGTTTCTTGTTAAATAATCAACAATAAGATTAAGATGTTTTCACTTTTTTTACTTAAATTTAGAAAAATAAAGTTCGAACACGTTGTGATGACAATTTCCATATAAACAAATCATGGTTACAATCATCTTTTGATTCTTATATAAATTAAAAAATAAATAAATAAATAACTACTGCAATTTGTGCGCTGTTGTTAAAACGACTTTTGCAATTGAATACCATTAGTAATATAGTCCTCATTCCGAGAGGTGTCTTATGACTCATCGGTAGGCAACGCAAAGTTTAAAGTTTTAAAACATATGTTTTTATTGACTGGCATGCGAAGTGATACCTGTAATACCAATAAAATAAAATATTGAGATTTTGAAAACAGCTGTCACGTTTTGTAACAAGAATAGTTCAGGGAAACAGAAACAAAGTTTTAAGATGAAATAAAATATGTTTCAGTAAGAAGTAGTACATAGTTACTTAACAGTCATAATAATTTGTATTTTTTTTTATGTAATTTTATATATGAAGTTAAAACTTAACAAACGCCAATGATCGGAAAAGAAAAACTAATTTGAGTTTGTAGCATAGAAGCATACGAGTTATATTTAGTATTACTAAAAAGATATTTTAAAACGATAAACGAATAACCAAATGAAAGGTAATAAACCATCAAATAGATAAAATTGATGTACTGCGGTCCTATCCTGTGTAGTTTTTAACTCTAAAGCTAGTTTTGAAATGTAGATAATTATACTACTGTTTGTATTGCGGAAAAAAATTAAAAAACAATTTTACATGCACTTGCTACGGTTATGAACAATTGTAACACATAGTATTCAGGTTCTTTTAATTAAAGCAGTTTATGTTTGATTAACAGTTAATTTAATTTAAGGTGAAGAAAACTTACAAAACGTTGTTTACGTTATCGGCGTACGCTGGCATTATAAATAATATATGTACATCATAAAGATTAGCATTACCGATTTTCTACAAATTAGCTATCTTTCTTTAACTGTCAAAAATTAGTGAAATAAGTATACTATATTACTTTAATTTCTTATTCGGACAAGTATGAGTCATAAGACATTTCTCGTGATTACGATTATACTAGTACATTTTCAGCAAGCATTTTGGAGAGTGATTTTAAAATTAATGTTTTCGTAGAAAAACAAATCATTGGAGTTAGTTTTAACAAATTCTTTTGCAACCATTTTCGATATAATTGAACAAAATTTACTTTTAAAACAACCCATTTGTGTTCAATAGTTTAATATCTAAAACAGTTGTAATCATTCGATCTAACCGTTGTTTATGGGAAACGTCTCTTTAAGCCAATGTGTGTTTTTTTTTATTAATTTACAGCAATACAAAAAAGAGGCATTTGCGCAATTAAGTTTTTTGCATAACTTACTAAGCAGCAAAGACAATTAAAACATTTAACGTTTATGGAAACATTTTAAAGGTTCTTACGTGCAAAAGTTGGAACAATGGAACTTGCCTGAAATAATGTAACATAAACGGAGTTATGCCGGTGCTCAGTAAAGACGGGGTGGGTTATATTCAAAAATTCCGTGATTGTTTGGAAAACGAAAACAAAATCAAAAGTCAAAATCAAAGGGCGCCAGGAAGGAGTAAAGCTCAATGGATTAGAGGCCCTTGCCAACCACGAGTCCGCTTCAAATAGATATACTCAAATGGGACTTACCTGGAGAGTGTATCACACAACAAATCTGTAATAATCTAAAATTCACATACGCGTAGGTCGACTAAATAAAAGCTTTGTTACATTTAAATATTTAACATTTATTACATAATTGAAATAAAATTAGACAAGCAATAAAACAGGAAATTACATAAAAATCATTTTGACGCAAATAAAATCTTAAAAACAAAACTTAATAAGAACATGATTACACTGAAACAGAATGAAAATAAAATAAACATAATAAACAAAACTAAATTCCCTTTTTAAAGAAGAAAAAAAATAATGCACGGCCGTGTAGACATAATAAAAAATAATAAAATACATAATAACAAAATCAAATAAATTCAGTAATTGTATAAAACAAACTTTACAATCTTAAAAACTATGGTACGCAAATATTAGATTATCTTTCTTTCTTGCTTTTACTTAATGTCGATAAAACACTTTAGACGTTGGTTACATTACGTCTTTTACTTTTGTTGTTTAATAATAATTAAAATTAGCACAAACAAACGCCATAAAACGTTTGTATAATCTAAAGATTCGATAGCTAGCAGTAGATTCTGATTAATTTCAAAGCTTTTCAATCACTGAACTCGCGAATAAATAACTTGACCTCGTCCGGAACTTTGATAAGGTACCACAACCATAAGAAAAAATTACCGTCTGAAGATTTTTAATAAACCGCCACCAAAAAGAAAATTGGATTGTGAAACACAAACTTATGCACAAACCCACAATACGTTAATACGAAACCAAACCAGTATCCAGTGAAACTTCAATAATTGCTTTACGAAATAGGAAAGTTTTTCCATTTGAACGAACTATTCACTGTTCCACTGTTGATGACTTCCGCGGTAATTTTTCATCTTAAAGGGTGAATTCACCACCCGACAGACTACATTCAGATACTTAAATCATTTTGAACGACTGTCTACCAATTAACTCTATTCAAAACAAAATCACTATTTATTGGCTTATTCGAGTACCATTTCTACAATGGTTGTGTTCAAAACTTCATAAAAAAAAAACCAACACCAAGAAGTTCAAAGAGGATGCAAACAGATTTAATAACGTCATAAAAGTGGTATTGGGCAACAGCTTTTGCTTCTTCTGTGTGAACTGTCAAATTGACAAAATATTGTATTTCATTACGGTTATAAAGATTAGTTGAAGAGCCTGAATCATAACTGTCTAATAAATTAATGACTTCATTCCAAGGTAATTTAATCGAACTAACACAAAGAAAATAAGTACGACTGTACTGAGAATGTACTTAAAACAAAGAACTTTTAAACAAACTTAAAAGAAACAAACGGCTAAATTATATTTCATTACTGTAATATCTCAGAAGGGAAATATAAATTACAACTAGAATTTTGACCCAACAAAGAAAATGCCAAATAAACACAAACTTAGAATACGGATGATTAAACAGCGTAATAATTTCTAATTAGATAAATAGGAAATTTTATCTACAACTTTGAATGACAAAGTTGAATCTAAAAACATAAAATAACTTCCCAAAATCAATTTGAAATCAACAAAACAATTTATTTAACAACGTCAATTTAAATACCGGTTCTTTCACAAAAGTAATTGAACAACCTCAAACCACGGTTACAAGGTTAGAAGTAGATAATTTAGAATAGACCTATCTACTATCAGCCCCTAACGAGGAGGCACCGAGAAGGAATGCGACTACTCATACTAAAACTTGATATATTACACTTTGTAAAAACGTCGCTCTCTGTTTATTATGACAAATACTTTTTAAAAATCGCGGTGGTCAAGTTCTAAACTTTCATATCGCTCAGAACTTACGCTATATTTAAATTTAAAAGTAAATAATTTGTGTTACTAAATTAAGTAGTATCACTTTAAGTATTTACACAGTCACTTTCTTCGCTTTCACACGCGCGTATTTTAAGTTTATGATATTTTTTTCCGGTGTCTATTTGCAGGAGAAATGAAATTGTCACTAATTCTTGTGTTGAAAGCGATATATGGGCAAGATCGACAAAGCTTATATACCAATTTCAGATAGTATTTAACTAACAGTGTCATTTTTTGACATGTTTACGATAATAAATTAAACATTCCACTTTTCGCACTTTGTCAACGCTAACACCAAGGGTAATAAATAAAAGATGCATCACTACATGTAAAAACACGATTACAACCTATTACACAACCGACATCTACAATTTTGCAATGAATTCATTTATGTAACCTGATACACCTAAATGCAGATTTCCAAAAAAATATGCTAGCGGCATTTCATAGTTACAACTATTTATATTTTGAATATATATATATATATAATATAATAAAAACCTGAATTAAATTATAATTTAAATACGTGCCAACTAGCCTAAGAAGTTCCAAATATTCAAAACAATGTTGTACAGTTAGAACTAGAGAAGTGGGTGTCTTGATTTGTCCACACCATTCATTTCTTCCTGTTTACAATAAACATATATAAAACAAAATATTTAATCTTACTACTTGGAATTGCATTCCGACACAATTTTTATTGAAAAGCATCGTAGAATACAATCAGAGGAAACTAGACAATACAAATGTCATACTCTTTTAAGGAGCTCTAGTTTTTTTTTTCATTAAAGGACCATGTTGCACATTTTTAACCACAAATCACGACGGCTTTACTAAATGCAATTTTATCAATGAGAGGGGCAAATTTTTGCTAAACATTATTAAACCATTATTAATTTATAAATTTGTATTATCTATTAAAACTTACCGTATTCGTTGATATTAAATTAATTTAAACACAAGAAAACAGCGATTAAAGCCTATTAAAAAAGTAATCACAAAACTGATTAATAAACACTTTCAAAAGTGCAAAATGTACATTATTTATGCGCGTCATTGATTTAATTATAGAAAGAGCTGTAAACGAAAATGACTTTAATTTCATTGTAAAATTGTAGATGGCGCAACAACCGACGGTATCTAAACGAAATTTGCATTAAGTAAATACCTCCTGGCTAACACTATTCCGAACACGTACGTACGGTGCGTATTTACCTATCTTGTATGCAAACGCACGTTGCCTTTTGCCTTAATTGTTTTAATAACCACTGTGGTCAATGACCACAGCTGTCGATGATTTCTTAAACAAAAAAATATAATTACGGTATTATTAGCAAGTCAAAACTTGACGTCGTCACTTTGTATATTGTTTCAAAAAAAAAAAACAGTCACAAATATTTTTTAATTAAATTAGTATTAAATTAAATTTTATTACTAACTATTCAACATGTTATCTAAAGTCGGATTTGTCAGACACTATACAAAACAAGAAGAAATTTTGAATGTATTCGCACAAAGATGCATTTAGAATAAATTGTATTATAACAAACAAAAGCTGGAAACATCCTTTCTAGTTCTCAGACAACACAATGCTTTACTATATGTGTTTTATTTAGTAAATTTATTGTTACTGATTTAATTAAAGCAACTAATTGCTAACATATTTTAAAGTTTTCTATAGTACAAAAGGCACTCGTAAGAAATAAAGAAAAATTAAAGTAAATTAGATACGAATTATGTGTTTCGATGAATTTTCTCAGTTCGTGGTTGTACATTGCTGTGTTATTTATCACTAAATGTTTTGTTATAGACTTATTGTTATATAAAGATGTATGTATTGACGTATTTTGACTGATTATTACGCATTTAGAGCGGAAAGTTTTGACACATTAAACAATAACCGTTAGTGAATGAAGTTGCTAAATGTCTTTGAGAAGTTTGAACTACAAAGACTCCTATTTGTATTTGTCAATATGATTTTGTTTCAAATTATATAATGTTGTAAGAAATAATTGTACTTTCGCAAAAAAAGGAGCAATTTTACTTTTTTTTGAAATATTGTTATATTATTCGTAACTATAAATGTTAATTATAGATCAAACCTTTTTTGGATTATGTAGATTTTAATTAATTAAGTTTGATTATTATTAGTTTAGTTTATTTCCATTTAAATATTATACATTTTGATGTATTAATTATCTATACCATTAGTTTGTTTTATTTTTCTTTTAGAAAAACCATGTAATATAAAATGAACGCTAAGTGAGTTAAGGAAAGGAACGCACAAATGGTGCTTTTATTAAAATTCGTTTATAATGTATTCAATCATTAAATTCTGAGAAATGTAATGCAAAGGTTTTACAACTTTGTGGAACGATAAAAAATAAATAAATAAATCCAAGCATAAGGTAATTCAATACAATTTTAAAAATGTTATAAATACTAATCTTGAACATCGTTGTAGAACATGAAGAAACGATAGTAACCTATGTATAGTAACATGCTAGGTTAATATGATAAAAAAAAAATTACTACTTACCCAAATAATTTAATTTTATATATTGACAACGCAAAACTAAATTCAACATGGTACATTAAACATAATTACACGTTATGATGCACCTTGCATGTATATAGCTAATTTGTATTTTTATTGTAAGAGAAATTTCTCGCTTATTAATTTTATTTAGTCTGTATATTGTATGTACTACATACTACATAAAAATGCAAACTTAGATCGTTTCAAAATACTATAATAAAACTTATAGTTGATCATTAAATATGCATATAACATGATAAAGTTGTAACCTAACAAGGTTACTTTCTAGCAAGTTGGAAATCTTTCTTATGATATTCTAACTTTGATGCTCGTAAAAAGTAAACTGCATCTAAAAGTTTATTAAATACAACTAGTTTTGCCAATTAACACTTTAAGATATAAGTGATTACAAATTTATACAAATTAATGTAAAATGTTCAATGAAAATATTTTTAAAAAGATTTATTTTTAAACATACTTTATCTTTGTTGTTTAAATCAATACATTTATTCTTATAAACTACATTTTGAAAAAAAACCATGTTTGATGAATATCTTTACTCCAAATAAAATTAAATAATAAAATTGGGGATGAACCATTAATGTTGTTTTCCGTCGTTTAATAACAATATTAACGTATAATATTGTATCAGAAATAGATCGTTAATGACCCCTATTAATGAACGATTTTGAATCAATGAATGAATTTCTATTAATGAACGATTTTGTATAGCAACCAATGAAATCGTTAGCAATCACTAATATAACGATATTGCACGACTACTAGATATAACGTCGGGTTACTTATGCTTTAGTTTCAACTTTACACGTTTTACCGACGTACGATCAACGGAAAAACTTTAAAACTAACTCGTTTGTTAATCGGCGATAAATAATCTCGACAATATTAACGCGTTCGCTCGCTCACGACTTTAAAATGTCTCGATTATTAATCGCTATCATTAACAACCTTGTTCGTTAAATAACTATTTTGTATTAGATATTACTTTGTTAAAACTTGGTAAATCCGCCTAATGTAGAAAAAAGCAAAAGAAACATTACTCAGTGTGTTTTATGGGCGACGTTTCATAGGACAAATATGGTCACTTTTTCAAGCCACTTAACCGCTTTAAACATCTTCAATAGTTACGATCCACATCTAAGTTTAATTACGAGATCAAAAATTTTCTATCGTTTTTAGACATGAAGTTAATTAAACATCGTAGTTCTATACTGGTATAATTTTTTTCATTCCTCTTATCTCTGATGTTAATTATTGAATTATTTATAATATTTTTCTTTTGTTATTAATCAAGTTAGTTAGTTAATGACGTTAACAATTTTACCCCGTAATCTTTCTTTAGGATCTTCATGGTAAACAGTGAGTCTTCTGTATCTTTGATTAAATGAATAACGGGCAATTTATTTTAGTCTCATATTAGTTAATGTCGCTATGCATGACCTGCTAAATTTTGTCAATAACTTACTATCCAGTATTCATGTATTGTTATGTAGATGTTATCATTTCTCACCATTTTATATACACCCAACACCGAAATTGAAAGCACGCTCAATATATTTAACAATTACAACCAACATATGAAATTCACCTACAAAACGGAAAAAAATGACACTCTTCTTTACTTAGATGTGAAATCTGGTAGAGATAAGAATACTTGGTTATTAATCAGCGAATGGTACGCTAAACCGATAACTGCTAACAGAATACTCAACTACTTTTTGAAACACCCCCACCATCAAAAAATAAATATTACAATAGCTATGAAAAATAAAATTATCAATTTAGGTAGTAGTCTAATACCATCAGCATCTGCACTAAAATAATAAACATTCCCGATTTTACAAAAAGAATCATCCCGAATTTAAATAAGACTAACATCAATACAACAATATACAACACAAACACCATCTACAATATACTATACAGTAAAGTTAAAGAGAAAATCAACATTGTAGAAAAACACGACGTTGTGTATAAAATCGACTGCAATGGTTGCAAAGTATGTTACATGGGTCAAACTAAAGAATCAGATTAAAAACCATAAATATGACTGTAAGAAAAATAATGCCGACACAGCGTTAGCTTTACACCTTATAAACACAGAGCATACTTTCGATTTCAACAATCCTACAATTTTAGATGTAGAGACAAAATATAAAAAAAGATTAATTTCAGAAATGATACACATTAAACTACATAACAATAACATAAGCTTTAATAATGATACTAATAAGTTAAACAATATCTACAGCAGTTGAATATCAAGAATTAATAAAAGTTAATAATTATTATCGACATTATAAAAATTACGAGTTCCATGTGAACCATTGTCATGCTGTAATAGCGAAGGCTTCCACGGCCGGAATCTATACTAACATTAGAATGTCTTCCGGGTTTGGACCGTGTCATTTTTGTTGTAACCGAAGCTGCCAACGTTTCGCCCACTTTCGTAAGGGAGATAAATCGTGAGATAAATCGCAAAACTCAAACAAGCTACCGAAATCTAACTAAGAACTTCTCAAAAGTTAGGTTATACACTTGTGAAACAAGCCATAATCTAAACTCTGAAAAGGTAAGAAAGAAAACGAAAATCTAACAAAGAACCACTACCGAGTTAGGTAATCAACCAAGCCAGATTCTAAAATCCGTAGAAGTGACTTAAGAAGAAATAGTCTCCGCATTTAAAGGAAAAGAATCGTCACAGATGGTTAAACTCGATCCTGATTGGGTTACGGTTGCTAGGGGGCGTGTTTTCGATAAATGACTAATAACCGGGAACCGAAGAGGGGATACTTCAAAACCATGATCGCGATTGAAGTTATTAGGGTGTTTTATGATTTTTGTGCTTTCTTGGAATTTCCTGTTGAAAAAGAATGGAGATTTGGCAATCAACGAAACATTATCAAAATCTATCTTGTGATCTGTAGTAAAATCATGTTCAAATGATGACCGCAGACTTGGAAATATACCTTTTCCTTATACAACGATCATGTTCTGAAATGCGAGTAATGACGGAACGACCGGTTTTACCAATGTAAACTAAACCACAAGAACAAGGAATTGGGTATACACCTTGAGATGAAAGTGTAGGAAATTTGTCTTTGGGAGAAGGAAGAATCTGAGAGATTTTGCCTGTCGAGTTGAATATGGGTTTAATACCATTTTTACGAATTGGATTGGATTGTATAAAAACCATCAATATGATTGCAAACTGGATATGGATTGATTGGTGGAGTTTTATACTTTAACTGTTTATTTCGTTATTTATTAAATTAATGACTATGTTGGCGGACCATCGCTACTATATATTTTAAGTTTTTACAATTATTGTTAACTCTTTTCACTTGTATGTTATTTGTACTAATTATGTTATGGTTTTTCTCTAATAAACGCAGGAACTTGAAGAAGTGGACACAGATGTTCCACAAAACGTCGCTCATAAAACATATCAAGTAGTGTCTCTTTTGCTCTTTCTTACACTAGGAAAATTTACCATATTTCTTTAATTTCATCATTAAGAGTTTTGGTATTTTCGTAAAGTATTTTGTTACTGATTAAAACCCTAGAAAAAAGACTGTGGTAAGCAGGAAATTTTTGGAGACCGACGTATAAAATGCTAAATAAATTGTAACTGATTACCTCTTGGAAATATTTGACATTTTGTTTTTATGTCACTTTTGCTTAGTTTTATAATTTTTAAATATTATTACTGGTGTACAATTCTTCGAAATTTTCTAACCAAACCGAACCGAACTCAAATAGTTCCAGTTTGTCTCAAAAATTATTTTGAACTTTACTTCGAGCTTTGCATCAAATTAACTGGAACATAATTTACAAGGCAACGGGCCTGCAAAAACGCATGAGCGGAGCCAAAATGTTTTATTATTGGCTGATAATCAGTGCTGTATTTGATGTATACGCGCGGGTATATGTTCAAACGAAGTATACGTATGTCTAAATACGCATTTTGAAATATAACCCTTTATGTAAATAAATGATAAAAAATATGGTATATATGTATACGTGTATACAGGATGTGTCTGAAATACGACTACAAACTCAAAGAGTAGTTAAATAATTTTTTTTTAAAGATTTGGTCAAAAGTGGCCCAGTTTTGAGATATTTGCAATTATAGTTTTCAGGCCGGTCCTGACTATCTAAACCAATAGAAATTCTTTTTTGATTATAGCTATGAGCTAAATGGTGGATGTAAATGCTGTAAAATCCGTGAAACGTATTGATGTATTGCGTTAATTATTGTTTTCTTTAATTTTCCATCATCTACAAAATCAATTGTTAATAAAATAATTAAAGTAGATAGTAACGTTTATTTTTTAGCATTATTACTGACCTAACTTTACCAAATGTATTTTGTGTTCACGATCACGTTTATCTTTGCTTGTAACCAAAACAAGACTTCAGATGATTAAATTCAAAATTCAGGTTTCTTAGAACTGAGTTCGACAGTCTTATTTATTTATGTCTGGAATTTTTAAAGGATTTTTTTAGTTGGTGCTAAATGATTCGTGTAAACGTACTCGTACTTCGTTATATTTAATTTACATTTTTGTACAACAGTAATACTGTTTTAATACACGGTTAGTGTATTATAACAACCACACTACATGTAGATTGTGGGATGAGCAATATCTTAATAGACAGAGAAACGAAAGACTAATTTATATATTTAATAAAGTCAAAACCTTAATTTTTTTCAATGTATGTACAAGAAACAAAAACAGGAGAAAATAAAGAAGAATGTGTAAAAACAAGAAATAAAGATAACCAAGATATGTATATAAAAAATTAAGAATGCAAACTAGAGCAAATTTACGAAAGACATGGAACACAATGTGTATAAATCATAAAAGAAAGTGTAGAAAATGATATGAAAACAACAAAAAGATGTGAATACGAATAAACGATATTACAGAAGTACAATGAAACACTTTACAAAATTATATAGAGAGACAAAAAAAGAGCGTACTTACAGAAAACAACGAAGCAAACAATGATAAATTACTAATATTAGAGAAAAAAATAAACATGTGAATAAAACGATTAAGGAATACGAAGACATCGGGTCTACATAAAATATGCAATAAACTAATAAAATATGGAAGAGAAACGCTATGCACATAATCAACAGTGGAAAAATACCATTATAATGGAATGAAAATATACTAATACCAATACTAAAAAAAAGGGACAGGAGAAAACTAAAGAACTATCAAGGGCTCAGCTTATTAAATAACATGATGAAGTTGCTAATTGCAATAATAAAAACAAGATAGAAGAAAGATTAAATTTAACCGAGAAACAAGGCCTAAAAAAACCATAGACGCGATTTTCATCATCTGACAAATAGTTGAAACATATGTGTTTCGTAGAGCTAAAAGAGTGTCTTCGATACTATAAAACGTAACAGCACTATAAAACTATTATGGAGGATAATAAAATGAATTAAAGAAATAAATGTGGATAAGAAAACACAGGTCAGTCCGATATTGTTCAATATGATAACTGACTAATTCATCTAAAAAAAAAGGAGAAGGTTACAGAATGGGACCCTATAAAATTAACATTGTACGATACTTAGATAACGCGGTATTGGTAGCTAAGAATGAAGATGACTTGCAGAGACAACTTCACCTTAATATTAAATCAATAAAATACAACATGCAAATTTCAGCGAAAAAAATTAAGTGCCTGGTAACTTACAAAGAACCACGTAAATGTAAATTAGATTTGGAAGGTAAAAGCATGTTGATACCTTATAACCTATAAATTTTTTTTTGATAATCACATACAAAATCATAACTCAAACAAAAGTGCACCAGCCAGCTTGATTAAATTTATTCAATTACACGAACACAAAAATATAATATATAGAGCAATGCGACAAATTTACAATTTATTTTAAGGTTATAGAAATTTTATTGTAACTATCAAATTTCTTATTTTAATTTGAAAACTTGAATTTTAAATTTTGAATGGCACAATATTTTTTTATAATTAAATTAGGAATAAATATTGAAACCCGAAGAGATACTAAAAACATCAACATGAACATGAACAAACTCTGATTAAATCTTAACTAAACAAAAAAGCGTATTTACATATTTAACTGTACCAAAGGTCAAGTACGAAAGTTGAAGATTTACCTAAGAATAAGCGCAAGTTGCGCGCTATTTGATAATCTTGAAGTGCGGTTTATGACGTGTTCAACATCTGATTCATGCGATGACGCAATATTGCGTAATCTTCGAGATGCATATCTAAAACTTCAAAATTTCCGTATTTATCCTGATTGATCTAATATTCGTACAGATCTATTATCCAGAATATTGTAAAACAAACGTAACGTAAGATAATTTTCAATTTGCCACAACTCAAATCCAATTACTTCGGACGTAACACATGAATAATTATCGATTTCAAACTGTAAAAATCGTAAATCGTAACGAAATTTCTTCGGAAAAACGACGTTGTGACTAACATCAAACGTCTATCGTAAATCGTAATCGTATTATCGCATTCGAAAAATCAAAATTGTGAAAAACGTAAATGTGCGTACGTATCCAAACCAAATTTTTGTATTACAAAACATTTTTGTATACAAACAATGTAGAAATAAAAATATTAAGGTCGACAAAAGTATAACAGTAAAAAACAAACAAATGTAACGTACGAGAACAATGTAATATACAAGACGTCAACAAACAGTTGATAATATGAGACCAGAACTACAAATATCTCTAAAAACAGTAAGTTAGACAGCAGAAAACTAGTAGAAAGATCAAAAGAGCAATGGCAAAATATACAATCAACAAGAACAAAAACCTAATAAGAGGCAGACAAACGGGAGAAATCTTAGGTGTACGAGAAAGGAGAACGAGAAGAAAACGAGCTTTTTTGGTAAAAAAACTGCATGATGTTTGTCATATTATTGAAGCGTTTGAACTGACACTGTCTCTACATGAGTCGTATTGTATTTTCAATTTCTTCTTTTATTCGTACCTCCTAAATAGTGTCAACTAACAAAATTAAAGCAACAATGCAAACTTCTCTCTCCATTAGGTGGGCGAATCACAGCACGTCTGAACAAGTTTTACATTTATGTTAATTTATACTCTTTCAATGTTTATTTTTACATTTCAATGTATGAAGTATTTTGGTCGATAACAAAATTTATTCTGTTTTGTTACGTGTTTGTACATCTATTTTAAAGCAAATGTAAATTCTTTATCAATGCAACTATTGAACATAAACGTTTTTCTTTCTTGTATATAACTTCGTTGCAATATAAAATTTCTTGCGCTCCATAAACAACTCGATTCTAAAAACCAAAGCTTTGTTTGATTGAGCTTTAAAAATAAAACTAAAAGTTCTTTTCGTGTTTATTTTCTCAAACACTGTAGTTAAAATCCCAGTTCCTTTTACTAGCGTTTTGTAGAGTTCAATTAGATTTTATTTTTTATTTTAAATAAAACGGTATTGACTTTATTTCGACTACCGCAAGCGTTCTTTGAACATCTTGTAGCTATTCTAGGTTTACAGTAATTTTTTTTTTATTGCTTATTAGTTCAGTTTTCTTAAAAAGATTATTTAAGTACTTTTTGATAAAAGGGTTATGTTATGTAGAGCATTTTTAATACATATTATCTTAATAAAATTAGTTTGCATTTTTGTGCTTTGTCTTTTATATAGTTTAGAAAATAATTTAATTTTATTTAGTAAAAACGTTTTTTTTTTCAATTTATGGTAACGTTTTATTAGTATCTTAAGAATGCAAAAACGACTAGCTAAAAAACGTATTTTAAACTGTTATCGCCTAAAATAAAAAACGGCGTTGCAATTATTGCTGCTTTCAAGGTTATGAGCATAAATGGTTGATATGCTTTTGTGTAGATCTCAACCAAGACGGAAGTTATAAAAGAATATTCTTTAAAAAAACTCCAGTTAAAAAGTAAACAAGTCAAGTTAAAAGAAGTACTTGTTAAAGTTAAAAAGTTTGTTTCGATGGGGGATTACCTTCGTATATAAAAATAAATCGCCGCGGTTGGTCGAGCATGACTGAAAAATAATGATCGGCACCAACAACAAAATTTTTCAGGATAACAAAAGAATACTTTTATGTTACTTTAAAATATAAATTTGACTAAGCATTGTCCAACCAAACGCGAGTTTCCAAATATTTTATAACTCCATAAAAAGTGTCTACCTTTTTTATCAGCTTATTCACTACAAACCTTTTATGCAAATGAAAGAACAATAGCATCGATTAATTAACATTTTAAAATTCTCAGTTTTGTTACGTGAAGTTATTAGTAAACTAAAATAATCTATAACAAATTTCAGTATTTAAATTATATGAATCTTAATGTTTAACTTATTTTGTGTATTAATAAATATGAGATTTTAATTAGTACTTATTTGATTTTTTTAATAATTGAAGAATCATTTTATATTTCCCCCGTACGGTTTGTGGTCAATTTAAAAATCGCATGAATAAGGGTTAGTATAAACAGTATGCGTATAGATTTTGTGCCTTATACGATCTACAATTATCCCTAAACGCTTAGTGGCATTCCGATAAACCACATTTGAAACATGGCACGTAAAATATGAAAAGTGGTCACTCGAAAAACCACGAAGCGTTTGTTCATACAAAATTATCCCCAATTTTAGATGCTCTGATTTTGAGTCATGTTCGTATGATAATTAGTGTAATTATAAACTGAAAATTAGTCCATTCTCGGCCATATATGTAGGTATACATTACACAAGAATTTTGAAACAAAATCGTTACCAAAAAATTTCCTTTACTAAGTTCAATTTTTATTAAATTTTCATAAAAAAGTTATATGGTTGTAATAAATGATTATTATTTTAGGTCATGCGGTCTTTTATATTTTGCATACGGTTATGAGCTTTTTAATAACATATGTGATATATATTTGTCTAATATAAATTAAAAAGAAAACATTTTTTTTCTAAATAGTATATTTTCTGTTACAAAAAAATAGATTTTTTATAACTACAATTTTTGATTAAACGTTTAATGTAAATTTGTTTTTCATTTGTTTAATAACGTGCAAGTAGTGCGTTTTCTGAAATTAAACATATGTAGAATAAAAATATAATTAAAAATTTATAACAATTAAAAAATGAAACGTAGTTTACCCAAAAAATTCAACGTATTGGAAGAGTTTAGTATAATTATAAAAGCATAAAGCGCACCAAAGCTTTGTAAAGAAACAAAATCATGATCTAATAAAACTAAAATATAGCAAAAACCCCCAAAATTTGAAAAACTTTAAAAGAATTGTTAATAATTTAGTAATAACGTGTTAGTTTGGTTCTTTTCTGTATAAATTCGTCTATTTTTTACAAAATTTTTTGTAAATTTAATAAAATAAAAATGAATAACATTTTACGCTTTTATGACTAAATTTATTGGTTTAAATTTATTTTTTTCAATTTTAAGTAATTCTAAAAGGGTCACGTGTGCATTTTTTTATCGTTTTCAGCATGTTTCATTTTTGGCATCTAAAAGATGAACTATTATATAATTTTAGTACCTTATGGTTTATTGGGTGGTATGCCTTTTACGATATGATTTTTATTTCATACGCTATAATCGTAAATTTTACCGTTTAAAAGCTTATTCGGTTTTTGAAGTCTATTTTTTTAGTTATAAAACTTTATTAAACTCGCTTGATCTTATATAATCAATGATTAAATTAGACATAAAAGCGTCTAATAATATATTTTCAACAAAAAAAATGTCTGAAAATAAGTAGTTAAAATAAACTTTCGTTCTGCCGTTTGACGTATACGTAGAAAAATAGAATATAACATCACTGATGTGATTTAGTCTACTGCAATTAGTATCAATTTATTTGGATTTGGATTTTTGTGTTTAATAGAAAATTATTTTTATCTAAAAGTACTCGCGGTGCTCATTGAAAATGCGCCTTGAATAAAATTGTCTTTGTTTTTTAAATTTGGATTTAATACCCGTATATACTGCTTATTTTACTTTAATCTTTCTCTAATTTTTTACGTTGCATATGAATCTTTTAGTTTTGATTTCACACTTCTGCTAAATTTTATATTGTTTTTCCTTAGAATGTTATAGACAATTTATTTTATTGATTTTTTAACTTATAACACTGTAAGGATATCCATTTCAGTTTTATAACACATTTAAAAGTTTTCTTTGTTACAGTTTACAGTTCTCTTTGTTTGTTTTTTGTAGTTGTTACAGCAACGCATTATTTCGAAAACTTTGGTTATTTTTAATGTATAGTCTTATTTGACTACATTTTTAATACTAAATTTACTTCATTTGACTAAAATTTGTTAATGCTTCAATGTTTCTTAATAAATTAGGTCATTTATCTTAAAAACATTTAGCTTTGGTCAATAAAATTATGCAAAAACTCAAGAATGTAGTTGTTGTTCCTATGTAGTTTTAGTTGCAACGAGGAAAAAAACAGATTAAATTGAAAGTTTAATTTTACCATTTTGTCGTATGAGGATTAAAATTGATGATGAAATATATGCTTTACTATTCGATAAATCATGATACACAAATGAAAAATAAATATTACAATTACTATTAATAACGATTTGATGATTTCAGCTTTTGTTCTTGAGCGTGTAATGAAAACGACAAATTTTGTAAAATAGGTTACAGCATACATACAGTTTATTAAAGTATGTGAAGTTATTCAAATTTGTTTTTTAATTTAGTAGTGAGTTGAATTTAAATTTTCAGTATATGTTTTACTGTAATGCAAAAATGTCTTATTAACCTTTGATTCCAAATAGAAAATCACGTCAACGGCAGCATAACTATTGCATTAAAAAGTACTTTATAACTTTCATGTTCAGAAACTATTCGTCGTAGAGACTTGCGGTCAAAAATGATATGACTGAAGTCACCAAAAGAAAATTCTGGAAATTATTTTCAGGTTTTCAATATGGCCGTCATGGGGCGTAACCGCTATCTAAAACTTTTAAAATGATTTTTTACTAAAATACACCTACTAAATGTACCAAAAAATATGTGCTTTTTAAAGCTTAGCTTTATTCTAGTAATTTTTCTTTTTTTTTGACGTATCTATTAAAATTGAAAATGATGAAATGAAAAATTAAATGCAATAATATAACTTTTATTTACATAAAAAAGTAGTAAAATAAGACCTTAATAAGCTAGTGAAAAAAAAACGAAAAAGAAAATTTAGTTATCATAAAAATTTAAAGAGGTTTCTTATAATTTTCTGTTGTTTGGCGCCCAACAATGTTTTAATACATAAAATGTTTTTGTTCAAACAACTTTTTTATATTTAAATTGACACAAATAAACGACTTATGCTAGTCATAACAATCTTTCTGATAAACTATTACATATTTTTATATTTCTTTTTTAGGTTTTGTTAAATGGCAGTTTTTTGGGCAAATTGTCTATATCAGTCTTTTATTATACATTTAAGATTCTATCAAACAAAAAAACGTTATAGTAATACACAAGTCTATGCTAAAGTATGATACAATGACCTGTTTTTTAGTCTAGTAAGTTGTTATTACAATTTTCGGCTTTAAACCTCTTTTTAGCCTAGATACTAAAATGTTTAAGGTTTTTTTCAACAGACTGAGGTCAAGTATTTAATTACTGAACCTGTTGTGGTAGAACTGACGTGGTACCCAAGATTTACAAAATCGGTTCTATATTTCCATGAATATCTAAATAAGGTAAACAGTACAGTTATTGGCACTTTAAGAGGAGAGCAACTTTTGTTAACACTTAACTACATACTTATATATTTCTTATATATTTTAATAAGTTTAATTACTTTTAAATTATTATAACTTTAATTAGCAAAAGAAAAGTTTTCATTATTTCAATAATATTTTCCGAAAAATCACTAAAACTTAAAGGTAGTCCAAAACTCAGTAATTGGCACCCAAATTATAGTAATTGTCACTTGGGTAGACAGAGATTGGCATAGCAAATTGTGGGATTAGACTTACCTATTTTTATGAAAGGTTAACAAAATATGTGAGAAAATTGCCAGGTTAGTAAATAATTGATATTATACTTTTTATTTTAAAATTTCATTTCTTTGATTTACAAGTTTTGCATATAAAAGATCAATATCAAATAATTTGATGTTATTATTATCATTACTGTCATTAAATTTTGTCTGAACTAAATTTTTCTCTGTCGTAACTGCATAGTTTATTGATGCATCAAGTCCATATACTTTCCATAATTTATGCAAAACTACAAATTCTTCAGAATTTTGTTCAGTTATGTTATCTACTGTTTGTAATTTGTTCATTAAACTATCCCCCACTATTTCATTAAATTTTGAGTAAGATATTGCAATAACACCGTCTTTTTTGGGATTTGATGGTTTAGTTTTCATTTTTCGTAAACATTTCGGGTAGTCTATAGCATTTGGATTCCACGGACACAAACCAGTACTTATAAATCCATTTTGTATAATTTTAGGTTTAATGTAGGTATCAATAACTATTTTTAAAACAGGGGCAAACTTTTCTTGAGTTGGAGCCTCCGAATTATGTTGCCTCCGTCAATCTTATACACCCTTTTTCTAATAAGATTTAAGAGATTTAAAGGTTGACACATCAGCAGGTTACAATATTCGTGTAGAATTTATATAGATAAATTAATATAATATTTAACTGAGTACAAGGTTCATTCAACTGGTACCAGGTAAGGGTACTGTGGCCATCAACAAATAAAATTACTGGAAATTTTGTGTCGTTCTGTACGAGATAAGGATGTAAATCATTTCCTATATATTTAAAGAAAAGCTCGGTCTTCATCCACCCATTTGCGCTAATGCCTATACCCCACGAGTCTGGTACTGAAGCTGCAATTGATGCAGATAGACGTTTGTATGGATAAATAATAAATGGAGGAGTAACATTCCCTGCAGCAGACAATGTGAACGATACAGTAACGTTGGATTTTGCTGGAGCATTATCCACATCATATACATTCCGAGCCTCTCTGGGTGCTAACACATTTTTGTTTTTGGGGCATAACATAAAACATGTCTCATCTGTATTAAAAACTTTATCAGGAGACTCAAGAATTTCGAAATAATTCTCTTCTTTTAAATACGTTTCAATATCGAAAAACTATTCTCGAATGTCGTCTTTACTGACTTTTTAACTGGCAGCAGTTACAGCTTCTGGTACTCTTTCGCACAAAAATGCGTGCCGCTTTAAAAATGTTTTATACGATTCATCACCCGGTAAATTATCTTTAAAAGGATTATTGCGAGGTTTTTCATCTAAAAAGGATTTGACGCTAACTTGCAAGTCCTCTTTTTTCCTAGGAAATCCTTTTCTATAACTGTGCATAATCCTGTCGACCAAAATTTGTTCTTTATCAAGTTGAACGCGGTATTCCATATTTTTTTACATAGTTTGTTCCCTCAGATACTTTATGCATGATGACCACTTCTACAAAAATTACAGTAATTGGCACCCCAATTATACGGTTAATGGCACTGGTGCCAACTACTGTCTACATACCATTATTACATCATAATTCAACAAATTTAATAACAAAACTTTAAAAACAAATCTATTTTAGTAAGTACATAATGAAAACGCGTTTTAGTTCAAAATGTAGTTATTTATTATATTAGAATGAGTATGCGACAGGTGAAAAAGTCATTTAAAAAGCTACCATTAAAATACTGTTGTTATATTACCGTTGAGTTACTGTTAAACTACTGTTTTGAACTACTAGCAAAACTATTAAATTGTTATTAAAACCACTAACACATTTAAAAAAATAGTTTTTTTAGTTAATTATTTGTTTCTGTAATTTTTTATTTATTTCGTTTACAGAATTTGACGCACATGATTGATAAATTGTGGAATTTTTTTTAAATTAGAAAATTTAATTTAAGTATGTACTTACCTGGGGTTTGATCCCACAAACATCAGGAAAATCCCTTGCAACCTAAACGTGTTAACCACTACTCTATCTGACCTAATACTATAAATGCTAACTACACATTATATATGTTGAATACAAAATCGAGTAACTTATTCGTAATTTAATACTTTCAACGTGAACCATTAAATATTTCACATGACAATCAGACTGATGATGAATTAGTCCTATATGTACATTTGCATCGCTACGTATTAATTATACTCTTGTTGTTTTTGTTATTCTGTAATCAGGATAATTCATGTCTTAGTTGCTTGAAGTGGTTTATATAATCCAAATATTTTTGGATACGGCAGGTACATAATTTCATGCAATATTGATATTCTTGTATCATAAGTTATAATATTAATTTTTGTTTTATATTTATATTGCGTTACTGGATCCCGCAGATTGACCAATGCTATTTGACTTTCCAATATTAGTGTTTTCGTAAACTGTACGAAATCTTTTTAGTTGTCGATAATAATTGCCACTTTCCTTCTTTCTATGCATTCTTCAAGCAATTGTTTGATAGCAGACCTAACTGTTTGGCAAATATAACGACTATTTTTAAAGTAGTTTAGCTTAACATTTATATAGCAACTCTATTACTACTGACTATTAATTTACCAGACAGACATTCAATTACCATTAAACTCCCCAACCTAATTCTGGAATTACTACTAAGTTACTGAGTAAACTATTCAAGCTACCAATCATTACATTACTCCTAAATTACTTTTGAATTGCTGGGTAGTATAATGGTAACACAATTACCGGTAAACTACAACGTTCAATTTTTTAATTACTCTTAAGTTACTGGTTAAACTATTTTTAACCTACCCACCAATACATTACTCCTTAATTACTTTCTAATTACTGTGTGGTATAAAGGTGACTCAATTACCATTTAACTACAAAGTTCAATTTTTTAATTACTCTTAAGTTACTGGTTAAACTATTCTTAAGCTACGCACCATTACATTACTCCGTAATTACTTTCTAATTACCAGGTAGTATAATGGTGACTCAATTACCATTAAACTACAATGTTTAATTTTTTAATTACTATTAAGTTACTAATAAAATTACTTTTATGCTACCACAATCCTGAAATACTCCTAAACTACTTCGTATACTACTTTTAAACTAGTAGCCATTTAAATTACTGCTAAACGTCACCTTAGACTACTCTTAAATTACGAAAAAAATTAAATTACTTATAAATTACTTTTCAATACCCAATAAACTACTAAATTAAGCTACCTTGTGTTTGCTGGGATTAAATATAAGACGAGGCTAGATTCTAAAATTATGCACAAGTTGGTACTCACATGCATATAAACGTTATGTAGATATTTCGTTTATAGCCATTTATGCACGAAAAGCGTTAGTACAATGATTTTGCACGAAAAGCAACGTGATGCAGCTCGAGAGCCTTTGGTCTGGAATATACAACAAAATGACGCGGATATTTGGACGCGCGACAAAAGGACGCATGTAAAATTGCACGCACGATAAAAGGACGCATAATAACTAGTAATTTTGCTTCACTCTTTTTATTCATTTATTTTTTGTTTGGTATTTAAACTTGGTAACAGCGAAATTGTAAAATTCTGTTAAGAAGTTGTTACACTTTTCATAATAAACAAGTGGCATTACAAAACAAATTGTAGAATTTCAATAACCGCATTAAGAAATCGTTACACTAATAAAATTCTAAAATTCCAAACATCATTAACTTCAAGTAATATCATTGTAAACAATGGATTTCTGGGGTATATAATAGTCGCAACTGCATTGGCTTGACAAAGCCGCCAAATTCTTTGCTCTGTAAAGATAGTGGTGCAATTTTTAAAAGGTCAAAAAAGCAAAAATATGTTAGTTGTCGGTGAAAAAATCCTGATTTCGCCTTAAATTAGCGACAATTAGCGGTTCTCGCTTTTGTAGCGAAAGAAAACATTGTTGCAGCATACGAAGAATTACTTGATAGCAATTTTTAATACGGAAAATGAGAATGTACTGCTAGCAGTGAGTAATTACTTTGAAGATACATTGATAAGACGTTTCGACAGGAGAACGCGACGAAGATAACCATGATTTTCATCGAGTATATGGATTTGTTGCTCATTGATAGAGAAACATTTACCACGAACCAAAGATAATGTAAGGAAAATGCAGCACTCCGTGTATAAAAATTGGTATAATGTTTTCGATACTAGTGACATGTATGATTGGCCAAAGAATTTTTTGTCTTGTATAATAGAAATCTACACAATATTACTGTAGCGACATCTCTTAGTTATATTAATTAGTAGGTATAAATATATACATTTAAATTTTATAAATAAAACAATTATTTCAATTTAAAATAAAATTTATTTATGAAAAAATTGCTAACAAAATCAGAATAATAGCATACATAAAAATATATACACAATACTGCAGAATTGTATTGTTGATGAACATAATCAATTATTTCAATAATTGGTTGTTACAATTAGTTATTTTAACAAATATTATCAATCGAACAATGACAGAAAAACTAGATATAGTTATAAACAATGTACAAGATTTATTTAAACAACTAGTTTTGGATAATGTATAGATTCCATTAAAAAATCGATGTTTCTTGTTAATCAGATGGTTTCTATCTAAACGATTAATTTGAATAGTAATTTATCTCAATAAAAATTTTGTAAAAACAGTATTTATTTATTGAATAAGTAATTTTTAATTTAAAAAGAAACTTTATGCATGAGTATCATATTTTGAATTAATTGATAATTTAAAAATAATTTTGAAAAATTGAAAACAGAAAAAGGAAATTCATAATATTCATAAACTACGCTAATAATTGCATTTATATCGAGGATTGCAAGGACGGATATGAAATAGATAGGAATTTGTCAATTATAGGATGAGGGCAGGGCGTAGGTCTTTTTTGTGGAGTTTATTATTGGCCAGTTTGTAAAATTAATGGAGAAGGGTTAAGGTGATAAAAAAACGGTATTTGGATTCAAATGAATTAGAATGCATGTCAGAAGGATTGTTTAATTTGAATGGAATAGAGGAACTAATTTGGCAAAAAATGAAAGGACTGTCAATAAACTTTGGAATATTGGAAAAAATGAAAAAACGGTCACTATGAACTTGATTGATAAATAGGATTTCGGATAAACAAGAAAGGAACCTTAATTTTTGTACATAATTAAATCATGACTTGGAATTCGAGTCTTCGTTAAAAAAAACGGCAACAAGAATTGAAAGTATGATTTAATATGCGCTTTAAAAGATACCCAGCAAAATAACCACTATTTTGATTACAAAGTAACGACTCGGAATGTGCCACGAGTCGGTGAGCAGGTTGCATTAGGATTTGTTGCGGATGAATTAAGGTACTACCGGGATCAGAGGAATTTGAAGAAAGAAGGAATTCCAGGTTTGATAAGAAGGAATCTCCATCTACTTTACAATTTGCTCCAATAGTACCTCTGCTTGTTTGTGAAACAATAAAGGCACGAAACGCAGAAACAAATTGAGAAGTCGATGGAGTACGGTTTTGCCCACAAATACCTCGAATTAAACCAAAAAAGTTTTCCATAGGATCTTTATTCAAACGTCTTGTGAAAAGACAGTTAAAACCAAGATCCTTTAGAGAACTCCATAAAGCTTGCACATTTCGAATCGTAATTAATAATCCATTAATGCAGGGTGGAACTCTTTGTCGTTGTTCACCGACATAAAACTCTATCGATCCTATCTTGGTTTAGCCAAAAACTCGTGATGGACCGAGTTAATTTCAAGTCTGCGACCTAACAGAGATGAAGAGTTGGGTGAAGAATTAAGGGTATCAAAGGTATCGTTCATGAAACTAATAAATTCTTCAGTAGCCACATATCTCATCTGTCCATCACGCTGGACTCTATCAGCAAATCTCAGTAGGGCAGCCACAGAACCACTAAAAACTTGCGTAGCAAGTTTCACCCTTTTCTGTTTTCTAATCATATTTTTTAGGTTTTGTATTTTTCCACTCAGTGCGTGATGCACGTTGATATCGATTTCTACAAATTACGAAAGTAAATTTTTTTTTATCTACAATGTCATTACTTACCTGGTTGTTGTGAAGTGCTAGCTACTTCTTGAGCAGTGTCGCTAACTACTTCGGTACTCACAAGTCTTGCGGCACACTCAGCAGCAGCCACGATTTTACTATACGTTTTTGCAGTGTGCTGCAAGACTTGGTCATTGCACTTCTCTGGAGAAGTATCTACATAAATAAAAAATATTTGTAAATAACATTGTAGAATTGGCAATTTTTTACATACCAAAATGTGACAAAACACTTGGACTCGGAGTACTAGGTCTAGTTTGTCCACTCTCTTCACATACTAGACCTGTGTAAAATAAATAGTATTATTATTAGTATTAAATAGAACATGTATTTAATCTTACAATTCGGAATTACATTGCGACAAAGTTTCGTGCACGAAGCATCGACAAAAGCAATACGTTGGAAATGGGCAGCGCACACACCATAACTTTTTAATGTACTAAATGGTTTCAGTTTTAAATATTCACGCTGCACGATTTCCAACTACAAATTCCGACGGCCCTTACTTCTGGGTAAAGTAAATTGTATGTGAATAGAGGAACATCCTCTAACAATGCAATCAGTCTAGAAGATTATTAAATAAGTAATAACGGATCAATTTGTATTATCTATTAAAACATACCTTATTCATTTAGAATAAATTGTGCGCGATCGACATCATTGAAAGGTTTTTGTCTTAGCTGTAAATAATCACAACTGTCAAAATAATTCTTCGGCCAATCATAGATGGCTCAGAAAATCGTGTTGTACACAAAATTTGTATGAAGCGAATACCGCCTGCCACGAACTAACAATGCTGTTAAAGGATGGCACAACAGTTTCTGTTATGTGCTTATTGCTGCGCATGCCTGTATAGGGTAACTCATAAATGTTTTAAAAAAAGAAAGCATTTTGAATATATTAACAACAGAGCAGTCCATTGTTGGAAATTTGTCGCCGCACAAAAAAGTATATAAAGACTGAAAAAAGAATTAAAATAATTATTTCCGAGTACGGCAACAGACCACTACTAGAATATTTACTAGGAACTGCACACAAGTTCCAATAATTACAAATTTGAACGCTGACGCCGCGCCGTTAAATTTAAAATAATAATAAAATGGTTTAAAAAAACTTTTAAACACACCAGTATTTTAACGGCCAGCTCTAAGCATAGATGAAGTGTGAAGGAAAGTAACGATGCGTCTTTTTGTTGCGCGTCTATTTTACATGAGTCCTAATATACGCGTCTTTTTGTCGCGCGTCCTAATATCCGGGTCCTTTTGTCGCGACACATCTGGTCCGAGGGATGTATGTTGCCCGATGGGCGTAATCATCCAGTAACGCCAATTAAAAATAAGCAATTACTTTAGTTTTTTTTGTGTATTTAGTACTTTAGAACAATAAATACTTTTTACTTAAACAAAAATATGTTAAATGCAATAATATTTCAGTACGTTATATGAGAGCGTAATGACAGAACGTCCATAACGCTCTCTCTTAACGCCCCGGTTGTTATGTTTATGTTTACGTATCGCGTATCCTAGGCATTATGAGTAAGTTATAACGAACTGAAAGATAAAAAAACATTTTATTTAGTTCGATGTTTAAATTAAAAAAAAAACTTGAATATATGATTTTTTTCAAAAAAACCGTAATTATTTTTTAGTGAACCTTTTTTGTGAAAATAAAATTTACTTAAATAAAATAATTAAAAGCAGTAGTCAAAATTGTTGTTAAAAAGGTAAGAATATTTATATCACCCTTAGGTATGTATGCTTAATTAATTACATTTGATAAAAACTTTTTCTTACCTAGTGCAAACTGTACTTTTGGATGACTACTTTTACGAAAAATTATCATTGGTATTACAAATTTTAGATTTTTGTTTAATTAGTCAAAATGTTTAATAACCAGTTTATTTTTGTAAATCCAACTTTTTCGTTACGTGAAAAAATTATTATTGAATTTATGACAATAATAAATTTAAAAAAATGTAATAAACAATCAAAGAAAATAGTTGCATCAAAGCGTCTAAGTCTTACACAAAAACTTTTTATTTGGCGAAAGGTTTTTCTGATACATCAAGTTGAATTTAAAGTATAAAATATAAAAAAATACTGTAAAACCACGTATAGGTACATATATAAATGCGGTTAGATTTTTCCAAAGCTTCGCATTTTCAATAGTACCCGTTGCGCTTCTATTTGTATTTGCCACTGTCATACCGTATTTTTGCATCTACTTTTTCTTTATTTTTATAATAACTATTTCTTGTTTGTATTTGAATGTTTTTCTGTATGTTTGTTTTTGTTTTATTTGAGTTCATCTAAATAAACCATTTTTTTAAAATAAAATTTAAAGCATTCGCTACTTATACTAAGTAATAACTTACAATCATTAATTAGTTACATATATAGATAAGTAAATATAAAAGTACATTTTTTATTGTAACAAAAATTGTTTGGTTGAACTAACTTGATATGTTTGTATAAGAGCGTCAAACGAAACGATTCCACCTTTGTAAACATTATTGCAGATGTTTTCCAGCATTTTCTATAACTACTGCAACTTTTTTACACTATTTGTTTGTACAAATGTGAAAACAAACGATATCACGGTTAATTAAATTCAAATTAAATTAAATGGACGGGTTTACAAAAATCTTGTTAAATTAATTCTGTCTAAACGTGAATATCGTTTAGCAACTTTCATAACAATGCCGCTTTTTAATTAATTCAGTTGTACAATTTCGAAATGTGTCTGAACATATTAATTATTACTGAGTAAAAATAATTAGTTTGTTGTATCTAGTTGTAAGTTTGAAAATACAGGTGTCAGACAGATTAATGTCTCTATCTTAAAGTTTATTGTTTTATTGCTTTACTCTATGTTAGGTTAAACAATGGATAACAAATGGGTAGAAAACCGAACATAATCTAAAGTTGTAATTTATAAAGTAGATACATATTTATTATCTGTTATAATTTTATTTGTAAGTCTGTCAAATCCATTATATTTGTAGAATTATCGTTTTAACAGTTTTAGTGCAGTCGTCCGTAAATTCTTTTTGGCAGATTAAACGATTTCTTATGTTATTTGAAAACTGACGTTATTTTGTGTGTTTTAATTCTCATAAGTTTTTACTTTTAATGGTTTTTGACATCTAAATGCATACTTTCCATTTGATATTTGAAACATTTCAATCTCCATCATTTTTTTTCAGACTTTACTAAAGAGATATTAAGTATACTTGCAAGACACGAATCTATTGTTATTGAGTAGCACAACTTGTAGTAAAGTAATCTAACTATATAATATTAAGAGCAGTGCTGGTATAAGTTATGAAAGTTGTTGAAGAAGTTTTGAGTGACGATACGTAAATAGTAGAAGTGATTTCGAAAAACTTTTTCCTAAAGTTATTAGTCTTATTTTTCTGGAAAAGAGAAAATAACAACGCTTTTTATGATTAACCGTAATTGTAAAGCAACTATGAAATATTTTAAATATGCAGTATTTGTTACGTAATTGAATTTTATAGACTTAAACAAGGTTCCTAGTAAGTCAACTGCAAACACTCCAACACACAAAGCAATGATTTAGTTTTGTGTTACAGTAACGACACGTTTGGTGCTACAACACAAACATGAGTCTCAGGTCTATAAACACACACACACCCTACGTAAGTTTTGTAATAATGAGTTTTCAATATACTACAAAATTGATTTAAACGTAATACTTTTTTTTATTGTACTGCGGCTACAATATTTCTATAATCATACAAAAATCAATTTATAACTTTAGAATCAATTTACTTTGAAAAGTTTGCACTTTAAGCGCTCGATTTTCAAATAAAAGTTTTTTATCAAATAACAGCAACTTAATTTTATATACTTCAATACTTTGTGATAATACTACAAAAATAATTATTAAATTAAAATCTAATTTACAATCGCCGCTAACTTTGAAAGTACAAAGTACTACAAAGCAACTGTTACAATTTTTTAAGTGTAAACAAAAATTTTAATTACTTTTAATACCTTTACAAGTTTTTTTTCTGGCAATACCAGACATATTATCAATTACTCTCAGATAATTATTGCTTTTTTTCATTTCCTCGAAAGCTTTAGTGGTTTGTTTATAAATGAGAAATTATTAATAATCGTGTGTTTTAGCGATACGTATTTATGTACAAACGTTTATAATTAAATCCGATGCAAAGCTCCTTTGACTCGTCACAAAAGTAATTTTGTTTTTTATTATTCTAAATTACATTGTTATTCTTGCTGCAAGTATTAATTATTCTTTAGCGTGTTTGAACAATTTCCTTACTAAAGTATTTTCTTTTCTTTCATTTATATGAATGTATTTTTGGATACGCTAATAAACGTAAGCAACAAAAATATTTGTTTTTATTTTATGTTGCTGTAGAAAAATTAAATTTGCTTCGAACCGATCGAGTCTTCAAAAGAGCTATCGAATTAAATTATATTTTAATGTTTGCATTTTTATATACAACAAACAAAAAGCCGAGTCAAAAATAAACAAAAATTATATTGAAAGTCAAAGGTCAAAAATTGAAAGGTTGAAGCAACATAACATACATTAAAGGTAATAATGCTACGAATATAATTAAATACTTACCAAAAGCGTATAGATTTTAATAAGAATCACAAAATATTTATATTCATAAAGAATATCAGAATTTTTTTTTAATTTGTTGAATCGCTAATCAGAATTTCATACTCTAAAAATTATTTTGTTGCTTAAAATTCATCTGTACAAAAACTTTCTCTCCAGACCCCTGTTCCATAATTTAAGGTCAATTAACCAGCACCGTTTTAGTCTTCAGTTGCCACGAAGTTGCAATAGTAATTGTATGTGGAGATGAGTTTTAGGTTTTTTTCAGGCTTTAGTTGTTTCTTAGAATTTCAGTTCTTGTGGCCAGTATTAATTACTTTATCAAATTTATATATTAGCACATAACTAATCCTTTCTTCGGAAGTTCTTTGGTCATTTTGTACGTAACTTCTACGTATCTATTCCTGGACCTTTCTTATTAATGAAATGAAAATGTCCTTTCGTATTTTCACTTTCTTATAAGGAAAGTATAGCGATCGCTTTTTTTTCAAATTTTTTTTTTGCATAATGTTACGTTTCAAGGTCTACTGAATCAGAAAAATGTAAATTTGACAAAAAAAATTTGATTGTCTGTGTGTGTATGTGTCTGTGTGTGTCGATGCACCCACGGTAACTCTCAAACCAAAAGTCCTAGTAACTTGAAATTTTTATGAAGCTAGGTTTTCATATTCTCTCGGTTCTATCAAAAGATAGGCCTGATAAAGAAACCACCATTTTTAACAGTTTTTTTATATATTTTTGTACGTATGTTAATTATTCGATTTATTTTTACAGTTTTTCATAGAGTTAATTCTTCCTAACAATTTATTCAAATAAAAAAAAATTCTAACATTAACAGTTTATTAGATATTTGATTTATAATTTAAAGCGAATTCCATATAAATTCTAGGTTCGAATCCTGCCTGCGACGTTTTTTTTTAGAAAAAAATTCGATATCTTGAAAGGAAAGCTAAATACGTTTAAAAATAACAATTTTTTTCTATATTCTTTTGACTTTTTTACTTTTCTATAAGGAAAGTATAGCAATCGCAATTTAAAAAAAAAAACGTTTGAAGATCTGAAACAAAAAAAATTATTTTTGACAAAAGAATTTTGAATGTCTGTGCGAACCAAAATTCTTAGTAACTTGAAATAACTGATAAAAAAACCGGAAGTGGGCGTATCCACCATTTTTAACAGTTTTTTTTATATAATATTGTACGTATGTGAATTACTCGAATTATTTTTACAGATTCTTAACAATTTATTCAAATAAAAAAAAATTTACCATTAACAGTTTATTAGATATTTAATTTATAATTTAAAACGAATTCATAAATATAATACAGGTTCGAATCCAGCCTGCGACGTTTTTTTACTGGTTTACTAAAAGAGTAAGCAATAACGATGCGCACAAATATAAGGGTTAATCGATATGACAACATAAGCTCAATTTGCCATATTTCGGTTATATCTTAATGAAATCGAGGAGAAAATTTTCAAAAAAATTATAGCAAGTTAAGAAGTCAATACAAAGGTGTACATATCACTTCAAAATGGTTTTATGACAACAGAACCTTAAAAAAATATGTAGACATTCCTTCATGATTCCTTATGGAAAAGTCGTGTGGTGACCACACCAGTTTCTTTTAGAAAGTAAAATGTTGCATACTAAACCATTTATGTGTTACTATTTAAGAAATTTGGTGTGTCATTTTGATTATTAGTGGAACTTTTTCAAATCTTTTAAGATACATTTGTACAAATTTTGACTTGTAAGAATGATTTTTTATGTTACAATATAGTCATATTGAGCCGAGTTATAATAAAATTCTCCTGCCGCCTTGCCGTCAAAAGCCCAAATTGGCGTAGGCTAGGCTGTAATTATCTGAAACAAAAAACCAAAAAAATTAAAAATTGATAAAATTGTAGCCTTTGAGACAAAAAATTTACATTTTTATACAAGTTCTTCGTTCTTTTCGTTTTAAAAAAATATAAGCAATTAATTTTTTTATATTTTTTGGTTCACATAGAAGAGAAACTAAAAAAGTGTAAACGTGCAAAAGCTCAATATTGTCAGTTGAATAGTTTTTGAGTTATCGTCTACGCCGTTTTTCAATATACTGAAAAAGCGATTACTAGAAAAACGCGTTTAAAGTTTTCAATATAAAAAAGTTATGGAAAAAAGCTACTTTCTTTGAACTTACAAGGTTTTTTAGTCTGCTAACCCAGAAGCATAAAAAATACGTTCTGCTTCTTTGTAAAGCTCGTCTGCTTGAGTTTTTGTTGTTATGAGCCAATCTTACAGTGAGGCTACGATGCTCATTCCTGTTTATTCTTTTTTATTATACATTTCGGCAGCATCCTCCATTGCTGTCCAATTTTAATTTTCAATACATTCATCATTTTTGAAACACTATTATAGCCTTCATTGAACAGACAATCAGCAATGTAGGCAGCTATTTCAATAACGTTTGTACCGACTAGACGTCATATAGTGACGTTGAAACTTTTATTGTCATTCTGAGTATAGCCGCCTATGCACTTTTCGAGAAAATTCTTTTTTGAGATGTCTTGATATATTGGAAATATATAATTTTGAATATCAGGATGCAGTGAAGGTAGGTTATTGTAAGCTTCATCTTTAGCTTACTGTATATAAGATTAAACTTGTTTATAAAAATACGGTGTTGTAGGTAAATAAACAGATCATGACACATTAATTTTTGTTTTTCTTCTTTCTTTCTAATATGGATATTCATATTTAAGTAGGCTACTGCGGCAGCTTTATGCTTTCTTATGCTTCTTCGGATTTAAATGTCCAACATTCTTTTCAGCGCTTCTGTGGTCTTACCTAAGATCTTCTTCCGACAGGGTTGTTTACATGCGCATTTTTTACAAGTCTTTTGTTATCCATTTTACTTGTTGTTTATTCCAGTATTTCCTTCGTTGTCTCGCCCATTTTGCTATATCTTGGACCCCACTGTGTTGTTTAAGGTTTTCGCTTCTTATTCTGTCCTGTAGTGTTTTCCCGTGGATAATTATTATTTTCATTTCAACTGTTTTCATTATTTTTTGCGTCTTAGAATTTTCTGGCCTTGTTTTGGCTGCATACATTATAATAGGACAAATCGTAGCTTTATACGTTCTTATTTTGCTGTCTATGTTGATGTGTTTGTTTTTTCCACACGATACCTCTTAAGCAACCAGATATTCAAGATACTTTAATCGTGCGTTCTCTGACTTTATTATTAAGATTTCCAGAACTCGTTATGTCGGTTCCCAAATTTTTAAAATGGTTTACTTGTTACAATTTTGTGGTTAATTTCTTGTCGGTTCCTTTGATGTTACCAAGCATTTGGTTTTGTCGGTATTTAGGACCATATTTCATTGGTTTGCTGTTTGGTAGAAGTTGTCTTCTGCATCAGAGATAAGTACCGCATCGTCAGTTGTAGGTATTTTTCATTTTGTATCCTGCTCCTTTAGGTAGATTTTCAAGGATTTTA
This sequence comes from Aquatica leii, assembly GCA_035610365.1. Lineage (NCBI taxonomy): Eukaryota > Metazoa > Arthropoda > Insecta > Coleoptera > Lampyridae > Aquatica > Aquatica leii. The sequence goes on from CM069436.1 coordinate 68,962,971, forward strand.
TCCATAACCATAATGAATATAAACGGACTCAGTAAGTCGTTTTGACTTATGTCTGTGAGTACTTGTATCTCTTCAGTTAATTGATGTATTACTTTTATGCTCGTTTTACAATGGCTACATTAATCTTGTATATTCACTTTATTAACTTCTGGTTTAGTTCTTTTTTTTGCATTATTTTGATGCTGTCTGTTAAGTGGGCTCGCTCGAAAACCTTAGTGATGTCCACAAAACACATAAATGTAGATTTGTTGAATTTTAAGAATTTATTTGCTGTTTGTATAATTATATAGATTGCGTCGATAGTTAATCTATTTTTTTAAACCTTGCTGTTCTTCACGTATTTGTATCGTTTTCCTATTCAGAAGTGTGATTTCACGATAGTTGTTTGGTACTGTTTTTTGACCTTTGTTAAATATTAGGATATTCATACTGCTTTTTCTTTCATTTGGTATTTTCTGTTTTGTCACCTTTTTGAATAAAATTAGTGTTTCTTTTTGTAAGCTTTCTCCTGCGTATTTCAACATTTCATTTGTTATTTCGTTGGGTTCAGAGCTTTTTCTGTTTTTTAAATATTTTAAAGTGTTTCCTCTTCATCTTCCCCAGTCAGCAACTTTTCTTTTTATTCAAAACTATAAAAAATCTCGCACACTCAATAGCTTCTCGTTTCCAGTTTTGCAAAATGGCTAAATACATTATATAATTATTTGTACTAAATTTTTTACTTTAAAAATTTTTTTCTACTATAAAGAAGTACTATTATTTTTTTACGAATTTTATTGTTTTCCAAAATATGTAAACAAAATTTAAAGAAAATAGGTTAAAACAAGGCAAAAAATTCCATTGTGAATTACTTTAATAAAATTTAATAACATATGTTGATAAAACTGAAACCTGTAATAACGAAATACAATTGTTTTTTAAATTAATTTGACAATTACATAATAATATTACAATTTCACTTATATGAAAATAAAACCTTTGTTGTTTTTAGCAATTGTAAGATATAAGCAAATTTGTTAAATTTGTTTAAAACAATTTTTGTTAGTGCTACTCTAAACAACAACACAGATAATGGTGTATGTTAATAAATTTGACATATTGACAGATGACGTTTATTTAATTAATGATTACTATTGCCAACTTTTAGTTATAAAATTCTACTACACTTAAGAAAAGTAAAATTTCCGGCCGATTATGATGCCTGTAAAATACGTCAAAAAGGACCAAAGCACAAAAAAAATATTACTGGACGATATTTGCAATTACATGATCAAATTAAAAAAAAGAAGACAAGATTAAGTAAGATTTCTGAAGAATTATTGAATTTATGTCAAAAATTAAACTTTCTTTAATTCAATTAATGGATATGAGAAGAAAATTTTTAAAACAAAATGGGCAATGCTTTTGATGTAACAAAAAAAAGATGAATAATGACTGAGTAGTGAAAATCAGAAGCTATCTAATAATCAACTTAAAAGTAGAATTGTGTACACGACTAAAAAACTTGGATCGAACTGGCAGTTTTTCTTGAAAATCAACTATCGCAAGTATCAGTATTAACAGTTTTTCAAGTTACTGATATGATAACTACTTATTCATAAAGTAAAATCTGGAAAATAACAGTTAAAGATGGTGAAAAAATGTTTTTCAACAAGAAAAATTGTTAGAAATGTTAAACGTGAAAAACATTTCTGCCTAAGTTTTCATAGAAACAAAGTGCTAAACAAAGACTATCAAATAGTCTGTTTAAAAGATTCTTAAAAAATCTTGGAATACTAAATCATAAAACGGAAAATAAAGAAACTGTATGATGTATCTGCAAAAGCATAAAAATGGTAATATTGGTTACAACAGCTTTTAATACTGTACGTGAGGATGAAGTTATTATTTGATAGTTTGAAGAGAAAAGTCTGTCCAAATCTCAATATATCGATTGCTAACATCATATTTATTGTTCTTGTTTTTTTTACAATATTCAAACATTAATTATGCTTTTGTTGATAATATTATTCAAAATTAGAAATATATACAGAAAAAACAATAGTTTTACTAAATCCTGGAAGGAGACGGAAAAGACGACCACATGAAAGATGATTGAACTACTATTTAAATGTAGTAAATCAATGAATATTAGAGTTATAAGCAAGAACTGCGGTAGGTAAGTATTTATTCCATAAAGTCTGATTATTTTGGACATAATGGCGTAAACATTCCTTTATCACTGCATGTGCTCTTTCTAAATAACCGTTGGTTTAAGGGTGATAAGCAGAGGCATTCGTTTTGTTGATTTTCAGGAACTGATTCAGATGAGTGAAGCATTTTGACATAAATTCAGAACCTTGGTCAGTTAGTATAGAATCTAGAGTTTCGTAAAAATTAATGTATCCTATAACTTCTTCGGTTACTATTTCGGATGTATGATAGGGAATCGCAACTACATAAAGAAATTTTGATAGGTTATCTAGAATAGTTAGAATAAATTTATTTCCATTTTCAGTTAGAGGCAAAGAGTTTACAATGTCGAGATAAATTTTTCCAGATGATTGGTCGGTTATAGTTGTAATTACAAAAAGGACCTTTGTTGATTTAAAATTGATCTTAGATTTTTGACATGACTCAAATTTTGTAACATAATCGTGAATGTCGATATAGATATGTGACCAAAAACAATTAGTTTTAATTCTATAATAAGTCCTATGGAAACCTGGGCGTAGAAATTTCAGTAAGTCTAACAAGTAGTCTGTTCTGATTTTGTTATATTCATCGGATGGAGTAAAAATGTCTAAAACTCGAATTTCATTTTGAGAACAATATTTAGAAACAGCTCATAAATACTTAAATATATCGTGATACAAAACTTTATCTTAGTATCGTTTTTTATGGAAGCAAAGTAAGAAATTGTCAGATAGTCTTTCGCATTCAAATGTTTAGGGTTTTCCTAGTATTTTTGTAAAAAAGAGGTTATTGTCATTATAAAGTGACTGAAATATTAATTTAAGATTTTGTGATTGACGTTTCATAAATGTCAATGTGGTAGGATGCTAACTCATCACAATTTTTTGTTTTTAGGAAATCGTTAAAATTTACATCGGGAAGATTGATTGGTGAAATTTACTGTATATACATACATCCTCGATAATGCATCCGCCTTGGAATTAATTTTTCCGGGTTTATAGATAATTTCGTATTCATATTCTATTAATAGTAGTTTCTAACGAGTTAGCTTGAAACTTGGGTCTTGACAGTTTTTTAATAAGGCTAATGGTCTATGATCCGTAACGATTCTGAATTTTGTGGCATATAGGTATAAACCAAAATGTTTTATAGACCATACGATAGCTAGCAACTCATTTTCTGTAACGCTGTAATTCTGTTTAGCGTTATTCAAAGTTCATGAGGCATAAGTTATTGGTAAGTCCGAATTTATTTAACCATGCAAGAGTACGGAGCTAATAGGAATTTTCTCGCACCAGTGATTAAAATGAATTCCTTAAAATAATCGTGAAAGTGAAGAACTAAGTCTTCTGACAGGATTTTTCTTATGTTTTCGAATGCATTTTGTTGGTCTATAGACCATATACATTTGTTAATTAAGTTTGTGTAACAACATGGTTAACGGTTTTATGTCTATGTCTTTGATGAATTTACAATAATAACCAGCCAAACCAATGGAAGATTTTGTTTCAGTCGGATTTCTTGGTATTGGAAAATCCATGATTGCCTGAATCTTTGCAGAGTTTGGTTACATTCTATCATTAGAGATTATATATCCGAGATAATATATCTCTTGCGTAAAAACTCACATTTATCGGATAGGAATTTGAGGTTATTTGAGCAAAGTCTCTCGGCTACTTTTAAATGGTGTTCGGATAATCTTGTAAAGTAGATCACAATATCGTCAAAGTACACAAAGCATTTGGTACCATGTAATCCTGATAATGCATTGTTCATTAGACGTTGGAATGTAGCAGGAGAATTTTTTAGTCCAAATGGCATACGAAGAAATTCGTAATGACCAGTAGGTGTAGAATGCAGTTTTTTTCTGTATGTAAAAAACTAACATCAATAGATGTTCAAGGATATCGTCTATATTTGGTAATCGAAAAGAGTCTCCAATCTCAAATCGTAACTTCCTGTAATCGATTACAATTTTCAATTTCTTTTTCTCACTAGCATTATTGTTTTTTGGAACGATCCAAAGAAGTGAACACCAAAATCTTTTGCTCGGTTTGATTATTTCATTCTTTAACATATCATTGATTTGGATGCGAGCTTCTTGTTTGTGAATTTCGAGATAACGATAAATTTTAGAAGTTACATTATTTAAAAAAGTGACTAACAGCGTTTGTTTGTAATAAGCTATCGCCCGATAAGAAAAATATGTCTGGAAATTGAGAAAGAATCTTAGCTAAAGTTTCGAATTCCTCAGAGTTTAAATGTTGAGCTCGAATATTAGATTGTAGAAGATTAACTCGTTCAGAAAGCGTTAATGATCCTGAGTTTGAAGGATTGGTAGACGTATAAAATATTTGAGTGTCTTACTCTATTAGTAATAATTTAACGGATGCGGTAGTGTACGCGTATTCTTTTCTTGCAAGTAGTCAGGAATGGTCTGAAAAATTCCAAGCGCTTTTCCACGTAAAGCCACTATTAAAAACACCGCTTTCTGCTTGTTGCTCCAACCATTAACTGTAGCTGCGGCTTCAAACTGCTTGTAGTATGTTAACCAAGGATTTTTCCATCCATTAAACTTCTAAGTAGTTTCTTTTCGATGATCCATTAGTAAGTCTTCGCTCGTGACGCTACCTTCGCCGTGACAATTCATTTGATTTATTCTTTCTTCAAGCAGTTTCATTCTGCTAATTTGTCTTCTAATTCTATTTTCTTATTCATAGATTGGTTTCCGTTATCTAGAACTTAATTTTTCTCTTAAATTTAACATATCTGCTTGAGTTTCCTATTAAACAATTTTGATGTGATTTCCTACACTAACTTGTATTTGTTCCTGAATACTCTTTATTTGATTTTCCATGCTTGCTCGTATTTCTTATTTTAAACTTCTAGAATTATCATTCCTTTTCTGAGAATTTTTGAACAATTTTTTTTCCATATTTCTAGATTTTTCTTTTATTTTTCTTATATTTTTTTCCATATTATTATTTATCGATTCTTGACCATTTTTTATTGATTCGAGAAATTCAAATAACTTGGAATCCATTTTAACTGCTTGCAAACGCGTCATCGGCATAATTTAAAATAGGAATTAAAAGTTTAGTAAAACAAGTTTTAATAACGCTTAGTTTTTTATTATTAAATACACTACTTTAACGAACTGAAACATTATATAAATAAACACACGCAATCAAGTATTATTTACACAATGTTTCTATTACGGGAGCGATATTAAATTACTATTATGTACACTAAAACCGCTACCCCACACCTGACACCACTGTAACAAATTTTAAAACTAAATATTTAGACGCAAAACTACACGTAACTAGTTACATCTAACGATATTTAGGAACAACACTTACATTCATTTATGTGTTACTATCACTAGTCCGCATTTTTTAATTTTATCTAAAACTTATGTTTATTTTAAAAATACGTACGCGGCGTATTTATGCTTCACTAGCACCAGTACTAATTTTTTGATGTATTGTTTATTGATGCTTATTCTATACGTGTGCCAATTTGCAGAAAAATCAGAATAGCACGTCATTGCGTAAAAACGACTTTAATTAGTTGACGTTTACATACAGCATCGTAGCGCGCAAGCCCAGCTTTGAATCCAATTATTTTTAATTATTGAAATAACCACATCCTAATATTTTGATAGGTTGTTTATTCATGCTTATTTTATACGTATGTCAATTTACCGAAAAATCAGAATTGCACGTCATTGCGCAAAATAAGAGTTGATGCAGAATATGGTTTTAACTATGAGGATTGTTAACAAAAAATTTTTCTTCAAATATTGACAAATATTGATTGTTTTTATTATTTAGTAACAATATTGAAAGATATATCACTTTGTAATAGTTCTAATTCGTTATTAAGATGAGAAACTGGAAATTAATTTTTATGGCTGAAATCTATGGCTAACTTCACACCGGTTATTTTACGTTGTATATATTTTGTTCTTGAAAATATTTACTGTTTAAATCATTATCTCGAAATTAGATTAAAGATATTGAAATCTATACGTAAATCTAAAAATGGTTGTTGCTTAAGTGCTTATGATTTTTCGATATGATAAAAGCGATACTTCACAACAAAGCATTATTAGTGCTAAGTTTTGATATCAAAAGTTTAAAAAATCATATGTATGACCAAAACGAAAACCGTTTAATTCGATTTTATGTGCGATTGTAAATTATAGCAAAGTTTGTTAAAAAAATTAACAACATACTGCGTACGTTTTCGTTCATTTATCGTATGCATGTGCAGTTTCAAATTGTTTAATGAAGACATTTCCGGACCGGGCTTCACATTTTTCAGTTTGAACATTGTAAATTTTACACCGTTGTGGAGTTTTATTGCGACACGTAAATTGTATTTGTCACTTAACTAGCCACTAAAATTTATTCCCTTATAAATAGAAATTTTACAACTTAATGTAACAACAACTAGTTTAAAGGTTTACGAGGTACTAATCGTTAGCGATTTTACGTTGCATTTTCTATCGACCGGATATAAGCGCAAATACAATTAATCGACCATCTAAATCAGTCCGGATTGTAAATGTATAGCTCTTTATTGCAGGGTCCTCTTATCGGACCGCATATTTCTACAGCTAAGACCTAACTCGTTCACCTCAATAGATAAAGAGGTTCTACAAATGGAAAATCTACTATCGAATCTGTTAAAATCGACCGACGAAAGCTATAAGACTATTACGTTTAGTGCTACGAAAATGGTCGATATATTTTAGGAAAACCATTAAAGTCAATTACGTAAAAGATATATTCTCCTTTAAACTGATCGATATCTTTTTTATTTGTAATTACATTATATTTATTTATGTCTTTTCTGGGCTTAATATGACTGCACAGCTTTGCTCTTTTTTAGCAGAAACATCCACACGTGATCTTTGAAGCTCGAACGAAGGCAAATAAGGGATGCGCTAATTCGGGAAATATGGAATGGAGGCTCAACGCACATGCCGGTTTCTTGCCGTCTTCAAGCCGCGATCGCCTCAAGAGGGACGTCAGAGAAGCAACCAAATACATCGAAACTGCATTGATTATTGACAAAGCGATGTTTGAAAAAAGAAATGGAAGTACGCGAGCCGAAGTAGTGCACGATTCTATCCAAGTAGCTAATATCGCGGATCTTTATTTTCGTACGTTAAATACAAGAGTGTCGGTGGTTTATATCGAAACGTGGCAAGGTGGAAATCAAGTTCAAATTGATCGGACTCAAGATATTAGCCGCGCTTTATCTAATTTTAATGATTATACGTCTAGAAAACTGTTTAAAGTTGATAAGGATACTACGCAGTTATTAACCGGTGAAGCGTTCGTCGGCGGTGAAGCGGGTATGGCAGTACCGGGTACTGTGTGTACGGCAAAAGCAGTTGGTATCAGTGTTGACATTAACACATATGAACCTCATTTACTTGCTGGAACAATGGCGCATATGATTGGCCATAATATCGGAATGGGACACGACGATGGAAGAGAAGAATGTCGATGCTGGGATTGGCATGGATGTATTATGGCTCAAGCCATTGTAGGATTAGACAACGTACAGCCTTATAAATTTTCAGAATGTAGCCTTTCTGATTATATAGATAGACTTAGAACAGGAAATGGTATTTGTCTTCTAAACAAACCTAACGAGTTAGAGGTAAGTTTACTAAAACTTTTTTATTTTGGTAGTTCTAGCAGTAATTTAGATAACTTTTTAAATATTGACTTTAAACTGAAGCCATATCCATTATAATACTAAAGTTTTAAAGATTCTCATTTTCATTTTTTTTAAGCAGAAGAAAATAGAAAAAAAAATAATTAGATACAATTACTGGGTGTTAAAGGCATCGAGTTTAAGAACGAATTATTTATCATTTTTTCTAATTGCACGTGTTTGGCTATCGAACAGAGTTATCAATATATACTTTTATTAGTGAATTTAAAATCATAATTTTTTCAATTATTGCTATTATTAATTATAATTAATAATATATGCATGTTTGATCATTACACTTTCAACTATTCAATCTAATAGTCTTATAAACTAGGCCACGTGTTGGATGTAGTCTAATTTTCCCTTTTCTAATCTAATTACTAACTAATGTTTAATTTGTTTCTTTATTCACGGTTAGCAAATCCCAATCCAGTAGATTGTATACCAAGTTACTACCTTTTTCGGAAACCGTGGTTTATTCTTCAATTCTGGTTACCCGGTAAAATTTGTGGGATTGTAGGATTAGAGTAAATTCATTTGCGCTGCTCACTCATCACTATTGCACAAAACTGTTCGTTGCATTAGCAATTTCACCTATGCTATCGCGTAATAATTGTTCCTTAGTACGTAACGTGCAATCGTCTTTCCAAATGCTTTTCTGATTCTGCATTAAAATATTAATAATTTATATAAGAAAAAAAATGTTTCGAAACTAATAGAAAGGTCTGGTTAAGAACATAATATTTAATCAAGATACACTTACAAAATATAGTTGTGTTAGTGTCTTAGTGATTAATAGTGATAATACGAAGATTAGTTTCCTCAAAGTTAGAAAAGTTAAAAAAAGCTATTACGTGATTAGTATGTACGCTTCACTTTGTTTTTAGTTTTACATTTCACTTATTGTTTCTCATTTACAATATACAGCTCACTTTACCACAAATTTATTAATTTCCACTGTTTGTAAAATATGGTAATATCGGCAATATTCTATTTTGGAAATATTTTAGCTTGTTTTTTGTCTTTTATTATAAAGTTAGTTCCTTCTGTACTTACTACTTTATATTAGCCTTTGTAAAATGGTTCAAATTTTTGTCTTTTTTTGTTTGTAATTACAATTTGGTCTTTTGAGTTTAGTTTTTTAAGAAGGTTCCCTGGCTTTTTTCGATGTGATTTGTAGCCTACACTTCAGTTCTATTTGTCGTCATTGTAGACAGGTAGTACTGACTCGGTAATGTTGCACGCTAAAGATGCATTTTTTTAGCACGCTTTTATAAGCTTGGGTTGTATGTATCTATCTATGTATGAAACGAATCTTTGAGCTTAATTTTCACCGGTTTCTAAAAGTTTGATCAAAACAAAACTTTGCACACATCTCAAGGACCGATGACAATGCAATAATTCGATAAAAAAATTTCTATTATCCTGATTAAGATCGTCAGGATTAATTAATTTCTTTACGGATCTTCTGAATCAGAGTAAAAAAGACAGAGCGCGTGAACTGCGCAGGCGAGTAGTTTTGGACTCTTTGCTTGTGACACTCGTCTCAGCACGACAGAGCCAAAGACTTTTTCAAGATAGCTGCGTTCTCGTCTTGTTTGTTCTTTATGCATATGTAGTTTCTGACGAGTCTAATAAACAGATGCTATTATTTATAATATTCACAATATATTAATAACCGTGATTCAGAAAAAGGCTTCTTATTATTTACAACAAAATAATCAGGACAGAAATTTCAATTTCTTGATTTTACGGAACAAAGTTTGATAAACAACACGGCCTTAAATTTAAAGTCGATGAAGAAGGAACTAAATTACGAAGGATCAAAAAATTTATAATGACAAAGTCTTACCGATTGAAATGGAAATAACGAATATAAATTTTAAATAAAATTAACTTCAATTAACTAGAAATATGGAAAAAAACCTGATCGCGTTTAAATTGTGTCAGTGTATTCCACGGTTACCGCTCCGTGCCAAGAGTGGGTAATTTGCGCGCTTGCTGCCTTCCTTGGATGTGGTAGCCCTTTCTCAGGCTCCCTCCCCTTGAAATAAGTTCTTACTCCCGATTACTTCTGTTTCAAGAAATTAATGGTGATTAAAACATATCTAATCATAAATTCTCACCGACTAAAACAACTTATGCGTTAACGGTTACGAACTATCCACCGCTGCCTGAGCCTATGTAATCTAACACATGCTACACACTGACTTTTCGCGTTGGCCGTATACATATGGAATAGTAAAATATTTAGAGCGACACAATCGGCATGGGTTAAACTTGCACCGTACAGGTTATAGCTATGCCGACCTTTGTATCTGGTCGTAAAAAAAAATGTAAATAAAAATCGAACTAAAAAATGAAAAATAAATAATAGTTTAAAAAACTAAAAAACGCGCTTTTATAGCTAACCGAACTAAAAACTAGAAAATAATTTTTAATTACAAAGAGTTTATAATACAATAGTAGAAGGTCCAACAATCAATCATAATTTGTCACCTCAAAAGAAAATTATAATAAAATTTATTAACAGAATAATTCAATTCATAGTAAAAAGCGTGGGGTGCTTGATATATTAAATGTTACAATCATTCTATTGGCAACTATCTATGAGAGGAGAGTTATGAAAATGTAGTAAAATGCACGCTTGGTTTGGTTTTTAGTGTTTGCACCAGCCAATCTTTCGTCTACAGATTGATACAAGTCACTTCGAGAAAATTTGGAAATTTTGAGAATCTAAAAGCTGATTTCTAGTTAGATGTATCTAAAGTTTTAAACAAAACAGTTTTAACAAAAGTTGCTTGTTTTTGCTCAAAAGGATTTTGTCATAAAAGATTAAGAGTTTTACCCTTTGACTTTGAGGTGTTTTAGTCTATTATTTTCTTTAATCTTTTAAGGTTTTCAATTTCATCTTACTGCTAGTTTTTTTTTTTTACAAAACTGTTTTTAGCATCACCAAACCAAATCTCAACGTTTGTATATCTTGAGCAAACAAGTTTTCTCTACATTGAAATAAAATTTTTTGGAAAGTTGTTTCCACCTAGAGTCTACTAGAAGAAAACGCATCAGATAATTGTCTTAGACCACATAATTCTAAATCTAATTTATTTAAAACTAAGTATTTACACGATTTAGAACTAATTTTTATAACCGTAACTAATTAAATTTAACAATATTTAAAAAAACAAAATTTATGTATTACTATCACTCGAAAAATGTCCACGGATAACTTTTATCTAAACTTATATTTCATTAAGTTAACAACACGTTCACTTAAATTTATTTTTTACTGGCAGGCGCATTAAACACTTTATTTATTTAGATCGACACAGTATTCTACTACTGTTGGCTTCCCTCTGGATGGTTTTCGGATGCGATATATAGCGCCATTAATACGCGGCACAACTTCATAACGACCCTCCCATTTCTTTTGTAGTTTTTACGACAAACCACGTTTCCTTTATGGATTATACAACCACACTATGTCATCAGGCGGAAACCCACCGATTTGTGCTTTGACATCATATCTGCTTTTCATTCTGTCGCTGGCAATTTGTTTGTTTTATTTCGTCTAGCCTCTTCTTTAACTTGCTGACGTAGTCTTCTCCAGCAACTTCTTCCGGTTTTTGTACAAATTAGAGGTCGCGTGGCAGTCGTGTTTCGTGACCGACCATGGCACAGGATGTTGTTTCGCTTATCCCATTCTTTTTGTGATCGGACGTTACTTTGGCTAAGTACTTTCCCATTGTTTGATTCATCCGTTGAACTATGCCATCAGATTGAAGATGGAGAAACATCGTAAGCTGCGGCCTTGGTCGGAATGTAATTCTAACGGAACTCCAAACCGGGAAAAAAACTCTTTTTACTAAAAGGTTTACGAGTGTAGCTACTTCTTGATTCGCTACCAGAATGTATTTGTTTCCCAAATCAGGCTTTGGAAGCGACCCTACGATGTTAGTCACTACTTTCTTTATAGGGCTTTCCACGTTATACTGTTTCATAGGAGCTTTGCGCTTGGTTGTTAAACCGTTTCTTGATGCGCAGACCGTGCACTTACTGAACAATTCCATGACGTCTTATTTGCAATTTACCCAGCAGAATCTTTCTTTCTTTAATGTCTTTTTTACGCCTAGTGTCCTTCTGGTGTTCGGATGTTGCAACGCCTGTAACTCTTTGGCATTACCAGCTGCAGTCTGCTTTCCGTGCCCTCGACACTTTTTAAGAATGACTTAAGAAGACCGTTTTCCACTTTCAAAAAATCCCACTGCGCCCAGTATGCTTTGATGTTTTTGGCCAAAGCACTCATTACTACCAAGGTTAGTTGTCGACTATTTGTTTTTCAGCTCAAGTTCACCTCATCATCAACCATAGCAATTTTCCGGAGGCATACAATATTTTCTTCAAGTTGCGAACAATGGCTGAAATCTGTTAGAGATGGTCTTCTAAAGAACCCATCAGCGTTCCGATGACTGCCTTGGGCACGATATTCTGTACCATAGTCTTATTCTTGCACTTTCTAAATCCATCTTGCTTCTAGTTTTTCCGGATTACGAAACTGCAATAGCCATTTTAAGGCGGCGTGGTCCGTCCTAAATAAATATTTTTGTCCATACAAACATTTGTAGAAGCGTTTTATAGACTTGACGACTGCAAACAACTCTCACCTAATCTAAGTCTTATCTAAATAAAAAATTATCACTTTTACTTGTCCGTGAGTAGGTATTTTTTCGCCCATCGCCGTTCTAAGTCATACTGTTACTGGAAATGTCTTCTCATTTTCCTATAACATGTTAAGACAAATAATGGTCTTTGTTGCTCCTGTGTCAACCAGTAACTGAACACTTTGTCCATTGATCTTGCCATCGAGATAAATGCTGTGCAATTGCTCCATAGGCGATGCCATTTGAATGATGTTCAGAACCATTTTGCCCCATTCGGTCAACATGTTTTAGTTTTCTGTGCGCTTTTTTGGTCTTTTTGGGGTTCAGTACAGCGTCCTCGTTCGTGGCCTACTTTCCCGCAGTTCCAGCGCGTCACTTCTCTTCCCCAAACGACTTGTACGCGAAATACATGTCGCACTAGTTCTTCGATGGCTTACTGTTTCTGCGCAAGTACTTCTGCAGCACAGTAGAGCAATAGTTACCTACAAGCTATCAGATTCCAAAGCATGGGTTAAAGCGTCGTCCAACGTTTTAGGTCCAGCTAACTCAATTTCTTATTTGGGTTTGGTACACTTGTTGAAGATGAGCAACTCTATATTTCATTTCTATACGTAAGATTAGGAGATTGCGATTTCTTGAAAGGTGGTCAAGAACAATTTGCATAATTTCAAACGCCTCTCCACGTAAAGCCACTATTAAAGACGTCGTTTTCTGCTTGTTTCTCCAATCATTATCTGTAACTGTGGCTTCAAACTGCTTGTAGTATGTTGACCAATGAGTTTTTCTATCAAAATTTGGAGGTACAATCTTAAACTTATGAGTGGTTTCTTCTCGATGGTCCCTTAGTAAGTCTTTGCTCGTGAGACTTCCTTCACCGTGACAATTCATTTGGTATATTCTGTTTTGAAGCAGTTTCATTTTGTTTTCTAATTTGTCTTCTATTGCTTCTATTTTGTCATTCATAGATTATTCTCCGTTTTCTAAAACCTCACATGTCTTCTCTTAAATTGAACCTATCTGGTTGAGTTTCCTCTTGAATTATTTTAATTTGGTGTTCTACACTAGCTTCAATAGTTTTTACTTGATTCTCAATGTTCGTTTTTTTTTTTTCAGACTTCTAGAATTTTCCAACAATTTTTCTTCTTTTTTCTGAGTATCTTCTAATAATTTTTCTTTAATTTTCTGAGAATTTTTGAAAAACTTTTTTTCCATTTTTGTAGAATTTGTTTTCATTTTTTTAGTATTTTTTTGCTTCCAAATGTTTGCGAAGCCGTTGTTGTAACACAATTTCAGTATCACTTATTTCTAAATCACATTCTTCTAGTTCTTTTTTTAAATCCGCGACTTTTTAATTAAAGTTTTTTTGTCTCCATTGTTCTTTCACTTATTATTTTAATTTTTAGAACTGAATTTTAATAACGATTGATTCTTTATTATTAAGTTAAATGCAGAGGTTTAACGAACAGGAACAATTATAATTACGCACTATAAAAACACGCGCAAGTACGTACTAATCACTTCTTTGTTTATTCACATCTTTAATATTGGAATCCAACACCTGACCCCGATTGTAACGAATTTTAAATCTAATTTATTTAAAACTAAGTAGTTACACAATTTAGAACTAATTTTTATAAACGTAACTAATTAAATCTAACGATATTTAAGAAAAACAAATTAAATTAATTTATATATTACGACCACTCGAAAAATAATCTCCGCGGATAATTTCTGTTTATCTAAACTGGCATTTGCTTATGTTAACACGTTCACTTGAATTTAATTTTTACTAGCGCGCCCGACAAACACTTATTTATTTAGATCGACACCGTATTCCTCTTTTGACTAAACTCGATTAGATTCCTAACTCGATTCGGACAGCTTTTATATTTTACGTTATCTGCTTCGAGAACATTCTGGCAATTACCTCAAATGATCTTAAATGATCTCGAAGCTTCTATCCGTTTCAATACGTTCATTAAATACATAAAGGTTGTACCTGGCATTTAGCGATTTATCTCCAATTTTATTCAATAGAAAAATCCGAAAAAGCATAGAATCATCATACACCCCAATAACTTTAATCGTGGTCGTGGTTTTGAGCTATCCCTTGTTTGGTTTCCGATCATTACTTCTTTATTGAAATCACGTCCCTTTTCGAGCGTAACCCAATCAGACTCGAGCTTAACCAGCTGTGACGATACTTGTTCTCTATATACGGAAGCTACTTTTTCTTAAGTAACTCGTATGGAGTTTAGAATCTGACTTGGTTTACAAGTTTGACTTTTTCAAGGTTGTTTGTTTGAGTTCTTCGATTTCTCTCACGCCTTAATGAAGCTGCTTACAAAAATAGGCAAAACGTTGACAATTTCGGTTACAACAATTACACGGTCCAAACCCGGAAAACGTTTTCATCTTAGTATAGACTCCGGCTATGGAAGCCTTCATTATTACATTAACAATGTCTACCGAGCTTCCAAACTTTGCTACTAACTCGTCAAACTTTTGTGCACTTTAACCTTTCTTAGTCGCTGTCGTGAGAACATCATTCCTGCATTCCTCAAAATCAAGTTTCACATTCAGACATGTTCTTCTAAAAACATTCTACACAAAATGCTAGTCTAGCGTCGATAACCAAACGAATTCAGCAAACCAGACAAGAGTTAGACACCATTTCAAAACAACTCTTTTATCTTCATCTTGAGTTGACCAACACTTTATCCCCGTATGATTGGAATCTTTCTGACAATATTATTTACCAGCAGTTTGATAACACTCTACAAATAACCACTAAAGTTTATCTAAAAAAGTTTCAATTATTGGAATCCAAGAATCACAAAGTTTTATCTACTACTGACTCTTTGTAAACGGTCATCAATTTATTTAATTGGACTCTCATTTTAGAACAGGAATCGCTGTTATCTAATAGTTTGAATGTTGTTGTATTCCTAAAGAAGATATTTTATGTGCTGTCGAGTCTTCTATAAGACATCTTCCTCGTCACATATCAGATCTTATTTGTATTCACACTTGCAAAATTCTTGAATCATCTAAAGTTCCTAAATCCAACATTTCTAAGTCAGAAAAATTTGCTCTAAAAAGCCTTCGTAGGAACCCCGATATTATTATTCTTCTAGGCGACAAGGGCAACGATACTGTCGTTTTGAACCAAATTATTTATGCTGCGAAAATCCATTTTATTCTTTCTGAGGAAACGTACGCTCTTCTAACTCGTAATCCCACTTCGAAGATTGAACGTGAGGCCAGCGAAATCATCAAATCTTTCAGAAACTAAACTTTGACTTACCCTTTCAGATTTCAAACCACCTCGTTTATACAGACTTCCTAAAGTTCACGAACAAGGTACACACTTTCGACCTATCGTTAGTACTATCTCATCTCGTACCTACAAGCTATTCATGTTCTTGTCCAATATTCTTTAAAAATTTACAGGTAATACCTCTTCCGACATCCTCAATTCTGAGCATTTTATTTAACGTTTAGAAGCTATAAAACTAAAAAACCCCAAGATCTTGTGAGTTTTGATGTTACTTCACTTTTTACCAAAGTTCCTATTAAGAATTTGATTATTATCATTGAACAGATTCCGTCTCAACATGGCAAGGACTTGAGTTTATTCCTCTTATTGATAAATGTTGATCATTCACTTACTTCCAATTAGATAAGTTTAACCAACAGGTTTCTGGTGCTGCTATGGATTCTCCTCTATCACCTAATGTAGCTAACATTTTTATGGATACGGTTGCTTTGGAATCGTCAATATTAAAACCTAAAGTATGGTTTAGGTATGTTGACAACACGTTTATTGTTTGGTCTTATGGTCACCTCGAATTGTCTAAGTTTCTTAATCGTCTAAACAATCAGCGCCTAGATATCAAGCTTACTATGGAAATCAAAACTAATGGTTTTCTCCTATTTCTCGACTAGTAAGCCCGATGGACTTTTGGGCCATTTTGATTATCGCAAACCCACCCATACGGATAGATACCTTCATGCTTCGTCTCATCATGATGCTGCGCAGAAACGTTCTGATATCGAATGTTTGGTTTATCGCGCTTTTTCGAAAGTGGAAGACGTTCTGATTTTAGTATAGACTCAGGTCGTGGAAGCCTATTACATTAAAATTTTATTACTCACCCAGAAGCAGTGAAATAAATTTTTTTGTTCGTCATTTATAATTTTATAATAAGTTAAATGAATAAAATTTGCTTATTATTTGGAATAAATCAACTAAGAACTGCAGTTTATTTGTTGTCATTCAAAATAATTTATATAACAATTAAATTTTGACTTGTTATTTAAAATTATAAATAACGATTTTTTTTGATAATGTCGATTCTTAATTTAGAAATAATTAATTTATTAGTTAAATAACTTATATAGCTCAAAGAGCACTTTGCTGTTTTATTTATTTTCATTTATTTGTGTAACAACATTCTGCAACGACTATTTTTAACTTACTTTATTTTATGCAGTTAGATACGCTCTTAAAAGAAAGATTTGCTCAATGTTTATTGATTAAATCAAATCAATCTTAAAATTAATTCAAAATACAAATTCAGTTAACATATGTTTCTATTATTTATCGTCAATTTTATTCTAAGGAAATGACACCTTTCAGAATGTATAAGCAATGTAATTTGTTTAAACCAGTTATTGTTAAAAATAATTTGTACGTTACATGTAGCTAAAACACGTGTAATTAGAACCTCTGCAACGAATTAAATTACATAATATTTGGGTATATAACGCAATATAAAATTTGATACAATAATGAAATTGGGTAAAATTACAACTATAAATAAGGTTCGTTTTACAGCACTTTCCTTTTGCTAATTTTGAAGCACCCTTACTTTTAGACGGTATTCGATCGCTTTATAACCCCCCGCATTTAAAACAAAATTAAACCTAAATAAAATTGAATTTCCTCTTTCCGTTCTAGTTACAAGCTTTACTTTACGTTAAAAATAAGACAAAAATTATCTAACAAATTCCAATCGAGGTTTGAAAGTGAGATAAACTTGAATAGAAGTTTCGAGTTAAAGAAAAAGTAAGATGCCTACGCAGCACTAAATGATTACTTCCCTAAAGGAAATATGTAGCTGTAAAACAGGGTGTTAAGTAATAGCCTTGTAATCATAAATCTTAAAAGTAGCAACCCTTGTGCACTAAAATTCTTCCTGTTATAAAACAAGCTTGCAGGCTTACCCCTTCGGGATAATTTGTAATTGACGATTTTTACAAATAATGTTTTATGTTTAGGTGCGAAGAACTTGCGGTAACAGAATAGTAGAGGAAGGAGAAGATTGCGATTGTGGGACTATTGACGAATGCCCTACTGTTGATCCTTGTTGCGATCCGATTACGTGTAAATTAACGAAGGAAGCTGAATGCGCTTCGGGACCTTGTTGCGATAGTTGCAGGTTACGCGAAAGAGGTGTCGTCTGTAGAGAATCTACTAACGAATGCGATTTACCGGAACATTGTTCTGGCGAAACCGGAGATTGTCCAATAGATGTCCATAAGAAAAACGGTAATTCTTGTGGCGACAATACAGGGTATTGTTTTAATGGAGTCTGTCCAACTTTGGCAATTCAATGTGAACACATTTGGGGATACACGGGAGTTTCGGGAGACATCCAATGTTTCGATCAATTTAATTCTAAAGGATCAATTAACGGTCATTGTGGAACGGATTCTCAAGGTAAACTTACAAAATGTGCTCCTGAAAATGTTCGGTGCGGGTCTTTACAATGTCAAGGAGGAAGTCGTTACCCAGTCGTTAAAGGATTAGACGATTTATATTCGAGAACAATAATTTCAATTAAAGGAATTGAATACGAATGCAAGTACGGTTATGAAAATACTTAAAAAACATACACTAATATTTTTATTTCGTTAGAGCAACAAGTGGTACTCTGGCGAAATCTGATCTTCCACCTCTTGGGCTTGTGCGTGACGGAACACCATGCGGAGAAAACCTTATTTGCCTTAATCAATCTTGCTCCAGTATATTTCCATACATAGATCAAGCTAAGTGCCCTAGTAATCAAAATAATATGGAATGCTCAGGTCACGGGGTAAGTTATTTCTTCGAAACTTTTTTAACTACTAACATTGTCATCCATTAACAGTTTTGTACAAACGCTAATAAATGCTACTGCGAAATCGGTTGGAGTGGTCCAGATTGCTCTATACAAGTAGAAATGGCACCACCGCCGTCGCTACCGACAACACCACCGGAAGCTCCTAAATCTGTTAGTAACTTAGCAGATATTATGAAGAAAAAAGAAACTCCCTACGGTAAGTTAATCGATGTACGAGTTCTAAATATACTTGATACATCTATTTTTGGACAAACCTTAAATTATGTTTCAGGAAATTTCTTTGGGGTTCTTATTGTGCAAACACTAAATAGCATGTTTTAGTAACAACACAACACATTTGCGAATAATGGACACGACACTAAGTATAACATTTTCTTAGGTATCTGAAAATGCTAACTTTAATCTGTGACACACATTAGTTTTTGTCTTTTTATTGTTTAGGTTTTTATGATGACAATTTTACCTTTAAACAGTTACTGATTCTTTTTGTTTATTATGTAATGTGTTTCATTATTTTGTATTTTGTTAACAAGCAATTTTGTGACGTCATTGACACTTTAAAAGATACACAAATTATAAAATTGATTTCTTTTCATTCTTTAAATTGTTACGTTCTGGTAAGTTTCGCGTGATCTTTAATGGTGACATGTAAGTAGTCTGAAATTATTTAACATAAAACATGTCTACGAAATCATTTCATTGTATGTACACACCAACACTAAAGTTAAATATTCTAGAAGAAGTTTTTTAGTAGTATAGTAAAAACTAATTTTTTTAAATTGCATGTAGGTACTTACAATGGAACAAAATCTGGAACAATTGCAACATTGGTAACACATCAGGTTAAATCAGGGCACATTCTAAATAAACAAAACACAAATGCACATCTTATTTGTAGTTTTTCTAAGTAAAATTGTTTAAAATTCAACATTTTTTTTAAGAAATTCGATTTAGAAAACTATAGTGACAATTGTTTTTTAATTGAGTGGCGTTTATTGCGGTTTAAATACTTTTCTTTGTCTTCTAAATCCAAACATTTTTTATGGTTTTTTAACTTAAATAAAATAATTTTAAATGTTTAACATTATTAATAGAATGGCCGACAGTCGATGGCAAACGTGTTTTAGTCTTTCCGCAGATACTGACAAGTAGACTTCAAAAATACAATTGTTTTGTCGTCTCATCGATTCAATGACTCTTGACCTCGCCTATGCGAGTACTTATCAATACCAACTTGAGTGGTCTAGTGCACTAGTTCTTAACCGGTGACATGTAGTATACTGGTGGTTCTTGAAAGTACCCGAAATAGTCTGCTTAATCATCCTGCAATTATTAAAATTATTAAATAAATGACAATTTACCGATACAGCTGGCACGAAGTTGTTCAGCAAGCGTCTCACTCGGATTGTTTCGTTTGCTTTTGTTTTAGTCTAACTACGTTTGTTATAATGAGTGATTGTTTATTGCAGATTTCTAAGCTTTATAGCAAATTGCCACCGAAATGAAAGTATGACGACAACTACATTAAATTCGGTTTTACTTCAATAAAAAGACTAAACCTCAATTCGTAATATGCACATCTGTTCTTGCCAATGAAGCTTCAAATTCGAATAATCATTTAAAAATTATACATCCAAATTATTGTAATCGTTCGCAAAAATGTTTGGACAGTGCCATTGTTGTAACTGAAGTTGCCAACGTGTTACCCATTTTCGTAAGAAAAAAATTAAAGAATTCAAACAAGCCACCAAAATCTAACTAAAAACCTCTACAAATTTAGGTATTCAACTACTAGATTCTAAACTCTAAAGTAGTAAAAAAAAAGATGAACTTAAAAAGGCAATCGACAATCTAACAACGAACCACTATAAAGTTAGCTAATTAACTTGTAAACCCAGCCAGATTCTAAACTACATACAAGTGACTTAGCCCATTAGTGTATAGACAAAAGAAATTTGTAAATAAAAAATATTTTCAAAAAAAGTGGTTGCATATGTGCCTAGTAAAATGTTTTATTAAGACTTTTTGGCAATTTTTTGCTCAGTTTGAAAGTTATGGCACATCCGTTTAAACGGACTTCATGCACAATATCACTTTTATTTACATTAGAAAAATACGGTAATAGTTTTTTATGAAAAGTTATAAAACAATGTTTAGGATGAAGTCCAATGTTACATTTAGTACACGTAAATTTTGCATTTCTTCCACAAACTTTACATTTTCTGTCGTTTTCACAATATTGTACAAGATGATCAATTCTGTCGAACCTAACGTTTTCAACTGGAACAGATGATTTATATCTTGAGGGTTTGCTCTCATGAGTCTGTAAAAAACTGTTTGCAATGTAACGCCTAAAAGTCAGCAGGTTGGCACAATTAGAATCCTTTTTTTTTATTCTTTTCATAAGTAGCCAACCATTAGCTACGCTAACATCTACCAAATATTGAAAGATTGGCCAGTACCACTTCCTTGATCTCATTCGCGATCGATATGCCGCCACAAGTCTATCTGTTTTGTCGACACCTTCCATTCCTTTATTATAGCTACTAATAATTTTTGGCTGAGATATATTTTTTTGCCTTCGTCTCCCTGCACCACCTTTTCGCGGACATTACGCTTGAGGCTTCAAAATTTGTAGCCAAAGTAACGACCTTATTATCTTTCCATTGTGTTAGTAAAAGTTCACTGTTGGATAAAAATTTGTAGCAGCCTCTTTCTACTTGATTCCAGTTTTTCTTATCAGGAAATGGACAGCTTTCTAACCTATTAGCTTTTATAGTACCTGTAGCACATATATTTATTTCCGATAAATGACTCAGCAAATAGATGCTGGTAAAATAGTTGTCAACATATAATTTAAAACCCATATTTGGAGCTATTTCTGTTGAGCTTTTTAGCGACATCTCCACCCAAACCAAATCGTTTTTCATTCAGAGATTTGCCAGTATAAATATCGAAGCTAATCATATATCCGTCGCTGCTACAAAAAGTCCAGATTTTGTAACCAAATCTTATTGGCTTCTATTTATATATTGCTTTGCGTGGCGTTTCCTATAATAGGGAATTACTTTAGAAAATTGTTATTTAGGGTATCATCAATGATAGGCCTCAGTTTTTATAATTTGTCGGTATTGTCGTTTTGAAGATTGTCATTGAAATGTAGGTGCCTAATAAGTTGTTCAAATCGATTTAGTCTCATTGAATTCAAAAGAATTTTTAGAGTATCTTTACCACTGTTCTAGAACATGCGTTTGTTTGGATACTTTTCATATCCAGAAAGTAATATGGCACCAAGCAGAACACACAACTCGTTTTCAAAATTCAAATTCAATGTAAAATTTTTACTGCGTCTATATATTTCAGTTTGATCCACTATAGTATTCAAAATGTTGTCATCAAAAAAAAGACAAAAGAAATTTAGAGGAGTTTCGGCGGTTTGGCCTTCGATTGACGGTGATATTTGGATAATTTACAGAGCAGTTATGCAATTTCTTTTTTTTTGTATTTGATTGATTTTGAGAAACTGAAGGGGTTGGTTGTCGAGATGTACAAGGCGTTTGAGACGATAAATGTTCTCAAAGCACGCTAAGGGGAATATTAGATTCATCGTCACTCTCAATCTCGATATTGTCATATCATTGTTGATAGAGGATTCCTCGAGGTAAATGGTTTATGTTTCCTTCCTCTTGGTCAGATAAGTCACTATCTTCGTCCGTTTCTGCCTTGTTATTGTCAGGGGGTTGAATGTATATGGTTGCAATTGTAGTATTTCCTATTTCTAGTTCATCGTCCTTTTCTAGATATACTATCATATCTAGAAGAGGATGATTCGTAAAGAGCCAATGTAAAAATAATAAAATATAAGTACACTGAGTTTTCCACACAGGAACAAACCCAAAGGTTATGTTATAGTTAATTTTAGTTTTTGTAAAAAAGGATGCATTTCATATATGTATATTTATTTGATATACTTACCCTCCATTTCTAGTAGAGTATAAGCCGGGATCCATAATAATCATTTTTATAACAAATAATCCTTTGTGAGAAAAAACTGCAAATTCACGAGACGTGAATAAGTATATGACAGACGCCAGTGACGTTTGTCGGGGGCGGGAAAGTTGAAAAATTATTCTGAGAGAAAAAATCAGGATCTTTTTAAACGGACCGTATGCACTAATGGGTTAAAAGGAAGTGGTCTCCGTATATGAAGAAAAAGTATCGCGGCGGCTACGATCAAAAAGGATCATGTTTTAGATAATAAAGTAACGACCGGGAATCAAAAAAAAAGGATATGTCAAAACCATAGTCACGATTATACTTATTGCAGTGTTTGTTGATATCTATGTTCTCTCGGAATTTCCAATAAAGAAGAAATGAGATTACGCAATTACCAAAACGTTATCAAAACGTATATGCTGACCTGTAGTAAAACGATGTATGTACATGAACAAGGAATTTAGTATACATCTTTAAACAAAAGTGCAGGAAACTTATCTTCGGGGAAAAGAAGAATCTGAGAGATTTTGCCTGTCGAATTAAATATGGGTGCAATACCATTCTTACGAAGAAGTTTTCCTTTTTGATCTGTAACTTTATGAATGTGGAGTTAAAATGACAAAATTGGATTCGCAAGTAGAAACGTTCTTAGGTACTCGAGCACGTGAATGTAGACAACGATTAATAACTGGTTGAATATGTTACTTTATATAACCATTGTTCACTAAGGTTGAGACGGCTGAGTTCCGAGTCTAGTTTCTCAGGTTGGCAAATATTAATCTAAATTTAATATCTGGGTGTTGATCGTTTAGTTGATCAAGAAGCTTTGGCCATTTGAGATAACTATGAGACCAAACAATATGCGTGTCGTGAACATACCTAAACCAGACTGTAGGTTTTAATATTAATTATTTCAAAACAACCGTTTCAAAAGATTCCATAAAAATGTTACTTACAACATGAGGAGAACCCATAGCAACGCCAGAAAGTTTGTAAAACTTGTTATCAAATTGAAAGTAAGTGGATGATAAACACTTATCAATAAGAAAAACCAAACTTAAATCCTTATCATAGTGCGATAGAATCTGTTCGATGATTATAAGCGAATTCTTAATAGGGGAATAGAATAGATTTCGCAGCATAATCAGTTTGATTCAAAACGTTGCCTTTGTGAGCTGGAAGAACAATGATATCGGGGTTCCCACGATTTCTTTTCAGGGCTAACTCTTCCGACTTAGAAATGTTGAATTTAGGAACTTTAGATGATTCAAAAATTTTGACAGTGTGAATACGAATGAGATTTGAAATGTGGCAAGTAACATGTCTTATAAAAGATTCAACAGCATATAAAATATCTTCTTTATGAATGCGTTTGGAAGCAACACAAAAATTCAAACCCTTAGATAGCACCGATTCCTGTTCTGAAGTGAAAATTAAACTAGATAAATTGACGACCGTTTACGAAAAGTCAGTAGTAGATTCTTAGATTCCAAGAATTGAAACTTTTTAGATAAATTCAGTAGTTAGTCGTAGAGTGGTATCAGACTGCTGTTAAGTAATGTTGTCAACAAGATTCTAATCATCCGGAGATAGTGTTGACCAACTCAAGATTAGGATAAAAGAGTTTTGTTGTTTTGTTTCTTTTCTCGGTCGCAAAAGAATTGGTTTAATATTTCTAACATGGCATTGTTAATAAGACAAAAATTGAATTTTAGTTATAGTTTAGAAATTGTCAAATAGTTGAAGAAACCAGAAGTGAAATATGTACTTTCCGTGTTAATTACAACTGGTAATGTTGAATAATCTGAAAGACCAAGACAAGTTAGTTACGTAAGGTTATAACAATTATGAAAAACCTAATAGAAACTTAATAATTGTCAAAAAAAATAAACTATTGTATCATGGCTGTTTTAGTCTAAGAAAGGCTACAAAATACAGAATATTTGAGATATAAAAGCTTATGTGATTGACAACATATACTGACATTGAAATTATGGCAAAGAACTAATCGCCGATGAAGAAAATTGTCTAATAGACAAAAAATAAGGTGATTCAATTGATCTTATATTGTAGAAGCATCAGAAAATATTGTTTAGTGTGTTTTATTTATGGTGACGTTTCATAAAACTATGACAAAAAACAAAACATGCCTTTCAGCAAGTTAATTTGGTTATGCTTAATTTTTATGTATATTTTCCTAGCCGATTCTTTTTTGTCTCTTGCTAATGTTTTTTTTTTCATTCCAGAATAATCCCTTTTCCCGCAAGTTGTCTATTATTAGGTTGTCCCATAACTTCCCTGATCTTGCTCTTCCTTTTTTGTCCTGATCTTGCTTGCCATACTTTTTTCGATATTCTTCTTTCGTCCATCATTACTAGGTGTACAGACCATTTTAATTATTGGCGTTTGATTGAGTTTATAATCGATTTTTAATTTAACTCCTATCTTGCTCTGTCATTCATAAACCTACCTAGCCTCGTTTTGCACATTACATCCCTTAAATATTTTATTTCAATTGCCTGTATTTTATTGGCAACTTGTTTTATTACTGTTCAGCTTTCACATCCATATATTAAAAATTGTTTTGTAAATTATCATTTCGTCGTCTATGACATCTTTTTTCTGACAAATAGACTATTTAACGAATTATTTTAATTTGCTTTACTTACCAGCCTGTCACTTGTTTGAGCATCTATTTTTCACAACTGGACATTTAAATGTATCTACTTGTTCAACGTTTTTCCCGTATATTTTTATTGTGTTTATGTCATACTTTTCTGTCACCGTCATTTTTGTCTTTTTAAGGTTTATTCTTAAATTCATATACATTAATGCTGTTGTCCATAGATCAAGATTATGTTGTAGATTCTGTTCATTTTTTGCCTATATCATTATCATTTCCAAATGCACTTTCCACTACCTCTACTGGCCTCATGTTCCTATATCTTACTTTTAAGAACTCCTCCTTGTCGTAGACCCTCTTTGATCGTGAACTCCTCTGATTGTGAATTACCAGTTTTCACATAATTTCTGGTGTTTATATACAAGCTTTTTATGCAATTTGGTGATTTATCATCAACTCCGCTTTGTTTTAGACTATTCTACACTAAGATCCTAGGTGTTCTGTGAGTCAATGAAGGCCACAAATATCGGTTTACTAGTGTATTTTCCTATTATTTGCTTTATCATAAATTATGTGCTTTTGCACATCTCTTATTTTCCTAAACTCACAATGGGAATCTTTTTTCTAGACTCCCCTGTAGTTTGAGCACATGCTTTGTTAAACAATTCTGTTAATACTTCTAATCCTTTACTTTCCAGGTTCTTAACCATCTCGGTAAAAAACATTTGATGTATAAAAACTTAACACGACGGTTAGTTAAACAAGCTTACGAACATTACAAAATTTGTTATTTATTAATTTTTATTTGATTATTGTGCTGGTAAACGAATGCTATTTGCTACCTCTCCTACGTTAGAAAGAATCAACCATCTTTCTACAATTTTTTAGTTTTTTAAAAGCTAATATCGATACGATCGATAAAAACTTCGCTCAACATTTCAAGCATTCTAACATTTTTTCAACTAAACATATTTTCGTGTCAAGTATGCTACAGGCGAAGAAAAACAATTACTAAATAATTTTTACAATTTGTTGTATCAAATACTATAGAAAAAACTTATCCGACAAGATATCAAAAAATTAAAAAAAAATATGGCTTAATGCTTCCTGTCGTTAAAAACAAACTCAAACATGATTCAGTAGCCAGAAACTTTAAAGAGTTTTTCAAATTATGATATAATTTATCTTTTAACTAAACGCCAATTTTTATCATTAAAACATAACATAAAACCTTAATCGATATTTATTCTAAGAAAGCATGTTGTTTCTAACGTAACCAGTAACCATCATATGAGATTGCTATTTCTGCTCCTAATTAAAATTTGGTGTCAATTAGATACGTGTTGTACATCAAATGTGGTCCAGTCTATGGGTCTAGTACGTTTCATCGCTGGAAAATTTTATTAACACAATATTTAAACACAAATAAATCTAAAAATTGTTTCAATATTTAGCTTTTATTAGTATTAGAATAAAGACCCGGTTGCAGCTTACAAAACCACCAACGAGACATGGGGAGAGTTTGATATTTTTTGTGAGATTAGCTCAGAACAAAAGTAAAAATACACGTATTCCGATGTTTAATTAAATAGACCTTATTTTCAAAAAGGTTGGAAGTGTAAATGGGTTACGGAAAATTCAAAAAGGACGTGAACGTATTACAAACAACTGGTTGCGGGAAATCAGCAGCAAATTAAATTTGAAATATACGTAGAGATGCAGATGGACATATATTAAACATAGTTTTCGAACACAATGACATACGTAGTAAAATATTCATATGGACTCTCGCATAATTACTAAATTAATTAATTTTATATTAGCATTACTTTAATTAAAATATATAACGTTCATTATTTTTTCATATGCGTGTATTTTGTTAAGATATAAAATGAATTAGCTTTGTAATGAATTCTATATTAATGTTTTAGAGAAAAAGTTAAATTAATCTGAACATATTTGTTTAACATTTGAATTAGCTTTGTCTAAAATAAACTAATTAACTTATATAAAACCACAACATTTTACCTGATTTACATGATATTGTATGTATATAATATATACTCACAAAAATTCTGACGGTAAAATGTTCCAACAACGAAATTCTGAATAGTGAATGTCTAGGTGCTGAAAAGCCTCATTTAAGCACAATCAGAATTATTTTATTATATTGAGTTGTTCAAATTATTTTTTCTCATTTAATTTTAGGTATTTTGTTGTTTGTGCTAACTGACCACAAATAAAATAAAATAAAGATCAGCAACATTATCATCAATTTGATAAGTGATTTCTATAAGTTTTTCATTCATACTATGTTTTAATTTTATTTATTTGTTAAGTGACGCTTACAATATAATACAACAATACAAGAACACACTTATTTTTCTATTTTTATGATTACTACATACGTTGACATCATGAGTTACATTGACATATATTTTTTATTGGCTTGTTGTTTATGGTTGCTAAGTCTATTCTGCCTAGATACATTGTCTAGAATAATATTTGCCAACTTCCTAACATCTCCCTTCTCTTAATACATTACAGAATCCTAATGTAAAATAATCATTGCTAACTTCCTAATATTTATTTTCTTTAATACATTGCATAATCCTGTAATGGTACAGATTTGCGTCTCAACCATTTTTCGGAAACAACTTGGGGAGTTTGTTCTGAATTTTTAGTACTAGCTACACTTTCGGGTTACTAAAATACTGGTTCATTGTGGGATGTTCTAATATGACTGCTATTGCGCCTTTACAAATGATTTAATTCGTCTCTTGTCCAACATTCTCTTTTTTTCTAATTTACATTTTACATGGTTATTGTCATAAGTACTAGGGTACAATTATACTTCATTAATAGGTATTTTGGGTTTTAACTGTCTATTAAATAACACTTGGGCAAGTGGCAGCCTTACACCAATTATCGGTTTGTTTCTATAACACATTAAAAATGTCAAAAAATTATCAGATTTCCTTAACATGCTTTTGGCTATGCCCACATCTTTCTCTACTCCGTTAGAATTAAGGTACCTATTGAGGACGGCTCGTCTTATTTTAAAATTCCACTCTTCTAAAAACTTTCGACATTCATATGAGCTAAATGACGTATTATCTGAAACAATTTCATTCGGCATTGCATGTGTCGAAAATATAAGTTTAAAACTATCATTAATATCGCTGGATATTTTACCTTTTAATTATATTACTTCTAACCACTTAAAAAAATAGTTCATTACTGCTAAGTAGTTTTTTCCCCGGATTCAAAAATATCATTAAAATTTTTCTCAAAGGGTCTATGAGGGTTGTCATGTACTATCATAGGCTCCTTGCAATTATTTCTTCTGTATTTCTCACAAACTTTACATTTGGAAACCATTAATTCAATATCCTTAGACATATTGGGCCAACATAAGTTGCTGAAACTGGTGTTTTACTGACTCCAAAATGAGATTTGTGAACTAAATTTAACATATCAGGTACTAATGACTTAAGAACAATCAAACCATTATTTAAGAATAACGAATTGTTTATAAATTTAATTTCTGCCTGATAAGGCCAATAAACTTTTACAAACGCTGGTACTAATTTATACGGAGTTGGCAGTATTTTTAAAATGTTTCTCTACGCTATGTATAACATTTATTAAATCAATTTCACCATGTACTACATCCCCTTGGTAAAAGCTACTGAAAAAATCTGCCACATGCATGCATTTGCCAGGATTAAATTCTAATGTTAATTTATATTTTAGTAACTTTATTCGTATGCGTTGCAATCTTGCACTTGGAACGTCGCAATTTTTTTAATAATTGTGATTACTTTGTGATCTGTAACCACCTTAACTTTACGTCCGTATATAAAATAATCAAATTTATGAGTAGAGAATACTATAGCCAGTGATTCCTTCTCTTTTTGATATTACGCTTTCTCTGCTTCAGTTAAACTACAAGATGCATTGGCCATCTTGCGTTAAACAAGCCCCTAACCCATCCTTTAATGCATCACACTGAATTATTGTTGCTATCGAAACACATGTTTTGTACACAATTTTGCTTTAATTTTTTGAAAAATTTTAAAATGCATAGGTAGCCATGCAAAACTACGATCTTTTTTAATAGTTTCCTAATTGAGGCTGCTGCATCTTAAATAATTAACCATTCCTTAAATCTTTTATAGTACTTTAATATTTTTTGGATTGTTTAAACATTTTATCGCTTTAATTCTATCAGGAGTAATGTCTTCTTCATTAAAACAATACCCTATATACTTGACACTTTCAACCCTATACTGTAATTTATCTTTATTAAATTTAACACCTAAACTTTTTGCTTTTTCTAATACTAATTGAAGTGATTCGTCATGTTCTTTTCCTGATTTTGCCGTTATCGGCATATCATCAAAGTATACTGCTACTTTGGGAATATCATCAAAAGTTCTTTTATTCACTTTCTGAAAATATTCAGGGGCATTTAAAATACCAAAAGGAAGTCTATTAAATTTATAGCAACCAAATACCGTGCTGAATGTACAGATGTTACTGGACTCCTTATCAAGATCTACTTCATACAATCCATCTTTAAATCAATGAGAGTAAAGTATTTCTTTCCTCTCAACTTTTCTGTGACTTCTTCAATTGTGGGGATTGCAAAATATTCCCTGTGTATTTCTGTACTCAGATCTTGCGGATCCATGCACAGCCTTAGACTGCCATTTGCTTTCTCTATGATGACGAAATTACTAACCCACTGACTTGAATTTTTAACCCTACTTAAAATAACCTTTTTCTCTAACTCATCTAATTTGTTTTTTAACATTAGCCTAACTGATATTGGAACCCCTTCTTAGCGGTAGAGCTACTAGATTAATTTAAGATGTCTGTTACATTTCTCTGTAAGTTTTCGTGTTCTAGTAAATAATTCAATATTTTGCCTAATAAAGTTTTTTTTCTTAAACATGTTAAAGATTATATTTGACGTTTAATTATTTCAGTTTCATCTTTAAATTTACATACAAATTCACTTCGCCAATTGTACTGAAAATTGTACCCACCATAAACTTCCAATTTTAGATTGCATTTGTTTATTTCAAAATTAACAAAATTGTTAAAATTCTTTAGAGGTTTTACATTTGCTTTATCAATCTTAAATTTAACTTCTTTATAATTGAACATTATTGTTTTATACCACATACTCACTTCATTCACACGACTAAAATAATTCCTGCATTCTAAATTATTTATGCTAATTATATACCCAGGACGTTGTTTTCATCACTATCCATCACCTCCACTTCCTTTACTCTTCGTTTCACATCTATCTCTGTCGCATTTTCTTCATTTTTTTTGTAAACAGTACGTGTAACGCATATAAAAAGAACATTTTTAATTAATAAGGCAATAGTTGAATGTTGGAGTCTGCATGATGTAGTAATTCCAGAAGGAATAGTAATGAGGACTAAGAGTTGGCGTGTGACGCGAAGAGTGTTTTACCCTTAATGCATCGTAAAGTTGTGTGTGTTCAGGGTTGAAAAAATTACAAGATCCAAATTTTTCGGATAGATCAATTAGTTCTTCACGTTATATGGGCTTTTGTTGAAGTTTATGTTTGGGTGTTGTTTTGCATCCTTAACATTAACATACTCCATATTCAAATTTTGCGGTTGAATAAAAGCTATACCCATTCAAACCGTCACCGCCTTTGCCTTTTTCCGCCTTTCCCAGCCTGGAAATTGCACTGTCACGTCAAGAATCTAAGAGCTAATTTAATCGCGTTCTTGATTGGAGTTCAGTTGCACTTCAGTATATTTCAAAATTTTTTAAAATTATCTAAAATTGTCAGATACACTCTCAAAACTCATTTCTTCTAGCCTTCTCATTTCCATTTTCATTAAAATATATTTAAACTTATTTATACTTGGTTATCTAACACTAGTACTCTCGCACGTGCTTTGTATATTTTGAAGCTATTTTTCACCAACTACCATTATTTTACACTTTACCAACTGAACAATGTTTGAATTTGATGCTTCTATTTATTAGTTAAGTGGCGTTTAAAATATAATATAATTACTTTTTTATTTTTATAATTACTACATGCATTGACATATGTTTTATTAGGTTGTTGTTTATGATTGTTAACTCCATTCTGCCTAGTTACATTGTCTAAAATAATTATTGCCAACTTCCTAGCCTACGATTTTTGAGCAACCAAACTCACCGCTATGTATTTCGTCTCGAATGCCAAAGAAACCAGTTACACTGCTTGTATTTTTATTGCATCCCCAATCATCATCGTTGATCGCTTCTAATGTATTGTTATTGGAAGTCCTAAATCTTTTGTTTTATTTAAGCATCGTAAAATCTGTTAACATACCTTCTATGTTTATCTAAATATCTGGTCAAAAATGACACACAAAATGAAATATTTGATTCTGTAGTTACGTATATCAGCGTACAAATCAGTCTTCGATAAGAGATGTCTGTTAGAATTAGATGCCCTTTTCAACTTGAAAATTTACTTTCATCTGAGTGGAAACCAAGCGACCAATTTTTGTATTAAATTTTAGTAGTAAACAATCAGTCATCATCATCATGTTTGTGATAAGAGATTTTTTAGATCTGCAACAGAAATGAAGCAGAGCGGAGCTTAATGGAGACGATCGTAGGTTGAATACACTCTAAAGCGTGTATTACCCTAAAATCTGTAAGCATTACAATTATAAAGAAAAAAGAGAAACTCTAAAACCGTCGAAATAAAAGCTTTTTTACAGTATCTGTTTAATATTTATTAAAGCACACTAAATTGCAAACAATCAAACATTTTAAAAAATAAGTTAAATTCAAATATGTACGTAAAAAATTAATTAAAATTCAACAAAAGTTAAAATATAAAAATTACCAAAATTGATAAATCGATTAAGTACCACAAATAAAAAAAAATCGCAAGGCCTTGTTCGCACGACAAAAAATTAAAATGCAATACAAAATAAAAGTCAATAAACTGCTATAAACAAATTAAAATAAAGGAATAAAACTCTTAAAACCAAAGTCCGAGAATCATCAATCAAAATTGGAAATACCAAGCATTTGTTGCAACATCGAGAGTTCACTTATTGGAGCGGTAAACAAGCGTTTAACTTTATGGTTAAAATCAAAGCTTTTATAGCACTAAGTTCGTGAAAATAAAATCCCAGTTTTTATTTTAAAGGGTAGAAGCAAAGAGCAGTAAAAGTATAAATACTTTTATACATCACCACAGATAGCTAGGTTTTCGATTAGTTGTAAGGCCTCTAGA
Organism: Aquatica leii; assembly: GCA_035610365.1. Lineage (NCBI taxonomy): Eukaryota > Metazoa > Arthropoda > Insecta > Coleoptera > Lampyridae > Aquatica > Aquatica leii. The sequence continues at coordinate 68,995,587 of CM069436.1, forward strand.
TAAAACTGAAAAAAAAAATTTGGAGGCTCCTAATACTGCACTGGCTCCGTTGGAGGATTTTTTTTAAACCACAAAAACAGCGAAATTGTGTCGCACAAAACTTAAAAAAACACACAGTGACGAAGTTGCATATAACCTGTAATTAGACGAAACTACATATGTTTATAATATCAAATATAGTATTTCAAAAACATATGTCCACATTAAAATCTTAAATATAAGTTAAAAAGCAGAGTAGGCAAAAACGCTATGGTTGGCTTTTGTTTCTATGACGTCAAAGCACGGTAAACATGGAAGCATGATCAAAGCGCGACGTTACATTAATGTTACTTATCGATATTTATATTGTATCATACATGCTGAACTGTTGTTGTGTTTAAGTTTCAACTTGTACTACTTTTTAGGTGTAAAATATAAGTTTTCTTCCAATACTGTGTTCTAGAGTAACTTTAGCCTTTACGGTACAAATATCTGCATCACGTTTAATATTCACCCAGTCAATAGCATTGTCCCCATAACCTTCACGTCCAAATCTAATGAATATCTTTCACATGAAATCACTTATAGTCTTATCTATGCAAGAAACTTTTGAGGTTAAGTTCAAATTAAATTGAAAATTATTTAATGACGTAACATATTTATATTGTTTCTTACAAATACCAACATTAAGAGTGCATCTATTTTTGGTATATTATCGCTTTGTCTTGGCACAAATCCAGCTTCGATACCCATCACTTTAAATACTGTGGTCGATTATAGAACTTAGACTTAAAAAAGTAAAATTAGAGTGCCGAAATTTCTATGCAAAATAGACAATTAGTGATATATAGTATAAACTTGGTTGCCACTACCAAAATTAAAATCAGTGACGTAAATCTTTGCGAGATATACCAACAGTACAACAAAAACGTGGAAAAAGATGCAAGATTACAACAAAGCGTAGTACGCCTAGGTTCAATGAGTTCTTTCACGAGAAACAGCTAAATCATTAAAATGATAACAAAATATAAATAGCCAAAACAAACGAGCGTAATGGAATATAAAATTACAATCTTAATCTTTGAAAGCAAATAATAATAATGACTGTCGGAAGTAATAAATTATAAAATTTATTTAAAACGTATGACAATAAAATCGACCAAAATAATTCAAGACCATATCCATTAAATACGTACTTAATAAAATGAAAATTTGAAAACGTTAAACTTTGATAAACTAATGCGAATTACTCAAATGATCTTACAAAAAAGAAAATGAATAAAACAAACCCAAATACCGAATCCTTCACAAAAAATTATGTCTAAAGATCAAGCGACAGTTACAACCCATTTCAACTAGAATATTTTAAAGGTTTTGGTATTTTTAATTATACCGAAACTGAGCCATAACTTACTTATTTTAAATGAAACTCTCTGTAAGTTATAGCATATTTTGATCTTACGAAACATTCTGGACAACTTTCATATCCTAACTCGAGCTGTTAGAAGAAGAGAAGAAAGAATAAAAAATATTAGAAGTTTTCAATAAAAAATTACAGTTAGATTTCCTAACATAGTTGGCGATAAAACTTTTCAATTTTTTCAAACAAAACAAAAACGGTTTGATTTAGGTATAGACATGTGAATTAAAAATCATAAATTATTTTTGGTACTAACCATAAAATTAACTGTAAACAAATGTGGGTTTATATTTTTAAAAAGTTGAGATTTTCACGTTTTTGAGTGACAGCTTCGATATTTTTTTGTTTATAGCACTCTGTACAAAAAGCGTTATGGTGTGCGTGTTTACGTATTTAAAACAAAGATTTGTTTACAGTAATGTTAAATTTTACTGCAAAATAAGTTTCGAAGGTATCGGCAACTATGGAACAGTCAAACTTGTAATATTTCTTTAACGGTTATAGTTAGGTATAGGATATTAATAATAAAAATTGTTCAGAATGTTCTGTATAATTAAAATGTGCAATAACATACAAGAATTTCTATTTAAAATAAAAAAGTTATGATCTACTTTCGGCATAATCAAATTTTCAAAATATTATATTTGAAATGGGAATGTCGACTTTCTTATGTTGCCAAACTTTAAAATTTTTCCTACCGCTACTTTTTCGCATATTAATCGTCGGAGTTTGTCGTAGAGCACCCTGTATTCGGATTGAGTAAATCCAAGCTCTTTCATGACTTTCGAAAATTTGTCGTTTCAATAATTTAGAGCATTGCGTAATCTGTTTAATAACTTATTAAGTTTGATTACATTATCTTCATATATCACTCTGGTATTGTTAAGTAAATTTCTGTATCCATATTTCAATTAAAAAATTCTGTAAGAACGTCTATTTGTTTCAAACTCTACTTGAACTGAACTGCAGCAGACAGCAAAACTGTAAAAGTTGGAATCCCATACATACATAAGAAAACTTTTTTTAAACGTGGAATTCTCTTGCATGCTTCTTTCGTGCCAATTTGTTAATTTTAAAAACCCAGAGAGTATCAATGACTTTTATTCCTTCTGGTAGTTTTGTTCCCGTCCATGTTTTTAATTTTTCATGTGAATCCAGTTCCGATTTTATTGTCTCGTTCCGTTTTTTATATCCTGATGCTTCTTCATATGCTTTTGCTTCTTCTGTCGATTCCGTAAACAATTTATATCATAAATTTCGAATTTTTTGAAATGATTGTGTTTTCTTATATCTTTTCTTGGCTTGGTTTGATTTCTTTATCTTCTTAAACTTCTTCTGTTGAGTCGTCACTTTTACCATTCAACTGTTAGTCATGTGACTCATCTTTGGTATAATTTTTCAATTTTTTTATTTACTTGTTGATTATAGGAATTTCAACAATCTTGGTAGATACATATTCTTGTTGATTACTTTCGTCAAAACGAACATCGCGTTACTTTATCAATCTATTTTAGTAACCATAATCCATAACAACCTCCTCTATACCCTACCATTACTGATTTCATTGCTTTCGGATTGATTGTGTTTCTTCCGTGTAACACCGTAACCACGCACGACAACCATATTAACTTTAGTTTCCTAATACCATTTCTCTTTTTTTGAGAGCAGTTATTCGAGTTCTATTTAACTCATAAACTGAACACTTTAGTGCTACGCCTCGCAACGCTTTTGAAATTCCTGAATTGACAACTCTAGTGCGTGTCATATTTAATAAACTATGATTCATTCTCTCTGCTTTGTCGTTTATTTGTGAACTGTTAGCTACACTGTATTCTAAGTGAACACCATCAATAATTGTTTCAAAATATTTTCCACCATTGATCGAAAATAAAGTAATTTGTCAACATATTATATGTCACTATGTTCATTAGTTGCAGTTGTTCGTGCTTAATTGCAAAAAAATGTGAATGTTATGTTTTTTGCTATACATACACAGAGAAATTAATATAGGCATCCTAGATCTTTGTGAAAAAATTTATTTTTAATAACCGGAAGTTTACCAGTTTGAAAATAATATAATAAATAATATTGCCACGATTAAAACTGATTTATTTATACTAAAAATATGTACACGTTTATAACTAACAGAACTAATTAAATCTAAGAATAAATATATATATAAACACTTACACTAATTTATATAGCACTTACTTGAAAGATAATGTCCACGAATAACTTCACACACCTGTTTACATTAAAGTCATGTACAAAGTTATACTCCGTATATTTATCTCGACACGCATTAATCATTTATTTATTTAAGCTTGAATAATTTTCTTAACACTGCCGACTTCGAATTACTGAAATAACTGACCTATGATATGTTTGTACCGCATTTATACATTTTGGCCAAATTTTCTGTTTTTCGGTGAACATTCTGGAAATAAATAAAAACTTCGTGAAAGCTCTCGAACTTGAGAATAATTTCTCGAACGTTTCAATATGTATTTATGTGTTGTTAGTATATAAACTATTTTTTCAGAAAATATATTTTTGCATTTGAAACGTAGTGAAGGTATGAAAAAAATTTGCCAGCGTAAGACACCTTGTTTAACAGAAAAACGAAAAACCGTTTTAAAATAATATTAAGTATCTTAATTGTGTTAAATTTATTGTCCAAATAAACAAATTTACCTTAATTTACAAAAATATTAACAAGATTCAAAACTAAAGCCCACTCCAACACTTTTTACACAACTTTTCCATTCGTCTTCTCTCTCTCTCTCTCCTTGGCATTCGCTTCGGTTTTTCATTCCCAGGTGACGCTCTTATTGCTTATTTAAATTTCTAACAATTGTGTATTTACAATAAGAATTTATGAAATGGCGTACCGTCGTTAATTTTGATACACTATTGAAAAAACAAATATTTAATTAAATTGTTTTCATACCAAATTTTATGTAGTTTAACTTGTTTAACTGTTTATATTTTTACAAACTATTATCGTTTGAATGATACACTTTTAACTGACGATCTATTTTATCCTATAGATGTATTGTGGGGTGATTGATATGTATATCTAAACCAGGCTTTTTTCTTGCATTTGTTTACGTTAGGTTTGAATTGAAAATGTCGTTATTTTAAAAAACAAATTTGTTTCACCTTATACAAATGCAGCTTCATTTTTAACTGTAATCTGTTCTATAAGAAAATAATCCTACGCAATCAAACTGCCACTTCTGCCTGTCACTACTCAAACTATAACTATTTCAGACATTTTAATTATTGTAGGTTGCACTTGAATTATTTTATGTCAAGTATTAAATTAATTTTTTGTTTCAGGAAAAATGAATAATGAATTTTAATTTTTTTAATAAAATCCTACATACATACTGTCGTACGTTTTTTATACGTTTAAAAACATTTTTAATTAATTTTATACGTAACAATGAATCAAGTTTAATTTATAAAAACGTTTGTTTAGTATAGTTGCAATTAAAATATTAGTAAACGTTTTTATTAAATAATATTGCAGAAAATAAGTTGGCCGTTTTTGGATTAAAATATAAAAATCTGAAAAATATATATAGGCGCTTACTATATCGCTATGAACAATTACTAAAATATTTATTAAATATTCTACATTATTTCAAATGGCTATTAAGTTCTTAACAAAAAAAAAATAATTATAAGCACTTACTAACAAATTTCAAGTTCATATAAATAAAATTTAAGTTATTATTACAATCTTCCATTTGGAATTATCTAGGAAAAAATCTATTTATTTAATAAATAATGTGACGTAGGTTACAAGTTTGTTAAAAATTATACTAAGATGAGAACGTCCTCCGGGTTTGGACCGTGTCATTGTTATAACCGAAGTTGCCAACGTTTCGCCTACTTTCGTAAGGGGCTTTATCAGGGCGTGAAAGAAATCGAAGAACTTAAACAAGCAGCCGAAATGTAACCAAAAACTTTTCAAAAATTATGTAATCAACTTGTGAAATAAGTCAGATTCTAAACTTAAAGAAAAGAAAGAAAACGATAAACTTGAAAAAGCACACTACAGAGTTAGGAAATTTTTTCAGGCATTTTCCTCAACTCCAGCACACAGGTAATGTGTCCACCGTCCACAGTAGACACATCGGCACCATTTCTCTCTAGAAGAGTCAGCCTCTTTAGAATTACAGCAATACATACATTCTTCTACGTCATCATCATCATTATCATCATCATCACTAGATACTGTAAGATTAGTGATATCATCATCACTCTCAGATGACGAAGAATGTATCTTGGGCTTCTTACTAAAAACGCGTGCAGAATTTTTTGTTTTGACTTCACTCTTTTCTTGTGGCATAGTTTTAAAAACGTTTTTCTTAACTGCTTTATACCGTTTTTCATAAACTATCTGTTTTTGTTCTTTAATGTTATTTAGCTCTGGTGTATCAGTTGGTATCATGGTTTTTCCCCGTTTCCTGCCTTTATTAGATTGTTTTCTTGGCACAGCTTTTGGATACGGCTGGATCTGTTCAGGAGTTACCAAAGATAGTGTAGAGGTAAGTTTCTCAGGAGTTCGTTCTATTATTAGTTGTGCCGAAGTCGAAAGTTTGCTTGAATTTTTTTTGGGAGTAGCATTATTCATCGCAGCAGCATAAGTGCTTGGAATTGACTCACAAAAATTAGTTAAATTAACTGAAGTTAAAACCTGGTCTTCACTAGGTTTATCTTCTAAGTTTTCGGACGTTAGTAACTTCTTATGGCATCTCTCTCTATCGGTCACATAAGCACTTAAAAAACCGTCGTCTGTGAAGATATCTGGCTCATATGGACAAATCCCCGATGTTCGAAAACCTGAAAGGATATTGCTTGGCGTAAATGCTCGTTTATAAGCTGCGCCCAAAGCTTCTGCAATCAAATATATGCAAACAGTGCTTTCTTTATGGTTGTAAAGCCATGTCTCTACAGCCTGGGAGTAATATGTCTTCAATGGAGAATAAACAGAAAGATCTAACGGCTGAAGTTGATGCGAGGTGTGTGGTGGAAAAGTAACTATTACTATACCAACAGCTAAGGCTTTTTCAAAAGCTTTCACAGACAGATTATCTAACACTAATAAAACCCTTTCTTGCCTAGAACATTTGACCAATGTGCTGGAGAAAACATATCCCAGGTATTGGTTGGATTCGGCGATTCTGTTAATTACGCGACGTTCCAGGTCGGAAAGCAATTCCCAAAATGGCGTCATCACGTTATCTTTTTACCGAGTTTTGTGTGGTTCTCATGCTGTCCTTGTATCCAGCTGTTTTCGGGATACGTAACCTGTAGACTCCACTCTGTTTTATGTCATCTTAAGAATTGCGAATAGACACACACCTGATTTTAAATATCAGTATCGTATCACTACGCTAATTTACTTCTGTAGCTAATCAATCAACTTTATGCACATTACCTAGTATAGCGTATACTTTCTCGCGTTTATATTTACTACTTTAATTATGCCTTGTACGTAGTACTTCTTAGTATCGTATACTTTTACTTGACTGGCCGTCGGTAAATACGTTAACGTGACATCCGTCAAGTTTCTTCGATCATTTGAACGCTGTCATAACAAAAAGCAAAATAACATTAACCATCGTACAGAAGCTGATACACCACGCATATTTCTGTTCTTAAATCAAATAAAAAAGAGTAGCGAACATTACTACTTGTGAGGAAGAATTGTCGGTTGGATGAGTTTTTGTGCTCATATTTTACTTTTTTGCGATTAATTATTATCATTGTCAATTGACGAGGTAATTGATTAAGTAATATTTATCTTTAAATTAAAATCAATCACTTACAACGTTTGTTAGCAATTGAAAATAGTTAATTTAATGGTGTGTTGCCTGAAAGAAACTTTTTTTGGCGTTTTTTTTAATTTATTGTAGGATTAACACACTGAGATTTGCAACCTGCCTCACGAATCAAACTGAGTTCGTCGCTTGCCTTTAAGTTATGAGAAAATTATAGTAATGCCCGATTTGAGTTTGTTTTTTTTTTATTGGAATTGTGTTAACAACAATTTATTTATTAGTTATAAGTGAAATCTATGGTTTATTTTTAGTTGTATTCAAAAATTAATTTACTAAATGTTATGTTACGTTTAAAGACTTTCAAATTCATTTCATAATTTCAATTTTAACTTGATTTTGATTTTTTTTTATCTAATTTCTATTCATATTAATTTTGTAACGTCATTTATTTACTGTTATTTATTTAGTTAATTATTATTATTTTATTTTTATTTTTTTGATTTAATTAGTTCAACTTTTTTCAAATCTTGGTTTATTGAATGTTAGAATTTTTAAACTCTAACAAAGATTTTATTCAAGCGACTCAGCCCATATTGTGTTAACCTATAATTTCAAATGTTTTGAATGTTATTATAATACATTATAAGATAAATAGTTTTATTTAGAGCGGGCCTGACGCCCTTTTCAATTTTTGACTTTAATTTACGTTTTTTGAGTGCTTCAATAAGCTCCCCGGGTAATTTAAAATTGGGCTGACGCGTGTATTGTTATTTTTGAGAATTTAAGTTTGTTTTTTATATTATTTAATAATGCATTACAATATGCCCACGTTCTTTAAAACGTTTTACAATCATCTCAGTAACCGTTAAAATTCAATCATATGTTTATTACGCATTTTTGTTTCTTTTAGTTTTCTTAGCACAATGCACTAATATGTATGGTTTCTTATATATCACTCTGTTACTCTACATATAGTATATAATTTTTGAACTTGGTTGTTAATGTGTCCACTTACAGAACTATTAATAACTTTCAATATTTTAATATAAACTTGCGTAGTACAGTTAGAAATATTATGCCGCGTATAATTCAAATACATTTTTTGAAATTCGCGGTTGTAATACAGTCGGACCTCCATTCAATGAACTCCTATTTAATGATTTTTTCTATTTAGTGATGTTTTCTTTAAGATATTGACCTTCGGGTTAAAATGCGTGTAAAAACACCTCTAAAATATGATGTTCAAATTCTATATTATGATCTTTTTCAAAGAAAATGTTACTCAACTACTTAAAGTTTTCTTGGAATCACGTACAATTTACTTTACCTTTACAATACCGCATTGTTAAACGAATAAGCGGATTATAAGACTTCTTAATTTACAATACAGAAAGGCTATTACTAATGGTCATAAAAATTCTGTACATTTGTAAATGACATAAATGCATGAATTGTTTAGAGGATTATAGGATTTCCTTCGAGTTTTGTCATGTTATTGAACACGTTTCATTTGCAACTTTTTCGTTTCAAGTTGTTTAAGTGTAAAGTTGGTTAAAAATGACAAAACGAAAGTGTTTATAATTAATATGTATTTCTTATGTACATTTAAATTTGTGTTTTATTTTTTAAGTATAAATTCTATACAATGAAGTTTCTATATAATGATGTTTTTGAAGGGAATTTTGAACATCACTTAATAGGAGTTCGACTGTATTTGCTATCTAACTAACAACTTCATAGTTTCCTACATGTGGATTAACTCGTACGTAGCTCCGTTCCTACGAGATGGCGTTTAGCCTCAGATTTATTAATCAATTTAACACCCTAATGGGATAAAACTATGGCAATTTGTTTTATATAGTTGTGGAAACTGCATTAGAGTATTCCAGTGCTGAGGAGTCCAAATAGGACGAAACAGCTGTCCACTGGTCTCTAAGATGGTTTCTGCAATTATATAAACAAATTTTTGCTCTTGCGTAGTACAGTTAGAAATATTATGCCGCGTATAATTCAAATACATTTTTTGAAATTCCCTGTTGTAATATTTGCTATCTAACTAACAACTTCATAGTTTTCTACATGTGGATTAACTCGTACGTACCTCCGTTCCTACGAGATGGCGTTTAGCCTCAGATTTATTAATAATAATTTTCATTACTGAATAAAATGTATTTACTTTGGTGTCTTTCTTGAAGCAGTTTTAATATAGGTTTATTTAAAGTTTAGTGGAAATTTAGAAAAGGAAACTATTAAAAAATGAATCTTTAAATTTAAAAAAAACTATTGATTTCTATCTTCTTTGAACTATAGATATTATATTATTTATTACTTACAGTAAAAAATATTTAAAAAAATGTATACAACAAGGTGTGTATAAATTGACGAAAAAAGTACTCGCTGCGACATTCTTTGTTCAATTCTGAATCAGAAATGGTTGTATTATGCTTTGTATGTCTTCAAGAAACACTTGAAACAAACAGTCATTTGGCAACACTGTAAACTAGCATATGACTGTAATACCTGCCGTTACTATTTTCTTTATTTCAATCTCCAAAAAATGACAAAATTCTTTGAATTGAAATCCATCTGCTTCTATGCATAGTTGCAACCTTTGAGATATCGTCTGAGTTAATCGTTCGAGTCTTTATGGCGTGATTTCTACTGCTGCGTTAACTCTTTTTGTATCTTGGTTAGCGTCTTCAGGAAGCGTTGCATACACTCTTTTTTTAATCAAACCCCAAACAAAAAAGGATAGGATTGATATCGGGAGATCTCGCAAGTCATAAGATGGGACCACCGCAACCAATCCATCTATTCCGAAAGTGTTCATCCAATTACTCTCTTACATTACGAGCAAAGTGAGCAGGAGCTCCATCGTGCATGCAAATTATGTTAAGGCGTATGTATTGTTCTTCTACTTGTATTGTACGTTTTTGTCTTGATCGACCAGCATTCGCGTTTCTGGTTATAAACAAACCAGTTTCTCAAAATCGTTGATCCAGTATTTCGTCTAGGTTATCTTTGGATTAGAAAACGTATGCCATACTCGTTTGCAGCCGCATTAGCATTACATATTGGCATATTCATTAAATGTAAAAGCCATTATGAGTGAGCACAACAATAACTAAAAACGCAAAAACACAGAACCACAAGAACTAATCAAAAGTACACAAAAACCAATGCAAAAGTTATAGAAAAATAAAAGAAGAAAATTGAATTGGATACATAAATGTCAAAATTTGACAGATGATGCTTATGATTGAAATCTGTTGAAATCGCATTAGAATGGCAAGTTTGTTTTACAACATTGCCAAATGTGTTTTTCATAAAAATACGTTAATAAAGAAATATTAAAAACAAACTTTGAAGTCAAAAAAAAAATCCTTAACGAAACAAAAGTGTCAAAAATCTTATATTATTCCTTATTACAGTCATCTCTGCCAACAGATATCGAAACTAACACTTATTGATAGACCAAAAGTCCGAACTTCGAAAACCTCGTAAAGACGTATAAAGCATCATACAACATTGTACCATTAAGTTTTTTAATTCAAAATTGAACAAAGAATGTCGTAGTGTCTAGTTTTTTCGTCAATTAATACACACCGTATATATACGTTGTAGTATTAATATTACCAATGTTAAGACATTTTTAAATTTTGATATTGATATAACTATTATTTTGTAAAATTTTCTTGATGCAACATTTTTCATTGTAGTTACATTTTTAAAAATCCACAAAAATCAATCAAAAGCTGGCTTACCATTATCACCTTATTTCACAAAAAAGATGACATGCATAACATTTCGAATAAAACTGAAGAAATAAAAAATTCTTAGTAGCATTGGTATTAGTTGGAGTTACAGTTGACGTACAAAAATATCAAACTCGGTCTGTGTTCAGAAGTCAGAGCGCTTGCCTAAACAAGCAAAATAAAATCAGTTTTATTACTTTGCTGAAATCTCCTATGTTTATATATCGAATAAAATATAAAAAGCAACACTTCGACATGATGTGTACTCAGTTTTATTCAACGGTGTCAAAAACACTGTGGTTATATATATGGTTAGGTCATAACAATGGCATAAAATTTGACACTTTACGTGATGAAACTTATATATAACTGCAAAAAGAACAAATATAGCAAATTACCCCTTCTTTTATAACTAATTATCATATTAATATACTGATTTAGGCTTGTTTTACATTGTGTTCCTTATTGAATTTTTTTTAAAATGTATGTATTAAATAGAACTGAGCAATCAAAGTGGTAACTAACGGACTTGGTTATTAAACGTTTTTAGTAGAATTTAATAGATTTGCATATTTGTAAATGAATCAATTCATTCCAAAATTATTGTAAGGCACGTACATCTTTCATTTCATCGATGGTCTGTTTTATTTGCCAGTACCTGTAGGACAATATTTTTATTTTTTTAACTGTTTAGATGTCTAGAAGAAATGTAAGTTAGTATATAGAGACATATTCCTAGCACTCAAACATAACACAACACATGGCATACATATACACTAAAGGTAGAAAATGTAACAGGAAAATACAAGTCCAAAATGGAAAGCCCTAAAAACATGTTTTTAAAAATATGAGTTTATTTATTTCACAGGATCAACAAACACGGATAATCTCAGCACCTTGACCATGGTGTTTATCCTTGTTGGTGTAGTGAAAGGGGTCTTCATATGTTTTGCAGTTGTGGCTGTTTGCTACAGGTACTAATGAGATGTCGGTCCCAGAGCGAGAGCAGGGTGCCTGTGCAATTGTACATAAGCTTCACCATTTTCTTGATGTTGCTGTGTACATACAACATTATTGTGCGTTTAATTTATATTAGTCTGATGCGTGCTTTCCTTTTTTCTCTTCGCCTGTATGTTGATGCATGATGCCGCCGTCCGGCGCCGACGCTACTCTGCACCCTGCGTTGGACCTGCAGAGGATTATCACGGCTCCAACACGATTTTTCTTGTGGGCGTTCTGTTGTCGGTGGTAGGGGGTGTTTTCCTTGTGTTTACGTCTGCAGCTCTATGCTACAGGTCAGTCGTAGTACACAAAAACTTCTCGTTCTGCCTCAGGTTAGTGCGCAGACCGACCAGGTAGTTTCACATAAATTCAGCATCAGCCCGCTTTTTAATTTTTAATTTTATCAGTTTTCACATTAGAATTTTTGTTTGCCAACGCTATATGTCCGTAGATAATAGAATTTTATTCCTAATCAATTTTATTATAGATATTACGGTTCTAGAAGCGTGCACCTTGTAACCAGTCAAAAGGTAACACATAGAGTTAATTCATGGTCAAACTTCATCTTACGACTAGTTACAAGTGTACTCTAAAAGCTTAATAGATTTACAATTAATTAAGCACAATATTACGTGCATTTATAAAGCTTTTGGGGTTACTTTTATTAAATGTGTATACAGACCCCCTTCCACCGTTTAGCGATTGGAAAACGGCGAACAAATTGTAAATCTTGTAATACACAAGTAAAAGTGCACGTCCTTTTAAAAGGAACAAAAGTATTGCATGTATACAAGGACGTAGCTCTTGGTGATGTACTCTTTGCTTGTAAATTTAATCGTTCTCTCTCACTATTAGTTGCTATGTTTTGTATGCGTGCAGTGCGAGTGCTTTATCCCGTCTACCTATTTTTAATTTAACATAATTAAAATGCAAAAAGTTACAAAACACAGTTTCGGTTCGCGATTTGATTGAGCGTACCAAATTTTATTTGTTCTAAAGCCACTTTTTATCTATTTCTTCAAAGATAAATGATAATATGGAAAACAAAATATTAATTAGGCATTCTTGATTTTTCTTTGTGTTTGATTTGGATTAAATTACAACTGGAAGGAAGACGACGGTTCGTAAATACCAGAAACCTTATATTAAAAAGCCGATGCCGAAAAAATACAGCGTACAAACCGGAAATCACTCCCAAGAGGATTCCTTAGATAATGCGAACAAGATTCTAGGAAATATCGCAACCTACAGTAGGTGAGTTTGTTTTATTGTAACAACACCAGGAATAATCCATTAGATCAATGCACTAAAACCATTTTCATCCTCTTAGTTTTTATTTTATCGTTTGTTTTATTTCGGCAATCGTACCTAGAGTGAACGTTGAACGAATGTGATACTTTTCGTTTGCTATTTGGCGTTATTTTTTCTTTTCTTACCTTTAATAATTCGAATTAGTTCGAGTCAGCGTTACGATTAACATAGAGAACCTAAGCTTTTTTATTAATATCCAGCATACGACTGCACCCATATCACACGTACAAATAATGTTAATGCTAACGGAGACTCATGATGTCTATGTAACCGGTTGCTACATTTTCGTGGCATTTATTGAAAAGGTGTCTCTACAAACTTTGCATTCCAAAAAAATGGTTTGAAGAGTTTGCCTTTTCAAAATTTCATTGATGCGTTTAATGTTAATTTATGATTCTAAGACAATTTTTTTTGTCAGCCGCGCCGATTCTCAACGAGTTTTATTCCGACCAGCCAATCATATGGGAGCAGCAAGTTCGTCACACTTCCAGTTAGTTTAAATTACTGTTATGTGTAAAGTGTTTTTGTTTAATCCTCTCATTCATTGCGTTGTATGTTTTTTATTTATTCAATATGGCATATTTCCCATGTTTATTTTAGCTTTACCCAATGCTATGTTGCACGATGCTTTGTATAAATTAAATATTCCTAAACACTTTTTTATATATATTTTTTTATAGAGACCACAAAATGCAACAATTGCAACGACTAGCGGCTGGACCAGGCAGCGAAGAAGATGCAATTATTTCTGGTATATTACAGAGTATGATTTATATTTAAGTTATTCCATTAAAATTATAGGTGAGGAAGAAACTGTATCGTTCATTGACCTTCAACACAATAGCCTGAAACTTCCGGAGAAGAAAGGTATACTAAAGAAGCACGGATATGGATTAGTAATGGGGTCGGATAGTAAAGACAATTGGGGAGATGGTGCTCGAGCAGAAGATCTTCTACCTCCTAGTCAAGACACGGTTAATCAAATTATGGCAGGTGCTAGTATGACCGAAGTTGAACGAACTTTAAAAAGTTTGAATGGATATCACGATGATATTATACAAGCGCTTAGAAACGCGGCTAGCCATAGAGGTGCTTCCGCAACACCATCCGGTAGTAGTACCGCTCTTAGCGAAGATATTTTAAGACGAAGTCTTCAAGAATGCGTACTAAGTTATCCCGAATATAAGCGGTCCAGTAGTCAAGATAAAGTTATGGAACCACAGGTAAAAAAAAATATATTTTAACTTTTAGCACAAGTTACGTGGTTACATTTTTTTATAGAGGTAGTTAAAATTTGTTTTAATGTGTATAGGTGGTCGTTGAAGCTGAGGATGAAGAAGATGATGAGGTGCCTCCTTGCGGGCCTATTCGTATTCGCAACTTAGAAGATTTAATTCGTCAACTAGAACATCATTCGCGCCATATGAGTCCTAGTGGATCTGAAGATATTAGAATGTCGGAAACGGAAGCCGACAGACATTATCGTCAAGAATCTTCATCCGCGTGTAGTGAAAGTTCTCATCAATCGCATCGTGATTCGCGTTTTGTTTATGGCAGATATCGACAACCATCTAGCCGCTTAGCTTATCCGCATCATCAAGCTGAAGAAGAAAGTATTTATGAAAGTGCCGATCACGATCGAGGCGCACCTTGTGGCGATACACCTGATAGCGAAAGGTATATTGAAATACGAAAAACGGCTACCAGTTACTGGTAGTGCTGTTACACTTATTTTTTCTAGTGATGAATTTATTCAAGCTCAACAACAATTAGCCCGGTGGGCGAGTGAGGATGGCGTGGGGCAAGCGGGTCCCAGTGGCGCAACACCCAGAGAGTACTTCCCATCACCAAGCAGTTCAGCAAGCGAAGAACCTCCGAGCATCGCACGCGCCCCTGTACCAGTGCCGCCCGCTGCCCCAGTTCATCCAGATCACGCAACCATCCACAGGCCCAAACGTTATCCCGAATATAAACACTGATAGTGACTTACAGGGTAGACTAGAATACCAAGATTTCTTCAAAACATGGATGAAAGTCCTCAAAGCATCGGTTGCTTCGACTGATTATTCCTGTGGAACCGCAATCATAAATCCATAACAGTAGCATCTCAAAAGACATTATAATTGTGAAGCTCGAACTTTTTCAATTAGAGCGTATTCGATTTAATCGTTCCCCGTGTTAAATTATAAGTGTTGTGCCGTCAGAAAGACTGGCGTATATATTTGTTGAAACTTGTTCAAAAACTTTTATGCAATCGTGCATTTTAAATGCATGCATATTCTAAATCCGTGATGTGTATGTTTATGAAACCCGATTATGCCTTAGTTTTAATGCGATCGTCTTTCGATTCAACGAAAGACGAGCGCTATCTCGTGCGTTATGATGACGAATTCCTTCGATACGAAACGATTTTTTTATTGTAGATGTTAGTTCGCGAATTCTCTTATTCACACTCTTCACGGAGGCAAAGGCCTAAATCATCATAACCATGACGTTATTAGTTCTCGTTAACAATGGAGAAGCAGCCTTGTTAAAGCCTTCCCAACAAATGTTATTTATGATGATTGTTTGAGTTCAAAATACTTCGTACACTTTCGGTGGCATTTTTCAAGCAAAAACTACAAGTATCTTTCGCGTTTACCTATATAAAACGAATCGATTTAATTTTTACGCGCTTTTTGCATATCTCGCAGTTTATATGGAATCAAAATTAGGATAAGTTCAAAAAAATTACTATACAGCGTGTTCGATAACTATTGAAACTAAGTTAATGGTTTTATTGTTGTTATAATTTAAGAAGTGTTTTTTATACATTGTTAAATAATTGCAAAGTTTAGGTGGAGGTAGCAGGTCAGCTTCTCTAGATATCATACATTCATAAATTGTTATAAAATATTTTTATGCTCCATCCATTTCTAGGATTGTACAGAACCTTCTCATTAAGTCGTCGGTGAGCGTTAATGAATGTGTAGTTTATTTATGCAGATTTCGGTTTGTAAATGAATTTTGCAAATATCCACCCAATACATTAATTAGATTTCAAACTTAGTTCGATAATTGTTTTGATTCAATTGCAAATCGAATACGGTGTTAAATAGGTATAGAACACGCTCGCCACGATTGACAATTCTAAATGCTCAGTAGAAATAACACAGATTTATGAAGACATTTGATTTAGTGGAGTGCATTAGAGACAAACTTAGGGTGCAAGTGTATATAAATTGAATGTATGATTATTATAATTCCACGAATTGATAGACAATGAAGCCCTAACCGATAATACAATTATTTCCACATTCTGAAATAATCTGCATAAAAATTTGGTAGCTTTATTTGCAGGTACTTTTTGAGCACGAAGAAATTCTAAAATGCAAAAACGATTATAAAATCGTTTGTTTAGTTTTCATCCAGGAATGCACATTTAATAATTTCGATCGTTTATTGAGAACAAATTTTGGCTGTTGCTCTGAAAAAAGTTTCACTTAGAAAATTATGCAGGTGTGGGTCAAATTCTTTGTATGAAAACTAAACTTCGGACATACGATATAAATAATTAAATGTCAATTATATTGTTCCAAAATGGTAAAAATTATGTACTTTTTGGTTAACTGAAAGTAACTGTGTAGGATAGTTCTTGCTGTATCTCAATTCCTTTTTTTTATTTACAGGTTCCACTTAGATTAAAGCATACTATTGACAATGTGCCAATAGAAATGAATAAGTTATTGCTGAATTGCACTTTCCAATTTGATTTTTGCACGTCATGCAACTAATTCATTTTAGCTGTTGAAAGTGAGAAGTAAATGCTCACTGTTGTGTTATTTGTCTGAATCTCATCTCTTTCTAATTCAAAAGGACAGAATCCTAATCTAAAATGCATATTTAAACGTACATTAGAAGAGATGAGATTAAATTTTAATAAAGTTAAACACGCATGCGTAAGATCACTTGCAAAGTTTTCTAAGAGAAGAACAGGTGGATGTAAATATAGTGTTATGATGATATACACTGCCTAAATAAAATGACTTATTACCTACTTACTTGTATTTCTCTATTTTTTATTTTTATTACATCATTAACCTATGCTTTTTCTTTTCGCCTTTGGACTAACTTTATACTATCCACAGTCTCTATCTATAAAATTCTTATTTTTAATTGGCAGTACTTAGAAACATTCAAATTTTAATTTTCTACACGAATACAAAGACTTTTTACAGAAACTTTCTCGTGAAACTACTTTATTGAACTATTATATTATTTATTTATTTTTCTTATCACCTACAGATAGAGCATCCATTTCCAATTTGTCTACGATCCTAAAAATTTCAAAAGACGTGTACGAATATGCTCCTGAAATTTTAAATGTATTGGATAATTTCCGTAAATGAAGACAACCAAAACGTAAGTACTTTAATAACTTAGATTAAGTGAATTTTATATAAGAAGTATCATTGCAACTATTAGTTACAGACTTAACAAGACCCAAGTGCGGTCCAAAAGATTTATTACTTTACACAAACGCGCCACAATGAACACATTAAAAAAATGTACATTTTGGTGATAGTGGTAAGTAACTATTCGTCTTATAGATTAAGGACTGTTTAATTTCGATCTTTACTGAAACTACGTTAAGATGTGTCCACACTTGTTTAAAATTTATAAAATATTATAGAATTGAAATTTCAGTAAATTAACATTACATAAATGTTTAGTAAAATAATATTTATTGCATAGAGCATTTATTGAAGAAAAATTATTACGTAATATATATTTTTTTTTTATTTTTCAACTAGAAATGTTTATGAAATTATCTTGAAAATTGCAAGCAATAAAAAATTTACATTTAGTAATTATGTATAACTTAATTTGCCCTTCAAAAATACCCATAAAAAATCAAAGGTTGCCAAATAGGCCCCAACTGAAAAGACTGATGGACGTGTCTGAACACTTGCACTGTATACAGGGTGGAGCGCCGTATTTTTTCTACTGATATATATAAAATCTCTGAAAGCACAATTTAAAAATATTTTTGATTACTCAGGGGGTTCATAATAAAAGATCCATATCAAACATATGTATTTTAAATGGAACACCCAGTATTTTAATTATTTTTTGGGTTCTAAGGATAAAAGAAATGCAAGTTACAATAGGATTCCATGCCTAAAACCGTTTTTGAGAAACACAACGATTTTTAAAATTGCATGTCTGAATTTAAAAAATTGATTTTCATCACCCACTGAAAGAGGAATGCTTTGACGACACCTAATGTTTAGTTGAGAGATCTCTGTATGAAATGGTATAAATTTTTTTATTATAAAATCATACAGAGTGGTTAAAAAAGTACCAGTAATTTTGACACAGATTTTCGCTAATAACTGTTTTATTTTAAATAGCACTCTGTATGTAATGGCATATTGTGTTGCAAAATTGTATTACCGTTCAAACGATATAAAGGTACGTTTTTGTTGCTGCGACGGGTCGCTGCGTCTGGCCGCTGCGTTTAAACGTATCGCTAGATCGCACCGTGTGCATGTTTTTGTTATTGCGGTTGTGATTATAATTAGTGCGCGAGAAATCTTGGTAAAGTAACGACGCGACGACCTGAACGTGTGTGCCAAAAACGACGTTAAGACATGACGCAAATAATAAAATTGAAACCTGAAACAAGTACGCTGTTTAGAATGCGAAACACTGAAGGCTATTTTCAGTTGTTGATAAGTAATCACCTGAAATGTAGTGATGTGTAATGTAGAGAGTGCTTTGGATTAAACAGTATTGTAGAATTGACCTTAAAAAGTCTGGGACTGTAAGGAACCTTATATCCCCAGAAGAAAAACTAGCGGTGATCTTCAGGTAAAAGAAAATAATTACTTTATTCAATTTTCAAATTGTGTTGATAGATTCCTTGCCACTGGAAAGACGTATAGATCGCTATCATTTACTTTTCAGATATCATAGAGCTATATTAGTATTATTGTACAATGTACTTTGAATTCTTTATGTCATCGCTTAATGTCTTTATTTCTCCAAGTTCTTAGTAAAGATTAGCCAAACAAATTTTGGCGCAAGTGCGGGAATTTGTGGGAAACATGTTCGCATATTCTGCCCGAAGCATAGTGGTTTTTTATTCTATAATTACAAGGGATATTTCTCTATTATTCTGCTGGCCATGGTAGATGCAAACTATAAATTTATTTGTGTTGACGTTGGGCCGTACGGAAAAGAAGGCGACAGCGGCATCCTAAAGAAATCTAAAATAGGCAGAAAAATATATTCAGGATATTTATTCCAGTCAGAAGAAAACTTGCCAAGATCTGAGAGATTGTTAACGTATGGGGTTATAGAGTATGAAGCGTTTCGAATACACAAGCAATTATTAAAACCTTCCAGTAGACCAGTGGCCAGAACAGATAGGAGAAAAGCTATATTTAATTACATATTATTTAGAGTGCTATGCTACAAGTGTTTAGAAAATACTACAGGCATATTATAGTAAAACCTATTCATTTTAAAGTAAACGTTTATTGATTTTATTAAACCTATCTCAATCAAATCACTAAAATTGCATGCATTTGGAGAAGATGAAGTTGTTGTAGTGATCGTTTGATACAAAACAGGTGTTATAGTTTGTTGGGGTTGGTGCTGCATATCATAACCGCTTGTGTGTTAAGCAACTCTTGCTTGTAGTAGTGTTACAGCCGACAGAATACTTAATTTGGCTTTTGCAATTAATTGCCGCAGTCAAGTTTTGACATCATCCTCTGCAGTGTTTGTTGGTTGTAGTAAGGCTTCGACAACTTTCAGTCTTTGCTCAGATCGCTTTTGAAAATTATCTTCTGCCTTTCGTTTTCTTGTGTTGCTTGTAGATGTCCTGCTAGTTGGAGTCGCTGTTGCACTACGAAAAACGGTTTCCCAAAACTGGATTGTGCTTGGAGCTGGTAACATCATTGGAGATTCATCGTACTGAAAGTTTTGGCTAATTTCTTCATCTAATTCGTCATTTTGTTCTTCTTCTTCATCATTTTCACTATCCGTTATATTGCAGGTAAATGTATTAAGATGTCAATGTAAATCGTTAAAATTTTACGCTTAAAACGTTAAAATGTTATTACTTGCGTTCTTGTCTGGCACTGCTTAAGAATGACAGATGCTCCTGCAAAGGACCATTGTTTTTAATTTTTGCCGCATCCTCAGTTCTTTCTTTATTCCTTTTCTTGTTTCTAAAATACGTATCCGGTATATTTCGCCATCTAGCCTTACATTCTTTCACTGAAATTATCTTTCAATTCAATTACATAAAATGATATTTTAAATTTACCATTTCTGCATACAGCTTTCGTTATTATTTCCCACATACTATCTTTCATTTGTATTCTAACGAATTTTTATTATTATTATTAAAATTAATTAATTTATTTATACTACAAATATGTACACGTTTAAACTAACTGAACCAATTAAATCTAATAATATTTAATAAAAACACTTACAGTATAATTTATATATAGCGCTATCAGATAAGATAAAGTCACACACTTGTTTAACACTTATTGTTTACGTTGAAGTCACGTACCAGATTATTTATCTCACACTCGTTAAATACTTATTTATTTAGACTTGAATAATCTTCTTAACACTACCGTCTTCGAATTACGGGAAACAACTGACCTACGATTTGTTTGTTTTGTATTTATACACATTTTGGAAATCCTTCTCGAATGTTCCATATCTTTCGGTATACGTTCTAGAAGATGGATAACAACTTCCAGAAGGCTCTTGAATTTGAGAACGTTTCAGTATGTTTTAATAATCCTTGTTACTAGCATCCCATAACGCAGAAAATGTATGTACCTTACAGGCCAGTATTTCATCTTCCGTAAACTTTCCAAATTTGCTTATTTTGGACAAAACCAATTGCTAGCAACTGCGACTGTGATTTGACTGCTACAAAAGCAGTCGGAACGCAAACGCAATCGTATTAGTGCACAATCGCAGCGGGTCGCCGCAAAAAGCAAAACGTTAATACACTATATTATAAAAGATGTACTATGCGACTAATCGTAGCAACCAAACCAGTTTGTTTTCAAGAATAAATATCGATTTTTATTATCAAAGTCGCCTTGATTGCAATGGAGATTTGAATTGCTAAGTTAACTGAAAAATCATATTTTTATACACAAAATTAAATTAAAACTGGAAACTAAATGTATGAGAGTAGGAATACAAACTTGGAAATTCTAAAGTTGAATGACAGCCTTATAAACAAAAATTTGTAAATAGAGGACAAAATTATATTATGAATAGACACATTACAGCAAATGTTCAACTTTACCGCCATTTTGTTCAATAAGCCATTTTGTTCAATATAAAGACGTATTCTTTCCTCAAAAGATTTCTGAAGGTTTAATAACATTTTTGGTGTCATTGTTTGGAAAGCATTGCGAATCCTAATTTTCATATCATCTGGAGTTGTCGGATGTGTACTGTAAACAATGCCTTTATGTACTCCCGTACAAAGGAATCAAAACGTGTTAAGTCTGGGGATCGCGCCGGTCAGTTTAATGGACCACCTCGTCCCATCCATTCATTGGGGTACCTTCTGTTGAACTGTTCCCGAACCTTAATTTGAAAATGTGGGGAGCACCGTCTAATTGTAGCCACATTCGCTGTTTAATGTCTATCGGAACATCTTCCAAGAGCTCTGGCAAATTATATCGTAAAAATCTTCGAAACATTACACCGTTTAAGAATCCAGCAATAAAGTAAGACCCTATTACGCGTGTTCTTAAAATTCCGGTCCTCACGTTAATGCTCCATCTGTACTACAAAAGAAATAGACAACTTCAACTGCCTGTAAAACAAAAACTATTAGAGATAGTAACCTAATTATTTTTTAGTTATGTTGAGAAACTCTCAAAGTTTCGTTTGTTACTATTGGTAACGCTGTAGTGTTTTGTTTGTTTGTTGTAGAAGCTGAAATGGCAGAAAATGCTGTGGAAAAGGCATATTGCGTGTTGGAATTTGCTAGAACGCAATCAGCAACTGTTGTCCAACGACATTTTAGAACACGTTACCACAAAACGCCACCGACTAGACAGTCAATCTACGACTGGTATAACAAATTCGAGACAACGGGATGTTTGTGCAAAGGGAAGAGCTCGGGAAGACCAAGAGTTTCGGAAGAAAACGTTGAACGGGTTCGTGCTGCCTACATAAGAAGCCCACAGAAATCCACATCTAGGGCAAGCATGCAATTACAAATTCCACAGCAAACTGTATGGAAAATCTTGCGGAAGCGACTGCACATGATGCCTTACAGATTACAGATGTTGCAGTTTCTGAGTGAAGAAGATAAGGTCATACGGCGTGACTTTTGCATCGATATGTTACGACATGATGAAGACGATGCTGGTTTTTGTGAGCGCATCATTTTCAGCGATGAGTCAACTTTCCACCTGAGTGGAAAAGTGAATACACGAAATGTCCGAATATGGGGAACTGAACCTCCGAGGGCTGTATTGCAACATGTGCGGGACTCTCCTAAAATCAATGTGTTTTGTGCGGTATCTCACACGACGGTGTATGGCCCCTTTTTCTTTGCAGAGCAAACAGTCAACGGTGCTAGGTATCTTGACATGTTACAGATCTGGTTGATGCCCCAACTGAATGAGCAACAGGATGACTTTGTATTCCAACAAGACGGAGCACCGCCTCATTGGCACACAGATGTTAGAGATTACCTAGATGAAGTCCTACCACATCGTTGGATTGGCCGTGCTACAGCCGACAATAATGCTCTTGCATCGTGGCCACCAAGGAGCCCGGATCTCACACCATGTGACTTTTTCTATGGGGATTCGTGAAAGACCGTGTTTATGTCCCTCCACTTCCTCTTAATTTAGACGACTTGAAACAACGTATCAGACAAGCCGTGGCAAGTGTTGATGCTGATATGTTACAAAAGGTTTGGAATGAACTAGATTATCGCATGGATGTGTGTCGTGTGACTGGAGGAGCCCATATTGAACATTTGTGAGTTCACAATGTAAACTTCAAAGACTCCTCTACAAACCAGTGAAAACGGCGCCAAATTACCGTAAATAGTTTTTGTTTTACAGGCAGTTGAAGTTGTCTATTTCTTTTATAGTAACCCTGTAGTTCTTGATGTAAATGAATATGATATGAATGAAATTTTTGCCTTTTAATTATCCTTCTAACGCTTTGTCTGCAAACACCTACTTTTCGACTTATGATAAGCTGACTTGTGTGAGAATTTTTAACAAGAGCGCCAATTACCTGAAACTCGAATTCTTCATTTTCAGTAACAGACTTGGTTGGTAAACTACAGCTCCGGATCTACCAAAGGTTTCCAACAATCTTTGTAACACTCTCTGGTCTAGATGGATATTTCTGAGCATAGGAAACAGTTTTTTTCCATTCTTCAATAACCAGAATCATATCAATTCGTTTTTGTACAGAATATGTTTTTATTTTTATACTTATGAACACCTTTTTATCAAATAACAACACCTAAACCATTAATATTTTTACACAAACACTTCAACACTCAACAAAATGAAATGTCAAACATTAAAATAGTAACAATAGTAATGTAACCATTTCAAAGCAGCCTTTTTCCAGGTTTAGATCTTAAAATTTATTATTAAAAATTGAAAACGAACAATCTCGCAAAATTTTAAAATATCTCAAATTCCGTTTAAGTTAGGTATAGGGAACCCTTATATCGTTTGAAAGGTAATACAATTTTGCAACACGGTATGAGAAATAAGAGAGTTATTGGTGAAAATCTGTGCCAAAATTACTGGTACTTTTTTAACCACCCTGTATAATTTTATAATAAAAAAATTTATACCATTTCATATAGAGATCTCTCAACTAAACATTAATTACGGTTAAATCATCCCTCTTTCAGTAGGTAATAAAAATCAATTTTTTTTCAGAACTGCAATTTTAAAAATTGTTGTTTCTCAAAAACGGTAGGTTTTAGGCATATAGAACCATATTGTAACTTGCATTTATTTTATCCCTAGAATCAAAAAAATAATTAAAATGCTGGGTGTTCCATTTAAAAATACATAACTTTGATATGGATCTGTTTTTATGAACACCCTGTATAATCAAAAATATTTTTTAATTGTGCCGTCAAAGATTCTGTATAACCTGTAGAAAAATTATTTTGAAATTCAAACACGTTCTGGTATCATGGCGTATACGGCGCCCCACCCTGTATATTTAGGTAAAATATTATATAACATTTAATATGCAACTTATATATTATAACAGTATGCAGAAAATTAAACTATTACTAAAGATGTTCAATACAAACCTAAAAAATTAAACATTGTCATTGAAAAAAGTCATTTTCTTTAAAACTTACGCAGTTATCTTTAAATAAATGGAAAAAAACTGTGATAAATAATGATTTAATGAGTGATTACTTCATTTATTTTTATTTATTTACTTTTTATAATAATTTTAAATATTTTATTGCATTTCAACAAATTTATAGACACAGCGATGACATCAATGTCAACCCAAATTCAACAAAACAATTTGTGAACAAAATTTATTTTATTTGCACTGTTGCAAAACGACTAGATATTTTTTATATAATAGATTAAACTAACCTTTCTCAAACTCTCGTTAAGTGTTGTAATATTTACCTAACTGAAACCAGAAAAACGATAAAACCCAAAAACAAAACGAGAACCGAACCGTAAAACAGCTTACCATCGTTTAAACTTTTAATTTTGACTATTTTTAGCCAAAATTGCATTTCATCGTATTTCTTTAGTACATCTAGAGACATTAATGAATGAATTTGTTAATAAATACTTAACTATTCATCTTTTATTTATTGCTATTTCAGAATTCAATTTTCTTATAAATAGATTTCTCGCATTCAATTTGTATTTTCTACATAATCTGCATTTTATACAACAAATGTGTTATGAAGTGTAGGTCCAACAATTTTTCTAATATCATTATAAATTACCAGATCTTTGTGCCATGTTTTCTTAGATCAGTAAACACAAAACAAACAATATCTTTGAGATAGGTACTATCATTTTCGTAAGCATTTTTAATGGGAGTTTTGATAAATGGTAATCTACTTGTGTACGTAGAATAAATAGACACTTCATAGAGAATGTAGATTATGTAGATAATGGCGTATAGAACGTAGAGAAAACCCCATTTTCAAAAACCTCCATGGACAAAAATTGTTGAAGGTAGAATTCAATTAAAAACATTAAAGATTTAAGTAATTCCACTTTCTATAAAAGACATGAACCGCACCAAAACCGTTATTTTTAATTTATTCAAAATAGATTTTTCAAACTAGAAATGCAATATATATTATTCAGTTTTATTTTCAAAGTAATAAACATAATTAAACGTAACACACTTATTCTAGTTAAACTAAAGAGCTGGATAATAAATAGTTATGCCATAAACAGGTGAGAAAAATTGCCGTCGTTTGGACATGACTCAAGCAAGAAAAAATAAAGAGTTTATTGTTTTAGATAAGTCAGGTTCAAACATACGGACTCCTTATTTGCCATTTATCATATTTTTCACACATTCCGTAAGTGTAAATGCAAACTATCAAATTACGGTATCTACTCGTAATGTTGGATCGTTTATTTGAATGATAAATAATATGGTTTGTAATTTGATAACTTCACTTAAATTACAAAGAAAAAATAATTACTTTGAGTTCTTTTACGTATACAGGGTGTCCCAAAACGTTTGGGAAATAAAGCTATAACATATTCTAAAGGTCAAAATAAGACGATTGGGCCGTATTTATGTATATACCAAAACGTACCGTTTGTCCGTGAAAAGAGTTCAAAGTCTATTTAAAAAATCACATTGTCAAACGCAGTTCAGAACCGTGTTTAACAAATTTAATGTAATTTGGCAAAAGTGAATTTTAGACTATTATCCTACTTTCAGTATTCATAAAAAAACCAAAAATAACTGTAGAAGAGTTGAAACCGCCCTTACCCTTTGTTTAGGCGGCAGGTATGCAAATGGAATTATTAAATGATGGATTGTAAACGTGTAGGTTAAGAATTTAGGAAATATTGAATAATTAATTTGGCGAAGACTTTGGCGATAACTGTGGCACTAAATTTTGCATAGGTCAGGCAATAGTAAGTAAAGGTTAAGGTAAGTTAGGTAATATATCACTTGATGCAAGCAGGGGTGCAATGCTCCCAGAGCGCAGCCTTACGTGCCAATATAGGCTTGGAAAAGAGTATTGTAACGGACAACCTTTTGATTGAATACTATTTTATTTGAACCCTTTACTATTTATACAATAGTTTGTGACGTAAATTCAATGTATTACCATAAAAGGAGAAATTGTGGTTTATACACGTAATTCAGCAATTTAACAAGGTTAAGGAATGCAGTCACTAGAGTTTTATGCTAAATTGCTATTAACCGATGAATTCTAAAAAATTCATTAATCTTATTAAGTAATAATTATTTTGCATAATATTTTGACATTCAAATTTTAATGTTTAAATTTAAACACTCGTTGTATTATTTTAAATAATTGTCTTAAAGGTGGTAATACGGCTCTAGGACTTTTTTTAATGGAAAGGCTTACTCACCTTTATTAATGCAGAGCTCAATTCAAAATAGAAAATTGAAATGCACCCTTCTTAAAACATCGTTTTCTCATAGTACGTTTACAGCATTTTGAATTCTGGTCCACAGTTGTTCAGAATTATTAATTTAAAGGATTTAAATCTGGAGACCGCGGAGGCCATTGACTGGGTGTGTCCCCTACCGATACATCTACCAGCAAATTGTCTATTAAGATATTCTCTTACGGTACGTGCAAAACGAGGTGGTGCACCGTCGTGCATGAAGAATATGTTTTGACGCAGATTAAGGGACAAGTCTTCTACTAATTTTGGGAATTTCTTGAAGAAAACAAACGTAACTAACGCCATCCAAACAATCATCAAATCGGAACGGTCCAGTCATAAAATTGACAATAAATTCTCGTTGATAATGTCTACCTTTAACAGCATGTGGATTTTCATCTGTGTAGGTTCGTCATGCCACGACGTGTAAAATAAGACTACTACTCGTCGGCTACTCTGCCCTCCCAAATAATTTGTGAAAAATTTAAACGTGATCCGTGGTCAAATGGCAATAATTCTTGCACTGACTGAATGTGGAATGGACAAAATATTTGATCTCGAAAGATCCAACTGAAAGTTTTTTTAAGAATCCCAGTCTCTTGTTGCAATGTTCTGGTACTGGTTTTAGGATTGTCATCAATTCGTTGTAGAACAGCATCTTCCACCGTGGGTGTTTGTTCGGGTTTGTCGAAGTCTTCTAGCGTTATTTTTAACAGGCTTCAAATTTCCTGTTTCTCAAAGACGTCTTTCGATTTGGAATTCTCCAGTTTGGATACTTCTCTCAATACACGCGGACAGAATCCAAGAACTAATAGCATGTCGACCTGTTCATTAAAAAGGTAATTCATAATTTTATAGCTGCCAAAGTAACAGCAACAACAACAGCGATAACAATTAAAGCAATAAGAGTCATTGCGATAAAAAAAACAATACAAACGCAACTAAAAGTGAACAAATTATTGAAACATTTACTATCAACAATAAACTTGAACGATTAAGAATTTGTTTTCTGCCGAAATCGTGACTTTTGTTTTGTTTGTGTGTCTACGGCCAACTAAAATTTATAATTAAACTTGTACACAAAATATCGGTTATCAATGTTTAAGAAAACAAAAGAGCCAAAAAATGAGGATAATGAGCAAGCTTTCCCGTTAAGAAAGTCTTAGAGCCGAATTATTACCCCTCAGAAAATGATTTTAAAAATACAAGGGGGTGAAAGCGGTTTTAACCCTTCTACAATCATTTTTTTATGTAGTTCAAAAAATATTAAAGTTTTAGGTTTGCCACAGTATGTTCTGTAGAGATTTCTTGAGATAAGTCACTTAAGTTTCGGTAGGAACGAGTCCTTCATGCTATAGGTTAAATAAAAACAGTTAAGTAACTCATTAACTTATTCTATAGGCGGACGTAATATAAGTCACCGATTCTACCATTGTATTTCGACGAGTGCGCACAATAATTCGACCCTGCTAGGTATTATTTAGGTGAGATATATATTTTTCTATGTAGTATAAATGCTTCAATTATTGTTTATAGTCGGGTGTTTAACAAATATCACTTCTTAAAAATACACAAATTTCCGTCAAACGCCAAATTGATAGAAATTCTAAATAATTAATCTAATAATGAGCAGCTCGTAGTCAATGAAATTTAAGAGAGTGACAATGGCTTGAGGAAACCAAAATTGAACGTTCTGAACAGATATAAAATCATAAAGAGATGGAAGATGAAACGTGAAATTTTTGTTTTTAATGTCGAGTTTAAATATTATATAAGAATCGTAATAAATTATTACCGAACTAATTCAGACAATTTGGAGAAACATGAGTTCTTAATCTCGAAGAAAGCGTGAGTGGTTGCCTTCTTGATTCGCCTTTTTAACCCTACGTTACTCGCGCTAGGATTTTGTAACACCGTTGCTCGCGGGTGAGCGTTCTGCTCACTAGTTTATCTGTTTGTTTGATATTTCATAAAAACATACAATATAAAGCAACAACTAAATTTTATTGTAAGATAACATTTTGATTCCACAGATACCAACTATAAATCAACTATTTAGTTCTGAAAAAAAATTGAAATACTTATCAAAATTCTTGCACACACTTAACACAAAAATACGTTGTATGCTCTATGCAAATCGCTTTTTGACATTTAGAGCATTTAATATTGGTCTTCCTGTTTTTTTTCCCTTGGTCAGTATCTGCAGTTAAGTCTTTCTTCTTTTTTAACTGATGCGTCTGTTTCTTCAACTATCGATAGTGGTTCTAACTTTTTCTTAATTTGTAATTTTAGTAGGTATGGTAAGTTCATAGAAGCACGTTCTGCCATTAGTATCGTTAATTCAATAGCCAATGTTTTCCAATATAAACGACGTTCATCGTTATAGTCTGGCATCTTATTTCTTAATACGATGTAACTGCTTATTCCGGCTATATTCAGCAATAAAAAAAATATAGTCATATGCCATCTGCAGGTAATTCGTGATACTGAATACAAGCTTTTTAATTGGTACATCTACGCCGGCTTTCGTTAAATTATAAAAAATTATTAAGGTTATTAAGTTTATAAGCCTCTGCTGTTTCGGTGTCTATAGTGTCATTATCGTGCATTGTGGAGATTACCAACACATTTCTGTTTTTTCTTGGGCACGTAGGAAACTAAAAAACAGTCCTTTCCAAATCCAAACATTCTGCTACAAATTGGTCTTTCTTTAGTTGCAGGAAATATTAGGGGAATGTTCCTCTTATTCTTTGGCCAAAGGAACAGACGTAAACCAGTTATAGCAAGTTAAATTTCTTCCTGTGTTAGCAATTGGTTCAACAAAACGCTTTACAACACCAACAGGACTGTTGTGTACTTGAAATGGACCTTCCGGTTGCTTTCCTACGTAAATTTCCATTTTCAAAGTATAAAAAGAGCGAGCATCGACCAGAGAGAAAATTTTGATCCCATAGTTATTCGGCTTACTTGGAATATATTGCAGAAAACCGCAACGCCTTTGAAACGCTTCCAGCATCTCATCAATGGTGCAGTATTCACTTGGTGTGTACCAAGCATTGCATCGTTCGTTAAACCAATCAAAAATTTGTCTTATGGGAACCAGCTTATCTATTTCTTTCCGTTTAATTTTGGTATTCAAACTGTCGAAACGAAGAGCACGAAGTAATAGATAAAACCGATTTTTAGACATCACTAATCTAAAAATCTCGGGTGCAGTTCCATCCGTATTCCATAGATCGTCTAAATTACTGTGTGACGATTTGAGTACTCCTGCTAAGTATAAAAGTCCAAAAAAAAGCTTTTATTTCATTTACATTAGTGTCCAGTACATCTCGCTCACGTGTATAATTCGATCGAAGTTTCTTTAAATATGCATTAGTGCAATTTACAATTTCGGTAATGATTTGTTCAGTAAACAATAAACTTCATGCGTCGTACGGACATTAGGATCCCTTGCTTCTCGATTTACGTCAGGGAGGTGAGTTACTATGTTATGACGGCGAGTAAGACTAACTTTTTGGTTACGGTAAATTTTCCAAATTGTTTTTCCGTCTTTTTCTACGTAATTAGGATCGTCTTTTTGTTCACAACAGGTTGTACCAACAAAATCAACAGGCGATTCATCTGCAGATGTTTCATAATCAGTCAGATGATCAAGATGGTTTTCAACTAAATCGTCATCGCTTTCCTCATCAGCTATCTTCGGAAGCTCTGCTTGACTTCTATTCGCAATCTCCTCTTCTCTCTCTAATTCTTCATAAATTTTTAAAAGCCGTGCTTCTTCTTCAGGGTCCATTTTCAAAACTTGGGTGATTAAAATTGTGTTTATATTGTCATTCAAACAATTAGTACAAAGCGTGAGTCAATAAATACCGTCAATTATTTAGAAAACATAAAACGCAAGCACCAGTACAAGTTGTAACACCAATGCCCACACAGTGAGCACAGCGCTCAGCTTAACACAATCAACTACCGAAACACTTCTCAGTCGACTGTTGAAGCAAATATGCATAAAACTGCACTTTCAGGTCATTTCTTAAACGTACACTTAGGATTAAGTAGACGAACAAGTCCGTACTTGTCGAAATGTGACGTTTGCACACAATATTTTACAATGGTGAGCGCCGCAAAATCGCTTTACTCCAAATTAAAATTGGTGATATAAACATTAAATACGCAAACATGCAGTCACTGTTTTAGTACAGTGCAGGCCGCTTAATAGAATCACATTGGGACTTACAGTTTTTGATAACAATAACCGAATGACAACATCCGATATTTAGAAAAAACGTTGTTTAGAAACGAGTAAATTCATAGAGCATGTATCTAATTAATTTAAAAGGTAAAATTATAGCATCAATACAAGACAAAAATGACGCAATAACAATTCTAATAAAGCATTTAAAAAATCTAAATTTTAAGTCGAATAAATCTAAAATTAGAGACATGGATTAAATAGTCTTAAAAAAAACATTATGATTTATTTCTGAGAACTACACATTTCTTCCCAATAATTTGCTGACAACAAAAATAAGTCAATACAAAACAATCTTATCACATATGACGTAATTAAATTCTGTTTGTAATTTCTAAGAACTACACATTGTTTCCAAGTAGTCTCTTTATTACATCAGCCATTTTAAAGTATGTAAACAAAGCTTATTTAATCAACTAAGATAAAATAGTGAATGGTTGACGCTTGGTCATGCTAATTTTGGACGGCACTAAGTCGCCACACCGAAGATAACTGATAATTAGACTTCAGGTCATATTAATTTACAATCACTTAATTGAACTTGCAAATAAAGAGAAATATTTTTAATTGAATTCACATGCACCGAATAAACTTGGATTAAAAAATTCATCCAAAGACGGGTATTGTTCATGTATAGAAGCTAACCTGAGAAAAAAAATGATAACATAAGCCGAAATTGTGATTACTATAAACAATGTTTTTTCTATGAAGTAGCATACGTTCGTTCTTTAATAAAGTAATATTATCCGATTGATAACATTATACATAATTCCAATACGCGGCGTGCACTGTAATATAAAGATAAATTTAAAGTGCATTGGCGCTACATAACTAATAACTTCAAAATGTTTACTTATGTTTACTAAAATCGCTCGTCATAAATTTAAAACAAATAGGTTTTTTTTTTACTTCCTTGTGTCAAAACTACAAATATCGAATTCAAATCTAAATTACACATTATTTTGGGTCTTAGCAAATTTAAGAACTTGATTAAAAAGTATTTTCTTTCACGAACCAAGCAAAAGAGAATTTCACCACAGTACCTTTACAGCGATGACTTCTAAATATACGGGTCGAAATTGGATTGTAGCGATTTTTGATAATGTAGTTGTCCAAACTTTTTCGATGTTCGTTTTGACTCCAAAACAGCAACCAAAATTGGCAGTACTTTTCAAAGATTTCCATGAACAAAAAATGATTGATTCAAAGTTGCACAATATTTCACTTATTTCAAAATAGGTAGCACGAACAGTTTCCAAATTTTACACAACGTACAATTCAATTATTTCAAATAACGCAGTTAACATTGGTACTACCATTGTACTACTACGCAATGATAGTTTACGGCAAGTTTACGGAGTACCGCGCGATTCCCGGCGCGATTAGTCGATTCAACCGCTTCTTCTTATTTCACGCACCCATTGAGCTTGGACTTTTAATAAAAAAATGTATACAGGGTGCGTTACGAAAATTACGATAGAAACGTAATATTA
Organism: Aquatica leii; assembly: GCA_035610365.1. Lineage (NCBI taxonomy): Eukaryota > Metazoa > Arthropoda > Insecta > Coleoptera > Lampyridae > Aquatica > Aquatica leii. The sequence goes on from CM069436.1 coordinate 69,028,279, forward strand.
GTTAGATTGTGATTTCTTTATGTTCTTGTTTAAATTACGATAAATATTTGCTTATAAATAAATGCATTTGCTTTTTAAGAAGCGTGGTCTTGTTTGATGAGTGATCAAATTATTGATATCATCATTGAGTACCCTAAATAAAAAACAACGACTAAACCTGTTCAGAAACACTGCTGACTTTGTAAACCACACAAACAAAATTGATTTGAAGACACTAATTGGTTTATTTTATATATTAGAGGCGGATGGGTCATATGGCATAGGGGGCATATGCTCTCTGCGCGGTCCCTTTTGGCCCCGCTGAATACTATCATACCTGATTTAATTCACCGGGAGCAATTATTTTGTCTAATCTGTTTAATGTATGCAGGCCGTTGTCAAGGTGACCGCTTATGCTAGTGAATCAAAATAAAAGAAAATGATAATTGGTTCACTTCTTACAGTTTTGCTTCTCAGTTTTTTTGGAAAAATTCACGTGTCGAAATGCATAATTCTAAAAATTATGTTGATTCAGTATTATCTTATTTTATTAAGTTTCCTCTTAATTGATTTTTAAAATACTAAAAATAAAAACAGGAACTAGCAGTAAAAGATACAATAAGAAAAAAAAAACTTAAAAGATGACCGCTAAATGTGTCTAGTAATGTACAACTGCAAAAAAATCATTAAGTTTCTACTTTTGATTTTTAGGGAAAGCAATTTTGAAATTTAAGATGGATACTAAAATGAAGAAGAAAACGAAAAAGAAAATAGGTGTAGCTGAAAGGCAACGGAAAAAAAGAAGGTTTGGAAAAGAGTGTAACAAACGGTGTAACACTAAATACTTTTTTTATTACAGAAAAATGTTAATCTCACTGATGTCACCTCTACCGAATGTACTTCTACTACCTTTAATTAATACTGAAAAAACAAAACCAAAGGAGCCTGTTCAGATAACACCCTTTATTATCAGTAGTTAGAGTAAAAAGTCTGTAAAGGACAAAGTTACCAGTACCGTTCAAAAGCCTGTGAGTCTTGAAATTCCTGCGTCTTCATCAAAAAAATTTCCTAATAACATTGCAGGTTTAGAACTGAATGTTAATTACTTTCAGGTTTCTACTTAACAAAGTTGACATATGGGATGCTCAGATAAAACAGAAGAACTGCCCAATTCACTGCTGAGCATCTCATATGTCAAAGGTTTATCAGAATCAATAAAACGTATAGGGAAAAGCTACAACTTGAATACAGTGTTCAAATCACCGACCACCATCAGGAGTATAATTTCCAACACTAAGCCACAAACAAGTCGAGATTCCCAAAACTATATTTACCAAGTTCCATGTGAATGTAGCAAGTCATACGTGGAGGAAACCAAAAGACCACTTGACATCAGACTGAAAGAACATCAGACGCACACACAGAGAGAAGTCCGGCATCGCGCAACATTCGTGGAATAACCAACATCGAATGAAATGGTCAGAAGCAAAAATCATACACAGAGAAGAACATTAGTACAAACGGAAATTTAAAGAAGCGGCATTCATCAACAACAACAAAGAAATTTTCAGCCAGCCGAGTGTCGAGATAAGCAACATATGGAAACCACTAATCGAACCTCTAAAACAACTTAAACTTCATTAAGTAATTTTGTTAATTAATCTGTTACACTAAGTTGATTTTATACGCTTGAACGCTTCATCCAACATGTCTTTAGTATATAAGCTCCAGTAGTTTCTAAGTTTGTTAGTATTCACCTGATGACAATTGCAGATACCACAGCAATCGAAACGTTGTGTATATTCGTTTCAAAATAATAAACAATGAAAGTTCAGCAGAATGTTTTTACTTCGCACGTAATTTTTGCTATCAGAAAGTTAATGCAGAGAATGATCAACAACTAAATACTACTCAAGTTGAATCAATAAAGGATCCGTGTACCGTAGTGGTTCAATACGTTAAAAGATTAGAAATCAAAGAAAGTTGATTGATATCATTGAATGCAATTTGTCTACTGGAAAAAATATTTTATGTTTTATTAGATGTCACCAATTCTTTGGAAGATTCAACCTCTCGAAAATGTAGGTGGTGTTAACTCCAGTGGCGTGACGTCATCATGGAAATTGTTCATTCACCACATGTGCTTATCAACTCCTCCAGATAACCAACACGGGTGGACGTATGGAAACCCACCCTAATAAAGACCTTAACTAGATTGCAACAATCTTATAAATCATATGCACATAGGTGTGCACATGCAATCCCATAGACCTCATTGACGGCCAATACCAAGCAAACCAAGAGAAAATGAAGAAGTATAAGAAAGAAAGAAGTTTAAACCACGGTCAAAGACAACGCTTAAAAATTCCTTGAAACCCTAACCCACAAATACAAATCTGCCCTGAATATAAATTCCACGGAACCCATCATGAAAAGCACAAATGGTTATAAGAAAATGGAATTGGAACGGTACCCACACCCACGAGACTAAAAAACATCCCAGGAATCCTATCGCAGCCTAAACTTTCCTCGTTGAGCCCCCCAACGTTAGTCCATACAATCGCGCGTCGCCGCTACCAGTATTCGCTTGATCACAATAGTCTTTCTCCCACCCAGGAAAGAATCTGATCTACGACAATAGAAAGGAAGACCTAGGACCTCTCGCCCTGAAAGTAGATAAGAGAAAAAAAAGAAACATCCCAAAACTTTGCCCTAATATCCAAAATAAAAAAGACTATAGCTTGCAATTGCTCAAATGTAACCGACAACGGTGCCTTCTGTACATCCATAACACCCCGTTAAAAAGAATTAGTCACCCCTGCCAAGTACCATCAAGTCCGCCGTTAGGGCCCCCGAATAGTATTATGCTTGGTCCAGAGCTTGAGACTACCGGGTCAAAGACAACCAACCGTCTGGTTCCTAGAATAGACGCCTCCCTTCCAGTCATTGTGATAGATCAAAAGAAGAGAAAGAAAAACAGGAAGACAAAAGGAGAAAAGATAGTACGTTGTTGTTGTATGGTTCGATTACCTCTCCCTAGATAGCCGATCCCGAGTGACCTACCCTACTGCGCAACCAACCGCCCAAATGCAGTAAGAAACAACAAGAGAACAAAATACCGAAATGTCAATACATAGTGGAGAGAAGCCACTCACACTAGACTTTGATGGAAATATAGTGCTGTCTAGTCGTCCAAAGACGGTATGATATCCTTCCCAGAAATAGAACCAAAACCAAAATAATAATAACCCACAACGGACAGCCCTTTTTAGGTGAACTAACTAAAAGCTCTAAACATACTAAATTCAGAAAAAGAAATCAAAATTATGAAAGGTTTAAACAAGACCACTAAGCACCAAAACTAAAACCAACAAAAGAATATCACTAATAAGAAATCAGGTTACAGTGGACAGAAGTCGTATTACTCTAACTGAGTAAAGAAATTAACCAGCAAACCTTAAGCCAAGGACTAGAGGGATCAAAAAAACTTAGTTCTCCACTATAAATTCACTTAAACTTAATAAACTCAAAGAAACCACAAATCATCTAGAACGTAGTTTACGCTGTCGAGGATATAATAACGACGTTGACAGATCGACGGTTAAACTGGTGTAGAGTCTCATTCGAATCAGAGTTCGAAGAACCTTGATCAGGTTTAAAATCTTTAGCATGCTAGATACCATTCTAATAATAAAAGATCTAAGGAAACTTAGGTGCTAACTTGGCATTAAAATGCCTAGTGCCGTCAGCCATACCGAATCCTCAACTTTATATAGCACATATCGACAGCGAAAATTATACTTATTTTACGTTTTTGTGTACGCTTTAGAAAGTTATTTCACAATATGCTTACAAATAACTTCATAATGAGACACTGAACCATTAACCTTAGGTTCCGAAAAAAAAGCACCGGAAGAAGATGGACTGAAGAAATTTCCTGAAAGAACGTGTTCACGTCCGATAAGTGCAAAGGAAAGAGTACAGTCAGTGGCCTCGTGTTTCGCAGTACGGATAACGCAGCTAATCTTTGAGCGGTTTACATCCCAATGCCAATGGTTTCTTTGAGATATGAAGAAATCATGGTTTTTAAGACACGATTAATTCGTTCGGCGAGATTATCTCTATGATGATATTTAACCGTAATAGTTGTCCCATACGTGGCACAAAGCTTACCAAATTCTGTACTACGAAACTCGACATCATTGTCTGTAATAACATACTGAAGAGCTCCAAAAAGAAGGAAGATGTGTTCTTTGATGATTCTACAAATAGAGGTAGCAAAAGCTGAGCGTGACAAAAAGAACAGAGGAAACTTAGTAAAATAGTCAGCGATCACCAATACATAACTATGGCACAACAGAGAACTTACCAAGAGTGTTTTGGCTTAGCACGAGGAGTGAATATACCAGGCGGAGCATTTTGTTCCACCTTGTGCGCAGCACACACATGAAATCGCCAAATATAGCGAGCGACATCTGCCAATAATAACGTTGCAAAATCTAGCCGTAGTTTTCAAAACACCACAATGTCCAGCGACAAGAGAATCGTGATGCTTATAAATCATTTCTCTACGTTGTTCTGTAGGAACCACTATTTTCCAGTCATCAAAAGAATTAAAAAAAGAAAGGAGTAACAACACATCTATCAAAAACATTATCTTTAACAGACTATTTCACAAACTTATGAGGAGCATCCAAGACACGTTTACGAAGGTTGTTGTACCAAGGGTCAGTAGTCGGCAACTTAAACATAAAGACAGAAGAAATTTTAGACAGATGGACAACTTCTAGTAAAGGAACTGAGCGTGATAGCGCATCAGGAACGACATAATCCGTTTCTTTCCGATGAATTATCGCAAAATCGTAATGTTGTTGCCTAATAGACCAACGAGCTAATCGTCCTGAAGGACTCTGTAAAAAAATTAACCACAGCAACGAATTATGATAAGTTATCACAGTAAAATGGAATCCTTCCACATAAGGACATAACTTTTTTATGGCCCATAACACAGCCAGACATTCTTTTTCAGTTGTCGAATAATGTCGGTCCGCTTTAGTGGGCAAACAAAACTTACAATTTTTCCCGGCATAAGGTAAGTATAGCAGAAATTAAACGTTCTAACACTTTTCCTAGTACGCTGATATGTTCATCAAAAGTAGGTGTTGCGATAATAATATCGTCTAGGTAGCAAAACAGTAAGGCACACGCATTATGTAATCGAAATGGCAAGCGGGTGAACTGAAAAAGACCACGAGAAGAAACAGTAGAAGCAGTCACAAGTTTAGAAACTTCTGAGAGCAGAATCTGCCAATACGCAGACCAAATACCCAAGTTGGAAAAAAACGTTCATCTCTCAACTGATCTAACATTGATGTAATATAAGGCAATAGATAAGCATCCTTCTGAGTCACCTGGTTCACTTTCCTAAAATTGACACAGAACCGGTAAGTGTTATCCTTTTTTTTATCAAAACGACTGAATTAAACCACGGACTGCTTGACGGCTCTACAACCCCCTTACTTAGCACTGAGTCCAACTCTTCATTAGCGACCTTCTGCAACGCAGGCGAAAGCGGATAATATCGCTGTTTAATGGGTTCAGCTGAAATACGTAAGTGGTGCTGAACAAGAGAAGTGTGACCAAACCCTGAAGATTGTTTAGCAAATGCGTCATCGACAACATTGTTTAAAAACTGTTGCTGATTCGGAAGAAGTTCGTAGATAGCATTAATCCAGTTCGAAGAAACAACATTGATCGAAGGAGAAGTAGCATTGGAATTCCAAAGTCCATGCGGAGTGCTGAAGTTCATAGCTTTCCAGAAATCGATGCCTAAAATTAGTTGTTGTGAAACTTTAGAAATAACTAAGGTGTTAACCGTTTTCACGGCAGAAGAACAGATCCTAGTACCGCACACTTATTATCATTAGCCAAATTACAAGAAGATTGCACCGCACAGAATGCTTCGAGAAGCGCCAGTATCAAGAAAGTCGGAAAAAGAAAAACCTGAAACATTAACTTTCAAAAAATAAGTTGCTTGTCAGTCAAATCTAAGATAGAATCCGAGGTTAAAGATAGCGTAGAATCTACGACTCGGTCCGTACACTCGTGACCTAGTTTGCCGAGACAGTATTACACTTAGAACAATTGCGACGACTAACCCCTGCTTGTCCACGGAAGTGAAGGGTAATAGGTTTGTCACAATTCGGAGAGATATGTCCAATCTGACGACAATTCCATAAAATAACGCCAGAAAAACCAAGGAAACCTTCTCGAGAATTTTCTTCAAATCGTACCAAATAATACTTAGAAGTAGAAGCAAGAGAAAAAACCGAAGCGTCACTAATATAAGCCAATGCAAGTTCCAACAGTCGAGTGGCTCGCCGCAAAGAAGGTGGTTTCTTACTGTCCACTGAAAGTTTAGTTAATTCCAGCTGCTTGCCATAATTGATCAACTAAGCCAATGTAGAGATCTGTGCTAATCCTAAGGCAGATTGGTAGTATGGAGTTATATTACGCCTTGTCGTCTTAAGTTGAGTTTCCTCAAAAGTGGGCAATGATAATCGCTGAAAGAAACTTTGCATAATGGTCACATACATGCCGATCAATTCTTAAGGCCCCATTGTTTGATTTTGAATCTCGTCCCATAGCATATCGTCGAAATCAGGTGGTAAGAATTCTAATTTTAATAACGTAATTACATCTTGCCAAGAACGCATAGAATCTCGATTTACTCTAAATAAACAAAACGCCTTCCCAGTCAGAATATCAGCAGCAGAAACAAATTTTGTGGAGAGACGTCACGCGACAGACACAACTCATCGACTCTCCTCAAGAATTCAAAGAAGAACCTTCACCCGAAACAGTTGAGTTCCACTTAGCCAGTGACACGTTAGTAACAGTAGCTTCGTAGGAGCAGAAGTGGTCTGAACTGATACTTCCATTTCAGCCTCAGAATCGGAAGAAGTAAGAAGAGGTGGTTCTCCGTTCGGAAGTAGCGACTTTAACAAAACCTGTTTCGGACTAGACGAAGGCAAATTAGCAAAAGAAACCAACGTAGCCGTGAAGTCATTACGTAGGGTTTGTAGCGTAAGTCGAAATTGACGATAACACTTTGCTGCTTCTTCGCCATCAGGCGACATATGCACACAACGACGGTGAATGTGTACCGTTGAGGTACTAGCGTTTGAAAGTGGAAGAAGAAAAGTTATCAAAGTCACTATTCAGCAATATCTAGTTCGACAGCTACCTTATCGTCTGCAAAACCGGAAGTAACAGTATCCACACGAAAAATGCTTCCTTTTCTAACTTTAAACCACACCCCTTAATGTAGAAACAATCACTGTAGGATGGAACCTACAAGAAAGTAATTCATACTGAAGCTTTTGCTTTCTAAACCAATTCACTTTTAACCGCCAAGTAGCCATCTTAGAGACAAGATTTTCTAAAGAAACTAAACAAAAATCAACCAAATAGTAGCACAGCTCCGATCACGCTTTTCAAAGACCAACAAACTCTTAAAGAGAACTAACCTAATCGTGAAGCAAAATTGTACGACTAAAACCCAATCAAAATAACAGTAAGTACAAGTGGTATCACTAATAACTAATCTAATAAGCAGAAAGGGTTAACCAGTTATCGAGTTAATTCAAAACTAAAAAAAAATCAGGACAGAAGTCCGACTACACGTGTCTGACTAGAAATCTAATTAAAATAAAAGTAGGTCAATAACTAATGCAAAACCAAGCCAACGTACTAAAAACAAAGAAGTTAAAGTTAGTGAAATAACTCCGATTTTAACATTAATTGTGATTACAGCCTAGCATGTACGTACGGTCGATAAACCACCAAACTATTAAGAATTAATGTAAAATGTAATATTGACAGTTAGTTTTCTGCAGGTATGTAATAGCTAGTGCATTTTTAAATCATACCAGCATTGAAAGTAAGCGTATGCGCTGAGTTTCCCTCCACTTAACGTCATAACTTCGATAATTGTTTTCTCCAGTACGCTAATATTTGTAATCAATTTCACGAAAATGAGGTGGTGTAAACTCCAGTGACGTAACGTGATCATGTGAATTTTCCATTCACCACATGTGCTTCTCAACTCCCACAAATAATGAACACGGGTGAAGGTATGGAATCCCGCTACAGACAATTATGAAAGAATGAATTTAAACCACGATACAAAAAAAAAACGAATGCTTACCCCAAATAATCTTATAAATTATATGCACATAGGTGTGCAAAATACTTAAAAACGAAAAACTTGTCAGGCGTTTACAACGCTAGACGATGTCCACGTCTGTCGAACTTTACCGGAAAAATAAATTCGTGTTTTAACAATTTTGACAGTTTCGTCCCTACGTCACCAGCGGAAAGTGGGCGTGTCGAGAATAAATTTCATATTAACTTTTACTATACCAAATTTATAACATAACAGTTTTCTTTATGTCCAACGTAGTTTTTTCCGTTTTTTTATCTTTAGCAATAGAGTTCATTTATGTGTTAGAATTTTGTTTGGTCTGTTTATGTGTAAATTTGGCATTTTTTTAAGTCCACAAGGGAAAAAATGCACAATTTAGACCGGAAAAAGTTGAATACAAGATTTTGCTGCTCGAACAGAGACGATGAGGCTTTCAAAGTTTTAAAATTTCTCAAAAATACTTTAACGTTTATGTTAACAAGTGCGCAAAAACGGTTGACCATAGCGGTTGACAAAAACGAAAAATTAAAATTTATGACAGTTAAGAACAATAAACGATATTTTCATCTAATTTTTAATTTTTTGTCGTACTTATTGCTCAATATTACTTTCTGGGTACCTTTACCTTTTAACAATAACACGATTTTTTTGTCTACTTTATTGTTACATTTACATATTTTTTTTTAATTTGTTTGACATTGACTTCACGTTACAGTATCATACCATACATATAAAATTTACTTTAAAAGTTGTTTGAGTTCGAAGAAAACTTTTGCGCTGCAAAAGAAATAAATACATACACAATTTTTAGTCATAGTGTGGTCATAGTAAATACTTATATTCGAATTCAGAACAATCAAATAATAAACTCATGTTCAGTTTATCCTTTTTTCTTTTGAGCTTTTTACTTCATATCAATTACATTTTTATTTGTGTCAATGCTATTAAAACAATAAACTAAGAAAACAAAATACCTAACAAGAAATAAAAAAAATTTTTCTTTACTCTTGCATTTTATACTGGTTAGAGAGTATAATAGTAAATTGTTTCAAAATAGTAAGCTGTATAATTTACAAAAAATTTATTTTTATTAAGACTTTATTTAAATAATTATACTTTTAAAACGTATTTTGCATAATGGTCTTTCTTCACATCAAATGGAAATGCACTAAAGTTTGTAATCGCTTCTACTTTTTCATTTACATTTTTTTCATGTTCCTCCAACTGTTGGTCTCTGAAGTTTAAAACAAATATTTGATTTTCGATGAGAAGTAAAGAATTAGGTGCAGAAATAAGTTCAACGATTTTGGCATCGAAATATTTTAGATAAGCACTTCCAAAGTAAATAACGTGAAAAAAATTATGAAACTCTGATTTATATTTCATGGATTGCAACTTACTTAAAGTGATAAATTTAATTTTGACATTATCTAAATTAATACTTTTATGTCCATTTCTGTTAGTCAGATCGACTACAGATCCATAATCGACAACTTTGTTTTCGGACAGTAGAAAGGTTGCTGAACCTAAATTTAAATCATTCACATTAGTGTGTCCGTACTCTTTGTTATTGTGTATTTCGTAAAAGTATTGACGCAAATTACGTTCTGTAACGTCAGTGCATCTGTGACTGTTTAATCCATTTGTAGATTTTAGGAAATTAGGATCTTCGCAGCTCAGGCCGTAAGCAACGTAGGGACCAGTTTGCATTTCTCCTAAATAGCCATAATGCACAAACGTTTCACCATTCGGTATTACACCACAGACAAAAGAACGATTCGACTTTGAAACTTCTGACTCCAACCAAGTGAAGGCAATTCCGGTCGATCTAAAATGTTTGTACTCCTGATTACACACTTGCTTACCTCCAACATTATGAAATCGCATATTTAAATCCCAATCAAAAGCTCCCATCTTTGAATCATAACGTACTCCTAAATGTTTTCGTAAACGAGTATCCCAAGACGTACGCACATCGAATTCGTCAGAACTACACCAAAACTTAAAAACATTTTCTAAATAGTCTCTTTCTTTAAATTTTAAGTCAATTTCTAAAAAAGGCATCAGTTTTGCCAAATGTTTAAAATCAGTTATCATATCGATAAGGTTAATTGCTTTTGCAGTTAAATATTTTGCAACTATTGGTCGTATTAAAGTATTTCCATACAATTCCATAAAATAACGAGTTTTAAGTATTAAACTAATATCTTCTTCTGGTTCTAACGCAATGCACAATAAAAGAAGCTGTTTTGATATTGTTTCCAATACAGCTTCCATTATATAAAAATTAATAGTTACGGTTTCATGTCGGTATCTAAATGCCAATGTTTTAATCACATGACGGCAATCTTGTCCTCCAATAATAAGAATGTTAATTTCTTTTGGACACTTTCCATTAATTCTTAGTTCTTCTTGTAAATCAAGTGCAGGAGTAAGGCCCCAAAACATTTTTTTTATTTGAGATGTCGAATTGACGTAACAAATTTGATACTGTTACTGCCTGTGACTGTACTGTTACATTGGGTTCAGTTACTATGGAAAATAGTAGTATATATTGATTATACAAGTAAATATTACCAAATTTTAAATATAGGGGATATTTACAAAATTAAGTATTAATAGTGCACTGATTTATTCTTTACTATATGGCAAAATGTACAATAATGCCATTTTGTAATTATGTTTTTGTCTACGTAAATATACAAAACATATTTTCTCCACGACCATTAGCGAATGTTATTCTTTTCAAATAATTTTAAGAACGTAAATATTCTTACTCGTTGTATTAGAATATTTATTCTTAAACACTTGCTTGTTATGTAATTTAATTAATTTTCATTCTATAACAAGTGATAAAATGAATATTCTAACACCGGTCAAACAAAATTAGATACCTATGGATATCAAATTGTCAAATATTTGGCATTTATAATTAAACTATAATTTAAAAATTTACAAAAAAAAATTTAATACATTTGATAAAATTGGCAGAACGCAAGCTTGCGAAGACACAGTGTTACAAGGAAGGGAATTTTCCCTTTTTCGTGAGAGTTTTGAATCAAAAAGAGAAAAAGGGAATTCAATTTGTAAAAAGGGAAAAAGTTTTGCAAATAGGTATTTCTTCCAATTCCAATTTTTTAATTTTGAAAAAAAGATAAATTGTATTAAAAAATGTTAATAACATTTCAATCCTTTTATGACTATTTAAGGTAAAAAAATATTCTTAAAAAGCGCGTCCAAATAGCAGCGCAATACCGCGCAAAACGTTCGCGAGCGTTCACAAACAATTGAGCGTGTTAAGTAAAAACAGCAGCAACGTTCGCGTGCAGTGTTCGTGTTTGACAAGGTTCCAGTTTTGAGTAGATGCGCGGTTAGTTTGCTCAAGTCAGTTAAACATGAACGACGATTCTAAAATTGCAGCAGCTGCTTTCATTGTTTTGTGTGATGCATTATCGAATAAAAAGAAAAGGAGAAGAGCAAAGAGACGTTACTGGATGACCCGTATATTTCAAAGCAGAAGTTTATATAGCGCCAGTGATTTGCTTTGTGATCTAGCAATCGGGGCAATTTCAAAATTTCTGCCGTTTGTCTTCCAGTGATTGTGAATTATTACAGAAGCAAAATACCAATTTTAGGTTAGCTATCCCCATTAACGAAAGACTGGCTGTAACGCTTTGGTTTTTGGCTACTGGAGACTCATTCACCAGCTAAATGTACAGTTTCAATATATCCAAGCAGAGTATCTCTACATTAATTATGGAAGTATGTGTGGCATTAATAGAGGGATTGAAAGAATACATTGAGGTAAGGAAATATTTTATTTTTATTAGTAAATCGCTAACAATTTAATCCCTTAATTGTTATCAACATTAAATGTATGAAAATAACCTCGCGTGGTAGCCATTAGACTTTCCAAAAACTGATAATTAGACAAGCCCTGTGACTGAACGTCTTTACAAGAATAATCAGAAACATTTGGTGATGATGAAGATGTTGATGGTAGAGCATGAAGATACAATGAAGATGGTGGTTCATGAGTATAAGGTGATGCTGATAATGCATGTACAGATGGCATTCTCGATTGATTGACTGTTTGCATAGATGAATTGTTGTCATCGTATTTCCCCATTTCAAGCGTCAAAAATAATGTTATTTATTTTATGCATTACAATAGAGCAAAGTCTGCCTTCAAATTTTTGTATTTTGGTGACTATATGTTGGCCAAAAGTAAAGCATTCATCCTTTGGAGTATTTGACACATTTTGAAAAATATCATATGCAGCAGATATTCTCGGATCTTCCTGTTGTTTCCTTTTTTTTAATGGCTGTTTCTTTGGAGATAAAAACAGTTTTCGTGGGGGTGTCTGTTTGTTGATGTTGTCATCTGAAGTTTATTCTTCGACATCTGCCTTTTCTCGGTTAATAGAATCTGTTCTGTTGAAACGTCCACTTCTGATTTGGAATCGCTTACACCGTCTACTAAAGAAGAATGGTTAGAAATTTCCAATGAATTTCACCTGCAGTGGAATTTTCCACATTGCCTAGGCGCAATGTATGGAAAACATGTAGTTCTGCAGGCTCCTGTAGGCAGCGGCAGTGAATACTTCAATTATAAGTCATTTTTTAGTATTGTACTGTTTGCATTGGTCGATGCAAACTATAATTTTGTATTTGCGGACGTCGGTTGTCAAGGACGCATTTCAGATGGGGGAGTATTCAAAAACAGTTTACTATGGAAGAAAATTGAAAGTAATACTTTGGCATTTCCTGAACCAGCAGTTCTCCCAGGTCGACAGAAAATTATACCATTTGTAATGCTGGCTGATGATGCATTCGCACTACATGAACATGTCCTGAAACCATATGCAGGTATGCATAATAAAGGTTCTTTGGAAAGAATTTTCAATTATAGATTGTCGAGAGCACGAAGGGTGGTTGAAAATGCTTTCGGAATTGTCTCTGTCGTTTTCCGAGTGTTAAGAAAACCAATGCTGCTAGAGCCACCTAAAGCAACAGTTGTTGTATTAATTGCCCTTTGTCTACATAATTTCATAAGAAAAAGTAATATTTCAAGAAACATATACACTCCTAAAGGAACGCTGGACTATGAGGAAAATAATCAAGTAATTGAAGGAAGTTGGCGACGAGAAGAATCTGCAAACGAATCATTTCATCCTCTGAGGAGAGTTCTACGAAAATCTGCTAAACGTCCTCCTTTCCTATTAAAATTATTGTATTGAATTTAATAAAATACATGAGTATACCATAATATTAATACCTCTTCCAGTTCTGGTTGTATTTTTAATTTTGGCCCCTTTCCTTTCGAAATGAAGACAACAAAGAAGACATTTTTGTTTTTACCAAATCAACGTCGCAGTCCATTTCTGAAGCGTTTTGAACCCATGCGTCATGTTTTTTATTTCTAAAAAGGTAATTTTTATTGCTAGAGTCCCATAATTCCGGCTTTTCTTCATAAACATTAATTAAATGTAGAACTTTTTCGTGGTTCCAGTCGCTCATTTTTGAAATTTTTCTGAACAGCGCGCACTTGAAAGCACAAACTAGAACTGCATTTTATCACGTCCAAATTGAACTTTACGCGAACACGCACATTCCTTGATGTACCGACATCAAGCGGAAACAATTTCGTACTGCGCGAACGGGCGCAAGATGACGTCCAAATTAGTTATGTTTGCAAAAGTTTGCAACGCTCGCGAACGTTTTGCGCGGTATTGCGCTGCTATCTGGACGCGCCTTTAAAATCATTATCAGATATAGCCAAATGTTGCATACTACTTGATATACGAGTATTTAGGCGATTATTGCCACTGACCTTAGTACGAGCACGTACACGAGTATTAAGTTACTTACACAATCAATTAAAATGCTGAGAGTTATTTTAATTACGTTGGCGTTCCTAATTTTCATTTAAAAAATGTCTTCTTCAAATTCTGATTCTTCAGTAATTGGAAATCCAAAATCCAGTTGTTATCATTATCGAGTGTTAGAAAAGGAAAAGTCACAAAAAAATTCAACAAGAAATGGCTTACCGATCCACTTTTTAATGCTGGTTAACTAGTGATAAAAACAATCCTTATTTATGTAAATGTATCTCGTGCAACAAAACATTAAAAGCGGGTAAAAGTTATTAACTGAAACGTAAAAACTTTGAGACATTCTTCGAGTATGTAACATTTAAATACTAGACAAAAAAAGGTTCCAGACTTATTACCTGTTCAATTAAATGAATTTAAAAAACGAGAACACGAAAAGCGTGTAAAAAATTGATAGAATTAATGATTAGTGCATTTTTTGCGGAACATAATGCGGCTTTCCATATAGTGGATCATCTTACCAACTTTGATCTTACAGAGGTTCTAAAAAAAAGCATATAATTATATAAACTAAGTTAAAAAAAATTTTTTAATTTTAGACATTTTCGATTTTGGTTGACGGGAGTACGGACATCGAAACAAAAAAAAATGTTATGTGTACTTGTAAGATACCAACAAGCTGACCACACAAGTGTAACAAGGTTGTTAGAAATAATCTAGATAGATGCAACAGATGCGTTTGCACAAGTTCTTTACAACATTTTTAAAAAAACGGTATTAAAAAAATAATCTACATTTAAGTGACATAGTTGGTCTTGCTTGCAACGGAGCTGCTGTAATGACGTGTAAGAATAATTCATTTTTTTAACTTTTAAATGAAGATGTACCACATTCATTACTTTTGAAATGTGTATCTCATTCAGCAGCTTTGGTAGCAAGACAAGCATCTTCAGTTTTACCAAATTAGAAGCGTTAATGAGAGGTATTTACACGTATATTCCTAGTACTAGCAAACAGTGTACTCAACTAATAGAAAATCAATTTTTTTTTTAATATGGAGCAATATAAAGTATTAACATTATCTGGAACTAGGTGGTTGGCGGTACATCAATGTGTGTGTAGAACTTTAACTAATTGGAATGCTCTTACACATTTTTTTACTATATAGCAGTTTTTGAAGACAGATTACTGTCTGCTACAAAAATATTAGAATTAATGAATAATCAAAAAATTAAAGCATATTTACAATTTCTCCTCAAATATTCTTTACAATGTATGAACCCTTTTAATACTTTATTTCAATCTAATACTATTTTAATACACATTTTGAGTAAAAATTCTAAAAAGGTTAGTAGTTTTCTGCAAAATTTTATAAAGCCAAATTTATTGGAGGCTGATAACATTAATATGTTTTTAATTTATCTACACAATTACTTGCCTTTAGATCAAATTCTTGTTGGTTCTAAATGTAAAGACTTTATATTTAATAATTTAAATGCACAAGAACAAAATGAAGTACGTGTGAAAATATTAGATTTTTATTCAACGTTAGCAACAGAGATCATAAATAGACTGTCACTTTCAGGTATATTTACAGAATTTGAATTTTTATCTTCAGGAGTGGCTTTCGACAAAAATAGAAAAAAGATAATAGATTTTCCGCTTTTGTATAAAAAATATAAAAATACGTTAAATATGCCTGCTGCTATTAATGAATGGAGAATTCTGCCATTTTCATTTCATACTGATGAAATCGATGCATTGAAAAATTTACCTATTGATAAAATGTGGGGGAAAATTTCAGAATATAAAGATTTTAATGATATGTTTAAATTTGAAAATCTATTGCAACTGACAACTATCGTGTTGTCTTTACCGCATTCCAACGCTGAAGCAGAAAGAATTTTTTCGTATGTAAATGATATTAAAACAAAAAAACGAAACCGCCTCGGTGAAGAAACCTAAATGCAATGTGTTTAGTTAGGTCTTCATTTAGAGCTCTTAACCCTGCGTACTCGCGCTAAGATTTGTAATATCGTTGCTCGCGGGTGAGCGTTCTGCTCACCCGCCAGTTAAGTTTATCTGTTTGATATTTCAATGAAAAAAATACAATATAAAGCAACAACTAAATTTTATTGTAAGATAATATTTTGATTTCACAGTTGCCAACTATAAATCAACTGTTTAGTTCTGAAAAAAAAAAATTGACATACTCATCAAAATTTTTAGCATTAACACAGTTAGTCACTATCAGAATGCACACACTTAACACAAAAGTACGTTGTATGCTCTTTGCAAATCGCTTTTTGACATTTAGAGCATTTAATACTGATTTTCTGTTTTTTTTCTTGGGCAGTATCTGCACTTAAGTCTTTCTTCTTCTTGAACTGGTGCGTCTGTTTCTTCAACCATCGATAGTGGTTCTAACTTTTTCTTAATTTATAATTTTAGTAGGTATGGTAAGTTCATAGAAGCACGTTCTGCCATATGTGGTCTCGTTAATTCAATAGCCAATGTTTTCAAATTCTAAGTTTCCCTCTTATTCCACCGTATAGTTCCTACAAAAGTAAGCTTTTGAGTTTCTAGAAGATATTTGGCCAAGGGAACAAACGTAAACCAGTTATCGCAAGTTAAATTTTTCCCTGTGTTAGCAATTGGTTCAACGAGACGCTTTACAACACTAGCAGAACTGTTGTCTACTTGAAATGTACCTTCCGGTTGCTTTCCAGCGTAAATTTCCATTTTCAAAGTGTAAAAGGAGCGAGCACCGACCAGAGAAAAAAATTTTATTCTATACTTATTTGGCTTACTTGGAATGTATTGCCGAAAACCGCAACGCCCTTGAAACGCTTCCAGCATCTCATCAATGGTGCAGTATTCACTTGGTGTGTAGCAAGCATTGCATCGCTCGTTAAACTAATCAAAAATTTGTCTTATGAGAGCCAGCTTGTCTATTCCTTTCCGTTTAGTTCTGGTATTGAAATCGTCGAAACGAAGAACACGAAGTAATAGATAAAACCGATTTTTAGACATCACTAATCTGAAAGTCTCGGGAGTAGTTCCATCCGTATTCCATAGATTGTCTAAATTACTGTGTGACGATTTAAGTACCCCTACTAAGTATAAAAGTCCAAAACAAGCTTTTATTTCATTTACATTAGTGTCCAGTACATCTCGCTCACGTGTATAATTCGATCGAAGGTTCTTCAAATATGCATTAGTGCAATTTACAATTTCGGTAATGATTTGTTTATTAAACAATAAACCCCATGCTTCGTAAGGACATTTAGGATCCCTTGCTTCTCACTTTACGCCAGGGAGGTGAGTGACTATGTTATGACGGCGAGTACGACTAACTTTTTGGTTACGGTGAACTTTCCAAGTTGTTTTTCTGTCTTTTCCTACGTAATTATAGGATCGTCTTCTTATTCACAACATGTTGTAACAACAGAATCAACAGGCGATTCATCTCCAGATGTTTCAAAATCAGTCAGATGATCAAGATGGTTTTCAACTAAATCCTCATCAGCTAACTTCGGAAGCTCTACTTGATTTCTATTCGCAATCTTCTCTTCTCTCTCTAATTCTTTATAAATTTTTAAAAGCTGTGCTTCTTCTTTAGGCTCTATTTTTAAAACTTGGGTGACTAAAATTGTGTTTATATTGTCATTCAAACAATTAATACAAAGCGCGATTCAATAAATACCTTCAATTATTCAAAAAATATAAAACGCAACCACCAGAACAAGTTGTAACACCAATACCCGCACAGTGTGCACTGCGCTCAGCTTAACATAATCAACTACCTAGACACTTCTTAGTCTCAGTTCTCAGTTTCTTATACGTACACTTAGGATTAGGTAGACGGACAAGTCCGTACTTGTCGAAATGTCACGTTTGCACACAATATGTTACAATGGTGAGCGCCGCGCTCATCCCGCGGGCAACGCAGGGTTAATACAAATTGTACAAAATTTAAACCTACAGAACAACATTTTACGAATTATATTTATAACAATAAGGTTTAAAAAATAGTTATATATTTTACATTTTTAATCTGTACATACCTAATAAAAATAAACAATATTTGTCTATTTATGTGTTTATTTTAAACACTGGGTTTTTTATTTATAGAGCATTTTGTTACCAAAAAGGGAATTTGTAAGCTTTGTGGTGGGAATTTTGCAGTGACAGACCTGGCAACACTGCGAAGACATTCGAGCGGGTAATTTTGTGTAGAGCTAACAATACGATAATGGTTTTTGTATTCAGAAGTGTGATCGGCATATCGACATCAAAAGGCATGGTACCGGAAGTAGATGGCATTGACAATGCAGAGATTCGATTACAAGCAACCGCCAAATCCAGAAATCACCTCGCAGGCGTGCGCAGGGAATATTTTTCCGGCAGGTTACGATTCAACAGCGATAATACTGTCGCAAATGGATCGAATGCTTCGAATAATCGAAAAGCACCAAGATCAACTAAAGCAGCAGCTTACGCCGATATTTAATAACATGATTAGAGAATTTAATGGAGAGGTTAATCATGTTGAAGCAGTGGATTGGCTCGAGCAGTTAAACTTGAGTGCATCAATAAACAATTGGTCAGACCAGTGGTTGTTAGAAACGACAAGACTACATTTGACGGAAGCAGCACGTAGTTGGTATGCTACACGAAGAGTTAACATTCACAACCTTGGAGATTTCGAGAGAGCATTTAGACGCACATTTGTAGATGTCTTCAGTACGACTGAAAAATGGGAGAAAATGCGGAAAAGGATACAGACTGTCAACGATTGAATGAGTTCCTGTGTAAACGACAAACACATGTTGTGCAGTTCGTTAGGTTTGCCTTTTTCGGAAATAAATGAACAGATTTTGTCCGGCATTGCGTGTGCAAATACTGTAATAGGATTAGCGGGAAAAAATCATGTGAATATCAATGACTTGTATAGTGACATATTGATTTACGATATGTTGAATATCAGTAGAAAGGTTCGAACAAATAATTATAGCAAACCGGTTGATCGCGGCAGCGTGACTACTACTAAGTTTTCGGTACAACCGAAAGAAATCGCCGAAAATTCAAATAGCGATAGCGTAAAACAAGTTGTTTGTTTTAAGTGCAAAAACGTGGATCACAATTGGAGAAAATGTTCGGTGAAGAAATCGGAACTAGAATGTTCTAACTGTAAGGAAATATGTCACACGAAACGTGAATGCACCAACCGAAAGATGATGGCGGTCGACATCGTTTCAACTACAGGGTCAATCGACAAATATTTGCACGAGGTTTGTGTAAATGGTTACAGTGTCAATTGATACGGGTTCTAGCGTGTGCACTATCAGTCGGGATGCATTGCAAAAGTGTAGTCACGATTACTAAAAATCGAATTGTTTGGGTTTGGTAGCGGAAAAACACCGACGGTTAATTGTGTAGGCGTAACGCTTGCAAAGCTTAAGCTTGATGAGATCGAAGTCGAAGTGTCATTCTGTGTGGTACCCGATAGGGTACAAAGTGTAGATGTTTTAAATGGGCGAACATTTACCGACCTAGAAGACATTGCGTACATCAAAATAGGAAACACACTTAAATTCTGTTGGAAACATGAAATGCCTTTTAGAAACTTGGATTTAATCAATACAAAGGAACTGTACATATAACAGATAAGACAATTTTACACGCGGGTGAGATGATTTTAATACGCGTACGATGCTTAAATAGTGAACTTGTTGTGCCAATTTTGAAGACTAATAGCGAAGATACTGAAATACAAGAGGGAACGAAGATTGGGCAGATTAAAATCAGTAATAATTCAGGAGCGTCAAAAATTTACGTGACGACAAAACGGGAGATATATCTACAAAAGACATTAACGTACCAGATGGCACCGAAGACTGGGTGCGCGATAAATTGAAAACCTTATGTAATAAATACCGTGAGTGCTTTGCTTTTAATTAAAGAGAGCTTGGAAGCACTAACTTAATGGAAATGGTCAATAGAAGGACCGAAGAACCGGTACGAGTGAAACCGTATAAGGCGTCTGCAAGTAAAAGACGGGAATTGCTAGTGATACGACTTCGTCGTACGCTTTTCCATGCCTACTAGTGCTTAAGAAATCAGGAGAACCAAGATTAGTGATTGATTATCGGGCTTTAAATATGCAAACTACAAAAGTTAATTTTTCTATACCTACCATAAAAGAACAATTTGAAGGACTTATTGGATGTAGACCACACACGCGCATACACACACGTGCACATCATCCCACATACAGCACCCAATATCCTGAGGATGCCAGTTTCTTGGCCAATTCATAGATGCTATTTAAACAATATCCATGGAATATCATAAAAATGATATCTTTAGAAGATCATTAAAACTATATCCGTAGGATATCTTTAATTGGCTTTTCAACTGTTTTATAGCTAATGCTTCACGCTTTTATTTCGTTTTTAGGTATAAACTCAAATGTCGAGAAAACTGATGACGTTTTTTAAAACAGTTTTATCTACAGAAAAAGTGTTGTACTGTCGACGTTCGGAGACCCCTTAATTCCATTTTATAGGTTTTTCGGAAATTAAAAGTATGTACTATTATTTGATGTATTACTTCATCGTACTGAGTTATTATAATATCGATGATCGTTTTATGAAGATTATACCACATTATAACACGGTCATTTCTTGACTAACTTTGAGTATCAATAACTTCTAAGTCTTACCTTATTTTAAGAATGAATTAGTTTACGCGATGGCCTAACATGTTTTTTTACAGTTTTCATTAATGAAAACAAATATTTAAATTTTGAAAAAGCTATAAAGCGGTGACTGCATAAAAATGCTATATTTTAGGCAACCCACTATACTTAAAACATAGCCTTAAAAAAACTCGTATATTTTAGAAAAATCTTTACCTAATGTATTTACAAAAGTAATTAAACAAGCAATTCATATCAACTAGTTCTGTATGTATGTATGTATAAAAAGAAAACTAAATTTCACAAATGCGTTATTAGGTTTTATCAAACGTGTCACAATTTATTTGAGTTAAAATATATAAATAAATATAATCTAATTATAAAATTTTATATTACTCTTTCTCATCTTTATTTTGTGATACTTTTACTTCTGCTACATTAACTTTTGGAATTACATTAGAGAATTTCTTTAGCTTAGCTACGAAAAATCCATCCATGTTATGCGTATGTGGGTAAAATCTTCTAGTCAATTTCATATTGGGATGAAACCTATGTTGTTTATAAGTAGTAAAACCTTCTGTGCCGAATTCTAATCCTGTTTGTACTAAAGTAACATTCCTTCGTTTAAGAGCGTAATCAATAACACCTTCATTTTCCTCTACTAAAACTGAACAAGTCGAATACACAATATAACCACCAGTGCCTGATTTTGCATTAACAGAATCGATTATGGCAAGTAATAACTCTCTTTGCAGAGTATAGCAACGTTGAATGTCTTGCTGGTCTTTACTAGTTTTACGCTTTGATCTTTAGCAATAACCCCAGTACCAGTACACGGTGCATCCAAAAGCACTCTATCAAATCCACCGTCATTATTGCTGGAAACTTTCTTCCATCTACTGTACAGATTGTAGCATTTATAACACCCATCCTGTGAAAATTGCCAACTACAGCCTTAATTCGATCTTTATTAACATCATTTGCAACCAACACACCAGTATTTTTCATTACGGATGCAATGTGCGAGGCTTTTCCACCAGGTGCTGAGCACATATCTAAAACTCGTTCATTTTCTTGTGGGGCTAACGCCATTACTGGTAATAAACTAGAAGCACCTTGTATAATGTAATGTCCAGCTAAATACTCTGGTGTTGCACCCATTGGTACTTGAGATGAATAAACAACTAGTCCAACTTTGCTCCATTTCCCAACGGGATCCAAATTTACTCCACGATTAATTAAAGCTTGTGCTAAATCCCGTCTCCTTGTTTTTAAAGTGTTTGTGCGTATTGTAAGTGGTCTTTCTACTTCACTCGCCTCTAGAAATTCTAACAATTCTGACAAAGAAAATAAATCCATAAATTTTTCCATCAAAAATTCATTATAACTATAGTAATTACATAAGTCTTTTCTAATTAAATTTATGTAATCTGCACGTGAATGCCTATCATCTCTTAACTTGTTAAAATCTGACAGAACTGTTATAACGTCTCTAATGCGTTGTTGAATATCTTGCAAAGAAATTTGTTCATTGTCGATATCATTAGGAAACTGAAATATTTCTTGTCCAGCAATGTTTAGTTTTAATTCTTCTTCAGCAAGTTTCTGATCTTGTTTTTGTTTTCTTTTTAGCTTTTTCGCTTTCTTTTCTATAGGTAATAGTTCTTCATCATCTTGATCTTCATTATCTTCTT
Organism: Aquatica leii; assembly: GCA_035610365.1. Lineage (NCBI taxonomy): Eukaryota > Metazoa > Arthropoda > Insecta > Coleoptera > Lampyridae > Aquatica > Aquatica leii. Next base: position 69,050,695 of record CM069436.1, read on the forward strand.
CAACTGAATTTGTGTCAAATTCATCATCCTCGTCACTATCAGAAACATCATTTAACGATGAGACTTTTAGATTATCGTCACTGTCCTCATCTTGAAAGTCTTCCTCATCGTCGTCTTTTGAAGATTCATCATCCTCATCGCTCTCTTCTTCTTTTTTAAGTTTTTTTGGTTTCAACCATTTTTTATTATCATCAGAAAACTCCTTCATTTTTGGAATGTCGTCTTTGTCATCGTCAAGATCGCTATCCTGATGCAACTGCACATAATTCCTCTTACGCTTTTTACTTTGGTGCGACTCTTTTAATGTGTGTCCATTTGTCTTCTTATCCTGAATTTTCACTTCCGTTTGTATCTGCGACTTTTCCTTTTTTGCTTGTTTTAGAGCTTTAATTTTTACTTTCCTTTCGGTTCTTTTCTGTAACCGTTTAATAGCTCGTTGTTTCTGTCTGTGAGTTGGTTTTTTATCAGATTCTTCTACAAAGATACAGTTAAATATAAATAATAACAAATTGCGTGTATACCTGTGAGAGTTTTGGGAAATATTGGATCCTTTTGTTTTTTCGCTTTTCTTCCAGGTCCCCGTTTCGTTTGGGTTTCATTAAATTTTGCTTTTCTTCCCATTTTCGCAGTTAATTGTTGGTGATTATGTTTACACGTGTTTCTAATACTAACACGGTGGTCTGAAGGAAATGTGAGGTTAAGTGTTTAATTCTTGTTTTCGGATGTGGTTCTACTAACACCTACGTGAATATTTATTTCAACTCTAACAAATAGAAAACATTATTTTTTTATATATAAATATGTAGTTGTTGTTTGGTTTATTTTGCATAACAAAAAATCCCAATAATATCCGATACAATGCAACTGCTTCGTTTGGTCTGTAGTTTTTTTAGAGTTTTTTGCATCTGTTTTCTAAAATATTGTGTACTGTTTTAAACAAGTAAACGTTGCTCGATATTGTACTAAATTTTTGAAATAGACTCAATCAGCAAGGAAACGTTTTTTTTTTCATCTTTTAAAAACGTTACAACGTTTTAAAATAATTGAAATAAATAATGCTTTTCAAAAAATGTTTTTGTTGCATTTATAAATATTTGATTTAAACATTGCTATTGACATATTTTAAAAATATTTTTTATTAACATAAAAAGCGTTTTTATTTTTACTTTATTAGAAATTATACTTTTGCTTTTTCTTTTATATTGAAACGGACCGACAGTGTGAGAACGTCATAAAATAAAGCCGAAGTAACCACATATGTCCAGAAAAAAAAACTATTTGTTATCAGTGAATCGAGACGAAGGTGACAAGTTAATCCGCTAACATACAACCACCATATTCTGCAGGCTAATATGTTGATTCGTTCCACCGTCGGTGGGAATAAGTCTTAAGAAATGAAGCAAATCATTTGAATATGGAAAATCGGGCGGTTTCGATTTAGGCATAGTTTACAAGAACAACACTTTCAAATGCCTGGTATAATATTACAAAAGCGACAAAGCGACTCTTGACCGAAAAAGGCCGCAATGATCATCAAAAGGACTCGACCGAAACCCACATGTTCGACAAAACCCCTAATTTATGTTCAGATTATGAAATACGTTTAAGCAAGATAATAATTTATGAAGTCTAATTTTCCAATTTTTATAAATAAAACTATCAGTAATCACTAGTTTAAGTCATAAACGCTTTCAATGTAAAGAACGAAACTATGTAAAACAAAATTTGAGTAAAAATTTTAAAGATTGAAATTGTATAAACAGGCAACCAATTGTAAAAATTATTAGCGTTTGAGTTAAGATTGAACCTATGATCTATGTTAAAGTAAAGTTTAACTATTTAATGCATGTTTATAGTCAGTAGCGCTTTAGTTCATTGTTAATTACAAAGCAAATTGCGAAATCGGTAAAATTTAGTCCAGTTGAAACCCCCAGCGTCATCTAGTACCAACGTGGTAATAGCTTAAGGGTAGAAAAGGGGATGACGCCGCCTTCGAGAGAATGAGTAAAGGAGAGAAACCAATTGGCAAATTTGGTACTGAGAGAGTTTGAAAACTTAACCAATCAAAAAAGGCGATTTTAGAAATAAGTCAAAATTGCGCACAATGTAGGAGGAGAAAAAAATTTTAAACGAAAGTTTTAAAAACCCTAACGCGAAGCAAAAAGGGATAGATTGTATAGATTGCTTGATTGATTCATTGATTGATTCGATTGCGGACCGCATACGGGAGTTTTCTTTTAATCGTGTCTCGCGAAAAGAGTTTAGTTACTGAACTTAATTGAGTTAACTTCGGGCTTAAACCTTTTAGTGTGTAAACGGGTTATAATTTTGTGTTCGGGGATGTTTGTATAAAAATTCATTTAACTTTAATTGTATTTTTATGTCATATAGATTTTAAACTTAAATTGTACGCTACGGATCGTTGTTTAGCTGTTAAGTGACACATTATTAAGTGAGTGTTAACGTGCGTCCCGTCAAGACCTAAAAAGTCGCGGTACTTGGTCTACAATTAAGGAATAGGCGCCATATAAAAAGGTCAGAAATTTTGTTAAATTTATTTGAATGTGCATTTATAAGTTTATTCGATTATTGTACGAGAGATGCGATGAATTGAGATACTGTCTAACGCGACAAAATTGAGAATAATTATCTAACATAAATCTTACCATTTAAACATTTGTATTCTCTTGGAAACGGTGAGAGCAAGTTTAATATAATTTTGTTTGTTTGTTTTGTCTTTGGCAATTGACGTGTTGCTTTTAAAATTTGTTTTATTTCTTTTGCGCCAAAAGTTTACGCTGAGAACACCTAAAGAATTGAGTCCAAACATTAATTATTGCGCGTCGCGATATGTTTTCTTGCGAGTCCAGTCTGCTGTAAGTCTTCTTTAGATATGACAGGGACAGGGTATCGCGAACGCGACAAACTGTTGAAAAAGTCCAGTTTGTAAACTGTGGAGCAAATTTCCAAAGGTGAAATCTCCACTTTGAAACATTTACATCTGAAAGGGTGTGGCAACGTAGCTCGAATCGTGTCATAATCTCAGAAGCACAGGCTCGGTGAACCGCTATAAAACTCGGGTAAATCTAGTATTAGTAGTAATCGTTTGTTTCTGTTGCGTTCGAAATGCGCGTCAACGATTTAGAATATTGAGAAACAATTGCCAGGGATCACGTGGTATAAATTGTTTATCTAATTATCTACCATATCTAACCAAGATTTGGCTAAATTTCTGTTAGTTCTATTTTTGCTCTAACACTTATTGTAATTCGAAAATTGTTTCCGTTATAAGAAAGCTCTCAACCACGACAAAGTCAGCAAAAGAATGACAGTCAACGGACGTGAATCTCAATTGTTCGACCTTTCCTCGCCTAATATACTTGTGAAAGAAATTTTATTTATTTGAGCTTTAAGAATGTGACATTCGGTCTTGAAAAGATTTCAATGTGTCAAATAAAGTTTAATTTTTTTTGGAGATTTTGTTGCTTGCTTTTTGTTTCTTACCGTACATCGCTTGGAAAAAAGAACCTAAGTGTTACTAGCACAACCCTAGATATTCCCTATAACAGGCTTAAAATAAAGCTTAAATTCAATAAAATAAATTAAACTAGACGATCACACGCTACTATAATAATCTACACAGGTAAGAGAATTTTATTCATTGATTGAACTCGAAAATTTTTTAACAGAATTATTTATTTTCACATTCATTGCATTTTAAATTTATTATCTTGTCCGCGAGATGTCTTCAAAATTAAAACGGTGCGTTACAATATATTGTTTCAAAAACACAATTATATAAAATGTTGTTACATATTATTAATAAGTACATATTAAACCTTTTCGTTTTTTTTAATTTTGCAAATTTGAATTAAGTGCTTAATAACCGCGCTTGCGCAAAGTACCAGTTTCTACGTGATCGAATTATAGCGATTGTGTTAGTGCATAATTGACAGTGTTGTAAATTATCTATATAAATTTATATAGATAAATTAATCTAGATTAATATTTTTTATCTATTTATATGTATCTATATACTATCTAAAATATATAAGTTATATGTATCTGTATATATATAATTTTTTATTTAGATAAAATTTATAAAAATCCAGTGTTCCGTAAAATTCAAGTTACAATATGTATGTTTTTCTTCAGTAATTTCCCACATTCCATAGTAGTTCTTCAAATGAACTCCATCTATCGTTATTACTACCTAGATTATTTCATCTATTATCTGTTATCTATATAAAGTTTAGATAGTTTATCTATTATCTAGTACTAGATAATTCTTGCAAGAAAAAAAATTTATCTGTATCTATATAAATTAAAAATTATCTATTTACAACACTGATAATTGAATTATATTTTAAACAATTTCCATGGTATTAAGGCTAGTTTTTACAGATACGAAATTCGCAATTTTTATCTGAACAAAGATAGCGATTCGAAATTCGTGAAAAAGCTGCTTTCACAAATCCAATTTTTTAATAGTGACTTTAGTGTTTCACAGTTTGTAGGTTTGTAGTAAATAGATTTTTACTGCTAAAGTCTAATGAACTCAAATAGATACTTTTTGTATATCTCAGCGTTTTTGCATTTATTATGCTTTGTAAGTTTGTCCTGGCAAAAAAGTTTTGAAAAATTCTAATATTTATTGTTACAGTGGTACAATCAAACATTCATTTGATGTACCTGTAACTTCCTTTCAGGAACAAATTATCAGTAATCTAGTTGATAAGCCTGTTATTTAAAATGTTTTCATTTTTTCAGAACCTAAATAAACGTATTACACATTTATAATATTCTAATTTACAGTTATATACTTAAATTATTTTGAGTGACTGTAATGTAAAAACATTCTACTTACCCGGGGTAATAAACAAGTAACACCAACGTTTTTTGCACGAAATTGTGTAAATACGAAAATGAGAAATTGATAGAAACGTAAACGTTTTGCGACTGCTTAAAAAACCGTAAATGGCAGACGTTTAGCGAAGTTACTCTCAGGGAATAACAGTTACGTTTATTTAACATAATTGTTCATTTATGGTTGGGTGTGATATGCGCACAATGTTTCGTGTTAGCTCGGTTACAGCGCAAAAATAATGTTTTTTAACGTTAATAATTTTATGTTAAGTAATTAACATCATTGGTAATTTTTGTTTGGATGGAATGTTGTGTGACGATATCAAGTTTCGTGATGTTTATAAAACTTTTTTTAGAGACGGTGTTTTAAAATCTTTTTTTCTGGCTAGATTGGCAGTTCTTATATGTTTTTTCAAACAATCAAAGAAAAATATTTAAAAACATCGATTTTGCTAGAACTCCTAGAGACAACATCTAAGAGAGATGACGATAGACTCCATGTTTCTTTAATAATTCCGGAAAACCCCACACTATTGGCGAAGAACTTATTCTACCAGCTGTAAGAGAGGTAATACACGTACGTATTACACAAACCAGTTTTCGATATTACAAAATTCAACTGAGTTATAATACTGTTACGCATTTTAAAACTAATTTATTTATCTATACACAAAATATTTATACGTTTATAACTATACGCAGTGTTGTAAATAGATAATTTTTAAATTATATAGATACAGATAAATTTTTTTTCTTGCAAGAATTATCTAGTATTAGATAATAGATAAACTATTTAAACTTTATATAGATAACAGATAATAGATGAAATAATCTAGGTAGTAATAACGATAGATAGAGATAGATAGAGTTGATTTGAAGAACTACTATGGAATGTGGGAAATTACTGAAGAAAAACATACATATTGTAACTTGAATTTTATGGAACATTAGATTTTTATAAATTTTATTTAAATAATTTAAATAAAAAATTATATATATACAGATACATATAACTTATATATTTTAGATAGTATATAGATACATATAAATAGATAAAAAATATGAATCTAGATTAATTTATCTATATAAATTTATATAGATAATTTACAACACTGACTATACGAACTAATTATATCTAATACTATTTAATAAAAACGCTTACAGTATAATTTATATATAGCGCTATCACTGACACGAAGATAAGATAAAGTCACACACTTGTTTAACACTTATTGTTTACGGTTAAGTCACGTACCAGATTATTTATCTCACACGCGTTAAATACTTATTTATTTAGTAGACTTGAATAATCTTCTTAACACTGCCGTCTTCCGCCACTGCCGAAGTGTCATCAAGACTAAGCTCTGATGAAACACAAAATGAATGTTGTTGTGTAAAAGAATTACAAGCCACGGGGTCTATAAGGGCAAAACCAAAAATTGTCTTAATGGCGACGGGACCGTTGATTTGGACATTTTCGTTTTCATAGCGCAAGAGACAAGTGGAAATACATCAGCACGTAACAGGAGATCAATATTCCTGGGGATGTTCCAGTCGGAATCTGCCAAATTTATGTTTCTAAACCGAGGTTGTTCAGGAATTGCTACACTTGAAAGCTTCGAACAAATACGACGAATTATGGTAGTTGGAGTGCGCAAAGTAGTTTCAGATGAGCCTACTGGCCAAATATTACAAGTCTGTCTACGAGCGGACCTAATCGATGTACCACGTAAGCAGAGGTTTGGTACTGATGAACGACTACACAAAATACTAAAACAATTACGACAATGCTTGGTGATCAAGTGCTCTAAAGATTTGAAACTTTTCCCAACAATCCCAAACTTTAAGACGATCAGTTGCTAGAAGCGTAATTATATGATTATTATTGGTGGACTTCCTACTTGAGGTCAAAAGTGCAGAAGTGTCCGTTAAATCTGTCGCCAAATGCAAAGATTCTTTTAAAAAAAGTTTTCTGAAAATGCAACAACGAATGGTGTGCAATGCCGACAAATAGCTTTCGAATTGCAAGATTTAACCTAATATGTTGGACTTAAACACTTCAAATATACTCATGCGAATTTGACAAAAATATAACGATCATACAGAAGCTGTTGATTGATTTTCCGTTTTTGTATTTGGCAGAACGTATAGATTCAGTGCTGTTACGAGCTTCATCAACCGACTAAAAATTATTATTGGTCGGGATTTGCGGTTACTACTCACAAATATTGACCCGGACGTAAATACACTCATAACATTCTATCAGGTACATCCGCCATTAAATTTTTTTTTTGTATTTTAAAACAAAATTTATAATTTTCATAAATACTTCTTTAACAAAATGTTTTATTTATATTAATATTTTTACGTCACCATTTACCATTGAAGACATCAAAATTAAATTTGTAATTAGTTTTGACTATATGGAAACCGAGGTCCTTAGGGGAGTGGGCCAAAATAGTTTGAGGACCACAGCACTGGTCTAAAAGTATACTATATAATTAAAAATATTTACTTAAATAATAAATTCAATTTTTTACTTAATAAGGAACTTGATCTTGATTTAAAATTATTTCATTGATTGAACCAGTGTTTTTAATTTACCCAAAATAGGTATACTTATATTATTTCATTTTCATTTGTTATTATTTTGTTGTTTAATTTTTTTTAATAGAAAGAAAAGGAATTTCTTATTTATCGACATTCTGAAAGAAAATACTATGTTTATTTAGTAGTAACGTAGTAGTCATTACTAAATTAGTAGACAATAAAAAAATAGATAAACATCAGTAATTACGAAAACGAAATTGTTGTTTGACAACACGCTAGTGCATATTATTAATGTAATATGAAAGTAGTTTTATCGATTAATTGTTACCGTTTTAAAAAAAATTAGTAACAAACTTAACAAAGTTTGACACATTCTGTAAATTTTTTTGCGCAAAACAAAATAAATTCTGTGAAATGAAGATCAGCTGATTAGACAACGATGCGATTGATGCGAAGTTAGTCAAATGTCAAAAATATAATTAAACGATTCTCATAAAATTGTTTTCTACTTTTATGTTTTTTTTATTTTACGTTTTATAATGGAAGAGTAATGGGTATTAATTAACGAGAAGTAACGCTTAGTGATGATTTAATTTTTTATGAAAATTTCATAGTGTATCTTTAGTACGATCAAAATTAATTGGACAATGGCAGAGTCAACACCACCAGCAGTGTCAACAACAATAGGAGACGATTATGATGTTTCGATAAAAGTCTTACGTCCAAAAACCGTTAACTTACTTTCGACTCTTTTAAATCCACCTAAAATTATATTAACCGAAAAGGGATTGCCACGGTCTGTATTTTTACTACGTCTTATTCATAATTGATTTGTTATTATTTTAGTGATTGGAATGGTTTAGCAGAAATGGTAGGAATACGTGGTGAACAAATGCCTAATTTGCAAAACGATCCAGATCAAACAAAGAAACTTTTACATTTGTGGTACGAGAAAGACAAAGAAGGAAGTACGATTGAAAAACTTTTTCTGTTTTTGGAAGATCTAGATCGTTTTGATGTCATAGAAGATACGAGAATTTTAATTGGTAAATATTACGTGTATTTAGTTCGTACTTATCATTAAATTATTAAAATAATCATGGCAAATGATGTAATCAGTAAATATTGATAACAGTCGCATGAAATCATAAAACTGTTGTAATTTTATCTTCATTTATGGCTGTTTTTAGTTAATTACGATTTTAGTGTTTATATCAAGTTTGATTGACTTTGTAAAAATTATTTGCATCTAGCAATATCATTTTCTGGGAAACTGATTTTTCTATTAATTCATGTCTTCAATAATTTTATGTGATTTGTTATATTCAAGCGCAATTAGTTACCAACTTCAAGCATTTTTAAATTAAATCTCTTGTTCATTATTATCTCTCTAGCGATCTTATTCACACATTTGAAATATTGCTTTTTTCTAATTTTCTAAAAAATTGCATATAAGATTATTAGCAGTTATTTTTAAAAAGGGTTTGAGACAATTTGATGTTGATACTATTGAGTAAAGTGAGTGTAAACAACTGTAAATGCACCAAAACTTAAGTTCACTATTCATTAATACGTTTGTTTTTTATTTGTGAAGACAGCTTTTAAAAAATATTAACTTAAAATTTTGTTTCTACTATTTGTCAAACTATTTCTTCACAGTGAAAATATTTGTTCTTTTCTTCAGTGTATTTAATAAGGAATGGTTTTAATATACAAAACTTTATCGAGTTTATTCAAGTATACTTTGGATATCTTCAGTAACTAAAGCTAATATAGTCTCAAAACTTATTCTTTTTTTAAATTAATAGAAAGCAGACTGTAAAGGTAGATATGTTCTTGAATAAAGTCATTTCCCAGTATAATTTTCTCAAATTTTGAATAACCTTTCTGTCTGCTCTCGACCTATTCCAAAAACAGTTCATAATATCATAAATAATTGACACTTTGTGATAAACCGATTTTTTTGAGGGTTTGTTTCTTACGTGGTTTTACATTATTAAGGCTTGTAATTAAATCTTTTTTTTGCATAAAATGCAGAATATTTCCATTTTATTTTTTTCATCGGCCTTTAGTTATGTAAATTGCGTCTCCTATTAATTTTTATACTCTACTTTCCTCTTCCGCTTTTTTTGTGGTTTTTCGTTATCAGTATTATCGGAACGCTTGATTCGCTTATTATGTTTATGAAAAGACAATATCAAAGCAATACATTTACTTGGTTTGACGCTACAGAAAACCCAAAAAATACTTTTTGTATCTCCTAAAGAACGCAGGAATGCAACCTGTCTTAACCCTAGAACACTAATACGTCCATTAACTTGGACCCCCCCCCCAACAGAAAAAAGAATCAGACTTCTTGACAAAATTAGTGCTAATTATGTGCTAATTTGTTGCCGTATTCAAAATTTTGTTGCTTAAGAACAGCAGTAAATTAGAAATGAAATTGGTAGGGCCAGTTTAACGTAAAGCTGGACCACCCCCCTCAAAAAAACTTATTGCGTACAAAAAAACGAACTAATGTCAGGCGGAAATTTGTTGCTAATTTGTTGCTGTAAAATAGCATTAACGAATTTGCGAGATTCGCAAAAAAAAGTTATGTATTTTTTTACATATCAAAATGATGTAAAAGACTAACCATACATGATTTGAGCTTCATTAAAAACAGATAGCGATACAAAATTTCTTATTAAAACATCAAACATTTTAACAAAATCTAAATTAAAACTATCAGACATACCCTCTACCCACTCCTCTAAAATAACCACGATGCGTTCGCCACCCTGGCGCAAGTTAGTTTCATAATCTTTATTTATATTTGAATTTACATCTTGCTCAAATAATTATTACGTACAATTCTTCTTCGCACTATAATTAACAGTAATTTATACATAATCGAATTTGTTACTAACTATAAACAATAAAAAACGATGGAGAATCGATGTGCTCTGACGCGGGACTTTTCATGTTTTACTTTGCATAATCCATTCGTTGCTTAAATTTTTACTACGTAAAATTGTTCTTTGCACTATAATCAACAGTAATTTATACATAATCAAATTTGTTGCTAACTATAAACAATAAAAAACGATGGAGAATCGATATGCTCTGACGCGGGACTTTCCATGTTTTAATTTGCATAAACAATTTGTTGATTAAATTGTTACTACGTAAAATTGTTCTTTGCACTATAATCAACAGTAATTTATACTTAATCGAATTTGCTGCTAACTATAAACAATAAAAAACGACCTAGAATCGATGTGCTCTGACGCGAGACTTTTCATGTTTTAATTTGCCTAAACAATTTGCTGCTTACATTGTTACAACGTAAAATTGTTCTTTGCATTATATTTAACAATAATTTATATATAATCGAATTTGTTGCTAACTATAAAGAACAAAAAACGATGGAGAATCGATGTGCTCGGACACGGGACTTTTCATGTTTTAATTTGCATAAACAATTTGTTGCTTAAATTGTTATTATGTAAAATTGTTCTTTACACTATAATCAACAGTAATTTATACATAATCGAATTTGTTGCTAACTATAAATAATAAAAAACGACGTAGAATCGATGTGCTCTGACGCGAGACTTTTCATGTTTTAATTTGCCTAAACAATTTGTTGCTTACATTGTTACAACGTAAACCTGTTCTTTGCTTTATAATCAACAGTAATTTATTCATAATCGAATTCGTTGCTAGTTAAATAAGCAACAAATTGTTTATGCAAATTAAAACATGAAAAGTCTCGCGTCAGAGCACATCGATTCTCCATCGTTTTTTATTGTTTATAGTTAGCAACAAATTCGATTATGTATACATTACTGTTGATTTTAGTGCGAAGAACAATTGTACGTAATAATTATTTGAGCAAGATGTAAATTCAAATATAAATAAAGGGGGTCCAGCTTTGCGTTAAACTGGCCTCACCCATTTCATTTCTAATTTACTGCTGTTCTTCTTGAGAGACAAAATTTTGAATACGGCAACAAATTAGCACATAATTAGCACTAATTTTTTCAAGAAGTCTGATTCTTTTTTCTGTTGGTGGGGGGGTCCAAGTTAATGGACGTAACACTAATACGATTTTTATGCTCGTTAATACTAAACTGTCGTAAACATTACGATTATACAAAAAAAATCTTTGGTTAAGTTTTATTTACAAAAATACATAAAAAATAGGGTCAACTAAATACATATAACATAAAATAAAAACGTTGTGTTTGATTATTCTGAATAGCACAAAGTGTAGAGATTTTCGCGATGTTCCGCACAGATCGCGTATTTGCAATGGTCGCAATAATTTTGTGCCATTCTTCGAAATCGACTGTTTCAATTTCACAAATATCCGTGCAATTGGACCGTCGCAAATTTGGGATTGTCAGTCAATGTCGCTTTTAATTGCATTACCGTCTTTTAAATACACAACAAAAGGGTGTACCTTGGCTTGGTCATTTACCCAATGGTATCCTTAAATTTGATTCTGAACCAAAAATGTGAAGTTTTCGGAGAAATCTGCTACTATGACACATTCAGTATTTGTAAGATTTTCTTTAATGGTTTTCAGAACTCTACCTTTTACTTTTGACACAAAATGATTACTTTTGACATTTGGTAGATGGTCCACCAAGCATTCAAAGAATTCATCTCGTCTTTTGATTACTGTTATCATTTTGACCTGCCAGTTTTTACCCATTCGTTGAACATGTCAACTAATGTTTGTATATCTGGATGTTTGTTCCAAATATTCATCATACAATCATGATTATTTATGTCACAAACAACCAGTTCCATCAGATCTTTGTAAGAAACATTACGTTTTGCTTCATCAATCTGATAATAAATACATACATTGTGCATCTCTGATGCTCCAACTAAAATACACCATTTCGAGGGTAAGGAGCAAAACTTTTGCAATACGCGTTAGCGTCTTGCCTGGACACAATCTATTGTTTTCATCATCATAAAATTGGATGACTTTTTGCACTGTATCTGCTTTAATTTTGGTTCCTGATTTTTTGCTTAACTCAGGAAGTATTCTTTGTTCCTTTACACAAACTTGTATGTAAGTTTTATCAAACGACCGCTGACTTTGAATTCTGATGTTATCTTATGTCTTGACCATTTCGGAAGTAAACTTAATATTTTCACTTTTTCATCATTGGTTGTAACTTTACATTTATCTTTTAAGGATTGAATTAGTTCTAAGTACACCTCAGTCAAAGCACAGTTGTCATATCTTTCATGTTGATCAAAGCTTGTTTGATTAAAACAGTCTTCAAGATTTTTCCGCAGCTTTTCAGATACTTTGTGGACTTTCATTTCAATGGCTTTAAAAGTTTTTTTTATTATTGCTTAGCTTCCTTAGTTTTGATGCAGGAGATACACCAAGAGCTGTACATGCTGAGTCTAACTGACAAATCTTTTCTTCCTGTGGTATAAAGATTTGATCAATTTTATCGCATTGATCTACATCCATATTTTAAGTTTCTGCTTATTGATTTTTCTGGTATTAATTCAACAGGATATTGTTTTGGCATCCTTATTTGGTCCCATGAAATTTCTCTTAAACCTTTAGTTACAGTTACGTTTTTTAAAAGGGTCACAGCACGATTTACCGAACAGATGATGGTACTTCAAGTTGTATTTCTTCTCATGGTAGTCACAAATTGTTGAAGCGGTAAATGGCAACCTCGGCTTTAGCAAAAGTTGTTTTTCATCGTCAAAATTCTGCATATGTTATGTCTTTGGAAACAAGGCCATAAGAGTTTTTATGGCACAACTCTCCAATGCATATTCCAATAGAACACGACTGCATATTTAATAAAAATTAATGAATAAAAAATAGTTGTTAATATCTGAAATTCGCTGAACTAATTTAACTATAAAATTTTAAAAAAAATTATAAATTAAACACTATATTACAATATATACATTACACAACACTATCAAACTAGACTGCACTGTTCACTGGTAGTGTTGACAGACAAGACATCACCACTGTACTGACCTGTACCGATACGCTTGCAACTTGTCACAACGTGAAAGCTACAGTTGCTCACTTGTTGATTTCTTGGCCTTGGGAGTTATTTAAAATTGACTTGAAATTCTTTATCATACTATGCATTTTTTTTGTTTTTATACTTTTTTCAATAAAAAAATAATCAAAATTTAATTGAGTCGATTCTAATTATAAATAGAACCACAATAGACAGTTGCTTTCAAGAGCAGTTTTCAAGTATTGCACTTAAAAACATTCAAATAGTCAATAGAACATAAAAAATAGAGCAGACTGTTAGAAAAACAATGGTGTTTGAATTATTAGCCTATGACACTGATCTCTATAATAATATGGATAGCTGATACTTATGAGAAAAAAATTTAAATATGGGATTAGACTGCGTGGAAGACAGCGCCACACAATACTGAGATTAGAACTAAATTAAACGAATTTTACTTGACAACAGTACCGGTATTTTTCTAACCAAAAAAATTTTCTAATCATTCATTTTGTTCAAATTGCACAGCAATTTACGAAATTGCATAAAACTTTGTGAAATTTAATGACTTTAATCAAATTATATTTAGTTTCAATAAGATTATACAAAAACCACACAGTTAAACAGTCATTCTAACTCGCTTAAGAATTAATTAATCACACATGCTTAACACACTGTAGATTTAACCATCAAACGCAAGAAATCAAGAAAATTAAAGAACATAACATACGTGTTGAAATATAGAATCCAAATCACAAGCTAGTACTGATGCGCCCAAACAATTTTTAAAATATTTTTAAACATACTAATCTATTTAGAAAATATCTTACAAAAATATTAATATTTATGACAAATGCACTGACAATTAAACTGTCACAAAAAAGTATGGTTAGCGCTACATTTTAGTTCCTGTCTCAGTAATGAGTGGCGCTGATGATTTCTCTAAAGGTGTCAATGTCATACTACAGTATCAGCTATCCATATTATTATAGAGATCAGTGGCCTATGACTTACGTGTCCTGACAAAATGAGTTTTCCGTTAGAGCTTACAAACTCAATCGACATGCCCGGAGGGGAGGAATAAAGATAGTTGCCATTTTCAAACGGTCGACTCTAAAAAGCTAAAGAGCTTACAAACTCAAACATCGGCATTCCCTATTTTTAAACGGTTGATTCTAAAATTATTTAAAAAATTGTTTTGACCTATTGATTCCATAGGTAATTGATTGTAAAAATATCATTTTTTTCTAAAATGGCCACTTTGAACAACTTGATATGGATTGACTCTGTAGCAATTCCGAGGGGATTTTCTTCTTGTTTTTTCGTAATGTACCCAAACTAGTTAGTTTATATGGTTCTCTCAACATTTGTTGGACCAGAGGAACTGACGTAAACTTATTGTCTATGGTAATATTTCGGTTACTACCATGGTTCGATTTTGTCATATTTATGCCGTATTTTGACGGCTTGCTAGGAATACACATCCTATAATAAATAATTTAGTATATAAAAACATATTTACAAGTACTTTGTGAAATTTTTATTTAAAATTTTTGAAAATTCAGGCATTGGACCTCTCAAAAAAGTTCTCTCGGCGTGGTTCAGATAACTCATGACTGGTTCATCTGAAAATAAAAAAACAAATATTTTCTGTTAGTTTATGCAGCTCGTGCTTGAACGTAAGAAAAAAATTATTGGCGGAGTTGTGAACAAAAAGTTTAATTTTTGATCAAATTTTTACCACGTATTGCCTCGTAAAATAAGTTGTAAATTTCGTCCAAGCACTAGATCATGTTATTTTAAAGAAGTGTTCAAAATTTCAACAAGATCAGTTCATAACTTTATGAGAAATCATGATCACCGATTTCAAAAATAGTTTCGAAAAAATCGCGATTGCAGTTTTAAGTTGCAATATCATGCAGAAAAAAAAATTAACTTACATCATCGATTGCGGCACCACAAAGTAAAGAACCTGCTGTAGCGGTAATATCCAGACATATTGTACTATAAACAGTTCAAAATCTGCTTGGGCGTATGAGATTCCATTTCTTAGAATATCCGCCTTACAGTCTCGACATTATCGGCGGAGACACTGTATTCTCGTCTCAAATACACACTGCTACGTGCTTAAGCACCTCTTTTCCCCCTTATATTAAGTGACTCCAATGTCGCACGACGAAATAAGTGGACGACCAACCTGTGCTTAAGCTAGTTACTAAGCTCCCAGAGGCCGTCATCATGTAGATATAGCATCAACTAGTTAATGTCTCTAGTGTGGCTCTGTCTCCCTCGGAAACTCTTGTTCTTACCGGTCCGCGTTTGACGACTCACCGTCGCAGTCTCCTTTATCCTACTTAATATATTCTCTTGCTACCTTGCAGTAGTGATGGGCTTACCGGCTACTTTTTGGTCACGGGTGACTTGGCGACTTTGAAGTCACTGTTACTTTTAGAAGAGACCGATATCACTTCTAACTAGTAACTAAATAAAAAAAGGTCATAACATAACGCAGACAATTGTATTTGTATTAGTCGCTGATATTTTAGTGATTAACAAGTAACGGCAACAAAATCACCGATAAAGATGTTTTGCCCATCGCTACCTTGCAGTGTTTGTGCGGCCTTCGGTCTTTCCACATAAATCCTGCAGCACGATTACTGGAATTGGGTAGATTGCTGCACTTTTTAAGGGTTTAAGGCGCAAGGTAACTCACATAGTCCCTGAGCGTGTTGGACCCCGTACGGCTACCATAAGACGTTTACTCGGCCTTTCCGCTCTCTCCAGAACTATGTCTTGATTTACGGGCACTGTTAAACCCTTATGGCCCAGACTAAGCTTCAAGTTCCTGTTCGTGTTGGGTTTTGAAATTGGCACTAGGTCGAAATTTACCGACATGGTTAAACCAAAAGGAAACAATAGCTTATAAGCGTGCCTTTAGTTCCTGTACAAACCGATTCCCGGAATTGGGTAGAGTTTGTATTGTAAGGCAACAATCACAGGGCAAACCGCTCCCGCCCACTTGGATTGTACACAATCACACAAGTTTACAACCGCGAACGTTCCACCAACATAGAAGGAAGTCGATCAAAAGATTAGTTTATCCCTACTAAAACTTGATATATTACACTTTGTAACAACGTCGCTTTTTGTTTATTATGATTAATACTCACGGCCGGCGCCCTCTCAAAAGTCTCAGTGGTCAAGTTCTAAATTTTTTAACGACTGGTAAAACTTTCTTTTCAGTAGTATAAAAATTGTGAAAGATTTCTCGAATAATTCTGGCGTCAAAATGGAAATGATTTATAGTAACATTACGATGCTTTCTCGGACTTCTTAAAAGTACCTCTTCTTCCATAGCTTCTCATTTTGTTCCTTTTTCTTTTCGGATTCCTATTATCGTTCTCTTGAACACACTCGTGTATTGAGCAGCAGCTTTCGTTGGTATAGCAATAGGAATGCTTAATGATGTACTATTTGCCGTTTTCATATCGCACACGTCAATAACTTTGTTTATTAACTCGCGCTCTTTATAACAAATTGTTTTGCTTGTGCTTGTCGCATCCATCGCATCAAATGCAATAACAAATAAAAACAAAAAAAAAACGATTTAAAATAAAAACTGTAACTATAATAACACACAAAAAATAATACTTCAAATAAAACATAAATACTATAAGCTCCGAACACCACGGTAGCTAAGGTGCAACTACGGATTTGATAACGATGTTTTTAGGACCAGCAGTAATACGCACTTTAGTGACGAAAACGCACTAAGTTACACTCACCTTACCTCATCCCCCAAGTGACTTCTTGTGAGAAGCTGACAGTACATGTTTTTAAATAATAAAGTTCCTTATTGGCGATAAAATTAAGAAGCCGTTAATACGATAGCAGAATAAAAATTTGTTCTTTTTGCGTATGTTGTTCAAACGATTGTTTGACAATAAATATCTCGGCAAGAAAGGATAAAAATTCGAGATAACCTTCCGGGTCATGATTGGATAAAATTATTTTTATCTCGACATCTTAACCTTACAAGATCTTGTCAAAACATAAAGGTATATAGGACAAGTAAATTAAATCACTTTAAGGGAATATTTTACAGAACATAGAAGATCCTTGCGGAATATTGACCTATCGTGAAGGTTAATTGTGATGAAACTAATTTCTGTGATGGTTCCGGCAATGTCAAGGCGATCTAAAGCACTAAATCCAGCGTAAGCATGTGACGAACTTCGTCCAATCTTCATTGTGTATAACGCAAAGCACCGATATCAACGAGGAGAAGGTTGTGAGCGCACTAAACCACCCGAACTTGCTTTGTACAAGTTCGCCGTAAGAAGGATAGGTTAAGTATGAAAAACGTTACGAGTAGAACGGACAACTTTGTAAGACTAGTAGGATGACCTAAACATAAGTGCGTCCTATGAAAGCACGTAGTTCCGCGAGACACCTACCTTACGTCTTATCCTCGACCAAGTCGATAAGTATATAGGAGTATAGGTAAAGGAAACAAAGAAAGACAGAGTGTTGATCAAGCAGCGACAGCTAAAAACGAAAATCAAAAGTATTATTTAACTAAAAATTATATAAAAAAAAATATCTGACTCGAGATAAATGTTAACTAACGAAACTAAACTCTGATTTTGTGATCGCTGCTTGCAAATAATAAAACTTAATTACTGTGAATATGTTAGCACGACAGCTGTCGTCATCCAAAGCGCTGATACGTTTGAGATAACGCCGTGCGAAGAGAGAATCTGGACTGCTAATCGTTCAGGGACAATTTACAGCTGTGAGATTTGGAGACTAACAAACAATAAAGCTCAGAGACAGGCAAAAACACAAAGCGTACGTGAAAGACAAATATTCTGAATAAAACTAATAAATAAAAAGCGAAACACTTGCATACGCCAACAAAAAAAAATATAGAAAGAATTGCATAGCTAAAATAGGACTGGTCATGTAGCACGATAAAAAGATAATAATAGATGCATCAATAGTACACTACAATGGAGACTGAGAAACTACAAAATAGGAAAGGGAATATCAAGCATACGATGGAAAAATGACATACATTATGCCGCGAAAACACCGGGGATGACAGCTATGGACAGACAAAAATAGACTATTTGGAAATCGAATTTAAAAGGTTCGTTTTAGAAGAAGAACGTCCCAAAATTTCTTAAGAAAACCTTAGTATACTCACAAAAAAATATTTTGTCGCGATTTCGTGCATCGTTTATTTGGTCTTACAATGCGGAAAAAGCTTTAAAATGTCTCCATCAAAGACTTGACTGAAGAAGTTCCTTCAGGAAGTGAAATAGATAAATCGCGACTGCATTTTCTCAAATTAAACAGAAGTTATCAAACTAAACCAAACAGGCGCAGACGAATCAATGTTTCATCATAAAAGTCACTTATCTCTGCAGATACAGATATTTAACCAGAAAATTATTCTGTCTGTTAATTCCGATTCAGATTCTTTGTTCCTGGCTCATTATGCAGCGGTAATGGGAAAGTTTGATTTACCAGACAAAAATTATTACCTGGACACATCTGATTCAGAAGAAGAAAATACTAACGAGGAACTACACGAAACTATTAAATGATTTTAGTCTAGTTAACCTTCTTACAGAAAATTCTTACAAAAGCAAATTCTATGTAGCAAAAATTTCAAACATGAATGGGGACGGTTACCTGCCTTCGGAAAAAAATGTGAAGATGAAGTTTTCTTTATTTTTCAAACGTGGCCGATGAAATCATTATTAGAAAATGTGAAATTCTTCAAACACTTTCTTCTTTAAATCAAAACAAGTTTAAAAGTTTGCTTGATATTGTTATAGAATAGGCCATGGCTGCATCAATTACATAAGAATTTGTTTTTGTAAATATTTGGTTTTTTTTATAATAAATGTTATTTTTATGCTAAATTAGTGTTTCTCTATTTTGACATGAGAATTAGCGATCCTTACACTAAAATCCGGGTAAGAATAAGCAAATTCTTACACGAATTTTAGTAATGTTAGTTTTTTGGTATATCTGCATCGTAAGTTGACGTTACATGAAAAAGAAATCAACCTTAACAATTGAAATTTAAATTTTGATGCCAAGATAAAATAAAAATGTCATATTAATTTAAAGTTATTTACTTATGAAGGTATAAAGAGATAATTTTGTATAAGATTTTAGGTTAACACATAAATTTCAATATGTCAAAATGTAAGTGTTGCCAATTCAATAAAATATAAAAGTTTCCCAATGTTGTTTTAAAATTAAAATTATACGAAAAATATTAAATATTGTATCAAAACAGAGAAAATAGTATAAAACACACGTTATAGAATACGTTTCAATCACGAGACCGGGTTTCATACACGAGCCGCCCAGCGGCGAGTTTATGAAGCGGCCGAGTCGTGCGTCCATGCTGTAACTTGTGTTTTAATATACTATTCTGCCATACCAAGTAATTTTCATATCTTGCTAGAACAGTGGTTTCCCCACGGATCTTTTTTCATAGTCAAAACTTATCCACGGATTCCTGAGTGAAAAAACTACATAAATGGAAATGGTGACGTTAAAATAAAATATAACTGAAACAATTTGTTAAAAAAGTATTTATTGAAATTTAACTTTTATTTAAAAATGCCTGAAAAAAATGTGATGACTTGGATGAACCGGATGGGATGTTATGAGTGTATTTATGTCCGGCTCAACGTTTGTGAATAACAACCGCAAATCCCCACGAATACTAATTCTAGTCAGTTTCTTTTTTTTTGTGATGAGGCTTATATCGGCACTGAACCCACGTTCTACCAAGTAGGAAGACGGAAAAGCAACAGCTTCTGTACAATAACTCATAACAGTGGCGGCTGGTGATCAATCATACTAGAGGATCATTTAAAAAAACACAATTATCGCAAAAAACATTCTTACATTGACAAGGTTTTTACGGTATTCGTCTATCTTTACAACTAACAAAATGACCGATAAAAATGTACAGTTTTTGACGGAAGATATTTAATGCTTAGGCATAGAAATACGCAAGACTTTCTTGTCCTATAGTATTGCCGATTGCATAGAAATTATTTGAGTTTTTTTACGTAGAGGAACATCGCTCACTTTTCGGTAGTCACAGGTAAAGTCAATCAGTTGTTTTGTTTAATATATGTATCTATTTTTACAAACATTTTTATTGTGATCTTTAATTGACTTTCGGCAAGCGCTGTCGAATTGTATTTGTAAGCGAAGATTAACGCGACCTAGAGTAGCATAATTCATACAATTTTTCATGTGATTCGGTGATAACCGGTGCTTTTATCACTTTTTCTTTTAAATGCTATAAATCGGTTACATTATATTTCCACTATAATGAATCATGTGAAAACAGTAAACCTACAAAACAGTAAAATCTATTGTTTACTTCAAATTCACAAATCCAATCTGACGAATCATACATAGATTCTTTGAAATTACTATGGGCTTCTTTATTTTTATGTTTATTGGTTTTACGAATTTGAGGTAAAGGCTGAGGACGAACAATAAATTCAAATTCTAAACGTCTAAACTAGTTTTAGCTATAATTTTTTTAATGTCTTTTACCACCGACAGTGGTTCAGAAATCAGAAAAACTGGTCAAAATGTGAATGCATTTTTGAATTTGCATGAAAATTTGTATTTAGAGGTTTTTGAGGTTGGTTATTACGATTTTGTATTCGGTTCAGTAAAAAACAAAATTGGGGGTTAAATATTGCGGACTAAAGTAAATAAATTAGTTTGGTTTATGAGATTTTCAGTGTTATGGTATTTATAGGGTTAAAAATCACAAGTCTGATATTTATATTCGTAGAAAAAATAACATGAATCTTATTATTTCCAGCAAACATGTGAAAACACAATGCATGCATAAAGTTGCACTGCAGACATGTCTGGGTCATAATAAGTAGGCGAAAAGTTTATGTACGTGAATTTATTATTTTTCGTAACACGTACACTACTTTTTAACAATTAGAGATTTTAAAATGGTTGAAGCACAGTTAACGTTCATCCATATTAACATATTATACAACACAAATATAATACGAAAAACTTCAAGCTATTCGCTGTATTTGCTTTAGCTGGATTGATGATCATTACAATCACTGATATAATCATCTAATTGTTCGAGTTTTTCCTCAGCTGATAAATCTAACAAAATCATGGCTTTAGTTGAAAGTTATTTGTTCTTTCTTTGTTTTAAATTTTTACCGTCACTAATCGCTATAATAACAGGGTCTGACTTTACAAAAAGACGCAAAAAAATATCTTCCATAGTTTTTTTTTCCTATTACATTTCCGCGCGAAATCTGTGCGAGTTTTTTTTATAACTTTGTTGCAAGATTCCTGTGCCTCTTCTGACATTTGTCCGATAGGCAGCAAAGAATGTTCTATTATTCTATGTCCGTGAACCAATATTTTGTGAACCGAAGTTGGCATGTTATACCAAGGATATATCTGTACAAATTGACGGGCTGTTGCAATGGCATACCCTTCGAATTTTAAGACGTTAATATCTAAACCACATGAAATCGTTTGCAAAATAGCGTGAAAGCGTTTAATCAAATTTTCATTGAATTCCGTTAGTTGCGACGAAATTGAAGAATTTTGGAAAAAACGCCGAGCAGTCTTCCCGTCATTTGTATTGCCATATCCTTCTTTCGGATGATCAACTAAAAGTCCTAGTTTCAGGCAAAATTCTTTTTGTATTTCTTTTTTCCAACTTTCAACAATTTTTTTTGTCGTCCTTACGAGGGACCATTTTTGTAAACCTAATTTATATGAAAGGTGTAGAAAGATTCGAAAAAACGTATCCAAGAGTGTAAACTCGAAATACTAAACTGCAAATGATCTTCATTGATTTTTTTTCTCTATAATTTTGTCGATGTTATACACACAGGTAACACCTCAAAGCGGACGAAGTATCAGTGAGATACACACTTTACCGTCAATCATGGTTAGAACTATTGTAAAAGTCGCATGTATTTTTTTGTCGTGTAATGTTTTTGTGTAAGGTTGCAAATTTTTCTCTTATTTTTCAATGTTGTTGACGATATTTTTGGTAGCTTCTACACTTTCACGCAAAAATTCAATTATCTGCAAAATCCAGATGAAAGAGGGTCGTAGATTTTTTCGCATAATTATTATATATTATTGACAGGTGAATTGAAGTATCTAAGTTGAGGTGGAACCAACGACGTAAAAAAATGTTTTCGTTCGCTTTTTTTCCATCATCGTCTTCGAAAACTTGTTTATATCTACTTTGGCCGGAAGTTCCATCGCAACCCAATTCGAAATCAAATACAAATTATTTACTTCATTAGATAAAAAAATGTTCAGAAAATTAGTCTGCTGTAAAAGTATTGGTTCAATCGTGATGCCCAAAAGAGCTTGCAATGAAACTTCTGCTTTCATTTTAGATAAAAACATATCAGATTCATTCGGATAACAGTATTTTTTAGCAGCTACAATTTCATTGTAAGGCGGATAAAGTTTCGGATTTTTAGCGCGATTCGCAAATCGTATTCCACAATATTGACTTTTTGATAAATTGGACTCCCCAGAGTAACGAAGTACCCAGCCATTTGTCGTTGTATTTGACGAAAACGTCATGAGTTCTTTTCTCGTTTTGTCACTTTTTCCTGATCGTGGAGATTAGCGTCTTTATCGTCCTTTTCAGGCAATGTATAATAACTTTTATACTTGTCTTTGAGCTTATTTTCGATAAGCTCGTAAAGAGTCTGACAAGTTATTCCTGATTGCTCCGAAGATTTCTTTTTTAGTCAAAGAAATCACAGAAAAATCAACAGGATCTGAAGTAATAGAAAACACAAAATAAAAAAATGCGTCCATATATACCTTGATAGAATTTTTGATAAAAATAGCATTCACTTAAATGTAAAAAATACTATTGGGAGTGAATTTTGAATACATTTTTTAAATTGAAAAAAAACCGAGCAGCTTTTGGCTTACTGGGCATTTCCGGTTGCTACCACGGCAAAATTTATCACAAAGCTGTATTGGCAGTTTTTGGCGGATGATTTTTACTTATATTCAAATCATATGTGTAACTATCATTTTGGATACTCGAATTCAATAATACCTTGTAAAACTTTTAACTTAGCTCTTACTTTAGAAAAAGTCGAAAATGTTTTCGGGAAAATTTTTTGAATTTCAACAACAAACACATCAAATTATAGAATTTTAACTTATGATTATTAAAAAATACTTACTTCGCGCAGGTGAATCTATTTCTTCACACGTAAATCGTTCAATCCATTAAAATTCCGTGCACTGGCCAAGTAAAAAATTTTTTTTCGTCGGGACGCGCGTATCGTGCAGAGTTGTCCGGCTGACTGATTAGAAGAGATAAACCGACTGTGAAAAGACATCTGCCCCTACTTATGATCTTGAGCAATCCCAGGGGTGCCACTAAAACTATTTTGAATGTTAAAACAATCTATCGAGTAACTTTTTTTTCGACTTTTGGTCAGCTTTTCCGATTTCTGGACCACTGTACACCGTCATTATGAAACAAAAATGCTAAATCATCTATTACAAATGAATATTATAAATCAACTAAGAAAATCGACTGTAAAGTTTGTCATATGCGTTGAGAAGTATGCATTCTAGCATCTATGTTTTATACACACGTGCTGCGAAGATAATGATAAATGACGTCAGTCACGTGAGCATTGCACTGCCACTGAGTTTTGCAACAAATGCAGATATTACACTTTTAAATCTGGCAAATAAATCAATTATGTAAGCGATGTAATTTTTTGGGATAATTAAACTGTGTCGCAAATCTTTGTCTTTACTCTTCAGGAATTCCAAGACTTAATCGATAGAAGCGATTCAAACATGTGCTTTTTGATAACCAACGTATTTCTGTTTTAAGTAGTAAACGATTATATAGTCATCATCATTTTCCAAACAAACTTGTGCAAACTGCTCGAATGACATAATGTAGTGATTCATACAAACGCTCACTAAGTTTTTTTGAGACCAAATGATTTCGATGAATGACACAATGGCACCGATAATACATTCGGTATAGTTTGTTTTAAGCATGACAGACATCTTCGGTATTGTTCTACCATTGCTGGAGCACCGTCAGTAGCAACGGAGATGATATTAATCAAGGGTATAGCTTTTACATCGAAACATCTTTTGAATTCAGTAAATTATTGGGAAAATTTTTCTTCTTTTACAAATCTCACAAAAGTAAAAGTAAAGCTTGGTTTTCTGGTAATGTTGACTCGTCAAGCTGTTTAGAGAATTCCGATGCTTTTAAGTAGTCTCATAAAGAGTTTTCTACACACAGCCATTTCGTCGATCCTTCTTCGTGCAGTATTATTACTCGATGGAATTCTTATAATATCGAAAACTGGTTTCTACAATACCTCACTTATAGTTGGAAGAGTAAGCTGTTCACCAATAGTGTGTGGCTTTTCGGGTTTCGCAATCATTATGTTATAAGGACACAGTTCATCGTCGTCTCTCTTAGATGTTGTTATGAGTTCTTGCAATGTCGGTGTTTTCAAATATTTTTTTTTGATGTTAAATCATTATCTTTTTTGTCACTATGGATTATTATTAAATATTCCTTAAACTTAGGAGGTTTCATTGATTCGTTTTATTACATCGAAGGCACATAGGTAAAGTAAGTATTTCCTGGTGACGGAATGAAGCCATATTTCACATATTCAACATTGTATTGTCTGCATTTTTCTGTTATCTGAAAAAAAGCGGCCGAAAAAGATATAGGAAAATATGTATATAAAAATTTTTATTTGCAACAACCCACTGTTAATTATATTTTTTTTAATGGAATGCAGCAATGTAACGCTCTCTTGAATTATTTGAGGTGTAAGGATTTCATGTAAATGCCACATATTGTGTAGGTACTCGTGTACCAATCAATTTAAAAAAAAATAATTTAAAAATTAATTAACAACTGAATATAATAATACAGTAACATACAGTAATTTCAAACATTAGGGGATTTGGTTATTCGCGGAAGTAAACAAAAATATAAAATAGTAATCTATAACTTTTATGGTGCATTATATTAAATTATAAAACACAATATGTCTAACCTTTTTTTACAAAATCACTAATAATATATTCTTTAGAAACACATCTGTGTTAGGAAAAGTTAGAATCTCTTCTTAAGTTTTTAATCAAAAAGAAATTCTTAGTGAATATTAGTACTGATAGTAACTAAAGTACGCTATCTGCGTAACAATACAGACAGATTTGTTTTTGTCCAAGACTAGCAAAATTTGTTGTATGCACTTCACATCACGCATAACAGAACTAAATTCTTGATTAGACGCACTACTCTTTTATAGTTTATAGACTAGATGGTACAGGTATCGGCGTTCCTGTATAAACCTGTATAGATAGGCCTGACTTCCCGCGATGCCTGTTATTACTTGTATTTTATGCACCTGTTTATATTTATATTTTACTTAAGACGTAAAAATCGCTAATAATTTATGCATTGTTATTTCCAAATTAATAAAAATGTGTCACAATTTTTTAATTTTAGATTAAACCTAGCGTGGATCCCTTGACGTTGTTCAGGGGCCCCCAAATCAATTTTAATTTTTCACGGACCCCCTGAATGATCCCGGGGCACCTGTGGGTCTACTTTGGGAACTACTGTTCTAGATCAAAAAGTTACAGTACCAATTGTATTTCTCTCGTCTATTCCGCGAATCTTTTATTTATACTGCTTTAAACTAAATGTGCACTTGCTAAAACACTAAATATTTTTTTTTACTTTCAGACGAAGACATAAAAAACTTTGATAATTATAATTCAACCGAACCTGCAAGTACAAATTTAGATTGTGATAAATACATTTTAACAAGAGATGACGTTATTAGAATAGAAAATGGCTTAGAACCACAAACATATGATGCTTTCGTTCTTTTCGCCGACGAAGACACAAATTTCGCTACCGAATTAATTGACAAGATGGAAAACCAATATAAACTAAAACTCTGTGCGAAAGACCGTGATCTTATCCTTGGAGTTTTTGAACATGAAAGTGTGATAAAGTTAATAGCCGAGAGGTGTAATCGTTTAATAGCGATCGTATCGCCGGCATTTTTGGAAAGTGCCTCAAACAAATTTTTTTGCAGTTTTGCACAAAGTCTGGGGATCGGTGAGTTTTGTATTTCTTGTATAAATTCTATAGTGACGCCATTTTATTTTTGTAGAACAACGAGTAAGAAAAATAATTCCTTGCCTATACACACCATGCCAAGTTCCGCCCGAATTGAGCTGTTATTTTATGCTAGATTACCAGCGACAGGGCAAACTATCAAACTTTTGGGAAAGACTCAGGGATTCTATAAAATCTAGCAAAAATAATGCAATTGATCAGGGTATATATCGATCAATTTCTCAACAAATACCTTCATTGTCAGAACCTAATAGTATAAAAGTACCTATTAATCGTGAACAGAACGAAAGTGCCGCATTTAAACCAAAGAAAGATGGAGTGAAATTTAGCAGTATGGTGAATTTGAATTTTAAGGAAACTGAAGAAATTCTCAATTCCATTTCCGAAACTTCTAATTTGCCTAATTCGAAGACTGAAAAACGAAGTAAAACAAAAACGGGTTGGTTAAAAAAATTACTGCCCCATAAAAACAATAAATGTATTAATATTATTGGTACCGACAACGACACACATAAGAAGAATTTTTTGCTTAAAACTTTAAAAAGGAAAGTTGCAGTCGCTAACTAACTAAAACCTACTTTATGTTACACGTCGCCTGTATTATTTTATACGTTTAATTTTCTTGCACAATCATTTGCATTTATTAATTTGCTTGGGCTTTATTTTAGGTTAATGCACTTATTTTACTCTATTACACGTATAAGTTTAGAATGTAAGTGCTGTATATACTGTAAATAAGTACATTGGAAAATTTTACATCACTTGTGAAGATACCTTTACTCACAATTATAGTGCCATTGTGTTTCAAATTTATTTTGTTATACTAAGTATAAAGTCCATTATTTTTTAATAAAGTTTTAACTGTTAATCTTTAATTTAATGTTTATGAATTTATTCATAATGATGTTTTAAAAACTGATAACAATACTAACGAAACATACTTAAGTGGAACGTTGTTCACGCACGGTTAAATATTGAAGTTTTTGGTTAATCCGCTTTATTTGGCATGTCAGCACTATCAAATATCGGTGATCAGGTAGGTAGCAATTTTAGGTTTGAAAGAAACGTCTTAAAATATTCAAGGTAATGATGAGTAAGCTACCATCAATTTATAGATTTTTTCAACGAACACGTGGATTGGCGATTAGAGTGAAGCATTAAAAAATAGATCCCACCAGTGGGAGTTGATCGCCAGTTGAGAAGAAACCCCTTTACTAACCTTACCGACTGTAAAAAAACTTGTATTTTGAAGTACATACGTTATGTTGACATGTTTTTGAGCCTACTTCTCAAGCTGGTCTACTAAATTGTCTTACAAAGACCAATTAAAAATTTGTTGTTGTGGAAGCTATTGATTTGAGAAAATCGTCTGCAAAACAATTGCAAACGTTGCAATGCTTTATGCAACTAAGCCTGCTAGAGAGTTGATACTGAAAAAATTCACCAGAATGACCGAACATCGTAGCCAATGGCGAAACGCAATAAGAGCCGCGATGAAAACTATAGAATCACGATAACCAATAATCACCACGTCTGTAAAGACGAAAAATGGCACACGGAAACCAATAATTTTTTATTTAATTGAATCTAATAAGTTTCTGTCTTGGTAATTACTTACCTATTTTCATAAAATTGTCATGATATTCTATTAGTATACAAGATTTGTATTATGATACACAATTTAATTGGTATTGAAACGTTCGCGAAGTTCCAGAACGTTTACCGAAGGATGTAGAAAATTCTCGAGATAGATAACAGAAATATATAAAAACGATTCAAAGGAATCATAAGTCAGTTTTTCGAAGTCGGAAGTATTAAAAATACTGTTTAAATAAATAAGCGATTAACGCGTGTGTTAAAGATAAAATAATGGCGTTTAAGCGTACGTTAATGTAAACAAGTATCAGTATTAGATAAATATAAAGTTATCGGCCGACATTATTTTTCGAGTGATTGTAATATATAAATTAGTGTAAGTGTTTTTCTTAAATATCGTTAGATTTAATTGCAAATATTTCGTTATAAATAAATTAATTTTAAAATTTGTTATCGCTCCCGTAATTACAATTATAAGCTGTTTAAAGCCGCAGCTACAGCTAATGGTTGCAGCAGCAAGCGACGTTTTTAATAGTGTTCTTACGTGGAGACTGTGGCTGATGACTGCTTGCAAGAAAATAACAAACTCTTAATTTCACGTTTAGAAATGACATATGGAGATCCTCATCTTCAACAAGTGTACCAAGCTCAAATTAAAAGTCGGGTTCAGAGCTGCCAAAAGTCTTCAAGAGTTCGAGCCTGACATCGTCAGATTAACGCGGCTTGCGTATCCTACAGCATCAGATACCTTCTGGGACCAGTTGGCTATTGAAACCTTCGTAGACGACTTTCGAGACAACGAAATGCAGCAGACTCTACAGTTAGCTCGACCGAACACGTTGGATGACGTTTTAGTGCATGCCTTGGAGTTTGAAGCAGTAAAACAAGTATCGCAGCGAGACGGTCAAAAACTGCTGTACTGCAGAAGTACCTACGCAGACACTAGAAAGCATCGAGGAGATAGCGCGACGAATACTTCGGAAAAAGAAATGATGACTTTCAGACTTTGAACTGCGGTGAAATAGGCCATGTACGACATCGTACTAATCCCAAGAAGAAGACAAGAGCAGCGCTCGAAAACTTGAAACGAGTTGACCAAAAGAGACAAAAATGAACCTCATCTAGTCATGTTCCGGAGATTACCATTCGATCAAATGGCATCGCCTATGGAGCAATTACATAGCATTTATTTTCATGGCAAGATCAATGGAAGAAGTGTTTGTTACTCGACAACACGGGAGCGACGAAGACTATTATTCGTCCGGTTATATTACAGGAAAATGAGAAGCTATCACCAGTAACAGTACGACTACTCACGGACAAATGAAAGTAACCATTGGTTTGGGAAATGGAGTACCCGACCGTCAAGTACTGATGGTAGCCGGCATCACGGAAGAAGTTATCCTGGAAATGGACGTTATAAAGAAGTATGGGTTCAATATGAAGAACGATATCTTGAAGATTGACAATGAGGAAATTCCTTTTCATTCGTCAGAGAAGGCAGCCATGCGAGACTTATTGAGTGAAGACGTGACTCTGCTTTCGAGGACTGAAAGTGTAGTGATGGCACGCCTGGATGGACATCTCCGGGAATGCTACACTCGAGCGATTGAACCAAAAAAGGACTACTTGTTGGCAGAACTTCAGTACACGTAAAGAACACAATGTCAGTATAAGGATCTTGAATGTCAACTAAGATCCAGTAACGTTGAAAAAGAAGACTGTGGTAAACCAATGCACGCCAGTAATTCAAATTTTGAGATGTGTGAATTCTAACGAAAATACGTCGCCGAAGAAGTGCTCACAACATCTATTGGACATTCTTACCTCCAAATGCCAAAACCAGCTGGCTGAAGTTAAAGTGTTGATACAGCAGTATCAAGATGTGTTCGCACTGGAGAGTGGTTCTAAAAGAAGAACTAACGTGGTGAAATATAAAATTATACCGCAGATGCTCGACCAATACGACAATATCCACGCCGACTTTCTTTGGCAAAAAAAAAATAATTATGGATATGGAGAAAGAAGATGTGATTGAACCTTCAAATAGCTCATAGGCGTCCTCAGTGGTACTCCTAATGAAGAAAGGCGGATCGACGTGGTTTTGTGTAGACTACAGACAACTTAACAATGTGACCAAAAAGGACAGCTATCCTTTACCGAGAGTTGACAATACATAGGACACCTTGTCAGGATCCCAGTGGATTTTCCAGATTAGATTTAAAGAGTGGTTACTGGCAGGTAGAAGTGGAACCTAAGAATAGTAAAAAACAGCTTTTACGATTGGAACTGATTTGTGGCAGCCGTGCAGCGAATTAATGACGTCATATATCGCATTCGAAATCTACCCAGAGGCTTGGCAAAAGTGGTCCACATTGATCGTTTAGCCCCGTTTGCTGGCGATAACCACATTACGCAAGTTCAGGTCCGAAACAGAGTAATAGCTAGCAGAACCAGAAATAAAGTCAAAGGAATGGACTTCGATAAGTTTATGAGGATATACGGAGGTTCTTGAAATGCTAGGTTTAAAATTACAACCGAGAAACAACAAGACCTGTTTCAAAGACAAAAAAATTACGTCATCGCTCATTGTGTGAGCGATGATTTTGACATGTTCAGAGGGGTTGCAGTCGTATTTAAAAAGTAGTTTTGACGGATAGAGAAACTACAAAGACAGCAACTGGCGATCGGAAATGTTTTAAAACTACGTGGTTAACGACGTTTCGTTTTCTATCTGGTCGCCAAGAAGTACTCACGTACAAAGCCGTTATACGAAGATCTGGGGCGAGCATTTTGGAATCTCAGGAGAAAAACACAATGTTAAGAAATTGGCGATACCCAAGCTTAGTTGTGGCTTAGATCAACTGAATTGGAAGAGAGTTTGAAATATGTTGGAAGTCGTCTTCCGACTTCAAGTGTTGCGGTCTGCAGTTACCAACCACGTAGAATATCGGATCAGAAGAAGTCCATTGACTGTTACTTTTATGCTCAAGGAAACTGCCCAAATGGAGAGAGATGCCGTTATCGCCACGGTCTTTTGCCGGTGTCGCATCTAGTTTCCTGTTCTGGAACAGAACAGTCTTAAAAATGGGGGCAGTGAAACGTTTGCGAAGTTATTGTCAACTTCGAGAACGTTCACAAACTTATTATCAAGTTTCAGAACGTTTACCAAAGGATGTAGAAAATTCTTGAGATATATAACAGAAATAATATAAAAACGGTTCAAAAGAATCATAGGTCAGTGTTTCGAAGTCAGTAGTATTAAGAAGACTGTTTAAATAAATAAACGATTAACGCGTGTGTTAAGAGATAAATATAACGGTGTTCAAGCGTACGTGCCTTTAATGTAAACAAGTATCAGTTTTAGATAAACAGAAGTGTTTTTCTTAAATATCGCTAGAATTAATTAGTTACGTGTAGTTATAAACGGGTAAATATGTCGTTATACATAATTAGTTTTAAAATTCGTTACAATATTGTGAATATATGACTTGCTCTTAAGTTGTAATCACATAAATAAACGGGTATAATTTTCGTAAGAATAAATAAATCAAACTTAATGTGTCATTAAATTTTTTCACGTTACGTTTCTTTACGTGCGGGGGAAGAACCATGACTAGTATAATAAACAAAAAAATTCGTAATTCCCCTGTCATTCATATTTTGCTTTACTATAAATACGATAAATAATCGTTCTTATTGTATTTTTCATGAATGTCAATTAAGAACAATCTATTCATTTACTATGTTTAGTTTTTAAGTCGCCTTTACAGTCTAAAAAACTGACAACAGACCGTCGCGTGGAAGAAATATTGCAATTTTAATTTTTTTTATTGCAGTACATATACCTCATTGCAGTGCAATACAGTAATCATTTAAAGTTTAACGTATTAATAAAATATAGATTACTTAATAAAAAAATTAAACAAAAGATTTTGTAAGTACATAAAAAAAGCTATTTTTAAATAAGTTTCAATTCTCAATTCTTATTTTACAATAAGCCCAAGAAGAAATTCAGCGCCCTGGAGCAAATAAAATATGTGCGCCTTTTTTTATCTCGCAAGAAATCCAGCAAAATATTGGGTTTTTTCATCTCTATCTTTTTATTTAAATTTTAAACATTACTTAATGACAATTCATGTAAAATATAAGACATATTCAAACAGTAACATTAAATTCGTCAAGATGATGTTATAAACTACCTACATCAAAAAGTTTAACCTTCAAGTTGCTAGTTGCTTTTTCTATCGCAAATGGGTCAATAAATTTATCCAGATGAAGTTGACCAGCAATTGTTTTTTCAATGGATGTTGTGACCAGAGAACTCAGACGGGATTGACATATATTTGTTCTTAAATATGTTTTGATTAATCTGAGTTTTGAAAAGCTTCTTTCTGTTGTCGCTGACGATACCGGTAAAAATAAAAAATAGTCATGCTGTAATGTCTGAGAAACTACTTGAGGCATGCAGTGTAAATTAAGAGTAGGTCAGCAACTTTAAGTATAGAAGTAACCGCAGTGTTGTGCAATATCTAGATGAAATTTTATAGATAATTAATCTAAATAATTTTTCATCGTATTTTTCTTTATCTAGATAAAAAGTATTGAATATTATCTACATGATTTTTTTAGTTAATATTTGCTTTTTTGTAATTTTTATGTTTGTAAAAATAATATACATAGTTTATAATGTCTGGGGTAATGTAGTACGGTTTCGCATTTTTGCAGCTCTTCTGCTGACAAAAACTAGACTCACATGACATAGACTACAGGCCTGTGTCAAAAATTGATGCATCATTTGAACCACCAAGAAACCTATGTACAAAGATAGAAGGGCATAAAATAATAAGATTCAGCACTATGCCGTCACTTGTAAGCTGTCTAACTGAGTGCAGGTGAGAATTCAAAAGCACAGGTAAAGCGGGTACAATTTGGTCATATATTTTTGTACGGCATTCTTACCATCAATAAATCCATGAAAAATAATGAGAAAACGCGTAGTGCCGTACAAAAATAGTTCGCGACAAAGTCGGAAAAATTTTTGATTTTTCGGCGATTTTCAGGGTAAATTTGGTTATTTGATTGTGTTCTAATCCATTATTCCGCAACGCCGTACAAAAATCATGCGACAAGAAGAAAAGATCGAGGGTTGCAACCCCCTCTCTTCTGTGGTCCGTGGGGGTTATTTGAAAAAGGACGGCATCGGTTCCAAAACATTATCTAGCACTCAAAAGTACACCTATCCCTCGATTTACACGGTAGATACGTTCCTGAGAAAAACGTGTAAATCGAAAATTAAAAATTTTCAAGTCAAAACCGTGTAAATCGAAAAGCTTGCAGAAAATGCATAATTTTGCTATTTAACAGTTGTGACTTTTTTCAATATTTTTAGGTGTACACAGAAATAAAAATAAAATGCATTGACAGGTTAATATATGTAAAATATTACGGAAACACTGATTTTTATTTGAGATGTGTACGCAGCGCACGTGTTCAATCACAGTAGCGTTTAGTAGAGTGCGATAAAAACAAAAAAAAACTTGTTTGGAAAACCGTGTAAAAGCGAAAACGTGTAAAACAAGTACCGTGTAAATCGAGAGATAGGTGTACTATTAAAAATAATGCCGTCAAAAAATTATTTTTCATTTAAATGTATATCGGATAATTATCTTAACTTCATTGTATACTTGATTTATAAAGGTGGAAGGAACTTTTTTTTCAACATGACATTGCTAAAAACAATTGTTATATAATATTGCCGTTCAAAAGAAACTGTTCTAAAAAAATTATAGAGAAATACAAAACATGCAATTTTGTATATTATTTAAAAAGTTGAAATAATCATAGATTAATGAGATATAGCAATATTTTACATATTATCGTTGTTTTAAATAGTATTCAGGTAAATAAATTAGAAAAAAATAATGCCGTACATTTTAATGCAGACCATATTTTTTGGCTGATCAAAGGTCATCTGATACTGTATGGCATTAACATATTTTTGAAGAGAACAATTGATAATATGGATGAATCATTATGCCGTCTATCTGAAATGAAACGGTATGTATATTATATCCAAGAATTGAAAACTGTCAATCTCAGTATCAACAGTTTTGTATACTTTTTGATGTTATAAATACTTCAAACATCGATATAATTTGTTTAATCGTCTACATAAAATTACTACCATTTTATGGAAAATTCTATGTCCATCCATGGATCTTCTGGAGGTGCTAGGTTGCTGCTTATTCCTAACATCAATCGCTTCGATGCACTTTTTTAAAATTGCGTTCGATAAACATTTTATCCGGTTATCAATTGGATCGCCCGGCAAACCACAAATAAAACAAACACGTTCTTGGTCTTTTTCTTGGACAATTGTTTCACTTTTACCAGAATTTTCAATTTCCTCGAGGTCCGACATGATCACAGTGCTCGCAACACGTAAACAACTGCTGTTTTGAATCTCCGCATTAACTCCGGACCGTTACAGCTGAGCGTCCCTCACACACATACAAAGTCACAAGAGAGGCAAATTTAAAAATTTAGAAGCGTATTAATCTCAAAGAGGTACCCGCACGACCGCACTAATTATACAAAAACTTATTGAGTGTATAATTTTCTTCTATTTTCTCAATATATAATGTCTATTTTGATAATTATTAGAAGTAAATTAAAAATTTTTGAGTCAATCGAAACAATTATTTGATGAAGTTTGGTCGATTACATTTTTCTTACTGGGTTCTTAGAGCGCCCGAGTCAGCACTGCGTAGAAGAGAAAATGGATGTCTAGACGTCAATGCAGATATATAGATATATTGAAACATTTACATTAAAAACAAAAATATTTTAATGAATAATTATATGTAGTTATTATTTTTATTACTGTTCTATTAATATGAACTTTCAGATTTATACGTCATTGGCTTTTCCTAGACGAATGCATTACATTCAAATAAATTATCTGAATGCCGTATACAAAAATATCGTACCAACTATCACCCTAGTACATTTCGTTACATGGATTTTTCTGGAGTTTTCCCCCTCTACTGACTTTTGGACTAACAAAAATGTACGGCATGTAAAAAAATGTTATCTATGCTTAAAATACTTTCAGAATAAATTAATGTTATGTTGTGTCAAATCACCCCACGGAAGAGAGGGAGTTGCAGCCCTCGATCTTTTCTTCTTGTCGCATGATTTTTGTACGGCGTTGCGGAATAATAGATTAGAAGAGGTATTGAAACTGTATGGAACCGATGCCGTACACAATCAAATGACCAAATTTACCCTGAAAATCACCGGAATATCAAAAACTTTTCCGACTTTGTGGCGCACTATTTTTGTACGGCACTACGCGTTTTCTCATTATTTTTCATGGATCTATTGATGGTAAGAATGCCGTACAAAAATATATGCCCAAAATGTAGCTGCTCTACCTGTGCTTTTGAATTCTCACCTGCACTTGGACAGCTTACAAGTGACGGCATAGTGCTGCATCTTATTATTTTATGCCCTTCTATCTTTCTACATAGGTCTCCTTGTGCTTCAAATGACCCATCAATTTTTGACACGGGCCTGTAGTCTATAATACATGCAATACGAGATATAAACAAAAACACAAATCAAATTACTTTTTAAAACTGAACCAATTGCGATAAGCATCTTTATCGTCTTTAGAAACAATAATAAGCTTTGTAATATATTTAATACATTATCTTGCACGATTCATACATTGAAATTAATAGCTATACTAATTCTGTAATTTTGAAAATCTAATTGGCTGAAGTGCTTACACAGCAAAACTATGCCCAATGCTTAATTCAAAAAGATTTCGGCGCTAATTGAAAGACTTTAGTCTTGATAGTCTAATTTTTGCTTAGCAATGAAAACTTTGAAGGGACCATATTGTATCAAGATATGTAAATGATGAAATTTGTTTTATATTTTACAATAGTAGGTCATTAAACCAATAAAGTTTCTGTCTGTTTGTCTGCTTTTTTTCGATTTTTATTTTTTTTCAATTTGTTTCTTAGTTTTTTAATTAGTAAATTGAATAAACAATGAATTGGTATTTATTCTGTTATGAGGTCATATATGGTATATTTACGTATATGATAATAATTAAATGGTAATAATCAATTAAAATTATTACCTGCTTGTATCTATTTGATAGAATCATCTATCGTATTATCCACGTAAATTCTAGATTATCTTATCTATTATCTAGATAAATTCTTCAACTTGTATCTAAATCGTTATTTAGATAAAAAAAAATTGAAGATTATCTATTATCTCATCTAGATACAAATTAAATTATCTATACTATACACAACACTGCAGGTAACTTGTTTTAACCGAATAAGGTAGCACATTTTAAATAGAGAAATATCCGAAGAACAAGTCGATAGACGTATTTGTTCATCAAGTATAATTTTTTTTTAAATTTTTGTTTTTCAGACTCGTGCGCCCTAAAAGTTCGTGCGCTTGGAGCAGTTTGCTCTTGATTACTATCTAAATTGAAATGGTTATATTTGAATTAAACATACAATTGCTAACAATGAGTATGACCTTCTTGATTGGCGATGCATTCTTAAGGTCGTCTTGATGCTACAAGAATACATAGGTAATCATCAATAATCGTCTCCCAAGCAGTTTTAATGGCGCCATTTAATTGTTTGCGGTCTCTGGCGATGAAATTGGGCTCTTGTTGTTTTCGGATGCTACGAACAATTTGACCCCAAAAATTATATTGAAATCAAGGCTTTTTGCTGGCCACGATAACAAGTTCAGGTTATTTTGTTGTGTCCAGTTTTGCACCAACCTGGATCTATGTATAGGGGCATTATCCTTAAATACTAAACAATATTGACAATCACAGTTGAAAATACAATAACTAGCCTATATTCTGAATAACTTTTATAATTAGGATATCATACACAAAACATTGACAAATTAATAGCTAATAACAGTTAAACCGATTAAATATTGTTGTGTATAGGTATTTATTATTTTTACATGATTTATTATGGTATATAAAACCGATGCTATTAATTTAAAAACAATTAAAAGCACTTACATAGATTGTTAAATAAAATTATACTACTTTTTATTATAAACGATAATAATGATTTTGCCTATTCCCAAGATAGATAAATTGATCTTAAATCGTTTATTAAGTAAGAATACGTCTTTTAAATTTTAATGTTGGAATGACCAAATGACTTTTCTCCAGTATTGACCCCCGTCACAACTATCTGCTGTTCAAATTTTGTGATAGTTGCAACATGTAACTATTGAATTAGATCAGACCGATTTATATTCATTCAAACTTTTTCAGTCATTTAATTTAATGTTCGATAATTGGTTTGTTCTTGTAAAATGAAGCCGCCCAGAGGAAGCAATTGCGTCCATGCTACTAATATTAAGGAGTCTCGGAAGAGAGTGCTTATTTCATTTTTGTTTTTATCCTATTTTTATTTATTTGGAGTGACCCTACAAAAATAGTTGTTATTTAAGTTTCTGTAATAAGATCAACTACCATTTTTTTCAAATTCTTAATTATTAGATAATATGTATAAAAGTTTGAGCAAAATTCTCATAAAAAACACATTATACATATATTTACCACATTAAACTCTCATCAGAACAAATTGCAAAACAACTATAGTAAAGTTTCTGTTTTGCGCACTATTTTGCTAAAATCAAAGATTGTTTTGGTATATTAACCGAATTCCATAAAGCGTCTGGACCTCTTTAAAGTCCGATGCGCTTTTATTATGATCTGGCATTAGGAGAAGACAACCTATAAACATACAACACGTTGATTGTTAATAATTAAAGATCTTACCTCTTTTTAAATTCTCATTTAAAAGTTCCTATATTACTATAAAAAAGTTTACGTAGGCAATACGTAGAAAATCGTCGATCTTCAAATGAAGAAACGTATTTAATATCTTTTATGTTATGTAGAAACATTGTAGAAAATTGAAAACACGTATCTATGGATATTTTTTTTTAATAATATAAGTGGTTTTTCTAAAACGGATGCCAGTTTATCTAACATTGAACTTGAACCATAAGGTGATTTAATTAAAAAAATTGAATTTTCTAAATGTTCTAAAATACACATTAGGTATACTTATGTGCTTGGTTGGATTTTCTATTTAAAACTCGTTTTATTTGTATAAACTTTAAAATCTTTACTTTGCTAGAACTCTAGTATTATTATGCTATTAGCTAGCTAAATTTGTCTTAAATTAAGTTGATAACATCAAAAAATTTCAATCTATACCCAATAAACATTTTTCAATTCACTTCATGTTCAGTGCATATCCTTAATTTAATTGTTTTTTTTTTGTTATTTACGGCAGGGCAGAAACTGTAGCCGTTCGTACCGGTTGGCCGAACCAGCCCGCTCTGGAGCTGCAAGTTCGGTAAACCGGCTCTGTTTTGGGCACAGCAAACGGCGTAACTGACGGCAAAGCGCCAATAATTACAGAACGAACTAGGTCGCAAAAAAGACAAAACTTTGCCTCAAATTTAAAAATATGTTAATTGTTAATTGATGGATTAACATTCAACAGACATGCCGTAGTTTCTGTTATCAGAAACAAGATAAAGTGAAATTGTCTACCTAAAGGTTCAGGTACAGATTAATCATGCAAATCTGTGGTCCAGGTAAGGAAAAAATTCATTTAAAAGAACGGAAAAAACAAATTCTTGTCGTTGGAATTCTTTTCGTTATCGAAATAATTATATGTGAAAAAATGTTTCCTCATTAAAAAACATTAAAAGACTTCGAGGCTTAAAAGTTACAAATTCGATAAATAAACTGACGTTTAGTATCAGCAGTAGTATCAGTAATAGGGATGTTATGGAGGATGGAGGTGATTTTCTCGGAAGCGGAAGTGCAGCTGGAGATCTTATATTAAACTCCGCTACGTCACTGGTGAATCGGAGTAGAAGGTCTCAGCCAAATTGTTGCAAAACTGAGAATTTTAATCTAGATTTTGTTCCAGGAATTCTACTACATAAAAAAACTGTAAAAACTAAATATAATTATAAAGGATATAACTGAATAATCAAAAAATTGTTTACCTTTATTATGTAAATACAAAATTCGGCGAATTGTTTATATGAATCGTATCGTATTTATAGTCATTAATTAGGTGTACATTTGTCGCCGTCGCGTAAAGGTAATCACGTTAAGATAAAGATCCAACGCTTGGTTGTGTAAGTGTATAAGCCACTGTACTGTTTAGATTCGTTTTGCTGCTATCTAAATTGTGAAATAAAAAACCTACCACGTTATCAATATCACTCAATTAAGGTAAGAAGAAAAAACGTGTCAATTTCTAAATTCGAAATCCTGAAAAGATAGTGCGTCATGGTAACTTCGATAGTTGAAATCTAATAGTGAGAGTGAAAAGTTAATATTTAACAGATTTAAAAAAATACAGTGAATTTAATAAGCGAAATAAAAATTAATTTCATAGTTAGAAATCAACGTGAATGTGAATTACTATCACTATGCATAAAAGGAACCTCGTTAATCGTGAAAAAGCTTTTCAAGTAGTTCAAAAGTGCAAAAAGATAAATGAATGTGTCTGCGGTTCTGCAGCGAACAAGGCAAAATACAATAACAATAACATTCAAAAATCAAGATTCGAAAGATGCAAACACGACCATGCAAATTAACAGTTGCGCAATTGGAAGTAGAGGTAAAACAGCATGAACACGAACAGGTAGGGGGTTATTTGCTCGAAGCATTTTTATTATCACTTTTGCTATGATTGTCAAAACTCATAATAATAATTACCTTTGTTGCAATTTATGTGAACGATAAATACTATAGCAAAATTTGCTTTATTGCTTATTATCGCTGAATAATTTAAGCTTGGGAAACGTTATTTAAGTGATTAAATCATATAATTCTGCAGGAGTTTCCACAGAATAATAAAATTAACCTTCTTCATGATACACACATTTCAAATGATTTAGCAACTCATGCTCCAGATTTTGGTTTGGCAAAAGAACCACAGGTGGTAATTACAGATGGTGAACCTGCGATAGAGGTAATATTGCTGGCCGAATTTATTAATTGTTTACTGTTATGCAAATAAGCAAATAGAAATTTTCCCGGATGACAATTCCTTGCCAAAATGTTGGAACCTCGGTTGGAACACAGCAGAGAAATGATTTCTGCCGATAGTGATTGGATGTTCTGACTGCAGGGAAGTTAGTCTTCTTAAAAACAGGGTTCCCAGCAACCTGGAAAACCGGGAAATGTCAGGGAATAAAAAATAGTCAGGGAAATCGTGGAAAAGTCAGGGAAAACATCTAATTGTTTCACAAAGTCAGGGAAATTTTTCAATCTTGCGAATTTTATGTGACTCCTTCCCCCATTATATTTATCTCTATTTTGCTTGTCACATAAACAGTTTCATTTGCGAAAATCGCTAGTCGATATCAACTTCTGTATTTATTTATATCTCAAAATAGTTTGATTGTGACGGGATTAGAATTTATAACTGGTGTACGTTTCATTTTTCTGCTTATAAGAATGTTTTTTTATGCATCTCAAAGCAAAATATGTCCACAAATGTTAATGAATTTGTGTAATACTACGGATTGTTTATTTGTGACACTAATACCAAAGATAAGTAATACGATTAGAGTAGAAACTTTTTAGTTATAGTTACTTTTAACCACTTTGAGAGTTCATTGTCGAAAAATCAAAAGTTTCTAAATGTTTTTTTTTCTCTTTGACAGTTTTGCATCTAATTTAACTTGTATTTTGTATTGTTTTGTACGTTCATTTAATAAAATTAATAATAAAATGTTTCCAATTACTATTTTGAAACTACCATATTACATAGCTACGATACTGGCAAAACACCTGGAAAATGAAAGATTTAGTCAGGCAAAACCGGAAAAAGTCAGGGAATTTGATTTTATTAAGTTGCTGGGAACCCTGTAAAAAATACGAATTTTCTCTTAAAATCAAACAAATAACACCTGCGCAGCAATGGGCGAAGATCGAGATCGAGGAGTACGACAAGGACAAGCTGATTCAACAGGCTTCTTTGAGAAAGAAAATTCGTGATCATGTCAACTCAAAATAGCACCAGACGATTGCCGATCTCATTCAAAAGGTGAAACCTAAGGACTTCGATTTTAACAAATATGCTGCAAACAAAGAAAAAGGAGTTCAAGCTAACAACGGAACGCGTGTTTCGTACCGTGTACAAATTGGTAAAAAACTGTCCTCAAATATTGACATGCAGAAACTGAACGGTTGTGATATGGGCACTATTCTCCACTCAAAAACGACTTGCTGACTTCATTGGTGTTGAAATGCGTAGCAAAGTGCTTATAGAGATTGTCCAATTAAACGCCGCGAGCCGAATTGCCAGTTAATATGTTTCTACAATTGGCCGAACTTAATGACATGTCTGCTAAAGGCATCTGTGATAAACTTCTTACTACACTAAGAAGTCACGGAATTCAGGAGTCCAATCTTCAAAAAAGCTTGATAGGCGTAACTTGTGATGGTGCCTCAGTGATGGCTGGAAGAATAAAACGTGTTGCTGAATTGTGCAGACAGCAATATCCAAAGTTAATTATCTGGCACTGTTCTGCCTACCGTCTTGAATTGTGTGCTGCAGATACCATGAAAGAGCAGAATCAAATCAATCACTTCAATGTGTTTATCAAAAAGTTAATGGTCTTTATACTACAAACACAAAGAACCAGCGAAAAAAATAGGAAAAATTGTAAACACTCGTTGGGTAGCCTCAAGCTCAAGAACTGTCCGTGATGTCTGAAAAAACTATGCTGCTTTGTTTATTCACTGCAAGGTAAGAAATATTTGCCTGACTGGAATAATTAATTGCAATAATTAATAGTTCATTTTATTAAAAATAGAAATTAGTTTCAAGTTATTTGATAAGTTGTTGACAAAATGCAAATCAATTTTTTCATTTGGAGCCATTTTCGTGACGAATTTCTTAAATGCTAGCGATAGAAATACATCTCTCATGGTGATTTTAAATCGCTCTTTTAATTGAGCGGCTTATTAATGAATTACCATTTAAATTTTAACGTCTCTATTATTGCATGAGAAAATAATTTTTAAATAACGATAGTGTGGTGCTTTAGTTTTTCTTAATTTCACAGTCTGTGTTGTTTATATGAAGTTATTCGAACAATGTAATTTTCTTATAGAAGTCCAAATCAGACGGAAAACGTGATGGTAATGACAGAGCCGTGAATTATCCCTTGAACTGCAAAAACGTGACATTTAGCTTATTGAGGAACATTATAATATTAATATTCAGATCTCGGTTTCGAGGCGGAAGTGGACGAACCTGGACGCTTTGAATCTGAAGCTTTGAACGATGCGCTGCTAGGAAATCAAAATTTGCAGGAGTCACTTTGTATGAGAGTGGTGGTCGAAACAGAGATGCTGCAACTGCGATAGTGATACCCCGCGGTCAGTTCTATCCAAGTCTACAAAACAATATCAGAAAAAGAATGTATACCGTGAGATCTTCACATGCAAGTCGTAGTGCTGTTAATTCAGAAGTAGATGAAAATGACTATGAACTGCTTGTGGAACAAATCAAAGTGCTATTTCCGATTTACTTGAACGATAACAACGGTATTCTTTATGGAGAGAATGAAATTGTTGCTCTTTGTGATCGTTTTTAGCTGAATAACGAAACTGTTGTGAGGAACTTCAGTAAATACAAGCAAAGCAAAGTGAAAGTGATCGGCCCTGAACTGAATGATTTGTTGACATGTATCAAGAGTATTACAATATTATATGCTGAATGCGAACGAGCTTTCAGCGCAATAATCATAATTACTGACTTAAAATCTTCACTGAGAATCAAAAAAATGTCTAACCTGATGTTCGTCTTGTTAAATCGACCACCACTGCATCGCCCACGGTAATTTAATAAAAAATGTCCTATTTTGCGCCACTTGCCTTTTCAGCCCTATGAAGTGTCCTTGGGGCATGACCACAACGGCCACTTACCACAACGGCCACCCGGAAGTGTGGCCGTTGTA
This sequence comes from Aquatica leii, assembly GCA_035610365.1. Classification (NCBI taxonomy): domain Eukaryota; kingdom Metazoa; phylum Arthropoda; class Insecta; order Coleoptera; family Lampyridae; genus Aquatica; species Aquatica leii. The sequence goes on from CM069436.1 coordinate 69,094,024, forward strand.
GTCACGACAACAACGGCCACCGTGACCATAACGGCCACCTACCAACTTTAACCACTTCGGCCACCGTGAGTTTTGATGATATTTAGTTTGCATTTATAGCTTGATGGTGTCTTTTTCATTTTCTTTTGAGGTCATCCATTGTCAAAATGGAGCGTGTTAGGTAGTATTTCAAAGCTTGCAAATTGTGCTTATTGAATGTATAAATATTTTTTATTTTAGTTAACTATTGAAAACACAGAATTGTACTAATTTGAGTTTTACACTATTGTCGTTTAAGTTGTATTTACATACATTAAATAATGGGTTAGAAATCTAATCAAAATACCTTCAATTTTATATGGCACGTACACAAATGTGTGAGCGACGCTGCACTCCCTAGATTTGTTGAGTAAACATTAAATATGTAAGCTTTTTACACTTCAGTTTTGAGAAATAGATCATGCATGCACTAGTTTGGATTAACATGAGATTTAGATATTTCTATGTATGTATATAATCAAAACAACAAAAAAAATTTCTATACGCATCGATTGGTATTTCCAGCTATAATACCCCTAGAGCATTCATAATACCAAGATTAGTTGGTCATAGAGAGTGTTGAAAGCGTGTTTCTTGCTAATAGCACGAGGCCGATGGCCGAGTGCTATTACATTAAACAAACAAGCTTGAAACATTCTCTACAACAAAATTTTCAGTATTTATCAATTCTCCAAGTGTATTCGGTAAGATAATTTTTTACTAGTTTCCAAATAGAGGAAAACAGTTTGGTACCAGACGGACAAGCGGGATTCAAAAAGGGAAAAAGAGTGATAGACAACATAGATATATTGAGACAGTTGGTGAATAGAGAGCTAGAGAAAAAAGGGGGAAATGGTGGCACTGTTCGTAGATTTAAAACCAGCTTTTGATAGAGGAAACAGGGAAAAATTCTGGGAATACATGAGAAGAAAAAAATAAAAATAAAAGATTAATAAAAAGAATGGAATAATGTACGAAAAAACAAGAAGCAAGGTGAAAGCGAATGGAGAAGAGAGCGAGAAATTCGTTACAAGGAGAGGGCTGTGACAGAGATTTCCACTGAGCCCATGTCTGTTTGCAGTATATACGGGGGATTTAGGGGAGACAATGAGAGGACAACGGATAGGAGGGATAGTAGTAGAGAAAGGGAAAGTGTGGTAGTTGGCGTATGCGGATGACATAGTATTGGTGGCTAAAGAGGAAAAGGAAATAAAGAACCCAAATCATAGAATCGCTTTTTCTAAATATTGGATTAAAACTCAAATTAGTACAATTCTATGTGTCCAATGGCGAGGTAAAATAATAGTTATTTACATAAGTCAGGAAAATCTCACATTACTGAAGAGGAGCTAAATTGAAATACGAGGCACTGTGTGTATTTTAAAGTTCCGATGCGGTCGCGATAGCCGTTGTGATCGCGGTGGCCATTGTGGTCGCGGTAGCCGTTGTGGTCATGGTGGCCGTTGTGGTCGCGGTGGCTGTTGTAATCGCGGTGGCTGTTGTGGTCGCGGTGGCCGTTGTGGTCACGGTGGCTGTTGTGGTCACGGTGGCCGTTATGGTCGACAAAATAGGTGGCCGTTGTGGTAACGAACAGAGGTCGCCGTTATAGTCACAGATGTCGCTGTAACTGGCGTCGCCAGTCGATTTTTAGACCGGGCGTCGGTGGCCGTTGTTGTCACGGTGGCCGTTATGGTCTAAAATGCAAGTGGCCGTTGTGGTCACAATGGCCGTTGTGGTCACAATGGCCGTTGTGGTCGACAGAATTGGTGACCGTTGTGGTCACGGTGGCCGTTGTGGTTAAAGTTGTTAGGTGGCCGTTGTGGCCAGTGGCCGTTGTGGTCTAGACCCGTGTCCTTTTGTTCAAAATGCGAACTGGCCCAATTGAATTTACACTTTCTGCACTAATCTACAGTGAATCTTTGTTGGGTACTATCAAAAGATAATTATGTTTTTTAAACTATTTATTCTAAAAGCTTCCAAAAAGTGTTCTTTCGTCTTATTCGAAGCACTTCGTTTTACAAAATCTTTAAACAATCCGTGTATGTAGCCTATGAAACATAATTTTGTTAAAAATGCTACTAACACTGTCAAATTGCATACAATTTACCATTATTATATTGATGCGTTCCATCTACGAGATTGGCTATCTAGATATCTTCTAAAACGGCGAGTCCAATGTCGTGATGATTCAGATTTTTTCTAACAATAATTTCCATGAGACGAATTACCTTTAAACATAAAAAAATACATAAACTTGTTAAAACCAAAAATTATGAAATAAATAAGAATTAAAAAGCTTTTAATTTAGAAAGTGCTCAAAATAAGCAAAAAACAAAAAATTCTATTAAAACATTTTAAAAAAATTCAAAATTTTGAGCAAAGTTAATAGAAAATTACGGATTTAGGCACGGTTTCACCATTAAAAATTGAACTCTAGATTACGGTTAATTTTAAAATTCTGTCATGAGTCAACTACCAAAAATGAAAACAAATTTAAGATAACGATTATCGCGTCTGCTTATTAATTCACTGCTGTAAGAATTGCTTATTTTTTTCTTTTTTGACGTTCAAAAAACAAAACGACATAAAAAATTACGTATTTACATCATATAAATGTAGGAACATTTTTTTTCAACGTTTTGAAAAAATATACTATTTACACGTAATTATGTTGCAACGGTAATTGTTTTAGAAAATATTGTTACGTATTTTATTATTAAAACTAATTTATTTAAACGACTAAAAATACGTTTACTTATTCTAGAAATATGTACACTTTTAAATTAACCGAACTAATTAAATCTAATAATATTTAATGAAAACACTTACACTAATTTATGTATAACCGTTGTATAACACTATCACTTAAGATAAGATAACGTCCTCGGATAGCTTCACACTTGTTTACACTAAAAATCACGTACACGATTATTCTCGGTATATTTATCTAGACACACGCGTGCTAACGACTTATTTATTTCCACTTTAATAATTTTCTTAACACTGCTGTATTCGCATTCCAGCAATAACTGACCTACGATCTGTCTCGTCGGTATATATACACATACGGAAATCCTTCTCGAGCGTTCCCTATTTTTCGGTATATCTTCTAGAAGATGGATAACAGCTTCTAGAAGGCTCTTGCATTTGCAAATAATTTCTCGAACGTTTCAATATTAGGTCGTTGAACGTAAAAAAATACTGAATTTACATGTATTATCTACAGTTTGTATAAAATCAAAGTATTTTCTAAAATTCCTGCTTAACTAAAAAAAGCCACTGTAAGTTGTTCCTTTATATTTTTTTAAAGTTTTTTTTTTTAATCCAAACGTGCATGGATTGTCAAAATTCAATTGGGCGTAAAATAACTTCCATCCGATGAAAGCGTGTTGCTAAACTACTCACCATATTTTCCGCTGCTAATAGATAGTTTTTTGCAAATAAGATTAACTCCTGTACGGTTTCTAAATCTTTGCACAGACGCCATAGATAATTGTTTATTGAAATACTTCTTAACCTACCATATGTCTTGTGCCCTGGAGACTATCATTACGATCGCCCTACATCACTGTATACATGATTAAAAAATTCAAATCAAAATACATATTACAACATATGCCTGTGAATCCGGCTAGTGAGCTCGTGCGGTTCGTTCGGATCCGGTTAGTGGGCTAATCGAAACCGAACGAACCGCATGAGCCAAAAGAAAACATTGTTTTTATTAGTTTGAATAAAAGGGCATTCTACTTTGAACCGTTTGAATCTCAATACGTCTATTTAAATCAAGGGAACAATATTTTTCTTTAGGGTGTGCGCTTTGTTCTTCTCCGGCTAGCGTGCGCGTACTTTTAAGGAAACCAAACGAACCGCACGAGTCAAAAAAAAGTTGTTTTTATTAATTTGAATAAAAGCGCGCACACTACCTGGAGCCGTACGAATCTCAGTACCTCTATTTAAATCAAAGGAACAATATTTTGGCGCTTGCGGTTCGTTCAGTCCCCACTAGTGTACCCATACTTTTACACGCCTGCAAAAATAAAACTGATTGTTAAACGAAGTTCTAAAAAAGTTTAGTTTGTAAAACAATTATTTATCTACAAATGGTAAAATTGGCAAATTATCGGTCGAGTAAAAAAATTTTTTTTTGGTGCATTGATTTTTAAAGAATTTTAATTTGACTATAGTACACGCTGCTTGATAGAACACGTTTATTGGTTATATTATTATTGTTTAACTATATTTGTTTTGTAATTAGATTACAAAGTGATTCATGTTTCCCCTATTTACATTTTTTACCCCTATCTTCTTTTTACATAATATTACATTACATTTTATAAACATTCTATTTACATTTCATTTTTCCTCCCTTCCTCTTAACTGTTTCCTTCTTCTCTATACTTCTTCCATCCACTCTGCTCTTTTTCCGTTTTCTTTTAAGATCTCCTCTACTTTCTTCACCTCTTCTCTTAACTCCCTGCTTTCATCTCTCATGTGCTTAAGGTTCTCCGTCTCTTCTCCACATAATCTGCACATCTTTTTTTCTTTTTTTTCCAGTATTTATTTTCTATCTCTTCGTTCCCACATCTGCTATCATTTTTTTCTTCCTTTTGTTTCCTTTAACCTTTAGGTATTCTGGCACCCCTTCACCCTTGATATTTTTATAATTCACATTATATCTGCCTTTTTTTCCTTGTCCATCTTTCCTGTTTTTCTATGTACCTGTCTTTCTTTATTATTTCCTTTCTTAGTCCTATCTCTCTTCCTTTAATCTCTCTACTTCTTCTTTTGTGTACCCGTTTTTTTATATTCGTTTCTGCCATCCTACCCGTTCTTCACTCTTCGTCAGTTCATCTCTTTCCAACATGCTTGTAGTATTTTGCTTTCTGTTCTTTCTCTCAGTTCTTCCTCGTATTTATGGCCTTTTTTTCTGTCTCTACTCTTATTTTTTCTATCTACACTTCCTCTCTTATAATATATCCCAGTGTTTCTCTGTCTATCCCTAAGACCCATCTTCAGTATTTTTCTTGTATCCCTTCTACCTCTTCATACTCCTTTCACCCCCGTATTGCTATCCCATATATCACCACACTTTTTATTAGCTTTTCAAACAGCAACCTTTTTTTCTATATCCACCTTAACAACCTTTCCCCCACGCTTGTTCTATTAACCTGTTTCCTTTCCTCGCTATTTTCTTTATGTGTTTTCCCTCCTTATTATCCTCATTGTGTAACCCAGGTATGTGAATTCCTTCACTTGCTGCTTTTCCTTCTCCCTCCATTTTCACTCCTTTCTTTTTCTTTTCTCCCCTTTTTTTTCTCAATACCAATATTTTTGTTTTCTCCGTATTTACTTCCATTTCTATTTTTTTCCTGTATTTTTCCAGCGTTTTCCTCATCTCCTTCATTTCCTTTTCCTCCTTAGGCACCAACACTATGTCATCCGCATACGCCAACGACCACACCATTACATTCCCTACTACTATCCGTCCTATCTGTTGTCCTCTCATTGTCTCCTCCAAATCCCTAGTATATACTGCAAATAGGCTTGGACTCAATGGGCATCCCTGTCTCAACCTTCTCCTTGTAATGAATTTTCCGCTTTCTTCTCTATTCACTTTTACTTTGCTCCCCGTTTCTTCGTAAATTTCTTTTATTCTTTCTATTAATCTTTCATTTATTTTTTTCTCCTCATGTATTCCCACAGTTTTTCCCTGTTCACTCTGTCAAAAATAGTTTTTAAATCTATGAACAGTTGCACCATTTCCCCTCATTTTTTCTAACTTTTTATTTGCTAAGTGTTTCAGTACATATATATGTCGTCTATCACTCTTCTTCCGTTTTTGAATTCTGCTTGTCCGTCAAGTACCAAAGCTCTTTACCCTATTTTCTTCTGTAGTCTTCCTTGTAGTATTGTCGCATATGTTTTCTATGCCGTGTTTAATAATGCCACCTCTCTGTAATTATTCACTTCATTTCTGTTTTCTTTTTTGTGTATTGGGCATATTATTCTCTTTCTCTGTCAATCTCTCCGGGAATTCTTCCCCTTTCCCTATTTTATTTACTATCTCCGTTGCTACAATTTCTCCTACATATACCCACTCTTCGCTTTGTATCCCATTTTCTCCTGCCGCCTTTCTTTTTTTTACCTTCTTTATTGCCTCTATTACTTCGTACTTGTTTATCTTACTACAGATTCTTTTCTTTGCCATTCTTCTCCTTTATGCTTTTGTTTCCCCCTCTCCCCCCAGCTGGTTCCTAAAATATCTCTTTCATTTGTATTCCCTTTGTCGTCCATTTTCTCTTCCTTTCTTTCTTTAGGTACTTCCATACATCTTCTTTCGTTTTTAATTCTTTGATCGGATCCTCTTGTTTTTTTTTTTTTATTCCTTCTTTCTCTCGCATGTTTTCTGGCATATTTTTACTGCTTCTTTGTATTCTTTTTTTTCTTATTTTTTTCCACTGTCTTAATGCTTGCATTTTTTTTGCTTCCTTGCATTCTCTATCTCACCATTTGTTCGATCCTGTTTTCTCCCCCTTCCACTTTCTAAATCTAACTTTCTCTGTTGCTTTCTTCATCATCTCTCTCATTTCATCCACACTATCTTGTAATCCCTTCCCTACCCATACCGTTTCCTCTATTCTCTCTTTGTATCTTTATACCCTTTTCTGTTCACATTTTTTTCGTTATGTATTCCTCAATTCTTTTTCTCTCTTCTATTTCTCTTCTTTCCATTGTCAATTCCAGTGGTTGGTGGTCTGACCCCACCCTTTCTCCCACCTTAAATGTCTTCACATTTCTCCACTTTCTTCATTTGTCATTACAAAATCTATTATTGATTCTCCCCTTTTTTCTACGTACGTATACTTCTCGTTCTTTTTTCTTCTCTGTTCCCATTCATTATTTCGCTGCACATTTCCAGCAGTTCTTCTCCCTCTTTATTTATCACTTTGTCCTTTGTTTGTCTTTTTCCCGTCCCTTTTCTTTCTTGTATTCCCCCTCTTATCCTATTCTCGCGTTAAAATCCCCTCCTAATATTATCAATCCCTCCTTCCTCTCTTCAATTATCTCTTCTATGTTCTCTCTTGCCTTTTTCATTATGCTGCTATAAACCGTCATTATTTTATTCTTTTGTTTTTCTTCACTGTATGTTCCTTTCTACAATTCCTCTTCTCTGTTGCACTTTCTCTCTCTCTTCCGCACTCAACCATTCTTCTTATTCCCGTTATTTTACCCCCCACCCTTTGCTCTACCTTTACTCTTCTCTGTTTCTGCATGTTGCATCACCCACTGTTTGTTGGCTATAGAAAAAAGTAAATACACACAGCGTGTATCTGATTTATTTAACAGGTAAAATTATAGCATCAATACAAGCAAAAAACATAAAAATAAAAGTTCTAATAAAACATTAAATCAAAACTTTGATCCAAGTAAATCAAAAATTAAAATAAAAATAAATAAAAAATAATGTTATGATATTTAATTTAGTTCTAAGAACTACACATTTCTTTTCAGTAATTTGCTAACACCAAAAATTTAAATAAATGGTACAACATAAGACGTAGTTCAATTAATGTTCTAGGAACTGCGCATTCTTTCCAAGTACACTAAAAATACAAAGTAACTCAAAGATAACGTATTTACAGATGCGCTTAAATGAGGTAATGTTACATAAGTCAGTCATAATGCCTACTTGAATAAATAAATACAATGCAAAAATAAAACTAAATATGCAAAACAGTTTTTAATTATTTTAATTAATAGTACATAGTTAATTTTTAATTGCACAGCAGAATTCCGTTGACAACTTATCATATTGACGAAAAATAGGATAAAATCACACGCAAATTTTAGACGACACATAGCCACTACACCGATGATAACTAATGACCAGGCTTCAGACCATATTAATTTACAGAGAGATAAAAGATTCAATATCAATAGAGTTTGCAAATAAAGAAAAAATGTTTCTTTTAATTGAATTGAAGTGTACCGAATAAACTTCGATTAAAAAATTCATGCAAAGTAGGTTATTTTTCATGTATAGAAACAAACCTGAGAAGAAAATTGATAACATAAACCAAAATTATGATTACTATAAACAATGTTTTTCTATGTAGTAGTATAAGTTTGGCCCGTTCTTTAATAAAGTGATAAGATTGCGCGACCGATAACATTATCCGTGATTTCAATAAACGGCGTGCACTGTACAATAAAAATGAAAAAATATTTGAGCAAAAAGAAGCAAGGAGTAATTCAGAAGACAAAAACGAAGATACAAACAGTGAGATGATAAATTATTTTTAAAGCAACATCGTCAAGTTGCGATTTAACATAAATTATAGTGGTGTGTATGACTATAAATATTATTTACTCTTAATCACATTTTTATTATTGCGTTATTAATTTTTCAATTTAAATTGAAACTGCTTATTTAAATCTGAAATTACATAATTTTTTTCTGAATCAAAATGTTCGTTATTTATTCAAAAAACATTGTTTTATGATGGGTTATTATTTTAGAAAGTGAAATCTGAGCATCAATACAAGCAAAAGATGTCAAAATAAAAGACCGAACAAAAACAAAATTTTTATCAAAATAAATTGTAAATTACGGATCTGTGTTGCATTAAATAGTCTTCTAAAAGTGTTGATACCGTTAATAAAAGTAAGCTGTGCAAATTTCTTTAGGCAATTTGCTGACACCAAAAATAAAAATGAATAAAAATACTGTTATTGTATAAGGCGTAGTTAAAATACTGGAATTAAATTAAGTTGTTATTCTAAAAACTGCACATTCTTTTCAAGTACACTAGATTAACGTATTATGTTCAAATCTAGGTAATATTAGCTAGGTCAGTCATCATACTTCAATGAACGAAAAACACTTCAAAAATAAAATAAAATATACAAAACAAGTATTTTTGTAATGTTTCGGGGTACTAAATGAATACGAAAAGATAAGAAAAATCAGATTTTGTTATCTTAAAGATATAATAAATTGGCTGAAATATAAACTTCTAGACGTCGCCGAAAATTGTTTGTTACTCTAGTAAATAATTGCACATTGTGTATAATTGCATTTGCTGCCGCAAAAATTCGATTTTGCAGCTCTTTATTATTTACAAAGTTTTCGTACTTCAGCTTTCATACAGCCCTAGAAAAAAACTTTCAAGGGTTAATATTTGGACTATGGGTTGACCAGTGTCTAAGGCCGTTTCTTCCAATCCAACGATCCCTAAAAATTATATCCATCCTGTATAGACCACATTGTTCCGAGAATGTTGAATTTCATAAAGGTTTTTTTCACTCTAAACATGCGATTGAGAAAGTTTAGTACCTCATTTTCTGTAAAACAACACTAACACAAAAGTAATACAATGATACTAAGGCATTTGTTACTACAACCACTCAACAAAATTAATCAACTTTGGTTAACTGTTAACAGATAATAATTCTTCAAAATACGGTGTTACCGTACTATAGGACATGTTCACTCTGCGAGCTATTTCTCTAGTACAATTTGCAATACTTGCATATACATAGAAAAAAACAAATTAAATTATATTAATATAATTAAAGTTCTGATTTTATTGAAAACATTTTTTCTGTACTTTCGGTGCTAATAATTTAGTAAGTCTTTTTTGCCTACGTCCTTTGTAGGTAAGAAAAACACCTCTAGTATCTTTAAGTCTTTGCACACACGCCAAAATAAAATCAGCTGAAGACAAGAATGCAGAAATAAAGAAGGTTGTCGAAACTGAATTTAGAATGTATACTTCTTACATTGCAATTTCTTTTGTTTATTTAGCTATAGTCTTGTTTTGGTTACAACCGCAGATAAACGTAATCGAGGTCACAAAATACATTTTGTTAAGTTAGGTCAGTGTCAATTGCAAATATCTTAAAAATGGACCACTTTAGACCAAAATCTAAAAGAAAAAAATTATTTACGCCACAAGAAAACTACTCCTTCAGTTAGCAGTCGTATTTCAGAAACACGCTGTATTATTGCATTTCTTTTTTACTAAAATTTACTAGTAAAAAATTCGTAAAATGTAAAAAAACTTTTTATCTTTAAATTTAGGTCACACCTCTACTTATAGAATAGTCAGGATCGGACTGAAAAGTGTATTTGTATTTTTTATTTAACACCACGTGGATACTATAGTTCAGGTTTATAGTTCTTGATCTGATGTATAGTAGACAATAAAAAGAATAATTTTTATATTCTGGCAAACTTAATAATTTTTTTTAAATACAATATAGTAGCTCAATCAAATAAAAAATATTTTCTAGTGAACTCTAAGTGCGTGTATCCTTCAATTTACATTACCATTACCAGACAAACTACTGAAAATAAAGACAATTAAAGTTCTTGTTTATGAAATATCAAATGGTTATTATTACATAAATATTAAAGATTAATGTAAACCCTACAATTGCATTATTATACATATATTTTTTTGACTTAATCATTTTAATGCATAGGTACCTCGTATGTAATTAACATTTTTTTTCTAAAAAAACAATATTCGTCAATTTGCTTTTTTAAAATGAATTTTAAATAGTTTCTATCATCTATTATTACATTAAAAAAAAAATAAATAAATTATGCAAAAAGTGAAAAATTGTGTTTTTAAAAGACCTAATTATTCTTATAATTTGAAAAAAAAAATATTAAAATAGGTACCTAAAAGTACGTTGTTTTTTAAATTAAAGCAAAAAAATGCTTTTGTAAAATTTCTTAATTATTGAAATTTGCATCGAATCAAAAGTTTAATGTGTAAAGAAAACGCGTTATGAGTTTCTCTTAAATTTAAATTATTTGTGGATTATCCTAACAGCAGGGGTTACAAAAATTAATAAAGCTCTATTATATAATGTCTTGTAAGAAAACTTCAAAGACTCCATCTAGAAAGTATCCCGCTGAAAATTTCTTTTTTCAGCAGGTGTGTACACGTATATTAATACTACGAAACCGTGATTCGGGAATTTTTTTTTTCTTTTATTATTAAATATCACTAAAATTTAGCGTGTGTTTATTTTCAAGGACTTGATGAAAACCACCGTGATCCTGTAGTGGTACACCCACATAAGCCACGCCTTGCGCCCACGTTTCATTCATTCAGGATCCCCGGGATCCTGCTGTGTTCCAAATACTGATCCTGCACCGCTGCCCACGCTGCTACTGCAATGTCCTGTTAGCAGTATTTGTAAATGTGTAGGAACTTTAAAGGTTGTCATAAATTGAAATACATTAAGTTTTTTTAATACATTTTTTCTCATTAAGTTCTCCGATTTTTTTTTCACCTTTGAATTTTTATTTTGTTTCTGATCAAACTGTTTTTTTTTATACATTGAAAAATAAATGCTTTTTTTTACGATTTGTAAATCAGAAACGTACTCGGAGAATTGTAACACTTATAACATCCGAAAGAGAGGTACACCTCATACTCAGTAAATGCAACGCTATCGATTTTCTCGAGATATTCTTATTGGGTTATTGCATTAAGAAGTCTTCTAATCAAATTTACGAAAGTAAAAGAGTTCAATCAAAGTTGGTTGCAGCAAAAAAAAACAGTTTATGTTTACAATTATTTAGTAGAGCTATGATTAAAGTTGAACGCTGTGAACTCAGTAGGTAGCTGAAACTCATCGATTGAAAAACAATTATTAGTACCGCGAGATCAATCATGTTAGTCCTTGAAAAAAGAATTACAGTTTTTGGCATGAGATAGCATCAGAATTCGAGGTGCAGCAGCTGGCTCACCCTTGCAATGGGACGTTCCCTTAAAACTAGGGCAGTGTGCCGCGAGAGGGTCATTTCCCTGCACTCCTCTGCCCCGATGTCAATGCCCGAGATTCTAGAACTCGTTAAGGATAAGCATGAAACTAGGATAACCGATGAACAAATGCTGCAAGACTGCAACGCATCTATTAGAATTTTTCCTAGATTACCTTTTAACTAGAAAAAATAGAGAATTAAAGAAAGTCATCATTTGTTCCAGAAAATCCTTATTTCTGTTACTGTTAGAATTTGCGAGGTGTTTTGGGGTCATTATATCATCGGTCGTCTTCACCCTTTTGTATTTAGGTCACTAGGCCGTGTGTCCTTTTCGAGGTGTAATAATTTTCGGTTAAATAGTTAAAGTTAAAGCGCTTAATGTTCTACACGAGTTCGGTTATGATAATTTTACAAGATGAAGTATTTGTTGGAATTAAAATTTTAAGGGCGACAAAAAATTTACTTACTGTGTTAAAATTTACGACACGCCCCGAATATGTTTCATAATTTAGTTTGGTCTTAAGATATTTTGGTGCACTGGACACGATCACTTTTATCACTTTTTTTTTAGCGTTTGAGGATTGGGTTTTTAATTTTGTTTTAGGTGTTTTTGGTTTTTCGATGAACACAACATAGTTACGTACATTAGTACTTTATTTTATTTTTACATACTGGCAGTGTTAATCAAGATTTTTAGAACATTATACAAATGGGATGGATCACGTTATTAAACACAATTTCCATCTGCATTGGTATTAGATATATTCATATAAATGTACTAATAGTTTTATTTATAAACGCCAATATGTCTACAGTCGTTTTAGGAAATTTCGGCCCAAACAAATTCGAAAATCGGAACGTATATTTCTTAAAGCGAAAGTAGTTATCAGTTGATTTTTTATTAATTTATATAATTTTTTATCTAATATAGACCTACAGTTCTTTCCATGTTCATGAAAAATATCTGCAACCCAGATAAATTCTTGCGTAACACATTCGTTCAAACAAATACAAAGTGGTACATATCTTGAGCAAAATATACAATCATCGATAACGAGCTCATTTATAACTTTTTTTAAGTTACCTAAACAAGTCATAAATATTTTTTTATACGCCGACTATCATGTCTTAGAAATAACGATTCTCGAGTATAGCATCGTCGCACATACCACAAAATTATAAAAAGTAAGCAAATACAATTTAAGACCCCGATATAAATAACGCGTTCCAACAAACGACGAATTGGTTTTGGTACGCTTTGAGGTCGACTTATCGCGTTCACGGAGCACCCTAGGGCTGAACGATAGTAGGATCCATCCGCGATGGACCTCCAACAACAAACAACAGCTATGTAAGCGATAGTTGTATTTATTTATAAATGATTTTACATGATTAACAGAAGTACCTATACAAAACATGGATGAAAAGAGTTGATGAAAACCCGTTATCATCGAACAAATATCCAATCGATCATCGATTGTCAGCCCTAGTGTCGTTGTCCAGGGGCGACTCAAAATGCACATCCACGGACAGCGTAACGATCGCACGCCACTAGGGTAGAGGTACAAGATTCGCGCCGTGCACATGCGATATGTGATAACGCGGCACCTGTTTCTTCTTATTATTACTACTAATATAGTCTGTCTGTCTCTTTGTGCGCTTTGACACAAAATTGGCAGTAAATTAGCATAAAGGTCCAACTGCACCAAACCTCACAGCCTGTCCTCTTCTTCTTCCTCTTCTTCAACTTCTTCGCCGCCTCCTTCGTTCTCTTCTTTATAACCGGGATGTTCCGAGATGGCATAGTAATTACCGTTATATATAACGCCCAATTCTCTAAGAACATCGCCTCTAATTGTTGCTTTGATGGTCCAATTGTAACAATCGTCACTTTCGCTTTCTCTATCTAATCGTTCGACATCCAGGATTTTCGAACTGAGCCGTTCGAGAATGATACCGATATCTTTAATACTCAAATGTCGCTTTTGATCAACACTAAGTTGATCTATGAGCAACAGGAACTTTTCCGAAGTTATAGCTTCATCTTCCATAACTGTGTTTTCGGTTTCGCTCTCGGAACTTTCATGCTCAGCGGCTGGATGCCGACCTTCCACGTCTAAAAAACGGACGTGTCTGGAAGGCGGTTGTGGTGACGTTTGTTGTTGAGCGTCTTGAATCGGAGATGTTGCGACGCTTTGTGTACGGCAAGTTAGCGACCTTCTTCGTGTAAAGCGCAACAATGAAAATCGCATTCGATAGCGCCGTTACTTTGAGGGCTTCCAGCACGCGGTTGATGAGCATGATGAGCACACTCAGGCGTATGGATGTGGATGGTACCGCTTTCAACGGAGCTACCCTGCTTCGGTAACCGGTGCAGAGGTGGCAGTTTTACCTCATCGTGGTTTATCACAGTAATTTGAGGACTCGGGTAACGAGGCTGAGGCTGTGGGGGATACACATCGTTGATGAGCGTCTCCTTTTTACCGACAGAGGAGGTTTGTATCACCAACGACGGCCGCTTACTGGGTGAAAACTTTCCCGGTCCTGGCGACGACGTTTCCGATGAAGAAGCCCTCGACGGACCTGACCTCTGGTCCCAGTGCAGCACCACAGTAACGCGTCCTTTGTTGTCCATAATTTTCCAAGAAGGTGTTTCATCGTGCAACTCCAACGCGTGGATAGTTTCGCATACGATCCTTGGTATTGCAGAGATCGCTACTGACAAATATCTTTTGTTAGTTATCTTATAAAGTATTTATTTATCAAAAATAACAAATGCAATTAACGTTTTTATAAAATTAATTGAATGCATACATTACCTGCACGTATTACGTCTACACCAGCTGGTAGCCAACGTTCTCCGTGACGTAATAGAAGAAGTACGGTGTTGGCCGGAAGCGTACGGAAATACTCTGCGTCTTCTACCTGGGTGCCGTCACTTTCAAGAACAAGACGTACAGGTTCCCCAACGGATACGCCGAGCTTGTCCCGTCCGCGCTGCACCAGTTCTTCCAAACTCCCCACCACCAGACCCTTGCGCACGCTACGCCGCCCGTCCCATAGCTTGAAGGGTCTCTTTCCGCGGGACTCCTATAACACACCCTATACTCTCACCTGTTCAACCACCCATACCATTAATAACAACATTCATTCAAACACTTCAAACAAACTAAACTTTAGACTTGGCTCATTTACAACAATTTAATACACATATTAAACACCAAGATAAGTACAAACGTTGACGAATAACCAAAACCAACTTTATAAATTAATCTAAATCCTTCTAAAAGATCGTTATTTCAACTTATTGTTGTCAAAGATTAAGTTATTCGAACGGTGCATTCCTTCTATTGATTCACTTTTGTAAACACCACCTTTATGAAACCGCGAGTTTTGGTTAATTCGAGTTTTAAAAGTACTATTTTTATTACAATTCTATTTTATTCTCAATTTTCAAATGTTCATATAGGTAGTTATCGGAAAATACACAACATTTGCACCGTTAAAATAAACTCAACGTCTTTATAATTATAGTTTTTTTCTTTTTATTCGACGAAAAGAAAAAAATCTGTTTGCATAGAATATAATAAATATTTTTGGGTGTACACACATGCAGGTGAATAAGTACCTCTCTTGCCATCACGGCATCTCTTATGGTGCGGCTGTCGACCCGCCGCTGCCCCACGCACTCCTTTTAAACACTCCAACTAACACTCGACCACGATACCGCATATTTTCAATCCGATCCTTCTTTTTTTATCCATTCTCAGCCAATATGCGAACGGACGATCTATGACCCTACAAGCAGCAACCCTGCTAACTGGTCCGACGAACGCGCCCCCTACCTCCCGATCGATTCTGGAGAAGGCGCGGCGCCCCGACGCCAACAAGCGCATCTTTAACGCGCATTGTTGTTCATTGTTATACAACTACGTTTGCGCGAACTTTGGCCCATTTTACTAAAAAGTTTAAGTTAGTTGTAGAAAAAGTTGCAATCCATTGCATTTATAGTTGCTATGAAGAAGACGCCCAAAACTATTTTTTTTTCAGATTGCGGATTTAGTTTCCTTGTTTGATTTGTTTGTAAGAAATTTTATCGCACTTTACAAACTCAATTTACTAACATAAAAAGTACAAAATTTGAAACTATTTATTTTGTACCATCTTCGATTATGTTTACGCTATTATATGTGCAAGTTATATTTTTCTTTCCTAATTTAAAATATGCGGCTTCTGCTTAACTCAAAAAGCTTAAGCATCTATCAAATCACTGCAATAAAAACGAAAAGAACAAGCTGCACATCATAATAAAACACAAAGGTATATATAGCGACATCTGTTTAAAAATTATCAGGTGATAATATTGACATTTCACTTACCTACCAGCGGCGTTTCGTACTTTGTCTTTCATCTCTAACTTCAATTCTACTATAGTACTATAGCTTTGTATTCTCTTATTTCATTTCACAATGGCAAAACCGCAGTTACCTACTATCCTTTTCTTGATCAAAACTACCACAGACTAAAATATAGAAGTTAAACAAAATTTAATTTTTTATTAGTTCATGTACAATTATCATTCAATTTGAAATAATTTTTTTGGTTTTGTATAAATTAGCTCTTTTTAAGTTATTTGACGCAACTATTTTACCTAAAAAATCGTCTTAGATGAAAAGTCAGACAAACTGGAGTTTATTGAACGTTTGGGACAAATGAACATTGGCAATCAGTTTCACTAAAAGGTTCTTTATGAAAATTGATTATTGCGAGTTCAAAAACTTTGATTTTAGCATACGGAATAGCTAATATTGAACATACAGTGTGAGGCATTGCATAAATACCATTGATAGAATGTTGTTAGTAAAATCATATAAATGAGATTTCATAGGTATAAAATCGGAGATTTTTTTTCCGAACATCAAGATTGCTGTTCAAATATTTGAAACAAAATGTAATGTTTTTAAAGAAATACAAAACAGCCTATAATAAATAAACAACGCCTACACAAATGTATCTTTCAGTTTCAAACGAATGCGCTTATTCGAAATCTTGATTAGAATGACATTACAAAATATGATCTCTGCTTTACGTAGCTAATGAGACAGTGATTATTAAATTTATTATAATTTTGAATTATCTCCTGAAACAGGTTCTTCAACGTTGAAGGAAATAATTTAAGATATTATTTAGTAAATTGGATTTGTCATTAGGAAATTAGTTAACTGATAAGAGTACGATTTATCTTAAAGAGTATTTTTGCTTACGACCGTTTGAATAGTTTGTATGGTAAGTAGTGCAAGCGTAAACCTAAATAGATTTACTGTGCTCATAAAAAAGCAAAATTTTGTCAAAAACCCAGGCTCAACAACAAGAAAAGTCTATGTAATTTAGCTTCATTTATACCTTTCTAACATAAGATGAACATATTTCGTATCTTGTTTCAGGACGTGGTTTTAAATCAAATTTTTTTCTTTAAAGATTAGGTCAAAAGTGACACGTTTTCGACGTCCGCGAAGCTGAAATCTGACTTAGTATATAAAAAACTGGTGTGGTCACCACACGACTTTCCTATAAGGAATGATGAAAAAATGTCTACATATTTATTTAGCTTATGTTGTCATAAAACCATATTGAAGTGATATGTACATAAAGATAATTTAAATAAGATGCAGCACTCCGTATATAAACAAGTCAAAAGAATATAGAGAAAAATTGTTACTTTTTAACGTATCTTCCTTTTTTCTAAAAAAAAAATGTCGCAGGCAGGATTCGAACCTAGGATGATATATGGAATTCACTTTAAATTATAAATCAAATATCTAATAAACTGTTAATGTTAGAAAAATGTTTTATTATTATTTAATAAAACCGAGAGAATACGAAAAGCCAGCTCCATACCAAATTTTAAGTTACTAAGACTTTTAGTTTGAGAGTTACCGTGGGTACATTCAAAAATAATTTAAATAAGATGCAGCACTCGGTATGTAAACAAGTGAAAATAATATAGAGAAAAATTGTTATTTTTTAACGTATCTTGCTTTCTCTTCAAGATATGAAGTTGTTCTCTAAAAAAAATCGTCGCAAGCAGGATTCGAACCTAAGATTATATATGGAATTTACTTAAAATTATAAATCAAATATCTAATAAACTGTTAATGTTAGAAAAATTTTTTATTTGAATAAGTAGTTAGAAAGAAACTAAAAATAATTCGAATAATTTACATACGTACAAAATTATATAAGAAAAACTGTTAGAAATGGCGGAACTTCAGGTTTTTTTTATCAGACCCATCTTTTGATAGAACCAAGAAAATATGCAAAGCCAGCTCTATACCAAATTTCAAGTTACTAGGACTTTTGGTTCGAGAGTTATCGTGGGTAGATCGTTACACACACACCTAAATTTGTTTTGTCCAAAATACATTTTTCTGATTCAGGAGACCTTGAAACGTAAAATTATGCAATAAAAATTTAAAAAAAAATGCGATCCTTAAGGAAAGTAAAAAAAATTATTAAAACTGCACACAATGTAATTTATATAATTGTTTGTTATAATAACGGAAAGTGAATTATATTAAAAAAAGGGAAATCTGCCAAAAAGTTATAATTTAACACTAATGCAACATTTTTCAAAACCTTTTGTTAATGATCTATATTACAAACGAAGTAGATCGTTGTCGTAGAATTTTTTGTTTGTAGTAATTGCTTCGGCTACACTAAAGCCGAACGGTGGACTGTATTGAAGCAATAATAATTAAGATAGAAAATGAAAATGTACTTACGTAAACTCCACAAGCACTCTGCTTGAATTAAACCGCGTACAATTACCCAACCCCAAAATAAATCGAGGTCTCACTCACCCCGAAACGCGAGCGATTGCTCGACTTCCCTATTATTCTTTCCAAAAGGCTAGCGAAATTAAAGGCTTTTGAGGCGCACAAGTCCAGATGCACAGTTTCCAATTATTAAACACAATTTATAACGTTTAAGAACAACCGTTACCAGTTACCAGAAGGGTCACAAAAGAGATGAGATACCACTATCAAGTTAAGTAAAGTAACATTCAAATTTTCAAAATTTTTTTAAAGCAACGAATCAACTTAAACAGGGGTAGCATCTGACGGAACCGAAAACACATCTAGCGGAAACGACTAAAAGTCAAACGCTTGCGTCAACTTACCACCTACCTTAAATAAGCAAGGCTAAATTGTAAGGAAAAATTAAAGGAAAAAGAGTACAAAACAATAAGATCAAACGAGAACAACAAATAAGAATGAAAAGAAAACGTTAATTAAGCGGAGCTAACTACGAAAGGTAGCGCATGATATAACCATTTGCTATTTTAACGGTAGCTATTCCAGAGAAACCATCAGGTCCTGGGTGTAACTCAGTCATCCTAGCAATCCGCCATAACATTAAAGGTCAGTTGGGATCTTGAACTACAACACCCACTTGAAGACTGGGGAGAAAATTTATTCTGTTGAGTTAAGGTATGCAAATATTCAGTAGACCAGCGACGCCAGAATAAATGTATTGAAACGTTGAGCTTCGGGGGCGTTCCAGTTCCCGTTACATACATTTAGTGTTATTAAACTTTTTATTCGTGTTATAACTTATGCCGGTAACTCGTTATCAAACCAAAATGAATGCAAAACTATTTGAATTTCTCGAATTAATAAAAAATGGTCAAGAATCGATGAATAAAAGAATGGAAGAAAATACTAGAAAAATGGAGTTTTACGAAAATTCTCAAAAAATGGAAGAAAACACTAGAAGTTAAAAGAAGAAATATGAGCTAGCATAGAAAATCAAATAAAGACTATTGAGGAACAAATATAAGTTAGTGTAGGAAATCAAATCAAAGTTGTTCAAGGGGAAACTCAAGCAGATATGTTCAATTTAATAGAAGAAATACACAGTTCTGAAAACCGGAAAACAATCTATGAATGCGAAAATAGCACCAATAGAAGACAAATTAGAAGACAAAATGAAACTGCTCGAAGAAAGAATAAATTGAATGAATTGTCACGGCGAAGGAAGTGTCACGAGCAAAGGTTCAATAATGAACCATCTAGAAGAAACCACTCAAAAGTTCAAAGTGGTTCCAAATTTTGATGGTAAAATGCAATGGTCAACCTCTACTACAAACCGTTTGAAGCCGCAGCTACAGCTAATGGTTGGAGCAACAAGAAGAAAGCGACGTCCTTAATAGTGTCCTTACGTGGAGAAGCCTTTGGAATTTTGCAGACTGTTCTTGACCAAGAAAATTACAAACTTGTAATATTTCACGTTTAGAAATGAGATATGGAGATGCACATCTTCAACAAGTGTACCAAGCTCAAATTAAAAGTCGGATTCAGAAAGCTCCTGAAAGTCTTCAAAAGTTTGAGGCTGACATTGCCAGATTGACACGGCTTACGTATCCTACAGCACCAAATACCTTTTTGTAGCAATTGACTATTCAAACCTTTGTAGACGGCTTCTGAGACAAAGAAATGCAGCAGACTCTCCGGTTAGCTCGACCGAAGACGTTGGATGATGCTTTAGTGCATGTCTTGGAGTTTGAAGCACCGAGGAGACAGCACGACGAGTACTTCGGGAAAGAGGAGTTCGGCGATGACACGCTTCAATAAAAATCTCCGGGAAGGCTACATTTGCGCGATTGAACCAATGGAGGACGACTTAGTTGAAAAAGGACTACTCATATCGTTGTCTGAACTTTAGTACCTACGAATGAAAAACACGATGCCGCAGTAATAATCTTAAATATCAACTCAAATCCAGTAACTTTGAAAAAGAAGACTGTGGTTGGTCAATGTATGTCAGTATCTCAAAGTGTGAGATGCGTGAATTCTAACGAAGATATGTCGCCGAAGAAGTGCCCACAACATCTATTGCATGTTTTTACCTTCAAATGCCAAAACCTCAACCAAGACCAGCTGGCTAAAGTTAAAGTGTTGATCCAGCAGTATCAAGATGTGTTCGTGGTTCCAAAGGAAGAACTAACGTGGTAAAACATAAAATTAATACCGGAAACGCCCGGCCGAAACGACAACATCCACGCCGACTTCCTTTGGTGAAAAGAAAAGAAACCGAACAAATAATTATGGATGTGGAGAAAAAAGGTGTGATTGAACTTTCAAATAACCCATGGACGTCCGCAGTGGTACTCGTAAAGAAGAAAGATGGATTTAAAGAGTGGTTACTGGCAGGTACAATTGAAACATAAGGATCGTGAAAAAGCGGCTTTTAGGATTAGAACTGGTTTGGGATAGTTCACTGTGATGCCCTTTAGCCTGTGTAACGCTCCTGCAACGATCGACCGTTTGATGGAGACCATCTTCCGCGGAATCTTTTGGAAGACGTGCTTGGTTTATCTAGACGACGTGATCCGAGTTGGAAGGTAGTTTGAAGAATACTTGAGCAACAATAATATGTAACAAAAGTTTATATAATTGTGTTTCTGTTACAATATATAAAAGAAAAAAGTGTATAGGTGAAAGCAAGCAAAAGTATAATTTCTAATAAAGTAAAAACGTTTTTTATGTTACTAAAAAATGTTTTAGAAAACATTTTTAAAATATTTCAGTATCAATGTTTAAATGAAATATTTTTAAAACGCAACATAAATATTTTTTTGAAAAACATTTTTTATTTCGATTAATTTAAAACGTTTTAACGTTTTTAAAACATGAAAAAAACGTTTCCTTGCTGATTGGGCAATAAAAGAAGCAGCTACAGTAGCAAACGTATTAGTTACAGAGTTTTTTTGCCGGTTTGGAGTTCTGTTGGAATTACACTCCGGTAAAGAAAATTTTGAGGAGTTTGAGCTGTTTCAAGAAGTTTGCCGACTGTTTGGAGTTAAGAAAACTAGGACGATGCCTCTCGATCCTCAATCTGATGGCATGGTTGAGTGGATGAATCGAACAATGGGCAAGTACTTAGCCAAGGTAGTGTCCGAACACCAAAGAGACTGGGATCAGTACTTGCACCTTTTCCTAATGGCATACCGATCATCCGTTCACAAAAGCACAGGCCAAACAACATCAGTTCAGGTCCGAACCAGAGTAATAACTATCAGAACCAGAAATCAAGTCAAGAAAGTTGCCAAAATGAAGAAAACTGCCGTTATCGCCACGATCCTTTCTATTGATGGTGTCGCATCCAGTTTCCTGTTCTGAGACGGCACAGTCTTAAGAAGGGGACAGTGAAACGTTCGCGAAGTTATTGTCAATTTCGAGAACGATGTAGAAAATTCTCGAGAGAAATATATAAAAACGCTTCAATGGAACCATTGGTTAGTTTTTGAAGTAGGAAGTATTAAGAAGACGGTTTAAATAAATAAGTGATTAACGCGTGTTAGAGATAAATATAACGGAGTTCAAGCGTATATGCCTTTAATGTAAGAAAGTATCAGTTTTAGCGTTGGTTTTAGATAAACAAAAGTTATCCGCGAACATTATTTTTCGAGCGATTATTGTAATATATAAATTAGTGTGTTTTTCTTAAATATCGTTAGATTTAATTGGTTACGTGTAAATATTTCGTTATAAATAAATTAAGTTTTAAAATTCGTTACAATATTTTGCGAAAGATAATCCAAAATCATTTACGTGCTAAAAAGTTCAACCAGAATCACTTTACAACAAGAAGAGTGGCATTAAATTCTCTTGCCACAGACTGAAAATACAATGCGTTCAAAAATCGAGAGATACTGCATTGAAACAAACAAATAAAAAAAAACACTTCATGGCTTTAAATTGTATTTCCCCTAGTATTATTGTCACAGTCACATATATTTGGATACAATTTTTATATTACATTAGATAGTGCCTCTAGTCTAACATTCTGTGATTTACAATCATAATATAATTTGGCAGTGACCCCCCTTTCCCCATCCCCATTTTAACTCATTTCAAACATCATCTAGCAACTGTTCTATCTAAAAATCACAGAGACTTAACATGTCCTTCGTAAACAGATGCTTGTTCAATTAAAAATATATAACTAGAAAAGGTTATTTTTTTAAATTTTAATATAGCTCTTTTGTTATAAGTCGCAAGATTTAAGTACCGCTTAAGTACCTAAAAATTGTACAGATTGATTATCTCATACTAGGATTATTTTGGTACTTAACAAAAAATAAAAATATTACAAGCTTAACAGATTTATAAATATTTGGCAAATTATGGTCCAATAATTGTCGAAATTGTTAAAAATAAAGTAAGTACTTAATAATAAGGTACAGAAGTATAAGCTCTTTCGTTTTGGTAATGCAAAGCGAACGGATAAAGGACAGTATGTACAGGTAGAAAAACTTATACTTAAACCCAAAAACAACTTAACCTACTTATAATACAATAATTGACGTTTGTCTTAACAAAATATAAAAACAAAACAAACTAATTTTGGCAACGATACAACATTTAAAAAAAACTTTCAACGATTCATTGTAGTAATGGAATAAAACCTAAATTGCGAAGAATTCAAGTAGAGTCGTTACCTACATTCTATCAGCATTCTGCAAATATATTAAAATAATATTTTCTATTACACTATGTTTCAAAAAAATTCTTAATTTATTTCTTTAGGCTTTTACTTAATTAAGAGTTTCGATTTGAAAAATAGTGTAGGTGACTATCACAGTTATGGTTCTTTCGAAATTAATCATCTATATTTTAAAATATATTTCGGTTTAATATTTTCTCGTACTTTTTTCATAATGTATCTGCATATAAAATATATAAAAATCGTAGCATTATTTAAAATACATTAGTTAGTATTGATTTCATCATAAGTCAATTAATGCATATAAATTATCTGTTTTAAATAAATTCCAGTTATGATCACAAATTTTGTCATGATAACGATGAGAAATTTTAACCACATCGTAGCTTGACGGATCGGAGACAAATATTTATCTGAACGGCCAACTACGGTCAAAGAAAAACTGAGCACAAATTTTACTAAGAAGAATGTTTTAAGCAGGAACAAAACGCGACCAATTCCGATTCAGTATAAACAAAATATAAATAACAAAGTAAAAAAAATAAGAGATTACTACAGTTATTTTCTGGTTCTTAACGACGGAGAAAAAAGTATAGAACAGAACTCATGATAGAGCACTGAGACATAACAATTACTTTTGAATGTTAGTTTTATCCTTATCCTAATTTTTATATTTTATATATTTGTAAACATCAGATCAGAGAAAACGTGGAACCTTAAACTTTCGATTACATGTAGGAGTATAAATCAAACCCATAAGGATAATTTTGAAGATGATTTCGATTTGATACACACCAATATCGACTACTAACTAATAAGAAAGGTCATTTTAAATTTCCCGTCATTGCGGTGATATTTGACAAGTAAAACTTCACTAACAAAATGGTGAAAATAGCGATGGCTGGTTCGTTCGTAAAGTTCGTACTGCTTACTGCTTTTGGTAATCATCAAGCGCCTTCTTGCACAGTTATAATAAATTTAAACAATAAATAAAGTCTTTTGGCTGAAAACCGAGGTTTGTCCATTTTGAGACGAGTACAGGCAATGGGAATATCACAAGCCTTGTTTGCATATATGCACAAGTTGTAGCCATCAGATCACGCACAACCCCGTACATTCGTTGACTGGGCGCTGGAAATGCGTGATTAAGATCATGATTTTTTCCCCAACATTCATTCTGAAAGATGAGACTTTCATCTGTGTGGGCACGTGAACGTCGCTTCTGAGGTTTCAGCAACCCAAGAGAAATAGTAGAACAACCTCTTCAGCCACGAGTAACCGTGTAGTGCGGTTTTTGGGCTGGTGATATAATCGGCCCATACTTTTTCGACCATTCGAATGAATAAATTGCGTTACCCAAGGATGGTTGTTTTTGATCTGAAATTTTTGCTATGGATGTGAAAGACATTTATTTTCACCGAAACGTGTAATTTCTCGTAACGGGGACTTCAATTGGCCGCCCAGATCGTGCGATTTAACACAATTAGATTTTTTTCTTTGGGGATATGTTAAAGACAAGTCTACGACAATACCCCAGTAACTATTCAAGACAATATTACAGTTGTTATTGGCAAAATGCACTCACTATTATGAAAAAAGGTTAATCTAAAGAATAGATCGAAGCGGGCATTTGGCAGATATTGGGTTCCATTCGTCATAAGTTTAGAATAAACTTGCAATGAACGTAAAAAAAGTCAAAACAAGATAAAGGAAAAGAATTGAAAGAGAGGATCGTTTCAAATGGGTCAGATTGGTTAGGTACAATTCTATAGACAATAGTCGATAAAACTACTGTATAGAAACATTTCAGTAGTTTCACTCGACCAAATTTGAATTTTCTTCGTGCAGTTCAACGCGTCGCATGATTAGCAATAAAAATTGACTGATTTTGCAAACAAGTTTGAAACAGGCAGTGTAATTTCATCCAATCCCGCCATTTCAATCGAGTCTCAGTATAATATGCACCGGCTAAAACTACCGATTGCAACTACTGAATTGTTTCTATACTGTGATAAAACTGACCATGCTATACCAAGGAAAAAAGTAATACGCTGACGAGATAACAAAGAAACCCACTAACACTAAACGCCGTCAATACAAAAATAGTGCTAATAGAAATGGCAGAGGACATTATAAAACGTAACGTAGTATTTACTTCTTTCAAATTTTCCCATTTACGTAAAAAAAGTATATATTACAATGAGATAGATTCTAATTTTATACAATTATATATAAAAGTACGAGAAAATAGTTTTGAATTCATAGAATAATGTCAAGTAATTTATAAACTTTATAGTTTTGGATTTCTAAAGATTGATGCGGTAATAGAATATTGATTTGGAACATTTAATCAGATTCTATAACGCGTTAATGACATAAAGCAGCGAGATCTCGAGATAATAGAAGTTTTTTTTTATAGTTATGCATTCCAGCTGATACGCTATTGGTCCATTACAAATAAGGAATATTTTTTATAAGTATGACAGGTTTATGTAATTAATTATGAGCAGCCCGCTTCCCGGTCATATAAGCTATCCACCTTTCGGCGGTTTCACCAAACAACGGTTCATTATCAATTGTACTAAGTAACAACAACTGATTAACATGCGTGGCATGATAATCCCACCTAGCCAAATTTGGTGCGATACCTAAGGTAACATGCCTTAAATCATAAGATGTTCCACTACCCATATCGTACAATAACAGCATATTCTTAAGCGAATTCATACCTTCGTCAAACAATAATTCCGCTTCCTTAGCCTTATTAGGTGCGATTGTCATTAAGTCATAAAGACCCAGCAATGAATAGATGAAACCATTAAGCACAAAAGAAGCTGGCTTTGTAGGATACTCTTCGTACCAATGGAATTTGTTAAAAAACGTTGCTAAGACCCCACCTTGCCAGCTAGGTACTCTGAAGGGCTTAAGCCCGGCTAAAGCTGCATCTAAATACTTGGAATCACCTCCCGAATGATGATAAGCCCTAGCAAGAACTGAAATGGCGTGACCTTGCCCCATGGCAGAATACCAGCCTGGTTCTAAATCTTGAAATCCGACTGCAATACGTCTTCGCACAGGATTGGGCCAACCACCAGTACCTTCGTCCTGATACTTAACAAACCAATTAGCTGCATCATAAAACTGTTTTATGTGTTCTGAAGATGACAAAGTTAAATTATCAATAGCACCGTACCCCCTTAAAACAATTCCGACAACTTTAATTTTAGATCGTGGTAGTTTATGCTTAGATTTGTCTTTTTCCAAGTAACTTAAACCTTTTTGCAAATCAACTATTAAGTCTCTGGTTAACCTACGCCATCCTATACTGACACCTAACCCGTGGTAAATATTCCTATCTTGTGCTGTAATGAGTATATCCGAAGCTATATAATGTAGATGATAAAGGTCTTTTTTCTCTCTATTCTGTAAAATCACGCTAAAACTGCTATTGCCATTTAATAAAATATGAACACTCATCACAAAATCTAATACGTGGTCTAATTTCAATTTAACTCCATCTGTATATACATCAGAAGTAGAGAATTGCAACACGTGGCTATTAGCCTTCTCCGAGTAAATTCGAGAAATCGAAGCACCATCTGGTACAACCCACTTAGAAGTTTCCTTTTCTCCATCCTCTAAAATTTTCCTCCTTGGCTCTGGTTCTGTTAAATTCTTACTGTAATGAGATAATCCAAACTGTGCAACTTGTGTAGGGTAGTAATACCCTTGACTTTCCCATTGTGTCGATATTGGAACTCCCTCTATTGCACTGACACATTTAACCCTTTCTCTAACTTCAACATTATAATTCTCAAAGTACATAAACACGCCTTTTGGATCATATTTCCCTTTAGGGTGGTATATTCTGCCATAACTATGTGACCATTCGAATCGTTCTAACCCATCATAAACGGCTAGTTTACCATAAACTTCGAAATACTTGTGTAAAAATGAAAATGGTATGTAAACTTCATCACCTTCTCTTCTGCAACCAATGCTGTATTCACCATTCACGTCGCAATCGATTTCTTCAGCACCTTGTATTTCACTTCCACGATCTGTATTTTCCCTACCTTGTCGCAGCCACTCTCTAGAACCCAAATCACACCGACTCCATAGAGTCAACGTTATTAACAGGACGGCCCCACATAATATTAGTAGTGCCGCTTTAACGTTTAAACGCATCATTAAGAAAACAAAAGGAGGGCCCTACAACCTAGTAGTGTAAAAAAGTAATTAAAGGATTATTCAGATTTACCTCTTTGTGGTAATTTTGTTGACCAACCACTGGGGCTTGGTAAACACCACCACTAAATTTGTGTATGTTAACCATCAGTTGTCTTACATTTTAAAGTTAGTCTTGCAATTACAAATTATAGGTAAGTAGTTTTCGTAAATCACCCATCTTTCAAACACCACTTTCACGTACATCACGTACATAAACAATCAATCTGGAAACTTTAATTTTGAGAAAACGTCAGTTCGTTGGTACGACTGATTTTATAAAAGTATGGTATAGGGCTTAGTATAGGGTCTTTTAAAATTATTGCTTGACTAGCATAAATATAACTTATTTTTAAAATGCGGACATTTAATTATACTAATATTATCTATAATCTTACATTGACTTATTTACGCAAACCTAACACTTTTGAAATAAACTCAATTTAAATTTAACACGTTTTCTCTCTACAAGATAAAAAGGAAAAGTTCAAATGTTTTGTTTTTATAGTTTTTTAATATAAACGTTTAGAAAAAGTAACTAATGTTCTATACAAGTGCGTTCTGTAATACTTATTACCGTATTTACACGAATTGTATATTGCGTTTGTTATTAAAAAACCAGTTAAAGATATGATTAGTTAAGAGTTAATGGCTATAAAAACAGAATCTTATTATCTATCTTACATAATATAACTAAAGAAATATCGAATCCCAATTATAAAAATGACTAAAACATAATAAATAATTCAACTATATACACGTTATTCATGCTATAGCGGCTCGGAAGATTGCAGCCAAAAATTGCTTAGAGTTTTATTTTTGGGATATATGATGTTGTGTTGTGTTTTTTTTTTAAATGAAAGTCTCTGTATATTATTATATTTTTGAATTCTCCGACCAAAACAAGGGTGTGTTTTAATAACGTTTATGAAGCCTAAATTTTAAGGTTTTTTTAATAACTTAAATTTTGTAAAAATATAACCTAATTTTTATGTTTCAGATAAATATCATTTTACACAGGGTGTCCAAAAATTTAAACCTATCAATTAAGAAATGTAAGTGGCTATAAATTTATGAATTTAAATAGAACGCCATATTTTTTAATTTACCAAAAAATCTGTCCAATAGTATTAGAATGTTCTATAGCTTTTCCCGTTTTTTATACAATACACCAAATAATCGGTTTTCGCACCATTTATTGTTTTCTAGAGGTTTTATTTAAACAAACACAACTTTGATAGTCTTACGGTTTTTACGACTCTCTGTATAATAAATACTTTTAAAAACAATATAAACATAAACTTTTACATATCAGCAGACCCACGCCGTACATAAGGGCAATGTCGTGTGGTGCATGACGGCGCCGATGAGGCACCGAAGGCGTCGAAAAGCATCAAAACTCAAAAGTAAAAAAAAGATAAAGCAACAAGCAACATTGTCAAAACAAAATTTATAATGATAAAAAAACCAGTAAAGAATTGCTAGTTATTACATTGTTTTCTATTTGTTTATTTTTTTATTTTTACTTTTTGAGGCGAGGGAAACGAATTACTTCAAGAGTTTCGACAATTGGTTTGAAAATGTCTTTAAACCTTAAAAGTCCATCTTGGTTTTCTACCCAACGAGTCTCGCACATATCCCAATCAACAAGGAAACATTTTTGAAATGTTTTTTCAACGTTTTACAAAAGATATATTTACATTTTTAAAAACATTGCAAAAACGTCTTAATGGCCAGAATTACGTGCAAAGTCAATATTAGAAAAACTTTCTAAAAATGTTTAAAACATATTATTTATAATATTATTCATATATATTTATAATATTTTACAAATGTTACATTAATGTATCAAAAATGTATAATCAACGCTTTTTTTTTAATATTGCAATATACTTAAGGGCAGTTCTACAATCATAGTACAAATGTAAATTTAGTTATACTTGCTTTAATTTTAAAATACTGACATATTTGGCTGTTAGTTTTATTTATACTAACCAATAACACGGCCAATAACGACAGCATTTTACAACCAAACTAAGTATAACTTAACTGACATTTATACGATTATTATAGAAACAGCCCTAAAATGCTTACAAAATATAGATAATACAATCTTTGTGGACTCAAAATACTTCAATTTCAAATGGCTGCAAACGCATTTGGTGCCTATAACAAAAATTAACACATTAACATAAAAGTAAAACAAACGTTATTCATGTAATTATTTTAGATTAATAGAAATAATTGTAATAATCCTCACAAAAGTTTCCAATTAATCAAGTTTTTTTATTTTATGGATAGGATCCTACGGAGTGGAGGAACGGCAACAATAAAAACAACCTTTATCTGTTGTTAAGGCCTGAACAATAAAGGTTGTTTTTATTGTTCCCGTTCCTCCACATCGAACGATCCTATCCATAAAATAAAGACTAATTATGCATGTACCTCTTTGTGTAAAAACGAAAACCAGAACAATAACAATCCAAGATTTTGAAACTTTGTACACACAAAATAATGCTGCATCAATATCAGAAAAAATTACATACTAAGATTAATTGGTTATTGTGCACGTTCAAATCTCCCATTTGGCCAACATCATATCAATTTTATAACCTTAAAACATCACAAAGAATGGAAATCATGAAGTACATAGAATGAACGTTTTAGTGTACCACTGCTGTAACAAATAATATTAGACAGCAAAATTTCTTGCAACAAAAAACGTACCATCATAATAAATGCTGACATGTACTAGAATTATCTATTTGAGTTTCACTAGAACGCAAATTAGAAAACGATTAAACTGATACACTAACAATACATTACACAGCATAGCGAGTAATACCATGGAAATTGTTGATTCGTTGAAGCTTAAAATATAATGCAATTATAATTTACAAAATCACCATCTTTTCACGCAGGTACTGGTACTTTGCGCAAACGCAGTTATTAAGTAGAGTTCATTTCAAGACTAAAGAACCGCTGCGCAATAACAAATTTTGTTTCGAATGTCAATACATTATCCAACTTGAAAACGTTTGTACTTTTCATGCGACGTTTACGGTAGTTGATACATTGTTGACAGCAGATGTTTTTAGTTAGGATTTATTTTTCATGATCGTCAAATTCCGAATTTATCAGACGCGCACCTCACGGTTCTTTAGTCTACTTAATTCAAATTTGCAAGAAATTTTTTAGAAAAACGGAAAGGTTTAATATGCATTTATTAGTAATATGTAACAAAATTTTATATAGTTGTGTTTTTATTACAATATATAAAAGAAAAAAGTGTATAGGTGAAAGCAAACACAAGTATAATTTCTAATAAAGTAAAAACGTTTTTTATGTTACTAAAAAAATGTTTTAGAAAACATTTTTAAAATATTTCAATATCAATGCTTAAATGAAATATTTTTAAAACGCAACAAAAATATTTTTTTGAAAAACATTTTTTATTTCGACTATTTTAAAATGTTGTAACGTTTTTAAAACATGAAAAAAACGTGTCCTTGCTGATTGGGTAGCTGTTAAAACTTTCCATCTTGTTTCAGGAATGTTGAGTTGTATATTTCTTTTTAAAAGAATTGTACGTTTAGCGGAAAACTTAAGGAATTTTCGATTGTTTTAATAAGAATGGCTTAAAGCTAAATTTAACAAATGTAAACTACAGTGCACGTATAAAGCTGCTGGATATAACTTTCTGATAATTGTCTGAACACCGTTAAAACAACCTTTCATCGAAGAAGCGCCATCATAGCCTTGCCCAATTAAGAAATCACAATTAATTCTCAAACGCTTTAGCTCAGTTAAAATAGATTCTGCTAAATCGCAACCTTTTGTTGAATTAACGGATACAAAAGACAAAAAATCTTCACGAATAAGAAAACTATTGTCTTTACTTTCTGTGTATCTCACACAAATCGACATTCGCTCTTGCCGTGAAACATCCGTAGTTTCATCAAGTATAGAAAAGAAGCATGCATTATTTATTTTTTCAACCAATGTTTTTTGCACAAGTTCGCCACAAACTGCAATTAATTCGTTTTGAATTGTTGGGCTTAAGTACGTAGCATTTAGCGCAATATTTTCTGTGTGTTTAATTAAATTTTCATCTCCACAATTATTTCGCATATATAGCACGGAAATTTCCATCATTGATTTCTGGTTCAGGATCATTTTTTTTAATTGGCCCAGAATCACATGTGCCTATGTACTTCTTAATGCTAATTCTTGCCGACCACACAATTTTATTGTTTCTATAATAGGAACAAGTTTTTGACGATTTGCAGCAATCTGTGTAGAACGTCCAGTATCAATTTTAGACAAAATATCAACGCTTTGTTTCTTTTGCACTTTTATAAAATTATCACCAAGAAGAACACAGGACTTATGGTATTGCGTATTGCTATGGCGTTTAAAATCTTCAATCGCATCTTTCCATTTGTTGTAAGGTTGAGAAACGAAGAACTTTAATTGCTGATGGGACCCTTTCCCTGCACATTTTTTAGAGAGTAAAACACAGAATTTGCATAACGCACCTTGTTAATCCTTTCTTGTATAAACTAGCCAAGGAAAACGATCAAACCAATGTAGTTGAAATTTAAGTTTGCATTTATCGTCACTAACTGGAAATTTTTAAAATCTGTCTGGCATTCAAGGAGATTTAATGAGTTTGCTTTTTAAGTTATCATCAATCTTGCCATTTGGTCCGATATAATATCCAACATCCAAGACATTGTTCTGATCCGTAGTGTTATTTAGATGAGATAAATCATCTATAACTGCAATGCTCTTCTTCGGGTTACTATTTGTTTCAGGAACATTTGAATTTGAAGAACTTGCTTCGTTAATATCGTCATTTGATTTTGACTTTTTAAACATATAATTGAAAAGAGTATTTTCTTGTACTCGCTTTTTTTTTATGTTTTATTTTATGATCAAAACACGTAAATTTGCAATAAGTCTCAAATATTTTTTTTAGTGATAGATGTATTTAACCATTATCAGTGGAATTTTGGTGCTAATTTTAAATTTAATGTACAGAGATACGCATCGAAATAAACACGGCATTTTTGGAGAATTTTTCAATTTTGAATTGTAATTTTATTTACCTAAATAAAAAATTTCTTAAAATTGAACTTCAAATTAGCAGACAAATTGATTTAATTTTAATTAAAAGAAAAATACATAAACATCAAACTAAATTTAAAATAATTATAGTACATAGTAAAATACTTACATTTGGCTTCAAATTTACGAAAAATATATTTAAACACAAAATAGGCAACATAGATAGAATAACAATAGCAAAATAACTTTGATGTCAATTTTAAAATCATTAGACTCACAAATTACAAGTGACTTGTAGGCGACGAGTTATCTGCTACAACTGCAATCACTGCAATGTACCACCCACACAGCACGCGAGATGCAATGGATATACATATTTATCCATATAATATCCATTGATGTACATCCGTAGTTTAATATCCATTGTATATGCACCTTATATACATTCATGGATATCTGTGAAATAGGATTATCTTAAGTGTTATGTTCGGAAACATTTTTTTTTATGTATCATGTTACATAATTTTGTGAGTTGCTATTTTTTATCAAAATTATTTAGAAATAATTATATTCTCTAAAATTTAACATTTGTAGTAAATATTTAACATGCAACAACAAATTTAATGAAAAATTGAAAAAGTAAAAAAAAATACTTGGCGCGGTTTAATTTAAACTTTCTTCGTTGTTCGTTTGTTTTCGCCAAGGTTTTCGCGTATATTATCGCCACTGAA
The DNA here is from genome assembly GCA_035610365.1 of Aquatica leii. Taxonomy (NCBI): domain Eukaryota; kingdom Metazoa; phylum Arthropoda; class Insecta; order Coleoptera; family Lampyridae; genus Aquatica; species Aquatica leii. The sequence goes on from CM069436.1 coordinate 69,127,363, forward strand.
TTATGCACACGCAAACGACGCAAACTTTTTGGCTTTTTGTTTAGCTTGTATTTATCGTATGCAAACCATTTTGTGCTTTAAAATTTCGAAAAAATGTGTTTGTTTTTCATCATTTAGGATGGTTGGGTAAACAAAATAAGTAAGTATTAAATTCAAATATAAATTATTTCTTAATAATAAATATATAACCTAAAAACTAACACGTTTGTGAGCTTATCTACAATTTCCCAATTCATTATTCTTATTGCTGAGTTTTATTTAATTGAAATTTTTTTTTAGATCGATTCAATCTACTTTGTTGGATGAAAAGATACAGCAAACGAGACATGTTTTAACCAAGTAATTGGTCTGGATCAAGCAAAACAAATTTGTAAAAATATTTTAAATTTAATTTATGGTAAGAGGCTTCAGAGTATTTTATAGTTTATAGGTTAAAACTTAAAACATTAACTTGATTTCAAGTGCATTACTGCCAAACTCGACTTTCGTGTTGTATTTTATTTCACGACTAGTTACAAAGCAATTCTTTATAATTACTTCAATAACTTCATAATTTAGTTTAGAAATTGCTAAAATAGTGCATAAGTTATTGGAGTAGCATTACAATGTAATTTTGATTTTACAGTATCGATAAGCAAAATTCAAATTGTGGTGCAGCTTTACAACATGCAATAAACACCAGGAGTAGTGGGTACGAAAGACGCCAATAAACATAAGCACAGAATGAATGTAAATAGGTTTTTTATATTTTTTTAATTTTTTTCAGTACATATATGGACATTGTATGTTAAGTTTCCAAATTGTTTTATTAATTAAATTAAAAATGATAATACCATTGTATGCATTTAATTTGTGTTAAGTTGCTAACATTGCCAATGCTTTTAAAATTGCGCACTATTTATGTGATGGCAAAGTACATATTATATTGCACAGATTTCACTGGCATTCTGCATTTAACTTGTATTAATATACATAACTTGCCGATATTGGTTCGATGCAATTTCTGAATTGGCAAGATTCATCCGGCAATATATCGGCCGGTGTGTCACCTGGTTACCGGCAGTGTACTTCATTTTAGTACATTGCCAGCATTCTGAGTGCCGGCTAAGGAGTACATTGCCAGTACAGACCCATTGATTTGTGTTTATTGGGTAAAGACAAGGTATTTTTGCATATTTGAATTTACTTTTGCTGTACATTAATCTAGTAAGTATTTGGATTCCTATAATATAAATAATGGATAAAAGCTCTAGAAAAATGAGAGAATGTGTAAATAAAAAAGTTCGATAGTGTTTGAGTGAAAATGAACAAGTGGTCATATTTTCTGTGGACCAACCGGAGTTGTTGCATCTGGAAAATATCATTATTGGCATTTTGTATTGACTTTATTTGACGTGTGGCCATATTTTTTGTTAATATATAGATATGCACATATATTTTACCTACATATGAAGGTTCTATAAAAAAATGAATGTTTATTATACTTTAATTAGATGTTCATTGAACCTCCATATGTATTTATTTTGTACGTTCATATGACTGTTCAATATATCTCCATATGGATGTAAAATGTTTATCCACCTGGAGGTCCTATGGACATACTATGAAGATCTTTCCGTGACGGAATGATATATCCAGTGGACCTCCATCCTTGCTCCATAATATTAAATATGGATGTTCGATGCACCTCCGGTATCCATGGTTGGTGTGTACATTTCATATCCATTGGATATGCTTGTGCTGTGTGGGCAACCACTGCTGCAAATTTTATATTTAGCTTTACCCACAATTTATTAAAAATTACCCGATTTTACCCGACTACCTGGTTTAAATTACTCACACTATTACCCGCATATTAAATAATCAGCGCTGCTACCAACGCGTCGGCGCATGCGCTACTTATTTATAAACTCACATTTTCAAAAATCTTCAACTTCAACGTTAGTGTGTCTTTGAACTATACCGGCATTCTTTCCAATCAAAATCATTCGTAACCTATAACGAGCGTTCAAAAGGGATGGATGGTCATGAAGCCCTCCTTTCATTCGTACCTATAATTAAAACGTTTCATTGTATCATAGCATTGATTGTGTACTTACTTGTGAAAATAAGTTTTCTAAACAGTCTTGATTTAGCCGATGGGTTAAGATATATGATATTTCATATTTTTTTTAAGTCCTCATACAAATCTTTTATTGAATTTGCTGTGATAATTACACCTTTCTGGAAAATTTGCAGTGTATTTTTTGTGTGACATCGCATGGTTTTAAATGTTTTTTCTACCATTACTAGAAGTTCATTTTGACTTTCTAAATCTTGGCCATAAGGTTTACTAGTTGGCAGTTTAGCTACAGGGGAGTATGTATTCAACAATTGAAACCATCTATGCATTAACTCAATAAAATTTGCTAAGTTTCTTCCTTCTTCTTTGTCAGGTCCAGGTAAATATCTTCTTAATGCTGTGGCAGTAGTGTCGGACAAAAACTGTGCAGCCAACCCAACATTTTGTCTTTTGGTTCTCTCGCACGTCACATGCAGTGAAGTAAGTTTATAATAGGAACTTACTTCGGTATTTACTGATTCAATGAGTACTTTGACAGGTTCCGAAGTAATCACAGTCCCATTGTCTAAACAAAAACCGGTATCAAGTAATCAATTTCTTGTTAATTTTATGAGATGAGGTACATCCGCAAAAAAATAGATTTTTTCCATAGTGATTGGATGATGACAATATGTCTTATCGATTTGAATTTCTAGTTCTTTCCATAACACCATATTGCCACCACCACAATCAGACACACAACCAACAACGTAATAATTGATTATGTGGAGTTCAAAAATAATTTCAAACAATATTGTTTTTGTCATTTTTTTATCAAATCCAACGTATATTGGCTGTTTCCATTTTTCAAATAAACCTCTAGCCATAACGACCTGCATATATTTATGTTCTCCTATAACTTCATCCTCAATTTTGTCGTACTCATATGTAGACGAAACTTTCATTTTATCAAATATGTTTTCCAAACACCCCCATAACTGATATAACATCTTTTAATAACCCGTCTCTCAATTTTATATGAGTTGCCCATCTTTGCAAAGTCGAAATTCCAGATAAAGGAAATTTCGTCGCTTTGTTATGATTTTGTATTCGCGGTGCTTTCAGGACTACATAACCTTCAATATTACTTAATTCTCAACTTGCTCTCGTTTCTGTGTTCATTATCGTATTTCCTAAGCCTTTACCTTTTATTAATATTCGTTTCATTGTTAATTGTACCGCGAATACAAAATCATAACAAAGCGACGTAAATTAAAAGAATTGTGTGTTTTTTTACATTGAAATTTCTTTCTAACACACAAATAGAAGCTTCGTGGTTAACATTTCAAGACCCCTTGCCACTTATTTCGTTATAATAACTCCACAAATATGAAGCAAACTTACACCTTTTTATTATCAACCTTAACAACGTGGCGATAAAGGTCAATTTCTCGACGTCAAAATGTGAGTTGTCCAAAATTTTAAATTTCCTAGACAATTTTGACGTCATCACTAATGGGGTCTATTGCATTATATTTTAAGCTCCAACGAAACAACAAGTTCCATAGTAGTACTCGCTATGCTGTGTAATGTGTATCAGTTTAATCGTTTTCTAATTTGCGTTCTAGTGAAACTCAAATAGATACTTTCAGTAGGTATATGTCAGCATTTATTATGATGGTACGTTTTTCTTTGATTTTTGTTGCAAGAAATTTTGGTGAAGTAAAATTTTATTTGTTACAGCAGTGGTACACTGAAACGTTCATTCGATGTACTTCATGATTTCCATTCTTTGTGATGTTTTAAGGTTATCAAATTGATATGATGTTGACCAAATGGGATATTTGAACGTGCACAATAACCAATTAATCTTGGTATGTAATTTTTCCTGATATTGATGCAGCATTATTTTGTGTGTACAAAGTTTCAAAATCTTGGATTGTTAGTTGTTCTACTTTTCGTTTTTACACAAAGAGGTAGATGCATAATAAGTCAAGTTTTCTTATTTTTTACATGAATAATGTTTGTTTTACTATTATGTTAATGTGTTATTTCTTGTTATAGGCACCACATGCGTTTACAACCACATGAAATTGAAGTATTTAGAGTATACGAAGATTGTATTATTTATCTTTTGTAAGCATTTGTTACAATATTTATTGTGATCTAATGGGGAAGGTGGAGAAAGAAAGAAAGAATGAAGAATAATATTACTTAAACGTAATTAACCAGATGTTGTCGCTTACCTTTCGGCTAGCCTCGCCGCAGATGGTCGTCGGGTTAAAGAAAATCGTAAGATACTAAATTTGTTCCGGTAAGCTAAATGCCCAAGTGCGCCACCTCTTCTCAAAACTTTTGTATCGCAGAAATTATAGTCTAGGTAGGAGAAAAGGAGAGCCTAGACCCGAAGTCCCCCAAAAGAAAACATATTTCGTATTAACAATAACCATTTATTGTAATAAATGATTCACAGCCTCCTTCCGGAACGGAAGAAACACAAACTCCTCGACGGTTACGCCACTGGTAAAATCCCTATCAATTATTTATATAACCCCCAACAAGAAAAATTAGTAAGCACATATATAAATTACATATAAATAAACAGGTCCCAAAAATAGAGTTTGGGAGCCACAGAAGCTAAATAAGATTTCATAGATAACTATCACCGCGGCTACTGTAGCTATTAGCCATATATAATCGCGTTCCCGTGAATAAAATACCGCCAGGTGGGTCTTGATCAAGCTCCGCATAACCGGTAATCACAATAATAAATAATTAGTTTCCGAGAGACGGCATAGCTCCCAAATTTCTACCCTTGATAAAATTTATAACTACTTTATATGACGCAGATATGAATGGGAAGTTACGATAAATAATTGTAATGACTCAACCATTACAAGATAAAGCGTTGAATAAATTACTATCACAATGTTTTACAAAAGAATTTTACGTTAGATATTACTAAACTTACTTCGACAAGTTATAATTACACATTAGAATTACTCTGATAAGATAAAGTTATACAATTATATCATAATTAAGACCGGTAATTAACGTAATCGATAAAACAAAATTCACTAGACCTTGCCTCTCACTCTTGTGTCCGTTTACACATAAATGGTATTAATCTTACTCTGAGCAATTTACAAACGTCGACAAAGAAAGCGATCCCGCGTTCACTACGCACGTACCGCGTATGCTGATAACCGAAGGCTGTAGCGTCTGGCCGAAATAAGGTTGACAGCGAGCGAGTCTCCCGCGACTCGAAGATAAAGGTGTCATAAATACCTCGCTTGCACCGCGCCAACGATCCTCTGGGATCCTTATACCTGTAGTTCCCCTTATTTTGTCGACAATCCGAAATGTTTTAGTGTGTCCACCATTTCCATCGGATTACAGATGTAAGCACACGAAGATGTAATTAAGAACGACGGACGAAGAAGTCAGAATCAAGAATCAAGCATCCAGAATCCACATTAACATCAAAAGCAAAGGAAAAGGAAAAGAGCTAAAAATTGTGAACATTAGTTGGTTCGTCTCCATTTCTAAACCACGTGTGAGATACTAACCCACTTTATGCGTTTGGCCGCCCAAATACATCGTGCTGATCTTATTCGCACCGGATGTTTAGTCGGATTTACTTTCAAAATGCTAAAATAAACGTCGTTGTAGTAGATGTTACAAGATGAAAAAGAAATTCCATTTATCTCACCTCTCCGACGTTCCCCCGTTGTTAATCGACCAAATGACAGCATAAAAATGAAATTTGTAGATGGCAAACAACCTTCGCGCGCCCTCACAAGCGTGACTTAGAACCACGACTCGAGGTCAAAGGTATTACTGTAAGTTGCCTAACTCTCAGGCGGATTTTTACTTGAAGTTGAAATTTACACGTTACACATTTTAGGGGTGGTTCTATAATGATGGTATAAATGTCAGTTAAGTTATACTTAGTTTGATTGTAAAATGCTGTCGTTATTGGTTAGTATATAAAACCTTTGTTTATATACATTATAGTTAAACAATGAGATAGCTTTATATGGAAATAGATTTTTTAGTCGTGTTAGATGGCGATAGTGAAAACAAGATTATAATTAAATGCAAAGCCTCAAACCGTTTTTTGCTAGGCGCGGGCCTGCAATTCATTGATTATTAAATTTACTAATTAAATAACTTAAACACAAATTGAAAAAAAACATGACAGAAGCTTTATTGGTTTAACCTACTATTGCAAAATATAAAACAAATTTCATCATTCACAAATCTTGATACAATGATGATGTCCTACTGATTACTCATACTAGATATGTATACATACGAGGGATATCAATTTCACCGCCAACCAATATCCTATGGACATCTTGGGAAAAGCAGAATGACACAGCATTGAATATCTTACAGACAACTAAATCAGACATAATAAAGATATCAGTAATAATATGATCTAGGGATATCCGAAATAAGATGACCTAGGGATATTCGAATTAAGGTGACCTTGGGGTATAATATATTTGACATACTTTTATTGCACAAAAATATTACAGAACCTTTTGGACCTCTTCAAAAAACCAACGATTGCCATTGTCTCCTGTTTATTAGTTTACTGCTGTTAGAGGATTTTATCCAAAACAGTTATTATACTAAAATTAAAATAAACATAACTTTTCATTTACTCAGTATAAGTGTTTTTGTTAATAAATATGTAAGGACTTTCTTACCTTTTTAGTTAAGCAATTTGTAGGCGTGTAAAACAGCACCATTAATCAATTTTGGAAGGACTAGCTTCTTATAAACTTCTACGCGTGACTGGGTAGTTAGAAAACCAGTACAATACTTACGGAAATGTTTATATTTTCTTCTGTTTGAAGATACTTTTTCAACACGTCAAGTTGTTGTTGTAAGCTTACCGGAAGCTTTAGCTCAGCAATAGAAATACTCGCATATTGTTTGGCTAAATGATGAAATTTTTGTTAAAATAACTCTATCCTCACTTTTGCTTATATATACAATTTAAAAGCTATTTTTTAAAAAGTTCATAAAGAATATGAAAACAAACATAATTATTTACCTACTACAATTGATATTATTTTTTTACGTACAGCACCAAACCAAACAAAAACGTAAAACATTAGCCAAAACTGCTGAAAAGCCAGTAAAAGATATCCCACGGATATAGTTTTAATGATCTCAATATATCATATATTGCTTAAATAGCGGAGACATACATCTAGGAATTGGCCAAGAAACTGACATCCTCAGGATATTGGGTGCTGTATGGGTAGGATTATGTACAATACGAGAAATAATACTATTAATAATTGCCGAATATTTTGATACAAAAATGTTTTTACCATAAGAATATGAAATGTCCGCGTACAACAAAACGAATTAAATTCGTTTAATAAATGTCTTAGCGATTCGTTGGGAGAGTGTCACTTTGGTGTTGAATAAAAAACAATCTTAAAAAGTAAAATAAAATGATGTTTTTTTTAAATAAATAAAATTTTGGTTTTTGAATGGCATTTGTTGTATTTCTTAGAGAATACCGTTGAACATTAATGACTTTTTCAATTTTTAATTAAAGCGGCGGTGGTTGTTTTACAAGTTTTTAGAAATGGCAGTTACGGGGCTTGACCCATTGGCTCTCGGCGTAATGGGAGACTATTGAACACTACACCACGGCGGATTGCTTGTAAATTGTTTAGTTAACGCATTGGCTAATCGTATAAGACTTTCGACTTTTCGTTGCGTGTTTATGCAACATCGTCGACAATTAGCACTGATTTTTTTCATACCGTTGTAGCCGCGTGTTTGCAAATAGCTGCTCGTATCTATCGTTCAAAGCGACAAGTCACGTCTTGCTTCACAATCATTTGTAAACATTAACTTTTTTATGAATTATATTGCATATAAAACAAAACACACTTTTTCTTCCCGCCGTTAGTCAATAACTAAAAATTAGAGAACGGTTAAATTTATTTTTATATATTTCTAACTATATACATTTTTTTTAAATACCTTTAATAAGTAACTGCTGCTTAAATGATAATAAAATGTTGAATTTTTGGCTAGAAGAAGAAATTTGTTTTGCTTGTAAAGTAAGTTCAATCATAACTATACTAATATTGGTTAACTCATTTTACATTTTCACTCATTTTAAAGCTCTTTTGATAAGCTTAAGTAACATTTTTTACTGAAAACTTGTTGTAACAGTGTTGCCGCAGTCAGCTGAATGCTACTATAGTTGCGGCAGTATTTAGCAATAATATAACAGCAGCTGCATACCCACATTGGAGGTTGTATTTTTTGTTTTTGGGTAGAATTTTAGTAGTGGTTGCGTTGGTGCATCTTCATAACTGTGAAATATCACCACTGTCCGGCGCTTTTTTCTGACTTCCGTAACTTCTTGTTGGGTTTATTGCTGCTGTTTGGATACCCATTCTTCAAAATCCACTGTTTCCTCAGTTTTTGATTTGGTTTCAATCAATTTCAAAGCAAAATCAAAATCTAGTATGGATTCTACCATGGACTAAAAAATATTTTTTTAAAAGTAGATGGCGCGTTATTGGAAGCCGACGATGACAAAATTTGTGATTCCTTATTTGGTTTCACTTTTTTTGGAGAATCAAAATAGTCCACTAAAGTTTTTTTGCCACTGCCACTCATTATAAAAACTATTATAAATTACAAATACTTAAAAAATCAATAATCAACACATAAGAAGCACTGCACACGATAGTGTTGCGTACCAAATCTAAAAACCAACTAAACTGAATAAAATAAATGATTTATCAAAACTAAACAAATAATGTAAACCACAAGAATAATAAATTTTAAGAAATATGATCTTTTGTTTTGTTTGTATGTCTGCATCGGCGAAAAAATCCTAACATTTAAGATAAGATTGGTAACGCCACATTTCCGATGAAAACGAAACCACACCTATAACATTATATTCCCATTATTTATCATTCTGCACATTGTAAGACCTGTGATATTTAAAATACTTAATAAAATCTTTAGATTCTTTTTTCATTTATTTATCTGCGTAGGTCTTTGATAAAATGTTGTTGGTATGTCTACTTATTCTCCAGGATGAGCTAGCTACGTCCCTGGAAGACATAGCAGAGCATATTGTAAAAACCCAAAAGAAGCACAGTCAAAGTGTGTTCATTGTGGAGAACAACACCTAGCTAACTATCGCGGGTGTATAGTTGCAAAACAAACGCAAAAATTAAGGACCAGCATTTCAAGAAACAGAGTTTACCTAAACAACCTCGAAAATTTACTCAACCTAAAACTAATACAAATGCAGCTCCAGCGCAGCAAGGAAGCGGTTCCAAGAGCAAGACATACAGTAAAGCAGTAGCCGGCAAAACAGATAAAAAGAGAAGAAAATAACGAATTCATCCATTAATAAGACGTTTCAAGAAATGTTCAATAAAATGGATAAACGTATTTCCGAATTGGAACATTGCGCACAAGGAGCGATTCCTAAAAAAATAGCTAAACAGTTAAAAATATTTGAAAGGAATACCAATGGACTGTTGCAGCAACAAGAGTTGCAAGCAGTCTTTGACATAGAAAAAACTGATGTAGTATATCTCATATCTGAGACTAATTTCACGGGAGAATAATACATTAAATTGGAAGGATATAAAGTTTATCACACAATCCACTCGGACAATACAGAAAAGACAGAAGTGCAAGTGTTAAAAAGGAATCCATCTTACATCATCAAGAGATGGGTTACCAAACAGTAGAAATACAGACCACATCTGTCAACATTAAAACAAAAACATGAATTAACAATCAAGGCAATATTTATTTATTATTCTTTATCGGAGGTAAGAAACTTTTAGCGGCACTTAATTATTTAAAATGCGAAGTGTTATCAACTGGGAAGCCAACGTATTGGCTCACTGACCCTCACAAAATTTTTGATGTCTTTGTAATCAGGAATATCTCATCAAACTGTCCAAATTGAAGAAGCATGGGATATGAACTCAGATTATTCTCCAATACTTCTTACATTAAAGGATGGTGTAATCGAAAGAGAAAACACATCGAGTCTAACTAACAAGAAAACAGATTGGGAAAGCTGCAAAATCCAACTTGAGGGACAAATCAACCTTTTCGTTCCAGTTAGAATAAAAGAGCAGCTAGATGAAGAAGTCGACTATTCCTTAAAAAGATACAACAAGCGGCATACGATAACACTCCTGCACAAACTCTTAGAACAAAAAGAAATAATTACTCAAAAGAAATTAGAAACCTTATCACAGAAAACAGGAAACTCAGACGGAGCAACAGACCAGAGCACCAACTGATAGATTTGAATAATACTGAAACGTTCGAGAAGTTAATAACTGACCTACGATTTGTTTCGTCGAATCGTAGGTCAGTTATTGCCGAAATGCGAATACAGCAGTGTTAAGAAGATTATTCAACTTGAAATAAATAAGTTGCGTGTGTGTACATAAATATACAGAGAATAATCTCGTACGTGATTTTTAGTGTAAGCAAGTGTAAAGTTATCCGCGGACTTTATCTTATCTTAATTAGTGTAAGTGTTTTTATTAAATATTATTAGATTTCATTAGTTCGGTTAATTTACAAGTGTACATATTTCTAGTATAAGTAAAAATATTTTTAGTAGTTTTAATAATAAATTCGTTACAAGTTACAATACTATTTAGCAACTAAAACGCGAAATTCGGCGTATAAAAAATGAAGTATTTGGAGATTATCCGAGTGAGTAAACTAATGGTAACAAAACCGATTATTCACTTTCGAAGGCCACTAAGCGACTAAAAAGATTTGTTTTGCATAATCCTCCAATCCAAAATACGGATGGAAGTTAGGCCCGACGCCATACCCAAAAAGGTTGTAGGTTTGCAGAACATCTTGAAATCATCTTCCAACCAAATGATGGAGAAGAACAAAGGCCGGATTACACCAGAACAAGAAAAAATTATCATCAGACCAAAGGAGGTCTTAGATGAAATTAAAACAAATGTTAACCCGAAAAAAGATTCTGGTTTTGAACTAATCACGGCTTCATTTTTCAGATTGAATTACGTTTCTAAGATGTGGAAAGTGGCAGAAGTCATTGTGATTCCCAAACCAGGTAAACTTCATAATGATGTAGCATCGTATAGACTTACATCGTTGCTACCAGTCATCTCAAAATTATATGAAAAAATACTCAAGCGACTAAAACCCAAAGTAGAAGAAAAGAACTTAATACTTTATCACCAATTTGGTTCTCGAAAAAGTCACTCCACTATTGATCAACTACATAGAATCACAAAAGTCATTGAAAAATCACCAGAACAAAGAAAAGTTTGTCTCACGGTCTTTCTCGACGTTGGTCAGGCTTATGACAAAGTGTGGATGAAAGCTTGTTCCATAAACTCAACATGCTCCTGTTACAACAACTTTTACAGCTTCTACAATCATATTTATTCATGTTTTAGAATTAAACACGAAGATGTTTACTTAGGGCTAAAGGAAATTCAAGAAGGAGTACCACAAAGTAGTGTGCTAGGTCCAGTACTCGATCTATTATATACTAGTAATATCACAAGTCTTGAACATGAAATAGCGACACTCGGCAATGACACCGCAGTCATTACCGTCGGAAAAGACCATGAAAAACTGGGCATCAAACTGAAAAAAATGTATTAGCTTCTTGGTAGAAAATCCAAGTTGTATACATATAACAAACCGCTCTTATACATGCAAATGCTATAACGTGTGTGGACCTACGGCATTTAACTCTGGGGTTGTGCCAGCAAAAGCAACATACAAATGATTCAACGTTTGCAGAACGAAGCACTAAGGACCATCGTTGATGCACTCTGGTACTGCCCAAACAAAACCTTTATAAATCTGGATTGCAGCAGGAATTGTTTTGATGGGACATAAGTTTTAGTAGCTACAGATCAACACAAGAACATTTTTTTTTAAATATTAATTGTAACTTTTATCTTTTCAAAATCATATTTATTTCGACAAACAACACGTAATAAGTTTTTCAAATACATTTAATTTGTTATAAAAAAACTTGCTTGTTAGAAATGCGGTATATTTAAATCTATAAATTCAATTTTGCACGATATTGTTGGACGTAAAAACCTAAAACGTATATTAATGTCACGATGGTTTATAATAAACTTTATTCAACAATTAAATCTTATACCCTGTGTACTGTTATTATACCGTTATCCAATGATATTTTAAAGTAATCATAATACGCAGATTATTTGTAGTGTGTATGTATTTAATTTTGTCCTGGAATTATTACTTATGTACTCTACCAGCCACTGGCAAGTTATTCATAAGTAATCTGATAAGATATAAAGGTTAACCGATGCATTTCTACTTTTATGTTCTCTAACACTATCATTTCTAGGCAAAAATGTTGGTACTACGTTAGATGAACAAAGTTATAATTGCTGACCCAAACTAATATAAATATATAAAAATAAAAAAAAACAGGTTTCTAATGGTTTATATCATTAGATTACAAGATATTAATATACTAGAAAAATGTTGCTACGAGAACACAGGTCTTACGTACACTTCCTGCAAATAAAATAGATATCAGTGTTGTGAAAATCCAAAAAGTCTTATACGTACTGTTTTTCCATCATTTTTTTGAGTTCGTTAAGTTTGTCTAAAACCAGACCTGCGTCTGCATTATTTTGTTCAAAAGACGTGCCGAATAACTTATTTACGTTGTATTTTGCACTTGGTGTATTGCATTTCTTTTTACACAAGTCGGAGACCATAACACACTTTGCGATATACGCGTTTGAGGTATTTGGTCTGGTTGTACATTTCATGCACTTACACTTTTCGTATTTTGGTTTTGGTTTCAATTTTTTTTGTAAATCCGTTAAAGTATTATAATATATTCTTTCTAGTTCGTCCATTTTTTTAGATAGTTTTCTAGCCGTGTTGTGGTATTTGGTGTCTTTTCTAGGTAATTCAATTTCATTAATTTCATTTATACTTGAAGAATTGATAGTTTGACAAACTGTAGTATTGGTGTTATTGGTGTTATTGGTTTTATTGGTTGTCGATAAGTCATATGAAGCTTTGCATTTACAACATAAACCTGTCTTTGGCTTTACATTTTGAGGCGACTGATTATCTATAAGACACATCAAATCACTTTTGTTATTGAATTGGCATCCAAAGTTCTTTTTTTCAGAACGGCACTTTTTAAGCGACACACATGATATATCTTGTGAGGAGTCACGATTACAGATTTTATCAAGTAAAGAACGTCTTTTCTTATCAGTATATGGTTTTTTCTTTATACTCAATTTTGATGAACTCGAAAGATCAATGTTTTGATAACATATGCTGTTACTTCTGTTTCTTAATTTTGGTTTGGAATCGCATGATAACAACGATTCTATACGTTTTGTGTGTAATTGCTTCTTTCTCGATTTTATTATCGACGAGCATGAGCATTTACTCAGGTTACAACTACATTTGTTAGAACGTTTGCTAGTTTCTCTCTTCTTTGAACGGAAAGACGTGCAAGAAGAATTTGAAATGGAACGTCGTTTACATAGGTTATCTAACATATCGATAGGATTATGTTTCTTTAACTGCGTTTCAGAAGTACTACATCTTGCTGGTGTACATTTTGAGGTTTTATTACTTCTGCTTCTTAATTTTGATTTGGAATCGCACGATAACAAAGATTCTATACGTTTTGTGTGTAATTGCTTCCTTGTTGAACTCATTATCGACGAGGATGAGCATTTACTCAGTTTACAAATACATTTGTTAGACCGTTTGTCGCTTACTCTTTTGTTTGAACATAAAGACGCGCAAGAAGGTAAATTTGGACTGGAACGTGGTTTTGTAGCGTTTTCAGAAGCTAGTAAATTCTTCGAAGAATGCGTGCACGATGAACTTGGATATCTTCTAGTACATAGTTTTTTTAACATATCTTCAGGATTATGTTCCTTTAATTGCGTTTCACAAGTACTAGATCTTGCTGGTGTACATTTTGAGGTTCTATCACGTAGCATCTCGGTTGAATTACAGTTTTGAGTATTTTTCTTTTTTTGTATACATGTTTCTGAACTGTTAGTTCTTTTAAAAATATTGCATAAATTAAATGGTTTACTATATCGATTTGAAGTGGTGCATTTCGTCGTGTTTATTTGAAGTTCTGAACTTGTAGACGGTGTACATAAAATTGTTTTACATTTTCTGTTATCATTTTGTGTGCTCTGATTTGTCGTAATCAAGTTACTGCATGCAGATATATTTGAAGATTCTTGGAAATCTTGTGCGTTCTGGTGTTGCGCAGTATTATTTTGGTTTATATCAGACGAAGTTTCTGTATTGTTTAATTGTGTTGTTGAGACATCCGCATTTAATTTATTGAAAGAGCACGTTTTACATTTTTTGTTTTCGTTGCTTCTGATATTGTTTGTGTTTTGTTTTATTTTCATACAGTTGTTACTTACATATATATTTGAAGAACTTTGAGATTCTTGTATATTCATGTGTTTTAGTATTTCACTTTGTGGTACCATTTTACATTTTTGAATGTTTTTGGTGGTAAGTTCTGCGTCTGAATTATTGGCATATGAATCATCTACCATTCTAGTGCAAATAAGCTTTTCATTTTTTTTATTGGTTTTAAAACACGAAGTGTTTGCGTTGTTGTTTAACTGTCTTTCTGTCACATTAATATTAGTAAAAGAGCACGTTTTACATTTTTTGTTTTCGTTGCTTCTGATATTGTTTGTGTTTTGTTTTATTTTCATACAGTTGTTACTTACATATATATTTGAAGAACTTTGAGATTCTTGTACATTTATGTGTTTTAGTATTTCACTTTGTGGTAACATTTTGCATTTTTGAATGTTCTTGTTGGTAAGTTCTGCTTCTGAATTATTGGCATATGAATCATCTACCATTCTAGTGCAAATATGCTTTTCATTTTTTTTATTAGTTTTAAATGAACCATTACACGAAGTGTTTGCGTTGTTGTTTAACTGTCTTTCTGTCACATTAATATTAGTAATTTTGTTTTCATTATTTGTACACACGTTCGAAATATTGTTTGCGTTTTTTTTTGTTTTGCTATAGTAACCAGATAAAGATGCATTTGAAGAACTTTGGTAAACTGGAATTTCCGTTTGAGATGGTTTTTTTTTTACCATTTTGCATACCTTACACATTTGAATGTTCTTCTTGGTAAATTCTGCTTCCGGCATTTTCGGATTTAATTTAGTGTTAGAGCTTTGTATATTAGAACAGCTTTCTGAAACTTGTAAATTTATGTGTACTTGAGCTTTCTTTCTATTTGCATCTTCGTGGAAACTACATTTGGAAGTTTTTCTGTTCTCTTTTAATTCTAAGTTGTGTAAAGGTAGCACTTTACTTTGAGGTAGCATTTTACATTTTTGAGTATATTTGTAGGTAAGTTCAGCTTCTGAGTTATTACTACTTGAATTATCTTGTGCTATTCTACTGCACATGAGCTTTTCGCCTTTTCTATTGTTTGTAGTATTGTCCTTGCATTGTGTTT
Organism: Aquatica leii; assembly: GCA_035610365.1. Taxonomy (NCBI): domain Eukaryota; kingdom Metazoa; phylum Arthropoda; class Insecta; order Coleoptera; family Lampyridae; genus Aquatica; species Aquatica leii. The sequence goes on from CM069436.1 coordinate 69,142,974, forward strand.
CTCTGATACTGGAATTCGAATCTAACATAATGTAAGAGCATGTTTTACATCTTTTAACTTCTCTAATTCTGCATTCAGCTTCACTCGTAGATACAATAGAAGAACTTCGGGAAGCTTGTGTATTCTTATGTACCTGCGATTTCTTTTTACATGCATCTTCGTAGCAACTATTGGCCGATGTTTGTTCTGCAATTTCAATGTAAGGTGTTATTTTGCATTTTTGCGTTTTTTTGTTGGTAAATTCTGTGTCTGAACTTTCAATATTTGAATTATCTTTAATCGGTATAGCGCAGACAAACTTTTCACTTTTTCTCTTTTTGATTGAAGTTTTAGAACACCTATTTGAACTATCGTTTGATTGTGTTTCTGTGACCAGTTTACAACAACATTGTTCCTTATATTTTTTAAGTTGAGTACAATTACACACACACGTTTTATTCAGTTTGTCATCTGGTAATTGCAAGTTGGAAGTATTTGTTGAATTTTCTTTTGTAGTGCATAAACTGTTGTACTGGGAACTTTTTGTCAGAATGTCTATACATTTTGTTAGTTCTTGGTTTAAGTTTCTGATTCTTTTAATTGGCTCTTCTGTAGTTGTACAGATAGTTTTTCTCATTAAGTTATTCTTATTCTTGTTATTCCCGCATAAAGTGTCGTCTGAAATTTTTGAACTCTCAAATTTACTGCATGGAGTTTCTTGTTTCTCATAGTAATCATCTGAGTATTTGTGTATTGCATTATTCTGAAATTGTTTTTCTAGAATAAGGACTGTTGTATTTGGTTTTATCTTATCTGTGCAATGCGATTCTTTGGGCACATCCATAGTGCTGCTTAATACGTCGTGTGATAATTTGCAATTTTCATGTAATGCATGGTTAGTGTCTTTGGGCTTCAAACCTCTAACAACTTTTGCGTTATCTTGTAATTGCGTGTTTGATGTACTTTGTTTTGTTTTATTTCTTTGTTGTGTATTTCTATACACATTTGTATTTTGTTCATTTGTAGTAGAAGAAACTTTTTTTTTACATATATAACTATTAGATGTAACTGAAGGTTTTCTTTTACTACTTCTTAATTCAATCTCTAAACTACTTCTTGACACAGTTATTGTTGGTTTAGTTTGACAGGCATCTGATCTATATACATCTGAAGGCTTTTGCAAAAAGTTTTTTTTTAATTTTGTTTCGAAAAAATTTTTCTTTGAGTTTGGTCTTGCTAGAATCAGGTTTCCATTATTTTTGTGTTCTGCTTTAACAGTATCGTTTTGGGAAGTGGGTATTATACCAGCAGCACAAGACGTGTTTCTACATACATTATGATTACAATTTAAAGTACGATCGAAAACTTTTACATTTTCTTGCAGTCGTGTTTTGGATTCTGAAGCATTTGGTAGAACTTCAGTATAATTCTGAAAAATTTCTTGGTATCGAAGTTCCGTATCGTTGTTATTGAGAGAATCAATTAAAATGCTCGGCCGATTTTTGATATTTTTATCGAATTGCGTTTCTGATTTACACTGCGTTATTGGGCATATAAATTTGAAAGATTTTGAATTTATATTTTCATAACAGGAAGGAATTGGTGCACTATCCTTTAAATGTGTTTCTGAACGACTCCGATTAATATTTTCTTTTGTTGCGGTTAAGCACATACTTGACGAATTTGGCGTTTTTACGGTTTTGACTTTTTGATAAGGTACCCATACACAAGTACAGTTTGATTTATTGCAATTTTTACATTTGTTACTTTTACGTGAAGTTGTTGAGCTTCTTATCATTTCTTCAATTTTCAATAACTCAGTTTCTACGTTGTTGGTGCCTCTATAATCGTAATTAGATCGTGCCGTAGACGTACTGCAACTTATAGATGGTGTTGCAATTGGCTTGCTAGATTGAATTTTTTCGCAATCTACATGTGTTTTCGAAATACTGCATTTGATTTTTGTTTTGAGCTTTAATAAATGCAAATCTTGCATTGAATCGTGTTGCTGAACGTTAGTCTGAGCGTTTTCGTAATAATTCCACTGGTTTTTAGAACGCTGCGACGAGAAATTATAATCATGTATGTTGGTATCAGGTATTACACATCCCGAAGCCTGCATAATAAACATCAATTCTTTCACGGTTGTATTACTTTCATTTTTACTGGCACGTGGATTCAAGCAAGTGGATTGTAATTCAGGACAATCGTTATTGTTTGTCTGAGTTGTATTACGACTGCTCTTAGTTGCTTCATCAGTATTGGAGCTACTAGGAACTAATTCAGTGGAGGTTAGCAATTGCTCGTAATTGTGTATTAATTGCGTTTCTGATAAGCTAGCTCTTAATTTTGGTATATCCGTAAATATACTTTTTTCTGTTTTATTTGACGATGCGTATGGGTTGTTTTTTTGGCGAACTAACGGGTATTGACGTGTGCTTAGGTTATCATAATTTTCGTTTTTGACGGAATATTTTTCGGCTGTATTGTAATCTGTTGACACAATATATTTATTATGGTTTGTTGGGCATGGTTGTGTATATACCATTTGCGGCTGTGACGTTTCACATACAAAGTATGGTGGACAATGTGGTGGAAAAATGTAGCATTTTTTACTTTTTTCACATTCAGGATTAGACCTAGAAACAGTGACACCTATTGCATTACCTGTCTTTATCTTGGTATTTGACGATAAGTCATTTATAATAATGTGTAGTTCTTTTTGCGAAGGGCACGAGTTCATATTTGAATCGCTTTCTTCTTTCATTGATGGGCAGTCGCTATCATTCAAATTGTAGGTTAATCTCGTTTCTGAAGATATTATCATAGGTATTACAGGAGTGTACACAAAAGAATCTGGACATTGGTTGTCGTCTATGGCAAATACATATTCTGTACTTTCACAATCATCTGGCGGACAATCATAAGTAATTTTATACAACTCGGGACAATTATTATCGTTTGTCAAAAGACACAATTCCGGTTGAGAACTGCATGTGCTCATAGGTATATTGGCATATATAGAACTTGTTCTTTTTACATAGAGATTATTATCACTGGAAATTTCATATTCTGTTGTATTCCATACCGGACAATTTGCTAAAGATACCGAAGAATATTTAATATATTTTACCGGGCAATCTGAAACATCTTCGCAACTTTCTGTAGGAGTCGAGTATATATAAATTGACGGTGGAGATGGATTTAATAGACACGAACTACTTTGGACGGTAAATGTTATGTTCGTTTGGGAACCACATGTTGTGATTAGTCGCCGACCCTCACATTTAGGTGGAATTGATGGTGTGTCACAGGACGACGATGAGCGTAAGAGAATTGGGCATCTAGGCTTTGGTGGACATATAGGTGGTGGTGAGCATTTTGGTAGAACTGGACATTTTGGTGGTGGCGGTGGACATTTAGGTGGTGGTAGTGGGCATGGAGGCGGTGGTGGACATCTTGGCGGTGGTGGACATCTCGGCAGGGATTGACATATTGGTGGTGGTGGTGGACATTTTGGTGGTGGTAAACATTTAGGTGGAGGTGGACATTTTGGTGATGACGGACATATATGTGGCGGTGGACATGTTGGTGGTGGTGGTGGACATATATGTGGCGGTGGACATGGTGGTGGTGGTGTACATATATGTGGCGGTGGACATTTTGGTGCTGGTGGGCATATATGTGGTGGTGGACATGTTGGTGGTGGTGGACATATATGTGGCGGTGGACACTTTGGTGGTGGTGTACATATATGTGGCGGTGGACATTTTGGTGGTGGTGGACATTTTGGTGGTGGTGGACATATATGTGGCGGTGGACATTTTGGTGGTGGTGGACATATATGGGGCGATGGACATATATGTGGCGGTGGACATTTTGGTGGTGGTGGACATATATGTGGCGATGGACATATATGTGGCGGTGGACAAGGTATCGGTATATATATAACTGACGGTTGACATTTAGGAGGTGGTGGTGGGCACGGAGGCGGTGGTGGACATTTTGGAGGTGGTGGACATTTTGGAGGTGGTGGACATTTTGGCGGCGGTGGACATTTTGGCGGTGGTGGACATCTTGGCGGTGGTGGACATCTTGGCGGTGGTGGACATATTGGCGGTGGTGGACATATAGGCGGTGGTGGACATCTAGGCGGTGGTGGACATCTAGGTGGTGGTGGACATTTTGGTGGTGGTGGGCATTTTGGAGGCGGTGGACATCTAGGCGGTGGTGGACATATAGGCGGTGGTGGACAACTAGGCGGTGCTGGACAGAATGGCGGTAGCGGACATGGTGGTGGTGGACATTTTGGCGGTGGTGGACATCTTGGCGGTGGTGGGCATTTTGGCGGTGGTGGACATTTTGGAGGTGGTGGACATCTTGGCGGTGGTGGACATATTGGTGGTGGTGGACATGTAATTAGAAACGGACATTTTGGTGGAGGTGGACATTTTGGTGGAGGTGGACATTTTGGTGGAGGTGGACATGTAATTAGAAACGGACATTTTGGTGGAGGTGGACATTTTGGTGGTGGTGGACATGTAGGTTGTATACATTTTGGTGGAGGTGGACATTTAGGTGGTGGCGAACATATGGGTACTAGACATTTTGGAGGTGGCGGACATTTTGGTGGTTTTGGACATTTCGGTGGTTTTGGACATTTTGGCGGTGGTGGGCATTTTGTTGGTTTTGGGCATTTTGGTGGTGGTGGACATGTTGGCGGTGGTGGGCATGTAGGCGGTGGTGGGCATGTATGCGGACACCTTGGTGGTGGTGGACATTTAGGTGGTGGTGGACATTTAGGTGGCGGTGGACATTTAGGTGGTGGTGGACATTTAGGTGGTGGTGGACATTTAGGTGGTAGTTGACATGGAGGTAGTGGTGTACATTTTGGTGGTGGCGGACATTTCGGTTTAGGTGGACATGTGGGTTGTGGTGGACATTGTGGTTGTAGTGGGCATTTAGGTCGTAGTGGACATGTGGCAACCGAGTTTTGCGATGAATTTTGTGGTGGACATCGTTTTGCTGGACATGAAATTCGATCAGGACATGAAATTTGTAATGGACAAAGGGGTTTTGACGAGCAAGACGGAAGTTGTGATGGACAAGGAGATGGTGGTTTTGGACAAGGAGGTGGTTTTGGACAAGGAGGTGGTTTTGGACAACGTGGTGGTTTTTGGCATGGAGGTGGTTGTGGACAAAATGGTGGTTGTGGACAGAATGGTGGTGGTTGGCATGGAGGTGGTTGTGGACATGGTGGTGGTTGGCATGGAGGTGGTTTTGGACAACGCGGTGGTTTTTGGCATGGAGATGGTGGACAAGCACGTGGAGGAGGACATTTTGGTGGTTGACATGGTGGAGGTGGTGGACATGGTGGAGGAGGTGGTTCGCACGGCGGTGGTGGCGGCCAGCATGGCGGTGGTGGTGGTCGGTGTGCCGGACAAGGTCTTGATGATGGAGGTTGAGGTGGACAAGAAGGCTTTAGACAAGATGACACAGGCGTGCAAATAATTTTTGATGAACTAGATGGTTTTGGTATGCATGTTCGTGGAGGCTTGCACTTTGATTGACGGAAACCGGGTAACTGTAACGGACATATACGTTTTAGTAAAAATCGACCTTGTTGGCAACGCGGTTGAGGCGGACATATAATTTTTTGAGAACGTTCAGGAGGTGGTGGGCAGTAAGATTTCGATGAACAGTAAGGTTGTGGCGGGCAATATGTTTTTGGTGGGCACAATATATATTTTAATGGACATGGCTTATTACTAGTACTAGATGAAGAAGTAGGACAATCGTTTGATTTACCACGATTAAAATTTCCGGAACGACTTTTTTTTTGAGTAAGTGATGTATTAGAGGTACAACAGTCTAAACTTTGTGTTGTAGGTTTTGAAGGACACAAAGTTTTATATGATGTACAAGCGTCTATTGTTAAATTTTTTGAAGTCGATGAAGTAACTGGACATTCTTTTGATTTATGAGATAAAGGAGAACATGAAGTGCATGCATCTGCTTTTGGCTTACAGGGTGTGTAGTCAGGACATTTAGTGGGATACACTACAAGTTCTGTTGAATCTTTGCAAGATACTTTTGAGACACGCACATTTACATAACGTTTGTTTGCTGAAATTGATGTACCTATAGAATGTTGGGACATACCTAAGCATCCGACATCTGCAGATGAGTTACCTGTACTTTTGTTTCCAATTAATGAACCAAAAGAAAAACATTCAGATTTACGCGGGTCATATTTAGGATTTGGACTAAACGGACAACGATTTCGTTTCCTTAAAACACAACTTGATCTAGCGGCACATGCATTAGACGGTTTTTTACGGGAACACACCATGTTTGTATGCGAAGTACAGCCGTCTTTTGTATGTCTTAAATTAAGACATTGAGCCTGTTTTAGATTATTACATTTGCTGTAAGAAAGCGGACAGGTGTGCCTTCTTTTGAACGGACATGTTTGTGAACACGATTTACATAAATCTGGTTTATGATATGCGGAACATATTGAGTGTGGTGGAAAACATCTACTTTGAGATCTTGGTAAAAAAAGAGGAACACATGTTGATTCTGCAAAGCCCAATTTTTGATAAAAACATTTATTTTTTTTTGGTACTGGACTTGCTGCCTGACAACAATACTGGATTTGTGAAGGCCTACAACAAGTTTCTTGTTGCGGCTTAACCTTTTTCTTTTTAGTTAAAGAATCCAACGATTTTGTACTACAGGATTGCGAACTCGAAGGCGAAGGCATACAAGTGTATGAAGTGGACGCGTCAACTTTTTCAAACCGTACGTTCAAAGAGCTGCAAGGTGAAGTTCCAGTGCAAATTTTTTTTTCTATTTCGTCTGTCAATTTTGTAGCAGAATTCTTAATCGCAGGTTTAACAGCACAACAACTGTTGTTTTTATTTTCAATGTTGGAATCCGCTTCTGTTTTTGAAGTATTATTACGTTTCGAAAATTTTCCAATGTTACATTGTTTACAATTTTTTTTACCGTATGGGCAAGTTGTTTGTGACCCACAAACGCACGTTTTAGACTTAGAACGAGATTTTGAACCTTTTTTTGAGTTTTCACAAACACAATCAGATTTCGAACTTTTACAAACACATTTAGAATTCGATTTTTTACAAGCACAATCAGATTTCGATGTTTTACAACCACAATTAGATTTTGATTTTTTACAAGCACAATTAGATTTCGATTTTTTACTACCGAATGAAAAGCGCTTAGATTGCTTTTTTGTTTCGTGGCCACAACATTGGGATCCAGTTGTGCTAATACAAGGAGTTGAGTAACAGGGTGAAATTGCACATGGCGAAGGAGTACATGGTAACGGTATAAATTCAGAAGAAGGACACGGGGGAGTTGAACATGAAGGAGGAACTGGACGAGGTAAATCAGAACGCGGTGGGCAGGGAGGAGGAAGACTGGTAGGAGGTACATAAGGGTAAGGTAAACATCTTTGAGGCAAACATGGGTGGAATTGATAAGATGGGTATTGGCATGGGGGATATTGATATGGAGGGTAATAAAATTTAGGTAATAAACATGGGGTTGGTGTGCAAGGTTGTATTGTCATAATTTTTGTTTGCGATGTGCAAGCGTTTTTTTTCTTTATCGGACACGCGTTTTTGTCTCCTTTTTTTGTGGAAGGGAGTTTTTCGTCATTTATTAGAAATGTCAGTTCTTTGTATGATGTAGTACAATCTACTTTTTTTGCCCTAGAAGGAATACACTCGGAGCTTTTTTTACAAGATGTTTTTTTGTAAGGAACTAAAGTAATAATTCTACCAGGCGGACAATGACGTGGTGCACATGGTCTGTCTGGACAGGGCTGCGGTGGACAGACTTGTGGTGGACAGGGTTGTGGTGAACAGAGTTGTGGTGGCCAGGGTTGTGGAGGACAAGGTTCCGGTGACCAGGATTGTGGTGGGCAAGGTTGCGGTGGACATGGTTGTGGTGGACAGGGTTGCGGTGGACAGGGTTGTGGTGGACAGGGTTGTGGTAAACAGGGTTGTGGTGGACAGGGTTGTGGTGGACAAGGTTGCGGTGGACAAGATGGTGGTGGGCAAGGTGGTGGTGAACAGGGTGGTGGTGGACATGATGGTGGTAGGCATGATGGTGGTGGACATGATGGTGGTAGGCATGATGGTGGTGGACATGATGGTGGTAGGCATGATGGTGGTGGACATGATGGTGGTAGACATGATGGTGGTGGACATGATGGTGGTAGGCATGATGGTGGTGGACAGGGTGTTGGTGGACAAGATGGTGGTAGGCATGGTGGTGGTGGACTAGGTGGTGGTGGACAGTTTTTTTGTAAGCGAAATTTTTTTTTAGATTTTCGTGAACTAGTTTCTGGCAAAGAAGGTTGTGGTGGACAGATTTGTGGTGGACAGGTTTGTGGTAGACATGGTGGTGGTAGACAGGGTGGTGGTGGACAGGGTGGTGGTGGACAGGGTGGTGGTGGACTAGTTTTTGATGAGCGAGATTTTTTTTTAGATTTTGGTGGTGGACAGGAAGGTGGTGGACATGAAGGTGGTAAACAGGATGGTGGTTGACAAGGTGATGGACAGAATGGTGGTTGACATGGTGATGGACAGGATGGTGGTTGACATGGTGGTGGATAGGATGCTGGTGGACAGGGTGGTGGTTGACATGGTGGTGGATAGCATGGTGGTGGACAAGGTGGCGGTTGACATGGTGGTGGATATGATGGTGGTGGGCAGGGTGGTGGTTGACATGGTGGTGGATAGGATGGTGGTGGACAGGGTGGTGGTAGACAGTATGTTAGTGGACAGGGTGTTGGTAGACAAGATGGTGATGGGCAGGGTGGTGGTGAACAAGGTTGTGGTTGACAGGGTGGTGGTTGTAAACAGGGTTGCGGTGGACACGGTGGTGGTGGTAAACAGGGTTGTGGTGGACAGGGTGGCGGTAAACGGGTCTTTGATGAGCGAAATTTTTTTTTAGATTTTTGCGGGCATGGATCTGGTAAACAAGGTTTTGGTGAACAGGGTCGTGGTGAACAAGATGGTGGTGGACATGGTGGTGGTGAACAAGGTCGTGGTGAACAGGATAGTAGTGGACATGGTGGTGGTGAACAGGGTCGTGGTGAACAGGATGGTGGCGGACATGGTGGTGGTGAACAGGGTCGTGGTGAACAGGATGGTGGCGGACATGGTGGTGGTGAACAGGGTCGTGGTGAACAGGATGGTGGTGGACATGGTGGTGGTAAACAGGGCGGTGGTGAACAAAGTGGTGGTGAACAGGGTCGTGGTAAACAGGGTGGTGGTAGACAGGGTGGTGGTGGACAGGGTGGTGGAAAACAGGGTGGTGAGCCAGTTTTTTTAGATTTTTGTGGACAAGTTACAGGAAAACAAGGTTGTGGTGAACAGGGTTGATGTGAGCATGATTTTTTTGATAAACAAGATATTGTTGATGGACAAATATTTTTCTTTTTTAGAATAAAGTTAATTTCCGAATGTGAAGTGCATGCATCTGCTTTTGGTTTATAGACGCAAATTTTTCTGACAGAACCGCACTTACTATTACACGACGCTAATTGTTTGCATGATTTTGGTGTACAGATAGTGAAATTATCTTGTTTATCAGGTTCTTGACCACAATTGTTTATTGTTATATATAATGTTTGTTTAGAACTACCAGAGTCCATTTCTTCGGGAGTACATTCTTTTTTCTTTTGTTTTGGTGATGGGCATCTTGGTTTACAACTCGGTTTACAATTACTTTCATCATCATCATCTACAGATGTACAATTATCGGATGGTTTACATGTAAGAATTTCATCTTTGCAGCTTGCTTTATCGGCATTTTTGCATACAAAATAGCGATTTTTTGGTTTATTTTTACTAGGACATTTTTTTTTTGTGTTTTTATCCGAACCGTCGCATTTTGTAACCGATTTACAAATTTTTACTTTGGGTTTATCACATGAAACATTTGATTTCTTTTTCGCAAAAGTGCATTTTAGAATAGAAGGTTTGTTTTCCGGCTGGGCTACACACGAATATTCTGTTATAGTTAAATTATTGTTTTGAGGAGGGCATTCAAAATGAATGGATGGCTTGCTTTGTTTTTGTGAATTACACGATGATTGTGTATGGTGTGGACAGCATCGAATGCTCGAAGGACAAGTGCTGCTGTACGTGCTACTATTATTTGATGCACACGAACAAACCGGACAGACTGGTTTTTTCTTCTTGAGTGGACATTTTTTGATACATTGTTTGGATTTTTTAGGACACGCCGGAGGTTTTTTACTTTTTTTTTTCGAACTTTTTCCGCAACACGGTTTAGGTTTAGGTTTGCATCCCTTCTGAGGTTCAAGTAAGCATTTAATTTCTTTTTCTGAACAATTGGGCGATGACATTACAGCAAAACTAGATTGCAATTTATCTAATGGTATAGATAAAAACACAAGTTCATCTTCTTCATCTTCATCGTCCTCTTCATCCTCTTCATCTGAACCTTTGCAACATACACTTTTAAGTTTTGACGGTTTAGGGGGTGGTGGTGGAGGCGGCTGGCATTTTTTGCCTCCACAGACGTTCTTCTTAAAATTCGCCTCAATTGGGTTGTACACTTTTTCCGGTTTCTTAGAATAATCAATGTCACTGTACATCGGACAAGAATGACATTGTGGATGTCCATGTCGGTAAACAAAAAATTGTTGCATTCGTTGTACAGTGTAATTAACATTGTTGTAACCATAATTAGAAGTATTGGAGTTGTTATAATTTAAATAATAATTGTTAACGGATTTTTCTTCGATTTTTGAACAAGAATTTGAGAACAAATCAGTTAGTGTGTTAGATTTTTTTGGCGTTTTTAAGAAACTATTTTCACTGAAAGATAATGATGCTTGAAAGCTACTGTAATCAACATTACAAGAATACTTTTCATTACTAACGGTATTTGGTATAACTTTATCGTCATTTTTTGCATATGTTTTCGTGACATTTGAATTCGTTCTTTGAAGATAATAGTTTTCTTTTAGTTCGTCATCAGAAGGTTGGTTAATAAAAGAATTTATGTACGGCACATCAGTTGTATCTACTGTGTAATCTAACGTTTTAGAACAACTTTCTTGGTGTCGATTATTTTGATAGTATTCTGGTAAACGGACCAAGTCATTGGCATGAAATGTTTTGGTATATTTTTTTGTAGAGTTTGTGTCATTATTTCTATCTTTAGTTACAAAATTCTCACCAATACTGTTGTATCGATCTTGAATCATTGTTGTTTTTTGGTGAATAGTAAGTTCAGTGTATGATTTGGACTTGAAAAATACGATATTAGAAGGCTCAGAAGAACATTTAAAAGCATTAAGGCAATCCGCTGAAGTGGATTTAACGTGGAAGGTTAAAGGTGTATTTTTGTTGGAACTGGTAGAAGTATTTGTACTAGCTTTAAATAGTATATTAGAAGATGTATCTGATTCGACACTTAAAATTACGCTTAAAGAAAAATCTTGCCATTTTTTAAGCATAATGTGAGATTTATGTTTAAACTTACTTTTTTGTTTCAGGCCTACATGCTGTACTTGTCTTAAATCTAAAAAAAATGTTTAAGCGGGTTTTTGATAGTTTCTTTAACAATTTACCTTTGTATAAAGATGATGAACCAAACGTTTTATTTAATCGTCCTCTTCTTCTTTGCTCTTTATTGGAATAATATCGCTCATCGTAAATGGAGTAACGTAAATCATTAGCCATAGTTTTATTATTTAATTGACCGGCACCGTTTAGTTGAGACATATTTGTAGAACACGACGACAAATGTACGTTAGTTGATATTGTTTCACTATTTCTTGTAAAAATATTGCTATTTGTTGTTTTATTGTAATCCGGTTGTTGAATGAGGTATTCGTCTAATGGATCATTTCTTGTGTTACTATTAGTGAGTTGATTTAAATCGCAAAATGTAGAAGCTTTCTTTCTTAGATTGTTAGTTACGGGTTTTGACATTGCCAGTTGGTACTGACAGTCTCCATCTTCGCTTTGAAAACAAGAAGTGGGAATGCATCGTCTTAGATTAATCTTGCTATAGTTTTCTTGGTTACTGTTACTATTTCTATTATCATGGTAGAGTAGTTGAATAACTTGGTTGTTACTTTTTTTTGATGATAACTTGATTAATCCAATAAAAGCAACTCTGCTATTCGATGATTGATCATGTTTACAAGAATTTGAATCTAAATCCATCGGTTTTACTGGAATTTTAGATTTTGAAATATTAGTCAAATACCTATCAAACACATTAATTTTGAACGCACTAATTATGTCATTACAAACCAATGATTTATTACTTCTTGATCCAAAATTCCATTTTTTTTTATTTCTCATCTCTCTCTATACATATCAATTCTTTTTCGGAAGGGTAGTACGTTACACTTTGAGGGCGTATGTAATTGTTTAACTCAAATTGTCGAGTAGAACAAGTAGATTCGTTTAAAAATGTATATAATGAAGAAGAACTTATGGTGTTACTGCCCAATGAAAGAATATTAGAATCCTGAACAGAGTGTTTTGTTGTATTAAACATTGTTGAAAAATTTGTGTCAAGTGATACATAGGAGGACTGGCATGTTTTGTCCACGCTCAAGCATAAAATGCTAGTAGAAGTAGCAGCAGACAAAAGAGGATCTATAGGTTTTAATGAACCGTAACTTATGACACCAATTTCTACTTCGCTTTGTATCGTACGTATAAAGTTGTTGCTTTTGTAAATCGTTGATTGCATCGCCTCTAAGCAAAGATCATGGCAATACTTGTCCGAATCGCAATTTTTGTCAATTTTTTTATTTGAAATACATTTTGTATTCTTATTTTTGAAGCTAACGCTACTGTTTACATCCAGTTTTAAATTGTTTTTACTTTTAAAGCAGTTTGCGCATAGTTTATTAAAAAATACAGAAAAACCGTCATCTTTTGTCTTCTGAAAGCAAATCTGCGACAAACATCGTTTCAACTGAAATTTGTTTTCTTTAAAAAAATTATTTTGAATATCTTCATAATCACAGTTGGACGGTTTAAAATGATTTAGCAAACTATCGTATTTTGTAAAACAAAAATTGTCAGGTGTTATCACGGCAACAAGGGCGCGTACCTCTCTTTCGGTTTCTATATCAAAGTAATTTTCTTCAAACAATTTTCTAGTCAACTTTATTTGAAAAGGTTTGGTTGTAGTAGAGTTTTTGTCAAACGCTTCATTAATGTCATATAACACATAAGTCTTCTTAGGAGTTTGAACTATTTTCATTTTTACAAATAATTTGTGAGTGATTTTGATTTTGTCATTTTTGAATGACGTTTATCAACTTAAAGGTGGCGTCTTTATAAATTGCGTTTAAGATTTTTTGGAATCATGCTGAAAATATTTGTTTTTTCTTAAATTTGTACGGCCTAGTAGTCTTAATTAGATTATAAATGTAGAGTTGTTGGTTATATTTGGTTAACTCGTAAGTGATTGATTTGCAACATCGGTTGTAAAGGTTTCTATTTATTATTTATACTAGGAGGTTTCTAGTAGAGGTAGTCATCTCTCTTTCAACATAAATAATTTTTTATAGCTTTTTAGCTTTGACGTTCAATTTTTGCTGGATTTCTATTTAACTTTAGACAGTTCTAGTAGTGTGATAGTTTTATCAAGATTTGGAATTTTGGCATCAAGAATATTATAAACCATAACACATTGGTTGATGTCAAAAGATTCGGAGCATCAAGATCAGTAGTGGCGCGCAAAGAACCTTCTTCTAAACCAGGATCTGTTATTTAAATCGCTATCAATTACCAACATAAGATAAGCACCTTTTCTTCTATGTTTCGGCTTATTAATATAGCAGTTAGTGTAGCATAGCAAAGTGTTCATTTTTTTATAATTTATTGTTTATTAAAACGTTTCTTGTTAAAAGGAAAATTTTGTGAACGAAAAGAAAGTGCAGCTAGAACAAGATGGACAACTCTTTGAATTGGCACAAGAAGAGATTAAGGTCAAACTAAAGCGGACAATAGCAAATTTTCAAGAGTTTGAGGAATTTTGTGTAGGTATTCTCTCTGAGCAATTAAAAAGCGAAGAAGAAATGGAATATCAAAGTCAGATATCAGAGGATAAATATGACACGTCAGTTGCCATTGCGAAATGTTTGTTACATTCAGATCAAAGATTAGTAACTGTAAAGATACGAAACACCCATAAAAACTACATTGGCAAAACCGACCACATTTCAATGCATATTATACAGCTGAGGCACAAGGGAGCGCTATAAGCGTCATCGACAGTAACGCGCAAATTTTGAATGTTTAACTATTTAGTGCCACGAATATTAACCATGTTCACAACCATTTCTTTTTACTTTACATAGAGGAAGAAATAAAAAAAAAAATGCAAACAAAATGATTTTATTGAAAGTAATCGTATTGTAAAATGAAAATTTGTTACATAATGGACATAAATTAAATTTAAAATACATTTATTCATTTGATATATTTTTTAATTTTTGTTTTTTTGTAACAACCAAAGAAATTTTCAAGGGGGTCTTGATTCAACGGCTTTGTGAGTAGCTTCCTCATGTTATAAAAAATATTCAAATCATTTGCTAATTGTATAGTGCTTTCAATGCTGATCTGCTATCCCTTTAAACAAAGGGGAATTCCTCGGCGAGCGTTCAGAAATTTTGCCGCAGCGAAATTGTCTTTCATTTCTTTAAAAAAAAACAGCTGTCATGGCCCAGTTCATTTTTGAAGTTTGCAACTGTTAAGGCAGTCAAACAGTTTATCTACATTAGATATAAATTCTGCAGTAGCTTGTGCACTCGATTGAACAAGACCCAAATGCATGAAGACTAACATAGCAACATTTACACCTTCGCTCAACACCTGAGACGCATATTTTACCTTTATTGCATTAAAAGTATTGACCTTTAGATGTTCAGTGGTAATTTTTGGTAACAAGCGTAACTTCAAAGGATTAGTTGAGGTACACGTTGAAACAATGTGTTTCCAACTTATGATTTTACCTTTATAGAGCAAGTCATATTTTGACAAATTATACATTCTGCTCGCGATGCTGACTGATGAAAGAACACATATCAGAACCCTTGGCATTCGCAGAGTAATAAAAGCACGAAAATCAAATGAGACAGTGGGAAACGTTGGGATTAGAAAGTTCAATATCCCACAAATAAACTTCAAAGCAAACGACTACGTCGACCTAATTCACTGGTCGACCAGCGAAGTAACGCCACCACCCATTCTAAATGACGTGACTACACAAGATTTGCAAAGTATGCTGGAAGGACCAATACCAATTGATTGGACTTTTACAAAGTTCCCATGCCACACACAAGCTGTGGAAAGAACCGTAAAGTTGGTTACCGAGGCCTCAAGAAAGTGTATGGTGATAACAACCGGGACGGATTTATTCGCTCTAATCTGAAATTGAGAAAAGTCATGCCTGAATTTAGGTGCAAGAGACAGTACAAAACCTAAAGACTTAACAAAACACACATTTTTGTACTTTACATTTTGTAGACTTATTTCTTATATCTAATAGTAAGCGAGTAAATGACAATTCTGGTTTATGTTTAATACATATTAAATAATGAAAAAAACATTGTATTTGTCGATTTTTGGGTAATTTCAGGATCTTTGCCAGAACAAAAAATAGTGTTCATGGGACGTCAAATCTTCCACAGTAATTAACCATACATAAGTGCAACTTTTGCACACTACCGCAAAGTGCTGTGACACTATTAAAAAAAATAAATAAATAAATTTTGGCGATTTTACTAAAATTTTGAAATTTTACGCCCCTTGCCAGGGCAGAAGACGTTATCCTAGGGTGGTGTAATTTTGCACATAAGTTACTTATATATAGAGGCACTACCCCAAAAGCATTATAAAAAATTAGTTTTTTTCGATCCCCCCTAATACACATACGTCTACTCGCTACGAACGTATAACAACGTATAAACCGTCAATCACAGATTCAATTGTGTTGGCAGTTTTTAAATTGTTTATCAGAAAATGTCTTAAATACACACTAACACTAGTTTTAAACGAAGACGTCAACACGGAAAAGTGTAAAAGTGTCTTGTAAAAACGCTAGCTTTCTTGTTTCTTACATAGATTATCTTGTCGATGGGTGGTTGATTTAAAACTGTTGATAAAAAAGGAAGTAACTGTAAGCAGAGGATCAGAATTGATTTCAGCGACATCTTTCGGATGGGAGATAAATATAAACAGAATCGCGTGACTTTCCCAAGTCTACTTATTGGGATTAAACGTCTAAAAGTAAGTTTCTAATATTTATTTACTGTAAATAGTTTAGCAAACAGCTCCTTCATTTACAGGTGAAATTATGAATTGGAGCTGCAGTTCTAGAGCTCCTAAACTTGTGTCTTTAGCTTTAAACAAAGCTCAAAGGCATAAAATAAATGTCATTAAAAAAGTTAATAAGAGGACGAATAAACGGCTTATTGTAAAATTTGCCGAATATCTTACATATGATCCTAAACCCCAGAAACCAAATAATACGAAAAAAATAAAAATAATAAGCAACGTAGTTATTCAAACGGCATCATCGACTGATACCTCATGCCTTCGGAATAAAAGAACTATCGTTGATGTACGTGTTGACGAAATGGTCACCGATATACTGAGCAATATAGTTGTTGTAGCTGTAAACTTTTGTGAAATAAAAATGAACTATTCGAAAAAGAAAGAAGTACGACTTGGCACCTTAAGATAGAAAGCGTCTTAAACTATTAAAAAACGTGGAAAAAAGAAATGTCAGTGTTACCTGTAAAGATACTTATCCAAGAACAAAGACAGATTATAAAAAATGAATTTTAAAAGCTAACTAGTAAACGTGTCTTAGATAGAAGTCAAAAGGAAAACGAGTAAAACGAAAACGCATTAAATGGACAAGAATGATTGTAAACAAGTAATATGTAAGATCTATTTCTAAGGTAAACTGGGGTATGGACCTAAACATAACTGAATTTTTAGAAATACAATTACAAAAAAAGAATACTGTAGAAGTATCCATTAAGACAAATTTGCGAGGAAGGCATCAAAAAAGAGAAAAAGATAGAACGGTGATAATGCAACGCATACATTTATTTAAACTCCCTATCGCTCATTACCGTCGAGAACATGCCTCTAATAGGCTCTATTTACCGAGTGATGTAAATATTAAATTTAAGTAAAACGATATTAAACAAAAACATCCAGACATGCTGTAACGTCCCGTTAGAGTTCATTACATTAAAATTCAATTTTACATTCGTTTATTTTTTGCAACTAATATTGCACGTAAATTTATTCAGTTTGTCAACGTCGCGTGGTATTTCGGAAGCGTTTGCGTAGTCGACTTGAGTTGTAGCTTAAACTTACACTTCCGTTTGAACAATCTTGCGTAATTCACGTGAGTGATGCGAGGAAGACAAAATTTTCTTGATTATGGCGTAAAAACGCATACAATTTAATTTTTATTCATTCCATCTAATTATTGGTGAGTTTACTGTTATTTTGATATAATTTTTCTATTGAATTCAACATTTTTTTAGTGATTTCAAAATGTTACGCAATTGTTAGACAAAGGAATTTATTTTCAAGGCCGTTGTTGTAAATGTAGCGTGAGTACAGCATCTCATTCAAAAACCATTCTAATTATTTATATTTAGGGTCTTTTACTTTTTTGGATTTTCTGGATCTTTCATTTTGATTTTGTCGTTTAATTACTGGATTTTTCGTTATTGGAGTTTATTATACATTGGTTTTTGCTTGCTGTTGTGTTTGGAAATTTACATTCATTTGGACGAATCTTATCACTTCAACCAAGTATGTGCTAAAAATAGAAGATATCCGATAACGTTATATATCATGTGTTGAGTCAACTGGAATTAAGTTACTACATTTTACATTCACATTGATTAAATTCAGTTATTAAAACTTTTCACTCGATAACAAATCAAACGTTTACTATTTTTGCATTTGTTATCAATTAATAATTAGATGTAAGATTTTACGTATTTATCACCAATTTAAAGGTGGTTGGCGCCCTAATATTTTATTTTAAATCCTGTTTTATTTCTAATATGTTTAATTCAAATATTGTTCTTTGTTTTCTAATGTAAATAGTACATTAAGTTATAGTTAATAAATTAACGGAGTTCACGTATTTGTATTTATTTTCATTCAAACTCACAACCAGAGGTCTGTGCTTACGATTGCTGCCGTGGTCAAATTATTATTTTTACTTTTTATTATACGTTCGTTTATTCGGAATAATTTTTTATTTACAATGCAATTTTCATATTATTTCTATAGACAAGTTGTAAGCAGTTTAAACATTTTATTTGTGAAGTTAGGGCATGAGGAATGCTGACCATGTGAGATTTTTGATAAACATACCTACAGCACTCACACACTAAAGATAATTTGGATCAGAATTGCAAATACTGCTCAAAATTTAATAATAATTACAAGAAATACACAATGCCTTGAAAAATATATGAACCAGGCGCACAATTAAAAAATAGTGATGAAACCGTTGTATTTACTGCAGATTTGCATACTAAACCTACAGTTCTGCTGTCAAATCGGTTAAAGTTTTAGCAAAACTTACCTATTTGTAAATCAGATAAAAGTCCTGACACTGTTGATGCATAACTAACATGTTTCATTTCAAAATTGAATTTGTATACAGTACAAAAAGTTACTTTTGTTTGAAATAAATCTTACTTACGTGTTTTTGCATTTATTAGTTTAAAACAATTGTTAGGGAACATAGTCGTATCTATCAAAAGTCATATTTCTGCTGTTTCTTCTTACAAAATGTTTAAACAATAAAAGATACCGGATCAAGTTTACTCGTTAAAAAAAATCTGAGATTTTGCAAGTAACTTTGATGGCACTTTCGTAAAACTCGCGTTTTCTCTCTAACGTTCATATCCCATACAGGAAACCCCAGAGTTAGACAACGAGGCCAGACCTGGGCCAGTACTGGGAAACCTAAGTTTGGCGTACCTGTATTGGCCCAGACTTGGCCCAGGACTAGGTAGCTCAGCCTCGGCCATTCCATGAGGACCCAAGCTTGGGCCTAGACTGGTTGACCCAGCTTTGGCCATTCAAATTATTAGCCAAGCTTGACCCAAGCTTGGATAACCCATCCTTGGCCATTCTATGAGAATCCAAGTTTAGCCCAAGCCTGGATAACCCAGCCTTGGCCATTCCATGGAGATCCAAGCTTGGTCCTACACTGGTTGACCCATCCTCGGCCATGTTAATTCTTACCCAAGCTTGGCCCAAGCTTGCATAACCCATCCTTGGCTATTCCATGGAAACCCAAGCTTGGGCAAAGACTGGTTGACCCAGCTTCGGCCATGCAAATTATTAGCCAAGCTTGGCCCAAGCTTGTATAACCCATCTTTGGCTATTCCATGAGAATCCAAGTTTGGCCCAAACCTGGATAACCCAGCCTTGGCCATTCCATGGGGACCCAAGCTTGGTCCTACACTGGTTGACCCATCCTCGGCCATGCTATTTCTTATCAGAGCTTGGCTCAAGCTTGCATAACCCTTCCTTGGCTATTCCATGGAAACCCAAGCTTGGATCAAGACTGGTTGACCCAGCTTCGGCCATGCAAATTATTAGCTAAGCTTGGCCCAAGCTTGTATAACCCATCCTTGGCCATTCTATGAGAATCGAAGTTTGGCCCAAGCCTGGATAACTCAGCCTTTCTATTCCATAGGGACCCAAGCTTAGTTCAAGACTGGTTGACCCAGCCTTGGCCAAGGCTGGATTATCCAAGAAAATAGCAATAATAATTTTTTTTCAATGTTAAAAATTTTTAAAAATCGGTTAATAAGTTGAGTTATGATAATATCGAAAGTGTAGAATTGAAACTTGAGCCGTTCGGTTACGTATAGCGAGATCTGGGTATTTTCGTTTAGCGCAGCCGCCATCTTTGTTTACATGATCTGTTAGTTAAATGTAAGATTTTTCTCATTTGTAGAGTAGTAAAGGTGATGAACCAAATCTCCGAGTTTCAGTTATACAGTCATTGAATGATAGTACTTTTTAACTAGAAGGAAAAAACCTTCAAATATAATTTCTTTTGTTTACTCCGCAATTATCACCAGGCGAGGCTACTAAAAATAACTATGTCTGATTCTTACCTTAGAGTTTAAAGATGGCGTGCGTTAAATAAACCAAAAAAGTTTTAAATAAAAAAACGAATTTAGATGTTAACCGGCAAAGTTTAAATAATCAAAGTGTAAACATCAGCTGTGTGAGTGACGTTAATGACCCTAGTGATACAGAAAACCAAAAAATATCAAACAAAAGGTACCAAAATGAGTTGAACTTGAATGTGAACTAGTGATGGAGAATAATAACTGTACTAGCTAAATGTTAATATAATTTTAGACGAGATCTAAATGGTAATTAAAAAACTTTATGTAATTTAAATAGTACATAATACAAGTAATAACAATAAAGTGTAAATACGTTCATACAATCATTTATTCCATTGTTTTATTAATGCATAATTCTTGGCATTTAATTTTGAGCTACTTTTAGCAATTAAGCGTGGCCCAGTAGTGGCAACTAAGTATGGCCCAGTTCTGGCAATTAAGCATGTACCAGTCTTGGCAACTAAGCATGGCCCAGTCTTGGCAACCGATCATGGCCCAATCTTGGCAACTTAGCATGGCCCAGAGCTGGCGATCAGGACTGGGCCATGATTATCATTCCAGACTTTTGCCAAGGCTGGACAAAGTTTGGCTTACAGGCTTGGCCCAGGTTTTTACAAACTTAGGCCCAGCCTTAGCCAAGCCTGGGCCCTTGGTACTTTCTTCTATGGGATACAGCTTCTTGCAAGGGTATCTTATTTTTTGGGCAAAATTGACCGGACTAACTAAGGATCTGAAACAGGTACTCTGAATTAAGTTTCTGTTTAGTATAATATTTATCTCGCTACGCTGACAACGCACTTAAGAAAATGACTAATAACATTTTTTATTTAGACTTCTTTACACTTCAAGTAACTTTGAAGAATTATATTCTTTTAATAAAGTATAATGATCATTAAGTGTATATTTTAAATTTTGTGTGTATAGTTTAACTATATACAATTGCTATTCTGGTGGTGGTTGAAAATGAGGCAAATGTGCTCTGAAGCGCAATTCTTCTCTTCGAAGTATGTAGTGAATCAATAGAAATAAAAAAAGTATAAATCCAAGTATAATCTTAACAAAAATCATTTCGGTGTCTTCTACGCCTGGTGCTTTTCTATAATAAAAAAAAAAACTAGCTATTGAAATAAAAGAGGGGTTATTCTTACCCTTCACCTTCTGCAAATAGCTTTTCTTGCATTCCCGTGAGAACTGCAGCGATAGACACGGCATAATTGGCAATACCAAAAGCTGCATGAAGCGGTACCAATTCTGCTCTACATTCTCCTGTTGCATCATTGCAACATGTTAATATTAAGAATGCAACAAATCCTATAAGAAACTAAAATATTTTAAATTAAGACGAAAATAGAACAGTATTAAAAATGTAAAAGTTTATCATTATAACTTTAATTGTATGTACGTTGGTATCATTTTAGTTCAATACTTTGACTATAAAACATCAATAAAGTATGATGAATATGCAGGATAACCGAATACTTAATCGTCATAACGGTTATTCGACAATGCAGTCACTGAAACTCAAAGGTAGATGTCAAAACTAATCAAATAAACGTAATCAACTGTTTAAACCTACTAACAATAAATTCAAGAAAAACTGTTTATTGTTCTTAACTGTCATAAATTTCATTTTTTTGCTATTGTAAATCGTCTTTGACAGTTTTTGCGCACTTGTCAACATAAACGACTTTGGGGGCTTCCTAGTCTCTGTTCGAGCAATAAAATGTTTATGTATTTAACTTGTTCCTGTCTAAATTGGACGCTTTTTTTCCCAAGAAGTCATTTTTAAACCCGTATGTATGTATGCGCGATGTTAAGTACGTACAACAAATTTTCCTAGTCTTGGACAGTAAGAAGTATAATTTTTTTTGATACGCAGATAGCCAAGTATATTTGAATAAAATTAATATCTATTTTTAATTTAAATTTATTTAAGCAAAGTTATACTCTTACAATTAAATCATTTTAACTTAAAGTCTTCTCCACATATGATATAATTATCACCTTATTTTATAAACATGTTTCGACATTATTAAATGTCATCATCACTATTACTACAAATTAGTTATAATAAGTTATTAAAAATATGTCTAATACATTAAATTATTTAAAGAGCATACCAACAAATAAAAATTCAACTTACTGGTGTCAAAAATTACAAATTGAAACTATCAATAAACACACAGCCAGAAGTGATAAGAAATTGAATTAAAAATAAAAAATAAAAAGGGTAAAATTAGAATTTAGGATTAAAAAGAGAAGAAGTGTTTAAATCAAGAAGTTCATTAAGACACGTAGAAGATTTTTTATTATTAGACAGACGACGAATTTCTAAAATTTCAAGATTGTTAAGATAATGACCTTTATTGCAAAAATAAAGAAATTTAATATTAAAATCAGGAGAAAAAGAATGATTAGTAGATAACATGTGATTTGCAAAAGTAGAAAAGGTATTAGAGATGCCGGTGTTTAAATTATAATGTGTTCTTTTAATCTAAGTTTGAGTTTTCTACCAGTTTGACCGACATAAAAATTACAGGAAGACTTTAAGTTAAAATAATTTAATTGTATATATATAGCATATTTATTTATTTTGTTTATTTTGTTTACTGCCGCAAATAACAAAATCTGCATATGTTTTGAATTATTGTATATTACATTATTATTATATTTTGTTGTTCATTAATTTTTGAATAATTAATTTTTTTAAAAAGTAATTGGTACACAATGAGTACCTACACAATATGTGACATTTGCTTGAAATTTTATTCTTACATCTCAAATAATTACTTCAAGAGAACGTTACATTGCAGCATTTCAATAAATTAATTATTATAATTAACAGTGGTTTCTTGCAAAGAAAACTTTTTGAAAAACAGTCACCTAGTAATTTACCTGTGTTTTCTATGTAATAAAACAACGTCAAACGATTCAATGAAACCCTCTAAGCTTAAGAAAGATTTAAACAAATCTATAGTGACAAAAAACATAAGAGTTTAACGTTTCTGCAAACAATAAAAAAAAAATTTGAAAACACCAACTCATAGGAACAACGTCTAAAAAGATGCCGATGGACTCCGTGAAAAAAATTCTCAAAAATTTCTATTTGCTAAATGTTTGGAAACTGATACAAAATTGAAACGTTATTTACTGAATTAAAAATTTTTTTTTGATGTACTGACGATGCTCCGGAACAAGCTATACCAAATGTATTATCGGTGCATTGTGTCATTGATCGACATCATTTGGTCGCAAAAAACCTTAGCAAACGTTTGCATGAATCACTACATTATGTTATTAGAGCAGTTAATAAAATCAAAGAATGTCTTTAATAAGAGGTTATTTACGGCACAATTTAATTATCTCAAAAAATGACGCATTAAATTTAATCAAAGCTAAAAGTGTAGTATCTGCGTTTTCTGCAAAACTTTTACTGTATAAACAAAACTTGAGAAGAGAAGAATGTTTTTAGTTTCCAAATTTTTCAAAAATGCAAAATAGAGATGAAGATTTGTTTGCTTATTGTCAACAATTAACGACGTTTTATTCGAACTTCAACCAAAGATTTGAAGACATTCTTCACTTGGATATTCCCGACTGCGTGTTGAACTTTTTTGAAAGTAGTAAAACTCAAAGCACAAATACAGATTAATACATACTAATACAGGATCAACTTATTAAATTATCATAACTTTAACTTTATTTGTTGCCTTCGCTTACAAATTAGTTCGTGCTTTACACTTACACCTTACATTCTATATTTACATTCTATTTACATTTTTTTTTCTTTTTTTTTTTTGAAATACATTTTCTTATCCGTCCTCTCTTCTTAACTTTTTCCTCTTTCTCTATACTTCTTCCATCCACTCCGCTTCATTTCCGTTTTCGCCTAAGATTTCCTATATTTTCATAACCTCTTCTCTTAATTCGCTGCATTTCTCTCTCATGTGGTTAAGGTCCTCCGTCTCTTCTCCACATAGTCTGCACATCTTTTCTTCTTCTTTTTTTCAATATTGGTTCTTTAACTCCTCGTTGCCACATCTGAACCGTGCTATCATTTTTTTCTTTTTGTTGCTTTTATTGTCTATATTCTTTAAATATTCTGGCACCCCTTCACCCTTGATATCTCTATAATTCTTATTATATCTGCTCTCTTTTATCTTTGTCCATCTTTCTTGTTTTTCGATGTCTCTATCTCTCCTTATTATTTCTTCCCTTACCCTTAGTCCCTCTTCTCTTAATCTCTCCACTTCTTCTCTCGGGCACCTGCTTCTTTCGTAATACTCTTCTCTGCCCTCCTACCCGTACTTCACTTTTCCTCCCTTTATCTCTTTCCAACATTTTCTCAGTTCTTCCTCGTATTTTATGGCCCTTATTCCTGTCTCTACTCTTATTTTTGCTACCTGTACCTCCTCTCTCACAATATACCCCGGTGTATCTCTGTCCAGTCCCAAAACCCATCTCCAGTATTTTTCCTGTAGCCCTTCTACCTCCCTCCACTCCTTCCAGCCCCATATTTCCGCTCCATACATTATCACCCCCCTTTATTAACTTTTGAAACAGCAGCTTTCTTTTTTCTATATCCATCTCAAACACTCTTTTCCCCACACCCACACTTGTCCTATTAACCTGTTTCCTTTCCTCACTCTTTCCTTTATGTGTTCTTCCTCCTTATTATCCTGTTTCATTGTGTAACCCAGGTATGTAAATTCCTTCACTTGTTGCACTTCTTCATCACTTCATTTCCACTCCTCTCTTTTTCTTTTCCCCCCTCCTTTTCTAAATACCATTATTTTTGTTTTCTCTGTATTTACTTCCATTTTTTTTCATGTATTTTTTCAGCGTTTTCATCATCTCTTTCATTTCCTTTACTCCTTAGCCACCAACACTATGTCATCCGCATACGCCAACGACCATACTTTTGCTTTCTCTACCACTATCCCTCCTGTCTGTTGTCCTCTCATTGTCTCTTCCAGATCCTCCGTATATACTGAGAACAGGCTTGGGCTCAGTGGACATCCCTGTCTCAACCCTCTCTTTGTGATGAATTTCTCCCTTTCCTTCACTTCACTTTAACTCTGCTCCTCGTTTCTTTGTAGATTTCTTCTATTCTTTGTGTTAATCTTTCACTAATTTTTTTTTATGTATTCCCACAGTTTTTCCTTATTCATTTTGTCAAAAGCAGCTTTTAGATCTACGAATAGTGCCACCATTTTCACTATTTTTTTTCCAGTTTTTTATTTGCCAAATGTTTCAGTATATATATATGTTGTCTATCGCTCTTTTTCCTTTTCTGAATCCCGCTTGTCCGTCTGGTATCAAACTTCTTTCTTCTATTTTCTTCTGTAGTCTTCCTTGTAGTACTGTCGCATATAATTTGTATGCTGTGCTTAATAATGTTACCCCTCTGTAATTCTTGACTTTATTTTTTTCGCCTTTTTATGGATTGGGCATATTACTCCCTTTCTCCATCTCTCCGAGAATCCTTCCCCTTTGCATATTTTGTTTAGTATTTCCGTCATCTTTTTTGCTACACTTTCTTCCCCGTATATCCAGTCTTCGCCTTGTATCCTATCCTCTTCTTCGGCCTTTTCTTTTTTTATCTTCTTTATTGTCTCTATTACTTCTTCTTCATTTGTTCTATCCCCATCTCCTTCTTCCCGTCTTACTACCGCGTCTTTTCTTTTTTCTTTTTTCTGATTTTGTTCTTCCCCTCCCAAAAGGTTCCTAAAATATATCTCCCATTATTCAATTTGTATTCCCTTTGTCGTCATGTTTTTTCCTTTTTTCTTTAGGTATTTCCATCCATCTCTTGTTTCTTTTTGTTTTCTTTCTTCTTTCTCTCGCATGTTTTCTTGTACTGCTTCTTTGTATTCTTCTTTTTCTTTCTTCCCTTTTTCCACTGTCTTTCCTTGCGTTTTTCTTTGCTTCCTTGCATTCTCTATCCCCATTTTTTCCATCTTGTTTTCTCCCCCTTCCACTTTCTAAATCTGACTCTCTTTGTTGCTTTCTCCATCATCTCTCTCATTTCCTCTCTTGTACTTCCTTCCCTATCCATACCTCTCTCTTTATATCTTTTTATACCCTCTTCTGTCCACCTTTTTTGTTATGTACTCCTCACCTTCTTCTCTTTCTTGTTTTTCTTTTCCTTCCATTGTCAATTCCAGAGGTTGATGGTCTGACTCTACCCTTTCTCCCACCTTAAATGTCTTCACCTTTTCTCCAGCCTCTTCATTTGTCATTACAAAATCTATTGTTGATTCTCCCCTTCCTCCTATGTACGTAAATTCCCCCATTCCTTCTTCTTCTCTGTTCCCGTTCATTATTTCCCACCCTTTTTCGTTGCACATTTCCAGCAGTTCTTCTCCCTCTTTATTTATCACCTTGTCCTTTGTTTGTCTCTTTGCCGTCCCTTTTCTTTCTTGTATTCCCCCCTCTTCCCTATTCTTGCGTTGAAATCTCCTCCTACTATTATCAATCCCTCCTCCCTCTCTTCTATCATCTCTTCTATGTTTTTCCTTGTCTCTTTCATTCTACTGCTATAAACCGTGACAATTTTTATTTTTGTTTTCCCCACTGTATGTTTCTTTCTACAACTCCTCTTCTCTGCTGCACTTTCTCTTTCTTTTCCTGACTCAACATTTTTTTCTTCCTCCCGTTATCATACCTTCCTTTTCTCTCCCTTTATTCTTCTCTCTTTCTGCATGTTGCACCACCCACTCAAATTCCACCGGCAACTCTTTTTCCCACCACTTCCATTCTTATTCTTCCATCCATGTATCTTGTAATCCCAGTACATCCTGTTCCTTGATGTACTTCCAAATATCCAGTTCCTTGTTTTTTATTCCCGCTACGTTCCAAAACAATACTCTCAGCTCACTCACCTCTCCCTGTGCTTCTTCCTTACTTTGTTTTTTTTCTCCTACTTTTTCTTTTCCTTTTCCATCTCTCATTATTCCTTTTCTTTGCCATTTCGTCAACTTTCTCTCCTTTATCGCCTCCCCTTTGCCCTTTAGTTTTATGCCTTTTGGTTACCTATTTTCTCTCCCCTTTCTCAGGCCCCTATCCCTGTCGTTCCATATGTATCTGTCTCCGTCTATCTCCATTTTTCTGTATCCTACCCATACTCTTTTCCCTACCGCTATTTTTTCGACCGCTAGGTTCATTATTTCTCTTTGCACTCTTCTTTCTTCCCATGTCAAATCGTGACTTATATATATTCTTGTATTCCTTAATTTCTTCTTCTCCGCCATTACCCTCTGTTTTTCCTCCCATCTTCCCATTTCCGTCACAACCATCTCATTTTTCTTCTCTTTGTTTATTACTATCACTTTTTTCACTTCTACTTTTACATTTAATTTTTCTTCCAGCATCAATGCTAAATCTTTTTGTGGTTCTTCACTTCTCCACCCCTTTATCACTATATTATTCTTCCTCTTCCATCTTTCTTCGTCTTCCGCTTTTTTCTCCAATTTTTCAATTATCTCCACCAGTTCCTCTTTTTTTTTCTTCCTCTTCTTTTCTCTCTCTCTTATTTTTTCATTTCTTTGATTTCTTGCCTTATTCCTTGCATATTTTTTCCATCTGTTTCGTCATTTCTCTCATTAATTCTTTTAACTCCTCTATTTCTTTTCTGCTTCCTTCTGTTCTTGAGGTTTTTCCTTCGATTTCCTCCGTTATCTTTTTAATGTCTGGTGATTTTACTGTTTTCTTTCTTCTTTCAAATATTTGTTGTCTTTCTTTTTCCTCTTCCTCCCTCTCTTTTTTATTCATCCCTTTCCCCTTTTTTTATTTCTTATTTATTTATTTATATATATTTTTTTAAATTTTTTTAATTTGTTTTGCTATTTTTTTTAAAATTCCTCCTTACCTTCTTTTCTTTTTTTTACGTGTTTTAAAACGTCCCACTTGTAGTAATTTCGCTTTAATTTCGCTTTAAATGTAATAATTTCTACTAATGTAGGAGGTTATCTTTTATAACTGACCTTCTCGATTATCCTGTTTATTCACCTTAAACTTACTTGTTCGTCACAGTTTTATACTTTTCCACCACGGTTTCTATTTTTCACTTAGTTTATTTATTATTTTACACCCTTCCTCCTTTACCCACTCCTTTTTCTCTCCTGTTTCCCTCTTCTTACCACTACTAACACCAGTTCCTTCACTAACTATCTTCTCCAACTTCTACACTTGTATTTCACTTTAACGTTTCCTTCAATGTAAATACGACTTTCTACATCGAAAGTTACCGAACATGATTAACAAATGAGAAACTGAAACCAATGTTTAAACAAGGAGACAACAAATTCTGGTAACTAAAACAGATGTCAA
Source organism: Aquatica leii (assembly GCA_035610365.1). NCBI lineage: Eukaryota > Metazoa > Arthropoda > Insecta > Coleoptera > Lampyridae > Aquatica > Aquatica leii. The sequence continues at coordinate 69,171,523 of CM069436.1, forward strand.
TTTTATATCCAGCAGTATGGGTTATTGTACAAAAATTGTTGATTGCTTGTAATAACAAAGGCTTTCACGGCCGGAATCTATAGTAACATTAGAATGTCTTCCGGGTTTGAACCGTGTCATTGTTGTTGTAACCGAAGTTGCCAACGTTTCGCCCACTATCGTAAGGGGCTTCATCAAGACGTGAGATAAATCGCAAAACTCAAACAAGCAACCAAAATCTGACTAAGAACTTCTCAAAAGTTAGGTTATCCACTTGTGAAACAAGCCATGATCTAAACTCTAAAAAGGTAAGAAAGAAACCGATAACTTGAAAACGCAAACGAAAATCTAACAAAGAACCACTACCGAGTTAGGTAATCAACTTGTGAAGCAAACCAGATTCTAAAATCCGTAGAAGTGGCTTAAGAAGAAATAGTCTCCGTATATTAAAGAAAAGGATCGTCACAGATGGTTAAGCTCAACTCTGATTGGGTTACGGTTGATAAGGGCCGTGTTTTCGATAAATGACTAATAACCGGGAACCAAAGAGGGGATAGTTCGAAACCATGATCGCGATTGAAGTTATTGGGGTGCTTGATGATTTCTATGCTTTCTCGAAATTTTCTGTTGAAAAAGAATGGAGATTTGGCAATCAACAAAACACGTTTATTGTTTGGTCTCATGGTCATCTTGAATTGTCTAAGTTTCTTGATCATCTTAACAATCAACACTTAGATATCAAATTTACTATGGAAATCAAAAGTAATGGTTCTCTTCCATTTCTTGACGTTCTTGTGACTCGTAAGCCCGACGGACTTCTAGGCCATTCTGTTTATCGCAAACCCACCCATACGGACAGATACCTTCATGTTTCGTCTCATCCTGCAAACGTTCTGTTATTGAATCTTTGGTTCATCGTGCCTTTTCTATTTGCCAACCTGAGAATCTAGACTCGGAACTCCGTCATCTTACTAGAACCTTAGTGCACAATGGTTATGTAAAGCGAGATATTCATAGAGTTATTAATCGTCGTTTACATCCACGTACTCGACTACCTAAGGACATTTCTACTCCCGAATCCAACCCGAAATTGGCCTTTTTACCCTACATTCACAAGGTTACAGATCAAATAGGGAAACTTCTTCGTAAGAATGGTATTAAACTCATATTCAACTCGACAGGCAAAATCTCTCAGATTTTAGAATCTGGCTTGGTTCACAAGTTGATTACCTAACTCGGTAGTGGTTCTTTGTTAGATTTTCCTTGATTTTTCAAGTTATCGGTTTCTTTCTTACCCTTTCAGAGTTTAGATTATGGCTTCTTTTACAAGTGGATAACCTAACTTTTGAGAAGTTCTTAGTTAGATTTCGGTTGCTTGTTTGAGTTTTGCGATTTATCTCACACCCTGATGAAGCCCAACAACAACAATGACACGGTCCAAACCCGGAAGACATTCTAATGTTAGTGTTGATTGTTTTTCCGTCGTTCTATTTAGTAGAACGTGGATTCAATGAACCTAATCACAAAAAAAGAAACCGACTAGAAATTGGTACTCGTGGAGATTTGCGGTTGCTACTCACAAACATTGAGCCGGACATAAATTCACTTCTAACATTCCATCAATTTCATCCAAATCATTAACATTTTTTTTGTATTTTAAAACAAAAGTTATAATTTCATAAAAATCTTTCTTCGTCAAAATGTTTGATTTATATTTTATTTTTACGTCACCATTCATCATTCAAGACATCAAAGTTAAATTTGTGATTTTTCTATTATGAATTTATGTAGTTTTTTTACTTAAGGGTCCGTGAGCAAGTTCTGACTATCAAAAAAGGTCTGTGAGCCAAAAGAGTTTGAGAACCACTTATTCAAAGTATTGTTCTTTTGTGCTATTTCATATTACAATTAAGATTACATGGCAGTATTATCTTTCTTCGAATATTTAATCTCTTTGTTGTTTGGAGACTATTTTTGATGAATACTTTTCTATTTTAAGATTTATTTTTTCGACCATTTTATCTGCTTATGGTGTTGTTCTCGTTTTATAAATGACCAAGAGTCTACATACATTTCAAAACAAATTACATTTCAAGTTTTGTGTTTGGTCGGAACTGAGTTTCATGCGTATTTTAAACGTGCTCAAAAACTGCTTGAATGCTTTTAAAAGAACTAAGTATTCATACTGTACGCTCTGATCAGAGTCTTTTTTCCATTGGTAGTTGGTACGTTACTTGTGGCACTAATCTTAAATTTGTGGCACTATAGTTTCACATATACTGGTACAACTGACCCAACAAAATCATTCTCGGGTTTTCTAAATAGTATGATCCCCGACATTCAGGTAGAGTAAGACTTCTAGTATCCTCCCTAAAGTCCAATAAAGCTATGAACGTCTATGGACGTCGAATGTGTATAATATGTTTTATGCGAAACGCACATTGGACAAAATATTTATGCCCACTGGCCGTCCTTGTACTTATTCGGTAAACGTTATTTTTGTACAACTACGCATGAACTAGCCCATGATACATATGCCAGGTTATGTTTTTTATTGTATTTTGTTTTATTATTGTTGCGAATTTTATTTCTAACTAATTTATTTATAACGACTAAAAATACGTTTACTTAATCTAGAAATATGTACACTTTTAAATTAACCGAACTAATTAAATCTAATAATATTTAATGAAAACACTTACACGAATTTATGTATAACCGTTGTATAATACTATCACTTAAGATAAGATAACGTCCTCGGATTTCACACTGTAAGTCACGTTCACTCGATTCGGTGTACACTGTTATTTATTTAAACGTCGCACGTGCTAATCACTTATTTATCTTCATTTGATTAATCTTCTTAATACTGCATGCATTCACATTCCAGCAATAACTGACCTACGATCTGTCTCGTCGCTATATAAAGACATACGGAAATCCTTCTCGATCGTTCCTCACTTTTCGCTATAACTTCTAGAAAATAGATAACAGCCTTCTAGAAGGCTCTTGCGTTTGCAAGTAATTTCTTGAACGTTTCATTATGTATTAATGCATTTTTAATAAACTCTTGTACATATCTCATTTTGTAATGTATGAAGTGAAAATAAGGCTGGAACTGTTATGAATGTCTTTTGGATGACAAAATAACGTTTTATGTACGCCCATCGTATCTATTGTGAATCTTTTGTGGACGACCGTAAAATGTTCACATGTCCTTGCACAGGCATCTTAGGGTCTATAGAACATTTTTGTGCAATTAGAGGTACTTTTTGTTGCTAACAGCTTAATCCGTGTTTTACTGCAGACGTCTTCTAATATATTGCCGATTGTTGTTTTACTCTGTATAACTAAATTGAAATCTCAATCATTTTCTTGGTTTTACGCCAGGTCTTGTGGTTTTCAATAATGTGTCATCTTTCCTGGTTTATGATTAATTCAAAATCTTATTTTTGCAAATGTTGTGTTCATACGAGTATTTATAACATGTACGACTTTTGCCGCAACTTTGTGATCGTACAAATTTGAATTACGTGCGATAATATGGAACATAGAACAGACGTAAAATAATTGTAAACAATTCGTAGTGAAATGCTATTTAGTAGTGATTTTATATCATTGTGAAATGAGTCCTGGTTTATATTGCATTATTCATTTATGTTACGCATTTTTGGTTGCATTTTTTCAATGCCTGCTTATAATTGTTCTTGCTTAGTTCCTAGTTGCTTTTGCATTTGTTTTTGAACAGGTGTAATCTGGTAGTCAATGTTAGGTTCTACTTGTTCTTCAATAGTTTTTATTTAGATTTTAATATTTCTATGTAGTATATTTAAATTTTTTGTAGAATTTTTATGCATTTTTCTAAAAAGTTCCTGAAATATTTTTTTTGTTTTCTGAGAGTTTTTGCAAAATAATTCTTTCATAGCTTCTAAAAGTGCAACCAAATAAATATCAGCATGTTTCTGCGTTAGAACCACTAATTTCTAATTAACTTTGTTTCTGTGCTTTTTTTAAATCCGCATCGTTTCTAAAGTTTTTTCGTCGTCATTGTTTGTTTATTTTGCGCAATAATTTTTTTCAATTTCTAAATCATTCCCTTTCTGACACCAATTGTAACGTAATTCGTATTTTGGTATTGAAATGGAGTACACTGCTACATTTTAAGCTAAAAAGCAACACGTTTTTACTGGTGCTTGATTGTATTTGGTTAATAATAAGTTAGTTTATGTACGTTACTACGACGTGCTTAACAAACTTTTAAAAGCTATTTTGTTTGCCGCAACATTTACGATACAATAGTTACTTTTAAAAGTAATAAATGACGATAACAAAAACTAAAAGTTGTAAAATAAAATATAAAAAAACGTTTATGCAAAGTAGCAATAAGTTAGAAAAAACTTACCTGAAGTAAAAACAATGCCAAAGTTAACAATGCCGTCCAAGCATGAGCTGTATATCTTCGTTCATTTGGTTTACTGTTACTATACCCATCAGCGGCCAGATAACCCCCAATTGCACAAATTAGAACAAGAAGGTGAAGGATAAAATGAAAAGTTTTAAGGTATACGCGTCGACAACATCTGCAAACTCTATATAACGTAATAGCTAAAATAAAAATATTAAAAAAATCATAATTGCACGAATAAATATTTACATATGCCTTCAAGGACAACAAAACCCAATATCATTAGAAAAGAATGGACATTGCCCATTTCCTCCACATTAGCGGCACCCCAATTAAATCCTGTACGCGTAGCCAATATCCAAACTAACGTTAAAACTATAATTAGAAAAAAAATTATCGATGTACACGTAGAAAGACATGCATATTCTGTCCAATTTCGACAAGTCCATTTATCATCTTCGCCTTCGTCTTTAGGTCTAAAAAAAAATTAATACTATGTTCTCTGTAATTGCGTTATACGTACGGTGGACTATATAATACATATACTTTGGGCATACTTATTTATAAGTAATTTAATTAACCCTTTAATTTCCATAAACTGTAATTTTTGTAAAAAGTGACATTTATTAATAATGGTTATTGTCAAAATTACTTTAATGTCAGTTTGACTTATCATTTTTTTAAGCGTTTGATACTTTTCGGACAAAAGACATTGATACTTAGCAATAATAAAGACAGCTTTGCTAAACTGGTATAATACAGCTGTAAACATTCATACTATAATCGTAATTACGAGAGGTGTCTTATGACTCATACTTAACCGAATAGAAAATTAACATAATAGAACATATTTATTTTACTTATTTTTTGCATTCAAAGAAAGATAGCTAATCTTTAGAGTCTGTAATCTTAATCTCTATACTGTAGGTTACTTATAACACCAGCGTGTCTTGAATTAAATTAACTATTAATCAAACAACTGTTTTTAAGTCAAAGAATAATTTTTTAGTGTTATTCCGTAATACAAATAACAGTACAATTATCTACATTTCAATCCTAGCGTTAGACTTAAAGAAACATGTTAGGATCGCAGTACGTTCATTTTAGATCATATATATTCAATAGTCATGGTATTTCATTGGATCTAATCACATACTTTTAACCTACAAAAGACATTAAATTTGCGATATTTTGTTTAAAAGAATTATTGTTTTAAAAAACTTTTTCAGTAATATGTACTAAATATAACTCGTACTGTGCTATTCCTATACTACAAATTCAAATTAATTTTTCTTTTTGAGTCATTGGCGTTGTTAAGTTTTAACTTCACATATAAGTTGACAGTTGGTTTTAAAATCTCAATATTTTATTTTATTAGTATTACAGGTATTTTTTATTATGCGCATGTTAATCAATAAGGACATACGTTTCAAAAATCGTAAACTTTACGTTGCCTACCGATGAGTCATAAGATACCTCTCGCGATTACGATTGACTGTATTCTGGTAATTTAATTTAATTTTTAAGATTATATTGTAAATTCTTTGATTTACTCATAAAAAATCAAATAGTATATCATAAAGCAGTAAACAAAGCGACAAATAGATATATCTTAAAAATATAAATTTATTAAAGTGAACTAACTTTCAAATCAAAAAGCGTATTCTCTAAAATATTTTTGTTAAAGGAGCTCTAAAACCGCCGCTTTAGATGCGTTGCAGGCAGTGGCGGATTTAGCGTACTGCCGCTCCCAGGCATGGCAGGCAATGCCGCCCCATCATCCTCTCCTATATCTTTCCTCTTCCCTTATACTCTTCAATTTTACATAATCTTTTCACCTAGATTAATTGTATATCTTGTTTGCTTTGACCTTAGGTAAAAGTAAAATATATTTTATTAAACATAATTAAGGGAAACATAATCACAAACAATTTTTGGTGTAAACATTATTTATTAGACGATAAAAAAAATACTGAAGAATTTACAATTTTCTTCGAGTCTTTCTTTGGGCAAAAACATCGATTATTTTAGAAAAATCCATTGACTTTAACATGTCACTTTCAATTGACAGTACCGCCAGAAAATTTAAGCGATCCTCTCCCATGTTAGTGCGCAGATACGTTTTCACCCTTCTAAGCCATGAAAATGCTCATTCCGCTGAACAATTCGAGGCAGCCGTACTCACAAACATTCTCAGAGCAATATCTATGTTTAGGTAGACCATCTGAAGGTCATTCTTACGAATGAGGCGGCAAAGCTTGAGAGGTGTTAACCTATTATAGTCCATTGTTGATTGCAGCTGCAGCACATCTGGCATCTTAGGGCCGCTTGTTTTGTTCATTTTTCCTTCCCTTTTATTTATTTTTATTGCTGGACTAAAACGCTCTAATGGAGCTTCTTCCAAAAAGCATTTAAAATAGATAATTTCATTCAAGAAAGAGTTTTCTAAATCACTTGGATATTCTCGAACAAGATTGTCACCTGCTCTCCTTAGGTCTTCATTGTTCAAGACTTTAATTTGAGTTTACACTTGAAACTTTTGGTTTACTTTATCGTAAGCGTTTCTTCTTATTTCAAGTTGTGTTTTTAAGTTATCGACAATAACAATGAAAACATTCACCCTCAGGTTTTCACGAGGATTGAACACTGCTTCTTCGCTTCCACATAGTTCTTCATGTTGTCTTTTTCTCTTGGTGGTACGTTTTTTCTCGCCATACACTTTTAATTGCGATAGATCCTGGGTTTTTTTTCAAAGTAATCGAACTCATTGCGTGTTATTTCATGAGGTTAATTAATGAGTCGTACAACTGCAGTACGGATGTAAGATCAATCTCCGTGCTCTGCAGTTTTTTATTGGTGTCGTTCAGTCTTTGAAGTATAAAACCCCAAAATTCAGTCATAAAAGCAGTCTCTAGACAGTCCATCTTTATAGCTAAACCACTTGCTTCAGCACCTGCCTTTTGTGTTAAATCTTCGGAAATGTTCAGCAAAGTTTGATGAATTTGTTGCTAGTTATTTCTAAGAGCTTTGCAGGCGTCATCTCGTGCAGACCATCTAGTAGAACTGAGATTTTTCAGAATAATATGTGAATGGTCGTTCTTGTCAGAAACTGACCTTTGAAGTAAATTCCACCTACTGGTTGATGAACTAAAAAAGTTGTACAGCTGTTGCAGATAATGAAAGAAGTAGGAAGCTGTATTGCAACTATCAGCTGCATTAGTTCCGACGAGATTCAACGAGTGAGCAGAACAGGGGATAAAATCAGCATGACTATTTAGTTCTTTGATTCGAGCTTGGAGTCCGAAATATACACCAGACATGTTGCTCGCGTTGTCGTAGGACTGTCGTTCGACAATTACGAATGTCCAAACCATTGCACTCAAAGAGTTTGATAATAGCATTAAACATTTCTTCAGCTTTGTGGCCAGTATTAGGAAGGAATGTCAAAAAACGTTCAATGGGAGAACCATCTTCTTTAACATATCTTATTACAATTGTCAGTTGGTCGACATGTGAAAGATCTGGTGTCGACTCAACTATTAATGAGAAGTATTTGGCTTTCTTTACTTCATTAACTATTTCGTTTGTATGAGCATTACCTAAAATGGTCAGAAATTCTTCTGCAATAGTTGACGATAAATATGATGTGTTACCGCTACCTGGGTCGCCATATTTAGCTATGTGACATGCTAAAAATGAGTCAAACTCAGCTATTATTTCTAGCAGCATCATATAATTTCCATTTCTGTTGCTTCCAAACTTTTCGTCGTGTCCACGTAGTGGCATACCACGTGATGCTAATGCTTTAACAACAACAACGACACGTTGAAGGACGCCCTTCCAATAATTAACTTCAACTTGAAATTGTTCTACAAGTTGTTAATCAATACGGCCTTTACGGCCATTTTTATTTTCAAAATTTTGCCGCTCCCCATAAATTTGCCGCCCCAGGCAAGTGCCTAGTCTGCCTGTGCGTAAATTCGCCACTGGTTGCAGGCATCTACAAAATTTGCTTTTCTGTTGAAAGTATAAGAGCTAGAAACTTAACTGAAATAATGGCAAAGGCTGGTTGTATAGCCGTCTTGAGACATTTTGTGTAATTTTGAAGGCACAAAAGTGACACAAGTGCGCCTTAGATAAATGCTTTTAATTTATAATTTATATGAAAATAAATATTACTGAAAAATTTATGGCCAGACCAGAAACGCGACACGACGAGAAACAGTGTAAAATGTCGTGCTGATTGTTAGCGCCTGATACAAAATTGCTTCGTTTTCTACTCACTTTTTATATTTTTTGTTTCAAAATTACACAAAATGTCTCAAGAAGCTATACAACTTTTAAGTTTCTAGCTCTTATACTTTAAACGGAAAAAGCAAGTTTGTTAGAGGCTTGCAACGGATCTAAAGCGGCCGCTTTAGAACCCCCTTAAGCTAGTACCAATGCAGTACTTATATAACATAAATTTCAAAATAAAACAGAAACAAAGCTTTTTTGATTTTGGCTGCCAAATTCTTTCAGGATTCATCTACGCAAAAACATAGTTAAATATTCTGAAAACTTTTACACAAAAGGCCTTCAAAAAATAGAAAAACATTAAACAACTAGATTACCGGTTAATTCATTTGTGAATACAAATTACAAGTTAGTCTTGTATTTTTTTCTATTCTTATAACGCCTTTTATTTTAGGAAAAGTCTGATGATATTCTAACCTATATTTTCTTTCTGTACAGTATGTGCTTCCGAAGTCTGCATGATCGTGACATAACATTTTTGTTAATGTATGGTAGAATCAAATATGATTTCTGCTCATGGTTCTAACGTAAAAGCAAGAAAATAATAATACTAAACTAATGTGTTTGTTTGTGTTTGTTTTCTCAAGCAATAACAAAGAATTTTATAATTTGATAACCTTGATTTTAACGTCTTATACTGTAAAACAGTTATAATTTTAGAATTTATCAAATTATTTGTTAATTGACAACGATCTGGCAACGTACAGCGCAAATATTTAGACACATGAGATTAACGCTAATGTAAAGAAAGACCAAAAATATTTGTAGTCTTGTCAGATTCAAACAAAGTTAAACTAATTAGAATGCAGCTGTTTTAGGAAACTTAAACTATAAATAAATTGCCAAAGCGTATAAAATCTTTTCCTAGGTCCTCAGAGCATGAAAAAATTTTAAATACGAATACTATGGTTCATTTTACTTGTTAATTTGTTTGTGTTGTTACATATTAGCAATTTGATAATATATATGTAAATCTTAATTTTTTATATCTAACACTAATCTTTTTCTAACTGTTTATAACTCAATTTATAAATTTATTTATTTTTAGGAAGTAATTACTTCACAATTCGATAACTACCAAACATTTTGTTTCTTTACAGTAGAGCTGAGAATTTTGACCGTGGTAAAAAACGTTTATGTTTAGCCAGTCTAAATACAATGTTGTCAAATGGTCTTACATTAACACCAATAAAAAATAAAAATATCTTTTAAGTTTTGCCAGGTAGATAACTCAAGTTGAACTAATTGAAATCTAGCATGTGTTTGTTGGATACTTAAGTTTTTTTTTGTTTTTTGTATATGAATATGAATCGCTGATTCTATCTAAGGATGCTATAGTCTGCCATTGACATTACTGAGACAGGAACTAAATTATAGCGCTCTCCATTGGAAACAACACTTAGTACTTTTTCGTGACAGTTTAATTATCAGTGAATTGTGTCATAAATGTTAATATTTTGCTAAGATATATTTAAATATGTCTAAAACATTTTAGGAAATTGTTTAGACGCATCAGAAGTAAATTTTAGTTTGGATTCTGGTTTCAATATGTCTGTGATAGTTTCAATTGGACAGTTGTTTTTAATTTTTTTTATTTGTTTGCAATTCTCAGTATAGTACATGAACGTAGCTAGAATTTTTACGTAGGGTGGGCCGTCAGTGGGCCAAGATATTATTGGGTAGGCCTTAAATCCGATGGTTTTTTTTAATGACATTTAAAAAGATTTTGAATTAATAAATTGAAAAAACTTACTTATTGCAAAACAATTCTATTAACGTTTATAGAATCACATTTTCGAATGATTGCTTCAGGGTTCAGACTTTTTGCCAAAACGTTTTCAATGTTCAGAATAGCTAAGTGCTGCAATCTTTGGTCACTCATTTAAATACGAAGATACGTTTTCAAACGTCTTACGCAGGTAAATGTACACTCACAGCTCGCACTAAAAACAGGATTAGTGATAGCCGTCACTGTTAGTTTATATATTATAAGTTTCACTAAACACGATTTTATGTGTTAAGTAGCTCGGTTAGTTGCATCATATTAGTAACATTTACATTATTTTCAAGTTCATACTGATTTATTGTTATAGGTAATATTTTTAGTTCGGGTTTCAATTTTCACTATCAGCGTTATGATGATCTACTGACGGTTTCAAATAATCATAATCTAAGAAATCGTTATTTTCCGGATGGAGACCACTGATTACATTAATAATTCTTATGTTGTCCATGGCAAAACGGTCATCTTGTTCGTTAATTAAATCCAAAATAGGATAAAATATTACTGTTTTAAATTGATTTTTTCTATTTCGACATAAGAATTAGCAATTCTTACACCAAAATCCGTGTAAGAATGATCCAATTCTTACATGAATTTTAGTAATGTTAGTTTTTTCAAAGTTCGTATCTCTACATCGTAAGTTGACGTTACATAAAAAAAACCAAATTATTGTAACTAAACAATTGAAATACAAACGTTGTTGCTAAGAGAAAACAAAAACGTCCTATTAATTCAAAATTATTTACTTATAAAGATATAGTCCTCGCAATTTAACTTTCGATGCACGTCATTAATGACGTAAAATTCATACCACCCTATTTATAGCAAAAATTAAATAAATACCGAATTGTCTTATGGAATTTTTTTTGTCACGTTGTTGGTGTGCTTACTAAAGTTGCAGCGTTGTTGGCATCTGTCAAATTTAATTTGTGTTTTTTACGTCAAAGTAATATGTCAAAGTGCTTATTGTTTTTTATAATTATTTTGATCCAAAACTGTACTATTTTGAGCTTGAACGAGATAATGGTGGTCCATTGATATCAGTAAATGCTGTGCGAGAGGTGCCCTTTTACATGATATTCAAATTGTGGTAATACATGCATATATTCTACAGTTATTTCTGTATGTACAGCGGTTGCTAACAACGAGGGTCTTAGATCTCCAAAAAACGTAATCCTAGTACACTTGTTACGAATGTAGAAACATTTAATGAAAACGTAATTCGCAATGTAATAAGTATTAAGAATGTACGAAAAAAAAAGTTTACATGATAATACCGACAACATGGTTGAATAACTACGTCACTGACGTTAATGACGTGCATCGAAAGTAAAATTGCGAGGACTATATACAGAGATCATTTCGTATGAGATTTTAGGTTAACACATAAATTTCAATATGTCAAAGTGTAGTGTTGCCAATTTAATAAAATATAAAAGTTTACCGCTTAATAAACTTAAAAAACAATTTTTTTATGGTCTTAAATTCCTTCTAGAAAACGAATTACCGTTTTGTTTCGTACTAATTATGTGAGAGAAACAAACGAGATTGAAGAGCTTAAGACATCGATTGTACTAGCTTATTTTATATCTACTGAAACTGAATATATCAATTCAATTTTTTGTAGATATTCTTCGCTAAAGAATATTCAACGGGTTTTTGCTTACGTTTTAAGGTTTGTTTGGAACTGTCGAAACCCTAATAGGTTAAACAATGTACCAGAATACGTTGGTAAAAACTTATGCCGACAATCTGTTTTTCATACTGAAATAAAATTATTAAATACGATTGTCACAGCCTACTTTTTCGTTTGAAAAAAAAGTATCCTTTGATACTTCCTAAAGATCATAAATTTGATTTTTATCCCAGAAGCAGACTTAACTCACAACATGCAAAATTGCTTAACTGCATTTCGGAGAGCGCAATAGATGTTTCAACATTTTTTGGTTTCGACGGAGTCGTAAAGTCGTTCTTAAACTCCAACAAAAGCAAAATTGGTTAAAGCTCGATTCTGTTGTTTCAAGAAGACGATGTTCAACCTTTATAATTGCGACTTGGGCGTGTAATACAGCTACATCCCGGTTCTGACAACGTCACACGTGCAGCTTCCGTGCGTTTGGTGTGTAGTGGGTCGGCCTGTTCGTAGAATGTGCGTGTTGCCTTTGAATTTAATAAACTATTAGTGTTTGAACGCCTTACAAGTGTTTCCTGAAAGGTGTTTACCGACTATTATGGTTATGTATTCTCTTACTATGGATTCATTGCAGGCATTTCTGCTATCACTTAGCAAATCAACCACAGAAGCGGTCCAATAGTTGGGATAGATTTTGGTAATCATTATAAAACTTATTTTATATCAAAGGAAATAAGCTCTGTACCCAGAAATCCCTTTCTAATATTGTCAAACAAAAAATATTGTTTTGGCATAGAGCCCTTATATTTTCTCTTCCAATATTATTCCAAACGTCCAATGGCTGAATCAAAGAGTAGACGAGAAAGGTAAAAAACCGAAGTTTATGTTATTTTTCTCACAAAGTTAAATGACTTTATATGAAAGATGGCTAAATCACCAATTAAAACTCTTGGAGTAGGTTGTTTTTTGAAATATGGAAGGGCAATACTTTTGAACCAGTTTTGAGAGAGGTTGACCGAACCAACCGCTGGAATTACTGCCGTATCGTACGTTTTTTGGCTTATTTGACACCCAAATACCATAAATGTGCTCACTTGTGTAGACATTAAATGCCCAGACTCAAAGTTGTGGTTTTGGTCGGAGTGTAATTCCAACGGAACTCCAAACCGACAAAAAAACTCTTAAGCCTCCGTTCGTTTTATGAAATAATCCTTCACCATTTGTTTCTTAAATTAGATTCTGGAAACGGTGCTGTGATGTCAATCGCTACTCTTGCTAAAGAGATTCCTACGTTATACTGCTTTATCGGTGATTTGCGTTTTTTTGCTGGATCATTCTATGTTCTATGAATTTGACGACTGCTAACAACTCCTTCCTAGTCACCCAATATTTTTTTCTGGCTTGGATAAAACTTTAGTAAAATGCGCAATGACTTTTTTTGTCCATCTTGCACTAGCGTCGGTAGCCAAAACAAATTTTCACTTTTCTCTCAAGTAACTTTAAATTGACGAAGTGACAATCTTTATTCCATCTAAATTCTGCCCTTTCTTCAGTCAATTTTTTCAAAAGTTTGTCAATATTGGCAAATCCGGGTACGAATCGTCTATAGTAGGTGCACAACCCAAGGAAACTTCGAACCGGATGGTTGTCGATTGGTCTTGCCCATGTTTATACTGCTCTGATTTTGTCTAGGTTAGCCTTTACTCTATCTCTAGATTCGACGTGGCTAAGGTATTGCCCTTTCTTCTTAAATACGTGGTACTTCTTTAGGCTCAGTTAACCACTCTTTAAATCTAACGTGTAAAACTACTGAGATCCTGACAGGGTATCTAACGTATCGTCAATTTTTGGTAAAAGATAGCTGTCTTTTTTGGTCATGTCGTTAAACTTTCTGTAGTCTACGCAAAACCTTGTCGATCCATCTTTCTTTTTCACGAGTACCACTGCGGACGCCCATTGGCTATTTAAAAGTACAATCAAACCTTCTCTTTCCATATCCATAATTTATTGTTCGGCTTCTTCTCTTTTCGCCAAAGGAAGTCAGCGTGGATGTTGTCGTATCGGCCGAGCGTCTCCGGTAATAATTTTATGCTTCACCATACTTAAGTTCTTTCTTTGAAACCACTCTTCAGCGCGAACACATCTTGTTACTGCTGGATCAACACCTTAACTTTAGCCAGCTGATCTTGGTTGATTTTATGGCATTTGAGGGTCAGAATGCCCAATAGATGTTGTGGACACTTTTTCGGCGACGCATCTTCATAAGAATTTACGCATCTCACAAATTGAGATACTGGCGCGCAATGGCCTATTACGGTCTTCTTTTTTCTGAGTTGACATTCAAGATTTTTACTAGCATCGTCTTTTTCACTAGTACTTAAGTTTTGCCAACCAGTAGTCCTTTTTCAACTAAATCGCCCTGCATTGGTTCAATCGCGCGAATGTAGCCTTCCCAGAAATTTTTATCTAGGCGTGCCATCACCACACTTTTAGTCTTTGCAAAGAGAGTCACGTCTTCACTCAATAAGACTCGCACGGTCGCCTTCTCTGTCAAATGAAAAAGAATTTCTCTAGTGTCGATCTTCAGAACATCGTTCTTTATATCTAAATAGAACCCATACTTCTTTTAAATTTAACATATCTGCTTGGGTTTCCTCTTAAACACTCATGATTTAATTTTTTATGCCAGTTTGTATTCGACAATTTTTTTTAGAAAAAAATTCCATATCTTGAAGAGAAAGCAAGATACATTAAAAAAACAATTTTTCTCTATTTTCTTTTTTTTTTTGTTATTCTTCAATTTGAAAATAAAAAATATGTAGAATACTATTACTAAGCACTAATATTACTATTTATATAAATTTATAAATTTTGAAATAACTTGAAAGAAGTAATGTTGAGAAAATACCTTCGAGTTTGAGTTTGACACGTCGAAACATTTCTATTTTTCATGAATAATTCTTCAATTTGTTTACTTACGTATTAATTTCTTAACAGTGTACAGGATGCCAGAAAAAAAGAAGAAATTGTCTGGATACCAAAATTTGCTGAATAAACGAAAAAGAGAGGAAAAACTAGAAAACCATATCAAATTTACAATTTTTTTTTAAAACCCGAGTCTACTTTGCCAAATATTAATAACAACAATAATACAGCTGAATCCCAATATTCTGAGCCTGTACTTGAAAAAAGTATTAGCAGACAAGAAATTGATCTTCCAGAACGCAATCCATCAACATCTTCAAGTTCAGCTGATAATGAGAAATCAACACCTTCAAAAATTACCAGAACAGAAAATATGAGTAAACTTTCAAAAGATGTTGTTTAAGAAAAAGTAACTTTTAAAATGCATAGAAATGATTTCGAAATTCGACCCGATTATGTCAGAACATACAAAACGCTCTCAAATTAAAGTTCACAAAAACTATCTCGGGGATAAAATACAAAATGAAGTGATCAACTTGATCGGTGAAAATACCAAACCAAAATTTTAGAACTAACTAAAAAGGCATAATATTATTCCATATTATTAGACTCTAGTCACCAAGAACAAATTTCAGTTTGTATAAGATTTGTTAATTTAAAGAGCACGGGAATTAGTATAGAAAAACATTTTTTATTATTTTGTCTTATAGATGATGTGTCAGGTGACGGCTTGACAAAATTTTTTTGTCGGCGTTAGAAAAACAAGGCTTAAATATTAACGATTTGTGGGGTCAAAGTTACAACAATGAAGCAAATATGCGTGGTAGGCATAATGGTCTACAAAAAAAACTTTGGATTTTAATCCGCGAGCTTTCTTTGTTCCTTTGTTCCTCAGTGTTGTATATAAGTTTAACTTTATTCATTGCCATTTGGCTTACAAATTTGGTCGTGTTGTCTATACATATATATTACATTTTCTTATCCCTTCTCCCCCCTTAACTTTTTCCTCCTGCTCCATACTTCCTCCATCCATTCCGCTCCTTTTCCGTTTTCATCTAAGATATCCACTGTTTTCATCACCTCTTCTCTTAGTTCCCTGCATCTCTTTCTCATGTGGTTCATATCTTCCATTTCTTCTCTACATAGCCTGCACAACTTTTCTGGTTCTTCCTTCCAATATTCGTTCCCTAACTCCTCGTTGCCACATCTGAACCTTGCCACCATTTTTTTCCTTTTGTTGCTTTTAATCTCACTGTCTTTTAAATATTCCGGCACCCCTTCACCCTTGATATCTTTATAATTCCTATTATATCTGCTCTCTTTTATCTTTGTCCATCTTTCTTGTTTTTCGATGTCTCTATCTCTCCTTATTATTTCTTCTCTTGTCCCTACCCCTCTTCTCTTAATCTCTCCACTTCTTCACTCCTTGTACCCATTTCTTTTGTAATACTCTTCTCTGCCCTCCTGCCCGTACTTCACTTTCCCTCCCTTTATCTCTTTCCAACATTCTTGCAGAATTTTGCAATCTATTCTTTCCCTCATTTCTTCCTCGTATTTTATTGCTCTTTTTCCTGTCTCAATCCTTATTTTTTCTATCTGAACCTCCTCTCTCACAATATACCCCGGTGTATCCCTGTCCAATCCTAACACCCATCTCCAGTATTTTTCCTGTAGCCCCTCTACCTCCCTCCACTCTTTCCAGCCCCATATTTCCGCTCCATACATTACCACCCTCTTTATTAATTTTTCGAACAGCAATTTTCTTTTTTTATATCCATCTTGAAAATTCTTTCCCCCACACCCCATACTTGTCCTATTAGCCTGTTTCCTTTCTTCACCCTTTCCTTTATGTGTTCTCCCTCTTTATTATCCTGTTTCATCGTGTAGCCCAGGTATGTAAATTCCTTCACTTGTTGCACTTTCTCATCCCTCCATCTCCACTCCTCTCTTTTTCTTTTCCCCCCTCCTTTTCTAAATATCATTATCTTTGTTTTCTCCGTGTTCCAATTCTTTTTTTTTCATATATTTTTCTAGCGTTTTCATCATTTCTTTCATTTCCTTTTCCTCCTTAGCCACCAGCACTATGTCATCCGCATACGCCAACGACCATACCTTAGCTTTCCCTACCACTATCCCTCCTGTCTGTTGTCCTCTCATTGTCTCTTCCAGATCCCCCGTATATACCGAGAACAGGCTTGGGCTCAGTGGACATCCCTGCCTCAACCCTCTCTTTGTTACGAATTTCTCACTCTCTTCCCCATTCACTTTAACCCCGCTTCTCGTTTCTTCGTATATTTCTTCTATTCTTTGTCTTAACCTTTCATTGATTTTTTTTCTTTTCATATATTCCCACAGCTTTTCCCTATTCACTTTGTCAAAAGCAGCTTTTAGGTCTACGAATAGTGCTACCATTTTCCCTCTTTTTTTTCTAGTTCTTTATTTGCTAAGTGTTTCATTATATATATGTTGTCTATCGCCCTTCTTCCTTTTCTGAATCCCGCTTGTCCGTCTGGTACCAAACTTCTTTCCTCTATTTCCTTCTGTAATCTTTCTTGCAGTATTGTCGCGTACAATTTGTATGCCGAGCTCAGTAATGTTACCCCTCTATAATTCTCGACTTTCTTTTTTTCGCCTTTTTTATGTATTGGGCATATTATTCCCTCTCTCCATCTCTCTGGGAATCCTTCCCCTTTCCATATTTTGTTTATTATTTCCGTCATCCTATTTGCTACATTTTCTCCCCCGTATATCCACTCTTCTCCTTGTATCCCATCTTCTCCTGTCGCCTTTCCTTTTTTTTATATTCTTTATCGCCTCTATTACTTCTTCCTCCCTTATTCTATCCCTATCTCCTTCTTCTTGACTTAGTACCACGTCTTTCCTTTTTCTTTTTCCTGCTTTTGTTCTTCCCTCCCATCAGGTTCCGAAAATATGTCTCCCATTCTTTCATTTTTATTCTCTTTGTCGTCTTGTTTTTTCCTCTGCTTCTTTAGGTACTTCCATACATCTTCTTCCGTTTTTATTCCTTTAATCTGCTCCTCTTGTTTCTTTTTGTTTTCCTCCTTCTTTCTGTCGCATGTTTTTTTGTATATTTTTACTGCTTCTTTGTATTCTTCTTTTTCTTTTCTCCCTTTTTTCCACTGTCTTAATGCTCTTCTTGCATTTTTCTTTGCTTCCTTGCATTCCTTATCCCACCATTTCTTCCATCCAGTTTTCTCCCCCTTGCATCTTCTAAATCTGACTCTCTCTGTTGCTTTCTCCATCATCTCTCTCATTTCCTCTACACTTTCTTGTAATTCCTTCCCTATCCATACCGTTTTCCCCATTCTCTTTTTATATCTTTTTATACTCTCTTCTGTCCACTTTTTTTTAGTTATGTACTTCTCCTCTTCCTCTCTCTCTTCTCTTTCCCTTCCTTCCATTGTCAATTCCAGTGGTTGATGGTCTGACTCTACCCTTTCTCCCACCTTAAATGTCTTTACCTTTTCTGCGGCCTCTTCATTTGTCATTACAAAATCTATTATTGATTCTCCCCTTCCTCCTATGTACGTAAATTCCCCTTTCCATCTTTTTCTCTGTTCCCGTTCATTATTTCCCACCCTTTTTCGTTGCACAATTCCAGCAGTTCCTCTCCCTCTTTATTTATCACCTTGTCCTTTGTTTGTCTCTTTCCTGTCCTTTTTCTTTCTTGTATTCCCCCTCTTCCCCTATTCTTGCGTTGAAGTCCCTCCTACTATTATCAATCCCTCTTCCCTCTCTTCTATCATCTCTTCTATGTTTTTCCTTGTCTCTTTCATTCTACTGCTATAAACCGTCACTACTTTTATTTTTGTTTTTCCCCACTGCATGTTCCTTTCTACAACTCCCCTTCTCTGTTGCACTTTCTCTTTCTTTTCCTGGTTCAACCATTTTTTCTTATTCCCGTTATTATACCCCCTTTGCTCTCCTTTTTTCTTTTCTCTTTCTGCATGTTGCACCACCCACTCAAATTCCTCCGGCAACTCTTTTTCCCACCACTCCCATTCTTTTTCTTCCATCCATGTTTCCTGTAATCCCACTACATCCTGTTCCTTGAT
This sequence comes from Aquatica leii, assembly GCA_035610365.1. Lineage (NCBI taxonomy): Eukaryota > Metazoa > Arthropoda > Insecta > Coleoptera > Lampyridae > Aquatica > Aquatica leii. Next base: position 69,190,620 of record CM069436.1, read on the forward strand.
GTACTTCCAGAAATCATGTTCCTTGTTTTTATTCCTGCTACGTTCCAAAACAATACTCTCAGCTCACTCACCTCCCCCGTGCTTCTTCCTTACTTTCTTTTTCTCCCTTCTTTTTCTTTTCCATTTCCATCTCTCATTATTCCTTTTCTTTGCCGTTTCGTCAACTTTCCCTCCATTACCACCCCCCCTTTGCCCTTTAGTTTTTTGCCTTTTGGTTCCCCACTTTCTCTTCTCTTTCTCTGCGCAGTCCCCTATCCTTGTCGTTCTATATGTATCTGTCTCCGTCTATCTCCATTTTTCTGTACCCTACCCATACTCTTTTTCCTTCCGCTCTTTTTTCCACCGCTATGTTCATTATTTCTCTTTGCACTCTTCTTTCCTCCCATGTTAAATCGTGACTTATATATATTCTTGTATTCTTTAATTTCTTCTTCTCCTCCATTACCTTCTGTTTTTCCTCCCATCCTCCGATTTCCGCCACCACCATCTCATTTTTCTTCTCTTTGTTTATTACTGTCACTTTTTTCACCTCTACTTTTACATTTAATTTTTTTTCCAGCATCACTGCTAAGTCTTTTTGTGGTTTTTCACTTCTCCACCCCTTTATCACGTTTTTATTCTTTCTTTTCCATCTTTCCTCGTCTTCCGCTTTTTCTCCAGTTTTTCTATTCTCTCCACCAGTTTCTGTTTTTCCTTCTCCCACTTCTTTTCTCTTTCTCCCATTTCTTTTTTCATTTCTTTGATTTCTTGTCTTATTCCTTGCATATTTTCTTCCATCTGTTTCATCATTTCTCTCATTAATTCCTTTAACTCCTCCATTTCTTTCCTTCCTCCTTCTGTTCTTGAGGTTTTTCCTTCGTTCTCCTCCGATATCTTTTTAATGTCTGGTGATCTTATTGTTTTCTTTCCTCTTTCAAATATTTGTTGCCTTTCTTTTTCCTCTTCCTCTCTCTCTCTTTTATTCATCCCTTTCCTCCTTTTGTTATTACTTATTATTTATTATTTATTTATTTATTTTTTTAAATTTATTTATTTTTTTTTTTAATTTAGTTATTTATTTAATTTTTTTTCTTTATTAATTTTAAAATTTTTTTGTTACTATGATTCTTTCTACCTGTATTTAATTAACGCCCGCCACAAATATTAGAAAAGTATATAAATAAACGTTTGTATTTCACTGTTATCACAAGCGCGCACTTGACCTTTAAACAAGTCCGCGATATCCGCTCGCATTCGCATAACGTGTAACGTTATCTGAGCCTCCTATATCTTCTTATCCATAATTTAATGTACTTATCTACTACTCACATTACAATTGTACTTCTAATCCTTTCTTCACTTCACTTTCCTCACCACGCCCACGTAAGTTAATTGCTGTAAATCACTTTAAATTACCCAAAACTCCGCACTACTATTAAACACGTCCTTACTCAATCACCTTCAAAACACGACTCCTACTAGCTTATTTTATATCTACTGAAACTGAATATATCAATTCAATTTTTTGTAGATATTCTTCGCTAAAGAATATTCAACGGGTTTTTGCTTACGTTTTAAGGTTTGTTTGGAACTGTCGAAACCCTAATAGGTTAAACAATGTACTAGAATACGTTGGTAAAAACTTATGCCAACAATCTGTTTTTCATACTGAAATAAAATCTATTAAATACCATTGTCACAGTCTACTTTTTCGTTTAAAAAAAAGTATCCTTTGATACTTCCTATTAAAGATCATAAATTTGATTTTTATCCCAGAAGCAGATTTAACTCACAACATGCAAAATTGGTTATCTGCATTTCGGAGAGCGCAATAGATGTTTCAACATTTTTTGCTTTCGACGGAGTCGTAAAGTCGTTCTTAAACTCCAACAAAAGCAAAAGTGGTTAAAGCTCGATTCTGTTGTTTCAAGAAGACGATGTTCAACCTTTATAATTGCGACTTGAGCGTGTAATACAGCTACATCCCAGTTCTGACAACGCCACACGTGCGGCTTCCGTGCGTCTGGTGTGTAGTGGGTCGGCCTGTTCGTAGAATGTGCGTGTTGCCTTTGAATTTAATAAACTATTAGTGTTTGAACGCCTTACAAGTGTTTCCTGAAAGGTGTTTACCGACTATTATAGTTATGTATTCTCTTACTATGGATTCATTGCAGGCATTTCTGCTATCACTTAGCAAATCGACCACAAAAGCGGTCCAATAGTTGGGATAGATTTTGGTAATCACTATAAAACTTGATTTATATCAAAGGAAATAAGCTCTGTGCCCAGAAATCTCTTTCTAATATTGTCAAACAAAAAATATTGTTTTGGCATAGAGCCCTTATATTTTCTCTTCCAATATTATTCTCACAAAGTTTATATGAAAGATGACTAAATCACAAATTAAAACTCTTGGAGTAGGTTGTTTTTTGAAATATGGAAGGGCAATACTTTTGAACCAGTTTTGAAAGAGAGGTTGACCGAACCAACCGCTGGAATTACTGCAGTACCGTGCGTTTTTTGGCTTATTTGACACCCAAATACCATTAATGTGCTCATTTTTGTAGACATTAAATGCCCAAACTCAAAGTTGTGGCTTTGGTCGGAGTGTAATTCCAACGGAACTTCAAACCGACAAAAAAACTATTTCACTAATATGTCTGCGACTGTAGCTGCTTCTTGATTGGGTATGGCGTAAGCCTCCGTTCGTTTTATGAAATAATCCTTCACCATTTGTTTCTTAAATTAGATTTTGGAAACGGTGCTGCGATGTCAATCGCTACTCTTGCTAAAGAGATTCCTACGTTATACTGCTTTATCGGTGCTTTGCGTTTTTTTGCTAAACCATTCTATGTTCTATGGATTTGACGACTGCTAACAACTCCTTCCTAGTCACCCAATATTTTTTTTTGTCCATCTTGCACTAGCGTCGGTAGCTAAAACAAATTTTCACTTTTCTCTTAAGTAACTTTAAATTGACGAAGTGACTAGGGCCTGTTTTATTTAATTGAAAACGTGTTCGCAATCTTTATTCAATCTAAATTCTGCCCTTTCTTCAGTCAATGTTTTCAAAAGTTTGGCAATATTGGCAAATCCGGGTACGAATCGTCTATAGTAGGTGCACAACCCAAGAAAACTTCGAACCGGATGCTTGTCGATTGGTCTTGGCCATGTTTATACTGCTCTGATTTTGTCTAAGTTAGCCTTTACTCTATCTCTAGATTCGACGTGGCTAAGGTATTGCCTTTTCTCCTTAAATACGTGGTACTTCTTTAGGCTCAGTTAATTACTCTTTAAATCTAACGTGGAAAACCACTGAGATCCTGACAGGGTATCTAACGTATCGTCAATTTTTGGTAAAAGATAGCTGTCTTTTTTGGTCATGTCGTTAAACTTTCTGTAGTCTACGCAAAACCTTGTCGATCGATCTTTCTTTTTTACGAGTACCACTGCGGACGCCCATCGGCTATTTGAAGGTACAATCAAACCTTCTCTTTCCCTATCCATAATTTATTGTTTGGCTTCTTCTCTTTTCGCCAAAGGAAGTCAGCGTGGATGTTGTCGTATCGGCCGAGCGTCTCCGGTAATAATTTTATACTTCACCACTTAAGTTCTTTCTTTGAAACTACTCTTCAGCGCGAACACATCTTGTTACTGCTGGATCAACACTTTAACTTTAGCCAGCTGACCTTGGTTGATTTTATGGCATTTGAGGGTCAGAATGCCCAATAGATGTTGTGGGCACTTTTTCGGCGACGCATCTTCATTAGAATTTACGCATCTCACAAATTGAGATAGGCAATGGCCTATTACGGTCTTCTTTTTCAACGTTACAGGATCTGAGTTGACATTCAAGATTTTTACTAGCATCCTCTTTTTCACTAGTACTTAAGTTCTGCCAACGAGTAGTCCTTTTTCAACTAAATCGCCCTACATTGGTTCAATCGCGCGAATGTAGCCTTCCCAGAAATTTTTATCTAGGCGTGCCATCACCACATTTTCAGTCTTTGCAAAGAGAGTCACGTCTTCACTCAATAAGACTCGCACGGCTGCTTTCTCTGTCAAATGAAAAGGAATTTCTCTAGTGTCGATCTTCAGAACATCGTTCTTTATATCTAAATAGAACCCATACTTCTTTTAAATTTAACGTATCTGCTTGGCTTTCCTCTTAAACTATCATGATTTAATTTTTTATGCCAGTTTGTATTCGACAATTTTTTTTAGAAAAAAATTCCATATCTTGAAGAGAAAGCAAGATACATTAAAAACACAATTTTTCTCTATTTTCTTTTGACTTTTTTTTGTTATTCTTCAATTTGAAAATAAAAAATATGTAGAATACTATTACTAAGCACTAATATTACTATTTATATAAATTTATAAATTTTGAAATAACTTGAAAAAAGTAATGTTGACAAATACCTTCGAGTTTGAGTTTGACACGTCGAAAAATTTCTATTTTTTATGAATAATTCTTCAATTTGTTTACTTACGTATTAATTTCTTAACAGTGTACAGGATGCCAGAAAAAAAGAAGAAATTGTCTGGATACCAAAATTTGCTGAATAAACGAAAAAGAGAGGAAAAACTAGAAAACTATATCAAATTTACAATTTTTTTTTTAAAACCCGAGTCTACTTTGTCAAATATTAATAACAACAATAATACAGCTGAATCCCAATATTCTGAACTTGTACTTGAAACAAGTATCGGCAGCAGACAAGAAACTGATCTTCCAAAAAGCAATCCATCAACATCTTCAAGTTCCGCTGATAATGAGAAATCAACACCTTCAAAAATTACCAGAACAGAAAATATGAGTAAACTTTCAAAAGATGTTGTTTAAGAAAAACAATAGTAACTTTTTAAAATGCATAGAAATGATTTCGAAATTCGACCCGATTATGTCAGAACATACAAAACGCTCTCAAATTAAAGATCACAAAAACTATCTCGGGGATAAAATACAAAATGAAGTAATCAACTTGATCGGTGAAAATACCAAACCAAAATTTTAGAACTAACTAAAAAGGCATAATATTATTCCATATTATTAGACTCTAGTCACCAAGAACAAATTTCAGTTTGTATAAGATTTGTTAATTTAAAGAGCACGGGAATTAGTATAGAAGAACATTTTTTATTATTTTGTCCTATAGATGATGTCGGGTGACGGCTTGACAAATTTTTTTTGTCGGCGTTAGAGAAAGAGGGCTTAAATATTAACGATTTGTGGGGTCAAAGTTACAACAATGAAGCAAATATGCGTGGTAGGCATAATGGTCTACAAAAAAAACTTTGGATTTTAATCCGCGAGCTTTCTTTGTTCCTTGTTGCTATCATTTAGTCGTCAATGATGCCCCGCAAAATCGAATACTTTGAGCAACATTTTTTTCTCTTTAGTTCAAGAACTGTTTGTATTTTTTCAGCTTCTACTAAACGCTGGTCAATTCTGATATCTTAGTTATATAATGTAACATTTTTTACTTTAAAACCTTTATCGAATACTCGATGGTCTAGTAGAATAGATGCAATAACTCCTTTAAGGTATCAGCTTGCGATGGTTTATGATGCTCTGTTTGAAATAAGTTGAAGGAAACTTTGAAAATAACGTAAAAAATTGGCTGCATCGTTAGTCAAAAAACTGCAAAATTTTGAGTTTATTTTCATGCTTATATTGTGGTATAATAAGTGTAGTTAACAGTGTTAGTAAAATGATTGAAAAACCGAATTTGATGTTGCTCAGTGTTGTAATCATTTAAATAACTTTTTGAAAGCTTATTGCACCGATAACGGTTTTAATGATCTATTGATTGATGCCAAAGAAATAGCATCCAGCTTAGACATAGAACCTAAATTCTAAGACCGCGAAAAATGAAAAAAAAACATTTTGATTATGAATGTGACGATGAACCGATCCACGACAAAAAAGTTCAAAGTTGATTGTTTTTTTAATGCTCTAGATGTAATCATAACATCAGTGGATGAGAAATTGCAATTATTTTCTTTTTACTCTAATAATTTCGCATTTTTCTAGAATATTGATAAATTAAAAAATTATTCTGAAAACAAACATTTAAAATTATGTCTAAAAGTTGAAAATTTATTAAACGACAAAACTCGCAATGAACGAGACATAACTGCCGTGGAACTTGTTAAAGAATTGCAATATTTACAAAATTTTGATGAAAAAGTTATTACGTCTCCAGAAGAAACTTTAAATTATATAACAATTAACAACTTATTTTTCTAATACGAGCATAATATTTTGTATTTTATTAACAATGCCAGTTTCTGTTGCTACCGCAGAACGATCTTTTTCAAAACTCAAAATAATAAAAAAATATTTAAGCTTGATCATGAGACAAAACCGACTAAGTAATCTTGCTATCGTTTCAATAGAAACAGACCAGCTAAAAGAATTAGACACCGAAGATTTAATTAAACAATTTGCAAAAATTAAAGCACGGAAAGCTCAATTCACTTAGCTAAAATATTAATAACAATACCTAATACCTGGATATTAACCTTTAAAAGGTGACATGTTGCATTATTAAAATAATATACAGTACAACTTCGATAATCCGGACACTCCAGTAATTCGGACAGCGTCTACTATCCGGACATTTTATATTTTTTACCTCTATAATCCGGACAGTAACATGCGTCAGCAAAATTACAGGCTTCAACAGGTTTAGTGCAGTAAATATTCGTATGTAGTATGTACGTAATAATAGTAGCATGTACATATTGAGGTGATTGTAATATAGATGGCTCCTATAAAACGGAAACACCTGACACTTACTCTAGAGGAAAAGTGTAAAATACTAGACGCCTTAGATAAAGGCCATAGTGTACGTTCGATTTCGGAAACTTTTAATGTTCCTAAATCAACAGTATCGGATATTAAAAAAGAAAAAGAAAAAATACGCAGTTTTGTTTCGTAGTGTTACAGTGACATTGGTAAGTGTTAACTATTAAATATGTTTGATTAAATAAAAACTACATTCCTTTATTTAGGAAAGAAAAAAGTTATAAAAAAGGCGGAAAATCCAGAAGGGGAAGAAGCGTTGTATACATGGTTCATTCAGCAATAAAACGCTTTACTTTTATGAACAAATAACCGGAAAAAATGATTTTCCAGCCAGTTCAGGTTGGCTTAATAAATTTAAGTTGCGGCATGGTATCAGATTTTTAAAAGTCTGTGGCGAACGTGTTTTTAATAACGACGATGCTGTAACACCTTTTCAACAGAAACTGTTGACTGTAACTGAAGAGATGGGATTGGATCCAGAACAAGTGTATAATGCAGACGAATCTGCAGCTTTTTGGAGAGTATTGCCTAACAGAACATGGGTACATCAGATTGAAAAATCAGCACCTGGAAGAAAAGTGTCAAAAGACAGGATTACATTTATGCCATGCTGTAACGCAGTTGGAACACATAAGTTGCCTTTACTGGTTATAGGTAAAGCTCAAAATCCGCGGGCCTTTTAAGATTTCACGTTGCCTGTAACATACTGTGCAACTAATAAAGGTTGGATGACAAAATCAATATTTTCGGAATGGTTCAATACTATTTTCATTCCTCAAGTAAAGACATTTTTCTCTAGTGTAAACAAGCCACATAAAGCATTGCTTTTTGTTGACAATGCCCCGTCGCATCCCCCAGAAGTTGAGCTTTCCGATAACCCCAATTTTAAAGTGTTATTTTTACCTCCGAATTGTACGGCTTTAATCCAACCTATGGACCAAAACTTAATTCAAAATATAAAAGTCGCTTATAGAAAGAGACTATTAACCTACATAGCGTCACAAGAAGATAGCGATATAATGAAACTTTTAAAACAATACAGTTTAAAGGACGCCGTAATCAATTTAGATTTTGCATGGAAGTCTATTCCTGAAAAAAATAAAGTCAGACGCTGGTCTATGCTGTGGCCTGAATTGGTAACAAATGATGAAGACGACATTCTGTTATCTGTTCTTTGACAGCGTCTTCGTTTTTTGAAAAATGATGATTTTGAGGTAATCTATCAATCACTACATATCATAGACCCAAATAGTGAAGTAAACAAAGAGGCAATTACTGATTGGGCAACTGGGAAGATTGAAATCGTCAACGATTTGGCAAATGACGAGATAATCGAGTCTGTGACATCAACTCATGATGAAGAAATTGATGGTGAGTGTAGTTTACATGAAAATACCTGTTAAACATTCTGAACCAGTAAAGCATTTTTCCACTTGTATCGAATGGGCAGAACAAAATAATATTGCTTATCCAGGTGTATTGTTACACAAAAGAATTGAAGAAACAGCCAGAGATCTCCATGTGAAGAGTATTACTCAAAAAAAAATCGTTGATTTTTTCATAACAATTTATAATTTAGGTGTCCATATGTACATTACATATTATGTATATTCATACTCATATCTATGTATTTCAATATAAATTTTCAAACTTACGTGTATATTTTGTTTATTAGTAGGAAATTTCTTTACTAAAAGTTGTACTTCGCTAATCCGGCGGGCTAAAAAACGATATCTGTCCGGATTATCCAAGTTGTACTGTATTGTTTTGTTTTTATTTGTCGATCAGTTTCGTCCTGTGATATATAGACGAGTATTTTTAATGTTTTAAATATTTTTTTTTATTTCTTGTGCATACATTTGGAGTTGTAATTTTGTTAGAATATAATTCTGTTTTCTATAAGTTTATAATTATGTTATGTACCTCAATGAAAAAATACTTGTATGGCTTATGGTTTGTACTTGTAAAATATAAAAATTAAAATAAATTTATGAAAATACTTTTTAAAATTATTTTTCAATAGTGGATAGTAATACCTAACTTAACCCGTATCTGTACTCACATATAAACGTAATACAAATTTGGGGCGTTATTTTAAATTTGCACAAGGGCGCCAAAAGTGCTAGGCGCGGGCCTGTATTAAATAATTAACAAGCTGAGCCTTTAGCATTGATGACAATATTTGTCACATAGATTCTTACTTGTCTCTGTAGTGCTGAGAAGAATATTTTTAGTGTTTTGGCAACACTTTTCTGCAATGTAGAAATAATCAGTGACAAGTATGAAGATGTAGATTTCATAAGTAGCAAACGTTCGATCTATTGGCAGGAAACTGAAACTTTAGAACTAAACCTTACTAGAATATTCGTCGTAATAAAAGAAAAAGAATCGAAATAGTTCTATGACTTATTTCGACCCTTCTTCTATTCGCTTTCCAAATTTAATAATGAGTTAAAATTGTCCTTGTGCTTCGGATAAAAGTAAACATGCAAATTTATTCAAGTCCGTTTTAGAATAAAACTAATCGACAATTTTTGTACATACATTTATTAAAATTTTAAATACTTTTACGTTTATCACCTTATACAATAACATCTTAGTATATAAATTTATAATTATACATTATAAGCTAAACATATCTATTAAACATCTTTCTATTTCATATACATAATAAAGTTATAAATTATAACAAGAGTACCAATAAAATAACAATATTGTGGAGTATTAAAATTGATTGGTCCGTCATAAAATATATATAATGGAATTTAAAAACATTCTATAAGAATCTCTTCGTCAACATCGAGGTACTACATTATGTAGTGATCCTCCAGCATATTGCTTTATAAAATTAATCAGTTAAAGCTAATAATAGTCTTAGATTCTAATTGAACAACACAAATTTTATTTTATATTAATATGTAGACCGATTATTTATGATTTCCTAATTCTTTTTCCTAAACGACATGCTGTATCTACATATTATTCAGTGCTTTACACAATTGCCACATTTTATATAATATTACAACAGTGGTATCAAATATGTTCTATAATTCTAAAATTATATCTAATAGCCCTGGCATTATAAAAATTGCCCAATAATTATAAACATGTTACGTGGTAAAGACGGCAAGAGACATTCAATCGCTTGGTCGTAAACGTTTAGTCAAAGCAATAATTAAAATAAGAGCGTGGAAGATAAGAAATGACGTCTATTGAAGTCTTTACCACACTATAAATAACATTTGCACGATTACACATTTAAATAAAATTTGCCCAATAATATTTTTACACATCGACCGATTAAAAGACATCAAAAACATGTATTATTACTTATGAGATTAATTTTTGATTGCTTTTTCTTACATATGAGCTAAATTGAGCTTGCAGATAGTACGACATAAATAATGTCGTATACCTAAGATGTACAAATTTAAAAATGGAATTCATTTTGGCGTAGTAATATCGTTATTACATCACAATCTATTATTAATGGGTTTGAATACAGTCGATTTTTATGTATATAGAATAGTTGATGAATATGTTCGTTATAAAATACACACTAAACACCAAAACAAACATAAAGATTGTTGCGAAAGATATTAAATAATATCTTAGTTATTAGGTAATTCGATTTGGTGTTCAGTATCGTGCACCGTCTGTTATAGTAGTGTCCTTTAAATTTTGATCCACGCCATTGTGCGCATTGGCCGAATCCTATAACCGTTCAGTTACATAAACCTTGGTATCAACACGTAAAGTTGGACTGCGAACTGCGTAAGAGATCAAAATACCCAGAGCAACCAACACCATTGCTAACGTATTCACTACAATACCTTCTTGTGGCAATTTTGGATACTCAAGTCTGAAAAGGTTAGTAATTAGAAACTTATTAATGGAAAAATATAAACACAGATTGTGTAATTCTCCTTTTTAGTAATTAACAAATGGCATACTTTGAACAAATTGCAATTAAAAAAAACTTAACTGTATTATGGAGCACTTACAATAAAGAGAATCACACTGTAATTGAAATATTAGGCTTAAGTTAAATATAACGCATCATGCATTAAGTGTTCAGTTTCAAAGTGCAAAGCAGTGTTAAAAGTTGTGTGTTAATAGATTTTTATCTGAATAACTTATGTGCAGTTTTTGGATTAGGAATGAATTTTGTGCAACTACAGTAGTGATCAAATGATTATGCAAATGTGGTATTCATGCGTTGTAAGAGTAATCAACCGTGTGACGTGTACAAAATACCGGATGCCTATTACTACGATTATATAAACTTACTTAAAATAACTTATATAATAACACTCGGTGTAAAAAAATAATAATAAATTGGTGTTATTTTAGTTTCAAGGTACTTGATAATTTGCGAAGCAATTGAACTATCACATACAATGTCAAAAGCAAATAATTTTATATAAATTTGTATAAATGCGTCAAATAATAACGTACATTCAAAGCGAAACGTAAATATAAAATTAAACACAATGCAACACAAGCAATTATAATCTTAGTTTAATCTTCAATAGAAGGAAGATGTGCACGATAACGTAAATCTTCTCTACGAAGGACGTAGTTAAAAACAACAGCTAGAGCAATTAATACCATGCCTAATACGCTAACTACTAGTGATTCTTTTGACCCTTGTGAACCAAAGACTAAACTGTATTGTTTAAAAAAAAATTAAATTACCACATGTGTTACGTTGTAAATTTTATGTATATATGTATACGTACCCAGTAGTAGTAAACACTTTTTCGGTTAATCCCGTAAGGCAAGCGGCAATCGCTAGCATGAATGTGGTAAGACCAAACGTTGCGTGAATTGGTACCAATGATGCTCGAAAGTTTGATGTCGCATGTTCACAGCATAGAAGGATCAAAAAGCTGAAGAATCCCACGATGAACTGAAATAGTAGTAATGTACCATGGATCACAATAATAAAAATTTTAATTTGGAATTTAATAGGTGTATCTGCATTAAAGAGTATTTACCTATAAAAAGTAATGGTTTTCTATTGGTTTATATCGTGACAATTATATAGCAATTTTTTTATTGAATTATAACAGTTTCAAATGAGTAATTCCCAGAATAATAATTTACACAGAAACTTATTAAAACCAATTAAATAAAAACTTATTGGTTTCCATGTGGCATTTTCCATAAGGTACACGTTTATAGTAAATAAATGATTTAACGCATTATAACAGATTAACCAATAGCCTGTTAATCAGTAGAAAAAAAGGAAAAATATTGCAGACACATTAAAAGAAGAGTTCGTAAGATAAAAATGGAACAGGAGAACTGAACATTTGTCTCGTCTATACTCATCGAATAAATTATTACAGAATTACGGTAATAAAAAAGAATTAATTAAAACAACACGATTTCTTTTTTTACTATTAACAATCATCATTATCCTAATACTTCTGCTTCGCACTTAATTGATTAATTGTTAACTGCAAAATGATTTTGTAAAAGAACATAAAAAAAAGACACACTAACCCACTTAATTAAAACACACGATGAGTTTTTTATGTTATTCAGGATACTTAAATTAAAGTCCCCTTGGCGTGTGAGTACACCAGTTAAATTGATCACTTAATTTAGCAATTACTTCCAATTTAATTTTATCGTGGGTGCATCAAATTCTAAACCGCAATAAATATTACTGTTTATGAGGAAATTAACGTGGCAATTTAGCAAAAATATCTTACCTGAATAGCAAAGAGACCCATTGCCACAAATCCTATCCAGCTATGAAGAGAGTAGAAGTTTGGAATATTTCTTGCCTTGTGATATTCCAAAACTGCCATAAAACCGAGACCTATGCATGGTATGGCTAATGCGTGGAAAACGGTGTGTAAGAGTTTTACGTATATTCGGCGACAGCATCTGCATATTCTGTATAGTACCATTGCTAAAATAAACAAAAGATTTAATTATAGTTAAAAGAGAAAATCTTATAAAAATGTGATTATATTTCGGGAGTTCGTTTTAAGATTTGAGATAAGATATTTGCATTAAATCACAGTCTACACATCATAAAAAATAGCTTTCCGGAAAGACATTTGCATGAAATGATTAAACTGTCGATGAAACTAATGCATACTTTAAAAGCATTGAAAGAATCCGAGTTTCACTGAAACGTAAGATGAAAATTACGTTAAGATATTTTGTCCATAAGTCACATTTTGTTAACATGTTTGAAAATATAACCGCATCAAAATATTTTTAAATTAAAGTGCCTCACACAAAAGAAATTGAATCTTTTTATCTGTAAAACTCATTTAACAAATATGTTTTGCGATGAAGATTTAAGGAAAAGTGTTTTTATTGACCCTAATTATTAGACCGCGATGATTTTAGTTTCAATTTTAATATAAAACCACACAGGTGTTTAAAATATTTAATATTGTGGTTTATTTATTTAAATGTTTTTTAAACAAACAACCTTTATCTTTAAAATGAAATGCACTGATAATTATTCAAGTTTTGAGATTTACGAGTTTTCACTTAGTATGTAAGCTAAAGAAACGTAGGTGTTGAGTTTGATTTAAAATAGAAAATATTTAAACATAAAATTGTCAATTTGTAAATCGTTATTTTATGTGCATTAAAAACTCGCTGCGAAACATTTTTACGTAGTTTGGTGATTTATAATACACACTTAATTGACATTTCAAGTAAATGTCTCAAACGTTATTTGTTATTTTAATGAATGAAATATGATGGCAGAGCCATCTTATAGTGTAAATTTGCTACGCATTTACTTACTGTTATTTGTTATCTATGAAATTTCAGTCATAGGAATTTGAATGCGGCTTTAGAACGGTCGTTTCAATTAGGAAATGTTTTGAATTTACTGATGTTTCATTAATTTCTCCAATAATTAGTCAGACTAGACGATGGTCATGATGTTTCGAATAACGTTAAAATCATGCGTTATTACAAAATTTTTAACGTGACCGTTGAAGCACAAAAAATTAACCTTGCTCTAAACTTCCAGTTATGTGCAAAAACATAGTAAAATACTACAGAGTAAAAGTGCGTGACGTTTTTAAAAGTTTTCACATGCGGTTAATTCAGGCGAAACCCAGGAAGTACGCAAAAAGAGCGAAAGCGAATAGGCCACTTGCAATACACTATGCTCAAGATAAAAATGAGAAGTATACGGATGTTGAAAGTACCAGAAAAAAAACATTATTTGCATTTTTTAGCTGAAATTCTTGACATCTTTAAATTGATGTACTGTCACCTTACTGTTTATACTTTTCATTTACTTTCGTTTAAGCTGTTGTATGTATGCATGCTCGTTTTCAATTAGAATTTTCATTAATTGTGTTAGTTTATTGACGCATATAAACTTTTATTTTATTTTCAATATTTTGAGCATTTTGCAAAGAAGATGGACAAAGAAAAAGGGTACATAAAAAAAGGAAGGTTAGGAACATAGAATGTAAAAAGTTCTAAAGCCGTATTTATTTCCTATAAATTAGATATTGCCACAGTACAAGAAATGAGATGGAAGGATAGTGGAATAATAGAATCAAAAGATTACACAACAGCATATAGTGCGGCAAAAAGAGGTGAATTCGGAACAACATTTGTAATAAACAACAATAATTATAAACATACAATATTAATATTCAATCCGGTAAATGAAAGAGTGACGGTACTAAGAATAAAAGCAAAATTGTTTAATATTACCATTTGCAGAATAAATATTCTGGCGGAAAATAAAGGGGTTGAAGAGAAAAAGTTGTTTTATGCACAGGTACAAGAAATACTAGATGAAACCCCAAAACACGATGTGAAAAAAATATTATGAGACTTCAATGTACAAGTGGGAAAGAAAAAATAGTATAAAACAATTATAGGAAAACATAGCTTGGACGAAAAGAGCAATGATAACGGACAACTTTTTATAAACCTGGCCAGTAGTAATAATTTGATTGTAAGCAGTACAAGACTCATGCACAAAAAAATTCATTAAGAAACATGGATGTCACCGGATGGAACAACAAGGAATCTATTGACCATGTTATGATAGAAGCAAGGCTTGGGTCAGACATACGAGATGTGCGAAGCTGTAAAAGAACGGACTGCAATACGGACCATTTTTTAGTACGTGTGAAATTTAATCAAAAATAAACACAAAGAAAAAAGAACGGGAGATAGTGAAGTACAAGTTTAACATAAACGAATTAATACAGAATATGCAACCAACCAGGAGATACATAAGAGGTAATGAAAAATTAGCGAAAAGGGAGTATGGAAATGTAGAAGATTAGTGGGAACAAATAAAAAGATCAACTATTAACACAATAATTGAAATTTTAACAAGAATGAATACAAAAAATCGAAGAAAAAACGGTATGACGAAGAATGCAAAAAATCAATACAGAGATGAAATGCAGCAAGAATAAGTGAAGTATAAAAACTAAAAGTTATGGAAGAAGCAGGACAAATGAAACAAAGTAAAAAAAATTTTATGGAAAAAAGATACCAACCAAAAGTTACATTGTGAAAGAATACGGAAGAAAATTATGTAGGAAACAAGCAAAAAGCAAAAAAAGATGAAGAGGAATTGTTAAACCCAAATAACATAACATAATATACATAGTGGAGGTGCAAAAGAATCAAAAGATAGGAAGAACAGGAAGAAAGTGTAGAGAATTTACCAACACAAGAAGAAATAATAAAGATAATAAGGAATAAAAAAAAACTATACAACAATGGCAAAAAAGTTAATGCCGATAATGGAACGCGAAGTCGGGGATTATCAAAATGTTTTCAGAAAAATCGAACAACTCACACATTGTCATTAAGACAGATTCTAGAGAAAAATAATGAATATTTATAGACTCTAGTCAGGCGTATGACTATTCTAAAGAAACGGTTGTATGTAATATTAGAGGAGTTGCAGGTACCACAAAAACTAACAAATATGGTAATGTGTTTAAGGAATACGAGAGCAAAGGTACAAGATATGATATCGAAAGAATTTTAAAATCAGGAAGGTATAAGACAAGGAGGTCCGTTATCTACAGTGTTGTTTAATATGCTTATGGAATAGATAGTACGTAAAATACAAATAAACAACAATGGAACTATATTAAATAGGAGCGTACAAATTCTAGCATACGTGAACAATTTGGTGATTATAGCCAGAAGGGCAAATAGAGGAAGCG
Organism: Aquatica leii; assembly: GCA_035610365.1. Taxonomy (NCBI): domain Eukaryota; kingdom Metazoa; phylum Arthropoda; class Insecta; order Coleoptera; family Lampyridae; genus Aquatica; species Aquatica leii. The sequence continues at coordinate 69,206,613 of CM069436.1, forward strand.
GCAAAAATTGCTGGACTCAAAATAAATTAGAAAAAATCTAAGCTTATGATAACAGCAAAAAATGTAGCAGACCAAGAAGTTGTGCAAAATAGGTCAAAAAGTGTTTAAAAAATTTGAAGGAGTTTAAATATCTCCGTTTAATAGTTACGTTAAAAAAGAGTATATGGTGGACATCACAGCAAGAATAACGGCAAGGAATAGGTGTTTTTATGCGCCAAAAAAGATGTTTAAATCAAAGGATGTCTCAATAAATTATAAACTAAAAGTGTACAGCTCAGTAGTAAGAACAATGGTAATTTACGGATCTGAAACATGGAAAAAACAAAAAAGATGAGCGACTGCTGAACATTTCGGAAAAAACGATATTAAGAATAATTTTTGGCCCAGTCAACAATAAGTGAGAATGGAGGAGTAGTATAACTTTGAACTAAAGGAGAGATATAATAAACTGAGTGTAACAAGCGAAATAAAAGCCAGGAGAATAAGATAGATAGAACATATGGAGAACATCAACTTATCAAGGAAAGTAAAAAAAATCTATAAGAAGACTTTTGTAACAAATGGATGAATAAGGTGGAGAAAGATTTAGAAGTGGCAGGACTGGAAAACTGAAGAAGAGTAATTGGAGACAGAAAGGAATGAAGAAAAGTGCAAAAGAGTAGTACAAGTGCAAGATCAGACACAGGAGTGACTACCCTGTACTAGAAGATTAAATAAAACTCTTATATAACTTAAATGTAAATAATTACGTCATGCGCGCGCAAAATTCAAACAAGGGTGCATTCAAGAGTGAGCGCGTCCGTCAGCAGCTTGAGTGAGTATTTCTGCGATTAGTCGTTCCCGCTCGTGTCCATGCTGGTCGAAACAAGTATTTTCATCCGTGCCACGGAGCGCTGTACGACTACTATTTTGTTTCAAATTGTTTCAATACTGGTAAGTGTAAAAATTTTATTTTATTCAGTTGACTTAACGAAGCTAAGAAACATGTTTTCAATAAAACAATACTTCTATTGTTTCAGCCTTACTCCAGGTTGCGGCCTATAACCATTGTTAATGGCTTCAAAAAAACAAAATAAAATATTGAAAGAAGATAGAGTGTTTAACAATGCGTGGATGGATTTATACTTTTTATTAATTGTAATGGAAAACCGCTATGCTTAATATGTACAAAACTCTTTCTATTTAAAAGAATATAATGTCAAAAGTTATTACAACATCGAGCGTAAAGCTAAATTGGCATGTCTTTCGGGTGATTCACGGAAAAATAAAATTAACGCACTCAAATCTTTAGTAAACAATCAACAACATGTTTTCAAGGTTTAAGTTGAAAGTAACGAATCAAATTTATGTGCAAGTTTAACGGTAGCAAAAATACAGCGACTGAACTAATAAAACAATGTGCCTGCCTGAGTTATGGCAAAAATGTGTCCAGATAAAAAAAATTGCAGATATAAGTTTGTATGCCAGAACATGTACCCGGTGCACAGAAGATATAGACAACATATTATACGAGCATCCTCAGGAAAAAGCTTCAGTATTTGAATGCTTTTCTTTAGTTACCGATGAAAACAATGACGTTTTATATACTACCCAGCTTCTTATATTTGTTCGTAGAATCGATAAACTCTTTAAGGTCTACAAAAAGTTTTTAAAGTTATGTAGTTTAAAAAGAACGACTACAGGGGAAGACTTATTTCGCCACTTAGAACAGGCATGAATATAAATGCAATTACTATGGAAGAAATTGTTAACTCTAAAAGACGAAAGAAGAAGGAGTATGAGTGGACAAAACAAGGGATTGGTGGGTAAAATTAGAAGTAAACTGGTAAAGATAGGATGCGATATACCATTATTTTCTATTTCATTATCCACCAAGAAGCATTGTGTTGCAAAGTTGTAGCATGGAAAAAAGTAATGGACATTGTGATATCCACTGTAAACATTAACAGAAAAAATGAGATGACACATCGTCAATTTCTGTCCGATGTAGAAACAGATCACCACAATGTCCTGTATTATTGTGAAGCGAGATGTGCAGTACTAAAAAAAATCAATACTTCAAGACTTCAAGAAAAAAACAAATTAATTTTGATATGTACATACATAGAGATGAGAGTTTTTGAGGTTTTCAAATATTCACAAATTTATATTTTTGTCTAAGCTATCTTTTTCTTTACTTAGTACCGAGCAAAAACATCTCGATGTTACGTTTTGATAAGTAAATTTTTCGTAACATCATTTTGCAACCGAGTAGAAATTGCCACTAAGGAGTGATCGAGACAAGTTTTATGGCAATTGTTTCTGCAGATGATAGATAAGATACCATCGTAAAATTTTATAAAAATTTGAAGACAGTAACTGTATGCTTTCGCAGAAACACAGGTTGTTGTATCTGCAATTACTGACTCTAATAATGAAGATAAAGATGAAGTCAACGCTATAGAACATGAGAATGAAAAAAATTTGCATAATTGACAAGAACAAAAAGAAAACTGGAAAATGTTAATACTCGTAGATCTAGAATAAAACAACACTTTTCACTTTCAAATTCTGTTTATAGCTATAATGTATTTATCTAAAGCTTTTTTATATTTTGACTTTGCAGAAGTTATCTGATGCAATCATTAGAAAAAGCGTCTATATAAATAAGCAAGAAAATAAAAAAACTGTTGCGTTACATATTTGTAAAGGCTGTTCTTTCCAAAACGGTTGTGAACAGCTAAGAATCAGTTAATCAAACACAGCTTCAGTTAAGTATGAAATATCGGACATTGACTACGGAAATGCGCTGTAGAGTTTCACAATCCAATTTTTAAAATGGCTAGTTTCACTATATCAAAAACAAAAATTGTTTTAAGAATTTTCATATACTGTAAATGTTACTTAGTATTATAACTTTTGTTTTAATTTTTGTAAATTTGTATTATAGATAATCAGGAATCGCATTTGTTTGGACTAATGCGAAGAAGAAACAATTATTTTTTCACCGATCTTTTTTTAAAACGAAAGATAAAAGTGAAGTTGTTAAATCACAACAGATTTTATTTAGGTTCCATGATTCAAATAATTAATCACAAATAACAGACATTGTTTATGTGTGAATACTACAGTCTGATAGGTCGGCGCTACGGTTTTATGAAAAATTCAAAATTAAACAGTTGTTCACAGGCAGGATTTTTAAAAATTGAGTTTTTTCTACATTTTCTACGCCATTATCTACATTTTCTACGCACTTTCTATTTATTTTCTGTATAGAGATAATGTTTTTTTACGTGTGAATTATTAACATTTATTTAGACGTAATTTGTAAACATTCTGACCAAGTAGCTAATTAGGTTTAATTATTTATTAAAAGTGTTACATTATACTATATAATTATCTTTTAGAAGACAGTGACGATATTCAGGGACAACTCATTTTTATTACTACATAAAAGGTTTGAATTATCTACTTATCTAACGAGTTTGAGTGAATATTTTAGAAAACTAAAATGCAATTGTCAATGTAGAGATGAGTAGTAGCAAATTTAAAAATTTAGCATATATTAATTTTAGTCAAACTTTTTTATCAGTGTGCTTTTTTTATGTTGATTCTTAAAGTAAAATGATCAAATTATGCAAAAACATAAACACTTATGAGCAAAATAGTGAATCCAAATTTTAATTTGGGTATTCACAGTTGTGCAAAAGATATTTATGTGTTTTTAGACTTCATTCGTACAATTAGTCCAACAGAATTTTGTTCATGTGTAAATTATATTAGAAACCGCAAAAATAATTCCAATAATATACATACGTACAAAATTATATACGAAAAACTGTTAAATGGCGGATACACCCACTTCCAGTTTTTTTATCGGACCCATCTTTTGACAGAACCGAGAGGGTATGAAAAGCCAGCTCCACACCAAATTTCAAGTTACTAGGACTTTTAGTTCGAGAGTAATCGTAGGTACATCGTTACACACACACAGACAGACACACACATACCGACACCAAATTTTTTTTGTCAGCGGTAGTCCAATGTTTCTGGGAAAAAGTTGAGTCTATTATAGAATGGAAATGTTTTTCAGTTGGATAATGTAATGTTTCTACTTGCATGTAGTTTTTCTAAAACTTTTTTTCTTATTGCAACTAAACTTGAATGTATCTTTATTTTCTCTAAAATGCAACCGTTTCGTAAAGGTAAATTTGCAATTTTTGGTTCTAAGTGTTTTTACATTTTCGTTTCTTTCTAGTTTTGTTCTGATGATTTTTTATATGTTCGTGATTATATCGTCAGCTTTTTTTTGGTAATAGGTAATGTTCTGATGTTATTGCATTTGCACTGTATGACATAACAAAAAACTATGTAAATAATTTACGTAGTGAAACATTGTAGTCGTTGGAAAAATCAAACATTTTTCCAGATTGAATATCAACGTTAACGGTTCATAATTGCTGATACATGTAAATTTTCTGTCGTAGCAATAAACGTAGAATGTTTTGAAAGCATTAGTCTTTTTATAACAATAATTTAAGAAAAAACTGAATATGATAATCGAATTTTAAAATACACCTCAATATATGTATAATCAAATGTCTTGCGTTTTGCAAAAAAGCCAAATAAATACTGAGAGAGTTCAATTATGCCACCAAAACTACACATTACACTTTAGTAATAAGTGTACGACGCGGCTATAAAATTGAGAAAAAAACTTTTGTGTAGTAGTACATAAACGTCAATTATTGTTTTTCTCATTTGTTCACATGATGCGTTTTTTTAAGGAACAAAAATATACAATTCAATGTGGTACATTGAAGAGAAAGTTCAACTCTGACAAAAAACTAAAAGAGTACTTGTTAATAATAACAATAACCATACATTTAAATAAACCGAGAAATTCAACTATAAATTTTCTTATTATACGTAGTGAAAGTTATAGTACAATGCATTTGTAGTAAAGTAACCTAGTTTTAAAAGTATATTAACACACTTAATCTGTGACAGTGGTAGCAATTGATGAGTTTTAAATTGACCACTAAAATTTTCTAAAAATGGAAACAATATTTTGGTTTTTTTAATAGTAAAAGCTGTAGTCGTCATAAAAAAAAGTAACTATAAAAATTAAAAAAAATTACACCAAATTTAATAGCAAACAATTTAAATAACAATATTGTTATTATAGACACACTTAAACGTTTATAAAACTTCAATTTACAGTCGGTAAAATAAAATACATTTATTTTACGATTACAATTAAAACTAAGGAATAAAACATGTTTAGTGTAGTGAGTGTATTTTCTATGTTTCCGAAAATTTACCTCCTTACTACTCAGGGGTGGGCTATACCAATTAAAATTGTTGTTAATCATTTTGAAATAATAAATAAAATTTCAATTGTTATTTAAATTATTTTGAATGACAAATAAAAATAGACTAATTTTATGTAATAGATAAAAATGTTTTTAGCAATCAACTTATTATAAAATTGCGATTAAAAATTAATCTGTTATTTCCTTGGTTATGGGCGAGAAATAGATTTTTAATCATTTTACTGATTCTGAATAAATAATAAAATTTTATTTTTTAATTCAATTATGTTGAATGACGGATAATACTAGTTTTTTGTATCCGTTAAAATAATTATACAAAGAAATACACGTTACTTCTATAGCTACTACAGTTATGACGGGAGTAAAAATTAAATTCGTTACAATTTTAATATAAAATAACTTATTACTTTTTACTACTTATTTTATTAATGTTAATTTGCAATTTAGATTAAGGACTTCCACGCAGCTTTTTAGTTTTTTAATTATACCTTATTTGGTAAACTAAAAATCATTTCTGTTCTAGGTATTGGTTGTAAAATAGATGTGCTAAAACGTAAATTGCAAAATGCAATAAATCCAAGTCAAAATAAATAAAGACGTCAATTTTTAAAAATAAATAGTGCTTTGTTTAAAATTACGCATCCGGATCTGATATAAACGCTGAGCCAGTTATCTGTTGCAAATTCTTCTAAATTACGAGACTATTTATTTTTATTAGAATTAATAACAATTTCTTATTTTATGTTTCTTAAAAACATAATTAACAATAGTCTTTGGAATAACAACACAATTTTTACTGTTTGTCACAACAATTTATTATGAAATAAATGTTTATCATTTCAAAACATTCAAATCATAATTGAATTTTTATTTGTTACTTTGTTACTCATCGTTTAAATGATGAATACATTTGTATTTTGATGATGATTAAATTAGTTTAATTAAATTTTAATGCATTCCTCAAAAATATTAAAATAACGATTAAATTTTTTATTTCCAAATCTTAACTGGAAAATCAGACCAGCCTGCGTACTACTGCTTAATGACAACAAGTGACAAAGTATAAGCTGATATTTACCGTTCTATAAAATATAAAATTTGAAATTTTTCGAGTTAAAATAATACATTAAAATAGTGTTGTCAACGTTTTCTTCAACTACATAATCACCATATTTAAGAATTTTGTTGATAATGTCGTTAGCCTAGGAGATTCTTTTTCTTGTTTTATCTTCTTGAACAGTATACTTCTTTTTTATTTTCTTCTTAGTTCTTATAGCATCCTTTTGTTCTCCATATGAATCATGCCCTTTTCCGCCCGTTAATTTGTAATTGTTTCATTTCTTATATTTTAAATGCTTCATATTTCTTATGGTCTTTCGTATTCAATGACGTTTTTACTACGTCTAGTTCATTTAAAAGTTTTTTGGTTTATATAGTACCTACATAAGTATGTCGCTAAATTATTACAGCAACGTTAATTTTGTGAAGATTGTCAACAATTCTCCGATGGCAATGTATTAAATTTTTATATTATACAGGTCATCGTAACAATTTTTTTTTGATTTAGTAGTACTGTATTTAATATTGATTAAAATTTATTGGGTCTTGTCATACCCTTCGCATTGCATGTCATCATGTACATGATCGGAAGAAAACTAGATTATTGTAACTAGTTTGATTTTTAAGTACTGCACCAAAGTTTTAAAATATTTTTCTATTTTTTTTACAAAACCGTCACTTGAAAAATTACCACGCACCTAAACGAGTGTAATTTAGTTAAAACCTCTTATCTTATTTCCTGATTGTAAACAATACAAACAAAAAAACATCCGGGTGTAATAAATATAAGTAAAATGCTTATTTTGACCGTTTGAGTTTATTTTCTGCACTGAAACATCACTACCAATATTCTAAACTCTCATATAGTTATGGGCATTACTAGATTTCCTTAGCATTTTTTTTCAGTAACGTTGTAAACCATTAAGTTTAGTGCTCGGCGATGCTATTGCTACATGTGCTTTGGGTTACTTTGCAAAAAATTATTGAAGTAGGTATGTATTTCGAAAAAGTATAATTCTTCTTATTAGCAAATAGTACTAAGAATTTTTGACGTTTTTTTTCAATGACTAATACATTATTTCCAGGCAAGACACCAATATATGATTAGAAGTGGAATTGGTTCGTTCAAATTAGTGAAAAGTCGGAAAAAAAAACTAGACAAACAGCTAATTCTCGATCAACGCAATTAACGATGAACTCAAACACAATCAATTGTGAGAAAACACCGAAATCCATTTATTATAAAACATACGCAACCTTTAACAAATGGTGTCTTCAAAAAAACGCAAATTCATTTTCTACAAATGTTCTGGCCTATTTCGTTGAATTAAGTACAAAATACAAACTATCTTCATTATGGTCATTCTATATAACTAATAAATCTATGTTGAAAATCAACCATGACGTTGATCTGGAAAAATATGGCAAACTCCGAACGTTTGTAAAAAGAAAATGTGAAGCAAAGAAGTCTTCCATTCTGACCCCGGAACAAATTAGCAAATTTATAGACAAAGTTCCTGTTGAAGTTTTTTTTTTATAAGGCAAATATACATATTTAATCAGATCTATTCAAAAAATCATATTTTTATTTGCTTCAGGTTATATTCATTTTTTTAATTACGGGCGCATGCCGCTCAAACGGGCTTCATAAGATGAAGACTCAAATGATCTGCAAATACTAAAAATAATAAATTGTACGATTATTGAACATAAACAGTACTTTTTGCAATATTGTAAAGAAGTACATCGATCTCCGTTCGTCACATGTACAAATCAATATATTTCTTTCTAAATTATCAAAGATCCAAATTTGCAATACAACTTATATTCTTAAAACCTATACCGGCTATTGATGAAGGAGGCGGTATAACTAGATTAAAGCGATATGCGGGTTGGAGATCTACACAAACAAGACAACTACAGCAAATACTATTGTTGAACAGATGAATAGTAATGAAGCATCGTCATCCTTTACAGTAACTAAAATTCCAAATGTTTATATTGAAAAATCTTCCAAAGTTATTGACAGTTCTTCGGGAATAATAGCTGTCATTATCGACTCGTGGTATAATCTACTATTATTTTGTTTCACTTTTTTTATAATTTCAATCCTATGTTTATTTATGTTTTTGTTTTTTACTGTTTGATGATGTTCTGTTTCATAACTGAATGTGTAGATTTTTATTTGCGTTTGAAACTAACAACGGCAAATACTGATTCACTTATTCAGCTCAACTTTACCAAGTGTGTTTTAAGTTAACAGACTTACCAAACTTGATATTTTAGTGTATAGGATGAAACCACTACCTTCGGCCCAAACTAACTCTAATTTGATTTGTGAGTTTACTAAAATTATGAACGTTCCGGGTTTAACAAAAAAACTAATTTTGATTTTTAAATACTGACCTAAAAATGTCGACTTAGAATAATAACATTATTTAAACCATTTACCCCAAAACAAAACTTAAAACAAAATCAAACCACAAACACAATGTTATATACAAGCACAAATCAAACAAAAATCGGATTGGATAAAAAATATCAATTATAGAAATTGAATAGAATAGAAATTGAAACTGGAAGAAGAAAACAATACTGACTTAAACGATTCTTCAGGTATGCTTAAATTAAAATCATAAAAGGTAAATATAAGTAGATACTTTATTTTTAGAATCTCCTAATGCACCTATTCCTGTATATACTGAGCAACCCCAGATTTTTAACTATAAAGTGGTGGGGAATACGCTAGTTTCAGAAACTGACGAAGGTATTTACTTGTTCATATTATAAAACGATACCGGTGTGGTGTTTGAACTGTACTGACAGGATTGTTTCAATAGGCATTCCTATACTTTTAAATGCTTTCCTATAACGGAAAAAGGTACTGATGAAAAACTGACAAAGATGAAAGTCAGGACAAAACATAGATGAATGTTGTTATAAACTTTTCAGCACGAGTCATTTTCATCTTTCTTATAACATCTAATCATTACCTTCAGATAACATCCAAAAATTGTACTTTATGCCAGCAGATCTTGTTAACCATTCTCAATCTGGCTCTGATTACATAATTTCTGATTTGTGTATTCAAAGTTAAAACGAAACAGAAATTGAGTTTAAAGAAACGGAAAATGATGAACAGACATAGTAGTAGAATTAAAAGTGTTATAAAAAAAAAGAAATGAAATTTAGATGCACAAATCTTTGCAGAAAGAGTTGCAACACTAAACTAAGCTAAGAAACAAGACAAGAGATTTTCAAAAAAATTTGGGCGATGGGTGACAATAATAGGTAATCCTCATTAGTAGGAAATTGTGTAAAACCGATTTAAAAAACCGCGTTAGTGTGAAAGAAGAAAATAAACTGTCGCAAAAAAAATTCTCATTGTCGTACATCCTCCCACTAAACTCAAACGTAAAAGTTTGCAAGAAAATGTTACTTGATAACCTTTCAATTTCGGATATGTGGGTTTCTACAGCTTCAAAAAAAAGATGATTCTATCACAGGTACTGTGACTTCAGATAAAAAAGGAAAACATACTAATCGTCCATTTGTAATTTTGGACAGTGTAAAACAAGAAGTTAGAGAGCATATAAATCTTTTACCAAAAGTTCCTTTACATTATTGTAGAGAAAAAACTAATAAATTGTATGTTGAAGATGGATTAACAATATCCAAGATGTACCGCTTTCATACAACGTGGGCCAACAAAAAACAACTGATAATTTAGCCACAGAGAGACAGTATAGAGATATCTTCAACGCCAAATTTAATATTAGATTCTTTAAGCCTAAAAAAGATAGATGCGACATATGTGCTGATTTTAAACTTAAACCCGAAAAAACTGCAGATATTATTGAATTCCAGAACAAACATCTCTTACAAAAACAACAGGTAAAGAAATTAAAAGAAACTGATAAAAAATATATAAAACTGATTCAAAATTATCTGTCTCTTGCTTTGACCTTCAAAAAATTATTCAAATACCAAAGTCAAAAACTTCAGTATTTTATTATACTCTCAATGTTCAACTTTACAGGTTCTGAGTTATCTAACAACGAGGAACATTGCTAATGAAATATCTAGTTGCTTATATGACTTTCTTTTCAATCAGATTCGTGCTGGTAAAAAAGAATTTATGTTATATTCTGATAATTCCATAGGCTAAAACAAACATAGAATAAATACTACCAAGTTTTTTCACTTTGCGAAAACATACAAAGTTTCCATTTGCCATCGGTTCTTGGAGCCCTGGCATAATCAAAATAAAAATTTTAGTGTTTACGCACTTATTGAAAATAACGTTAGAAATTCAGATCTTTATACACCCGATCAATTTATAATGCTAGTTAAGCTGGCTAAAATACGTGGAAAACCCTATAATGTTAAAGAGTTAAACCAAGAGAGTTTTTTTGACTTTAAGAAAATGTGCGACTTAATCAAAAACTTTTCAAAAGATACCATTAAAAAAATTATTTAGAATGAACTTAGAGAAATAAACATTGACCAAATTCCAGATATTATTTCTCCGAGGTACAACGACGATGAACCATTCTTTTTGGTAACCAAACCAAAAAATAGAAGATTGTCTAACGGGAACGACGTGTCTGTTACAAAATGTTATAGAGTAAAAATTTCATTAACAAAGAAAAATAACAGCATTTGCAATATTTGACGCAAAAGGTTCCGGAAACATACAGATAGTTTTACAATTCTTTAACTTTTAGTAGTAACAGAGATAGCGAGGAAAACTCATCCTAAATAATTATAAAACTAATTTTTACTTTTGTACGGTTATATTAATATATTATTTATTAAAATAAATGTATGATGCAGAATGTATTTTTTGGAGACAATTCAACAATTTGAAATTATATACAATGTTTTTATTTGGAAATATTGTAAGTACAACCAAATGGTAATAACCGTTACAATTTGTGACCTAAAACTATTTCCAAAAAATAACATTATGCCAATACGATTTTTTTATCGTAAATGTTCTCATTTCAGGAAACAGTAACCAACAAAAAAATATAAAAAAATGGAAATTGCGGTTTATTATAAACTGCATTTAAAGACTACGAACTCAAAACTATTATTTGAAAACATAATTTAAATTACATAAAGCAGAAAGAACTTATGCGCATTTGAATGCAGATTAATTTGAAACAGTTCTCCTGTAAAACTACTTTTTGTCACTCACTCGATATATACTCAAGTTTTCATAGTTTTTGTTATAGTTATTTAGTTGTTAACACTTTTCACCTGTTTGTTATTACGTTCTAATTCTGTTGTCTGTTTTTCTAATAAACGCAGTGGACTAAAGAAGTGGACACATTGTTCCATCTATGAAACGAATGAAGTAGTGTTTCTTTTGTCCTCTCTTACAGTAGAAGGGTTCACCACTTTTCTTGATATTTATCAGTAGGAGTTTTAGTATTTTCGTCGAACAATTCATTGCCTTTATCTATGTATTTGATTAGCAAACTCAAAAATTCTTTACAAATACAGAATTTGTTACAGCGGTATCAAAGAAAAATAAAACGCGTATACAAACAAGCTGACTCAAAATAAAAACAGCAGACAAGTTGTAACATTTTAATGGTTAATACCAGTAGAATCAATGGTTATACCAGATCTAATAAGCTGTTAATGACCAAGACAATAAACAAAGCGTAGTACACATGTTTTCTTAGAAAAATGTGACTATAGAAAGCAGCAGATACTGAAGTAAAAACGCTAAAATTCAATGGTCTCTTATCAGACAAAGTGAAAAATTGCAAACGATCCTGAGTTTAGGAGAATATTTATAAACCACCGCAATACAAAAAAAAACTAAAAATACCAGTTGTTTTTGTGTTGCAAGATCAATATACAGATATTAGAGAGATCAAGTCAAGAGAATAAGAAGCAATTTATGGGCAAAAATGAAAGCTATTTATCCCAGTTAACTAAAAATTGCTGATGTAATTGGTAAAGCAAACAATGCTTTAATATATTTGTTAAACAAAATGTATAAATTTTACAAGAACTCAATTTAAACTAAGATAACCTTACGATCTCAATAAGTAGCACAAATTGACGAATAAGTCTCTGCTATAAACTAAATTATGTACATTTTTAAACTACACTAAATTGAAAAATCATGTTAACACAGAATAAGTCTGCTTTTAGATTAAAACAATAATAAGATGAAAGTTGCAACTGGTTGCTTACTATCTCTCTTGTACCATTAACTATCAAAAGCATATAATATCGCTTGTTTGGTTTTTTTTTTGTTAAAAAATTCGACTATATTTCCAGTATTAAAGTTTATTGTTTTTGAGAGCAGTCTACGTCAAGTAAATATCCAAGTCCAAAAATGCAGTGAGTGCTTTAATTCTAAACTTTAATTGTATTAATATGTAGAAAACCTTTTAATAAGATTAAAATGCGTAATAGAAATGCACTAAAAATATTTTATTCTTTAATTCTTTTTGAACATTGTGTTCGTAATACTTTTCGCCTAATCGAATTATGCGAGTCCCACGCGATCTACTTTTCACATAAATTAAGAATTCTGACTGAGTGTTCTACTGTCAAAAAAGTAGGTAAAATAGTTAATGTATTAGGATAAGAAAAAATAGAAACTTGAATGCAATAACTATGCAACGATCAAGGTGAAATCTGATTGTCCCACTTTTCAAACACTAATTTTAATTTTAGTATTAAAATTTTGGTAATGCATAACAATGTTATTCCCCTTCTTAATTTGGATAGCAAAACGTTAAAATGTTGTTTAAAATTACGATACTTACAAAATCCACTGAAGGTTATGAATCCAGCTACCATTAAAACTGGATGTAGATTAAATTGTTTTTCTGGATTGGCACTATCCCTCCATCCGAATCCGCCCCGATAGTTCATGACCCAGAAAATTGTTAACCCTGCACTTCCAAGTAGTAATACGCATGCTAATATGACAACAAATGTGTATTCCATCCAATTTCCACAACCCCATTCTTCACCTTCTTCGTATCGGTGTCTGAAACAACAATTTATTCATGAAATGATTTTGTGACCATAGCAAACATGCTTTTATTTAAATTAGAAGACTATTTTACGCTCGTATTAATGCTTTCATCTGTACGGACCAATAATAATATTCGTACATCGTAAATTTGCAATAAAATTTTAACGTTCAACGTCCAATATATTATTCAAGTATAGAAACAGCAAATACCTATAATAGTTACTGATCTAAGAATATACCTTTTATTATTATGTATTTTAATTCCTTGCCAATTAAATAAGTTACAAACATAAAGGTGTTATTTATGAAATGTAATTAAAAAATTGTGTTTTGAACCTTAACACTCGAGTAAATACTTGTAACTAACAAAAATGTTATTTTTTGTAAACTTTTGCAAAATATATTACACCTGCTATACTTTAAAATCGGCATACATATATTAATTGTAAGGCACGGTTCGTAAAATTATTGCTGAAAGAAAAATTAATACACCTGGTTAAAGAAAGTTATTTAAATTGCTAATTTTGTATACTACCAGGTGCTGTATTCACATACAGCAAACGAATACAGTCAATAAACTTTACCGAAACTACATTTTTGTCAGATGTTTTAAAATGTTTAAAAAACTAGAAGAAATATTATAATAGACAAATAATTTAGTAAGAAAGTGCTCTTTAGTTTTTTAAGCAAATAACTTTTTAGGCTTTTTGTAGTTGTGTAGACCACAATCGTTGTAAGTGTAATGTTTGGTGAAATTGAGTTAAGTACGTAACAGACATCGTCGGTAATAACTGTTTCTAGTTTATATCTAGTAGCGTCTTCTACCGTTTGTTGTGTATTTGTTGATTACCACTTTGCAGTTAAGAATTTGTACCTTTATTAATAATATGCGAGCGTATTAAGAAAACATCATTGGACGAATGAATGGTATCGACAACAACAATACATCGTAAATCAATTAGATATATAAGTGCTTAAGAACGTTTTGAAGAAACTAATAAAAAAAAGAAAAAAAAGCAAAGAATATTCTTTTTAAAGAATAGTATAAACTCAGTGTCTCGATTTGTTTATCAAAACATATTACATTAATATGAGCCTTCTCTAGATTTAATTCAAAAGAAAAATCAATGCTTTAGATGCAACGCAAATAATTTTACAACATATCGAAATTCGTTAAAAAAGAGCGATGTAATGCAGAACAAAATATTATGATAAAGAAAAGACCGTAGCAAAATATGAAAGACGTTTTAGAGCGGTGTATGGAACGAGAGTCATAGAGCAAAAAAATATTACTTACATTGCGTCTAGTCTTTTGAAATACTTTTATGGATCACAATAAGCAATAATACATAGTTTTACGTTTCAGGATACATTGTGTAACAAAATAGAAATAAATAGCTAGCAGCTACAATGCTGTATACCAAAAGCAGTCAAATATCTGGGACTGATTATGACATGCATAAAGAGTCTGAAAATATTGGGAACTCGCTAACCAGCGCAGCTCATCTGGACAGAACCACAATTAAATATTCAAACTTAAGGAAACTCACGGGACTAATTTTGGTCTTAATAAACATGTGCATAAAATGGACTTTTTGCTTTAATAACGAAGCCAATAAAAAATCAGAGATAAAATATGTCAATACAGATACTTTTAGCATGCTGCTGAAAACAAATAAAAATAAATGTATAAAAATTTGATACAATATTACCCACAAACAAAAATGAAATTTGCAAAAACTGTTTGAGATTCTTCAAATGCAAATTTCAGTTTTTGCTCTAATATTTATTAGACTTAGATGCACCTTGTTGTTGCCAGACTCCTAAAAATTAAAATCAAGCGGAGATCTGGAAATCTAATAATCCTGAAAGTTGCAGGTCAGTTGTTGGGAAACCGCATGATACGATATCACGTAGTGTTTAGTGGTAAATTGTTTAAAAAATTAGATACAACTTTCTTGGAATTCGGAGATATTTCCATGTATATTTCACACTCAATACGATCGTTCATTATCATACAAAATTTGTTCACGTTTTATTGAAGGATTTTTAGTCGACCAATGGTGCAAATTTTTTTCTTGAATTTTGATTTTTCATTCATCAAACTGATTTGTAAACATTTTGGATCTTCTTACGTTTACAAAAGAAGATTTTCATAGAATCGGATTCTTAGTATATTGTAGGCTGGGTAAAAATCTGAACGTTTAAACATTTACAATCATTTCGTGCTTTTTTTTAAATTTATTGTACACATTTGTATGAGATCTTGCAAGACAGATAGTATCAAACAGACAAATTTCCGTGTTTCAATCAATCTCCGAAACGTGTGAAATTGGTTTCACTCCGCGTGAATTTGATTTGTTTATTGGCGGCAAATTCGTAAATATTTCCTTACAGACACAACACGTTCTTAGTGTTATTCTGTTGTATTATCCGTGAATAATAAAAAACCTTGTGTATAACTGATACCTAACTGAGTTTTTGAAATTTGAGTTAAAGATGGTCATATATTTCTGTTTCATATTTGCAGTAAAATATGCGTTAAAAAAATGTTTTTTTGAAGAAGTCAATTTGCCGCAAGAAATGTTAAAGTCTGAGATAGGTAAGTTTTGCTAAAAATGACCTAAATTGACAATTAGGATCCAAAAAACAAAAAAAAATATTTTTGTAGATATCACAAATGTTTGAATCTTGAACGTAAAAATTGCAACATAAAGAAAAAAAGAAACGTTTTAATCAACAAGGATATTTTTGTATGCCTAATTCTTTAACACTAGCAACAACATTTAAATAAACGTTGGTTTAAAACAAATTAGAAAGTTCACCTTTTTCCAAACAATTTACGTTAATCTAGAAAACCACCTAATTTCTCGACAGTTGAGTAAGATAAGTAAAAAAAAACATTTTGCATCTGCATAACTAAATGCCACAAACTATGAACAACGAACTATTGTCTAAACGCACTAATAAAATTAGAGTTAGAATAGCATATTCCGTAACAAGATTGAAATGAAAGTTCGATACGAGTGGAAAGTTCCGAGCGCGAGAACTTCGAAACTTTCCACTCGTGTCGAATTTTTATTCCAACCGAGTAACAGATCATACTTTCTAGACGACGAGAAGGTATGAGCTGAATGTAAGATAAAATTTAGCAAATTTGAACAAAAACATTATTTTGATTAAATTGTATTAACATGTACATGATTATACTGTTTGTACAATTATTGAAATTGTTTTAGAATACACTCTGTTATTAAAAAAGAATAATGACTTCAAAAACTCACAAGAAAGGTTGGAAACATTTTGTTAATTGCAGACAGAAAAAGAAAATGATGCTTGGCTTATGCACAATTTACTGTTACATAAATGGTAATAACGCACAAAAATTGCTCATTTAAAAAAATTGAACCGGTAGTTTTTTACGCTGTACGGCGACAAAATGTACAGCATATTGATTCTGTGCGGACGGCATAACTTTTTTGGTGCAACAAGATACATACAAAGTGAGCCAATAGTGTGTCCAAGTAAAATATCTCGTTATTATACAAAATATTAAAAAAATATATAAAAACTGTAGGATCCTTAAAGTTTTAGATTTTAAAATTATTTTAAAATGTACAAGGTATTCTATAATATCAATGAAACCAACCAGCATCTACATTTAGCATTTGTTTAGCCCAATGGTAAAATGCTAATCTTCTTTGTTTATCATCATTTTCACTCAACTCTTGTAATAGCTGAATATAAAATGAGTGCATTTTATTGTTCTTAAAAATCGTCTGTGTAGTAGGTCGACTAATTGTTGTGATAAGTTTCTATCACTAACATGAGGATTTTCAGTCACAGCCAAAAGTACATTAAATTCATTTTCCTCATTTAAAGACCGTTTTGGTCTAACGTTTTTCTCGTTCGTTCAAAAGGTTGCATTGGATTTTCAAAAGACTTTCTAAATGGTTGCCTTTTTTCGGGAACATTGTTTTGGCTAACAGACAGTTTTTGTCACTTTATTCACGCACAAAAATCATATAGACCATTTCTTCAGTAGAAAAATTCATTTTATCGCAAAACTATAACAACACTGGTTCACTGACTTTTACCATAGAGCATGCTAGTCAGAATTCGCAATTGTTTTCATGGCATACTAGATTACCAACAAATAATCTAATATTAATAGCCGCTAAAAAGGGTAATTTTTGTGAATAAAATAAGATATCTTTAAAACCATTGCCTTTGGGATATTTACATGCTACACCAATTTGATAAAAAATTTAATTCTCTGCAAGAAGTCGAATTCTAAATTATGTCATTTTATTAAAAAAAAATTCTACAACTTTGCACTTTAATGCAGAACTACCCTATACAATTACGTATTCGAAATTTTATGGATACCTCAAATAATGTTAAATAGCATAGCCATTCTATGAATTCATAAATTTGTAAAAAGCATTTTAGAACTATTTGTAAAACAAACTTAATGTGCCTATAACCTTATATCATTGTAGAGTAGAGAGGATTCCAAATTCGTTTAAATTCATTATTTCGCGAAAAAACGCTCAAACACGTCGATTAGTATTTTTAGTTGAGTATTTTTTGACATAAGAAAATTATATACAGAGTGTTTCAAGAACAGATGCAGTCATTGATTTTTTAATAGAATAACCTGTGTATTATGCCATTTTTGATATGTACGGTAAATTCTAAACACTTTTTGTATGACATAACATGTTGTAATTAAAAAAAGGAAATTAATGAACTTGAATAATAAAACATACAAAAGAAATAATAACAATTTCCTGGCTTATTCTTTGTTTCAGATCATTAAGATTATTTGATCTATTCACAAAAACTTTAGATTTTAAATGACCCCATAAAAAAACGTATTAAGGTTAAATTCGGTGACCTTGGTGGCCACTCAAGAAGACCTCTGCGTCCAATCTATTTATTAAGAAAAGTTGATTGAGAAACTGTCGACCTGCAATTGCAAAATGAGGAGGTGCCTCATTATGCTAGAACCATATGTTATTATGCACATTGTGGATGAGGAAACACAACATCTAAAGCGGAAACGATTTCAAACTAAAGAAAGTCTAACTAGCGATCCCTATTTAAAATTTCTTCAAAAAAATAAGGTCCGAGAATTCGATTTTCGACAATACCTGCCCAAACATTTATTTTTGACAATGCTGTGTGTGACAGTTTTGTGTATAAAGAGGATTTTCAGTTCTCTAGAATCTAGAGTTTTGTCTATTTACGTGTCCATTTAAAACGAAACTAGCCTAATCAGAAAAACTTATGTTTCGGATGAAATCTAAATCTTAATTATCTGCTCACACAAAACTGCGTTTCTTGGTCAAATTGTCTTTTAATATTTTTTGCATTAGTTGAACCTTATAAAGAAGATTTTTACTTTTTCGAAGTATTTGAGGCACAGATCACGAGACAAATTACAATTCTTGCAAATTGTTTTAAGGGCTACATGAGGATTACTTACAGTTTCTACTAAGACTTCTAGTTGAGAATCTTTTAATATTTTTGCTGGTCTTCTTTTAGGTAATTGTCTAACATGACCGTGCTCAACAAATTTCAATTGTGACACTAAATCTAGTAATTGGATGTCGATCAGGATGAACTGTAATTAAAAAATTTCGTACTTTTTGTTGAGTACGCACTCTGACTCCAAAACCAATCATCATAAGTACTGCAATACGTTTTTTTCCCAGATAAATGCAGTTTTAGAATGAAACGTAAAAGTGTCAAAATGACTGACAAACTAAAAACCTGTGATAGTTTTATTTTTATTGCCACAAAATACTACATCTAAGTAATAGTTTAGCGGTAAAGAAATAAAAACCGATAAATGTAGAGTATTTTGTTGAAGAAAAGAGTTTTTAATAATAATGCAAAGAGTTTATTTAGATTTTGGAGTTTTCTATAGTGACGATTCTATAATACATAGTGATTTTGATTCTAGAACATATAAACGCGATGATTTCTTAGAAGTAGACACAAACACTAAAAAATCCATGAAGGAGACTCCTGAAGGCCATAGTCAGCAAAATAGAAGTGCTACTGAAAATACGGAAATGTAGGATAACTACTGCATTTTGTATGTTTTTTAGAATTGCTATCTGACTAATTACTACGCTACACAGCAAATTTCTAAAAATCTAAAGTAAATTTTTAAGATATGATTATACAATATAATTAAATTTTTCTAGAAAAGTTATGTTCAATCTAATTTTTGGTACTACAGTTGTTAATGCATGAGTAGTCTACAATATTAACTAAGAGTTGGAATTTTGAACCTGAAAACCTGGCCAAATATAATAGTCATCAAAAATCCAAAGCATATGTGTAAGACTTGAAGGACCTGGTAGAAATATAAAGTCTGTGTTAGAAAAACAGACGCTCGATCTTCTTCAAAGAGTGGGGGGGTAGACAATTGTATATTTACATCCCTTGTTTAAGTACAGCATTCTTGTAACGGTCGTTCTGCCATCAACATGCTTTAAGTTAAATAAAGTAATTATTTTTTAATACAGTGAGTGTTCATTATTATTATTATCATTATTGGTTATTGCGCCATAAAGCAATTGGTCCTTCGAGATATTTAAATTAAGTGCTAACAAACAAAACAGTCTGTGTAGAAAAAAGTCGGATAATATAAGCATTTTGATGAGAGTTAGCTAAAAACTAGTTGAATCTAATAAAGTTATCAAAAACCTAAAAAAAGAGTGCATGCTTTGGTAAAACCTGAAGGACCTGGTAGATAAATAAAGTCTGTGTAAAAAAGCAACTTTAGTTCAATATTATTATGCCCATTAGTGTAATAGATATTTAACAAATATATTTATGCGGTTACATTTCCATCGTTGATTAGATTACTTTAAAAACCCATCGAAACGAATTTAGCCTTTCTATTTCAATTATATTGACATAACATATAACAAGAATTAGCATGTTTAACGCGATGTACTAAAACGGTTACAAACGACGACCTCGTCCATGCAATAATAACAAAACCCGAACGATTTTAACTAAAAAAGTAAATGAAACGTTGCCCGAACAAATTGAGTTAGGACGTAAAACTGAAAACGCAGCTAAAAACAACAAAATAATTCCAATTACCTCAACCCATTTGGTACTCGTTGACCAGAAGCAAAAAATTCAAAACTGCGACATTTCAATTACTTAATACAAGAACAATATAAATCGTGGAAAAATACGCACGAGTACACCCTTTGTTTCTACCCCTAAAAATTTATGTGTTTTGTTTTCAATACGATTTTCAATTTAATTGTAATCGTATTTGAATAAACATTTACAATACGAAAAAACGTTATTTTAGCAAACGTGCAACTTTACCGGTCATCATTTAGTCTTAACCTTAACATTGAAATGCATTCATTAGCAACTAGATGTTTGTAAAATAACATTACGTCTTGTCTTAGTAATATTGAACGTTATCTTTGTTTAAATTTATTAAATTCCGATTCATGCGAGTTAAAGAACGTAAAGCATAAATACATTCTTTTTATAAAACAGTGCCATAAAAATTCTAATTCAATTTTAAAATATGCAGAAATCAATATCACAAATTCACATTAATAGTTTTTTAAAGTTCTTGTAAAAAAAACATAAAATATATGTAGTTACGTCGTATAAAATCAGCAATAAATACTTACTATACAAAGTCACTAATTTTTACTAGGGAATGTAATATTTATTTTAATTTTGCTTACAGAACAGTTTTTATTCTTGATTAACCGTTAAGATTGATATTAATCGCCAATTATGTTGTAATTCTTGTAACAGGTTCAGACAGTAAACCGTAAAGCCAATAGTATACGTAGTAATTTAACATCAATTCATGAAAACCGGTCAATCTTATTTTTGCAGAGTTTCATTTCTTAAGTCGAGGTGAATGTCACCTCAAATTTTAAATGGTAAAGCGTTAAAAGAGTCAAAGTTCGTTGAATTTTCTTTTCGACAGGTTTTTCAGTTCAAATTTCGACTATTAACTGTTAAGAAAATGGATGTGGAAGTTTGAACTTTATTATAAATTAATAGCGGTTTCTCTTTGGTTTAAATGTTAGACTATCTAAAAATTTAATTTGTTTTCATTAATTAACAATTTGAATGAGTACCTCTTAAACGACTTTTTAAAATATTTCTGAAATCTGAATAAGAAAATTAATTATGGTTATTTGGAAAGAAATTCGAAAATGTAAAATCAGTAATTATCATCAATGTCTTAAAGTGTTTACTGCAATTTGATTAGAATTTAATCAATTGTATTGACAGCACTCATTGATAACCATCACTCATATTAACATAATGAAGTAAATCATAATAAACGAGTTATTGCGGAATATACTAAAATTGTAACTTCTGGAATCGATACGTGCAAATGAGATGTTACTGAACTGTCACTTTGTTGTTTTTCAAGAATGGAAAAACCGTGCAAGAGGCTGTAAAAATTATCCGGGCAGTTTTTGTTATGTTTGTAGATTATGTGTTACAAAATCGCAAAAGAAGTGAATTAATTCAAAGATATTATAAAAATATTTTGGATTCAAAATTAAGAAATATTTAAAAGATACAAAAAGTTTCAGCATTTGATTTCGCTTTTATAAAATATTTGTATTTACAATTATTTTCTGTTTTATCAAACAAAATGACGACCGATCCAAAATTTCAAATCTAGATAATTTGAAAACTACTCGATAGATTTTTCTTAATTTTCTTAAATTATCTACTATAGCATTTGCCTAAAACATTTTTTTTCGCTCTGTCCAAAAACAGTCTTTACTCAAATTGAATTACAAGATAAACAAACTGCAACAATCATTTAAAACAAAGTGTCACTAAAAATGAAAATTAAACAAGAAAAACAAGCAAACAAGAACAATAAAACAATGACCAATTAAACAACAAGGCAGAGAAAAATTTGATCTTCTAAATGGCAACCGTGCAGCAATGCTAGTTCGGCAGCGTGTTCTAATATTAGATGAGGCCTGTCTGCTTGTTTTTATATCTTCTGCTGCAACTACTACTCTAGCGACCAGTTCTAACTCAGTGTGTATTGGTGTCTCATATACAGAGTTCTTCATCTGACCCCAGAAAAAGAAATTACAGAAGTTAGGTCGGGGCTTCGGGCTGACCACGCAACAGGACTTAAAATCCCAATCCATTTATTCGGATATTCTCTATTTAGTAGTGCTATGACTTCTCGGATTGTCCGCGCCGGTACTCCATCATGTTGAAACCAAAGTATTCGTCTGATGTTTAGCAAAGTCATCAAGACTCTGACACAACGTTATTTAAGAAATTATAATAATTTGCACCATTCAATCGGTTTAGAACAATGTAAGGTTTAATAACGTATTCCCTCCTGAAAAACGTCGCTGATTCGCACGAATAAATGTTGCGTGATTTTCATTACACCACAGGGAATTATTGCGAGAATTAAATACACCGTCGTTTGTAAAATAAACTTCATCTGTAAATAAAATAAACTTTTCAAAACACCTCTGAAGATTACAACGTTCAAGAAGCCAACGACAAAATATCAATCTAGGCTGAAAGTGTTCAGGTCCCAAAACTTGAATTTTTGTCGTGATTTACATCTAATCTATTTGCTATTACTCTTGTGCTCGTTAATACAGGGGTTTGACAAAATCTATTAAAATTTCTACCAATTATTCGGTAACAATTTCCAGTCCCTAATAAACGGTTATATATTCTTCTAAAAATGCAACAACTTGGTTGCTGACGATTTGGTATCTTCTCCGATAAATTTTACGAGCTTCTAGTGCATTCCGCTTTCCCTCTCCAGAAACCAAAAGAACAAAGATCGAGATCAAAAAGTATTTAACTTTGAACGTACAAACTTAAAAAAACGTTTTAAATGACTGTTTCAGTTTGTTAAAATTTATCTTGTTATTCAATTTTATTAAAAACTTTTTTCAGACAAACGTTATAGTACATAATTTAAGGAGTTTATAAACGTTTTATTTTCAAACTTTGATTAAGCGGTTTTCAAAATATTTTGTTTTCAAATTTTTGATCGGTCGCCATTTTGGTATTTAAGAAAATAGAAAATAATTATAAATACAAAAGTTTTAAAGAACCAAAAGCA
This sequence comes from Aquatica leii, assembly GCA_035610365.1. Classification (NCBI taxonomy): domain Eukaryota; kingdom Metazoa; phylum Arthropoda; class Insecta; order Coleoptera; family Lampyridae; genus Aquatica; species Aquatica leii. The sequence goes on from CM069436.1 coordinate 69,230,140, forward strand.
AATGCTAAAAATGTTTGTATTTCTTAAATATTCCTTAAGTTAAAAAAACGCCAATAACTATGAACTGGGGCTCCAAATCAAAAATTTGAACTAAGAAAAGTTGTTTGTTTCAATGAGTTCTAACTGCCATTTTTGAGTGTTATATCTTAGTATTAACACCATGTATAGACTGTATTTCGTGTTGTCAAATTACTCAGTAGAACAAAAACAAGATTTTTTGTCACAACGACGATGATTTGGCGTAAACCAAGAAATTACGTCACGGACTGTTACTTCTGTCTTGTAAAAATTGAAGGATTTTTAAAAAAAGAATAAACACAAAGTAACGTATCAAAATATTGTATCTGTAAGTAAACCGTTGGAAAGAACTAATTGTGAGCTTCCAACTCCAATGCATTCAAATTTTTTTGCAAACTCCACGGAGGAGGCAGATATAAACAACGTTTTAAATTTTTTTCGATAATCGATTTGACATTTCTTCCTTCAAAGCAACCAAATTTAATTACTCAAACAGATCTCAAAGATTTGATACTAGATTTGGGTCTAACCAAACAAAAATCACATATTTTGGGATCTTGATTAAAATAGTGGAATTTTTTACAATTAGTCAAAAGTTTTCTTATTTTATGGATAGGATTTTTTGGAAGAAGTTGTGCCCTAAAGCCAACAAAACGTTGCCTTAACAACAGATAAAGGTTGTTTTTATTGTTATTGTTAACTCGAAACCGTTAATTCCATTGGCTCATTCTACAAACACAAAAGAAACGTATGACAGTATGAACTATGAAATCTCATTCAATGTTTAAATTATTTTTGGCAAATCTGTGGTGACCGTAATGTTATTCTCTTATTATACACTTGAACTGCAAGAAGGGTTTACCAAATTTGTTGTTTTTTGTGTCTGTGGGATAGTCGAACAGTTCAGAAACCTCAAAAACTTGGGTCGTTAGTAGATTCTAATTTCGCGATTTTACTCCATTTGCACATTAAATTCTCTCTCGAGTTATCAATCTATAAGATTGGTTTGATTTGACCCTGTCTCGTTCTTTTTCCCTGTATGTTCTTTATAAGCATTTGTTTATCTATTGGCTCTTTCCAATATTGTCACTGTGTCGACCTAGTTTATTTTCAGCATACTTTTGTTGCACCACATCTCGAATGCTTCCAGTTTTTTTTTGTTCAATCTTGGCTATCGTCCATGTTTTGCATTTTTATAGCCTTACGCTCCAGACAAAAATTTTCAGGAACTTTTTTCTAGTGAGTATCGAGTTTGATGTTAATACTTATTAAAAAAAACGGTTTTTGCTGTTGTATTCTGCTTCGGATTTGATGGCAACTTCTTATGTCTTTGGTTACTTTGGTTCCAAGTTAGCAGAATTCTTTTACTTCTTGCACGGTTTCATTTTCTAGGTGTATGTTTGTCGAAAACTTTGGTGTCTTGCTGCACGCCAATATGTTCGTTTTCATTACGATTATTTTCATGTTGTAGCCTTTCAGAGTAGAATTCATTCCCAAAAGTGATGTTTCTAACTGTTCCCGTGTTTCTGCAAGCAGCGCTATGTCATCCACATACCTGATCGTCATTATTCTTTCTCCGTGTATTTTATTAAGTTAAAAGTGTTTTGGTATGATGTTTGTGCCATATAAGATGTATTCTCGGAACGCCCACTTCCCGTTATATTGCCCCCCCCCCCTATCAATTTAAAAAGGTTTGACATCGAAGTTCGATAGAAGAAAAATTATTTATCCGGTCACGGTAAAATATGTCGGACATCATCTAACGTTATGCGCGTTCAACGAAGCTTTAATTTCTAATTATTCACACGCATCTTTGTGAGTATTGATCGTAGTATTTTTATTATTTTCGTGAAAATTTTTATTATGGTAAGCGTTGTTTTCTATTTTTGTGATGTAGTTTAATTCTCCCGTAATTGTCATTAGCGCTTTCTGAACATCCACACGTGTTCCATCAATGTGGAACTAAAACTAGTTCATTTGATTTGTATTTTTGTGTTATAATTTACAAATGTAAATTTATTTGCTTTTGACAAGTTTAATTCTTTGTACGACGTGTTGCCCAATCAAAGGAGGCTTGCTTCAACAATTACTGTCTATGATATCGACTTACGTTATAGCGTTTGATCAAATTTATGTAAAGTTACCTCGTGTCTGTTTTCTAACCTTTCTTTCCGTAATAAAATAAATATACTCGTTGTTACAACCTGTGCCATTTGTTCTCTTTCAGCTTTGTATAGATTTAAACGGTATCTGTCATCATAATATTTCACCGTTTTGGCGCCTTTTTAACCTTCTTTATATAGATTAGCACCTCGAAACTTACGACGCAATCACCTAATCAAACTGAGTTAGTCGCTGCTGTTTAAGTTACGAGATAATTCTCGTAACAATTTTCTTTCCTGTTTCTATTCTCTCGTATAGTTTGTCTGAAAGATTTTGCTGACAACAGGCCTTCCTGTCTTACTCTTTTAATAATTTTTGCTTCCTTATGTGAACCTTCGGTGATAATTAGTGCTTTTTTCATATAGGGTTTTGATGATTCGTATCTCTTTGTATTTTATATCTACGTTTTTCCATTATTTCTAATAGTTAGTTCCATTTTACGTCGTCGAAAGCTTTTTCTAGACCCCCAAATCCTATATATGTCGTTTTATTTTTTGCGTTCATTGTCCAGACCTTATTTATGTGTATCTTATCTCTTATCAGTATGTGCATATGTGATACTTGCACGAATATATTTGTTATATACATGTCCAGGTATCACTTATGATTCACGTCAAAATTTGATAGTTCAGTTGTAATGTTCGCACTCTACGCCATTGTAGTGGAAGTTGAGTTTGTGAAACATCATGCAACAAAACGGAAAAAACAACAAGCATCTATTTGAAATAAACATTCTCTTTCTAACCTTCCAAAAAAAGAAAATGGAATAATCATAAGAAAACAATAGCACAAGTGCTATAGAAACCTTCAAAATCAAGCAGCAATAAAAGCTAAATAAGTTGATACCCAATATAATAACTATGAGAAGCGTTCTGTGTACCACATTTCAAATTTTTTTTATAAAACAATAAATGACGTATATAATACCAAATAAATAGAATATGTTTTTCAAAAAATATATATTTATATTCTGTTCTGGACTGCAATTTAAACCACAATAAAATAACTTTTTAGAAGAAAACCCATCATAAATATTTGACTGAAAATTGTAGACAGAAACATTTATTATAAAATTTTCACATGTCCAGTTAGTTCGTAATATACCAAAATAAGAGCCTCAGTTATTAAACTACACTGTAGCAAAGTGAACCATATATGATTCATGGACGTGATAATATTATTCTGATTGTCCCTCTCTTGTTCCAGATTTCTTTCTAAAGTCGAACTAATCCTCTGTCATCTGTTTGTCTATAACATTTTCTATTCTTCAGTAAATTATTATAATTAACATTTTGGAGGCGTGTGCAATCTATGTTTTTTGAACATACCATGAATAATTTAGAGCTGGCAGCATACACTTCTTTTAAAGATGTTTGCAAACATTTTCTGGGAAATGAAAAGAGTACTACCAATAAGATATCGTGGATAATTTACTAGCAAACTATAAAAATTTAGGATGCCAAATATCGCTCAAAGTTTATTGTTGCTGTCAGATTTAGATTTCTTTCTTGCTAATTTAGGAAAGATCAGTGATGAACAGCAGAAAAGATTACATAAAGATATTTTAGAAATAGAAACAATATCAGAGTAGGTGGGATCCCGTCATGATGAGATATTATTTCTGGTTTCTCATTAGAAAAGGCAACAGTCAACATAAAAGTTTGCTTAAAGTCTGTAAGAATTATACATCCATTTTTACGACAGTTATTCAAAAAGTTGTTTAATTTTGTCGGCTAGTGTAATTAGTATAAATGTTGACATTTCTTAATTGCATTTTCAAATTGTTAACTGTTGGAATTCAGAGTTTCTTAAAACACTTTTTATTTAAAAACCCGTCAGTAATTAACTTAGTTTTAAAATAAAATTTGCTTTATCGTCTTTCAAAAGTAAGTCAAATAACATAAATGTGTCTTTTATGGTATTCACTAGGTTTGTTTTACCCATTTTTGTTTTAATCTTGTAAATACTTCAACTTCATAACGGATTTTATAAATGTGGTGTTTTTTACTTTTGCAACTTGATCTAAATCTTTCATATTTTGTAGTTTACTAATTACTAAAATTAATTTTTAATTGCACAAATTAACATCAATAACATACATTTTCATCAACAGGCACAGCTGCTTCTATGCTGAAGCCATTAGCATACTAAACGCAAAGTGTCACAAATTTATATTAAAAAAAATGTTGGCTTCAATATGCAATTATTTTTAAAATTTGATGCAATAATTGTATAAACATTCCCACGACAATAACTTAATTTTATTTTAGCTAAATATCCACTCTGTTTGATTACTTCATCTGCAAATTACTTTTCTACGTTTTTTCTGTAAGAATATATTTTTTTAGTATTGGAGTCATTATGGTTAAAATACTTTTCAAGAATACGTGGATGTTGTTATATAGGTCACTAAGTTAGTGTAGACTACCGAATTCAACAATTTTGAGGAATTTTAAATGTTTCCGGTTTTAAACTACGTTAATTAGCGGCAAACATAAATAAAAAAAACCGGCTATCTAAATTTTCTACTTAAAGAAAATTTTGGAAAAAATGATAAATGCTATTATGTGTGCTAATTTTTGATTCTTTAAGAATTTGTGGTTGAGTAAATTTTGGAAAAGCCAAGTTAAATTTTTTTCCATCGTTTCATTATTTAAAGCACATGAAACGGTTACGATATACAACTTTAAAGTTACGTAAACATAAAAGAACAGGTTGAAGGTACAACTGGATTGAGATTTTGTCAGTAAATTATTTAAGCTACACCGTTATGACCTCACTAGGAATTTATTAAACAACAATGTTTGAATACACAAATTTCAAATAAAATTTAATGGTTAAATTTGTAACCGTTAGCGATTAGCACTTTGCAAATATTTAAGAATTAGTAGCGAAATTGTCCGGTGTAATTCACAAATTAAAACTGGTGTGCGGATGTAATTACGTTAACAGTGTGTAAAACAAACATAATGTTATGTAGCCATTACCGAATAGTGTCACAGTCAAATGGTCACATTAAACTTTTCACCTCATGACCGAATGAAATTTTAAAAGGTGTACAGTTGAATTTGCATTATTGTTTAATTCATTAATGTGCGTCCTTTGCATCATATTGTTTTAAACGTATCTATACGTAGGCGGGGTCCTTACACCCAACTATTGATTCGATCATTTGAGAATAATGTAAACGAATTCAATGCCAATTTTACTACTACTCTTTCTTTCCATGAAAATTTTATTACGTAACCAACGTAACTTCCCAAAAACATTTTTAGGCTGCAGTTTTACTCACACATATTTTCACTTTACTTCAGTCGAAGAGAAGCAGGAAATGAAAAAGTCGTTGAACTTTGAAGTTGTCTTACCTTTTTAAGGCCTTTGCGCTTCATTGGTAACTTTCTGTTTGTTCCATCAGCCTGCTTAGAATTAGGATAAAAATGTAAATGGTGGTTCGGGCCTTTATGTGTTAATTGCATTAGAAAACATTTTGTGAGAAAATTTGTCTCTTCATTTACATGCGCGTATATCCTTTCAAAGTAAAATAAACCGGCGTGAAGAGAGCAGCTTTACAAGTATGAAACACTTTCACACGCCTATTTAGTTTAACCCAGTCTTTTCGAATAATAGCAAAAAAAGCGTTGCAAAGATTTTGCTTTCTACAATAATTAACTTTCTGCACGACAAACTTCGATGGAAAAATTTCAATTCAACGTTACGACTGTATAAAAATGCGTAAAACGTGATGAGATCTTAAGGAAGTACCTTCGGAAATGCATTTATTTTACAGAGTTTGCAATTATTTATGCGATGTCCAGTTCTCGGTACTTTCTAAATTCTAAAACAGAAATCTAAAAAAAAAACAGTTTATAAATGTTACCCGTTTTAGCGATGGTTCAAGTAAAAGTTGCATGTACAATTCATAAGGAGATTAGCCCTAAGCGAGTTACTTAATCACCTGTTATTTAACTTCATGTAATGAACATGCATTAATATGGAAGTTACATACAACGCATAAGGATTAGATTAAGTTTCGAGTATATTGTCTTCGTATTTATTAAATAAAAATTCTAAGAAAATCGATAATGAAATACAACTTAGATGTGCAATGCACTTGTCGAAAATAGCATTTTTGATTTTAAAGAATTGTCAGGTACAGGGGGGCACACTCAATCGTTCAAGAATAGATCATCAAAACTGTATAACATGATAAAGTCAATAAATAAATGTATGAATTATAAATATAAAAATATAAATAAAATATCCAAAAGGATAATAAACCGATTATATATCTACTAAACATAAATAAACAAAACAAGACACCAACGACGATAAAAATAAATAGAAAATCAAACGGTTTAAAATAGCGAAAAAGATAATGCCTTATATGTACATATTTTTTACATAATAGAAAAAAAGAAGTGATGTCTTATAGGATCTTTCAATAAAAGGAAACAGAATACTTTTCATAAAATGAGAACCAACAAAAAGATGAAAAAGAAGAATCTAGAACAAAAAATGAAAATTGGAACGTCCAGTAAAAGTCTACGAACAAATACGAATAAATATTTAGTTTTTTAAAATTCAGAAAATGGTTAATCTTAGCACTAATTTAATATAATAAAATTGAAATTTGTTAAATGTAAGATGTAGTAAAATAGCAATATTTCGACCTTGAAATTCAAAAGATCGTCATCACTCTAAAAAAAAATGACAAAAGATAACAAGATGTGGAAAAAACTTGGTAAGATATTTTTTAATCATTTAATTCCACATCTTATCTTTTGTATTGTTTTAGTTTGATGATCTTTTGAATTTTAAGAAAGAAAAACTTGTTGAAACTTGTAGAAACGGTAACAAAAATAAATATATAATGCCGTATTTAAATCTGATTGGACGCGATAGAGTTTTGTCAGCTGACGATCAGTGGCGTCGAAAACATCTTTAACATTTTAAAAATCTATACCAGGAAATATCCGATGATCTATTATATAGTGTGGATACTGCTCCAAGACAGAAACTGTGGAAAATCTCAACTTTCAGACATCAAACAAGGATATTTCCTGAGAAAACGGGGCTTATGTACAACAATAAAAGTCAGCAATAAGGCCAATCACCGTAGCTTCATATATTGTAGCGACATCCAGAGGACCTACAAACAAAGCACATACGATGAAAGTGAAAGCGATTATAATCGTTTTTTTTCTAACGAAAATATTTCAGAAGCTCTTAAGAATGTTGCACCAGAAAAAACTTTCGACGATGTGCATCTCAAATTTTTAATAAACTGTGGCAAATGTACTAAAATCTAGATGATTCAGTTCTTTACAAACATGTTGCAAACTTGGAAAATTCTTTAAGAATTTAAACGCTCTACGGCGTTAGCCATGATAAAACCCGGAAAACTCTCCGACAATCCAAACAAGTATAAACCATTTGCTCTACTGCCTGTTATCTATAGATTACTGGGAAAGCTTATTTATAACAAAATCTGCCTATTGAACAGACAGGTTTTCAAGCATAAAGAAACTGTGTAGACTAAATTCTATCACTCACCGCCTATATCGAAACAGAGTTCTAGAAAAAATTCAAAAAATAAACAGCATTCGACACAGTGTGCAGAAAGGGCTTGATCTACAAAATATTTCGTAAAATACCGATAAACGAACAGCACTCCCAATAGGCAACGTGCTACACGATCAGATATTTAAAATACTAATGGGGCACTGATATAAACTCAAGAACAGATTGCCGCAAGGAACAGATCTTTGTCCACTTGCCTTTAGTTTATAAATCACAGGCATGTCGGAAACCAGTTCAAAAAGACTTGACTATATTGATAATTGGGTTATCACTACAAAGTGCAGCTCAATCAAACGCACCTTGAAAATATTAAAATCTGATTTAAAAACAGTAGGAAAATGCTTCCGTAAGAGGCGACTTCATCCTGATGCTGCCAAAACGGAGGTTACTTGCTTCTAGTTAAATAATAAATTAACAAGACAAGAACTCAACATACGTTTTGAAAACCCTTTTCTCGCTCATAATAAAACACTCAAGTATCTAGGTATCTTGATAGAACGCTATCATTTAAAGAGCACAAAAACTCCACTCTACGCTTCTTTCTTCTGCTTTAGACCTCGTATACTCTATAGCTAAATACTACGCTCCAGTTCAGTTAAATAACGCAATGAGAATAACTACTAGTTTAGCCCATTCTACACTAACGCAGTTGCTCTCGATTTATTTGGCTCAAAATTTTGTTTTTCTTCTGTTTTATTTTGATTGTATCGATGCTATAATTTCATTTTCTCAATTAATATCCTGTTAATTAGATACACACTGTATGTATTTACTGATTTCTAACCAATACACATTTATTTTTTGAATATCTGATATTGGTATCATGCACCCGTACCATTTGCGAACCCGCTGCAGACATACTTTTATTTTCTGGAATGCACTTAATGAGAGTGAAACGTTTGCGCCTTAATTGCCCTTTGGAATTTATAATTCCATAGATAGTATAGAGGTTTCACTTGTTTTTTGCGCTTTTCCTTGCAATTTTTCAGCCATTTAGAATAGTTTCTTGTGTTGCATCACTCTGCTCACATCTGTCGTTTACCTATTGCAAGATTACTAAAACGCAGTTTTTGAATTATGGACTCAATAGGTTTAATCAAAGGCACAAATGAAAAGCCATGGGTGTTATATGAAGGGCACAGCTACAGGAAGAAAAAAGGAAATATTTGTTGGATTTACACTAAAGATAAAAAGACTGAAAAATGTAGAGGAGCCTTAATAACTCTTTCAGACTATATCATTGAAAAAACAGTGGAGCATGATTTTGAACCTGATACTGCGGCTACTGTGTTTCATACGATGAAAGGGGTACGAGAGGAGGATGCAGCAGCAAATAATTTATATCAGAAAGAAATGATTCCGTTGTAAAGCTTAGGATATGAACAGGATGTGAACTAATAGTTGACGTTCCTTCATATTCCTGTGTAAAAAGAACTGTACACCGCATCCGTTACGCCAAACTAGGTTCTCTTAAGGGAGCATCCACCGCAATCGATATTCAAATTTTAGAAAAGCAATTAATTATATTTGCATCCCAATATTTTGTTTATAGATAGTACATTTAAAAGTTGCAGCAAGCAATTTACGCAAATATATTCATTCCATGTAGATATTAGAAGTAATATTACGGAAACAAAGATAATTCTGGTAACGTACGTGCTTTTGCCAAATAAGAAAAGAACGACTTACAAGTTATTTGAAATTATCAAAGGAAAACTTCCCAAGTGAGACTCAAGAATCGTTTAATTGGATTTTAAAAAAGGGCCACGATGCTTTCTTTGAAAACCTTGTTCCCTGATGTTCAAATAGGTGGTTGCAACAATCACTTTAATCAAGTTGAATGGAGAAAGGTGCAACAATTAGGTTTCACTGTGGGTTATGAAGAAATTCGGTTACACGTGCGAGTGTGTGCTCCGGAAGACATTGGAGACGCATGGTTTTTAATAATAGAAAATTTTTCAAACTCAGAACTGCAGAAAGTTTTTAATTATTTCGTCAATCAGTGGTTTGTAAAGTGTCATTAATATAAGTATGTAGAGCTGTTTTGGTCAGCAACACAGAACTCCGTAGAAGGTTGGAACTACAGACTGAATACTAGTGTTAGAAAAGAGCATCCTCACGTTTTTGATTTAGTAAGAAGTTTGAAAACAGAAGCTACACATTCTGATGAAAGAATACAGAAAACACTGCAAGAGTACAGAATATCAAACAATAAAAAAAAATGCTTAAAAACTCTTGCTTACGTGCAAAAAGTTTAATAAACCTTGATCGTATGCGTATATATAGTCGAATTAAGTATGTATTTTAAAAAACCGCAAAACTTATAAAAAAAAACTGGTGTGGCCACCACAGGTCTTTCCTATAAGGAATGATGAAGAAATGTATTTCTATAAGGTTATGTTGTCATAAAACCACTTTGAAGTGATATGTTTGTATTAAAAACGATTAGTAAATCGCCAATTAACCAGACTTTTGTGCAATCGGCTATTTATTTTTTCTAAAAAAAAAATCGTCGCAGGCAGGATTCGAACCTAGATTATATAATGGAAATCACTTTGAATTATAATTTAAATATATAATAAACTGTTAGTGTTAGAAAAAAATTTATTTAAAGAAATTGTTAGGATCTTTATAAGAAACTTTAAAAATAATTCGAATAATTTACATTCGTACAAAATTATATAAGAAAAACTGTTCAAAATGGCGGATACACCTACTTCTGGTATCTTTATCAGATCTATCTTTTGGTGAAGCCGAGAGAATATGAAAATCCAGCTCTATATCAAATTTCAAGTTACTAGGACTTTTGGTTCGAGAGTTATCGCGGATACATCGTTACACACAGACAGACATAAACACAGACACCCAAAATTTTTTTGTCAAATATATTTTTTTCTGACTTAGGAGACCTTGAAACGTAAACTTATGCAAAAAAATTTTTTTTTTAATCGTCGCAGGCAGGATTCGAACCTAGATTATATAATGAAATTCACTTTAAATTGTAAATTAAATATCTAATAAACTGTTAATGATAGAAAAATTTTTTATTTGAATAAATTGTTAGGAAGTATTGTCTCGATAAGAAACTATAAAAATAATTCGAATAATTTACATTCGTACAAAATTATATAAGAAAAACTGATAAAAATGGCGGATACACCCACTTCCGGTTCCTTTATCAGACCAGAGAGAATATGAAAAGCCAGCTTCATACCAAATTTCAAGTTACTAGGACTTTTGGTTCAAGAGTTATCTTGGGTACAACGTTACACACAGACACACACACATACAAACGTCCAAAATTTTTTTCTCAAAAATACGTTTTTCTGATTTAAGAGACCTTGAAACGTAAAATTCTTCAAAAAAAACTTTGAAAAAAAATTGCGATCGCTATGCTTTCCATATAGGAAAGTAACAATAAAAAATGTAAACGTACAAAATAAAAAATTAAAACAAAACAATTTTTTTTTTTAAATTAAATACAGACGATATCCAGTGGATGAATAACTTTTAAACACTTCGGTGATTTTACGTTGACAGCCTGTAAAAAGTGTGACGGAAAGCTATTCTTTCTTGCATTCTAAAAACCAAAAAGTACGTCCTCCAAGTTTACCTAATGTTGAGGCTGGTATCATTATTATCATAAATATGATCATTAGGTAGAAATAGCTATGGGCCCGCAAAAAGCACGGATGCGCAAATGTCCCTAATTCGTTATCATTCGGTTATTGTTATCAAAAACCTTAGGTCTCAACGTGATTCTATTAAACGGCGTGCACTGTATTTACTGAAATAACGATAATGTCAAGACAAATTTAATTTTAATATTATAAATAACTAGTATCGTTACTTTATTTGTCACGGTATTACCGAGAGCTCAAAAGCACTGGAAACTCAAATTTCATTACTTTGTTTTACGCGGTGTAGAAAATATTGTAATAGATCTCACCTCAATTTAGGGATAACTTTGTATACCTTTTCGTTTTTGTTGTGCACAATAAAATTCTTTTTTTATAATTGAAATTTTATTTTTGTTTCAAATCAAAAGTACTTTAGAAACAGCAAAATACGTACACGATAAATGACGTTTTATGTGAGACTCAAATTCAACACCTAAATTACTTGGAAAAGAAATTAACGTTCCAACAAACGAATTCAATTTATGTCTAGAAACCAAAGTTTTCAAACCTTTTTCCTCCTTAAATCTACGTTGGAAACTTTTCTTTTGAAGTCAAACCAACGATAAGTAGAACAATGTTGAAATTAATAACAATTTAGAAGTAATTTTTTACGGAAAGAATTAAATGAAATTAAATACAGTATTGGATAGAAAACCGGAAAATGTGCCGAATCTCATCTTTATGTTTGTAAAATTTATTAATTTCATTCCGTTTTTGGACTCGTTTTATTAATTAAAATTCTAATTACTTTAATTATTACGCTACCACAAACATCAACTTCAAGTAAGCAAAAGCGCATTTTTTAAAATTAAAATTTTGCACACTTATGATGAGAATGATATTTTAAAATTTTACTTGTATTACGTTTTTTTTTAATTATTTTTAGTTTACAACTAAAGCGTCGTTTTTCACTTTAATAGTTTTTTTTAATTAAACTTTTATGTTTCGCATTTTATAGACAAGTTTTCTATTCATTGTTTTTACTAAGCTCACACGTCACATGTTTGTCTCACGATATTTTCAATGGTAAGTTATGTAATAATGTTTTCGAAAAATTATAACCAAATTTAGCATTCTTCATTTAAAAAAATTCAAAGTTTTTAATATGCAATTTAACCTTAGGATAAGATCGAAATTCTATACTTTGTAGTAAATGAAAACAAATCGTAATTCTTCTGTTCAAGGATTATAAATTATATGCAATACAGGAAGTGATTCACTATATTGAATGTTTGAGTTGGTCCTTATTCATATAATTATATACCAAAATTGTACGTAAAAGTAAAGTAGATGAAATGTGTTTTATACAAAAAGTAATTTACCCTAAAGAGATAATAAAAAGTACCTAAAGCATTTACCAAAATTCACAGCCGGTACGTATACTCAAGAGGTAATTCTTTTGTCAATATTTTTCCCATTACTCTATTCACCAAACCCACATGAACATGTAAACGTACAAATAAAGTAGATTTATTTAGTTAATTGAAATAAAATATTTTGTTTGTTTTCGTTAAAATTGGACAAGTATTTGCATTCATAAATCAAATTCCATTTACAATCTACCTATGGTTTTTAGTATTTTTCTATAAACACATGTTACGTGATTCCTATTATCTGTACGATCGCTATACTTTTAATCACATATTTTATTCATCGCTCATTGATTTATTCCTAATTGAGCTGTGTTAGTAGTGATTAATTTATGTTTTTACCAATACGATTGTACATTCTCAGCGAAGGCAAAAAGTGTAATGATCGCCTTGATTAATATAGTATACTGTTAACGTAATTAGAAAAAAAAGTTTTCTTCTTATTTATTATTAGTTGAAATACTGTCTCTTTTTCTTTAACGTTTTTACTTATTTCAACTAAATTTGTTACAGAAAGAGCAATAAAACTTTTACAACTGCACAACTTGAACTTTTTTAAGGAACGATTTCCGTAATAAGATTATTTTGCTATAAGTTCGTGTTTAAAAAGGTCTTAGAATTGCTTGTTCGAAACAAAAGTGGAATATTAAAAGCTCTACAGCTGCTTTTATTAAATTTTCGATGCAACCTCTATTGTATCTTCCACAATACGCTTTGTTGCGAAATATTTGGGCAAATTCATTTATTAAACATGCGTTTGCTATCTGAAGAAAATAGTAGATAACGAAGTCAAATTTACGAAAGATCAATTTCAAATTAAACAGTCGTTTTTTAGGTGTTTTACGTACGGTAAGTAACGTAGATAACATTCACAATAGTCACTAAAGTTACTTTACTACCAACGCAACGGCTTGCTTTCTATTAGTAGTCGTCCCAAAGTTTATTGATTCTCTCCAAGTTTGTTGAAAATGGTTCAAAAGAGCTAGAAATCAATAAGTAAGTTAGGTATACTAACCATTAATCTGATTAAATGTATATTCAGCAACAAATAATCTTAAAGACAATGCCACTAATCGGACAAATAACAATAGTCTACAATGAAACATTTAATCAAAATTTTCAGTTTTTATTAACAGATTAAGATTTGTTCATATTGTAAAGATTTTCATTTATCCAAGTTCGTAATTAAAAATACCATTAGGTCTTAGCCTGAATATTTACAAAGACAGAATTTCTATTTTGTTTTTTTTTTACAAAATGCCAAAAATAATTAAAATCTTATACTAATCTAAGTAATTCTAAAACATGACAAATCATCATGAACATTGAGAAAATAATAGTTTGTACCGACGATCAACAAAGATTTAACAATCACAATAACTTGACGGCACGCAACACAAAATACGATAAAATACCTATGTATATGTGTGTCTTCTACTAGAAAACGAAACTCGATTACTAATGAAATCTAAACTAATGCAATTTCCAACTAGCTTATCTACTTATTAGCCAAACGGAAATAATGATAACTTTCCAGAGCGGAGTTGTGATGTATGTATGTATGTAGATAATTGCTCTTCACAGTTCGTGGTTTTTATGAATAAATTCATAATTCATATTAGTGGATGTAATACTCTGACCACAATGTGTAAATGTGTAAATTTACTTTAAACTCACATAGTGTTAGAAAAATTCGAATAAATTCGAAATAACCGAAAAAAGTGAAGGTAGCAAACTTTAATACAAATTAAATCTGTAGATTGCAAACCGTTCCCTCTAACTTACGACAAATTATGCATAGAATAATGTAGAAATATTTAAGCATACATTATTTGTTTTCAAACAATTTAATGTACCTTGATAAAAAATAGATATTTGTTTATTATTTACGAGAGAAACTGTGCGTCAATAACGTTTGAAGAATGTTCAAGTAATATAAATACTAATTATAATTTATAAATGTCATACCAATAATAAACTAAACGAAAGTGTAAAACAATTTATAATTCCTAAAGAATTGCACACAATTTTTTATTAAAAAAATATGGCACGTAAAAAATTCAGCAAAAGACGAAAGAAAATGGTGAATCTGACAGCAAATATCTTATATAAGCTGCAATCTGTGTTGTACCCATAAAATAAAAGCAGTTAACTAATATTGACATTTTTGGTAGATTGCCTCAATTAATTTTTAACACATAGATCAAAAGTTTTTTGAACAAGTAAGAAACTGAACAGGTTGGCTAAACGTAGCAAAATGATTAAGTTATCATGGTTTTGGAATTATGACAATAATTGTAAAATTTTGCTATTTTTTTTTCATGAAAGTAAGATTACACTCTTAGGTCACTCGATCACTATTTTGATCGAGTGACCTGTTCGATGAACAAAAAGGAGAGATGTTTGAGATTCTAAAAAATGGAACACGCTGATTAGAAATGCAAAATATTATTCAACTATCTTTGTTTGTACAATTCAAGTCATATAGAAGAGTTGTTCAATTTCTATTTTTTCATATCTGATCTGAAGAGTGTACAGCAAACATGAATATAAAACATAAAAATTTAATTGTCAAAAAACTGGACTCTATGCCATTTCTTAGGCTTGTTTAAATCACACACTAAATTCAGTAGGTAATGATGATGAATCCCCGTAATATAGAAAATCGACCCTGGTGTGTCATGAATGAACAAATATAGATAATTTAAATAAAATTTCAGCAAACCATGAGTGTAAGTAGATATATCTCTTCCGATTTCTTTATTTTTAAACTATTTGCACTATCCTATTACGCCAATCACTTAAACTAGTAAAGTTGTTTTTATAGAACTGATATTTCTTCTTCTTCTTCTTCTTCTTCTTCTGTATTAAACAGACTAATTACAATTATTTGCTTTACATTAAAATTGTTGATGTGTGATTTTTTAATTGACTTATTGGTTATCAGCCCTTTCTGCACATATAATACATCGGTTAGCATTGTTGCAACAAAATCACTTCTGTACTCTAACTTTGATGAACTCGAGGCATGGAATCAATTACATATTAAAGATTTTAATCATTGGTTCGATAACCTTATGCACAATACCCCATTCGGCTCTGACTTACAGAGTCAGCACTATTAACTGCTTAGCCTGAACCTGAAGGAGGACTTCGTCTTGACAATTGTCTTCCCAGTGAAATAACAAACGCTTTACGTGTCTCTTTGCCTGTTATATCGCTTCAATATTTTTTATATAATATCAATTTTTTTTATCTTAAATCACTTTTACCAAAAATCATAAGTTGTTTTGATTCTGTGTTCTGCTCACAGAGTCTGAAAGAGTTTTGGATTTTAGTTGCGGCATAATTCTAAATAATGCACTATTGCAATGATACATTGCCTCGACGAATTCTTTTTGATTATCGATGCAGAAAATATCGAACATCATCACCATGTAATATACGCAAAAACCGCAAAAGTAAAAATTACTGTATTTAAAATAGCTCAAAAATTATACCGATACTACAGTTATAAACGCACGGACACTACACTAACAGACAACTCCAAGTAAATTACGTGAGTATAATCATTATACACAATTTCAAACAGAAGAAATATACTGTTTTTGATGGTAGTGGAAAGCATATCCAGGTTTGCCAAAAGATTTTTTATAATATCTTTGACCTAAGTCATAAAGACACTACGTACACTAAGAAAGGTACAAAAACAAAAAAGTGTTTTCCAGAACTACGCCAAGTCAAAGATCCTTTTCAAAGCAATCTTCGAGATAAAGATCACCACGGTACAAAAAAAACCGACAAAAGAATTCTTAAGTCCAGATCTAAACAAACACAGCATCTTCTTGGCCTACAAGTTCCCCATACTTATAAGTGTTATCCAAAAGTATATCAGTCAGTTAATTCTATTAAACAATCCACTGAGAAAACAAGAAACGCAAAAACTGGAGTTGCATCATCTAAGCTCAAGAACGCAAGAGTCAAATACTGACATTGCAAAAGCACAAGAAATAGATAGCGACTATAATCTTATTTCAATAGATTTCGAAGTACTTTTTATTCCTACCCTAACGCATTCTATGCTTTATAGTCGGCAGCTATCACGTTTTAACTTTCCCATCCACATTTTCGTAATAGAAAAAAATTGGTAAATTAAATTGATAACTGTATTGAACAAATAAAAATAAAATTATTTTTATGTTAATAATTTATCTAGTTTTCAAAAATATCTACAAAACTGCAAAAAATTCTTGTAAGTCGCTTTTCGTTTCTTGCTTGCGATAGAAATTTTGCACTAAATGAAAAACAAAAGTGTGTCACAAAAAATTACACCACCGACAATATCGGAAAGATGATAGCACAGGTACGTCATGAAAAACTTTTCAATGTACTATACATGCAGAAAAACAATTTTAGAGATTGTTATAACATGGCAAAGGAATATCTAAATACGTCTAAAATAAAAATTTCTCGAGTACCTTGCATTAAAATTGAACAAGGACAAGAAACCTTCGTAAAAACCAAGAATTTTTTTTCTGAATTGGAGGATTGGATCATTTGTAATGCCCTAAAGAAAGAAAAACGATCGACTGACATTCCATTTGCAATTTTACGATCTGGTTTGTATAAACCAT
The DNA here is from genome assembly GCA_035610365.1 of Aquatica leii. Classification (NCBI taxonomy): domain Eukaryota; kingdom Metazoa; phylum Arthropoda; class Insecta; order Coleoptera; family Lampyridae; genus Aquatica; species Aquatica leii. Next base: position 69,247,585 of record CM069436.1, read on the forward strand.
AGTATTTCAGTCGAGAAGTTAAAAAATCTAGAAGTCATGATCCTCTACATTCCTCTACAATATTTTCCTTTTTATTACAGTTTCATATAAGGAATACAATCAAAGTAAAATGTTTCTATGGTGTTCTAGTTGATGGCACTTAGAACCTTCTAGTAATTTTCAGTTTAGGCGTTGATTGAAATGTTCTTAAAGATAGTCAACTCATGTAAAGAGAAGTTCATTAATGTGGTCAACACTTCAACTATAGTAGTTCAATTTCAGCCACAGATTAGAGGTGGCGCATTGGACGCTGATGCTACGTTGCCATATGATAAAATGAGAAACATGTTTTTAATAAGAAGTAAATATAAGGACTAACGGTTACCGATAATCTTGCATTTTACGTTACTTTAATCTCACAAGAAGGTATTGTTATACATGATGCATGAAGAGAGAGTATTGGACACTTGCGATCGATATAAAAATTAAACACGAAAAAACCATACCGATATTAGAAAATAAACCAATAATAAGCTGTTGTAACAACCGATATTTGTCTACAAAAGAGTAGTTATTTAAAAGACAAAAAATGTTATACACCCATACCTCGGCTATACGGTCGCTCTTTATACGGCATTTCGCTATAACGGCTCTATTCAATGAAGGCACGTTTTCGATTTATGGCCTAAAATGTTTCGCTATAACTTTTTTTCTATGTCGATATATCTACATGTTGCCAATCTTGCGCAAGCGCAATCTCGATGCACACTCTTTTCTATTTCCCCTTGTTTACGAGCGTTATTCAGTGTGTGCTCATAAAGCGGCTGGTTTAGACTACTGATTGTTACACATTTCACAATTAGGGACATTTTTGGTACGTAAGTACATATGCATGTATGTACAAATAAAAAATGTTTAATATGTATTTTTTTTATTAAACATATTTATAATTTCATTATGTTTTAGACAAAATGCCACCGAAACGATTATTGACTTCGGAAACTGATAAAAGCAGATGCCGAAAATCAGTAACGCTAGAAACTAAATTTGAAAATGAAAGGTGAAGCAGCTAACGCTAACCTGAACAAGTGTTTAACGTAGACGAAACAGGGCTTTATTGGAAGCGAATGCGTGACCGCACTTACATTTCAAAAACCGAAAAATCTGCGCCTGGTTATAAGGTGTCTAAGGAACGATTAACTTTGCTGCCTAGTGCAAATACCGCGGGTGATTTTAAAACCACTTTTAATATATTTGTCCAAAAATCCAAGGACCCTTAAAGGACTAAATAAAAATCAATTACCCGTCATATGGAGATCCAACAAGAAAGCTTAGATGACTAAAGCTACTTTTGAGGATTGGTTCAAAAATCATTTTTGTACAGAAGTGAAAAAATATTTGCGAAACAATAACTTAAACAACAAAGCTTTGTTAATTTTGGATAATTCTCCAGGGCATTCTACTAAGTTATCCGAACTATCTATGATTGAGGCAAAAGATTTTGGATCTAGCGCATGATGTCGGCTTTGAAGGTTTAAACGAACGTGATGTGCTTGATCTACTTGAATCTGATAGCGAACCCCTTTCATATGGGAAACTCATTCAGTTGCAAGCAGAACCGGCACTTGATCAAGAGGCAGAGCCTGTTGTATCCAAACAGCTAACATAAAAAAAATTGTCGAAAACTTTTTCCTATTTTGAACAAGGAATAAACATCCTCTTTGAAAACGATCCTGACGTCGAACGTAGCGCTAAAGTTTCTCGAGGAATTAACTCAGCCATTAGCTGTTATATATCACTGAAGAACGAAATAGACAAGAAGGCAAGACAAACAATGTTGGACAATTTTTTTAAGCCAGGCCCATTCTTACCAGCGAAAAATGATGACGACAGTGATCTGCAGGTTACCATTCATCATCTTCAGATTAAAGTCATTTAAACAAAAAATTGTATGCATACGTGCACATATTTTATGTAACATGAAGTTGTTTCATTTTTGTTTATAGATTATTGTTGGTTTTTGGAGTCTGTTATTATTTTCTGTACAAATGTATGTACTTGTTATGTATGTTTTTTTGATTTAAATGAAATAAAAAGATCAAATGCATTTTAAATGATAAACCATGTTACATATTTAAAAAAATTGGAACCGATCCCATTGAATTTGTATGAATTTGTATTAGAATAATTGATTTCTTATACGGCTTTTCGGTTTGCGGCCAAGTTTCATGAAACGTATCTAATCCGTAAAGCGAGTTATGAGTGTATATATAATAGAGTATTTTATTTATATTAACAATGCTTATTAAAATAATTGGGAATTTTCAAAAGTGTCACAAATGACCGGTTTTACTGCAATAAGTTAAAAATAATGTAATCGTAATTTAAGAATTTTTTTGTATTGCTTGTTGAAAATTAAAATTTCATAACCGTAAATTACCTCTTATGAACAGTAACAAAATCAAGAAATATAATTTTACCTGAGATATCAACGACAAAGGATAGTTTCTTTTTATCTTTTTAAAAACCTGTAATATTTTTTATGTTTATCTTATCGTGTCTTCTTTATTTAATACAGGTATTTAGAGAAACGTGTGTTTGTTTTATGCTTTAGATATGTGTATTTTATGTAATATCTGTTTTATTTGTTTGGCACTTGGACCATTTTAATTTCTACTGTTCAATTGTGATGAGTTTTCTGGATCTGGAAATCAAGAATCTAATGTTGATAAACTGTAGATTGATAGGCTTGACAGACGCTACAATGTTTCTGAAGAAAATTTTTTCCTTTTGCATTTGCTAACCGCATATATCGAGCCACGATATTTACATTTGGATTTGAAGAAATACCAACATTTATTAGATTTAACAATAAAAGATGTCATGATAACATTTAGAAACTGATAAATTAATACTGATATTTTACGTGTTTTTCAAGTAAATTTGCAAAATATGATTTGAACATTTTTTGGCATTGCGAATCTAAACCTTGCTTTGTGATGGTTTAGTTTACGTTGGTCGCTAACCTGAGGCTTCTACACCTAAGAATCTGGGAATTGGAATAGTACACACTTTACGTAGTAGTTATAATTCTGGTTTGAATCTAACAATTTCTAATTTCTTTACTAGTGTTTCATTGGCAGACTACCTTGAGAAAAAAATATTACAAGTAGTAATTGTTTTAATCCCAATAGGAGGTCGTGTGGTGGGCAACAACACAATTGGGTCAATTCGATCATTGTAAGCAGTTGCAGGTCAAAATTTCATTGTAATTATTGCACAGGATAACTTGGTCCGAAGAAGCAGACACATTTTAGTCTGCGAAACGTCGCCAGTAACAATATCCAAAGCAAATTAATTTGTTGCCCACCACACGACCTCCTATTGGGATTAAAACAATTACTACTTGGAAAAACACAAGGAGGATAATTAATATAGAAGTACGCTACGCCAAAATAAGCGAGGCATTTCAAAAAAGATAAAACTATTGAATTTTTTTAGTTACATCTTTATTTGGTTTTAGAAACATGGTACGCATGGTAAATTAAAAAAACAAACGCGTAAGTATGCATCATGCACATGTAAAAGACAAAGTAAGCCATGATCTATGTGATGTTACAGCACTAAATGCATTTAGTTACTAAAAATGTAATTTACAAACACAAAATCTTTCTAAAAGATTTAAGTTAAAGGATAACACGCTGATGGGACCTTCTCACAACAAATGTATTAGCATAATATAATATTACAAACAAAAATATTCAAAAGATACAACATCTATACAGAGTTTTTCAAAATACTTGAACCGGTTAAATTTGGCATCAGTAATCTGTTCTGTTACTTTATACTGTTGAAGTATGTAACATATTTAGAAAAATCTGACATAAAATCCTTACTTCAATCAATCAATTTCAAATGTTTAATTGTAAACTAATTCTTATTGCCTGTATAATCCTGTTATTAATCATAAAACAAAATATTTATTTAATTTATATTTAAATCGCTATAAGTTAATAAAGCTGAAATATTTTAAGCGTCTTTCCTAATTGTAAAGTGGTTAATAAAGCTCATGTATTGATCTTTTTAAATTCGGCTTATATTGAAGATTATAAAACATAAAAATTCATTTTCTTAATTTTGATGTTAATTATCTTTAATCAAAAAATCTATTTTTGAACAGTAATCTAATAATATTCAGTTTGATAACGGATCTTCGTTCCACATTCCAGAAAAAAATATGTTCTGCGAATGTATGAAAAAAGCTCATCTATTGATTCTAATTTTAAATTCCACTGCGTTGAATTGTTAGAATGAATGCAACGCAAATAATCTTTTGTGAAGAAACTAGAAAATACATTATGGCACAGGTAGAATTATGTAACGCCACCAACGGTTTTGTACGACCTCGCCTTTGTATGCTTTCAGCTAATATGTACGAACTACCTAAAGGCCATAATTCAAAAAAAAAAAACTTTGTTATTTACAAGAATCACCCCACGCGCACACCTGTAGAACTAAATAGAAAGAACGGGGAAAGTAAATGATTACAACCAATCAACTTACTTTACATAATTAATAATGTAACGACCGTAAAATAGGTAAATATCGTCGTAAACTTGAAGCAAAAAAATATTTGTTGAATATAATCAAGTGAGTGAATTCAAATAACTTTTTTTTTCAATAATGCATAAAACAAACGTTTATTCACCTTTTTGTTTGTATTACTGTGTTTATTGATTAAATAATGAGGAATTAATCCGGTAGAAGAAATCATGGGATGGTTTAGACGCGGATAGAAAAATAGAAACAATAGGAGTTGTTTACCTTCAATCGTTTAGTTACGCAAATAAACGTGCTTGGTTTTTTGGCACCATTAAAAACCTCATAAATTATTAATAAATTGCTGACTCTAAATCACGATGCATTAAGCATAAATAAGATAAATACAAAATGATGGGAAGCGTCAAATGATCAAAATTACGAGAAGCTCCCCTGCATTTACTACAATAAGCACCTACGGTTACGCTATATTATCTATTCTTAGACGACGTGTCATACGCATATTTATTCCCATCAATATAACAATCAATTTATTATTATTATTACAAATGAAAGAGTGGTTTTGAATAGTTTAACGCAATTAAAATATCATTGTTTATGTATGACTAGTTGCTATTAATAGTAAATTGCAACATGAAAAATTTTGCCTTAAGCTAGTATCTTAATGTATGTTTTCTTTATTACAACTTTTACTTATATTCAAATGCTAGTTACACTTCAACATTCCTAAAATTCTTATAGTGCGTGCGAAAAAGGCGATAGCGTTGATGAAGGTGTTTATTAGGAGTGACAGACACTTACATGGGTATTACAATGTCTTGTTTAATTTAACTCCTTACCGATTCGGGTTGTTAATTAATTTAATTGCTGAACCTCTGTTATCCTAAGGCGTTCTTGGAGAAGACACTCGATTGGCTACTATACAAAGGTAGAAAAAGTAATTGGCGTATTGCCAAGATATCACTGACCTACAGCAACAGAATATTTGAATTGGAGTCTTGCCATAAAAATAGATACGTTCAAAGAAAGAAAAGTATTCCAATGTATAACTGTAACAGAATTCCGTAGTAGCACCTTCGTTTTAATTTATAGTTTATATTTAAAAAAAACATCACTATATATGCACAACCAATTCTTTAAGAAAAAAGCACCCCAAAACCATTGTTTATTTTATAAACAAGAAATAGCTGCATAGAAACCTGTTACTGTTACCTGTTAGCTTTTCTATTTTGTGTAATTTCATGATTTTTGTTTATTGCTATGCAACGATAAAGCTTTCGTATACGAATCTTACTGATGAAAAAATTATATACACCGTGTCTAAAGTTAAACGTTCGCCACTGCTATCTCCGTTATTATTGGAGCTACAAGGTCGGTTAGATCTGCTGATTACAATGATGACAACAGAACAACAATTGAACGCCCCGTTTTCGAGATATTTACAAAAACAACATTTTTTTTAAATAACACCCTCTATATTTTTACACGTATTGAAAGAAAATTTAATTTTGAACAAATATAATCACTCTAAACTTAGAAATAAACGAATAATAAAGCACTTAAGAAAGCTATGAATGACGCGTTAGATGCATTATATCTCTCAATAGTTGTTTCTCAATGTTTTTGTTTGTAGCAGTATTAAAATGCCTTTCACTCATTTACAAACTTTACATGCTTAAGGTATATCTGGTGTGCAGAATGAATTCTGCAAATGCACTACAGTATTACCAGATTAGATTTCTGAATCGTCAAGCACCAAATGTACAGTATTTCCTGAAATTATACAAACAATAAAGCTACATTTCAGAAAACAAGAAAAAGCAAGCCTTTTATTACAATTACGATTAGAGACGCTATCGTCGAGTTGGATGTGAAAAAGAGCGCAAATCAAACGATTCTACAAAAACTTAACTCCATTCCTATAAACTGAAAAGGGTGCACACTTTAATAGCTGAAGATTCATCAAAAAAAGTTCTCTTTTTGTAACTGGTTACTAAATTTTTATAATCAACGTCTAGTAACTTCAAATTTATTTTATGATCTGACGAATCTAATTTTTCGGAATCAGGTAGATCCGTGCAACAAATACATCTGATCAATCTAACTTTTCCACTTCAAGAATGTGCACAATCACAAAACACAATCAACATTACTAGAGCAGAGCAAATCCTCTTAAATTATTGGTCCCGTTTTCTATCACGGGAATTTGACTAAAGAGAGATTTGCCGCGTTATTAGAACCAATTACTAATAATTTTCTGGAGAAGACTCCATTGATTACTTACCCACATGTTCACTTTCAACAGGATAAAGCACCTGCTCATTATTATTTTGAGTGTTAACTTATTGACAAAAATCTTTGGTCGTCAATGGATAGGTACAAACGGTCCAATTCGTTGATTGCATGGTCGGCGAATTCAACGTCTTTAAATTTTCATCATTTGGGATTTTTAAAAAAATGAGATGTTCAAACAACGGTATCCAAATGTGAACAAGATAGAGAACGCAATTACACACACTTTACATAACATTGATGGAAGAACTCTTCTCAAAGTGACAAGAAGTGTTATCGGGCAAGCTCAAAATGTGTCGAGCAAGAACGGAATGCGTTTGAACATTTATTTCCATAGAGATGTAAGATATCTAATTATTATTTTGTATGACGTTGTTTTGTGAAATACTTTAAACTTTCCGTTTGTTCACATTTCTTGTTTTTTTAAAAATGTACCTACAGCTTCATTGTTTCTGAATTGTTTGTGTAATCTCAAACAATATTGTACATTTGGTCTTAATTGGTAAAGTTGTAGTACTTCTACAGTTTTTTTTCTGCACATTGAAATATGTCAAATTTTGTCCTATGTAAGTTTTGTAATATTTGACATTAAAAGTTTAAATGCTTATTCGTTCATTTTTAAGTTTAAGGTGATTATGTATTAAAAATTTTTTGTTCAACTTTTGAAATCTGTAAAAATATACAGGGGTGTTCTATTTAAAAATCCGCTGTTTTTGTAAATAATCCAAAAGACAATACGTTCAATTGTTGTTCAGCGTATAAAATTACATTAGTTTGCTTATTTAACCGATCTTCTAGCTCTAATAATAACGGAGATAGCAATGGTGAACTTTTAACTTTAGACACGGTGTATAATAAGTACATACGTTTTCCATTGCTAATAAACGAGTATTTATAAGCATTGTTTGTCGATATTTAAGTATAATTCAAACATTTGCGCCAGTAACTATTAAAAAGCAAGTATTTGTCATAGTACATGAAAAACTTAAGACTTTCTTATTTTTTTTTATTTTTGAATGTGAGTTCTTCTATACTTCATGTCACCCAGGTTATGACACCAACAGCCTCAAAAAAATAGCCTTTCTATAAATGAAACTAAGAGTACATGTATATTTTTCTTACGTAACATATTTTTATTCATGCAATGTCTGTAGTTTAGCCAATATACAGGGTGCGCATAAATTGACGAAAAAGCTACCCGCTACGACATTTCTTCGTTCAATTCTAAACCGAAAATCTTAATGTTAAATTGTATTCTGCTTTGCATGTCTTCAGGAACTACTTAAAAGAAACATACATTTGGCAACACTGTAAAGTAGCATACGAATGTAATACCTGACGTTGCTATTTTCTTTATTTCAATCTCCAAAAGCATTTTACTCGTCATTGGTAGCACGTTTCAAATTCTACACTTTACGCAATATATGATTTTGCTCTTCAATTTATTTACTGTCAGAATAATACTTAGGTAAGGTAAGGTGGAGAAAGTGCGTTTTTGGGGCAAGTGCGACCCATGCCAATATTAGCGTTTTGAAAGGAATTACGGGTATCGCCATCTAATAGATGTTAGCTTAACTCCAAACTACATTAGTGAGTTCCTAAATTAAATATATACCTTGATTATGATTGATGTAATCAGTCGTCACATAACGCCACTGCAGAGTAAGCACGGCGATTGCATTCTGCTATTATTTAGAGAATTTTTTGTAATAGAACGGTACTGTTTATTGTATATGGATAATCGTTGTGTGGTTTTTACGTGGTAAGTGTTATTTTTCCTAAATCTCTTGTAGTTGTTTGTTTAATAGACAGGTCGCTCTTTCTTCCCTGAGGTTGGGGTAAGAGCGACTCAATGTTTCTGGGAAAATGCGTCTTTTAGTCTCTCTTGTCCTTAAAAAACTTAATCTTATCACGTATTACTTTTTAAATTTAATGTGTAAGTAATATGGTGCAAAAGTATATAAGAAAGTCAAATAGAACTTCGTCTTATTCCAAAAGAAACTTATTAACCGCTATCAAAAAAATAAAAGCTCGTAGAATTAGAACATACAGGGCTAGCTAAATTTATAAAATTCCTAAAACTACATTTGTCGATTATTTGAAACAACACTGTGGGAAGAAGTTTTCTTCGTTTGGTCGACCGCAAGCAATTTCGCAGGCGGATGAAAAAAATTAGCTAAGTGCCTTTGTTACATGGATTTGGTTTACCAAAAAAAAAGTTCTTCTTCTTGTGGGTGAATATGTTACGTCAAATTCAATCGTAACTGTATTTAAGAACGGCGCATCTTCTGAAGATTGGTGTTTGGGGTTTAAAAAGCGTAACAAATTTGTCATTGTTTTTCTCTATATTAAAAGAAACCATCGATAGTTTGGATTTACAAGAGAAGCCATCGCAAGTATGGAATCTTGATGAAACATTATTCTGTACTGACCCATTAAAAACAAGAATGGTGAGAAAAAAAGGAGTAGCGTCTACTAGAACAACCAGCTTACTGGGTAGGGATAACATAACTGTTAATTTAGCATACAGTGCTGGTGGTGGTAATGTTCCACCGCCTGTTATATTCAAGGGGAAGAATATAAGGGATCAGTGGACTGCACGAGAAACCGCAAACTTTCCAGAGACATCATATGCAGCAACGAATTACTTTAAGACATCATTAATAGAAAATACACCACATTATATAAATGACAAAAATGCAAATGAAAATGAACCAAGTACCTCGCAAACCAATAAAGTAAGTTTTGAGACATTGATGCTGCGTACAAGAAAACAGAGTCACTTAGAGGCACCAAAGAAAAAGAACAGTGTGGCATTTAATGCAGAAATTGTACTAGGAGAAGTAGTTTTACCAAGATTACGTGAGCAAGAGAAACTGAAGACAGATAAAGAACCAAAGAAAGGCAAAGCAATTAAGAAAATAACAAACAGAAAAAAATTGGAAATATGTTCTGCAAACTGTAAAAACCTACACCTATAGAGACGATTTTGTTGGTTATTCATTTCGGTATGAGCTCTTGCTCCGTATTGCTTTCTTAACAGTTTCAATACGAAACCTGAACCGAAAACGCACTTATCCCACTTTGCGGATCAAGTGCGACCTATAAAGTACAAAAACAGTTTATTTTTGTAAATTACGTTATCAAAAAATTTAAACAACCAACTTGACACATCACTTTAAATACTTAGTAGATTACTATATTTCAGTTGGAAATGTCTAAGTTAAAATGGCAGTGTTTATAAATATTTAACCATTAATTATACAACTTTTAGCTCGCAGTTGCAACTTACCTTACATTCAATCAATTAATTAAGAATTTATTTTGCAAATGGATTTTTTAAAATTTTATTTGATAGCAAGTCAATGAAGCTAACCTCTACAAAATTGAAATTTGTCTGGATTACTCGTTCAAGTCTTTCTAGTGTAATTTTTATTACCCCTACGTTAATTCTTTCTGTAACGTGCTCAACGTCTTGAGGAAGCGTTCCAAACACTCTCTTTAATAAAATCTCAACAAAAAAAGTCTAGAGGATTGATATCGGGAGATCTCGTAGGCCATGAAATGGGATCACCTATTCGGGAAGTGTTCTTCCAACCACTCTTTTACACTACCAACAAAGTGAGCTGAACCTCTATTGTGCGTGTAAATCATGTTATGGCGTATGTTCAACAGCATCTCGTCAATAACTTGTTCCAATACATTAAGGTGTCCATCGACATTAAGACGATTTGGTAGATAAATTGGCCCAAAGACCTTGTGATTTATTATGCCCAGCAAAACGTTAATGGAAAACCTTCTTTGGTGACGATATTCTATAGTCATGCGCAATGGCGCTAAGTATCTTTGTGTACAGCGTCTAGAATTTGTTCTCTAGTTGTCGACCAGTATTAGCGTTTTTTGTGATAAACGAACCAATTCCTCGAAGTCCTTGATCCAGTTTTCAAAATGTATTTTTTCTAGGTTGTCTTCGGTTTGGAAAATTATGCCATACTCGTTTGGGGCCGCGTTAGCATTTTCATTACAGAAACCGTACACCAGGTACATATTGGCATATTCATTGAATGTAAAAACCATTACAAATCATCGCAAAACAATAACAAAGACCGCAAAAAACACAGAACCACAAGAACTAATCAAAAGTACCTACACAAAAAATCACAAAAAACAAAGGTTATACAAAAATGAAACAAAAAAGTCGAATTGGATACATAAACCTCAAATTTTACAAAATCTGTTCAAATCGTATTAGAATAGACATTGCCAAATGTGTTTTTCGTAAAAATATGGTAATAAAGAAATGTTAAAAACAAATTTTAAAGTCGAAAAAGGAATCACGTTTAGATTGTGATTTGTATTTCACTCAGATAATTTAATGTGAAAAAATTATAATGTCTCAAAGTTTTGTTCTAGTCAAAAGCCCAAAAGCGAGTGCTCTAACAGTTGTTGAAAAAATTATTGTTTTAAATGACTCGGTAGTGTATCGAAATCCGATAAACACCATTGATAGAATTGTATTACTATGATCAACGATGTAAGTCAATCGTATATCGCCTGATAAAAGAATGAAACATTGGTGATGTTGATGAGCCCCAAGGGTGAGCCCAATCCCAGTATTGGAAGAAGTAAAATAAACAGTTCATAAAGTTTATTTTATGAACAAAATTCCAACATTGAATAAAATTTTGTCTGCAATAAAAAAAGGCAACAGTTTGCTGAGGGTGTCTAATTGACAATAAAGTTTTTTTTAGGCAACTTATTGGAAAGTGTAGTGTGAAAAGCAAAATTAAAATAAACGACTTGTTACTTTTATAAAAAAAAGTTACATACAAATACGAAATTGAATAAAAATTAAGGCAATAAGTATTTTAAAAAAGGAATTATTAGTCGCGAAGAAGTAAAAAACAAGTAGTTTTGATCCATTGAATTGTCACAAAAAAAACATAAGAAAAACATTAAGAAATGCACTTTTGGAATTTTTAAAAAAGATCATATTAACATTCCTACCATTATGAAAACCCGTCTTAGGAAAAAATATGTAAATACGCAAAAAATGATATTCAGGGATAGATATAGTCAAAAACTGTCTAAAAAATGCATGTTAGTAAATATGCCGTCAACAAAACAAAAGACTTTCTGAAATGGTTAATTATATTTCATCTTCTTTTTCCAGATTTCGTTTCTTTAAAATCTATTGCGTAGTATTTTTTATTTTAGTATTTTTGTCGTAGGACTCAGATGTCTAATTCTCGTGCCATTTTTTGGCAAACATCTTGGTAGTCCTCATGTATTTAGTTTTGCAGTCAATAAACAGCTATTATTGTTACGTCACTACGTCCTGAATCTTGAATTGTTTTCTTACGTCTTAATCATCTCTTCGGTCACGTAATGTGTTTCTAGTAATTCTTCTTAGATAGCTCATCTTGGCTGTTGTAAGCTGTCGTTTTTCGCTGTCTTTCTCGTTTTTGTGTAATCCGCGTCATTGTAGATCAAATGCACGTCTTGTATATCTTAGTTTTTACTCTAAAGCGATACACCTCGTTAACCTAACCTAAAACGCAAATTCAAACAACTCTTGAATGAATAGAAAACGGTATGCTGCGTTCAAAATGCTATGTACCAGCAATATCAAATAAAGATATTTTTATTATTATTGCTTGTGTCAGTTTCTTTTTAAAACACTTTATTCGATATTAATTTAATTAATTTAGAGAACAACGCAATTGCTAAAATTTTTAATTAGCGCTAAAAATTTGAAATTTCCTGTAATAACAAATCTTATCATATTTAAAAAAACCACAAAACATATCGATTATTTCAGTTTCACTGATAAATATTATTTTGCATCAATAGCTCATAGCATTTAACAAAAATTAATTTTATCCAACTATGATAAAGTATCAGAAATATTTTTATCAACGATTTTTTACAAAAGAAAAATTAATAGGTTTATCTTAATGTTATCACATCTGCGTTAAGACAAATCTGAAACGTGCGTTTAATGAAAGAATGTTGATCCGCTTTAATATATAAGATCTTAAAATACTTAAGGAGTGTCTGACAATGCTTAGTTTCTGTTTAAGCTTTTCTCCCACTTTTTCTGTTTACTGTGTCCGCTGTGTGACCACGGTGGCCCTGCAAATAAATTTTAGTTTATGTTCCACTTGAGGACTACAGCCGACACGTGATAATGGTTCATAAAAATTTGCCTCACTTTCCAATATTTAATTTGACATAAAGTTACAAAGAACATAATTGCTTGTAAACCATTTAAACTACTTTGTGTACACCGTTGAAACAAATTAGACAATATTTGGGTTTACCCTCACATCTGACGCAATCACTATCATTTTCCAACCTTCGCACTACCAAGAAGCTTCATAAACGTTTGTTTCCTCAATCTAGTGTCATTAGTTGATTCTTTCGGTGTTTCAACTTCTTCTGTTTCGCCACTGTTTAGCAACTTTCTAACTATAGCTTCTCTAAATTTCAACTGATCCTGATCCGTTATTGCTTTATAAAAAACTGGCATTAACAGTAGCAGTGCCCAATATCAACTCCAGTGATACTCTCTTGTCGTCAAGATCAACAAATACCTTTCGAATACCATGCGTGGTTTTTTAGTTACCTTTATGTGTACTTTAATTACAACAGTCTTGCTCTGCTGTTTAGTTGACAGCATTAAGACATTTATTTTGTTTTTCCATTTTTTTTAATAATAACTTTCAAGTTTATTACTAATATTTATCACGGTTTTTGTAGACACGGCTTGCATGCTATCTGTCTTCTTTCTTTCATAAATTTATAATTGTAAGTCATTCTTCGTTACACAGCTTGAACATCTTAACTACGTATTATTGAGTTTTTCAGGGTTGATAGGGTATGTGAAAAGGATCGTTTTTGCTAATACACTTGGTACCGCAGACTTAAGATGACAGCACAAATCTAACGCGTTTGTCGATATATGTCAAATAATTGTTGTTTAGCTCGTTATTCAAAAGTTTTCGGTGACTTACTTGTAAACTCAGCTTGCTGCCGTGTTGTGTTTTTGTTGTTGTTGTTGCGTTAACGTGAAAAATGCATAGATAGGCAACTACCAAACGCCCACACGTTTGGGGCTGTTGATCAACCTCTTGTCTTTTGAAAGACAACATCATGACCGCCGCCCACAATTATGAATTCGACAACCTGCATTCAATGAGTCGGTTTGAGGAGAATCTGTCAACCAGTACGCGCGCTCTAGCTAAAAAACTATATGTCAGCCCACCATACAGTATGACAAATTGTCCACGAAAATTTACAACATCCATTCAAATTAAAAAAAGATTAATCAGTCGCTTCAGAGGACTTTCCGCATCGCCAGCGATATTATCAGTAGTTTTTACGACAGATTGTAAACACGTCTGACCACCCGTTGTTTACTGATGGCTACATTCAAAAAGGAAGAAATTATTAATTCGAGAAATACTCATGTTTGAGCCACAGAGACTCCATACACGACAGAAGAACTCAACAATCAACATAAATTCTCTGTAAACGTGTAGTCCGGGATTGTGGGAACTTATTTGAATGTGCCTTACAATTTCCCTCCGTGCGTTAATGGACACACTTATAAAGAATTTCAACGTAAAGTGCTACCAAAACTTTTTGAAGAAGTGCCATTAGAATTAAGAAGAATGTTTTACCAACATGACGGAGCTTCCCCACATTCTACTCTAGTCGTTAGAGAATGGTTGCACATGCAATTACCAGTTAGATTCATTGCACGTGGTGAACATCTTCATCAGCCGGTGCAGTTCCCAGACCTAACACACCTGGATTTTTTTCTCCGGGGACACATGAAAAATTTAAATTATGAAACACATGAAAATTAAAAAAACTTAACAGTTAACCTACAGTTACTACCGGAATGGTAAAAGATTAACGTTTGACAAAAAAATCTATAATTCAACATGAAATGATTGAAGTATAGGCACTAAATTTCTAAATCATTAGCTGAAACAAATTAGAGCATTGCAATGTTTTGCCATTATCATGAATAAAATGCAAGATGTATCTAAGATTGATCGACTGAGCATTGTTGTAAAAATGCAGCAATACCCAGATCAGAATAATGAGTGACCAGTCAATAATGAGTGAAGAATTTTTAGGTTTTTACGCAGTCATCAAACACGATGCAGTGATAACATATAAGATATAGACTTACAAAATTGTGTAGACCAAGGGAACGATAGAGCCATCACTGTAATGAGTGGAATGTATAATGGCGTATAATGGTTGTGTAGAAATACAAAACTTTTTCTCAATCATGCAAGAGATGTAAACGTTGAGACGTATTATCAAAATTTACGGGCAAATCAAAACTCACTCTAAAAAAATTAAATTCAACAAGATGGTTTAGCAGGGTAAATACGATAACTGCAGTTAAATTTTTTCGATATTATTAAAGTCTTATCGGGAATAACGCTTAATGGTTTCAGTAAAAGCAAACGTGATAAAGCAAAAATAACAAACAAAAATGCTTAAATTTGAATTTGTATTACTCTGTGAATTCATGTACCGTGTATTGAATGACAACAATTATTTCTCCAATATTTTACAAAGAGAATATCGGTTTGAACTAGAGAAGGACAAGGAAGGAAAGAATTAAAAATTACAAAAATTATTACGAATAAATTCAGAACAAGACCAGTGAAACTGACGGAAACTTTCAAAACGGTAAAAAATAATTAAAAAACATATTGGCTAATTAGATTTTGACCACCAATTTATAAAAAATTGCCGTTTTTAAAAATGTAGTAAGTGGTAAAAGTAGAGTCTGCAAAACTTAATTTCTTAATCTAAAAATTTTATCACAGATAAAATAGTCAATTTTAGTCTACTGGAATAGGATATTACAAAAGTGTACATTACTATGTTATTAATTCACACAACTTCTGTAACTTTTGCAAAAGTTGAAAGTTTATTAAAAATTATTCAAGAAATGTTACCGGTGAAGATTGACTCCGATATTTATCACTGATTGCCATCGAAAACAAGACTGCTTCAAAATTGGATTTTGTTATGTTTATGATTATAAGCGACTTTTGGCTTAGACCGCGTCGTAGTTAAACACCTAGACTTAGGCCTGGTTCTTGTCTCTCCTTGAGAGCCAAAACAAGAAGTAGAACTTGGCCTTTGCAGTGACATTTACCACTCTGAAGATGCAAGCTGCAATGTCTTGCAAAACGTCAGTTTGTTTATGTTTACGAACGACAATACGGCAAAGGCTAAGTTCTACTTCTTGTTTTGGCTCTCAAGGAGGGACTAGGACCAAGTCTAAGTCTGGGTGTTTCACTACGACGCGGTCTAAGCCGAAAGTCGCTTATATAACTTATATAAGTTATCATTTAAGAGCGGGTATTTTTATAACGAATTCATTAATCACTATAATAATCTTCATGTTCTTCGTCAAGACAGGAAAGTTATGTCCGCCACATACGGCCGCTGTGACCCAGTATTCCAAATAAAAAGATTTTTTTGTGTGACCGATTTGCTTTTTCTTGCATTATTTTGGCAAATGCTAAACAAACCTTACTATCTCAATTCTACAATAACCAGAAAAAGTAGCACAAGGATGGTCTTATAAAGTGTTTTTAAAAGTTTGTCTTGGCGCTGAATGTCAAAATTCGATCAAAGATACTCAGTTTTGACAAGGACTTCAATACTATTTTTTACTTTTCTAGAGATGCAAAATGTCACAATTTTTAAATTAATACTTTTAAAGCTTGACAGTAAAAGTAAGATAAAAGCTTTATGCACGTTTGTTATTCTGCATCATCATTTTACTGGCATTCACAAAAAGGAGACGGTATGTTTCTATACTAACAACTCTTTGGCAAGGAGGCCGATTTTGTACAACGGCAATACACCGGCTAAACATTGCCTTAAAGATGAAAAATAAGTTTTGATGACTCCTGATAACTCATCAACTTCACGGTAAAACGGTCACGACACAGTCAGTTTTCACTCCAACAGACGAATGATCTATAACACATTCATTGACATCTAATAAAAACTTGGCAATGATGCGTTCTTTATGCATTATGATTTCTTTTCATAAATTTGGGAAAACAAACACTAATGAATAATTTTTTTTTAATTGGTGATCTGATATGGAAGAATTTAATGCATTATTAAACAAAAAAAAAACGACTTGGTGGTATCCAATTCTAAATGAAGCTAGTACATTAAGAACAACAACAAAAGCTAATTAAAAACATTTAATTTTCTAACGTCAAAAATGTAGGTACTTTCAGTTCTTAAAATTAAATAATTTACACACAGAAATAAATTTGTAGATCATGCACTTGTTCTTTTCTTCACGTAATGATGCGGTGATGAATAATTTATGTTTCACGTACTCGTGTAATTAAAATAAAGTGTAACGTGTAACTAAGATCCATTTTAACAAACATTTTGCCAATAATTTAAAAAGTGTACAAATTTACAATATTTACAGATTAGTTACTTTAATAACCTACTTAAATAAATGTTAATACTAGTACTTAGTGTGGTTGTCATTTAAAGCTTTTGGGATTAAGCATAATTAGTAAAGATTAAACATAAACATTGTAAAAAAACAGAAACATGATAAAATAAACGCTATTGATTCTTGTGTATTTTAAATACAAAAACGGAAGAAAAACCTTATCCGCATTGAAACGTAATCGTATTATTTTTAAATATTTGTTTAAATATACAAATTTGTTTATTTCTAAATATATAAAATATTTTGAATCGAATTAAAAATAAAACCAACATTTTTCAAGTACAATTAATCATTTAAGAGTCATCTGCTTAATAGACGAAGTGAAAAGTAATTTATTCTTAAGTATTTTCTATGGACATCTGCTAAAAATAAAGTTTCTAATCTGTAATTAAAATGGCAATTTTAGTACAGATAATTTTATTTGAGTGAAATTTAAGATTTAACAATGGATGAAACAGTTTCGGTACGTTTCATAAATGATACCTAATTTATAAACGACAATATGAGGTTTATTTAATTGCAAAGATATTTTTGTAATAGAACCACTTTCCATTCATATTGTTTATATGTATTTAATGCTGAATCTTATAACATGTACTTTTTTAAATTGTTATTAGAATAACAAGCTAATATTTAAAAACAAAAACCATTGTTCTTAAAAGAGAAAAGTTGCATGTTTCACATTATCATTAAATCATTTTCGCCACTAACTAAAAAATGACTAAAATTAATTAACATGACATAGACAAATTTATCATAAAATCAATTTATCAAGCAACCAAAAATCTTTTTTATTTTAGGTAAGATTATTGAAAACCTAGATAAAGTGATAATCACTAGAAGAAATGTTATTTTGGGCGATCTGGTAAAATCACTCATCCTAAAGTTTTAATTTTTTTACAGTTGTTTTGTACATGGTATGTATTTATCCTTGTCATGTCATGTATGTATATAATCTAGTATTATTGTTTACGTGTGCGCATGGGTACTGAGCTAAATTCTACTTTAAATAACTTATCGTATCCAGTTCCAGTCAGCAAGTAGAACTTTGAAATGGTAAAATCAAAGCTTGTGCCATCTTGTGAAGTCCAAGAATCAGTAAAGTAGGGCTACTAATTTTCGTAAAATACTTAAAAAACTAGCTTGATACATTTTTGGACTACTTCTTAGCTATACAATTTATTCATAGAATACAACGAGATGACATTTGTGATGAAATAGTCATAAACCTGAAAAACTTGGGAAAGTTCTTAAAATAGCATCGGAAATTGAAGCCAATCGCAAAGCTGCAACTTCAATGAAACCTAACTTTGCAACTAGAAAGATAAATGAGTTTTTTTTATGAAAGTAGACCAAAATTCCAGAAACAAATACATTTACAGCGAATGTCAGGTTTATGCATAATTTTCCAGTAGGCAAAACACAAATTTCAATTTTTCTAATAAAAATTCTATTCTAGGCACATGCAATTCTTGTGGTGGTACTCACTTGCGTCGATATTGCAAATTTTTTTACTCCCTCATCAGTTCTGTTTCGTCAATGAAGTCTAGAAGTTTATTCCAAGAGGCTTTTTTCAACTCATCATTGGTTTTCCGAGAATCGTTGTGCGTTGCATTTGATACGCTTCGGATTTGCACAGCAGATGCTGCGGAGTCTCGTCGTCCTCCAAGCATCCGCGGCATAGAAGGCTGATTTGCAGTCCCATTTGATGCATATGTTTGTTAAGGCCACAGTGCCCTGCAATTAGTCCCGTGAGTTTCCGTAATTTTTGTCGACTCATCCTTGATAGTGCAGTTTGAGTGTTTAATTGTGGCTCTGTAAGGAATATTTTTGTGTGCCTCATCCCTGAAGAGTTTTTCAATAATTTTTTATGCTCCGTTGCAAGTTTGCTGCGAATTATTTTTTTTTCCGGTCTCGTATGGGATTCCAAAAATCTGTTCAGGTTCGATATATGTCGCTGTTGTGCCCTTTTTTGCTAGTGCGTCCGCCATTAGGTGACCCTTTACCTCTCTCTCCAGGTTAATGTAACTTACAAAATTCGAACAAAGTTACTCGATGTCGATGTCAATTTTCCAGCCGATAATATATTTGATCGTGAATGAATTGCTCATTTTTCTGATATCCTGTTATTCAAAGATTTTTTTCCCATCAATAATCTAAAGGGGAGATACAAAGAAAGGTTTTGAAACTCAGAGTCAAACTCAATTAGCTAATCTATACAACATATAAAAATGTACGATAGTTCTTAAAACAAATTCTAAGCCCGTTTTTTGCACAAGCAATTAATAAAAATACAATCAGAGTTTTATTCTAAAATTACTCATTCTGAATGGGCTTCGCCAATACACGTAGTCATTAAACGCGACAAAATTAAGAATTACAGGTGATTACAAATCTACTCTTAATCCTCAACTAATTATTGATCACACCCTATTCTTAAGATAGAAGAGATCTTCAATAAGTTACGCAATGCAAAGGTCTTTTGTAGATTAGATTTATCTGACGCTTTCCTGAGCCTAATCTGTAATAAAAATTCTTGTAAAGTTATGACATTAAATGCATCTATAAGAGCGCAGTACGGAGTTGCGAGTATTTCTGCCATATGACAACATCGTCTTGAAGAAGTGGAGTCATGGAGTACAATGCGCTGTAAATTTTTTCGACAATATCCTAGTTTTTGCTGATTCTTTCAAAAATTTATTTACTGTTCTCGATGATGTGTTTAAAAAATTACTAAAATCTGAGTTGAAAACAAACACGTAAATGTCATTGTTAAAGCGCCTAAGCCTACAAACCACTATGAACTGCGTACTCTCCTTGGAAAAGTTACGTATTATCATTCCTTCCTTGCGCATTTATCTACCATTACGTTTCCATTACGAGAAATGCTAAAACTAAACAGTTTCAAGTGGACTAAAGAAACAATAAGATTGTTTGAACAATTAAAATCAAAATTGACTTCAGGCAATGTGTTAACTCCATATGATCCTCAACAGTCCAGTTGTCTTAGGCGTAGTCCTTTCTCACATAATGCCTGATGGAAAAAACCGATTGTTTAAGTATTGTCTAGGGGGTGAAAAGGTTTTTTCAATATTCCCAACCCAGAAAATCAAATACACTCGGATAATTTTGATTGCTTCGTTCGGAAACAAATTCGTCAATTATCTGTAACGTTAGACGATATTATAGAATTGTCCCCATGGTTAATGGCTATTCGACAAGAAAAAGATTTATTAACTTTAAAGTATACTGGAAGAGAACTAGATTATTCAATCATGCGGTTGTTTAATGCTGTAACATAAAGATCTTATATTCTCAATTACAAAATAAACTACTTGAAGAGCTACAAATGGCACACATTGGAATTGCTCAAATAAAAAGTATAGCTCGATCTATTATTTACTGGCCCAATATCAATCATGATATTAAAGAGATAACTAAAAATTGCGAAACTTGTCTAAAGAATTCTAAGATGCTACCTAAAAGCAACTCTCATCGTTAGGAATATTCTGACAAACTATGTATGGAATCGCGTTCACCTTGATTATGCAGGTCCGATTTACTCATAGTTGTTGATGCCTATTTTAAATGGATACAAGTTTGCATTGCATCATCAATAACCAGTGAAGAAACTCGCAAATTGCTTCATACTTTATTTTCCTTATATGGTGTACCGGATACGATTGTATCGAACAACGGAACGTCCTCCACTTTTAAGGTTACAAGGGGTAAGATTTCACAAACATATTGCTCCATAGCACGCCGCGACAAATGGTCAAGCAGAGCGTTACAATCCTGAAGAATATATAAACATCTTTCTTCAGCAATTCTAAAAAGCTCCTCATCAAACTACTGAAAAATGCCTTCACTGCTGTTCTTTGAGAGAACAATACTATCCGGAATAGACACCATTCGACCAAACTTAAAACTTAAAATACCAAAAAATAGTGATGTCAACTATTTTCGTTTATTTGCTGTGTATACAACAAATCGTATCTATGGTAGTATGGCGTGATTGTAACAAAATAGAGGAATCTTTATTACGAGGTCAAACATCAAGGCATTCGTCATAAGCGACATGTTAATCAACTTATGTCCTGTGGGAAAATAAAAGATCAACCTATTCATACGATTCAAACCTCTGAACATCAAAGACGAGTAAGATATTATGGGTAGACATCTTAATCAGCAATTTGAATGACTTGATCGGTTCGACTTTGGGAAGAGCAAAGCAAAGAGTTTCAACCACGGCCCAACCATCAAGAGAAGAATTTGGAACTACATGTCTCATTCAACCATCTACTTATCAACAAAACGCCACAGCAGGAACGTCTATGCCCAACAATACTCAACCCAGACGATCCGCAAGAGACAGGAAACCTCGGCGTCCATATTTATCATCATTACTAATTTTACTAAATTGTATTTTCTAAAAAAAATTATTGTTAGCAATAGGTGCGAAGAATTGTTATGTATTTACCCTTTGTTACGTGCAAAAATTTCATAACGTAATACCCTGTATACTCGTTACCTTCAAGTTAGTTTTCTGTTTTTGACGCCCTCTGCCGAGCTTAATTTTATTTCATTTCCTGTCAAGACGTCAAACCGTCAAGTACTTAAAATTCGTGCTTGTGATGCTATAACTTCTTAATTGCTCTAAATATTATAACATCGGCGTTAATGAAAATAAAATTCTAATTTGAAAACGCTTTTCGTGTAGTTTATTCATCACAGGGTAAGCTTTTAGTATTAGTTTTTAAAATTCTTTTGGCACGTTCCGCCATGTTTTTAGCTGTATGTTTCGATGCATTATCGATTGATGAGAGGTTAATATCGACAAATACCTTCATGGAACGAGTATAATTCTAGAAGGCTTACGTTTAAACTAAAAACGAAGTCTCGACAAGAACTTCTCTTCGAGATTCTACTCTTTATGCGTCAAGCAATTGCAAACCCAATTTTCACTTAATGCGTTCAACAGCATGCGATTATCGGCATCTTATGCGTAATTTCTATTAGTATTAATTAACAATTTTGTAGATTTTCGTGAGTTATTGTGTTGACATGATTTGCTATTCAAATTTATGGCAGTCTGACTCAACGAGGAAAACGTTTTCTTCGAGCAAGTAGGTACGGGGTTGTAGATAAGTCACTTACGGAATTTTGTTTATTTTAACTTAAGCAATTAAAATAACTGTTATTTAGGTATTTTCAGTAATTATTTTGTGTTATCGCATGTTGTGAACCATAGTTATTTGGCATGTAATTTTTCTTCGCTATCGTGTAAACTTATGTATTGTGTGTTGCGGATACCTTCGGCATTTATGGATTGAGAATGTACTACAAAATTTCTGAGACTCGTTGTTAATAATATACGTTATTAAATTAAAGTTGTTACACATATTTTATCTTTCCTTTATGGTAACATATCTTTCTTTTTGTTGGTAACATGAAAACCAGTGTAACAAAGATTACGAACCTGAAATTCGTTACAAGCTTGGACTTTCTGTCCTGATCGAAACAGAAGTTTGCTTAAAAAGATCTGGCGCCTTTAACTCTTATCTTATTTATTTGGACCTCCCCTATCTCCGACTGTGTGAGTTGGTCGTGCAAGGTTCGTAAGACCTATAAGCTTGTAACACCTTGTCATGTATAAAATCTGTTATGCATTTACATCTGTCATGCCATGTATATAATCTAATATTATTAGTATGTTGGCAATGACGTAAGACGAATATGAAAGAAGAGAATACGCATTTCTACAATGTTATTACAAGTAGTGAATATGTGGACAGTTCTTACATACTGCCTCCACATATTATAATGTTTTGAGAATGAATTCTTAGTTAGTTAGTTAGCTTGTTATTGCAGTACAAAATCCATTTTTCATTATCGCTACTTAGTTTCCACAATTTTCCTGAATGATGCAAATGCAATGAAATTCTTTAGCCACTAAACTGCTTCTTTGTGTACATTATTTTATCGCAAAACTTTATATCTAATTTTTCTGTTTTTAAAAGTTATCCCAACATTTACAGTTTAGTTTTTGAACGGGTCTTCCTGAGGTAACGTAAATGTTTAAGAAGAAAAGCATGTACCATGACGTACTACAATTTTATTTGATTTATATACAAATCATCGCTAATATTAACATGAATTGTAGGTGTTTTCATATAGGTTTCATAACCTTGCAGTACCTAAACTTACTTCTTCGATTGTTTAAAATTGCAAAAAAAGTTTTATCCCACGAATGCAACGTAAAGCTCGATTTGGTAGGTTCCTTAAATTAACCTAGTACATTTTTTAAGAAACGATACATTTGATCCAATGAAAATCTTGCGATTGATTCGGAGCCATAAAGCTCTTGTTGAAATATATTTAAATATTCAGAATTTAGACAAAAGTAAGTATTTACTTCTTCGATTGTTTAAAATTGCAAAAAAGCTTTATTTCTACGAATGCAACGTAAAGCACGATTTGGTAGATTACATTTTTTTGAAAAACAATACGGTTGATCCCAATGAAAATTTTGCGATTGATTCGCAGCCATAAAGCTCTTAAAATATATTTAAATATTCAGAATTTAAACGAAAGTACGTATATCAATTAGTATCTATGTCAATGTTATGAACAACCAACTTCCTCAGTTTTATATTTTCATTCACGTTTTCCTGCACGCACTGAATAGATTTATTGACTTTGAAATTAAATAAAACAAGTGCAGCTGCTGTGTTATTAACTCCGATAGCGTTGAATGGCGAAACATCTAATAACACTTTTCTAATAACATTAACATCTTGTCCGTGAACTACTATTAACATTAATTGTTTAAAATAACAAAAACCTTAACGTTTTTTAAAAAGCGAAGTTAAATATAGTTTCATTCATGACTACATAAACTTTCTAATTCGAAACCAAAAACCGTTTAATACTATTGTTATGAACCGTTAAATATGTTTCATATTAGAAATTTTATACAGAAGCGTAACTTTTTCTTTCTTCTTTGCGTAGTTTAAAATCCATTAGATTCTTATTTAATATTCAACGTTTCATGAGAAGTTTTTTTTGTTTACATAAAGCAGTTACAGTTACTTTAAGTGGTTTGATCTGTTTAGAATTGACGTTACCAAACAGCATTCCATTTTAAAATTGTGTTTGGCATTACACAACGATTTTTTAAACTGTTTCACGAATCTTTATTGTAGGATAATCAATTATGGTAAATAGAAAATTGTGTAAAACACGGTACAAATTTGTTCCGAATTTTAGTAATCTAATTAATCTTTACTTTCAAAGTTAGATGGTATGCAAATGTCGATTAACTACATGTTGTTTGAATAAATTGATTTGAAATGCTGGTCAAATATATATGTATCTTTAAAAACGAATAATTAGTCAAATCAATTTATAGAAATGCAAATAAGGAAATATATCGGCTGCCATTCAAAAAGAAATATTGTCGCAGTAAAAATAATGAAATGCAAAACTCATCGTTTGCCAATATTTAAGTTGGGTAATTGGGTAATTAAAGACCAATTAAAAAAATAATTCAGGTATATGGTCCCACGACAGACCACGACGACGAAAACGTTGAGAGATTTAATGAAGACCTACAGTTGGCACTATCCGAAACGTAATCTCACTACACACTTACTAACGGTGATTTTAATGCGAATGCTGGAGTCGAGACAATAATTAGAATATATAGTGATGGGGAAAGAAATTTGTTACAAAACAACATATACTTAATGTACACATTTTTCAAAAAGAAGTAAGTGAACATGAAAAAACCCTCTTGGAAAGTCAAAAAATGAAATAGATTTTATAGCAACTAACAAAAAGCAAATTAAAAAAAATGGAAACGTTCTAAACAAATTCTCTATAGGTAGCAATCATCTAATGGCGAGAGCCACAGTTACAATGAATATAAAGCTAGAAAAAATGAAAATGGCCAGAAAACAAAAACCCAAAACATGGAATTGTCCTATTTATTTGACAAAATACGCAAACAGAGTTAAAGAATCAAATTGAGAGTAGATGATATAAACAAAATTGTAACAGCAATTAAAAAACCAGAAAAGGAATGTGACAACAAGCAAAAAAACAAAATAAGTAAGATCAGCGATAATATAAACCAACTAATGAACGAAAGAAGAAAGACATCAAAACAAGCCGATACCGACAATAACCAATACAAAGAGCTCAATAAACAAATAACAAAGACTTTAAGAAAAAACAGATAAAAAGATATAATACAGACCAAATAACGCAAACTATAAAAAAAACTAGAAAACGGTAGAATGAAAATTTTCAAATGAAGGATGACAAAAAACAGTTGAAAACCATTCAACAAAGAGGCTTCTCTCAAGGAATAATGAACCAACGATGTAAAGACATGCCACAAATCTCTTTGACAAAAGAAGTAATTCTTTATCAGAAATGCAAAACACAAAAGCTCAGGTAGAAGACGTCATAGTGATCATAGCCTATAAGAGCAGTAGGTGAACAACTACTCTGCGAAATAGAGAGGCTTTTCAATATGTGCCTACAAGAATGTGTAATACCATCAGCATGGAATAACGTTGTTGTAATTTTATTACACAAAAAAAGCGATAAAACCGTTTTAGAAAACTATAGACCAATTAGCCTTTTGACTCACTTATATAACTAAAAAGTTGGAAAATAAATTGGATTTTTATAGAGAAATGTGTGGAAAATAAACCATTAAACATTTATATACTTTCATAAAGCGTTTGATCCGGTTGAATTCTGGGCTATACTAACTGCACTAAAGCAATGTCGTATAAACTTTAGGTACCAAAATCCTATAAGGTATACATATGATAATGCGACGGCAAGTATCAAACTGCACGAAAATACAGATAAAATCAGGTTAGAACGAAAAGTGCGACAAAAAGACTCAATTGTATTAATAACGGACAACATTGGGGAAGCACAAGTAATAAAAAAAAAACTAAAAACTGCCATGCAAAAGGTTGGTTTGAAGTTAAAATTCAACCAAACAAACATAAAATTGAATCTTGTCCTAAGTAATAATATAAAGGTGGATGACAAAAGAATTGGGAACATGAAATAAAACCAAACCTGCTAGAGTTTCTAGGTCCGTAGAATGCCGGCAGAAAAATTTAAAGCTCGCCGAATAATATAACCAGAAAGATAGTTGCTGTAAAAGGATGCATGCAAAGAGTTGTGTTATTGCTTGTATTGTGGAGTTTAGTAATACGCAGATGATATCATTATATTCATATGTGGCAAGTTCTAGGGAGTTGTTACAGACCTTATCAAAAAGGCTTGAAAATAGTGGAAAACTGGTGTACGGCAGAGAGGCTAACAGTGAAACCTTCGAAAACAACAATAGTAACCTTTACAAGAAGAAAGAAAATTTAGGATTTGAGACAACTTCAATTGTGTGAAAAAGAACTTCAACTAAGCAACGAGGTTAAATATTTGGGACTTATTTTAGATACTAAATTAGCCTTTAACGCTTACTTAGAGAAAACAATCAACAAAGCTAGTTGGGCATTTTGGGCCTGTAGAAGTCTGATGGGTAAAACATGGTAACTAAAACCGGAAATGATACTCCAGCGTAATAATTTTCTCATTCACATATGGATCTCTAATTTGGTGGCATTAATCCAAAAAAAGAGAATCGATAAGGAGCCAATTACAGAGACTTGCATTTTTAGAAATCAGAAAGGCAATGACAACGATGCCCACTGCAGTAATGGAACTGTGGTAAAATCAGAAGCTTTAGTAGCAGCGTACCGGTTGGAACACTGGTATTATAGTAGGATACCATACCGAGATTTTTGATCAGATAAAAAAAGTACATACCAAGCATGAAATCGTACAAAACCGATACAACTATCCACTTTCACAAACCTTATCGGGCAGTTATACCGACAAAGAGAAAAGAGGTAGATAGACAACAACCGAGAAAGCAGCAAGTAATCATCCGGTATACAAATGATCCAAAACTGTAAAAGTGTTAAGGCGGGAATTGCTGGCAGTAGAACAGGGAGCAACTTTCAATTAGAAATTATTGCAATATGAGCTTGTGTTTAAGAAATCTTACAAAATAAGAGGATCCAAATTGTTAGCGATAGCCAAGCAGCATTAAGAGCTTTAAACTCAGTAACTGTTTGCTCTATAGCAGTTGAGAGATTATGTAAACTTGCTAGTCCGTCTAGCTGAACACAACAGAGTTACTCTACAATTGACAAAAAGAATATCAAACAAGAAAAGAAGCTGAAATTCGTCTAACAGGGGTTGAGCCAATCTGTGGTCGAGCATATAAGACCATCAAAAAAGAGATGCTAAACTTATTAAGGCAAAAATATACCTTACACTGGTTGGCAGCTCTTGGATTAAAGCAGTCGAGGCTAGCTAAAGAATTAATTAAGTTAGGTAAAAACTAACTAATATGGAATGTCGGACTCTTCACAGGACATTGTCCACTTATGAAACATCTTACTACTATAAAAGTCAAAAACAATCTGAGTGTAGAATGTGTAGAGCAGAAGAGGAAACATCTCTTAACATCCTATGCGAAGTTAAAGTATATAGGACCGAAAGTAACAGCAAACTCTATAAGACATAACAAGCTTACAGTTTAGATGCGAGGGCTATTAAGAACCTAACCCAAAAGAATAAAATGATTAATTATAAAAAGAATAATTACTCGATACCCGCGTAAAATGTAAAGTTTAAATGATAAAATCAATTGGCAAAAAAAAACATTAATACTATATTGATTTTCCATCTTTAAATTATAAATGTCTATGTTGTGAGTGTGATTTAAAGTATATTGGTTAGACAGTCCATACTTTTGTTATTACAATATGCAAAACAAAATTATTAATTAACGGTAATCCGATGTTTTTGTGAAAAAGTAGAGTCTATTATAGACACTCTCAGACAGGAGCTATTTAGCCTACGATGATTAAAAACGTTTATATACGTTGAAGTTTCGCAGAGGTCCGATTGTCGCGCGCACATCGAAAAAACTGATATGGGCAATTTATATTAATAAACGTTTCCTATAAATATAATTGTGAATAATTGTAAAAAATATATTTATTGTTTTTGTTTACTTAGGTACGTTAATTTAATTTTATATAATTATTCGGTTGGAGTTAGCAAATACCAACAAACATCAAGAGTTTTTACATTTTAGATGGCTGTTGTTAAGTTACTACGTAAAAACAAAATTATGTAAAAGAAGAATGCCTATTTTTGATTGTGTGTCTAATTTAAGATAAAGCTGCTTTTATAAGTCATTTAATTTGCCCAAACATACACGTTTGATTCTTAACGCAAATTTGTAGTTTAAGCAGAAACGGACACACGATGACACTGTTTTTCCAATACTAATAACGTAACCATTGTCTGGGCCTTATCATTCAGTTCAGATATGATGCAACCGTTGGATTTAACCTATTTGAGTCTTGCTACAGCAAATTCAACTAACCAAGGTTACAGCTGACAAAATTTCCATGAGCAGAAACAAAGTAAAAAAAAAATAAAATAGTAGAGACGTTTAGTGAAAGTAAAAGAACCAATAATGATGGAAAAATATAGTAAATATATTTAGTGCTACATATAGGCTCATAAAAACTGTTCCAAAAACGTCTATAAAAAAGAATACGCCTTTAACCCGTTTGTTTCTAGACGTTTCCTTAAGATTTTTATACTTTTATTTGTTTCGATGTAAGATTAATTAAGAAGGCACATTATCTATTTGTGTTAACTGTTTTCTGTTTAAAAAAAGGAATAAAAAAATAAATGGTCATTTAGACATTTTATTATGGTCTTCTAAATTTCGACATGTGCTATGAACTCAAAAAAATATATAATTTATATAAAATAATTTAATCATTTTTAAAAATAAACCGAAAATAGGCACTCCTGTATTCCAGTTTAGTAATGTTTAAAACATAAATTGTAATCACGATATAAAAGACACATAATCCATTTTCGAATCTTTGCTAAAATCGCATTTTGGAATATGGATAAATGAAGCATAAATAAGCATTAAAAATTTATTTCATTCCGCAGAGATAATTTTTTTATAGTCTACAGTGGTGTTAAAGTCTTACATTACCCAAATCCACATTAGTTTTTGAGCTTTGGCACACACCATTTACACATTTTTAATAAAAATCAGACACCGGTGCTTGCTGCTAAAACTTCTGAGCAGACCGTGGCGGACATCTGTGTATATCCAATTTTATATTTATGCCCAAGTCAAATGGTCTCAATTATATTGAATTTGTCCTAAGATCGTCTCCGCTTAGCCCTGGCGCATTTATCGCTGCAACCAGGTTCTCAGTATGAGTTATTCTTTCCAAATGAGACGCATTTTTGTTTTATAGCGTTTATTTGTTTGTACAAATTTGTTATAAAGGTAGCTGATGGCCGGCGATACTCACTGCGACTATTGGGCAGACACCGGTGGTTCGCCTCAAATATTTTGATTTTTGAATTGTTAAAAAAACAAAAAACGTATTAGTAGATACTATACCACTTCTGGGATAGTATATTGCAGGAAAATGCTATTGGTCCCAAAGAAAAAAATATTAAATATGCCATACCACTTAACAAGTTGATTAACTTTTAGTGAGTGGTTACTATTATTATATACTAAAGTCATATTAAAGACTTTGTTAAAATTCCACAGATAATATTAAGATAATGGGTAATTATCGCAATTTGATGATACTTTTAACCATACGTAATATAATTCTCAGTACTCAACTGTCATTTAAAACTAATTATAATAATCAAGATGTATCATGGGTATATTATTATTACAGTCATTTTACGACGTTTAGTGTCTCTTTGAGTTTTGTCAAAACCACAAAATGCCATCTCAGAAGAAATGAACAAAATTGTTTGACTAAAAACGGTTTCAATTTTTTTTTGTGTGTAAAGAAGAACTCAATTTTTGGTTATTCAAAAGTATGCATAAAGTTAGAAAAATCGACGAAAAGCGCGTAGTAGACAACCAAAAAAATTTCAATTGGGATAATGCAGTACTAAGAAGAGCATGCGTTACAGGTGGGCTGCCACCTAATTAACATGTGGTCTAAAACTGCAGGTGTAAGAGTGTGCACTACTATTGTGAAGAAAAGACTACTTAGGTTTGAACTAGGAAGATGTAGATGATGAACTGGGTTCCCAGAAACAAAGACAGCATCGTTTGCTTTGGGTTAAAGAACACAAGAATTACACCAGAGAGCAGTGGGAAAAAGTGATATTCAGTGATGAATGAAAATGCGTCATGGTATAGGATGGACTGCCCAGCACAGTCACCTGACCTAAACCCAATAGAGAGCGCATGGCAAATTACCATTACTGTACAATAATAAGAATCAAATCAAAATACAGTTATTAAAATCCTTCATTTTTAAATTAAAAAACTTAAATTTTCGTCACATAACGATCATTAACATAAATATACTAAAATTATAAACGTTATTAGGATATAAGTTAAATGTTTTAAACAGCATTCGGTATTGTTGCCGTTGAAAAACGTTTCCTTAAACAATTTGGAGAAAAAGTTACTGAATGCTGAATAGTGCTGGTAATAACAATGTTTTCGAAGAAAAAATGAAATGTCACTGCATTATCAGTTAAATTCACATTTATAAAACGCAAATGTAACTAATTGTTAACGAATTTATATTTCTAAATCCCACGAACTTCTGAATCATTCTTTTAAATAATGCTGCGTGTAATCAAGTATTTATTTAATTAATTTATCTCTACCACTGATCAAGATTTGAAAAATGTTTCTAGAATTCAGTGTCGTAATAATACTTAATACGTATGAAGAGTTAGAAAAGCTTCTATTGTTACCCAGAACCCAGTAATATTTGGTTTGTGAAGTAGTCATTTTGGTGAACGAATACCTGATAAACATTTCAAATTTAAATTAATTTACAAGTGCCAACGCATTGACACAGTTTTTCGGATACGTGTAAAAATGACAAAAAAGAAATTAAAGCACAAATTGCACTTGAGTCACTTGTGATGTCATTAATGAATAATTGTATGAGCGATTGTCCGAGACACAAATTAACATAGGTGTTTCTAACACAGAAAAAGCTATTCTTAGAAATCAAAATTATATTTTAATTTTTTTTAAATACTTATACGATTAAAATGCGAAGATCTTATTGCAATGTGTATAGGATCCATAGCCAACTTCTCTATTCGAATTGAGATCGCCAGACTAAAAGTTCAATTTGTGCCCTATATATACATACAAGAAGATGTGCAATTAGAGATTTAATTATTGTTCGGGTTATTTGCGAGGCACATAATTCGACATTCACCATTAAAGTCAAGATTCTGCGTTTGCCACACCTTCACAATGCATTATTCTATACATAAAGAAAGAATAGGGACAAAGAAGTTCATTCAATATGCATTATTCAAAGTGCAATGCTCGTATTTATTAGAACAAAAAGTGGGGATAAATGTTGGCAATGACAGAAGATAACTTTAATTGTTTGAAATTAGCAGCTACCGGCATCATTGTTGTCGGCGAGTTTAATTCAGGACCCCCATTGCTTCATTAAAGTACAAATGCATTTAAACCATATGTAGCTGTTCTCACACACTCGGATTTTATTCGCGTACATTTACAACTAAAACTAAACTAAAATGGTTACAAACTTTTCGTGTAGACATTTATTACCTTTTTCTTTTATAGTTAACGGTTGATTTTACCGTGCGTCCTACTTAAATCCATCTGAGATCTACTGCGTATGTGATGCATTATTCAACACGAAAAAAAAGGAGATATTTATAGCGCTTTTGGTAAATGAGGACTTTATGCAAACTTCAAAGAAAAATCCAATACGTCAAATTAAACTAATTAATTAACACACACACACACCTGAACACAATTTTCATGTTGTATAAACCAAGCCTTAATAAGTGGCTATAGGGTTGGTTTTATAATGTACAACGGTTACTAGAGGATGTCGTCCTCAATCGGCTTCTCTTATAAATTGTCTACAAGATTTAATTCAATTATTACGCAACCCTTGCGTTTTTTAACCGCAACGAGGAAAGTAAACAAGAGTTATGTAACCACGTAATAATGACATATCTATTAATTTTCTACGTTCGATGTATGTAATAAAACGCTTAAAAAAAAATAAGATTTATGTGCGTTTAATTTATTACATCATTTTTTTAGATGTGGGATGCTGCTGGTCAAAATACTCATCTTAGAAATTAGTTTGCAAAAATACACTAGCTCCATTGATTGTGTCGAACAAAAAATAAATTTTGTCAGCCGAAATGATCGAGATGACCAAGCAAAATTAATAATAAGTGCAGATGAGTATCACAGTTATTACCTAAGGTGAATATGACAAAAATATAGTTTACTTTAAACCCAAAAAATGTAAATTAATTAGGTTGATAATATCTAACTTGTCTTAAAACATAAACTTTATTTTAAGTGAGTACTTAAAAGAATACCTTTTGAAGAATGGCAATAGGTAACAGAAATTGGTAAACAAATTTTGTAGACAATACTAAACTGGCTCCAAGGACGACCACGGTTTAGTGTTACTTGATCTACTACTTTCTACTTTTGTGATACACCAGAAAGAATTAAAACACAAATATATGCAATTGTAATAATGGTCAACCTATTTTTAAGTAAAAATTATGTTTATTGTTTAGCTCCAAACTTCATTTGTGTAAATTTAGATAAAGCAATTGAACATACTGCAAATCTGCCACTGTAAGTTAAATAATACTAAACTTGGAATTAACGACAGAATTCATCATGTTATATTTGAGAATTAATATAACACAAGTTTCAGTTCGACTATTTAATTTCAGTATTTTAAACGTGGGTCTAATTATAAATACGCTATCATATTCAAGTATTTAAATTAGATGTTTTTAATTTCACTGTATATGTTCTCATACATGGCAAATTATTAATTGAAATCGTTTGATCATACTCGTATTTAGCACAAAGCTCAAATATTATATCTATATATTTGGTACAGCCCGAATAATTTGTCGTACACAGTTTCTATTAAAACCAAAAAGGCACAACCAAAGCTAGTGAAACTAATGAGTTTAAGGCAGCAAAAAATAAAAGATGAAAATTTGGTGTTATTAATTTTGTTCCCAAGCTTGTAACGGTACATTCAAAACATAAAAAGTGATTGAAAGTATAATTTTCAAATTGAATTTTATAATTGATACAGAAGACTTCAGATATAAGTAATCCCTTTTTTGTTAAGCAGTTAAAGTTAAAAGATCTTTCGTGTTTCAATAACGTTAGTGAAAACAAAAATATTTATTAATCAAGAGTAATAAAAACTTAAATAGTTGCGACATGAGAAACAGTTAGCTCTTTAAAGTACGTGAATGGACGTATAAAAGGCAACATCCTCTTGCTTCAAAATGGTATATTCATCCAATCAGGTTTAGATGTAAAGCACCCGTCTTTTGCCTTAAGGTACAAAAGAAGACCCATGGAGTATCAAGGTTAAACACGATGAAGATAATAACAACGTTTCCTCATCCGTATCACGACACACAGATTAAAGAGAAATTTAACTATAGTTGCCATGGAAGTTAAAAAAGTTTTAAAAACCTGTCCTTATTTAATTAACATATTTTTATATAACATACAGATTAGATAAAATTATTAAATAAATTTTAATTCAAGAACGTGGTGAATAATAGCGGAAAATGTGGGTTGGTGCCTATTTAGTTAATTTAAATGGCACTGCCCTTAAATTAGTGTTAATTTACTACAAGTTAATGTCGTTACTTCCGCTAAGTTTTTTCAACTTTTATTGTATCTAAGAGAGTAATTGTTTTCGCCTCGGGTAATTCTACCACTTATTGTATACAACGCAATTGCTTAAGTCTGAAATCGAAAATATAAATGAAAAAATTGAAACTTACGTGTGCATTTTATTTTTTCCCATTTTGTCAAAATTTTTTTAATCCAACGCACTATGCACCAAAAAAACACGGATTATATCACTTGGTAAGCAGCGGAAGCCAAGGCACATACACAAAACACAACACAAGAGGACGTGGACAACAAATGCAAGGTGCAAGGATAGTGAGGCGGGAACTTAATTTACACTTTTGAGTTTAAGAGCGGGAGTGCGCACGCATGCGACGTGCGTAAACTATTTCTTTTTCAACGCTAACGAGTCGTCATTTATAAAATACAACAAAAAGGCTAATGCACCTTTTTCTACCGTTTATATAATTTTGGTCAATGATTAAAATTGCTGGCGACAAACGTGTCAATGTAAACAATTTTCTACGAACGCTTGTGTACAATGTTATCTTACCGCGCCTAGTTTGCTTTCAGCAAACATTACCAATTATAATTTTCTTAAGATAAAGAGACGCCAATTATCACACTAACACTACAATTAAACAAAAATTCGTTACGAGCATTTGACGATACAAATAAATTTATTCATAGAAACAAATTAAAGTGTTTTCATTTCAACAAGAACCAATTCGTCACGATAAAATTCACTTTTTACTTGTCCTTCCATAAAATAATAAAACGAATCCATGTTGCAAAAAACTACACCACAACCTTTTTTTCAAAATTGCGTATATTACCAAAAATCGTCCTTGTCAAAAATATTATTATATAATTTAATTAAATAAATAAATAAGAGCGAGCGTATAAAAACTAGAATACCAAGAAAGCTGGTACTATATGTTTATGGATTGCATAAACAAGGTTTTTCAAGATAATTTGAGTTAACAGTATTATGTAATAGAATTTTTTAATTCACGTTGTGGTTTATTTAGTGTCATGACAAGAAGAAATAAATTTAGGTTGTACAAATTAATATTCCTTGTTTTTCTATAATTTTGAATTTTATAATTTCACCAAAAACGACAAAATCTTTCTTGTTAAAATAGCTCTGAAGTACTTTTCAGCTACGTGGTATTTTTAAATGATCAATTTACTACATATTTTCAC
Organism: Aquatica leii; assembly: GCA_035610365.1. Taxonomy (NCBI): domain Eukaryota; kingdom Metazoa; phylum Arthropoda; class Insecta; order Coleoptera; family Lampyridae; genus Aquatica; species Aquatica leii. The sequence goes on from CM069436.1 coordinate 69,282,975, forward strand.
AAAAAATTATGCTTTACTTTATAACATAGAATGTGTTTATAATCTAGACAACAAAAGCAAAATTAAATAAAAGTAAGTACGGAAATTATTACTATATAAAAATAACTTTTACATTCAAACTTCATTCGAATTTAATATAAATTCAGTTTTTACGACAGTTGGAAAAGTTAAAATCGAGCACTTTGTGAAAATTGTGTTTCATCTAAATTATCAAGAAAGTAATGGCAGATTTTCTACAACAGAAAGACAATTTTAACGTCTTACGAAAGGTTTATATCAACAATAGTTTTTGTCTATGTATCAATTTAATAAGATTTTTTTTTTTAGAAAATAAATTGCATTCAATCAAAACTTATTACATTTTGTTTAAGCACTTGTTGAGTTTGAAAACTGAAACTTTGTTAAATTGGTAGTCATCCGATTGCAAGATTAATTGTCTTTCAGAGCATTTCAAATTATTAGTGTAGGATTTGAAACAGTAATTGTGGGAATTCTAGAAACGTGTATTGGCGAAGGAAGAAATTACTTTGAACTCAGTATTACAATTTCACAAACGACTGTGAAGTATTGTTTAACGCCTAATTAGTTTTTGTTAATTTGGTCATTTGACAAAATTTTACTGCAGTACAACGTATTTGGAAAACACTGCGAGACATATATTTTCATATTTTAACCATTGTTATGGCTATCAGAACATGGCGACAAAGATATAATAAGCACCCTGTATATTAGTAAAAAAAACAACATATATAACGGTACGCTGACCTAATTCTTTCAATTTGTAAAGGTTGTTTTATATGTACCATTATTAGTTAAGTATGTAAAACAAATTATCCTTAATTTAAACTTAATTACTATTTTCTTGAGTATCTTTTGACACTTTCAGTGTTAATTACAAATGTGATTAATTCTAATTAAAAAATCCAATATCAATGATGATTAACCAGTGCAGTGTAATTAGAGAACTGTGCCATAAAATTAACACAATATCTTATATTGCTATGTTTATGTGTTAATCATAAAATAATTTATGCTCAAGGGTAAAATATTAAGCATTTATTGGTTTTACGTCAAAAGAATTTCATTTCATGTTTTCGATAATCAACTACTGATTTTAATAGCGATTTTAAATACTTTCTAATGTTTACCTAATTGATCTTTCACTTTATTTTCTAAACAATTTACACTGTAGTATGCATACACGCATACCTGTCAAATCAAAGTACGTTCAACTAATAATTTTCAGAACCGGAAGTGAATTTTATTGGCATTTATAAAACAATAACGAGAAAGTAATCATCGGTAAATACACTTCTTAAACAATGGTTTGTTTATTTGGAACAAAACTTTGATTTAGTATTCGAATATGTGAAAGAATAAAATAAAATGAAAATTAAGTAAACACATTCTCATAAAAACAATTTTAATTGCTACGCAAATTAGTTTTTTTTCTACGTGTATGTAAAACAACACAAGAATGATGTAAGTAGTTATTTTTAAAGATATTTTTATAAAGTAGGTTTTTAAGTATATAGGAACTCATAATTAACTTAAAACATAAACCTGTCTGTATTAGATTAAAGATGTCCATTAAACAACATTTCATTTCTAAAAGATGTAACATGCACAACAAGCTGCTATTAAAGAAAGTTTATTTGGCCACAAAAAAGGATTTTTGACAAAAATTACTTTGCATTTTACCAGTAGCGTGATACATCATCTAACAATAGTTAAACGATCCATCTTCTTTAGATTTGGTTCAGAAAAAAAATAAACACAAAACATTGATTATTATAAACTGTTTGTCAAAAGTTAGGGACATTGCAAGAAAGTTGTTTTAAAATAAACATTTGCGACAATGTTTATTCTAAAATAAATCAACGTCAGTACATCTACATTGTGTTTAAAAACTAACAAATTACCACTATTTCGTAAAAAAAGTAAAAAACCGAATTTAAATCATTTTAAAAATTAAAAAATGATCTAATAACATTTGTAATAGGTAACGTGTCTTGCAAGAGCTTTAATAACTGCTTCACCACATCTTTGCATACACTCATGTGTGTTCAATGCTTTCTGAAGTTGATCCCAAGCCTGCTCTATGCAAATCAAATCGGGAGATTTCTGTAGCTTTGAATACTCTGACAGATCGTGTGGTGTTACATTGTCATCAAGAAAAACAAATCCTTGACCGACAGCGGCACGGAAGTTTAAAATCACATTGTTGATGACTATCTTTGTATAAACCTCACCTGTCATATTTCTATTCAACACCAACAATTCTGCGCGTCCATTGAAACAAACTGCTCTCCACACTGTAAGCGTACTCCCTTAAAATGGATAGATTTCAGAGACGGGTCGATAATTTTTAGGCACCAATGGTCCAAACTCCTACACGCCGACTATTAGAAAATCTTCCAAAATGCTCATTGGTGAAGAGTACGGACTTCTAGTCCTCTTGCCAGTTTTGCTCTTACGCCCAAGTTAATCTTGCACGTTTGTTCTTTGCTGTGAGTGGAACTCTTCTTAACAGACGTCTTGACCGTAAGTTTAATTTAGAAAGCCTTTGACGTACAGTTGCTAGTAAAATCGCAACTTCTATCGCATTAAAAAAAAACCTTTGATTTAGCATTCTACAGCTACTAAGCGGATCTCTTTTAGCTACGAGGGTAATATAACAACAATTCAGAAACAATTCTGAGTCTGAATGTTCATCTTAGTCAGAAAATATTCATGATTGCAAAACACTTTAGGATAATCGTACGGTTGTACACCGGACTACTCAATACTGCGTTTTTATTAACAGCCTAAGAAATGTAACCGGCGTGTAAGCTGTAACAGGTAGATACCTCTTCAAAATCTCGGCAAAAGATAGGTCAGTTTCAGCATTTAGCGAACCCGCCGATGTTAGCTCATGTTGTCTCTATAGCTCCTAATGTAGAGAAAGCATGTTTTATCTACAATTCAACCACCCCAGACCAAATTATTTTTTTATCCCCTTCCTACTGAAACGTTCCCGAAATAATTAAAAATTTTGGAACGCTGATCGGAAAGAATACAATGTTCTCGATCCTGATAACGGAAAAATATAGAAACTATTTGAAGGAAGTTAGAGTTTAGTTTTTCGAATCGTGTCGGAAGTAAGAAGACTTTGCCGGTTTTAATAACTAAGGAGTTTAACGCTTATGCTAAGATAAATAAAAGTGCATTAAGTAAAAATAAATACCAGTGAAAATAAACAAAAATCGCGGACAGTAAATATCTATTATACTGATAGTAATATATATAAATTACTTGTAAATTGTTTTTCTAAATTACTGTTGCATTTTGTTAGTGTTAGTTAAAAGTAGTTATTAGTAGTATTTATCATATCTAAAATAAATACGTGTAAATAACTTTAGTTTTAAAAGTCGTCGCAGTGGTGTCACGTGCGGGGTCGCGGTTTTAATGAGTAAATATAAGTAATTCAGTATTACTCCTTAATAGAACGTTGTGTGATAAGTAACTGCCCGCATGTGTTTGTTTATAGAGTGTAACTATATTTGTTCCAGTTCGTGAAACCAGTACATTTAATAATTAAAAATTGGGCGTTATTAAAACTTAATGTCATTAAATTTGTTATTTGTGTTATAATTTATGCCGCTAACTCGTTTGCAAGCAGTGAAAATGAATGCGAAAATATTAGAATTTCTCGAATCAGTAAAAATACGGCAAAAAATCTATGAATAGAAATATGAAAAAAAAAAATTTGAAAAACGCAAAAAAAATTTAAAAAATGGAAGAAAAATTTTGCGAAGATACTTAGAAAATTAAAGAATAATTTTTGAAAAAAAAAATCAAAGAAATGCTAACCAGTATTGAGAATCAAATGAATGTCGAAGAACAAATACAAACTAGCGTAGAGAACCAGATTAAAACTGTTCAAGAGGAAACGCAAGCAAATATTTTTAATTTCGGAGAAATAATGCAACTACTTGAATAGGAATGAACCAAATGAAGTGCGATGGTGAAGCAAGTGTCACAAACAAAGAGTTATTAATGAATAATCGGGTTCTACCTCCAAATTTTACTACCGCAGCTACAGCTAATGGTTGGAGCAAAAAGCAACGTCTTTAATAGTGGCTTTACGTAGAAGCGTTTGGAATTTTGCATACTGTTTCAGACTACCTCCAAGAAAATTACGAACTCTTAATTTCAGGTTTAGCAATGAGATATGGAGATGCTCATTTCCAACAGGTGTACCAAACTCAAATAAAAAGTCGGGTCCAGAAAGCTGGTAAAGTTTGAAGCTGACATCGCCAAATTGACACGAATTGCTTATCCTACGCAGCAGATACCTTGGCTATTCAAACCTTTGTAGACCGCCCCCGAGACAGCAAAACGCAGCAGACTTTACGGTTAACTCGATCTAAAAGGTTCGATGACGCTTTAACCCATGATTTGGAGTTTGAGGCAGCATAACAGGCGTCGCACCAAAGCAGACATAATCACCGCTGTGCAGCAAAAGTACCCGTGCAGACACTAGCAAGCATCAAAGAAATAGCAGGACAAATACTTTTTCGAAAAAGGACTGACGACATTGAACTGCGGTCAAATAGGCCACGTACGAAGAAGAAGAGAACAAAAAGAACGCTCAAAAGTTTGAAACAAGTTGACCAAAAGAGACAGAAGTTAACCTCGTGTAGTCATGTACCGGATATCACCATTCAAGATTAATAGACGAAGTATTTGGTTACTGGTTGACACGAGAGCGACGAAGACTATCATTCATCCGATATGTTATTAAAAAATGAGAAAACATCGCCAGTAACAATATGACTTCGAACGGCGATGTGCAAAAAAATACCTACTAACAGACACGTGTTTGCGGTGGAGAGTGGTTCACAAAGCAGAAATAACGAAGTGAAGCATTAAATTAATACGGAAGTTGTTTGGCATACTACCATGCCGACTTCTTTTGGTAAAACGAGAAAAACCCGGATATAGAGAGAGATAGAGAGAAGGTATGATTAAACCTTTAAATAGTTCATGAACACCTCCAGTGGTGATAATAAAAAGGAAAGATAGATCAACGAGGTTTTGCGTAGACTACAGACAGCATAACGATGTGACTAAAACAGTTACCCCCTTTACCGAAAATTGACGATACTTTAGAACCCTTCAGAATTCTAGTAGTTTTCTAGGTTCCAGACAAGGTTCGAGCAGTGCAAGAAGGACAAAACCTATCGAAAAACATCAGGTCCAAAGTTTCTTTGGGTTGTGCACTTATTATAGACGATTTGTACTTGAATTTGCCAATGTTCACAAACTTTTGACAAAACTGACCGAAAAAAGAGCAGAATTTAAATAGAATAAAGACTGCGAAAACGCTTTCCGACAACTAAAACAGGCCCTAATCACTTCGCCGATTTTAAGTTATCCAAGAAAAGATAGAAAATTTGTTTTGGATACCGATGTAAGTAATCTGGCTATGTGCAGTCCTTTCACAGGTGCAAGCTCATCGCGTATTTTAGCAAAGTTTTGTACAAGTCAAGAAAGAATTATGCGTGACCAGAAGAGAATTGTTATCAGTAATCAAGCCTATATATACTTGTATGGATGCAAATTTTTACTCAGGGCGGACCACGCCGTTTTAAATTGGCTATTATACATCAGAACGCTGATGCATTATCTAGAAGACTATGTCCCCCAGATTATAGCCATTGTTCGCGACTTAAAAAAAAGATCAAATGCGTCCGAAGAACTGCTATGATTTATGACGAGTAGAAGTTTGAGCACTTGCGCCGCAAACATAAAAAAAACATTAAAGCATACTAGGCGCAGTGGAACTCTTTTAGAGTGAAAGCCAGTCTTCTTAAGCGTTTCCTAAAGAGTGTCGAGAACACGGAAAACAGTCTGCAGTTTGTAGTGCCAAAGAGCTGAGTATCACCGCTGTTGCAGCATCTATATGATGGTACATCAGGAGAAAATTTTTCTACTGGGCGAATTGCAATTGCGCCTCAGAAAATAGTTTTGCGCAAAGCACTAATGAAATAGTATAACGTGAGAAACCCTTTAAAGAAATAAATACATCTTTGTAGCAGTGCATTATTTCACGAAATGGACGCTTACGCTCATGCCCAATCAAAAGCAGCTACAGTCGCAGACGTTTTAGTGAAAGAGTTTTACTGCCCGTTTGGAGTTCTGTTGGAATTACATTCCGACCAAGGCCACTGTTTAAAGAAATTTGCCGACTGTTAAGAATTAAAAAAACTAGAACGACGTCTTTCTGTCCTTAATCTGATAGCACGATTAAAAAGATCAATCGAACAATAGGAAAGTACTTAGTCAAAGTAGTGTCCGAACACCAACAAGATTGGTATTACTACGTACATCTTTTTTTTAATGGCATACTTATCTATTTACAAAAACACAGGCCAAAAATCATGCTAGGTCGCAAAATAAGACAGCCATGCGACCTCCAAAGACCGGAACAAGAAGTTGGTAGAAAAGATTACGTCGACAACTTGATGAAAAGACTGGACAAAGTACATGAAGCGTCAGAACACACATATTGCCAGCGAGAGAATGAAGACCAGATATGACGTTAAGACACAAAACGGCGTGCAGCGTATAAATGACGTTATATGTAAAGTTTAAATATGTGGTAGACGACTCGTGGATAATAATCAATGAAAACTTTGGTGTTTAATTCTAACTAAATTAAATCATTATTTAGGACTAATTTCCAAGTTTTTATTTTATATATTTCTAAATAAATTTTTGATTTGTATATAGGTAGATATCTTATGTGATTTGTGGTTTATTTTAGTGTAAGCTATCTAATATTAATCATAGTTTAATATAAATATCAGCAGTTTGTCAACTTAACTTCTTACATTAGGAAAAACCATTTAGATTTTTCAAAGACAACGTTTCGTGTCGCATGGTGTAAACTTTATCAAGACTGTTTATTTTAAGAGTTAGTTAAAATAAACAAAAACTTTGCACCGTACACTATTATTTGGTAAAAAAAGTGGTCACTACACGACTTTCTTATAAGGAATTTCTACATATTTTTTATTTTTAAATTGAAGAACATCGAAGTCAAAAAAATATAAGGAGTTCAGAAAACTTAGGCTTATAATTTAATTTGCTTAAAAAAAATAATTTTCTAAAAGGCAGGATTCGTACCTAGATTATATTTGGAATTCATTTTAAATTGTAAATCAAATATCTAATAAATGGACAATAGTTTTGTAATTATTTAGACTTGGTCGCTCTATCTGTTATCAAATAATAAGAAATACATTTGAGATATATAATATAGTCACCTGTTTCGTGATCTACCGTAAATTTATGTTAAAAAAGCTCTGTAAAGTAAGTGTTAATACCGATCGAAAACAGGCGATTTTAAGACTGCATGTCTACCCAAATTAATTCCGTGTTTACATACGTTTCTGTGAGAGTTGTAAGCGTTTTAAAATAGAAAATAAAAAACGAAAAGTAACTATTTTGCGGTGTGATAATCCGTTTAAACCCTTAACAGAGGCAAAGTTAGAAAATATAGCTTTACACGTTGACAAAAGTAGTAACGAAGAGTTTTTTTGTAGATTCTGGAAATGAGTACATAGCCAGTGATATTTCAGCGAGAATCAAAGAAAAGTACAAAAACAGTGATGATAATGATCATACTGATGACCCAAGTGACATTAATAGTCAATTGGACAATAATGATGTAACAAGTGATTCGTTGTGGAATAAGTGCACATAGGCAAACCAATCTACGTTTCCTTGTACAAGCGTGGAGAAAAGAAACGTTTATTTGACCCATCTGTTACAAGGTCGATTAATTTTTATAAGCTTTATATATCCGATGACTTAATTGATTTGATTGTCAGAGAAACAAACGTTAATTCAAACAATTTCTGGAAAGTAATATAGTTAGAAGAAGTAGCAGATACAAAGAATAGGAAGAGGACAAACGCGCAAAAAATGAAAGTTTTTTTAGGTCTAAGGATTTGGTTGGGGTTTGTGCATATGCCATCTTTTGAATCATATTATTCCGATAAAAAAAATTTAAAACTGAAATGTGTGCTTTTATGAGACGGAATCGATTTCAATTTTTTCACGTTTTCAGCATTTTGGCGAAGATATCTGCTGGATTTTGCCCAAACAAAATATCAACAAGTTAAAACCCCAAGTCAGAATTTGGTAATTGATGAATCAATCCGTCCTTGAAAACTGTCCAAGAATTTTTCTCTTTTAGAGCAACAAGAAAAAACTGCAAATACTGTTATAAACAACTTGCAGCTAGTTCTAGCAGAAGCAACGACAAGAGTAAAGCGTAGTACCTTTTTTAATACTTACCCCGATAAGCCTTTTTTATGTCTTTAATTTTTTGAAAATGTAATAAAATAAAAATAAATAATTTTTACGGACTTATTGCGGGTGTTTTTTCTGTTCACCCACCTGGGTTGATAGTACCTTTTCCAGTGACTTAAAAATACAATTTGTCCACCGAAATAGGTGGTCAGGTTTCAATTTCACAAAACATCCCTTATAATATAAGCAACAACGTGATGTTTATAAAAACGTTCTACGACTTTAAGTAAGTGAGATATCGCTCTGGCAGTCAGAAGTGGTTTATGAAATTCACCGCCGGTGTCAAAAAGGGGACTAAGTCTCCACCCATGTGGGTAGACATGGCAGTCAACCCGTTAATGTTAGCAAATTTTTTTATTGAAATAAATTGTTAGGAAGAATTATCTCTATAAGAAACTGTAAAAATAATTCGAATAATTTACATACGTACAAAATTAATTAAAAAAACTGTTAAAAATGGCGAATACACCCACTTCCAGTTTTTTATCAGACCCATCTTTTGACAAAACCGAGAGAATATATAATGTCAGCTCCATATCAAATTTCAAGCTATTAGGACTTTTGGTTTGAAAATTATCGTGGGTACAACGTTAGACACACAAAGACACCTAAATTTTTTTTGTCAATGCATTTCTCTAATTCAGAAGATCTTGAAACCTAAAATTCTGCAAAAACAAATTTTTGAAAAAAAATTGCGATCGCTAAATATTTCATATAAGTTTTATTATGGTTTTAAAGTTGGTACCACATCGAAAACACACAGTTTTTAACGATGTAGCAATTTGCATACTTGAGCTGCAAAATAATAAAGTTTCTAAAAGTATAAGTATACGTCTGCGCTAAATTTCAAAATTCATGAGAAGAATACTAAACGATCAGTAATTCAGAATACGTCGTTATAAATGAAATTAGTGTATAACTCCTAAAACTGCTAAATATTTTTTCTACTCAGATGAAAAACGTTGAAAGAATTGCAAGCTGTCGCGTTCGTAACGTAATTGCATTCAAATTTCTTAGGTAGATACACGTTCAAAGCTTTGACTTTGAAGTTTTTGACTTAAATACCATATTACTATTCATGTTAACGTAAATAAAATTTAAACTCAAGAGTTTAGCAACACAGTACAACGTTTTACAAATGACTACGTTTTTATATCACTAGGATGTGAGTGGGTTGGAAATAATAAAATAATCTAATAAAAAGGATTAACCGTTTGTGGTAATAAAATAAAGATAACACAAGAGAAAGATGCCGTCGTGTGTAACACCAGTTATTTTATATTTATTTTTAAGAATACTTTTTCAATTAGTTTTTAAACTTTCGGTTTTGTTTATAAATAAATGAGTTTGAAGCCTTCATAAATATTAGGCGTGTAAACTTTAATACACCAAGATCTCGTGTTTTAGAGTTCGGCACTCTTTAATTAACTTGTCTGTTTTATATATGCATGGTAATATTATCTAATCTACAACTAACTGTTAAACTATTTCAAAGCCCCACGGTGTGAAGTGCCATTATGTATTATGCGTTGTCTCACAAATAAATACAACTAGTAAGAAAATGAAGTTACAATTTCTTATTTGTACTTTAATTAATTGTTATTCCTATATAATACATTATTTATATGGTTATATTTGTAAATCGATTTGTGCATCTGTTCAAATATGCCAAAGTTTTTTACGTTTGGAAAACATATATTCAATAACGTATTCGAAAGAAGGAAAATGATAAATGCATCTACTCGAAAAAAAAACTGTCAGACCGATAGATCATTTTTACGGACGAAGTAAAAGAAATTTTAGATTACATAAGCCTTTACGTTATAGTTCTTAAAGTAATAATTTATGTTACGTATAAAATACTAAAAAAAAAAGTAAATGTATTACAACATGTGTACCGCTTTACCCGTTTCTTTCAACAGTTTTACTTCAAACTATAGAAGGTGTTTAAAATTTAATTTTATGATTTTTTTAACTACCAAAAGTAAACAAACGATAATAACCTAATAAATAACAGAAGCTCTTCCCCAGAAAAAGTACTAAACCTCGAGTTCAAGCAACGATAAGAAACTCAGATGAAAAATAAATGTCGCATTAAAACAAATAGAAAAACTTCTCAAACGTAGAGTATCTTTGTTAAACATCCCTACGTAAAAAGAGACTGAAATAAAAAGAATGAAGACAAGTTTAAACATTTTTTAAAAGAATTTCAATAGTTCTTCATATTTTTATCTGCTACGTGTTTTTTTAACTATAAATAGTTATACCATGTTATACCAAATTTTTCTTTATAACTTTTCGTGACAAAAGATATCGATAAAGAAGAAAATGACATAATTACGTGTGTTTTATAGAACATATCTCCGAATCTAAATTATATACTCTGCGTCCTCTGCGTTTATCAATTTAGATTAAATGTTTTCGTTTAGAATCCACACTTCTGAATCGTATAAATAATTTTGTTTTTGTATAACGTGTTTACTGCTATTACCATATGTATTTATTTTCATTATGTGTTTGGCAACATTTTGATTAAATAACTACTAGAGAATATTTGTTGTAAATATTACGTTAACAAGAAGTATTACAAAATATCAACAAAAATAAACTAAAGGAATCAAAAGAAAAAAATACATCCACTAATATTTTTATGCTGCTCTCATAGCAAACATCAATATTCGTTCGTTAGTGTATTTGCGTAATGACAAAAAACTCTAGAGCCGTAAAGTGATCTGCGTAAATAGTAGACTGAAAAACGGGAAAAAAGCCGCTTCCTTTTCGATTTTTTATTTTTTGAGGTATAACCACATATGGCCTTTTCAAAATAATATAGTAAGTCCTTGGATATCTGAAATACATTTTTTAATAGGGACATTTTTGTTACTTTTTCACACATATCTCGCGATATCTCCAGAACTAATGTAGATACAATGCGTGCAAAGGTAACTGCGTTATTGTCATTAGTGTAAAACAATTAGTTTTTTTGTAAAACTATATTATCAGCTATACTATCTGCGTACGAAACAAAGCCAAAACTTTAAAAAACTTTTTAAAAAAAGAATCAACATTCTAAGTGTTTTTGAGTTATAACGAGTTAAAGTTTTTGCAGTCACGTTGAATTATTTTGCCTTCAAACGGCCGCCAGCGCGTATCTAGCGATAACATTAACATATTATTATATTAACGATAACAGAATATGTGTTTACACATAATTTGTTTTGTTAAAAATGGAGGGTTTATTTTGTGAGCGGCCTTTACAAGAAAATGACAAACGTGTGACACAAAATCCAAGGATTAAAAACAATTACAACTGCTGCAGAAAAAAAACAACATTTGTTATCAAAAAAAAAAAAAAAATTGCAACTAAAGGATGAAGTTCTAGAATTCACTACACTGACATAACCACAAACATTAATTTTTAGTCAGCAATCCAGAAGTTACGCTAACGTTGCACCGAACAACCCCAGCACAATAAACAACAACAGTGAAACAACAAACGACTTAAATAATACGTTATCACGATTTCTAAATGAATTTAAAGCCATGTTCAATCAACTTATTCAGCAAAATATAATGGTATTAAACATACTCACAACGTTAACAAGTAAACTTCATTAATGGGCAAATTCCTAACAGTCGCTTTGTGGAACGCCATTAGGTTAGTACAACATAAAGAAGAAATAAAACTCTTCCTATCAAATAATCAAATAGATGTACTCCTAATAGGTGAAACACATTTCACAGACCGGACGTATTTTAAAATACCTCATTATGAAACATATTATACCAATCACCCTAATGGTACGGCACATGGAGCTACTGCGGTCCTTGTTAAACGCTCAGTTTAACATAATAGAAAATTAAAATATTAAGTGAACTGTTTACAAGCAACTACAGTAAAAAAACAACTTTATCGTATCAACTGATACTATCTGCAGCTTATTACCTACCTCGGCACAACATAAAAGAGGCAGACTTTGAAAACTTGTTTCAAGCAATAGGAAAAAAAAATATAGCCGGGGGAGATTACAATAGTAAGCACGTTAATTAATTAATTTAATAACAACTAAAGGAAGAGAATTTCAAAAAACGGTAGAAGACAACAGATACTCAATCATCTCAACACGAACACCAACCTATTGGCCTACCGATCCCCATAAGATACCTGACCTATTAGACTTCTTTGTTGCAAACTAAATTAATCTGGCTTATAGTGAAGTAATACCCAGCTTTGACTTATCATCCGACCACTCTCCTATATTACTAACAGTGGGTACATCGGTTATACCAAAAAATCCAACACCAATGCTACAAAATAGTAAAACAAACTGGAATACTTACCGTAGCACATTAAGTAAAATCAAGACTTAAAGGTTTGACCCAAAAAACCTGAAGAAATAGAAACAGTCACGGAAGAGTTTGTAACAAAGCTACAACAAGCCGCACAACAACACACACCAAAAGTTTATTAAAAGAAATTAAATAATGATGCTCGACTAGAAATTAGAAGAATGATTACAGAAAAAGGCGTGCTAGAGCAAAATGGCAACGAAGTCATACACCCATCCATAAAAATGCTTACAACAACTTGACAAGTAAATTGAAAACAAAACTTATGGAAGTAAGAAACAAACAATTTGAAGAATATGTATCCAAACTAACTAGAACTGATAATTCTATATGGAAACCAATCCAAAACTCCAGAAAACCTTAACTAAATATACCACCAATAAGAAAAAATGGTGCTGTACACTGGGCGAAGGCTAACCTATTCGCAGAGCATCTGACTACAGTTTTTTAACCGCTAGACTATGATTCAGATCAAGAAATTAAAGAAAACATATCAATTCCTTAACAGATACACCGAAATTTTAAACCATTTACCCCAAAAGAACTAACCGCTGAAATAAGAAAACTTAATCTTAAAAAGGCTCCCGGTATTGATCAAATAACAGCTAAAATGCTGAGCGAACTTCCAAGAAAAGCATTGTATTATTAACTTATACATATAATGCGATACTAAAGATTGAGTATTAGCCAAAATGTCTTAAAGTTGCACAAATAATAATGATAAATAAGCCGGAAAAAGATTCAACTGATGTGGCTTCCTATCGACCCATAAGCCTGCTCCCAATAATATCCAAGTTTCTAGAAAAATTACTACTTCGCAAAATTAATCAGGACCCCGAATTCCAAAATTGGATTTTGGAACATCAGTTTGGATTCCACCAGGCTTAGTCTACGGTGCAGCAAGTCCATCGAATTACGCAAGTCATAAATAAAGCATTAGAAAATAAACAATACTGCTCAGCCGTCTTTCTTAACATAAGTCAAGCGTTTGATAAAGTTTGGCATTTAAGATTAATGTACAAAATCAAACAAATACTACCCCCGACTTACTTCAATATACTCAAATTATACCTAAGCGAAAGAACATTCCAAATCAAAGTAAATGGTGAAACGTCAAGTTTCTTTCCGATAAATTTTGGAGTGCCACAGGGTAGCGTGCTGGAGCCTTTACTCTATGTTTTATATACGTCAGACCTGCCAATCACACAAAATACAACAACAGGAACATTTGCAAACAATACCGCAATTCTATCCAGACATGAAAACCCACAAATAGCATCAAATTATATTCAAATTCACCTGTTCAATCTCCAACAGTGGCTAAACAAATTGCAAATTAAAGTGAATGAGAACAAATCGGTACACGTAACTTTCACCCTCCGCAAACAATTATGCCCAGCAGTTATTATAAATAATGTACAAATACCACAAAAGACAACGGCAAAATGCTTAGTGATACACTTAGACAACAAGTTAACATGGAAGGAACATATTAGGAAAAAGAAGAAACAAATAGACATGGAAGCAAGTGATCTAAATTGGCTAATAGAAATAAAATCTAAATAATCAGAAAATAAAACTGAGATATGGGGTCGAGTTATGGAGCTGTTCTTCTAAAACAAATTTAGCAATAATACAAAGGTCCCAATCAAAAATACTCAAGCAAATTGACATGATAATAATATAAATTAACCTAAAATTTTATATTGTCAAAGTTGAGAGATTTTGCTAAAAATTAATGTATATAACTCTCGTTAAAAATCTCGGCCCATTCTCATGGAACACTCCGTTATGGCCTCGGCTCATTAACGTTGGTTATCCTATGCTTCACTAGTGACATATTACTGTTGTCTATAGACTGTAGTTTTTGAATTTTACATTTTCTTAAATAGATTTTTAAATTTCACTAATGTATATTTTGTGACAAAACGAAGTAAGTTTTTAACCCTGTGCTCAACTATACTGCGGCTAGCAAGTATACTCGCCTGGAGCAGTTCTGTCTAAAGAGGTATTTCTTTTTCAAAGTATCTTTTGCAATATACCTTTTTTTACAATAAAATTGAATACGTTTAACAGCAATTTTGTTACTTGTATTAAAAACGCATATTTTGTCAAAATAAAGCTTTACTAATATTAGAATGTCTTCCGGGTTTGGACCGTGTCATAGTTCTGGCCGTGGAAGCCTTTGCTATTACAAAATAAAGCTTGAAAAAATCGTTATACAAACTAAAAAACATTTATTTGTGAAAATACTCAAAAGCAATAAAAACTAAAACTTTTTTTGGTATAGTAATTTTTGAAACATGGTGCTATACCGAACGCCACGTTACATGTAGAACACAAAGCGCGATTCCTCCCTTTTGTCATATCTTTTTGTTAATCTCATTTTGATTTAAGAGATGGGTGCTTACCCTTAGCACATGAGTGACTAAGAATACTAGACGTGCTTGCAGTTGCAGTGTGATTGCAACTGGCCGACCCCCTTCCAATAGACATGAGTCAAACACACGTACGAGTTAACCGGCTGAAGCGGTAAGTACCTATTTAATTTTGAACCGCGAGTTATCTGGTCTGAAGTCTGGTCTGGTCTGGTCTGAACCGTTGGCGATTGTACTGGTTTATGATTTTAAGCGATTTTCCGCTTAGACCGCGTCGTAGTTAAACATCCAAACTTAGGCTTGGTCTTAGTCTCTTCTTGAGAGCCAAAACATGAAGTAGAACTTGGCCTTTGTCATATTGTTGTTCGTAAACCCAAAAAACGTCAGTTCATGTACTGGTTTGAGGTGAAAAAATTTGTTTGTTGTTTCCGGACACGCCTTCTCCATACCCCCCGACTCCCCGGTGGGCCTCACCATGGGCGTTCCCGTAGTGTAAAATTTACCAGCGCACCCCTGATTTAAACTTAAAAAAATATATACTATAACACGTTTAAAAAACGTAAAAATAAAAATTTTTTGTATTGCAAATAACTCTTCAATTGTAATTTTATACATCACACGTACTTAACACAAACTTATTTATATTGGTTATAATTTTTTAGAAATCTTACTTCTGTTTTTTTGTTCTTTTCTTTGTTTGTTTTTCTTGTCTGAAATCATAGGTCTATTGAACCTATTGTTTATTTTTATTACTCTCTTATTTTTAAACTCAATTCTTCAAACAAAACTTCAGATAATGAGCAACCGGAACCACCTGGAAACGAACTTCCTTGCACAGCAGATGATGTAGTCAGGTCTTCAGACTGCTAAAACACTTGAACCAAAAACATTTGTCTGCATTTCAGATCTATTTATTGGATCTTTTCATCTATTGTTACTGCTGGCATATGATGACTAGACGGAAAAAAATCTTATTTTGTAAATTTTTCAGATTTGAAAGGCTATATTTCTGAAAGTCTAAATCAAGAAATCTAAAATCAAATTAAACATAAGCTTTATGGAACAGTTATTTAAATTATACGCTGTGAATTTTTCAAAATGTTGAAGATAATCCAATTTAAATTTAAACCCAATTAAAAAAACCCGAAATTACGTAAGCATCCCCATCTGGCTGAAAGAACGTAACTACGAATCTGTTTTACGCATGATCCGTTTTACGAAGGGGTTGTGCACGCTAAGGGTTGAACGTCGAGGCAGAAAGGTTCCGACCCGTACTACAATCAGCATTCTTAATATAATACTTGTGTACTGTTTGGTTTTTGTTATGTTTTGTGAAGTTCTATGGGTATGTAACTATTAGTTACCTAGCGTAAATAGTGATAAAATTAACAAACATTTGTATTAAAACTCCGGCGTTATAAAACATCACTTTTACTTTACTTTACTTTACTTACTTTTATAAGTATACCAAGTCCACGTTTGCTACTGTTGTGTTCTAATTGTTCTTATGTTTAATTAATTTATTTTCAATGTTAATTTATTCGTATGGTTGTCTTCATAGTGCAGTCCAAGACACACCACTTTTCTAATCACATGTTTTCTTTGTTTTGGTGAAACAAATGCGTTGGTGGCCATTTCAATTTTGTGGATGCAACTTTTTTATGTGTATAAATTTGACTGTAATAATTAACCATTTTATGTTTAAATTAAAATATTATTAAAATTTAAAGTGGCTTTCTGCAAATGTTTCATTGTTTGTAAAAAGAAGCTATTTAAACTTCATTGTCATTTTGTTTTTGTTATTTGTGTATCTTTGACGTGTTTTACAATTTATTTGTGTTAATTTACTAAATCATCTTACGTTAATATCTGGCTTTAATTCCAAATTATGCATAATAATTTATTTGTTTTTTGTACGTTTACAATTTAATATTATAAAAGTTGATCAAAGTTAGGACATCTTTTAGATAGATCGTTATATTTACTTATTGATGTTGATTCTAATGAGTTTGATAACAGTTAAAAACACTAGTGCATGCATCTTGAAGTCGCAGGTTGCTTCCTGATTTTATGTGAAGTACTGTATCTTGGGTGGATGATATAGACAAGTGCCTACTTTTATATGTTAAAGTCACGGTAGGTTGCTTATGTTTGATCGTAACTGTGTATTCGTTTAATTGAATTAAATTTGGGATGTCCTAACTTTCTAATGTTTATTGATATCTTTGATTATAAACTGATTGTTTGATAAATCTAAATTGTGCAATTATCCAACATTTATAGTTAATTAGAAGACCGGAGGGGTTACTTTGCCGGTTTTTTTCCTTCTACTGCAGGTTACACAAAACGGGAAAATTTTGGATAAAATTTAACAAGTTTTACTTGAACAAAAACCACATGTCGAGAGTAAGTAGAATATAACGAACTTAATATAAGGTAAAG
Source organism: Aquatica leii (assembly GCA_035610365.1). Classification (NCBI taxonomy): domain Eukaryota; kingdom Metazoa; phylum Arthropoda; class Insecta; order Coleoptera; family Lampyridae; genus Aquatica; species Aquatica leii. The sequence goes on from CM069436.1 coordinate 69,300,509, forward strand.
GGATGGGAGAGTAGAGCTTGACGATTACAGACACAGCAAGATGTCGTTACTATTTTTGTTTGCGGGTTTTAGTGATTGGGTTACATCATACACTGCCGATTAAAAATGGATACTGGCATTTATAAAACAATTGTTTATTGCTCCAGCCAGATTTTGAACAACAATATTTTGCATGGGGCGGACCCCTTTTTTTCTAACAGGCTTGTTGCGAGTTCTGGAAAAAATAAACATTGGGGAAGCATGACAACAGCATTACAGCATCAAATGACGATAATCGTTTTGCTTCTTGTGAAAGAAGTTTTTGCTCCAAACTGTTTTACTCTTTTAGGATCAGGCGTTTGCAAGGTTTTTAGACAGTAGAAATGCCGCTTTCATCTACGTTAAAAATTTTATCATTTTTGGAACAAGATTTTTAGTAGAATTTTTTAAGGATATTAAAGAATTGAGTAACTTGTATTCTGGTCTTCTCAGCGATATCTCGTTGTTCTTTTTTAAAAACTAACAATATCAGTCTTTTTCTGTAATTTTTGTTGTGGCATTAAAGTTGTTTAAGATTAAGTTGTTAACTAATGCATAAAAATACGCTAATCGCTAATACGCTATCGCCAAATATTTACTTCTGCACTGGAAGTTTCAAACGATAACGTAACTTTAATATTATTCTCGATACTAAAATTTAAAAAATCGTCAATTTTTATCTACTATTTTGGCCTCAATTTTACTCGGAATTTTTATTACTATTTGTTGTACTGTGCGTTCAGGTTAATAAATAATAACATTTAATCCCAGAAGTGCTAAATTTTGGACAATTTTATTTGAAATTTAAACACGTGCTAGAGATCCTAGAACAAATGTAAAAAAACATAGAGAAAATTCAATATTTATGTCATATAACGCGAAGCTCATCTCTGGTGCATACATACATATAATAACTAATGCATACGTAGTCATCAGTTAATTTTATTTAAGAAGGCATTTATTGATCAGGATCACGATGATTACCAAGTTATCAAAAATCTTCTGGTTCATTTCTTGCTTCAGCAGAAATCCACGTAAAAGTTTTATTGAAATTTTAGCTTGTTTGTCTGAAAAGGGTCATTCATTTTCTTTATAATAGGCATGATTATCTGTATTACATTTCGGTTCTGCTAATATTTTAGCATCTGTAACTGTACTGCAAGTTGTAAGATTATTTTCAACATTTACAAACGACGCTTCTTTTTCTTTAGCAAAAATCATCCGGTTCTATAGTTCTTGCATTATGACGCCAACTTGCTGATTTTGTAGCGTCTGAGTTTCTTCATTGCGATGTTCTTCTTCTATGCCTTATCAGCCATGGTTATACCAGTAATGCTTGTTATTTAAAGTGTTTTTCCACTTTTCATCTTGTCAAGTTTTTGATTTGATTTTAGATTGTTTTTGCTTTTTTACATCGACGTTTAATTGCAGAAGTCATTTATTAAGCAATTGGGTTTTCTTAAATATTCAGTAAGTCATTAGCAAAAACTTAATGTTTCTGAAACATATTGGTTGCGTAGACTTATCATTAGAGGTTTCAGTTTATTAGTTCTATCTGTGTTAGCAGCTAGCAACAACGTAACAATTTTTATACACACACAAGTTTTCAGTTTTTTTTCCAAATCTCTTCATTTCCGCTACGAATTTTCGCCATATAGTTTTTTGAACACTAAGTCATGTCTTTTTGCATAAAATTACGTTGTACCATATATTATTTGTAAAATTATTTTGCACTACGGATCGAATCAAAATTTATAATTTTGTTTTAAATATCGAGTGTTTTTAAGGAACATGAAAATTTATTCGTATTATTAGAGTTTTTGTTTTATCAAACTTCGAATTAACAAGAGCCATCTCTTTACTTCAAGCATTTGACGAGACATGCAATTCAAAAAAACACTTCGATACGTTTGTTATCAACTTACAGTATTAACAACAAAAAATACAAGGAAACCTATATTGGATTTAATAAAAAATGTTTAGTGTTTATCTTTCTAGAGCTGAAATTCTTTATGATTACAAGAATCTTCCATTACTTATGAATAAACTAATTCATTAACTTCTCAAAAAAGCACCGGCATACGACAAGTTAAAACTATTGCTAGAATTATCAGTTTCAATCAGACGACTGTAAAACTTTTAGTTGAAAAATAAGAAGTCGTTATTTTTCTAAATAATTTTCTTTTTACACCAAAGCAAATTTTTATTTTTGACGAAATAAAGTATTTAATCGTGGAAAAAAAAACTTGGTGTAATTTTCAAAATGTAAGGTTCAAACAAAACTTCAAAAGAAGAAAACCAACATTCATATTAAAATGATTTCCAGTATTACGCCGTCGTTTTTTGAAACAACAAAGTATTAAATACAAATACTAATAGAATCGTGAGAATTAAAAAAAGAATTTGCGAAATAGCGTATATAAACAGAAAACACCTACTAAAAAAAATATTATGTAATTAAGTAGTATATATCAAAGTATATTTAATTCTGGCATATTTTTTAATATGCAAAAAAGTGTAAAAAATCATGAAAAAAATTTGTTTTATGTTTTAGACTTTCTTGTGTATAATTATATTTTACAGTTTAAACGCGACAGTAGATATAACATCATGCTGACATGTGTTTCGCCTCGTATTTGAAATAGAACTACATGGAAATATAAACGACGTTAAACACAATCGTGTTTCAATTAAACCTAAAGTTTTTTAATGCAAAACAAAATAATGCTTATAATAAAGAACCTTAATTATTTTTGTACGTTAATGTAATTTAAAAAAAGACAGTTTTTGTTTAACAATGTACAACGAATTGACTAAAAAAGCGAAGCGTCACTTATTTCCATTTAAATGTATTAATTTCAAACTAATTAAAAAGTAAGAAAGTTAAGGTTGTTTATTAATTTATACCAAAAGTTACTTAAATTCATTAAAAAACTTTAAACGCCCCTAATTATCATAAACAATTGTTTTCAAGAAACCATCGTCTAATGACTATGTCATGGGAAAATCTATTAAGTATTAAGAGACGTTCAAGTATCTTATTATTTAGAAAGTACTGTGTGCACCCAGCGTATCCAAAAATTCGTGACACAAGATATTCACCCTCAACAAGCGTTCACTAACAGAAGTAAAACAATACTCTATAATTTTAATTGTACTTCTAAAATAGTATGTTTATAGAATGTTAAACACTAAATATAAGGAAGCCTTATTAAATTTGCATAAACCTTGACCGTCGGCATTATAAAAAAATTGGTATGCCACGATGTTTACCTCGTGCTTAACATTCTTCAACATAATATACTTTCAAGTTAATACCGTACTTTGGTTATGCAGCCCATCATACAGATCTGTAGTAAAATTGCATTTACTTTGAATTCGTCAAGAGATCCATTTTGTTTTGGTCTAATTTTGAATTCTTATCTTAATTATTTATTACTAATTTATTTTTGGAATAGTCAAAAGCATTCATGTAAAGTTAAGTTTAATTCCAAAGCACAAAATTTACTTGATTTCCGCCTTGAACAAGTCGGTTTGGCAGTTAAAAATGCAATTCTTCAGAGCCTAGTAATTTTTGATAAGTAATTGCTAAAACTTTATAATTTTTTATCAAAAGGTATATTACAATTAACGTAATGCCATTGTAACTCGTAAGTTTTCGAAAAACTGTAGTTACGCTAGTAAATTAACTTAATTTAAATATAGACACACAAAAAATTAACAGAAAAACGGATAGAACAATATTAGAACACTGTGCAGTTATTTGTCCTATTAATTTTATTGCGTTTGTTTAGGTTTTAAATCGACTCAGTTAAATGGTTAACAGAATCATTTTCTTATTGGTTAACCGGTTAATTTAAAATTGAATTATTCATTTTTGGTTAATCGATTCAGTTTAACCACTTTTGGTTAATCGATTTAGTTTAACCATCTTTCATAAAACGATCCAGTGTAGTCATCTTTTGTTATACGATTTACTTCAAGGGCTTTTGGTTAAAGAACCAATTTAATCACGATTATTAAATTATCTATCTTAATCATGTTTGGTTAAACCTTCGGCGCAAAACAAAAAAAATGTATTACATATTTAAATTTTTGAAAGGGTCGATATTATTAGTGAGTAGATTAAATTGAAGTGATGGTATTCGTAATAAATAAATAGATTAAGCAATTGTTGTGCATTCTAATTTAAGAAAACAAATTTTGGAAATTTAACAAATAAATTCCTATTTGTTTAAAAACTTAAAATTTGTCGTTTTAGAAGCTTCAATTTAAAAAACCACTTTAAAAATAAATTCTACAGAATACAAAACTCTCAAACTTTTATCGAAGTCTTATTGGTTTTACTAAAAATATTTGTTTTCATTTATATTAATTTGAATAAACTATTTATATACAATTAAACAAATTATCTGACACCTTTTTTATTAGTTTTCTTTTGCTTAATAATTTTTCAATTTTATTTTGTTGTTATGTTAAATTTTTAAAAGAAGAAACAATATAAAACATAAATGCATTCAAAACAGCAAAAACCTTTCCAATATGGATTATCAATATTACAAATAGTGCCCACATTAGAGTATTGCTGAAAATGTAGAAGTGTTTTTGACTACTTATTCAATCTTTTGTTGTTCATAATACATATCTTGTTTTTTCTAATAAAAATCTATTAACTAGAAACATAATAATTACACTAGTCTGCAAAAAAATATTTTTTATCGAGCCCTGACACTTATTCCGGGTGATTCTTATGTAAAATGACGTCCTGAATCCAAATATGTCTTCCGTTTTCTACCATCACCCACCATTTTCGAGGGAGCCCCAAATCTCTAATTTTACCACTTTTCGATAAATTAATTATAATTTATTTATCGAACGATAATAATAATTATAATACTTATTATAATAATAAATATATGGTCATGAATTTAATTTAAATGCGAAAAAGAACTATTTTAGCTATAAACAGTAATAAATAAAAATATATTCATCGTTACTTGGTGCTTGCTTTCCTTTTATACCCTGAGGTACAGCTCTCTCGTTTCAAAAACCAGCAGTACTCCGCCAACATGCATGCATTCCACTTCCCTGAAAATCTCTTCTCTAGCTTAGCGATGTCATGATGGAACCGTTCCTCGTGTTCATCCGAGACTGCTCCTAAATTTTCAGGGAAAAAGTCCAGATGCGAGTGAAGGAAGTGAACTTTAAGAGACATGTTACATCCTATGTCCTTGTACGCTAAAAGCAGTTCCTCAACGTAAGCGACATAATCTTCACTTTTGTGGTTACCCAAGAAGTTCTTACAAACGTTTTGAAATGCAAGCCAAGCTCGTTTTTCTTTTTGATTTAGGTGTTCAATAAACGTCGAATCTTGGAAGAGTTGTCTAATCTAGGGACCAACAAAAACGCCTTCTTTGATTTTAGCTTCGCTAAGACGAGGAAATTTAGTTTTCAAAAATTGAAATGCGCCATCTGTCTTGTCCACTGCTTTCACAAACTGCTTGATCAATCCAAGTTTGATGTGTAAAGGTGGTAAGTAAATATTTTCCTTCGGAACCAAAGGATTGTGGGCGACATTTTTCTGACCAGGAATAAGATTTTTTCGCAGAGGCCAGTCCCGTACGATGTAATATTTGTCTCGGGCTCGGCTATCCCATTTACAAAGAAAGCAGCAATATTTTGTGAATCCTGATTGCAGGCCCGTAAGTAGAGCAACAACTTTTAAGTCAGCGCAAAGTTTCCACTTATAATCATGATAACTAATTTTATCAAGGATTCTGAAGATGTTTTCGTACGTTTCCTTCATATCAACAGAGTATGCAACTGGAACTGATGGGAAGTCATTCCCATTTGCCAACAAGACAACTTTTAAGCTTGTTTTTGATGAGTCTATAAACAGTCTCCATTTGTCTGGGCCACATGGCATCTGTAGCTCTGTCATCAATAAATTTGCATTAGGACAGAACACTAAATCTTTATCTTCTGAGAAAAGACATTTCAGGGTTGCTTGTCTAGTCCTGTAAGAAGATATTTTTACTCCCTTTTCTAAGAGATTCCACTGTTGAAGTCGCGATCCTAGGAGCTGAGATTTAGTCTTGGGTAATTGCAAATCCCTGTCAAGATCATTTAATTCCGATTAAGTGAGGAGGTGAGGTTGCCGAGAAACTAAATCTGCGGAATACTCTTCATCATCATTGAACGTATCATTCGAAGCCCCAGGTTGTCGCTCAGAGTCTTTTAAATCAATTTCCGGCTCTAGAGTATAAGTGTTTGGGGGCTCTGGGATTGGCAAAGTATATATGAGGAACAGGTCTTAGAGCTGACGGAATACTGGGATACTGAATTGTATGCTTACTTTTGCTCGAAAACCCGACGGTGGAAGTCATACAAAAGTAATAATCTGTAAGATGACAGCGAGATTCACGCCAAACTATGGGCACAGCAAATGGAATTGATTTACGGGTACCTATGAGCCATTTGGTCAAACTACTGTAACAAGTCGTACAGTAAACTGATGGAGCCTAAGTCTTGTCCTGGTCGCCAACTTGACAATCAAAGTACAATTTATAAGCTGTTTTAACAAGCGGAGAAAGGGGTTTTCGTTGCGCTTTTAAAGTTAATTCCCCGCAGACATAGCAGAAGCTATCGGGATGATTTTTACACTCGCGTGGCATAATTAAACAGTAATTCAACGCCCGACGTTAACCACAAATCACATTTAGTAACTTGAAAAAATCCGGAGTAAAAGTAGTTTCACTGTTTTACGTTTAAAACGTCGACAAGTTAACTCTGCAACAGCTATAGATGTACTGATCGAAGCAGTTAAGCAAACAATGTAATATACTATAATGAGAAGAGTAATGCAAGTTCAAGCCTGTCGAAAATTCCTGTTCAAACTTGCATGTGGTATTGACATCGCCAGCGTCGTGCAGTGAATCTTCCTAACTGTTTATTGATATTTTTTATTGTTCTTATATATTTGTATTTTATTGTTGTTTCTATATACATTTTATAGCAAAGCTTTTGTCATATACTTTGGTATAAATTTTATTACCTGCTTTGGGATGTTGAACAGCTATAAGTTAAAATTCTAAAAAAAAATGCAAAAAATAAAATAAAAATGGGGTCCTCCCAAAATAGGTGGGTGATGGGTAAAAACGGAGCTCATTTTTGGATTCAGGAGGTCATTTACATAATAATCGTCAAGAATGGTATCAGGGCCGATTTTCATGCAGACCAGTGTTATATTTTATTTAACCAGGTGCAATTTTTTTCAAAAAATATTTTTAACAAATACCTTTTAAGAAATTGTTATAGTCAAAAGATTTTATAATCTATTTACCTAAAATTTTATTTTGAAAACTACCTGCTTACTTAAAAGCACATTGACTTAATGTACATTTAAAAATATTACAGGTAAAATCAAATTTCATAGTTTTATAAATTTTGAAATCAATAATAAAATTTGGGAAATGTACCTACATAATCTATACATATTTGAAATACGTTTTTATTAAATAAAAGCATTTTTGTTAAATGGTGATATAAAATTAACTTAAAATAATTTAGTTAACTTCAATTAAATTTTGATTGTTTCACCAATTCCTGATGCACAGTTACTTTGGCAAAAAATATTGATTTTTTAGTGACAAAAAAAAGTTATTAATACCTAGGTACAGATTACAAGTTACAATTTGTTTTCAACCCTTTATTGCACGTTTTTTAGAAAATCCTTTTACTTGTATATAAGAACGCACATACCAAAGTTGGTTTAATGTAAATAAAGTCAATTTTTGCTTAACACATGTTCATTGACAACCTCGAGACTATAGACGAAACTATTCCAAGTAGTCTACGGATTACAACTGTAAAGAAACATCTGTATTGTTGGTTTTTACGGCATTTTTTCAAGAAATGCTGTTTATGTTTATTATTTGTAGATCATAAATTAATAAATTTTGTTAAAAAAAAATCTTCTCCGCAGAGAAACATTTTATGATAAAACGCGTCTACGTAATTTTTAATTAAATTTATTTTTAATTGAGATTGATACTTTTATGTAGTTTACTATAACCAATTAAGTAAAACATAAAACAATTTTTAATTTTCTTTTTATTTTTGCATTTTTCGATTTTTAACCAAAAGTAACTCTTAGATGTAAGTTTTAATCTTTTCAAAGCAGTAAAACCATAATAACAAAATAATTTTAAAGTTGATGATTTTTTCTCCACGAACACGATGATTATTTTACAGGCAATCGATAATCACCAACGTTGTTTGACGAATCTAGGAAAAAGCCCTTAGAACAAAAACCACGAAAAAAAAAATTATTATTTATTCCGTAATTCATATAATTTAACCAATTACAAAAACGAATTAAACACGTTTACTTATACAAAATTACACTTTCTATAACAAAAAAGATCATTTTTTAAAGGTATTTTTAACTTCTTAATATTTTATAAAACATATTGTTCAATTTAAACATTCGGATATAAAATATCATTTTTTTCGTATTGTCATTTGAAGTTACCATTAGTTTTATTATGTTTTTCTGTTTAGTTTAAATTTACCTTACACATTTTAATCAAGACGCGTTAATTGATACGTTTTATATTCTTATCTAGTGCTACAAAACTTTTCTAGAAGGTCGATCTAATTATACCAATAGTGTAATTTAAGAAAACAACGCAATCATTCCTGTCTTGTCTAAAAAATAAATGTTGATTACACCCATAATACCAATTTCTAAGTACAGTATTTTTTAACTAACAGCTACTGCTAAATTTAAATTTAAGCAAGTGCAAAAATTTTTCCGGAAATCTTTTTTTTTGATTCCCTTATTTTGTAGATAAACGATAATTGCAATCTTTTTCTTTTATTTATTTAATAATTGCGTTCGAAAATGATTTTTTAAAGATGATCGCTGATCGCAATTGCAATCTTATTTAAAATGATTGTTCTGGCTGCTGGTTATTGGCACTAATATTAAACTTTAAAATATTTAAAATTATTGTGTTTATAAAAAAGACTGTTCGTCTACAATTTTACTTTAAAATATAATAAAAAATCTAGCAATTGGACAAGTTTTTTAATTATTTCGACGTTTTAACAGTTTTTATAAATACAGCAAAAACCAATCAGTACTTTTTACACTAATAAGGATCTTGAACAATACTTTAATGATCAAATTGATTAAGTAGATTAAGTATGCACTATAGATTTAATTGAACTAAATCCGATGATAAAAGTGATTAAAACGAATCGGTTAACAATAGTTGTTTAAAACAAATCATAACCAAGGATTAAAATAATTTGGTTAACTAAAACGAATCATTTGGTTAATTTAACCGTAATTCATTAAATCAACACTCGTAGTTGAAACGAATCAGTTACCAAAAATGGTTAAAATTAACTGGTTAGCCAAAAATGAATCACTTGGTTAATTGATTAATTTAGCTTTAACCGGTTACCAAAAGTCAAAATCGACACCCCTAGCGTTTTATTGTTATGAAACACTCAATTTGTTATGATAAACGGACTTTTAGTAAAACTAATGTTTGCGAACTCATATTTGAATTACACTGTTAAATATACATTTTGTGACATAGACATTTTTTGGTGTTTTCAATGGCGGATTTAGGTTTGACTGCGCCCTAGGGCGTGCCTAATATGGCGCTTTGTTTGCTTTATTATATAAATTAATTATTTTATATATAAATACTAGCTGTACCCTGCCACGCTTCGCAGTGGCACATTGTGATTGAATGGTTGACATTTAATGTAATTATATTTATATACATTAAAAGTGAGGTTAATCCAAAATAAATAATATAATTACTAAATAATATAATTACGTCCACGTGTTAGATGTAATAAAAAAGATATAACCACTCACTTCTGTTAAAAATCCACTTGAATTATAATAAGTCCTTTTATTTTGCCTTTCAGTTAATAATATTTTTACTGTCCATCTTTGATATAAAATATAACCTCTACTTATGATTTGGTGAAAGGCCCAGTTCGATCACAACACAATTACACCAAAAATTCTTGATTTAAGTGAATATTTAATTCAGATTGTATAATAATCAGAATCAGATGCAAATTTTTTTGTAAATAAACAATGTAATTGGGAACGAAATTGTTTCTCATGTGACTGCGTCATTACTATTGCGATTGTCAGCGAGTGTTTTCCTCGCTTACGGCAGATGGCGCGGTCACTGGTACACAGCTGATCGTTAAAAAAACTGTTTTCTCGCGATCGCAGATATGTGACTGATGCAAAAAAATAGATAAAAACAATCCTTGATGCGGATTTTATATCATGTTAAAATTTCAACTCAATCGGTGTAGAACTTTTTGAGTTTTTGAAGCGTACACAAACCAACATAACATTTTTATATATATAGATTAACAATAATTTATTTTAAGGCTTATTATTTTTAAAATATGCCAATAAATATTGGTACTAAAATTTTTTTGTCCAGAAAAATGTTTGTTTACTTTTTATTAGTCTGGCTAAAGTTTTCGAATTTTTCTGCGACGAGTACTGTAACAATAATAATTTTGAATTCCAGATGGTAGTTTAGCTTTTTCTTCATATTGAAAAAATCGCTTATCTTTTATATCTTGAAGAAAACAAGTCAGAAAATGATAAACTCGGACAACAGATGATAAATCAATTTGCGATCTCTGAAGTATCTTACTAAAATCATTGAAAAGATCTAAAATTACATTCCAAACAATGACTAAAATTGCTGTTTCTAAATGCTTTATATTTTTTGTTAGTCCAACAGCTTCAGATCTTGTATTCGGTCTTTATTCTGTATTTTCTCTATACAGTTCAGTGGGTCAAGTATTTTAGACCACTTTTTTTGTAATTATGTCAAGCAGATCAATTTTAGATTTGTACGATGCACCAAAATCTCCCAACTATGTGTAGATATCGTAAAAAATTATAGAATTTTTGCAACGTAGCAAAAAAATTAGTTGCTTCAGTAACCGATTTAGCTATACAAGTCTGTTACCTGCAAAATTTTTCTAACGGAGTACTCTGTATATTGAATTAAAATTAGATTCCGGTTTTGACGCCCTTTGCCGATCTTTTCGTGTGACTGTCATTTTACGACGAAATCGTTAAGCTGTCAACTGCATAAAATGGCCGGTACGGCTTAAGAATAATTTCGAAGAACATCCTTAATAATGGGAATCAAATTATAATTTCATTACGATCGTAAAATATTTGGAGTCGTCACCGGGTAAGATAATTGCTGCCGTTTATTAAAATTCTGTTGTAATTGTTCGTTAATTTGATAACCGTTCCACCACGTTCTGGCCCACATGTTTCTATTCGTTAACGAATTATAAGGGATTAACATCGACAAATACTTTCATGGGACGAGTATAACTCTATCTATAAGGCCTACGGTTAAAACTAAATAAACCGAAGACAATTACGTTTCTGCGAGATCCTACTCATGCGGCAAACACCTGCGAAACCAACTTTCATTGAAGGTGTACAACAGCATTCGACAATCGGGTTATGTTATGTGTACTTTCTTTAGCAATAATTAACCATTTTTGTAGATCTTGATTTCGTGAGCCATTGTGTTGACACGATTTGCTACTCAAGTTTATTTCAGACTCACTTGCCGGGGAAAACGTTTTCTTCGACCAAGTAGGTACTGGATTGTGGGTAAGTTTATTTACTTATTTTATCGCTGTCAGAAAGGTCGCTCACGAAACTTTAGCTAGTGTTAATTCCGTAATTACTGTCATTGCTTTATTACTATTAAGGTAGTATCCTTAATTATTTTGTGTGTTTCGCATGCTGTGTACAACCAATATTTACTACGAAACTTTAGCTAGTGTTAATTCCGTAATTACTGTCATTGCTTTATTACTATTAAGGTAGTATCCTTAATTATTTTGTGTGTTTCGCATGCTGTGTACATCCAATATTTACTACGAAATTTTAGTGTTAATTCCGTAATTGCTATCATTGTTTTATTACCATTAAGGTAGTATCATTAATTATTTTGTGTGTTTCGCATGCTGTGTACAAACAATATTTACTACACAATTTTCTTCGCTGTTCGCTTCAACTTAACTTACATATGTATTGTGTGTTGCCGATACTGCTGGCATTTATGCACTGAAAATTCGATATATTTGTGTTAATCATCGACGTTACTAAATTAAAGTTGTTATACTGGTTAATCTTTCTTTTATGGCAACATACCTTTCTCTTTTAATTGTCGTTACCTAGTAACAAACTTTGGCTACTCGAACATCAGAGTGAACAAGGATTACGAACCTCAAATTTAGTTACAAGTTTGGACGGTCTGTCGTGATCGAGACAGAAGTGTTAACTTGGATCAGATCTGGCGCCCTTAAGCATACTTCCTGTGAACCTCCCCTATCTCCGACTGTGTGAGTTGGCCGTGCAAGGTTCGTAAGACATAAAGCTTGTAACAAGTCTGTACTAAATTTAAGGAATGTGACACGCAAGGAACGTAATCTGTTTAAGAACTACTTGTTCTATTTCGTGTCTGAAGACTTGCATATACACCTGATATATTACTAGCATTGTCATAAGATTGACCACTGCAGTTTATTATTGAGATTACGAAACAAGCAATAAAAACTTTGAAAGCTCGATAAAGCTTGGAAAAACTTGAATACCAAGCCAAGCCTGTATCCACGAACATCAATCCGAGTCAAACTTTTGTTGTTAAAAAGTTTGACTTTCATACTTTTACGTTCTAAGCCAAGCTACGTGGCTTGATGTTTGTGGGTACAGACTTGGCTTGGGGTTTACATTTTTCCAAGCTTTATCAAGTTTTCAAGCTTTTTCAAACTGTTTATTGCTCCTTCCGCAAAAGCAGTCTATTGCCTTCGAATTATTAATTTGATAATAACAAATACACAATAAACATTTTATGGTTATAGCATTACCAGATGTATTCACGTGTAATAAGCACAAAATATTACAAACTTAAAGAAAAGTTTTTTTGTGACGTTAAATAAAAATTAAACGTTTTGTCTAAAGTGACCCATTGCATTTACAAAATAAATACCTGGGAAATAAATTAAAGCAAATACCAGTCTTTATTTCTTCGTATTGATACTGACCTAATTTAACAAAATGTAATTTAGGTACTCGATTACGTTTATCTGCGGTTGTAATCAAAGCAAACCTTCAGTTAAATCAATAAAAACATTGCAATAGGGCTTTTTGTTAATTGGAGCGCTCCATAACGGTATGTACCTACCTAAAGCCTTTGAAATCGTTGATACATGTATCGCACCGCGTTCGTTAATTTATGGTTATGGTAAGAATGCCTGTAATAGATACATGGTTTCTGCAACGTCATTTCGATTCAAAATACACTTAACCTAAGTTTCTTAAATTAGCACTAAACTTAGACCCAGTACATGTATTGCACGAATCAGGTGATACCGGGATGTATTTACCCCTATCGACCGGATTCAATTAACGAAAAGCTCTAATGCAAAAAGTATAAATTCTAAAAAAAGCTTACCTTAAACTCATTTCGACAACTTGCTTTCTTTAGTTGACGCTGTTTGCTGAAGTGATTTGTGTAAATTGCCTTCAATAAACTTTATTTTGAGGTATAAATTTTATACCTCCAAACTACAAAAAAAATTTAAAATAAATGGGGTACGTAATCAAAATATTTCAAACCTTTACTAATGTACTTGAAAGATTTATTTTAAATTGAAAACTCATATACAAAACCTACAAAACATCAATAAAACGTAATTGTACGAAAAAAAGTAAAAAAAAACAGGAGAATTAGAAGAAAAATTGATTGAATGCGTAACCAATTAGGCGTGTGTTCAAAAACGGATATAAAGTCTGCAATATAGCTAAAACTACAACACGAAGAATTCCCATCAATCAATTTTAGGAGCTCTTGCCAGCAAAAAATGATATTGTAAAATATTTTAGGTTTTTTTCTCAAAATTGTTTGGTTTTAACGATCTCGAATAAGTTTGACACGTTAAACTTGACGATACCCTAAATAAAATAAAAATTCTACTCTTAAAACTGATTTTTTAGAAACATGACTATAAAAGTTTGGTTATTAGTAAGCCAATTCGTGTTTAAAAAACAACTTACAAGAAATTTATATATGACAATCACTGGATATTTGTAAACACTGTCTACGGATAAAAGTCACTTCTATTTATCTACAGTATTTATTTACACTAGCACACACGTTACGCAACTTATTTATTTACATTGACGAATTCTTCTTATCTAACTAGAATTTTAGCGATTACCTACTGTATGTGATCTCTATCTGAGACTACAACAAACTGTCCCTTTCTAAAATCGCTTTGAATAATCTTAAATCATCTCAAAGTTTCAGCTTCGTTTAAGCTGAGGATTAGAAAATGCTGTATCAAATATTTTTCCAAATGTTACGTCAGGTTACTATAGTCAACGTCAATAAAAAAAAGCACCACCAACAAAAATTTAAACAACGGTTGCTATAATTTCTTCTAGTTAGAATATTAAACCTAAAACAACAATTGAAATAACTGACCCGAAAACTCACTTTAGCGTAGTTCATCAAGTGTTTGTTTATCAAGATAATGCTCAAGAATTCAAAAAAAGAAAACGGAACTAACCAAGATCGATGTTTTTAGTTTTCTTAAAACAATGGAGGTATTGGAAGTACATCTCTATACATGTTTCTATAAAAAAACAAAGGTTTCTGGTTTAGTAATCAAAGTAGTAAATAGGTTTTTTGTAGAAAGTTGTATAAAATATCTTAATTAATGTTATGTAAGGTGCATCGTGGTAAGATCGGATATATTTTACAAGACACACCAATACCATTATTATATTTACTGCGCATAGAATACACTATACACCATACTTATAGGGCACTGCTGCTTAAGACGCTTAACCTTAATTTTGCAGTTGTTAAAAAGGCGCCATAGGCAAATCTCCAATCTATAACGTTGTTATTAGTAGCAACGTTTTTCAACGTAATTGAAGTAATTCGGTGTTACCCCACATAAGAATATTGCAGTATACTAGATAAGTACTTGCGTTGTTCTAATAGAAATCGTATACCTGTATAAAGCATGTAAAAACAACACAGAAGGTAACAGTGTTTGTTTTGAATAAGTTTGACACTCGGTGGTTAATATTTACTGTTTGTTAGTTGCACGCATTTAATATGGTTTAAGTATACATTAGAAAGACGGATAGAGCAAGACAGTAAATATACTAAAGACGATATAAATACTGCGGTAGATGCAGTAATTATATCGGAGAAGAAAAAAAAGTACTGACCCTTCATAGTGCTTCACGTAAATATGGAATTCCTTCATGGTCGTATAGCTGGCAAGACTGGTATTATAAGTCAATCGCAAGGTCAAAGTCTTGCCGCACCACATGAACAAGAAGCAGTGTTAGCTGATGGTCTCCAAAGGTTAGAGCGCTGTCATTTTGGTCTCTCACGTAAAGAAGTAATGCAATTGGTGTGCGAGTTTGTAGCTCAAAATAAATTAGTAACTCCATTAAAAAATAACGATTCAGGGTCTTATTGGTTTACAAACTTCAAAATGTGACACAAATTATCTATAAAGAAACCGCAGCCAGTATAATATTCACGTAAAAAAATTATTGATAAGTTTGTAATTGAAGACCATTTGGAGCTATTGAAGGCCACCTTATTCGTACAACAATAGAATGACTTTTTTATTCAAATATGGAACTTAGATAAGATAAGCCATTCTATTGATCCCTAAAGAACGAAAATAATGGCAGCAAGAAGTACCGCATATTTAAGTGTTAAAAGTAGTCTCGTAAAAAATATTAGGAGTGAAGATTTCTCCATTAATAGTTTTCAAAAAAAAATTTGCCTGGGATCAATGAATGGCAAGTAATGCTGATGACGATAACCTAGAGTATGCGGCAAGCACTAATAGTTAGATGGAGTCTGAGTATTCTTTAATTACATACAGAAGACATTTATTTTGGCAATAAGTCTTTAATGACCTGTACTCTTCATGTATAACAATCACAGCACTCATATTGAACAAAGAGTAGTACAACTAGCAAAATCTAATAATATTACAATACTAAAGCTACCTCCTTACACATTGCACTTTATTTAGGTCTTTGACTTGGTCGTATTCAAAGCTTTTATACGTATCTAGAATCAAAGGCTGGCAGCGTTACAAAAACAAAATACTGGCGTAAAAATACTTTTTTACAGTTGGTACAGACATTTGGAAATATTTCAAGCCATAGGTGATTAATATTAGCTTTATAAAAGCGGTTATCTACCCTTTTAATGCTGACGTCATTCCACAAGAAAAGTTCTGTCCGAATGCTTACAAGAGATGGCAAGCTGTGATTAAAATGTTTCTATCGTTGCAGACGAGGAATAAACGCCACCGAAAACTAAGCCAAATTTTCAGGATCTTTTACTAAAGACAATTAAACAGCATCCTAAGACTGCTCCAAAAAACACGGGTTACAACTGGAACAAAAGTTGTAACACAATATTAAGCTACAAAAAAAGCTGCAAAAAACTTCTAAAAAAAGAAGAAGGGTTTCAGAAATTTTGTCTGACGAAAGTAAAGAAGATGTTGCAACATAAAAGATATTTGTTAGAATTCAGATGACGATATAGATTTCTTAGAGGAAGATACTAATACATTGGAGGAAGTAAACTCAAATGATTTAACCATTAAAGTTAATTCGTACGTAATGATGAGCACATCGTAAAATGTTTAAAGTATAAAAGTGATAGCAATAAGTTTATTGGCCAGAGCAACCTGACCAAGACAGTATAAATAGAAAGAATTGAATTGATTCTGCCTAAACCGCTCGGGGATTGTCGAGAATCACTTCTTGGCCTTGATATTTTGTGTAGTGGCGTAAATTTGGGCTAAGGATCTGATTCTTGTAAGAGAATTTCTAAACTTTGACTTAGATTTATTCCTTTGATTTAAATTTGAATTTATGTTAAAATGCACTTTTATAATATTGTTTTTTTAAGTTTTATTAAAACCTAGCTTTTAAATTTGTGATATGATTAACCAAATGCGTAGATATTTTGTCAGGCAGCTAGTATTCTATTCCAAACTTTTACCTGCTATTGCTACTTTGACCTATATGTTAAAAATGCATAAACAACAAAAGTTTTTCATTTGCGTATTATAATTTTTCCGTAGGGAAAGAACGGAATTCGTACGTACCGCGCATTGATTCAAATGAATGTTCTATGCTTATATGCATTCCCATTTGTTCTTGCCCCATTGACGAGGTATGTTCAGAAATCGACACTTACTATCAGTTTTTTTTATATTTCGGTAAAACGCTTACAACTCTGATTAATTTGACTTTATACACCGATAAAATATACTCCAGGGCTGATCTACGCCAATAATCTATATTATATTTACACTGTATTTGTTGTCAACTTTCACTTTTACTTGTCTTGTTGGACCTTACCTCGTATGTTACATTATAATATGCATTTTGTGCTATATTTTAGGTTTGTAGCACAACACAAATACTGTAGATAGACATGATTTTTCATAATCCTTACCTCAACATGTCAAACCTATTAATACCAAGTTTAAATATAAATTAAAAAAGTGCTATTATTTACCAATCTTCTAAACTTTTAATATCACTTTATGCTTAAGTTCTCTGCCTACTATACCATATCATACCATCATCATGCTATGAACGTATGTATATGCAGTATTGGAAATTACTCCTGGCATACATATCAGTGTTGTGTGAATGTGTAGACAATTGTCTCATAAAAAACAAATGTGGCTATTAAATTAACTGCTAGACAATTGGCAATGGTAGCTGTTCCTTTAGACGAGGAAGAAGAACCCGTTTTTACACCGTCTTGCGGCCGGCGGTGTTATCACATAATACGTAGTTAAATTGAGTTGTTTTGAATTCACAGGTACCGAATTAACTTGAATTAAAAAAATTCATGCAAAATAGATCGTGGTTCATGTGTAGAAAAAAACCTGAGAAGAAAGTTAGTCACATAAATCGAAATTATGATTACTATAAATATTTTTTCTATGTAGTAGCATACGTTCGGCCCGTTCTTTAATGAATTGATAACATTATCCCTGATTTCAAGTGGCGTGTACTGTATTCTGTAAAAAAAATTATTTGCTTATTTTTTGTTTGAGGGTTGAATATGCGTGACTTTGTCACTACTCAATACTTTAGAAAATGTTGAGTATTAAACAGAATGGTTTTAAATCCTTCTAAGTAGGAGAATGTTTTGTGTTATTTATTATTTTTACCAATTGACTGTGTTTAGCGAATTCATCGCTACTTGTTTTAAGTTTAATTGGCCTGAAGAAGTTGACACTTTGTCTTCGAAACGTCGCTTAAAAAACACACGAAGTAGTGTTTTCTGTCGCCCTCTCCTACTTAGAAGGATTTAAGACCATTCTGTTCAATAAAGTTAGGAGGTTTAACTTTTATCGTCAATTGAGTATTAACTAATTTTTGAATATTTGCTTTATTCGATTTTATTTAACGTAAGCGATATAGTATATTGATTAATTTTTATTAATAAATGTTACTAATAAAAGCTTCTGACAGAATACATAAAATCGTATTTAGTGAAACTATGAAGACTTTGATTAGAATTAAATATTCCATTAAATCAGTAAAAAAACTATTCAGTTTACAAAAAATTGAAAATGAGAATTAGCAGTTGCTCTAGTTGTTCGTTACTAACGTGTATAAATAATTGGTTAGATTAAAGTAATTTCTCTGTATATTATATAAACTAAAAAAATTAATTAAACCACAAGTTAGGTATTGGATAGTGATTTCAGACGTTTTTAACTCCCCTCTTTCGTACAGTACCGTGGGACGCAAGGATGAGGGTAATATAGCAGTTTATACAATGAGGAAGAACAATCAGGTTATTTTATATGTTAATTGACCACCATAATAGATGTAATGGAGCACTAAAGGTCAATTTACTTCTTATAATGGATGATTGTTAACAACCTTTTTATTTACGTTCACAATTTTTAATGAATAATAAAAACGCGAACAGAGTAAACAAAAAAAAAAGATTTACTTCTGCGTGTATGCATTCCTACAGAGTAATGTGGATGCATAAATATTAAATACTACTTGAATGAGACGGAAACGTACAGCTAAATTGTATATTAAAATATGCAGCTTTGTTGCAGAAGTTTAGGATTATAATATGCATGAATTCAGAACTTTACAAACACCTGTTCAGCGATTTGTATTTTGTACGATAAAGCTCTCATTGTTTTGAAATTTGAAACACAGTACATACCATGAAAATTATTTTTTAATAATAAATTTTTGAAATTAAAAAGGTAAATCAAATTTTAGTTGGTTTATTAAAAATGCAGTAACAAAAATGTTGCGTGTTACACTAATGTGTTAGTTTTGATTTTTTGATTAACACAAAAAAATTTCGTTTTTATTTGTTGTTAGAAAATATAACAATAACAAAAACACGATTGTTTATAAAGTTTTATTGTTAACAGATCAAAAATTCTGCGAAAATGTACATAAAATAAAACAATTTGCTGTATAAAACTCAAAGTAATAAATTTAACGGTTTTTAATCAAAAAATCATTTTTTTGTCTGATTAGGAATTTCTCAACGCAAACGGTTTTTATTACAATGCTCTTTGTATTTATTGACTAAGTTTCAATAAAAACATAATTATTTTTAAAAAAATCAATAAAGTGTATTTTTAATAAACGAATGACTTTTGTTTATATTTATAAAATAGTATTTTTTATTTGGTTTTTGTTCGTTAATTTTTTTCAGTTAATCATAAAAATGAAAATAATCGTAATGTAAATTTCGTGATTTGCTTTCACTTATATAGAAGTGACTAACTTTATAATAAGAATTAAAATTAAAGTTTTTTTTTTTAATTAAAACCTCGTTAACTGTAATTTACTCAAAAACTAACAATTAAAGCAAATACAGACATTAGCAAATATATGATCGTGATAAGATTATAAAAATTGCTGTTAAAGCAAATAATATTAACTAAAATTAAAAAAAATTATATTAAATAAAAATATTCAATTGTTTTAAGCGTGTTAAATCTAATAACCAACCCCAACCACACACACAACTGGCAGTAAGCTACAAGCTTTTTATTTGTAAGAACAAAAGCCGCTTTAGTTAAAAAAATCTTACTTGTTTTTTTACTTTTTGCTTCTTTCAACTGGTAATATTTAATATGATTTTTCAGGTAAAGAAAGTAAACCAATTTGCAGTTTTCTTCTTAGATAAATAAGGTCAACTGCACAAAAAAATATTGAAATACAGTTTAGTTTCTAACTTCGTCTATAAAATAATGACTTTTGCAACAGTAACATTGAGCAAAAGATGGACTTTACGAAGCGGATGATTAAACTTTTGATTTTCTTCAACATATGAAAAATGTGTAAAACCTTCCAGTTTTTAAAACCGCTTTAGACATTTTGTTTTAGCGATTCACCGCGTATGCATGTATTTATGATGGTTTGAGTAATACTGTACGAGGATAGTCTTAGAAGTACTCGACCTAATGTATAGATGACGGTAGGTGTTTGAAAATAATATCATAGAAAATACCGATCTTATAAAATCAAAATTTGAAGTTTCGCTAAGCGTTGTTGTTTAGTATTTGTTTGGCAGCCATCAATAGTAAACGCTTTCAGTGAATTTCTAAACATCAGTTTTTTCAAGTTTAATAAAAGAGTGTACAAGGTCCTTCTGGTAGGCCGGTAAGTCCTGCTGGTAGCCCCTTCATTTAAATGATCGTAAGAGAACTTTGCGTCCAACTAACAGGACATGCTTTACACCATTGGATTCTACACATTTTGACAAAATAGAGCATTTTTCGTTCGTCGTCATAGCTTGTATAGTTTGCAAGTTACGACGAGTTAAAGTTATAGCGTAAAATGTTTCGTGACAGGCAGCGTGCTGGGGCCTGCACCCACATTTGATAGAAGAAATGATCGTACATGGAGTAAGTTTCACTTTAGAGACCAGTGGCAAGACGCAAAGTGTTATGGTGTGATAATGAATATAATAAAATCTAAAAATTTGGCTGCAGTGAAGTGGTAGATTGATAATAACACCACAAAGATTTCTCTCCATATGCTCCGAGGAGAAAATTTGATTGAACATTCAAACAGTCTGCTGAATCGTAAGTGTTTCTATTGTTATTATTGTTAATATCGCTATTTTTTCTTGTTCTTTCTTATTTGTTTCATTAGAGCCATCGTCATCGTTTCGTCAAAATGAAAGCGATTCGTCATCATCTTCCGATGAGACTACCGATAAGGAAAGTTTTATTAATAATAATGAAAATGACATTAATAACAACACAGTTGTTAATAATAGTGATGACGATAAAGACGACAGCAACATTGTGGCACATCCGACTATGTGGCATTTTGGCAATTTAGTGAACATAAATGAATTTAAGAAAACCCGTTATAAACCACAGATTCATGTTCGAAACTTGCAGGACATGAAATAAATAGATTTTTGGATGGCATTTTTCCCTTGCGAAGATATTGACAACATTCTTCAATGCAGTAATGTCAAATTGGGGGATAAGAGGAAGACAATAACAAAAGGAGAATTCTATAAAGCAATTGGTTTGCTGTATGCAATGACAGTGAACACTCACCACAACCGTAGCAGTTACTGGAGCACCGAGACATCGCGTCTTTTTCCTGCTCCTGCTTTCGGACGAAGATTCAAAATGGGACTACATAGGTTTGAAGAAATACTCAATAATATTTCTTTCTATATGCCTGACAATAATAATGTTTCTACTGATAAATAGAGAGAAATTCGTCTTTTCTTTGAGATCACTACAGCCAAGTGGACTGACATCTTTACACCCGGTTATAAACTAACAATTGACGAATCGATGTTTGCATGGTATGGCAAGGGGCTTAATAAAGAAGCTGGAGGTATGCAGGCTGTTATTAAAATAAAGCATAAGCCGAAAGGAGTCGGATGCGAATGCAAGACAGTTGCAGATGTACAATCTGGAGTGATGATTGGGATTGAAATCAATGACGGGAGGGAGGCTATGCAACAGAAAAAATGCCAAAAAGAACTGGGTGCAGGAACTGCTACTACATTACGTCTTACACGTCCTTGGCATGCTACAGGAAGAATTGTAGTCGGAGACTCGTGGTTTTCGTCAGTCAAAAATGCAAAGGAATTACATGATCGAGGATTATATTACATTGGAATAGTGAAAACTGCAACCAAAAAATATCCTGTCAGAGCATAAAAGACGATGTCCCCCGCTTAGAAGACAATTTTCTGTAGCAATAGCTACTAAACCACCTGACACGAAATTAATAAGTCTTGTGTGGAGAGACAAAAAAATTCATACATTTGTTGGTACTTGTGGCACGACGACTAACGGAAGTCCTGCGAAAAAGAGGAGACTTGATGAAGCTGGGAGGAGTGTTATAAAAGAAGTTCTTAGACCACAAATAGTTGAGTACTTTGATGGTGCACCTGCCATTGATATACATAATCATATTTGCCAAAGTGGACTGGCTTTGGAAGACGTTTCGAATACTCAGCGTTGGCAACACCGTATGTTCGCAAGTTTCTTTGGTATTATTAAAACAAATGCCTTTTTCGCATACAAATATTTTAAACGCGATCCTGCTGTCAAACATAACAATTTTACGGAAGCACTTGCATTGCAGCTCATAAGAAATCAGTGGTGCCATAAGGTAAATGATGCGCCAATAATGTTTAAAATGCAGTTCCAAATGAAAATCTACCTGGTGAACATATCTTAATACGACTAAGTAGAGGCCATGCTAGACCAAGAGTTCAGAGAAAATGCATAATTTGCAGTAGAATTAGAAGAGTACAGCAAAAAGCGAGTTTTTATTATAGTGGTTGCGGGGTGCGAGCAGTTATATGCGCTCCTACAACAGGACGTAATTGTTTTACGCATCACCTTTAACATGGAATACCTGCTTGAATGATAGATTACAAATTTTTATCAAGAATATGTATTCTGTTTGTTTTCAAGAATTTCCATTGTTAAATTTTTTACCTACTTTTACATTTATTGCATTTATTTTATAATAAATTTTACATAATTTAACTCCTCCTCCATTTCTTACCCACGCCACTGTATATTCAATTAAATATCTTAATAAACTAGGGTTATTTGTGGTTCATGCGTTCTCCTATTTTGCTCGTATTGCAGGAAGGTAATAACCGTCCTCCTTGAAGGACAGTTGCATGTGCGGTAGAAAGTCCTGCCAGCAGGACATTGTATTGTGTACCAAAGTTCTTCTAGAAGAGCGTCCAGCAGGACAACGTCTTGTACGCTCTATCATTAAAGAGTATTTACTTTACTTTTATTATTGAGGCTTATTTTTGTTTAGGAATCCGCAATGAACAAAGCACATGGGATTATTTTTAACAAAATTGCTACAAACAGTTTCACGAGCAATTTCTCAATAAAATAATTTAGATAAGTTTTTTGCACATGTTCATCGTATAGTCCAAAGGTTTTGTAATACGGGTAGTATTTTAAAAGATAAATCTACCAGCCGCCCGCCCTACTGTTTTAACGCAAGAAGTTGTTGAAGATATTCGTCAAAGAATGGTAGTAAATACATAAAAGTCTCTACTACAATTGTCACATTAAACAAATCTTTTGCTTGCTACATGTCAGAAACTTTGCAAAAAGGTCTTGCAATTACACTACATAGAAGGTGAATGTGACACAAGAGTTACTGCCTCTTGATTTTCCACGTCCAATCAGTATTGTCAATGGTTTAACAAAGTCTTAAACAACGATGACGTGTTAGACGTAACTTTCTTTAGTGATGAAAGGTGATTTTATCTTAGTGGATATGTGAATTCTCATAATAGTAGAATATGGTCAACAAAAAACCCTTATATTTTTGTAGGAACATCACTTCATTCGCAGAAGAGTGTGGTTGGCAATCTTACGACTTAAGATCATTGGTTATATTTTTTTGAATAAAATATTAATGCAAACACTTACAAATAATTAATTTTAAATCCGTTTATTAATGAACTACATGACGATCAGTTACAGCATTGTTATTTTCAACCAGATGGGACCACCGCTACCTTCACCGCTCACACAGGTAGAATAACATTAAATTATTTACCGACCGATTGATAAGTGAAAACGTCTACATGCTTATGAAGAACTGCAAGATGCGATTACAAGCTGTTTTCAATGTTACACCCGAAGTGTTACATAATGTTTTTAACAATATTAAAAAAAGAGTGATGCTGTGTTTAAATTTAGATAGACAATATGTAAAAATGTAAAATGATGTAAAATGTATGATTTAGCTATTGAATTTCATGTTTATAAATATTTGAAATTGTATTCTATCTTGTAAATCAAGCGACTAAATAAATTTTATTCACTTTATCATAGATTTAAGTATTACTAAAAAAATTTACGCGCCGTTTATGGAGTGTTAATAGTACCAATTTTATAAAACTATCCCATACCGCTCGGAATGTGGCCAAAATATGGATATATAAGTATCTATAATGGGTGTTTTTTAAAATTATTTTTATATTATACAGAGTGCTGCAAAGACCAAAAAAGTAACAAAATTGTGTTTTGTTAAATAAAACCCCTTGTATATTAATTCATTTTTTAATTCTCCGATCAAAATAAAAATGTAATTTAATAACGTTTATTAGACCTAATTCTTAAAGTTTTTTAATAATTTAAATTTTGTCAAAATATAATCTTATTTTTATGTTTAAGTATCTAAATTATTAAATCTTATACAAGGTTTCCAAAAAAATTAAAACCTATCAACTAAGATATTTAAGTCGCTATCTCTTTATTAATTTAAACAGAACGCTATATTTTTTAACTTACCAGAAAATGCACTTTTTCATTACCTATCGAATAGTATTATATAAGTTTAACTTTATTTGTTGCCTTAGCTTACAAATTAGTTCGTGCTTTACACTTGTTACCTTACATTCTATATTTACATTCTATTAGAATGTTCTATTGCTAGGTCTTCCCGTTTTTACGCAATAAACCAAATAATCGTTTTTTGCACCATTTGATGTTGTTTTAATAAAAGTTCTGATACATCTAGTTGCCCATTGTGTTAGAAACATCAGAAAATTAACTGTTATAAAAATAATAATTTATAATAAAAGATATTTACACAAATTTTTTTCATGAAGATACATAAAAAGAGTTGTCTACAATACGCAATCGGTAACACCACACAATATAAAAGAACGCATAAGAAACACTTTTGAAACTGCAACCTCGCAAATGTTGCCCAGAGTTAGCAGTGGTTCTCAAAAAAATATATGTAAGTATCTGGAAATGGACGGTTGACATTTCAAACATTTGTTATAAATATATTGCTTTTGTTTTATGTTATTGTTGGTATGTTATCATTATTGCTGCTATATCCTGTTGAGTTATAAATAACGTTCCAAGTTTCTTAACATTTGTGAAAATATTCTTCATTAGTATTCTTCAGGTTTTAGCCTCATAAACGTTATTAAAGCACAAACTTAATTTAAGCGGAGAATCAGAAAATGCAATGATACACAGAGGGTTTTATTAATAAAATACAACTTTGATACTTTTACGGCTTTTGCGACACTCTGTATAATATGAAAATAATTTTTATATATCTTAAAAGTAAAATTTTTTGAAAGTCACGTATTTTGGCTACAATATTTCGAGTATAGCGTGAATAACCCTGTATAGAAGCTATCAATGTTGGTATTTATTTTTTTTCCCTTGTTGGGGAAATAGGCTAAAGTGCTTTGTTTTGCCCTTCCTAAGTGAAGAATTTTACAATAGTGAATAGAGGAGGATAAAGAATTTTACAAAATTAGGTATTTAAATTTTATACGTTATATTCGCTCAAGTAATACGTTCATAAAAAATTTTATTAAAACAGTTAGTTAAATAACATTATTTAAATGTGACTTATTAGTTATTTTCAATTTTGTTTTGTTTTTACCAAAACACTAGTACTTAATACTATGAAAAATATTTTATGGAAGAAGTTCTAATATTTGCATCCAAAGAAATAAAACAATGGTTTAGATATATTGATGATAACTCAGTTTCATGGCCAAGAACTATAAACGTTTCCTAAACAGTCAACAGTTAAGGATAAATTTTAGTACAAAAAAATTGAAAATAGGGTACTATTGTTTTATAGTGACAAAACTGGGTGATACTTTAATGCATTTTGTTTTTAAAAAACCAACGCACAGATTAATATACAAAGTGTCCTAATGGTCAAAGCATAAGATTTTACCGCAAAAGTGCATTATACACTTTTGTTCAAAATAGTAGTAGAGCCACAATATTTTAAATTAGCTAACCTCTGATTTGTCGTTTATTTTAATACACTAGAATTTGTATGTGTTCCCAAAGATAATAGCCAAAGAGGTGAAGTAACCTCGAAGAGTAGACAACTGGACCTCCTCTTGTAATCCACCAATTAGAACAATTGTTATTTAGATATTCTCTGACATTTACACCAGAATAACTCAGTGCGCCATCACGCTGTAACCACATGTCAACTTTATTCTACAGTGGGGCATCCTCCATTAATTCTGGTAACTTATGTTGTAAAAAAATTAGATAATGCTCGGATGTTAAACGTTCTAAATACGAATAAGAAAGTTATAAAAACACCACACCAAACATTCACAGAAAATAAGATACGTTTTTCTGTTTTTAAAAGAGTTTTTAAATGCCCATGATTGTAAATTTCTATTATTAGTAATTCTAGTTTTAGTAAACGTGGCTTCATCCGTAAACACAATTTGTTCACAAAGCTGTTGATGTACAATCAACCACAAAAGTCAAAACGCGCTGCATACTTTGCTAGTTTTAAAGGTTGAACACATTGTACGTAATATGGGTACAAACCAAAATGGTTGTTTTCCACACTTTCATTTGACTAACGTAAAGACTAGTAGATATTCTTTGTACACTAATAGAAGGACTATTTTTGATCATGTGAAAAATAGTTTTTTTTTACCGGTTCTTGCTGTAGCGGACGTTCTGCAATAACTTTAGAAAAAATACTGTTTTTTTGTCAAATAATAATGTGCATTTATGTCAAAGGTGTATAAGACACTTTCCACTTAAAACTAAAACTATAATTATTGAGTCACTGGATACCCTGTATAAATGCATATTTACACTATAATCTAATTCAGAACAGCGCGCACGTTATACAACAGTGCTATGTTTATTTGCCGGCCAAACAAAAAGAATTTCATTGCAAGTAAATGAACGTAGCGATTTTTAATTAACGGGGTGTGGTTCTCAAAAGTGTTACTAAAACTTGCAGTAGTTACTAGAAAAAAAAAATAGAAATCTGTGGGAACCGGGGCTGCTAAAACCGTTGAGTTAACGTATTTGGAAACACTCAGTAATTTAAAGTGAAATTGAAGAAGCTGATAATTTAGGGTTTGGCTACTTAACTCTAGACAATTTAAAAGTAGTCAAAGCTGTCAAAAAAGGGGACAAAAAAGTCAAGGTGACTAAAATTGATATTCTACCAGGTACGCTCCTCCCGATTTAGAAGAACAGAAAAAAGAAGAAAAAATTATTAGTACGTCATCAAGCGGAGGTATCAAACGAGAAAAAATAGTGCTTAATAATGTGGATTAGAAATGTAGAAGATAGTTTTTTATTAAAAGAAAAAGCAAAAGTGTTTGCTAAAGAATTTGGTAGAATTTTAAGAAGACAAACGACATCAATGTTTTTAAAAAAGTTTGCGGAGGAAAGTGCGAGCGATGACAACGAGGCGTGATTAAAGTGACAAAACACTCTGGCAAATTTAGTAAAATAAAAATACTATCCACGTAAGATATATAACACCAACAGAAACCATTTTTATTTTAAATCAATGTCTAGAAAAACGTTCACATTTTAAAGACAAAAAATGAGATGGTAAGAAGTACAGTGAAAACAGGTTTGACTTGCGGTTTGAAAAGTTAAAACGCAAAATTATTTAATGACACTAACATAAAAAATCACACCCCCAACTCTGTCTAACGTAAAAAAAAAAATTTTTAATACCATTCTGCAATTAACTAATTGCTTGAGTATTTAACTTATTACTTTACTCTTACACATGTTCGCTAGGCGAAAGATCGGGAGATCGATCTGGGCCACTTCAAGACGCTCTATAGAATGCCTTGCCATGTAAAGACGGGCATTATTTTGTTGGAAAATCGAGTTCTCCAGCTTCTAAATAAATAGAAGAACATAGGGTTCTATCACTTCATCAACATATCCGTGGGCATTCATATCGCCTCGGATAAATACTTAACTGCAATCAGCTTCCATAAACAAACATACCATAACCCCTACAGCAAACATGCTGCTCAACAGAAAACTGCACATTGCGACGTTCTCCACATTTACATCTGATCATTATGCGATAATTGTGCATTCCCAAGCAAAATTGAGATTCCTCACTGAAGACTACTATATGCCATTCCACGTCCCAATCCAGTCGCAAGGTATACCATTCTAAACATTGCTGTCAATGACAAGCCGTCAGCGGAGGCACAAGATTAGGTCGATAGGATTTTAAGCCAAAAGTTCTAATTCGACGGTAAACTGTACTAAGGGTTACATGACATCCTTCGTTTTGAAACCATTGATTGGATATTGATCTTGTACTCAAGAATCGGTTTCTTAAAGTCATTAATCGAAGATAGCGGTCTTCATCCATTCAGTTGTCAATAATTTTCACGTTGACTCACTCTAGGCATAATTGCAACCTCAAAACGCACAGAAGAACACAAAAACAAAAGAATTGCAACTAAAAACAATACCGAAATCGACTTAATCTTTTAAGAAATATACAAGACAATTTCGGTTGTAACAACAAGTAAACGTGAAATGTTCCATGGCTATTGGATTATTTTGAATGAAATTTTAATCAATAGGCGATTCAATTTAAGTTTCAAGCGCCTCTAGCGGCAAAGAACGAACTAACGTTGCAATGATAAACGTCATAATTACCTTTATTTCAATACTATTTATACTACTTCTTTTTGTGTTGTTACAAGCTTTTTCTGAAAACCAAAGCTTAATTTATGTACTTTATAACCTTTTTTTATAGTTTGATAAGTTTTTTCGGCATTACTTAACATTTACTAATACTATTTGTGATTCTAAATTATGTTTGTATACAGGTTAGAAATTGCATTCACTAGTAGTTTTATTGTGGTTTAATAGTTTTGTGGTTTAGTTTAGTGCTATAAAACAACACGATATTTACTTACAGCTTAATTTACAGCTAGCATAGTTGGATTGGGCTCTTAATAGTTCAATTAGTCACTAAGAAATATGAATTTTACTTTACATGTAGGTACAATGTTTTGTCATCGCAAACTTCATCAGGCTTTATGTAATTTTTTTTTTGTTATAAAGTGATGGTCAGCACGTTTACTTCGTAGTGTTTTGCTTGCTATTTCAGTTGTAGTTCTAACTGTGAGATGTTGTATGGAAGACAAATGTAGCGTCGAAGCCCTTATTTTTTAACTGCCGGGCAGTTTGTCTGAATGTATGTAATTTTATCATTGGCGCTAATGTAAAATTATAATAACAAATAAATATATACTTGTTTGATAAAAATAATTTCATATTTAAAAATGTTGCAAACAAAGTTTCATATTTTTTTCTAACAGATTTTCCAAGTTATAATTTCACCACCTGGGCTGCATGTTGTTCAAGTTTCTCAGTTCCATAATTGTTAATTATGTGCATTTTTTCCGAAATATACTTAAGAACACAGCAAAAATTCAAAATAAAACAGCAACAAATTAAGTACGCATATTAAACTATCATTGCAACGGTAGTTCAAATTGTCGCCGCGAGTTAGCGTATCGCTTAGTTTGAATCGCCTATTACTACTTAAGCTAATAAGTACACGCTAGTTAAACATTTCTGCCAATTTTGGTCCAAAAATTCTAACGACTTCTTGGTGTTGCATTTGTTATGTCACAGAGTATATATAAAACGGACTTAAACTATTGATCTATTAAACTTTTCTTTATTTAGAGTAATTAAACATACAATATAACAAACGAATTTGGTATTAAATAATTCAGATTGCCATCAAAACATAGTTGTTATAACTTTAAAAAAATTCTTTAAATTGATAAATAATTTTGCAATTTAAATACCACTAAAAAAATTAGTAATATATAATTTCCAAAATACTTTAAAATAGCAACTTTTACTGATACGCTTAGGTACCCTATTTTACATTTAGCTTTCTTACTCCTTTTTGAACTAAAGATTGATATTAACCGCGCCATTGAATTTTTCTTTTGTCAATGTATTTCTATTTTTTTAAAAGCTTACTTTGTGAGTCGTTTGGTACAATTAATGATAGTAATTTTTAAACGGTAATAGTCCTTGCAAAATTGCAGAGATCGACCACCCTACACATCTAAAAATCGTTTAAACAAAAATTCGTACTCAATACCTTCAAAACCTACAAAAATACAAGACAAGGCTGTTTCTTGCAAACTGAATACTTTCTTGTCTTACTTCGTGTAGAGAAATAAAAATGCATCTTGCGTTCAAACGTCTCGCGTCCAAACGTCTTGCGTTCATTGTCCCTGCGTTCAAATGCCCTGACGTTTAAAAGTTTTGCCTTTAAACGCTCGCGTTCAAACGTCTTAGACCGGTTATTTATAGGTTAAGCATAGAAACTTCTAAGTCTTTCTACAGTTTTGAACTCTTACAAAAAATCCGTTTTTGCTACAAAGTGCAAAATTTCAGAAACACAAATAAAGGCGACGTTTTAGCAACAACACTGTACGTTTTATTGATCAAGATATCGCTGATAGAGAAATTTTGGCTACTATAGACAGAAGTAATGATAAAGATGAAGTCGATGGAGACGAATCTTTTGGTTTAAAAAAAAATTGAAACGTTTTTTTTGTTAATATTTAATTTCTAATGCAAACCGAACTAATAAAGTTGTCACAGTTAGGTTGGCAACTAATTTAAAGAAAATTGTTTCTACTAACATTTTCAAAATTTTTCTTTGCACCTGTCATTAAATAGAAAATGATTACATCTAAATTAGTCGTTAAGATATAAAATAGTTGCCAAACACATCGAATAGCGCCTTAAAATTTTTATGTTTCTAAATAATTTTCATATTTTAACAAACATACATTATGCGTTACTCAAAAATAAATATTTTATTATTGTAATATTAGAAACGTAACATACCTTAGGTTGTTATACATTAAATCGATGAATTGTTTATTTATAACTTACAGAATCAATTGTGTCGCATTTGTACACATCTAATACTCACGTGTAATTTACAATGTAACACGTTAGGTACTAAGTACTCCGTTAACGTAAAAGTTTTATTTAAATCTAGACGACTGGGTTCGAATACAATTTCGAACACTACCGATTTGTCCAATCAATATTTATATTATCAATCATTTCGCAGAACTACTATAATAATTTATGTGGATAATAAGAACATTTCTGGGGCGACTACTTAATAGAATAATATAGCAAGTAGAAACTTAATAATTTCGGTTAGAAGAATACCCTTTGAAACTTTCCAAAATGTTAATCACCTTGTATAATAAAAACCGAGAAGTACTATAATAAAAACGACACTATGACCCGTTAGTAATAATTGAAGTATTATACATTAATTACATATTATAAATGTGAATAATTAAAAACTTACTCTTCTTCTTTTTTCTCATCTTGCACTGTGACAGTCGTAGGAGGCGGCGGCAAATCGTCCATAGGTAGTGTTTCTTCCGGTGGTGTTGGTGGTGTTTTATCAAATTCTGCAATTGGCGCTAACTCTGGCATCGGCGACACTGAATTTGTATCCATTATTGGCGAAATTGTGCTATAAACGCGCGTCGGTAACCGACGCTGTAATTAAACTTTCTTTAAGAACAATCGACGAATCACTTGTGTTTAACGCGTTCTCACGTTGTACTCGCAAAATTAAGAACTTTTGTTAACCGTGTCTTACAAATGCGAAAAAGTTGATCTAGGTTTTATAACTGTAGAAACACTAATAAAAATTATTCTTACTTTTAAAACTTGTTTTATGGCACTTGCACTATTATTTTTATAATATTATGATTAGTAATTGGAGTCTGAAAAAAGTTTTGGTAATGAACCGACATGAATGGTCATTTTCAAACTTTTGCGGTTTAACATCAACTCACGTGCGTGTGGCGTGTACCAGACCGTTACAATCCAATAGGGTAGCTGCTTCTGCAAGAAAAAAAAATGGTTAATGACGTTTCCGACAATATAATACCCACTTAATTGTGTGAAAATAAAGTGAGGAATAATTCAATTATTCTTTAATCATAAGCGTTGCCTAAGATCCAAGAGCATGAAAGAAGTGTTTAAAGACGTTTATGCTGGCATCAATTTGTGCTATATGTATGTAGTTACAATAGTAATTTAAAAAAATATTTATGTATAATTTAGAAATTAATTATATACTTATACTGTACAAATTTGAGAAAGTAACGTCTTTTTAAATACAAATGAGAAATAAAATTTCATTGACTACGTTTTTAATTTATGTGTTAGCGTTTGTGTTGATTAAAGTTGGTAGTACTTTTAAGAACTCAGAAAAGAACAATATATAACACTTTATTTGGGCAATTTATTTGGGGATTAAATAAACTGGAAAAAAATAAATCGTTCAGACTTTCTCATTGTATCAAGAATTATGAGGTCGGTGTCGCAATAATAAAATTTCGTTAATATTAACAGAACCTAAAACATTTAAAGATTTTATTGAAATTTTAAAAATTGGTTGTAAATTGTAGCCACACTAGACAGTAGTTTTTACAACTGACATAAATGTGTAAATGAATTAATTACCACGTAATAGTATTGTTTGTGCTGCCCTCGAAAACATCAATCAAGTTGTAAAGTAGAAAACCAAAATCTACGAAAAACCATGTTTTATAAGAATTTCGACAGATTCAATCAGTTATAAATGTACTACCAAGATTATATTTCTGATGTTTTCAATGTAATTTTTTTTTAAAATCTTACAAAAGACATAATGTCAAAAGTCTCATAGCATAACTCACTTTCATGCAGCTCAAAGCCTGGTTTGTTATGTTATGCTTCACGTTCGTCGCTTGTTGCATAAATTACTACGTTATATAAGTTCGCAAAATTCATTTTTAGTAAAGTAAAAGTTTCCTGGGGAATGTCGTAATGTGTTTTATTCCATACTGCAGGCACTAAAACATTGCTTAAATTTTAATTCACCGACGGCAGAAACCGGGTCATAATTGACCCAGAGTTGTAATTTTTATCAATAATTTTTTTATATACTTATCTTTTGTTTTCAAATCGGAAATATTTTTCTATAATGTCATGTTACTACTTGTAGTAAATTTGAACATAATTGAATAGGTAATGTCGTAAATAAGGGCACTCGGTCACTTTTGACTCGGTTTTCCGCGTCGGCATAACTATTTTTAGAGTTCGAAATCGGCTCGTACGCATGTCTATATAATTAAATTAGCTGTTTTCCGTTGACATATCGTAAAGTAGTGTATTCTTACAAAAATATTGACGCATTCTCATTTAGGGAAGCGACAGAGGACAAATATTTTTTGTAGAATAAACATTAAGCTTCTTGCAACTTATATATATATATATGGCCGATATAAGTCGTAATTAGGTTCAAAAAAAATTTAAGATTTGTGCGTTTTGATCATTTGACAAGGTTTCAGAGAAAACAAGAAAATAAGTTAGCTCCGCTTAGAACAGTTGCCAATATTTTTGCGTTCAATTGTAGGAAATCTTATAAAGCTTTTTTTGTTGGAACAATTGGCGAACAATTAGTTACGTTTTGCGGCAGATGTCCTTTTAAAGTGTATATTTCCTGTAAACCTGGAAAAGTACGGTATAAAAATATATGCTTTATGCGACGCCGAAAATTTTTTCTTTTGCAATTTCGACATCTACTTAGGTCAGCAAGTTGTGAAGCAGCTACCGAATTTTGGAAAAAATCTAGTAAAAATATAACTACAGATAAATTTTTACACATGACGCTGTCTGAAGAAGTGTTAAAAAATAGATTGACGATAGTTAAGACAATGCGAAAAAAACAAAAAGGATCCTCTAAAATCACTTGTCAATTTATCTGACCAAAGTGTTTACTTTTCAGAGTTCCTTTTTACCACCATTCTCACCCATGTATCATATATCTCAAAAGCTCGCATGCTGAACATAATATACTAGGAGAAGAAGCAAAGTTTAAGCCGGAGATAATCACATATTACAATAAAACTAAAAGTAGGGTCAACGCCTTCGACAAACTGGTGAGGGAATATACATGTAGACGAGCAGCTCGACGGTGGCCGTTTTCCTTGTTCCTAAATGTTGTTGATGTAGCTGCGTACAATGCTTGAGTTATTTGGTTCACAAAGGATCCAAATTGGGAAGTGCTACGTCTATAAAGAAAAAACGAAAATTATTTCTCGAACATCTAGGAAAATAATTAGTTGCCTCAAACATCAAACGTATAGTTGCAAAAATTGAAGGTGACGACAGAGGGTATCAAAAAAAGTATTATAAAAGCAATGGAACAGTGAGGCAGTCGTATCCAGAAGAAAACGTCTTAAGATACTGTGGAAACAAGCGCATTGTGCATTAGTAATGACAAGAAATATACAAAGAAATGCAACAAATGTTCTAGATTTACGTGCTCAGATCATGAACAAACGGAAGCAAACAATGTGTGCAATAAATGTAAACAGTAATAAACAGAAAATGTAATTTAATTATTATGTTACTACTTTATACTGAGTAATGGGTTATTTGCATTTATATTTTTATTATTTACAATATTTTTGAGTTATATAAAGAATAAATTAGTTCGCAAACAACAATTCTATTATTTCTAACACTCTATCACTCCTTAGTAATTTCAAGACTATGCAGTTCTGTGAAGGGTCATTTTTAACCCATTTTCGCCGTTTG
Source organism: Aquatica leii (assembly GCA_035610365.1). NCBI lineage: Eukaryota > Metazoa > Arthropoda > Insecta > Coleoptera > Lampyridae > Aquatica > Aquatica leii. The sequence continues at coordinate 69,335,660 of CM069436.1, forward strand.
TGTTAGTAACGTTATTACCGTCCGTCGTCGGAGTTAAAAATTTAATTCGTTTGCAATTTTGATACCTATGAATAATTAAGTATCTATTGCAACTGTTTGATTTGTTGGTTTTAAACATTTTGTACAAAATTCTTCGTAAATCTAAAGAAGTGTCTATGCGATTTGGTAAGTTTGTTTTGTAGTTTTTTGGTAGAATAATAATTAATGTCATAGTGTAAAAAAATGTGTAGATGTTTGGTTTGCTCTAAATTCTCAATAGTTAAACCAATGTTAATGACCCATGAAAACGTAGATATTTTAAGATACCTGAAAGCCCGAGCATTTTTGAAAAAAAAGTCACTTGCATACAAACTTAAACAAGCAAAAACACTCTCCAAAAACAAACTAAACAAGTTTATTAAAGAAGCGCCGGGTCAGTCTTCTCCTTTGGCAAAGCTAATTAAAATAAGTGACGGATGTCGCCGCGAGGAGTTGCATGCAACGTCTTTTGATGATGTTCAGAATAGTAACTGACAACTGGTCATTACGATTCCTAAACTAAAGTAGAGTGTCTATGGTTACTCATGAAATGGAAAATGTAAATGTTTTGGAGCTTTTACGAAGATATACTGGCTTGCAACCAAAAAGCTTAAAGGGAGTAGGAATTCCGAAGAAAATTATCCAGTATTTAGATTTGGCAGGCGGACCTGGACATTTCGCCGAATAGACACAACACCGAATGGACACAACGCCGAAATTTGGACACAACGTCGAAACGAATTGTCTGACACATTGGCCAAACTAGACATAACGCCGAAATTAGTCTTTGGACGCAAAGCCGAAGAAAGACACAACGCCGAATTCAGTAGTTGGACATATTGTCGAATGCGGACACAACGCCGAAAAGAAAAAATTGACGCTGCATAGCTCGGAAATCGGGCGTCGAAGCCGAAGTGTCAACTTTCTCTAAAACGACGACAGCCTCTTTTGCAGAAATTCTAACGATGGACATAATACCGAAAATTCAAATTGGACACATCGCCGAAAGGGACACAACACTAAAACAGCTTAATGAACATATTGTCGATTAAGACACTACACCGAAACCTCGCGATGAGACATATAATATAATAGAAATAATATAATATAATCGAAATTTCTTTCTAAAAGTATATAAAACTGTGATTGTACGCATTCTTTTTAGTTACACAATTTTGAAACAAATGTACTATTTGGTAATAATTAAAGCCTGTAAGTGTGTAAGGTTCTTGTAATTCCTGCACTGTTAACATCCCAAAATTAAAACACAACACTTGCACAAATAATTGCTTTATTAAGTTTTATACAAAATAACGCGTGATATCATTGTACATTTTATTAGTAATGAATGTCATCGCTTCTTACTCATGCGCGCATTACTTATATTCAGCCAGAAACGGCATAGTTTAATGGTTTGTTACATCCTCCCCCTTTGCACCACACGTACGTGCCGGGTGTGGGGAAACGGAAGTATTAGTACAGCAACTACACGGTGATTTTACTGTCTTTCGAGGGCGACCCTCGGCGGAACTTTTTACCTTTCGCAGATCGGTTTTGTTAGATTCGGTTAGGAAGTGAGTGCAGTCAGCTAAAGGCACTTGGTTGCGTGGTTGTATTCGTTGCGTAGGCGATGGCGGATCTTCATAGGGATCAGCAATGTACAGTGTTCACGCCAAAAGAATAACTATGCGGAGTCGTTGGGAGAAGACCAAACAAGTCCATCGAGAGCACTTCAAATCGCTGCGACTGTATTGGTGTATGTAGTAAACCGGCTGGCTTTAAATTTTCGCCTTGAAACTTTGGCAGTCGATACACTTACTGGTGTAATCAGCAATTGCTCTTCTCATGCCTGATCAGTAATATCTTCGTACTATGCGCTGATAAGTTCTTTCAGCACCATAATCACCAGACATTTTCGTCGTGGTATTCACGAAGTATATAAGGTACCCTAAATATAGAAGCTACTAATTGTGGTTCTTCTTCATCAATCTCTGAAGTGTATTTGTACAGTACTCCATTTAACATAACATAACCTCTTTCGGACTATTTCTTTAGGTCAATGTCGACTTCCAAAGTATCCTCTAAGCAAGAAATGATCTTTTCTATATCAGGATCGTTTATTTGCTCAGCTCTGATCTCGCCTGTAGTAAGCGTAAGAAAGTCGACTGCTAATAGATTGACATCTATTATTTTCTCGGAGTCATCCCGTGGTGGTCGAGATAACGTGTTTGCTATGACATTTTTCTTTCCAGTAATATAATCAATCATAAGGTCAAAAGGCATTAGTTGCAGTGCCCATCTTGCAAACGACCCGTGGGAGATTTAAGAGACATAAGCCATTTCAACGCTTGATGATCGGTTTGTACGATTGTGGTGGCACCTTCAAGGTAACCTCGGAACTTTTGAACTGACCAAACAACAACGAGTGCTTCACGTTCGGTTGTATTATAATTACACTTTGCTGAATTGAGTAACCTAGACGCGTATTCCACTGGTCGCTTATCTTAGCCCTTTCCCTGAGTAGACATGCTCCAAGAGCGTAGTTACTTGCGTCTGTTCTTAAGATATAATGAAGTCGATTGTCAGCTTGCCAGAGAATTAAAGCTGTACATAACAAATTCTTCAATTTGGTAAAAGCTTCGGTTTGCCCTGGTCCTCATGATCATTTGATGTTTTTCTTTGTCAAGGTAGACAGCGGTTTCGCTGCTAGCAAAAAGTTTTCTATAAACCGTCGAAACCATGAGCAGGTTTGTAGAACACTGATAAATTCTTTCACATTGCTCGGTGGCAACATGTGTAGTATAACTGCCACTTTGTCTTCGTTTGATCGTACACCTTGCGGAGAAAGTATGTGTCCCAAATAGTGTACTTCCTGACAACAGAATGAGCACTTCTTTCTGTTAAGAGTTAATTTAAACAGGTCAAGTCGTTCGAACGTCCTTCATAAATTTTCTAAGTGTTCAAAAAATGTGGTAGAAATTACGATCAGATCGTCCAAGTAGGAAAGCAGAAAGATCGAAATTTGTCCATTAGTCTCTGGAATGTTGATGGAGCATTCAGAAGAACAAAAGGCATACGTAAGTATCTGTACGTTGTAAACGGAGTGACAAACGCAGTTTTGTCTCTATCTGATGATTTAACATTTACTGGATGATAGCCGCTTTTTAGATCTAACGTAGTCATGTAATTAGTTTTCTTTGCTGCATGGAAGATATGCTGCAATCGGAGTTTCATCCAATAAGACAATTGAGTGCTCTGCGTAGGGTGTCGCTTCGTTGTGTCGTTCAAAGTTCGAACGAATTTCGACTAAAAGGCAGTCTAACTGTTTTCGTTTTTCTGGGGTTAGGTTAATTTCTTTGTCACTTCTCAGAGATACGTTCTTACACTGTACTTCGTTTAAGAAACATGAGATGTGTTCCGCAAAAGCAAACGCATGTTGCGGATTTTTTCCAAAATAATATTCGTTATTTGGTATGTCTAGGATTGTGTTGGCATCTCGAATGAAATCGATTCCTAGTACTGTACGACTGTTTACATGATCAGACACAGAGACAAAACGTGTTAAAATTGTCTTGTGTTGCAGTGTAACATCTACTTCGAAGATACATGCATACAAAGGTTTTAAAACGTAAGCCGAATGCAATACTTATTTTGCAACAGATTTGAATTTAAAATATCAAAACTATACTGATTCAAATAAGTGAAACAACGATGGACTTATATCTATTTTATTGCACTTAGGTTTCTTTTATGTTTGAAATAAAGAGTGAAACATAAATTTTTGTTTTGAAACTGTTACCAAACATTATCAATTTTGTGTTTACTGGGATGTTGCAATATATTGAAATTAATTTAATAAAAATACATTATTGAAAAGACGACCAACCTCAATTATTTAATCACATTCAATAATATTATTGATCCTTTTCAGTTCTTAAATATCAAATTAAGAAAATATTTTTAATAGTTTCATAAAATATAATTATTTTATAATAACCGATTTGAAAATTGGCAAAGATATATATTTAAACAGAGTCGCAAAGACGTTTCGGTGTTGCGTCCAGTTTCGGCAATGTGTCTAATTACAAAGTTCGGTATTATGTCCGACGACGTTAGAATTTCTGCAAAAGAGACTGTCATTTTAGAGAAAGTTGGTACTTTGGCTTCGAGGCCCAATTTCAGATCTATGCATGGTCAATTTTTGCTTTTCGAGGTTGTGTCCACATTCGACGATATGTCTTACTGCCGATTTCGGCGTTGTGTCTTTTTTCGGCGTTGTGTCCAAGGGCTGATTTCGGAGTTATGTACAGTTTCTGCAATGTGTCCAATAGTTCATTTCGACGTTATGTCCAAGTTTCTACGTTGTGTCCATTCGGCGTTTTGTCCATTCGGCGTTATGTCTCCGACCCTTTGGCAGGTTCTGAGATGTATAACGGGCATATTTTTCGTCGTACATCGACTACGATACTAACAAATGCTGGAATTGATGCGAAAAAATATGTCGACGATTCCATTGAAGGAGGAAATTCACAGATACCGCAAATCTTGCAATTATCGGAGGTGTTGAAAACAAACACAATATTACCTACGTAATATAATGAAAAAAGTTTATTACAATTTTCAAAAATAAGAATGCATACATTAATAATAAAAATAAAAAAACACAAATAACTAGTATTCTAGGTACATATTAAACGAGAATAGAATCGTATGATAATTCACCAATTGTTTGTATTAAACATTTGTCCATGAAATGCCTGAGGATTGTTTCCCATAACCTTTGCATCGCTGGAAGATGATGAATCAGCAAGACCAATGACTTATAGAGAATTTTTTGTCATAACAAATTATGAGCGAGACCGTTTATTATCAAGAATTGCTGCGCGCTGATAGGTTTCAGAGACATATCTAAAGAGAAACCCGATTGTGTTATCTTAAATCCATGCACTTGAACAAACATCATGGCATGTAAATAGGCCGGCGTCACTAATTTCTTCTATTTTTGTAGTTCAATTTGTTTGTCTTTTATCTCTCCAAGAAGAACGGAAATTGTGCTCGGCATTGAATTAGTATTAAAAACTCTAAATCCAAACAATCCCGGCTGTTGTTTCCCATTTATAGCTTTAGTAGTATGTAATAGTAGTAATAGTGCGAAATGATCGCAAACTGGTACCCTCTTTTATAGAAAATTTTTCTAGAGAAGCACAAAAATGGGTATTTGGGCTGCGTTAGTTGAACTTTATTTGACACAAATATTTTCAAGGAAAAAAGTCGTTTTCGCAAAGCCCAAATAATAATTTTGCGCTCAAAGGCATGTTATGCGAGGAAAGGTCGAAAAATTGAGATTCACGTTCACTGACTGTCATTTTCTGCTGGCTTAGATACGTTTGAGAGCATTCGGATAAATTTAAAATTTTCTCTAGACACAATCAATTTTAGAACCAAAGTGGAACTTTTAAAAAGTTAACCAGACTTTGATTAAATACGCTTGGATTAAATAAATCATTCAATGATTAAATAAACAATTTATATCGCCTGATTCCTGACAATTGCTTCACCACACTAACTAGTTGATGAGCATTTTTAAAAAAACAATAAAAGTATATGATTACTGGATTTTACCCGAGTTTTATGGCGGTTCACAGTTCTACAGCTTCTAAGATTATGACACGATTTGAGCTACGTTGCCACATCTTTTCACATGTAAAAGTTGCTAAATGTAGATTTCATCTCTGGAAATGTGTCTCCACAGTATAAAAATTAAATTTTTTTTAACAGTTTGTCGCGTTTCGATTTCTTGTCATATCTAAAGAAGACTTACAGCAGATTGGACTCGCAATCAAAACATTGCGCGACTCGAAATAATCGACATGTCTTTTTATTAAATTCTCTTTTTTTTACCGATTCTACAATTTTTTCTCCTATTAATATTAAACAAATGCGCTACTGGCTTATAAAAAAGCATTAAAGAGATAAACTTTACTTTAACATGAACCCTTTCTCTAGTCTTAACAGATTTATAATAATCTTTGCAATTGCTTGACAGTTGATACAGTTTCAACATTCAAAATTTACTCAAATTTTATTTTACATACTTTCGTTCTATGATAGCTTTACAGTGAAATCGTTTATGATTTAAACTAGTAATTACTAATAGTTTTTATTATAAGACTTTATAAATCAGGTTTATTAAATTATTTCGTTTACGCATTTTAAAATTTGAACATAAAATATCGGTTTAGTAGAACATGTGTGTTTCGGTCGAGTTGCTTTTGGTGACCACCGCGGCTTTTTTGGCGGATAAGGGTAACTTTGTCGGTGTCGTAATATTACACCAACATCGAACACAATTTTTGTATTGAATTGATTTGCTTAATAACTTAAAATAACCAATAAACTATTACCTTAAAACGGTGCAAGATAGAAGAAAGTTGCACATAAACATTTTTATACAGGAAAAAATTTAATATAGAAAAGTCGGCGGAAGAGTACAATTAGCTTCAATAGTTTAGAAAATGCAAAGTTGCACGAAGATGACTTACATTACATTAAAATTATGTAACTCTTAAACTATTAGATATAATTATACACTCCCGCGGACTTTTTTGTAGTAAATTTTGTGCTCAATAAATTGTTTATGTGCAATTTTCATCTATATTGTACCGTTTTTGCAGCGTACAAGACGGAAGCTTGCGCGGATCTAATTCTGCAATTACTACAATTATTTTCTATCACTGCTGAGTGAAATTAAGATTTATTATATTTTTAAAACATAAAACGAATAATAAAGAATATCTTGCTTAATAATAATAAACGTTGCATCCGAAAAATACAAAAAATGAAGTGAAATTGGGCACCACCGCAAGTTCCAGATTTGTTTCATCTGAACGTTTCATCGTTTCGTTACACGAACTTTTGAATCAAGCATCCTATAAGTGTTTTCAACGCTAAAAGATGATAGTTTGTATGATAAAAAGAGGCGAGACTTATGTGGAAATATCAAATAAATAAAAAAATATTATTTCTACCACTTCCCTAGTTCATGACTGTCTTCTTTCAAATTGTATTAGTGGGAATACAGGTTGCAGTCATACTTATACTATTAATAAATAGGCAGTTGATTTATTTTGTTTGAATCTGCTAAAGCTTTTACCGGACTAGACTCATTTTGCGGACTAATCATTAACGTAACAAGTATGATACAGTACAATAGTTATTGGTATCACTAGTCCAGAAAGTGGTACTTTGCGAGTATGAGCATATTTGTAGGCCGAGGTGAAGCCGATGCCTACAAAAAGCGAATACTTGCAAAATACTTTTGGGACGTGTGATACACAACATTTTTTGTGCTGACATTTATAGTATAAATTGATTAAAAGCAGTTATTTAAGTATTGATTTTTAATAAATTGAATAACATATGTTGATAAAACTGAAACCTACAATGACGAAATACAATTGTTTTTTACATAATATTATTACAATTTCACTTATATGAAAATAAAACAATTGTTGTTTTTAGCAATTATAAGATATAAGCAAATTTGTTAAATTTGTTTAAAAAAAATTTATTAGTGCTACTCTAAACAATAAGTCATATGATGGTGTATGTTAAAATATCTGACAAATTGACAGATGACGTTTAACTAATTAATGGTTACTAGTGCCAACCTTTAGTTATAAAATTCTACTACTTTTTACCGGCCTAGGCCGGACAAGTAAAATTTCCAGCCGATTATGATGCCCGTAAAATACGTCAAAACGAACGGAAGCACAAAAAATAAATTAATTCTACAGTTAACAAGTAAGTTAAATTTAAAAAAAATTAATTAATCTTATGTAGTACGATATCCCGGATTTTGTTTTCATGATAACAATTTTATAGTAATATAATTATTGTTGTTTTAAAACAATTAAAATGTTTATAATATATTATAATAAATTTGATTAACAGCGTTACATTCATGTTTAAAATTTTTTTGTAAAATAATATCAGTGCTTGATTGAAACATAAATACTTTTACCCATAAAGTGTTTTATTCAATTGGTTCTGAAAAGTAATTTCTAAAACTTCAACAAAATAAATCTTATATAAACTTTTTCTATCAAATTTGTTTTTATAACAACATTTTTTTGCTTAAATTTAATCAATATGTTTTTGTTAGTATATAAAGAAATGTTTTACAAGTCTCAATGTACACAACACTCATACAATAGTCATTTATCGAAAGTATAACCGAACTTTATGCTTGAATTGCTTGTAATGAGCAACAGTTAAAATAATTATTATATTAATAGCTTAGTACCTAAATTTGAATTTTCTAAGACAATTATTGCAATGGAGTAAAATTAATTTTGATTATATTTAGTTATTGACGAATAATAAATAATAACTTTTTGTTATAATTGACGATTGAACTAATCAACTTTATTTTTTTTAATAACTACAATTAATCAATTCCTTGTCGTTACTGAAATTAAATCAAAATCAAACACATGTATATCGATTTCAGCAAAGTTCAATTGCAACTAAGATTAATTTAATTGTAACTAGATTTGATTGCAATTAATGGTTTAACTGGATTTTGGAACTACAATTAGTTACAATTAAACCAATTTGTTATAATTTTGATCGAATCTAGTGGTAAATAATAAATAATCATGTATGCGTGTGTTTTTCTATTTTCTTTGCAACTAGAAAAAGTTACTCATTTAAGAAGGAAAATTAAAAAATATATATAATTATATAAATCTCGAGAAATATGCACTTAAAAACACTAAAATATGCATGCAAATATACAATAAAACAGTTAAAATTTGCATGCCAGAGCATGCTTTTGTGTATGTTAATATACATTTATAATAGAACAAAATAAATAGTTTTTTTACTGTATATTTTTTATTATATGAACAATAAAAACATTATTTACGATAATAGTCTATTCATTAATTATATTATAAATTATAATGACTTATTATTACATTTATTATTTATTTATTACGATTGCAACAATACAATATTAAGTGTTTTTTACGTTATCTCAAATAAAACATTGTAGGCAGAAAATGTGCGTTCTACTTCACAATATGTATGAAATGAAAAAATAGTTATTTGTTTAACAAGTTTTTGTATAAATTGGGCGTTTTCGTTACGAGTGGGTGTTTTTAAACCCAAGATGCAACGAGTCTCAAAATCTCTCAAAAATAGTTTATGTTGACAAGTGTGCAATAACTGTTAAAAACTGTTTACAAAATCAAAAAATTAAAATTTATGTTGATTATTTTTTTTCTACATACTTTAGATAATGACATAATTTTTGTTTTTGAATTACATAAAAAAAATAACGATATTAGACCGATAGTAAGCGTATTACATTTGAGAATTGATGTTTGAAAGCCGAGGCGCAGTGGTTTTATATGCGCCTCCTAAACGAAGAATTCCAAATTAATTAGTGAAACTTTTTATGTTCCTAAAACGCAAATCTGAATGCTATGAACCAAAAAGGCAAAAACTCTAACAAAGGAAATTATAAGATTTTTGGAATCACCAGCTGACTACTTTTTGCTAAAGGAAGATTTTTTAGTATCTGGAATGCTTAGTGCCTGCCGTTGGTAAGAATCTTGTATATTGCAAACAAACCAAATAAAAGATACTGGGAAATTGATAATCGTAAAGCTGAAAGACATTAGAAACACGACTTGCCGGAAATTTACTATTACGGAAGATGACACTTTACGCTCTATAGAAAGTATGCAGGTCTTTGGTATCTTGGTGTGCAAAGTCAACATGTATTTGTAGATTACAGAAACGGCAAATGCACAAGACAGCTGGTGGGAGTTTATAAAATTTAAGACGTTTCTAAGAAAATCGCAGTTTTTAAAATTGAAAAATTGTCAAAATCACACAGGTCATTGCTTTTGCAACTACTACTTACCGTGAAAAAATCTGGAGGTTGAAAGTCTGGAACATTTGCAAAGCAGTCAATTGATGAATCAGTTAGCAAGAAAGTCAAAATATCAAAACAACTTTTTCTTCTGGCAGATAATCTACAGTCTTCAAAAAACACTTCTGGACAGGAAATACAAATATATTATTTTAATGCTTTAAATACTCCTAGCGATCCAATAAATCTAAAGATGATGCAACAACAAAATGAAAAACCTTTCAACTTCCTGGAAACAAAAAGTGTGTATTTAATTTTTATATTTGTTCCCATACAAAATAATGTTTTATTAAGCTATCTATTAAATAAATTATGCATAAATTTGATTAAAAATTGATTAATACATAAATAACGACCATTGTTGTTATTATAACGGCCGTGGCTGTTATCGATGACTCAATAGTCATGGAAATGGTACGGATATATCACATAACAGGCAGGTATGACAAAAATGAACGGTTGCTGTCAATAACAACGACGGCAGCACAAACAAAGATTTAAAACGTCAATTGGATTTCAATATTTAATTGTGCACAGTTGCGATTAGGATTTTTGAGTAATTAAGCGTAAAACTGTAACGCAAAATAGTGATATCGATATTCAGAATACTCCATCTGAATTTAGAGATGTTGCAGAAAGTGTCTCTTTGTTATGTTTACTTTCAAAAAATCAAAATACATACATGTATGAGAAGTCTTTTAAATGTGATGCAGAAAATGTCTTTTTTGCGTATTTTTCTGATATAATAAAGACACTAAAATCATTTTCATTACGTTCGACGTACTTAATGCTAAAAGTCATTCTCCCTCTTTGCTAAGAATGACATAAACCTTTTTTACGAAACCGAAGTCATCTTTAAAAATAACAAAGTGTGAGATACAGACCAAAGAAACCTAAAACCTCTAGTGAAAGTGAAATTCATTTAATTAGAAAGGTAAAATGTGTTTTGATGTAATTTTTGTAGCCTTATTGTAAAAGTTATTTTATATCATAAATTGTCCTAATTATTAGAATTGTTAAAGATAAAGAAATTCTGCTAGTAATCAATATACCTGATTTTAAAACCGGAAAAAGTAGAAAATTTATGGTGACAAATAACAATCAAGAAAATTATATTGATTATTTGGCGTTATATTGAATTAAGACCCAGGAAAAAAAAATACTCAACATATATGAATGAACACCATTGCGAAAACCTTGAATGCTTTAATTTATCGGGCTGTGATTTGCACTACCGTCACTGCTTTAGACGATCGTCGGCTACTTTGTTAGTTAATGGAAGAGGTAACTATAGCGCCATGGAGGTTGAAAAAGTGTGTCAGTCGCAGAAGGGTATATCCATAGCAATAATGACAAAATTCAGCAAAAAAATTAAAATGTTCCACTTTTCATACCTGAATATGGAAATTGCAATAAACAAAACATTAAAGTTTCAAATAAAAACTTGGAATTGGCTATTAGATCAGAAATTTATTTCAAAAGATTGTCAAAACTGCCTTTTAACTTTAATATTGCAAATACCAAATAAATTATTTCCGATTCTATCGAGTAATCTACAATACATTCCATCACTTTCTAATACCTAATTGTATTGTAGTATTTATTACTGTTTGTAGAAAAAATGTTGTATGCATTACGAGCAAAGTTACTTTTTTGCTTTTGAATGATTGCCGCCTCCGCTTTGCGTCGAACGGCATACGCTTTTCTCCGAGCAAAAAAGTCATACTTTTCGCTCTAAATTGATAAAGAACTATTAAATTTTGTCCTGTTTGTATTATGTATGGCGTAGCATCGCTTAACATTAATATTTTTTTCTTGTTAATACCGGTTCAGATAACAAAAAAAAAATAATTTCTTTAGAAAACCAGACATAATTAAATTATTGGTTTTCTAATTTTAAAATCGGATTATAAATCTATTTCTTGAGAAAAACGGATTTATTGGCACTTTGTTTTGTTGTTTTCCAACATTTCTGAAGTAGAAATTAGAATATGACAAAACTAAACACTGGGTCTACAACAATCCAAAATATCATACAGCTATTGGCGTAGTAAGTTGTACTTGTCTTACCTGTTTACTGTTAACTTTTTCTGCAATTTCCATCCAAAAATCGCTAAGAATATGCGCTTTTATCGCGTTACTGTTCACCTATTTTTTGGCGAGTGACAAACTTATTTCAAATGTAACTTGATTTTATATTTCTTTATTTTTATTATCTTTTTAAATAAAAAAAAATTGATGATTTTTTTTAGCAGTATGAACATTTATATTTACTTCTATCATTATAAACCGAAACTGCTGATGATGAGCTTTTGTTATATTATTTCCATACCACTAACGAAATAGCCTTTTTAATGATTTAAAAAAAATGGTTATTAAAGTAGTTTATTATTTTAATTATGCTTTGTAAGCTTTAGACGTATAGGCACAGATTACCACGTCAAAATATATGAAATGTTAATCAATTCACACTATTTTCTTATTTTAGTTTGTTGAAAGTAAACATATTTGTATTTAAGGATATTTATTATGTAAGACAATTTCCATTGTCATTACTATAAACCCGTCAGTTGACGGCTTAGGTTATCGGAAAAGCAAACGTAATTTATCACTAATTAAACTATCACACATTAAAGTTGTGGTTGTTTTAGATGTCAACAAATCTCAAATAATATCGATTTATAAAAATATCGTTTCTTAATTACTTTTCTGCTACGATACTTTTATTACTTGCATGTAACTACAGTGCACACCGCTTAATAGAATCACATTGAGGACTTAAGGTTTTTGATAACAATAACCGAATGATAACAATATCCAAAATTCAGGAAAAAAATAAATGTTTATTTGTTAGAAAACAGTAGATGTGATTAACAGGTTCTTACTTTTGAAAGTGAAATCATAGCATCAATAAAAGCAACACATTTCAAAATATTTTTTTTATAAAACGTTTAAAAAAATCAAAACACCATTAATAAAAAGAAAACAAAATAACGTTAGGTTTAATTTACTATTCTAAGAACTAGACAATTGTTCTCAGAAATTTGCTGACACCAAAAGTAAATACAAAATAACGTTATTACATAAGACGTATTTAATTTAAGTTGTTATTCTAAGAATGTTTACAGATGTTTAAATGATGTCAAGTTACGTAGGTCAGTCAAAATACTTGAATAAATAAATAAGACTGCAAAAATAAAGCTAAATACGCAAAACTATTTTTAGGGTGTTTAGGTTTAATGGTTGCTAAAGTGATATTTATATTAAGTTTGTGTTGTTTTTGATTAAAAAAATGGAATTAATTTTGTGTAACTCTATGATTATGTATGTATATAAATGAAATATTTATTTCTATGTTACAGATGCGGTTAAAAGTTGCTACCCAACAGTAACTGATGCAGTTTTCGAGGCTTCCGTGAAAAGACCACATCCAGGAAAGTTGCAATATGTAAAAAACTCAATGTGATATTGTATTTAAAAATATTTATTGTGCAATAAAATTTAAAACGTGCATTCGAAAATGTATTATTATATTATTGAAAGAATTGTTTTAGTTCATTATTGAAACAAAAAAATCATACATGTATCGATCATTTAGTATCAGTTCAAGAACGAAGCTTTTAAAACGTAAACAGAATGCAACATTTATTTTGCAATAGATTTGAATTTAAAATACCGAAACTATACTGATTCAAATAAGTGAAACAGCGATGGACTTATAGCGATTTTATTGCAGTTAGGTTTCTTTTATGTTTGAAACAAGAGTGAATCATAAATTTTTTGTTTTGAAACTGTTACTAACCATTATCAATTTTGTGTTTACTGGGAATTCAGCAAAAAATGAATCATAACAAACCTGAGTGGTGTTTTTTCTATGTAGTAGCATACGTCCGGTCTGTTCTTTAATAAAGCAATAACATTACCCGATTGATAACATTATTCATAATTCCAATAAGCGGCGTGCACTGTATTTACAATAAATAAATTAGTACATAACAAAAGTTAATTCGTTTTGATGCAGTTTTTTTCAAACACTCGATAAACGAAACTTTGGACTTTATAGTAATTCAAGTGCTGCTTGGCAACATCGCTATAACGTAACATCAAGATTCTGCAGTAATCTACAACAATCAGTAAAGTGGTTAGTAAATATGCTGACCAACAGATGGATCGATACTAATTCCTAGCGGCGAGTATATTTTTTTGGCACGAAATACGTCGCAAGGTTGGGTATCTTCCAGTAAATACTACAACAAACGGGCTAAAGTTACACTTTATACAAATAATTTCAAACTTTCTAATTAGCTCTATAATGTAATTACAAATGATCATGTTTTAAACTTTTAAAAAACTATTCAGCAAAAAACATACTAGTTAATTAAAATTTTTAAAGCTTAAATAAAAGCATTTAAAAGTTGAACACTATTAAATATAAAGAGTCTTTTACTGTGCAAGCAACAAAATCTGGAAAATTATTCTTGTAACATTATACATGTATGTAATCCTACTAAAAATGCTACGTTAATAATTAAAAATACTGCAACTACATTGAACAAGATGTTAACGAGGTTAACCTAGAGATATGGATAAAAGCACTCGACACTAGCGATGGGACACGACACTGTAGTTCATATTAGCGAAGAAAAACTTTTAGACTTCTTTAATAATAAATCTCAACAGAAACAGTGTATAAAACCAAATAGAGTGTATACTAAGGCATTTTAGCTATATTTTGTTTTTTTATGTCTTTAATCAAGACTTCAACAAGCTTATTACATGTGCATATATGAATACATTTCAAAAATGAAAAATTTGTTATCCTTCTTAAAATAAAAATATGTAAAATATGTTGTGTTTATCTCTTTAAATAAATATTACGTTACGTATTTAGTTGTTTGCCATTTGTTTAATAAATTGTGAAAGAATGTAATTTTAATAAAAGTTCTCTTACTTTAATATTTAAATCTTTTATAAAAGATATTTTTCCAAACATATTTCTAAAACTTTTATTGTGTTATGCACGTTCTTTATATGATCTGAGCTTTAGACCTTCAATATTGATTTTTTTATTACTTTGTGCGTAAATTTTTTATAAAATTTATTTTGCCAAATAATCAATTTAATTTTACTTAAGAAGATTTATTAACACCTTAGAAAACACATTAAATTAATTATTTTACGGCAATTTTTAGTACGAATAAATGAATTTAAAAAAATAAATCCTAACACCAAGCTTAATAGTATTGAATTACTTAGTCGCTAAAATTTTGCGTAAAAACATTGGTCCTTCGAGCTCTTAGTTTATATGTATTTCATTCGTATTTTATTCGATTGCAATTCAAGCTTTGCATCAAACGCAATATCAATTGTGACTTAAGCATCAAATCATCAATATTTTTTCAAATGCGGCTCAAACTTCGCATCAACACATCAAAATCCTTATCGTTGTATGCTACCGATGACAACGATATCTATTATACCACGAAGATTCAAAAAATTCCAACTATGTAAGTGCGCTTTATACTTTCTTAAACTCATATTCTTATTATCCCTGTCTTAATTTGCGTGATCATAGACTCACTAAGAATTCATCGTTGTCAATTAAAATTGCGTTTATCACGTTTTAAAACGTTTTTAAATAAGATTTCCGAATCAGATACAATTGATCCAGACGATTTGTTCAAACTTGCTGATAGATTAGAAAATATTAAACATATTAATAACTAATTTCAAGGTTTGCATTTAAAAATTATTCAAGAATCTGACGATTCATCTGACGAGCAGGAGCAGAGTGTTTTAAGAACACATTTTTCCAAATTACGTCCAACGCTTTAAGTTTAGCTGACTGGCTTGGTTTATCAAAGCAAAATTATAATCTTCGTTTTAAAACTGGGTTTATATTTAGATATTGTGTAAATGAGTACAGTGCCGAGACTTCATGTTTAATACTTGATGAAATAACCGATAAGTTACTAATTACTACATATTTAAATTTGTAGTAAATTCCTCCACACATAATGTTAGTAGATTCAAAAGCACACCAAACAAATAAAATTGACATATTTCTAGGCGCTGGTATATTTTAGGTAAGTAAGAGGTTACAACGTGCTAGTAAAACAACAGGATGAATACAAATAGGAAATCAACAAATGGAGGCAAACAGAAGATGAAAGAAGGCAGTAAAAATTAAAAAATGGCTCTGCTAAAAATAAAAAAATAAGGGGAACACCAATTAAATAGAGACAAAAGAACAAAAACAAATTAGACCAAGTGCTACAATGCTACAATGACTAATGCTAGACACGGATCAAATAAAGTTCAAGCACAGTAAAAGCAACAACAAACTAAGAGAGTTAAAAACAGAAAACAAAGGGCAAAACAAACATTGTTATACAAGGATTAACAACGAACAACAAAAATGCATCTAAAATAAAGGATGATATGCAAAAATTCTTAAACGAAAACTTAAGTATAAACATCAATAATAAAAAATAAAATAAAACTAAAGGATATACCTGAAACGAAAGTATTTATAAATAATGATCTAATAAAATAAGAAAGAGAAATAGGCACACAGATAAGGAAAAGAGCTGGGGAAGAAAGAAGTAAAGGTAGAAAAGTACGACATAGATACCAAAAACTTTTTATTGATGAGAAAGAATAAAGAAAACAGCGAGCTAGAGCAGGTGAACAGTAGGGAAGCAATAATGAATAAAAAGTCAAAAAATACTAAATAATGAAACAAGGACGGCTAAAAAAAGACGATGAAATTGGCAATAGATAAGGACAAAGAAAAAAGTGTAGTACAAAAAATAAAGAAGACAAAAAAACTTTGGAAAACAGAAACATGGAACGTCAGAAGCCTAACAAAAAAAGAAGAGAAACTAATCGAAGAACTGGAAAACGTAAAAACAGATGTAGTGAGCATTTACTGAAACAAAAAAGAAAAACATAGGAAAAAAGTCGACTTATATATAAATAAAATAAATAGAGCTAGTGATGGGTTAGGCTGGTACATTAAGAAAGAGAACGTGAAATACATACGGAAATGGTATAGAGTAACAGAACGGATTCTAAAAATAAAAATGGAACGGGACGAATGAAGACAAAAAGACTAGTACAAAGGAGGAGTTCTGAGAACAACTAACGGAAACAACTGAAGAACCTGCAGAAAGACTGTTAATCCTGGGAGATCTAAACGGAAAAGTTGGCACAAACAGGAAGAGCAGTGGGGGTATATGGAGAAAAGGTCAGAAATAACGACGGAAGAATGTTATTAGACTTTTGCATGAACAATCTAATAATAACAAATACCTTTTACAAACACAAAGATACGCACAAATTTACGAAAGAAGTTATTATTAACAATGAATATAGAAGAGAAATAAAAGACACAAGAGTGAAAAGAAGGTGTGAGATATATTCAGACCACTACCTGGTAATGACAAAAATTGAAATGAAGAACAAGAAATAAAGAGAAAATACTAATTTCATTAGAAACAATAAGAGTAATGTAATGTAGTAAGAGAAGTAATTCGGACTTACAAACAAGAAGAAGAAACAGCCTAAATATATAAAAAGAAAATTGACACGGAAATGAATAAAAACAAAGAAATTATAATAGACATGTAGACAACAAGTAAATAATAGAAATAGCAAGGGAAACATGCGGATGTAACAAAAAAGACAAAACTATAAAACAACCAAAATGGTCAAACAAAGAAGTTAAGAAGCAAGTAAAGATAAAAAAGCGAAAAAAAAAACAACTACAACAGTGAGAAAAATAAAAATATATATAATAAGTATAAAGAACAAAGACTAAAAGTCAAAGAAATTGCCAAGAAAACGAAACGCAATCTTAGAAGGAATTTGGGGATAAAATAGAACCAAATAGCAAGGGTATTCACAAGTTATTATGGACTATTAAATATACTAAAAAAAGGAAAACAAAGCAGAAATCTGTATATCAAATCAGTAGAAGGAGAAATCTTAGAGGAAGAAGTGGAAGCCATAATGAATAAATGGAAAGAATACTTTGAGAAAATGCTTAATACATTCAAATAATTACAACAGACAAATTAAATGACAACAAAGAAACCACTAAAAACAACAAATGCCTGGAAAAAGAGAAAATTACCCAAGACGAAATAACAGAAGCTATAAAGAGACTGAAAAGAGGACAGGATAGGACGGGATAACAAAAATAATAGCAAATATAGATGAACACGGTACAGAAATTCTAAGGAAACTGTTTAGCAAGATCTGGAATGGACAGTGTATACCAAAAATCTTGGAAGTGGGAATAATTCAACCTGTACATAAAAAAGAGCGAGCGAGTGTAGAAACTATAAGGGAATTACCGTGTTAAGTACTGTTTAATTATATTAGAGAATCCTGGAAAAAAGTTACAAATGACGATAGAACAATAACTGGAAAAACTGTAGAACGGTTTTAGAAAAGAAACAGGAGACATAGCTAAAAGCGCTTTTGCTGATGATATAGTAATATATGCAAAAAATAAAAAACACTTGCAAACAAACCTAAATATCCGAAATACGACACTAAAAAAAAACTTAAAAATAAACAAATGAGACGACAATAGGAAAAAAATAAGACAAAAGCAAAAATCGAGATAGATAGAAAAAATATAAAGCAAGTAGACACTTTCAAACATCTAAAAGCAAATATACATAGAGATAAAAAAAAGAGTTGGAAATAAACAGTAGAATAGAAAATACAATATTTTAATATTCTACGGGTAGATAAGGTTATTGATTATATATATATGACTCTTGCGCATTTTTTAACTTACCTCTTCACCAGAAGGTAATTTAATAGAAGTTCAAGAAAATCGCCTTAACAAATACCGACAAATTCAAAAAATTTGACAACATTTTTGGCAACGGCGGAATAAAGAGTATATCCATGAACTTGAAGCTTGCTCCATATAAAAAACCAGTCACACGGGCCTCGTACGGATAGGTGTTTGAGAATGCAGCGTTCCTCCTATAAAATTCAGGCATCGATGAAGTTATGAGAGTGTTCAGCATTCGACTTGCTAATGGTACAGTGATAAAACGCGCTGTGTGTAAAATTTGCTCATTACCCATAAATACAAGAGGAAAACCAATCCTTCTGTTATACCGAAAAAGAATATAATTCCCGCTGTTGAAGATGTCTTCCAAGAAAAACTTTTAATAAGAACCGCAGCTACAACCTACAACGTGACAAAATCGACCGTAAGTAACAGAGTGAAGAAAATAAAAAGACGACGTCTGAAAGGCACTGACCGAGACTCTGACGCTTCTGCCAGACAAGATCCAGGTATTCAAATAACATTTTCATCGCCATTCCAGTCAAGGTATTCGCAAATTTTCACATTTGCCCAAGAAGAACAACTAGTCAAACATGTATCCAAAGTTGAAAGATGATTTATGGTTTCACGTATACACAAGCTCAAAAACTGGCATACAATGCCAAAAAAACTAAATGTAAATTATCCGCCGGGCTGGAATAACTCGTTATCCGCTGGAAAATATTGGATGAAATTATAGGTATCTAATTTTGTCACTAAGGAAGTCAGAAAATACCAGTATAGCAAAAACTTGAAAATTTAATTAAACAAATGTGAAGCAATTTTTTGATAATTTACGGGAAGTTTTAGAAAAGTATAAGATACCACCAGAACAACCTACAATTTGGATATAACAGGCGTTGCCACTGTTTTAGATGCACCAAAAGTTATTACCAAAACTGGTACAAAACAAGTGGGTCAGGCAGTATCCGCAGAACGGGAAAAGTGTTACATTTTGCGCTATAATAAGTGAAATCAGAAATACAATTCCTCCTGTCTATGTGTTTCAAGAGAAAAGGCTAAGAATGTTTTTATGAAAGGTGTGCCCACAGAAAGTCTTGGATTAGCCAACTATTCAGGGGTCAGGATGGATAACGTCCATATTATTCTTGGATCTAATTAAACACATACAAAAGCATACAAAATGTACAAAAAATGAACCCACATTAACTATTTTCGACAATCATGAGAACCACCCATATTGTAGGTAGAATAGAGTTATTTTCCTTATGTTTTTTCCACATTGCACGCACCGCCTCCAACCTCTTGACGTTGCGCTATATGGCCTATTTAAAACTTATTTAAAGCAAGTTTTCAATGATTGGTTGGTAAACCATTCTGACAAAAGAGTATTCAAAAAGCATATCAGAAAATTTTTACACTTGCCAATATATGTTTTGGATTTAGAAAAAACGGTACTGTGTCTTTTGATAGAGGTATTTTTAAGGAAGATGACTTTGCTGCTGCATCTGTAACAGATTCAAGGGCTCCAGAAGCAACAGACGCACCATCAACATCTACGCTGTTCATTAGCACTCCATCAACTTCATTACAACTAGGAATCATATCTCCAGACATAATACGGCCCTATCCCAAAGCAGAGAAAAAGAAATCAAATATAAAAGGAAGATTAGCTTGTAAAATTGCGAATTCTCATAAATGCGCCAGAAAAAGATAAACTGGAAAAAGAAACGATAACCAAGCAAAAGAAGAACCAAGTGAAACATAAACTGTTTGGTAATGCTGATAATGAATCTGATTGTTTAAGAGAAATGGACCGTGAATATTCCAACCAAAAATTCATGCAAGACGTAGAAGCTATCATAGATACTGAATCTAGGATGCCAAATATCAAAACCGGTGACTTTTTTTATATTGTATTGTATTGCACGAAGAAAACTCAAAAATATTATGTCGGAAAAGCGGAAAAAATAGTCGACGTAAAATATTTAACAAATTTTCTCAGAAATTCAAGAAATGGATTTATCTTTCCGCAAGTCATTGATAAGGTCCTAATAGAATTGGAACAAGTGAAACTAAAACTACCTTAGCCAAGAACGACTAAAACAACTGCAAGGTTTAGTTTCAGGTAGACTTCTGTGCCTATAATGTCAACCAAATGAAAGCTTTGTGTTCAATAATGTCTTTTTCATTTTTCTTACTTTTATAGGACTTATCTTAGATCGTACCACTGTTATTTACCAAATGAATATAATTTAAACTTTTTTGAACAAAACAAATTGTTTTTGTCCACATCTGCCCCTACACTGACCAAATTTACTCCAACCAAGGGGTACATTGGGACAATTTGGATACTTTGGAAAATTTGAAAATCTGATTCATCTATTAGTGAATAACCGCTAAGCCTATAGTAATAGATAGTACATTTATCAGTGCCAACAACCTAAATATCAATATATTGAAACCCATGCTATACACAGCTAATTATGTTTGTATCGTCAAAAATCGGTGGCCAGACTACACTAGCACTACGCATTCGAGTGAGTCCAACAATATTCCCAGCAGAAATCAATGGGTAAATATGTGGTCTCTATCTAACAACAGCAACACATCTGATCTTCCACTAAATTGCTAAATTAACTTTGTAAATTATACATATTCACCGCAATAAAAGTAAAATACAAATTTTGTTAATTTATATAACAGTTCTAAACATTGATGATTGACCAGAAATTCCACGTTAGAAATAATGTTATTTACTTATTTTAGCCTTTCTTCAACACCCACATTTTTTCGGAAATTTGTATTTTTTTTGGGACGTGAGATCTGTTTTTCAACCAGCTTCAAACATCCGGTAAAATAATTTCAACTTTTCTGGGTGTCTGTCGAATTCCTTTGTTTTTTTTAATTTTTGTAATAAAAAGATGCACAGACTATTTTCTTTTCATAGACTTTCTAGAATTCTTTCTATTTATCAGTACATTGCAATCACATTGTCGTCTTTATTTGATGACATTGCTCACTGAACTAAATGTAAAAAACACGTTGTTTTGATGGGACAACTCCATGTCACTTGCTTATGTCATGTTGAATACGGGTTGTTGTTACGCAGGTTTAGTAGGACAGATGCTTTAGATTGGTCCAATAAATTTGTTATGTTGAAAAATTGGTAGGTTAAAATTTTTCGAGTATAAAATTTGTCTTCGACACGCCCACTTTTCATAGTCGACCGAATGACCCTACGTACATGTTAAGCTAGACCAATTAGGTCAGATTACTGTACGACGTGTTGCTCAGTATAGGGCGTAACTTATATTTTGTCCGACCCACGTATTAGCGTTGGTAAAATTAACGTAATTATACTTATGTACCTTTTTTGTCCTCTCTGGAATTTTTGTCTGTAATAAAATAAATATATATCACTTGTGTCGTGTTATTTTTTCTTTTTCAGCTGCGGGTAGATTTAAACGATGTCTCCCTAATTTTGTTTTTCATCGTTTTAGCGCCCTTCTTAAATTTAATTTTTAATCTAGCAGCACGAAACCCGCGACTTACTCTCCGGGAACAACTGTGTTAGTCGATTATTTTTTTGTTGGTAAAATGCTTATATTAGATACTACGTCAAACTTCAACGCCTACTTGTAAAAACAGTCAACAAAGTTACCCACGCATTTTGAGCATGAGCAAAGCAGAGTTATCTAATCAAGGAATCACAAAAATACTCTCAACAATATCTACTGTAATGAAAACTATGCCAAAGTGTCCACACAACTACATTTTGTTGTAGAATTAGAGATTTTAACGGCAGCACTCTAAAAACTAACGAATCTGGACATTTGTACTGGGGTAAGATACTATGATGGGATTTTTGCAACTGGATAAAAATTACATTGACCAAAAATTGATGATTAGTTTAATCAATTTTTTGACACAAAATCAATTGGGATCAAAACAACATTCTATAAACACAAAAATTCTTATAAAAGTAAAACACGAAACAACAATAAAAGATGCATTTGAAAAACAGTTGTAGGCTTGGTAAATGGTAAAAAATGCAATAGAAGCGATATGAAAAAGATACATTTAGGTAGATTAACCGCTAAAATATATGTCAGTAACTTAGTATATCTAAAAAAATATTAAAAACAGGAATTAAATTAGAATCCCACAAAGATTTATTTCTTAAAGTTAAACTTAGCAACGTATTGTAACGCATAAAAATATTTTATATAAAGAAATTTAAAATATTGAATCAGAAATATGCTATAACTCAAGTGAAGTAAAAATTATTTAAGTATATGTTCGTATATTGAGTAACGATCGGATAATGGAAGAATTTTACGACGACCTTAATAAAAGCTTAAGAGAAAATAAAACGTAGTATACCATCCTAAAAACCAATTTTAATGCTAGAGGCGAACGTAAAATAGATTTACAAAAGTAGAATGTATTGGGTCGATGCGAAAGCTTTGATAAAACTTTATTCAAGTTGTATTGTTATATCAGATCGGCGTAATATGCAGTATGTCACATACACCACAAAGATAAAACTTGCTGCATATTTCAATGTAACTTTAAATTTTTTTAAATTTCCGTTTAGATACACTTTTAAATAAATAGCTTGTATATGTTTTTTTGTAAATTATATGTATATTGAACTAATTTGAGTACAAAGCAAAATGAATAAAAGGCAGCTAGTCATGCAAAAAGTAACTAAAAAAGCAAAAATTTTATACAATCTAATAATTGAGCTTTAAAATAGAAAATAAACAATGCATTTTTTAACGTGTTTAAATAGTCAGGTACAAAAGATTTGTTAATAAAAACTCAAATTATGCAACATGGAATGTAAGGACTACTTACAGTAAGTAAATGTAATATGTACTGCAACTTTATTATAGAATTTACCAAAACTGACATCTTTCCTTCTGCTTGTTTTTAAAAAGGTTACGCTTAACAGTTCGATAAATATGCACTTAAAATAATTTAACAAAGTTTGTAGTAGCTACTTCGTCATAACCAGTCTCTCTTTATATGACCTAAATACTGAAGCTTTCGTATTTAGACGATTATTGAAATATTCTGTGGCTCACAGCATCTGACTTCTTTAAAACTTTTTGTTACAAGCAAAGATGATTGTGTTTTTATATTTTCTGTATTGTCTTTGTTGTCGGCAATTCTCTAAAACTGTTTTTAAGCAAATAATAATTTTTGAACATTCCAAGTCAACCCTTTAGTGCATAGTGAGTCATATATGATACATACAAAAACATAACGTTTTGTAAAATTTTAAACTAAAAGAAACCGAAGTTGCATGATGTATCACATATAGGACTGAGTTTAAGAGCTCAAGTAAGAACATATTCCATTTCAACCGAGAAACTTCGGCATCAGAGAGTATCCAAGTTGTTGCACGTGGTGTTTTGGTGTTAAGAAAAATATCAATTTATAGTATACATCTTTTTCTTTCAAAAGAAGGTAAATTTCTAAAATTACTCTTATTTTAGTAAGCGCCGTGTCCCATTTTTTGTCATTTATAGGACAATATGCATTTAAATTTGTGGTAGTACAGTATGCGTCTCCAGAATAACACAAAACATATTATTCTTATTAAATGAATACAATTTTATGGGAACAACAAATACGTTTGATGCATACTTGATAATAATAAAAATGAACATTCCGATCTGTCAGAAGACAAGAGTGATAAACCAAATCGCGTTTTAGATGTTGAAAGCAATGATGACTACGTAGATCAAGATGAAGATATAATTATACCTAGAACTTATATAGAATCTGATATAGACAACGACAACATTCCTCTAAGTGAACTGCCCGAGAATTTTTGCCGGGCGTTTCGAGAAGTGGAAACCTTATGATAGATCCAAATGAAATAAGATTTTCAGGAAATCAAAACATGCCACAATAAGTGATTGATTTAGAAACCTCATTTAAATTTTATAAGTTTCTGTTTACAAACGACATGATATCCGAAATAACTTCTCAAACAAATTTATACAGTGTTCAAAAACGCCATCAACCAGCAAACACTTCAGACCATGAAATAAAACAATTTATAGAAACCTCTTTGTACATGTCGGTTATTTACTTACCTCAAGTAAGACATTACTGGTCGCCTTATTTGAATCATCCAGCGTCTTCTGTTATGATTTGGAACAGGTGAGAAGAAACAAAACTTTTTTTTCATCTTAACAATAATGACAATTTTATACTGAAAGGTAAAGAAGGACATGATCCGTTGTTCACAATAAACACTTTGCTAAAATTTATTCAAAAAAGCTTTAATTTTATTCTACTGGAAAAAAATGTTGTGGTCGATGAACAGATAATTCTTAACAAATTTAGATCAATGATAAAACAACACAATCCCAAAGAAGCCTCACAAATGGGGTTACAAAGTAGTTGTTCTAAGCAGAATCTCTGGATTAATTACAATTTTTGAGTTTTTCCTGGGTCTGAAAGAAAATTGTACCTACAAGTGCACCTGATCTTAGTGCAAGTAGCAACGTTGTGGTAAAGCTTACTAAAACAATACTAAATACATGAATCATAAAATTTTCTTTGACAAGTGGTTTACTAGTATTCCCCTAACGGTATATTTAACCAAAAATAATATATTTCTATTTGGTACTGTGTGATTGAACCGAATACGAGGATGTCAGATGTTATCGGAAACGGAGTTAAAAAAACCGCTGTCAAAGACTATGTCAGAATGATTCTTGTTTCTTGAATTTTTTTTTGTATATACAATATATGTACGTATATATTTCATTCACTATTTTCATATACGAGAACATTAAGAACGATCGCCGGTAACACCTTAAGGAATAAAAGAAGAAGTAATGATATCCAAGAAGAATGTAAAACAAAGGATGTGATAAGAAGAGTCTGTGCGGGTAAAAGATATAGAAACAAGTGTGTATGCAGGATAAACAATAGCAGAACAGCAAAAATAAGCAAAAACGGAAAATCAGCATTTTTCAGACCGCCAAAGCGGGCGCCCAAAAATGAAAATATAGTATGTAGTCAATTTCCCAAAAAGTAATTGTATAAAAACAAACTTTTGGCTTTCTAAAACAAGAAAAAGAAGAAATTTTTTATAGAATCGTCATGATATTTTGTTCGAAACCAATAGAAAACTATTTGATGGTATTTTAAAACTAAATAGTGCAAATAAACCCATTAAAATCAATAAAAATCTAATCAATATTAAATAATATTTTTGCTGTCAATTTCAGTTTTTAACATTTCATACTACCTTTATTGGAAGATCTTTATTCATTCCAATAAATAGTTTGTTAATATAACTTCCTCCATTTTTGTATTTGTTGTACTTTGGGTCAACTGCTTTGAAGACATTTTTATTTTCTTTTTTAGAGTCTTTGTAATAGTGTCCATCATACAAAATAAAAGGATTTTATTAAGAACATATAAACGTCCAAATTATGATGAACATTGGCATAGGTAAGTAAAAGACAAAGATAGTATATTTACGAACCTGTTCATTTCATTTCAACGTTAAAAATAATTTAAAAAAAAAAACTCTTTTTTTATACATAAACAACATTAAAGTTTTATTACACGTTTAACTGAGATATTTATTCAAACCATTCTTGATCCAACTAAAAAAACATGCCAATAGAAAACCATACATTATTATTAAAATTTAATATTGTAACTATTTAATCAGTAATTAATTACATATTTTAATTTAAATTGCAATTAATTCAGTATTTTCAAAAATAAAAAAGTATTAATTTTACTATTTTAATCAGTATTTACCAATTCAGGTTTAATAAGAAAATACTTATTAAATATTTTCTGATACAAAACCATTGAAAACTGTTGATGAGTAATTATTGGTTAAATATTTATAATAGGTAAACACATCAAAACTTATTAGATTTATTTAACATACCGTTTTTAAGGAATTCCATTTTAAAACTTATAAACATTATTATACTACAAAACCCATTGATAATGGCATTCTTTTAATCTGAATTTTTTGATATACCAATAAACACATTTTGTTGATACATTTTAAAATACGGTCTTGGCTAAACAATAAATTTTAATAAAATGATATAACATATTTACTGTGATTCGTGTAAAAATAGTTAGTTCTTTTTAAGTTGTTTGTGTTTAGATTTTTAAAATTTACACTTTAAGGTTTAATTAGATCACATACATTTTTATTTAATCAATAAAAAAAATACAGTATTTTGCTAAAGTAATATAAAACAAATTATATTTTGCTAAAGTATAATAAAACAAATTACAGCAGCTGTAAAATGTGCAGTTTAAATTAACACAATGATTATTACCTAACGCACAATAAATTTTTGGTGACGCTTAGTAATTGATAAAAAAAAATTAAAAAACTAAACAAAGCTAAAATATATAAGACAAATCGTCTACTAAATACGAAGTGCTTATTAAAAAACCAAAGTCGAAAATAATGTAATGTACTGAAAGTATACTGAAAAAATTGTAGAAAGGAAACTACAAAATCTGCACTAAAAATATTAGACTAGGCGAGAACCAAAATGAGCTTTTAAAGAGCCAACAAAATCCATTTCAGTAACAAACGTATCTGATAAAGTATGCTTAGCAAATTCTTCAAACATCATTTTTTTGGGAAATAAATAAGACCAAAGATTATTTTGTTAAAAATGATTTTAATCAACATAAGGATTAAGGATTTGAAGATTCCAAGAAAATGTATTCTAAATAAAATAAATAATAAATAATAAATAGATTTTTAACACATAATTTGTTTGAAATAAAGTTTGCAAAGAGTAATACAGTGAACCGTGACTTCCTTGTTTAATTAACCAGTCAACGTACATTTTGTGACCCTTGTAAATTGTTTGGTGAACTCTCATCTCAATTTACTGATTTAGGCTTTAATGATTAGAAGCATGCTCGCAAGCGTGTAAGAGAACACGAAAATTATGCAGCTCATTTGGATTGTGTCTAAGCTTATAAAAGGAGAGATGAAAAATCAGATCGGATAGATCAACAGCTGATGTAAGTCAAAGAAGAAGTAAAGTACTGGAAAAACGTTCTACGGAAGGCCGCGGCTGTTATAAAAAAGCTAGCATGCCGCGGCCTTGTGTTTATAGGTGATAATGAAGTCTTTGGCTCTGCTAATCATGGCAATTTCATGATGCGCCTAGAATTAATATCAAAATTTGATCCGTTATAGAAAAACCACATAAACAGATACGGAAACCCAGGTCAAAACCATTTTACTTACTTGTCGTCAACCATTTGTGACGAGTTATTAGAAATGGTGGGAAAAACCGTTATAAACATAGTTTTTCAAAAAGTTACGAATTCAAAATATTTTTCCATTATTGTGAGTTCTACCCCTGACATTTCCCATACCGATCAGCTGAGCTGTATACTACGGTACGTTCAGGAAAATGGCGAACCTAAGGAGCGTTTCTTAAAGTTCTTAGTGAACTGTGAGCATAAAAGTAAAAAACTTGCTGAGGTAGTTTTTAAATTTTTAAATGATCATTGGCTGGACATCCAAAACTCCCGTGGACAGTCTTTTGATAATCCGTCTAACATGTCCGGAGGATATTCCGGTTTGCAAGCCAGACTACAAAATCCTTTAATATTTTATGTACTTTGCTTTGCCCATTCCCTGAATTTAGTAGGTTTTAGTGCGGTTAAATGCTGCAAAATTTCTAGAGATTTCTTTGCATTTTACTACTTTTGTACAACTTTTTTCTTATTTGACGCGTCGGTAGGCTACTCTTCAATCTTATTTTAATTCAAAAAACTTTTCGCTGAAAAGTCTTAGTAACACAAAACGGTCAGCACGAGAGAAAGCTTGTAAAAGCTTAAACAAGAACTAGAAAGCCATTATACAAGCTCTTCAACATATTACTAATGATGAAGAGGAAACTACCCAAAGTCAAGCTAAAGACATCTTTAGAAATCTTATAAAAGAGGAAACAACCTTCATGGTAGTCTTATAGGAAGTGATCTTTGAAAGATTTAACTCTATCAGTGAGAAAATTCAATTCACCAAAAATGAGTATTGCAACATTCGTCCAACTTTACACTTTTCTTATTTTATTGGTTCAAGAAAACACAACACTATTTAGGTTCACAATTTCAAGAAAGTTTTGACCCTATTCTCAGTAAGCTGCTTACTGATTTAAAGAAACGAGTGAAAGTTTACAACAATTTTTTAAACAGATTTTGGTTTTTCACAAATTTATCTGAGATTAATCCAAAAGAAATAAAAACTGCTGTTTCAAATCTTCAATAGATTTATGAAGATGATATGGAGGAATCACCAGTGGTTACCTTAAAGGTTTGTTGCTTCAAAAGAATTTTAATGAGAATGAAACTTTGACATTGTCTAGACTGCACAAGTTCCTAGTTTCAAAAAATTTGATAGATTTATATCCAAATGTGAATATTGTTTTGATAATATACCTACGCACTCCTGCTTCAAACTGCTCGGCAGAGAGATTGTTCTCTACTCTCGCAAGGGTCAAGAACTACTTACGTTTCACCATCACACAAAAGCGACTAAACTGTCTTGCAGTTTTAGCAATTGAAAAAGGTTTAACAAGAAGTTTAGATTTTGAAGATGTAATTTTCTGAGTTTGCCAAAAAAAAGTTAGACGTCTAAAGTTTTATTAATCGACAAAGGTAGACCGTAGATGTAGTCTAATTAACACATGTTTGTTTGATAGTTATGTTTTAAATAAAACTCAAGTTTTCTGTAAATTGTAATCTTGTTTCATTTAAAATACCCAACATCAAAAAAGATTGTACCAACGAAAAAAATAGTCCTGGAACTGACGGGTAAATGATTCCAAATTATGTAACTAATATTAAGTAATTGAAGTGAAAATACATTGAAACAAATTTGATATAAATTAAAATTTTATTTTAGTTGGGTCAAGTAGCGTTTTTATATCATTGTGCTGGGAGGAAGGGGAGTGGGAGGCGGCGGCTTGTATTATGACCATGAGCAGAGAAAACGTAAATCAGGGCCTGCTCGTTATTAATGGTTAAATCAACTTTGATTTTTATGTCTTACATGTGAAAGCTTCGCTGGGGTAAGAATTTAGTTCTATTTTACGACGCGATTTAATTTTCTCGAATTATTACAGCAACTTGAGTTACCTCCATGTGTCTGCCACCTCACAATTTGTTGAATATTTTCCAAGTATTGCTTTCTTTGGCTCAATAAACTGGAACGTGTACCGATACAAGAATTAAATGTTATGTTGCCATTGCAATAAATACGATATATTCGTTATTATACTAGTGTTGTTTGATTTATTTTTCTACAGTGTTTGGTGGGTATAAACGGGCATCTGTAGTGTATATTTTTCCCGTTTTTGCATGTTTTAATTACATTATAATCAGCACATCAAGCTGAATCGTATCAGTTATACACCTATGACTAAGTAACTCTCCAAAGGTTTAAGCTACTCTTTAATGCAGGTTACGCTTATTATTACCGTAACAACGCCACATCGCTCCTTCCTTTGTGACAAGAATTATAAAAGATCAAAAACGTGCAGGTAAACGAATTGTTCGCTCTGAACGTGTTTGTGAAGAAGTATGGACTATGACATGACGGGTACTGGCTTATGTCGCGTTCTGGGGTTGTATGACTGACTGTGTAAATGTGGTTTTAGGCGGTGTAGTTTTTGATGTCGGTTCGGTAACAACGTCCGTCGTTTGTTGTAGCCCTATGAAGAAATTTCTTTCAGAATTGTTAAAGTCATTTATTGAGCAACTTCTTAGGATGTGGCTTAAAAAACTCTGATGTGAGTTGTCGATGCATTTTCTTATAATTCCATTCGCTTGCAGATGTTAAGATGTGGTTAGACAATGTTCAGATCCCATGAAGGTAGAAAGGCTGGTAAACAATTGGCAATCGAGTTCGATCTGTTGTAATGTTTTAATGTTCTGTAGTTGTATAAATTCAACTCATCGTTGCACCGGTCAACACATCTGATACACTACGTGTATCCTTGACAATGAAGCAAATGACCTATTAAGTCTAAATGTACGTGATCGAAACGAGCTTCTGGTAATTGCGAAGTAGTTGGCACTTGATAAGTGTGTTTGTGTACATTAACGCGTTGATAAAATAAATATTCTATTGTCCATTTTCAATTCCATGCCCCTTTTCGATTCGTGACAAGGTATTTGCAACAACATTCTCTGCACTTGCTATATGTGGGATATCGGTTGTAAATTGAGATATCATATGATGCCTTTTCAGGATTTAGCTGATTTGCAATTGTGAGCGGTCTATTAACTTACGTTTAATTTTTTCAGACTTATTTTCAGCGGGGAGTGCCATTGTTATATCTATAACCTCCGACACGTAACGCAAATCAAAGCTAGGAGATTAATTTATTTACAATAATTATAATTTAGATATGATAACTACTTTTAACTAACACTAATAAAATGTAACGGTATTTAAGAAAAACAACAAGTACTCACTATTACTCGATATTTACAAATATAGTCCGCGATAAGTTGCACTTTTTGTTTATCTACACTGCTATTTATTTTCACTTGTTGATATATACTTTTAATTTTCTGACTGGACTCGATTCAAATACTGACTCTAATTATTTTGAATATTTTATATATTCTTTCGTTATCTGCTTCGAAAACATTCCGGTAATTACCTTGAATCATCTTAAATGATCTTGAAGCCTCTATAAGTTTTAATATTTTTTGCATCATCAGTCACTTTGTTTCATATGAATTGTTTTTCGATTTGTGCAAGTTACGGTGCCAAAATAGTGGTATGTCGCACGTTTTACATATAAAAAAGAATAGTATACAGTGAGAAACATAACAAAATAAAGTAATTATAAAATTTTAAACTTTAACGTGATTAAAAAAATTAAAATTTGTAGATATTTGGCAACGTTTTGTTTTAATATAATTATTATACATTGGCAACTTTTGTTACCAATTTGTCACGGTCTGTTTTAAAAAAATATTAAAAGATTCCTGTAATTTAAAAAATGATACTAAATTTTATTACCTATTCATTAAAAAATTTAATAAAAAACTTTTTTTACAATTTAAATTTTAAATCACCGCAAAAATAAGAAACCAATAATAAAATAACTCGGTAAATCATTTATTATAGAACACTCTATATACGCAGCCCACTTTATGTTTTTATATATAAGATTTTGCAATTTTTTGATATAAACTCGCTACTAAATTTTGCTTTAAATAAGTGCTGTTACGTAATTTCCCTGGAGTCGAATAACGACCCTTACTAAAAGCACGTTACAGTCAACAAAATACGCAAAAAGGAAAATTTGTAACAAAAACTATTTTAGTACAAACATTTCTTTATAACCACGTTTTTTTATGCACCTTACCAAAAAACAATAGAACAGATCATTATTGAATTAGTGACTATTATACGAGCATTAAGTTTTTTTAAGAGTGTAATGAACTTACATAATTACATTTAATGGATATTTGATTTCCGTGAAAATATAAAAGTCAAACGATCTATTTTTGATGATTAATAGTTTGTAATATTAAATATAAAGTGTCTTTTTACATGCTTTTTAAGTAATAGAAAAATTATAAAAGCGTTGTATTTTTTGGTAAAACTTTCAGTATAAAATACAAAATAAACATTATTATTACAATAAAAAAAAGTATCTATTCATTAAGTTTAACTTTACATCTCGTAAAAATAAGTCATTTGCAAATATAACCGTTAAAAAAATAAATTCATCATGAAATATTAATTGGAAAAATAAATCTAAGTCGTTATCACTTAACAAAGAAAACTCGTTACTAATAAATTATTATTTGTAAGACAATTCGATTGTGCCATTAGGGAAATCTAAATACGTCGATAATGCCAGTGCTAAACCCAGATAACCGAAGAGATTTGGGCGTGGGAATAAAAGCACACTTTTAAATGCGCTGAAGTTTAAATACCACTTTTACAATATGCAAAAATATCTATAATTAATTTTAGTAGTTTTTGTTTACATAGAAAGAAAATATTGAACAAAGGTTTTTTTAAGATAAATTATAGGTTTTTGAGGAGTTGTAGAGTAAGCTTTGTCTTTTTTATATATATTTTTTTATTATAATAAAACAACAAATAATTTATGTTGTTGATAATTAAAATTTGTTGATGTTTAGAAATACTTGATAATATTAGCTTAATTCTGTAATAAAGTATTTTTCGAATATGTTTTTGATTATTAATAAAAAAAATTTGTTTGGTTACAAACTTACTAAACTAATTATTTGGTTGTGGTTATTACAGAAAGTATGAAATTGAAATGAAGAGGTTTAGAACAATGTTATTCGATTGACTACAATTCATTAAGCTTCAGTAATTGCTATTGATTAAGCTTAAACAAGAAGATGTATTAATGAAATATGAGAGTAGGTAGAACCCTATAAATATACAACTAATTTTCCTCAAATTGTTGTATGCACAATTTCAATCTAATTCAAGTATCAGGTTTCTCTAAAATCACTCAATAATTTTCATTTGTTAAATGTAAATAATTTAGTAAAAAGTTTTTTTTAACCATAAATACTGTATAATGACTAATATAAAAACCGCTGTTTGTAAGCAGCTATTAATCAGCATTTAGTGCGAGAAAAACTATAAGAAAATGTAATACTTTAATTATTTTAACTCTAGAATATACGCACTTAGATTATAATTATACTTAAGGTGTGTAAAATTGAGCAAAATTGTTCCATATTTTTATCTGTCTCAGTTACCTCTTGGAATTTGCAGATTTGTTTTGTTTATTATACAGGGTTATTCATGCTATACAGCACGGACATTGATACAAAAACACGTCATTTTCAAAAAGTTTCATTTTTGCGATGTATGGCGGTTTATTATGGTTACTTTTCAAAATTATTCTTATATTATACAGAACGTGGCAAAAAATCTAAAAGTATCAAAGTTGTGTTTTTTAAATAGAACTCCTTGTATATTATTACATTTCCAAATTCTCCGTTTTAATAACGTTTAAGGTTTTTAAAATAATTTAAGTTTTGTCAAATATAACTTAATTTTCATGTTTAAGATACTTACTTGC
Source organism: Aquatica leii (assembly GCA_035610365.1). Taxonomy (NCBI): domain Eukaryota; kingdom Metazoa; phylum Arthropoda; class Insecta; order Coleoptera; family Lampyridae; genus Aquatica; species Aquatica leii. Next base: position 69,369,570 of record CM069436.1, read on the forward strand.
AAAGTATTTAAGTTATGGGAGCAAAATTTACAGTAAAATGTAACAATAAATCATACTTTATATTCCAATTATAATGAACTTTACATTTTATATAAGGTGTTTAAAAACTAAGATCTTTCAGTTAAAAACTATAAATTAAGTAATTTAAATCAGTGGTTCTCAAAGTGGGTCCCTACGAACCTTCAGAGGTCCGCGCAAGATTTAATATAATATAAAAAAATTGTGACACATTTTTATTATCAAGTTAAAATAAATAACAATGGTTAAGTTATTAGCGATTTTTACGTCTAAAGTAAAATATAAATATAGACAAGTGCATAAAATACAAGTAATAACAGGTATCACGGCGACTCAGGCCTATCTATACAGATTTATTTATTATATAGGAACGCAATCTAGCCGATACCGGCACCAGCTAGTCTATAGTATGAACTATAAAAGAGTCGTGCATCTAATCAACAATTTAGATCTGTATTATTTGTGATGTGAAGTGTACACAACAAATTTTCATAGTCTTGGACAAAAAGAAGTATAATATTTTGTATTGTTACGCAGTACGCTACTTTCGTTACGTAAATATATTTGAATAAAATTGATATTTCTTTTTTTATTTTAATTTATTTAAACAAACTAATACTCTTGTTTAAATTGATTAAAAAAAATTATATATCACAGTAATCAGTACAGTAATCTCTTAACATTCACTAAGGATTTCTTTTTTATTAAAAATTTAAGAAGGAATTGTAAGTTTTTCTAATACAGATGTGTTTCTAAAGAATATATTATTAATAATTAAAAGAGTTAGACATGTTGGGTTTTATAGTTTAATATAATTTGCCCTTAAAGTTATATCTTACTATTTTACATTTTTGTTTGTTTTGTTTACTTCCGCAAATAACCAATTTCGCAAATGTTTGGAATTACTGCTGTATATTACAGTGTCCAATGATATCCCATTTGATGTGCTGTAGTTCTTGTTGAAGTTCTTCTAGGTGTTTTTGTGTTCTCAACGTTCTTATGTGGTAAGTTGCAATAACAGAAAAAAACTAGAAGAACTTGAACTAGAACTACAGCCCATCAAATGGGATATCATTGGACTGTCTGAGACACGTCTGCCGGGAGAAAATAACACAACCTTAAGATCGGGTCACATATTATACTAAAAAACTCGGATGTAAACCATCATATTGGAGGCGTAGGCTTTTGGTCAACAAAAAGATTAAGCATGCAGTAATAAAATATGACTCGATATCTGAACGAGTTATATACATTATGATAAGACTAAACAACCGATACAACATGCAAATAATAAATGTATATGCCCCAACGAGCTCCTCCAAGAATGAAAAAGTGGGGCAAGTATATGAAGACATAGCTACAGCAAAGTGAAGAGAAAAGACAAATTTCACGATTGTGGTTGAAGATTTCAACGCTAAAGTACGAAGAAAAACACTAAATGACACAGAATACATAGGAAACTACGGCTTCGGGGAAAAAACAGAGGGGAGATGTTTCTGAACTTTCTAAAAAACGAAGGTTTATACTGCTTAAATACGTTCTTTCAAAAACCAAAAAACCGAAAATGGACATGGAGAAGCGCAGATTATGCTGTGAAAAATGAAATTGACTATGTGCTCTCAAATAACAGGAAAATATGAACACCGTGACTGTCCTAAAGAGATTTGACACGCTTCCCTACGAACGAGGCCTATATAAATGAAAATGTTGACCTACTCACTAAAAAGATTAGAGCCTGTATACAAACATCAGTAAGAAAAATATGAAAAGAAACCGACGAACCAAAAACTCAGTTCGAATACGATACAACTGATGGAACAGAGAAGAAAGACGGATAGAGAAACCGATGAATACAGAACAGTAAACAGAAGAATTAAAAAAAAGACCCGCAAAGATGTAAGACTAAATTAATCAAAACCACAGTTTTTAGATCTAAGCTTTGAAAAGAAAAAGCAAAATTAATGAAACTCAGAAACAAATCAGGAACGATAGTTACAACATCGGACGAAATAGCCAAAATTATAGAGAACTTCTACACGGACTTTCAAACGTACCGGACGGAGAACTAAAACCACAGAAAAAAACAAAAATAGTAACAAACGTAGGATCAGAGGAGATGCCAGAAATAACTATAAACAAAATAAGAACCACTCTGAAAAAAATGAAAAACGGAAGATGCCCCGGCAAAGACAAAATTTTAACAGAAATGCTGAGACTTGAAGGAGGTACTATGGAAAGAATAATCGGACTGCTGCTGAACAAGTGTCTGCAAGAAAAGAGAATACCCGAAAAATAGTATAACGCAGAAGTTATCCTCCTGTTTAAAAAAGGAGATACATCAAACATAGGAAACTACCGTCCCATCAGCCAATTATCCTACCTCTGTAAGTTATTCACGAAAATCCTCACAAACCGACTATCAAAAAGACTGGATTTTTACCAGCTCGTAGAATAAGCAGGCTTCAGGAAAGGATATAGTACTATCGACTAACTCCAAACGATACGCACCTTGATTGAAAAAACGCTTAAATACAACATACCCATTCACCTGGCCTGTGATAAAGGTTTTGATACAATAGAATCATGGTCCATTCAAAAATCAATGGAAAATGCCAAAATCGATTCTAGATATGCGGCAATTATAAAGGACATTTAACAAAATGCGACATTGCATATCAAGATTGAAGAAGGCATAACCACTAATAAAATAAAAATACAAAGAGCAGTTCGTCAAGGGGATACCATTTCACCAAAACTGTTTACGTTAGTCTTAGAAGATGTTTTCAAAAAGATAAAATGGGATGAGAAAGGTGTGAAAATTGATGGCACTTATCTTAATCACCCACGTTTTGCTGACGACAGAGTCCTCGTCTCAAACAACCCAGACAAACTAAAAGAAATGTTACAACAACTGAACCAAGCATTTAAAGAGGTGGGATTAGAAATGAACATCAGCTAAATCAAAACCATGAGTCCAAATAACATCGAACTTGAAATTGACAACCAAACAATAGAAAACGTGGATGAATATATATACCTAGGTCATGCCATTAAATTGGGAAAGAAAAATCAAGGAGCAGAAGTGACCCAAAGAATAAGACTAACTTGGGGCGCTTTTTTGCAAACTACACTACATCTTAAAAAACCAAGATATTCCGATAAATCTAAAACGAAAAGTATACGACTCCGGTGTTTTGCCAGTAGTCACATATGGCATAGAGACAATGTCACTAACGAAACAACATGCCAACAAAATAAGAATGACACAAAGGAGTATGGAACGCACAATGCTCGGTATTTTTCTAAGAGACCACATCAGAAATGAGGTAATCAGAAGAAGAACCAAGGTAACCGATGTTATGGTACGAATGGCGAAGCTGAAGTGGCGTTGGGTGAGACATGTTGCGAGACAGGAAAATAATAGATGAACAACCCGAGTAGTACAGTAGCGGCCGCGTAAAACAACGGGAAGCAGAGAAAAGCCACAAAGACGCTGAACGGACAACAGTAAGGAGACAGCTGGAAAAAAATGGTATTAAATAGCCCAAGACAGGAAAGAGTTGAAAAGGTTGGAAAAGGCCTACGTCCAGAAGTGGACGAAAGAAGACTGAAGGGATGAAGAGATTACAGTATTATATTCTGTTAATTAATTTTTTAATTATTTATTTTTTTTTAAAGTTAATTGGTACACATTGAGTACCTACACAATGTATGACATTAAATAAAATTTTATTTTTACATCTCAAATAATTAATTCAAGAGAGCGTTACATTGCAGCAATCTATTTAAAAAATCATTAATATTAACAGTAGTTTGTTGCAAATAAAAACTTTGATATATACATTTTCTTATATCTTTTTGAGTCTTTTTTTTCAGATAACAGTATGAGTGTGCCGACAATACAGTGAAATATGGCTTAATTTCGTCACCAGGAAATAGTACTTTACCTATGTGTCTTCTATGTAATAAAACAATGTCAAACGATTCAATAAAACCTTCTAAACTTAAGAAACATTTAATAAAAATTAATAATGACAAAAAAGATAAAGATTTAACGTTTTTTCAAACAATCAAAGAAACATATTTGAAAACACCGACATTGCAAAAATTCATAGAGACAACATCTAAGAGAGATGACGATGGACTGCATGCTTCTTTACTATTGGTGAAGAACTTATTCTACCAGTGGTAAGTGAGGTAATACGCATCGTGTTTCACAAACCAACTTTCGATATTATAAAAAGACTTCCACTGAGAAATAATACTGTACGAAGAAGGATCGAGGAAATTGCTCAATGTATAGAAAACTCGTTATTTGACTACTTAAAAACATCTAGATCCTTTATACAGCTTGATATGTCAATATTATCAGGAAACGAAGCTTTGCTTTTAGCTTATGTTAGATTTGTAAAAGACGAAAAATTTTGCCAAGAATTTTTATTTATTAAATGTTTGGAAATTGATACAAAAAATGAAACGTTAGTTACTGAATTAAAAAAAATAAATGTAAAAGTTATACCTTGCATTAATATCATCTCCGTTGCTGTTGATAGTGTCATTCATCGATATCATTTGGTCGCAAAAAACCTTAGTGAACTGAAATGAGAGATTTGCTTAACTTTTTTTGGAAATGATGTCTATAGTCGTTTACTACTTAACACAGAAGTCAACACTCTTTATTGATGTATAACAAAACGTAAAGAAACTATTTTTCATTGTGCACAATACAAAATATTCTTTCCATAGTTTGAAAATAAAACTCCTGACAATATAAGCACTCAGGGTCTTCTCTTTTGAGTGATGACTTGGAGTCAGAAATATTTAAGGCGGGTTTGTTTTCTCTTTCTTTTTTTGTCTATGATGGCCTTGTTTGTCATTTCTTTGGCTTTCTTTTTTTTGGCTATCGTTTTCTTTGGTTTATCGATTTGTGTCACGTTTCTTTTCGCTTTCTTTGTTTTCTCCGAACAAAATTTTTGTAAATCATTTTTGTATGATATGGAAGTTTAAATTGCCGTTTTATCTCTTTTGCGGGCAACCCTTTTGGTATAGGTGTTATGGAGGCGCATTGAAAAAAGGTAATGTCCGTAATAGTGAGGCTAGTCGGTTCTTATATTATTCGGTTGTGGCTGTATGACTTCTGAAAACGCACACAAAAAAGTTTACGTGTCTGCTAGTAACGTTCTTGTATTATTAAAAATGTTTAATAATTTACAATCTTTGCATCCGAAATATAAAAATAAGACGGCAGAATTTTTTGAGCAAAAAGGATAAAAGCTTTTAAAAACAAAAACGTTTATATTTCAAGCATCAGAAACGGTTAACAAAAATGTTGCCATAAGTCCCTATATTGTTTCGTACAAAATTGCAGTGGCTGGAGAAGCTCACACAACACCAGTAAAGCCCATAAAATCGTTTTCAATTGACATGGTAAAATGTATTTTAGAAGAAAAATCTGCAAACAACTGTCCATGATCACTTTCGAATGATACAGTATCTCGCCGACCACTATCAGAATTTTGGTGTAGCTTTAGACACGAGCATCCAGAGCTGTCATAAAAAGCTATTTCTGTTTTTCTATTTGTCAACCTTTGCAATACTGTGTTTTCTTGGTACGTGGTCACTAAAACGAAATATCAAAATCGTTTAAATGCGAAACCTTATATGGGACTCCAACTCTCTGGTATAAAACTGAACTCAATATCACACATCACATTAACTTGTCTATACTTTTGTAACAATTAAGTTTTTAAAAACTGTTTATCATAATTTTACCTAAAATTTACCAACTATTTTCTTAAAAGTCTCTATAACGTTTATTTAGTTAACTAATTAGTTGAAAAAATATATTGAGGTTCCGCTAAGCTCCACGCCTAAAAAAGTTTGAGAAACGCTGCAATAGAGGTAGTAAAATGCATAAACGATAGTGGAAGATCTCAAAACTGGTTAAGAAGAGTTTGTATATGCTGCTGCGGATAATATTGACTTTTTTAAAATACTCTACATGTAAAAGAACATTGTACGGCACGACAGGAGAAAGAAAAAGATGAACGAAGTAATTAAAATATCAGGTTTTGTTTTGTTTATACATTTTATTCTCGTTTTCACAAAGGATTATAAGGATTCTTAAATACATATAAGAGTAATATAATTAAATTTTATTAATGATAATTTTATTATATATGATTCTAAGCAATTAAAAATATTGCATATTAGGGCGGAACGATAAAAAAAAATTTGAAATTTTATATTCCTGGGTGTAGATTAGTTGTTTTTTAGGTTATACTTAACTTAAAAAAATGTGAAATTTAGTAATTTAATAAAAAACCCTAGCTTGGAAATTTTTAAATTAACGCTTTTTTTTCAATTTTGTGTATTCCTGGGTGCACAATAAGTAATAACATTTCGAATTTACTTTTAACTATATTCAGAGTGAAATGCGGAACATTTGAAACACCAAGAGAACGTTGTGGCAACGTCCTTCTAACGTATTTTGATGTTATGAGGTTGTATTTGTGGTATGGTAATATTTTAAAGAATAATAGCAACAAAGACCAACGTGTGTAGGATATTTCCACAAACGTTATTGTTGATATTAAATCTCTCTGGCAAAAAACTTTCTTTCTTATTATTTCAAACCAAAAAATTATATAGAAAATAAAAAACTACAATGAAAAGGATTAGGTGATAAAGAATAATAAACTAGTTGGCAAAATGCAAATATTCAAAGACGATAGTTTAAAACTGTGAAAGTAAAGAAAAGGAGATCGACTACTGTTACCAAATAGCTAACAAAGATACAACCGATTGTGTAGTGTCTTATATGTCACAAGCATCAACGTTTTCAGGAATGGTTTACAAAAAGGACTGGTTTTATCTAATGTGGCTAAAGCATGTTACAGAAATCAACTTTCAGATAGAAGTGCGTCTTTTCTGGTAAACACTATACTTAAAGATTTCAATTTAGTAAATGACGAGGAACCTTTTTAATCATCGACAGATGTAAAATTAGAAGAAAAAAAAGATTGAAAAAAATCTAATACGGAAATGGGACAACAAAAATAAGATTCTAAAGTCTGCTTCGACGGAAGAAAAGACAAGACATTGGCAGTTGAGAAAATCGGATCTTCTTTAAACAAATTACTGAGAAACACATAGTTCTTATTGCTGAACCAGGTTCTACTTATTTGAGCCACGATGAAATTATGAATTAAATATATTAACCGAGTATGCCACAACTTAATTTTTTGTAAAGTATAAGTCAGCTTGTTAATATGGGCCCCAACATTTATTTCATTTAACCCAAGCTTCTCGTTATTTAATTTAATTAAAATGCTTTTTTTGCTCATTTGGAAAATGTTTTAATTGCAATGCTAAGCGAATTTTTAAGTGTCGATATTCAAAAACTGATCACCAATTTCGTGATTTTAAAGTGCCAGAAGTTAACTTTGATACTACCGATTATACCAACCTAATTAATTGGTATCAGGTGGAGTCACAGAACCTCCATTGACAAAAAGTATCTCAGGAGCAGATCTTAAAGAAATGGTTGTTAATATTCCCGATAACATCAGAATTTGGAATTTTTCATGCCACACCCAACGTCGAAAGATATTAAATGAGGCGTCTAGGTCAGTATGTGAAAACACCGCCAGGGATAGGTTAATTCAAGAAAAACTTGCTTCTAGAAAAGCTACACCACAAACGGAAACAAAGAAGTATTTTACCAAGTAAGCTTTTAGATTTAGAATAAAGGAGAGTGGAAAGGGTGGGGGTGGAACTGTTATTTTTCGCACTTATTACCATTGCTCTGCGCTATTGCTCATAGTTGTTTAATATTTATTTTAAAAGATTTTAAATCTAAAAATAATTGGTTTTTGCTTAATTATTAATAAATAATAATAATAAGTCGTCGTATGTATATCTTTCCGTTGTTGCCGACAATTGATTGTATGTACAAGAATATAAAGTAAACTTAAATTAATTATCATTGGCAATAGATTATTCAATAAGCAAAACGTTACTCAATTAATAGATAAGTGTTCTTGCAAAAAAAATTAAGATACAAATCTAAGAACTAATAAACAGTTACACATAACATACAAATCCATTAATTAAAAATAACCAATTAAGCGATTGAATTATATAAATTTAAAAAAGAATAATAAGCGCAGTTCAAAATTTGAACTATATAAACAACTCAATATAATTGAAAAATTATGACACAACAAAACCTTCAGAATACAGTAGTAGAAAATACATAATAAAAGTTTTGTACCAAATTGTAATATATAACTCAACTTATATTTCATAGATAGTAATCTAGAAAACATTATGTGAAATTATGACATGACTACTTCATAAGAAACTTCACAAAAACAGCGTAAGTTTAAAACAATTCGATGATAAAAATGTAATAAAATCGATTTAGTTTTATGAGAATGCAGCAGTTTTAGTATTGTTGTTTAAACATAAAATATTGTCGTTTGTGCACACATAAACTTCTTAATGTAAGTTAAGCATAATTAAAGCAAAAATGTAAGTAAACAACTAACTTTTGTTGTAGTAAATAAAATAGTACTAATGTAAATAAACTATATTATTAAAAAAATTATGAGACGCCCACATTTAAAACTGGATTACAGAATAATGTACAAAACATAATAACAAAAATAAAACCATTTTAACATATCTTGGTGCTATAGCATTGCTTCTTATATGAGTATAAATATTTTCTAAGCATATAACAATAAAAAGTAGCAGATAAGATAACCAAAATTTTTAGAAACAGACAGAGAGAGCAAGTGCATCGTTAACTATTACCGCAGAGGTTCTGTTTGCATTCAGAATCTTAACTAATTTCAATTATAACGTATTTACTAAATGCGTGTATTAATAGCAGTAGAGTAACCGTCACAGCATCTATCAAACCTTAAGTTGCGTTCAAACACGAACATTTTAACTCAAACGAACAGAACACGTAGAAAAAAGCAGAACAAATAGTCCGTTCATTGCATTTTCCCGAATATAAATGTTCTATTGTTTGTTAGTTGACCGCGATTCTATTCATCAAAGAATCTTTGATCAAAGTAAATTGCGTTGCCCAGAATACCTTATCAAGAAGCCTGAGGAGTTGCAACGATTGCAAAACAATTGCAAATATAAAGCAAACATCAAAGCGGTGCCGGTGCCGCAGAAGAAAATAATAAACAAAATTAAAACAGTATTAAATAGTCAGTTTTTAGCATCGACTTGGCAACATCGGAAAGCTACGCTTCCCTCTGGACGACTAATCACAGACTGAAAAGTGTACACAACATTGTAAGAGATAGAAATAGTATTTGTAAACAAACGGTACGCACTACTTGTCAAACGACCATTTTGTTTGTTTATTTTTACATATTCCTATTGCAACCTAAAGATACATTTTATTTATATTTTATGTCTAACGTTTGATTCAATTAATTTTAACATTTACGTACTTCAAATAATCCTGCTAAAACCGATTCTAAAATTTGAGGTTATAAGTATGTCAACATAATTTGACAAGTAGTGCGTACAGTAAACATAAACAAATGTACTTCCTTTATTACATGTTTGAGACAAACAAACACACTGCAAAAGTATACAGATTACTCGTCCAGAGGGAAGCGTAGCTTTCCAATGTTGTCAGGTCGATGGTTTTCAGTATATGTACCTACGATATAAATGTCATTGTTTACACCGAAACTCAATAACCAAACAAATGTTTGCAAAGTGCAAATTGTTTGCTGCTCTGAATTCAAATGTCAAGTAACCATAACGCAATTGTCTAAAGTTATCTTATAATAATCTTTAAGATTACAATAGAGAATGCAGCAGCTAATAGTAGATATGTTACAGAATTAAACTCTATAATGATAATTTAAAAAAATTACTTCAGCTCTGAAGATTTTTTGATGTTATTCACATTTGTTTGCAAAAAATATGCTATGACCGTTGACAATTAAGTTGTATGATAACAAAAACAGTGATGTAATAATGATAATCAAGAAATAACGTATAAAAGACACAGACACGATGTATCCGGTTGTTAAATTACAAAAGATTTGCAAAAAGCTGCTGAAAATAGAACAATTATTGAACAAATTGAAAAACTGTTGTGTTAAATATTGATATTATTTACGACACAACAGCACAAACTTAAATTAAACAACACAAAATCTATAGAAAGCTACAAATCGAATAAAGAATTGAATCATTTGAAAGATGTATACCAAATTTTTCAATTTTGAATATCTGTCAACTATCTTGTGTGGTGACAAATATATTACTCTACTTTTAATTGTAGTTGCGTTTAATATGCTGTTGAATAAAGTGGAGGTTTTATATTATAATGGGCTACTGTACGACTCTCACTTTAAACTAAATTTAGAGCTTAGATTGAATTGAGTCAATTAAATATTTTTTACGAAAAGGAATCGTCAATAACTAACATGATGATGATAAAATTAATATTTAATCAATAAAGGTCAAAAAGTAAAATGAAATAATGACAAACCTTTTATCAGTATATAAAAATAAATTAAGAGCGTCTCGCAATTAAAACATATTCTGAACAGTTGGTAACGTGCCTTGGTAAGTCGCTCAAAAAATTTTCTGAGCATAACCACGATATCCGTTTTTTTTATCTTTTGTGTATTAACTCCTGAGCAACTTGTGGTTTACCGTAACAGATACTGTAAAATAGAAATGTTTATAAAAAAGTATATTACTGCAAAATTGTATAACTCATTTATTAAAAATGCAGTATATTTAAATATTTAAATGTACTTCTGTCTGTTTGAGTTAGATTTATGTCTTCTTAATAAAGCCCGGAAGGCGTTTATTTCTTTGATCTTGTGGTTGTATATACATTGGAGAAACGGATAGAAACGTAGATATTCGTATTAAAGAATATCAAAGATGTAGTAGTCTTAAACAAATCATCAAATTTTGTTCAAAAACAGTAAGGTTTTATCTAATATGTCTAATTATTATCAGCGAAAAATTAAGGAACCTATTGAAATATTTATAAATTATTTTAATATTAATCGGGATTCTATTCTTTAGAAGATGTTTAGAAAACTCGGAAGTCAGTCTATAAAAACAGGATTTCTAAACGTAATCAATCAGTTTATTCTAAGCTCTGAAGGTGTCCACTGCGACGTGCGACATAAAAGCTCAACTGGTAAGGAATCGACATTTGAAATGCAGAATTGTAATAATTTATACAACCATTATAATTTTAAAAATTAATTCATAGTTTTTAATTTAGTTAAATTAGTTAAATCACAACTATATTAATTTTTGTAATTAATGTATATTTATTTATATCCGAATAAGAGAACGTTGTTAGTAGGTAATAAATTATTTGTTTTTTATTGTTCAATTTTGCGACGTTTAGCAGACTGACGCGTCTGCTTTATTGGGCATTCTATTATCCTAGAGAATAAATTATATTCAACCTTAACTTCTTTGTTATCAATCGCCTGAGCGATCATTCTAGTAGCACATACCGCGCTATAGGCGATTTAAATTTGTATCATTCTGAAACGATTTCATTAATTTGTAATAGAACTACCCTATTTGTTAATATTATAATGCATGTAGCAAACTAAATTAAATTAACAAAATTTTTAAGCTTAATAAAAATAAAATGTACAAGCAAAATAATAGGAAAACCAAACCATGACTATTCTAAAAATCGTAAATGAAAACTGCAAATTTGCTCTCTGCACCAAATACATTTGCATTTCTTCCATTTGCATAACGTACGGATGAGTATAACTGGCATAAATATCTCAAAACAATCTCTTGGTGACTCTAAATTAGAGTTCTATGTTGACAGCTGGAAGAATGTCTGTGATAATGACTTCTGTCTTCTTTTTATTCTCTGTAGGATTGGAAATCATTTTCCAATTACCAAACCGTATAGGATCTAGTTTCTAATCACTAACCTCCGAAAAAGAATCCAAATCACTGTCATCTGGACTGTACGATTCCGTTTAAGGTTCATAGTCTATGTCTGAATCGTTGCATCAGAAATTATTTTGCAACAAGATTTTTGTACTTAAATAACTACACACAACTACGTAAATTACCACACACAACGAATACTGAAGAAGCACCGATAAATAAATACGTATTGACATAGAGTTTCTAAGTACAGGTAGTAGTGACGCGTTTGCTAGTCTTTAATTGGATGCCATCGGTAACAAATTCAAGTGCCTTTTAAACTCATTTGGTACAGTACTAGATTTGAATATGACACTTAATTGCATAATACCAAGTTATTCAACTCCACCAGTTAAATTCATACGCTTAAGAAAATATGACGTTTGAATATGGAGTGAAGCATGATATAAGCGAAATGACGTCTATAAGCGACTGCACGACTATGGTTAGTTAGTTAGCTAGTTAGTTAGGTCCATTTTGTCAAGAATGTAAAGTCATAGGTTTGGAATTGAATATAATTTATTGTTCAGGATAATAGAATGCCCCATGAAACAGACGCGCCAGTCTGCAAAACGTCGTCAAATCGAATAATCCAAAGCGAATAATTTACTGCACACCAACAACGTCCTCCTTTTGGGATATAAATAAATATACATTAAATGACAACGTTTTTTGCCATTATAGCTATTTATATTTATCTTTAATACATAGTAACTTATACTATGAACTTTGCTATGGTTACCCTCAACGTATATGATGTATATAAATATAAATGTATATTGTCGATACAATAGTGAGAATACATTAGAATATGTTTCCTACTACCGATGAGCCTCGAAAGAACGAATGGCTGTCCAATAGTTCACTCTGCTGGAATTTGCACAATTCCACTGACATTGTTTTACTTTTATTGTCTTTAACGTTATGATTTTGTCCCGCAGTATTATTCAAAATTATTTTGAATTACGTACGACGGTCTCCGGCTTTATAGCTATTTACATTAAAATCATTTTATATTATATGCCGACCGCCGTAAGTAAATAAACACCCAAAAACGTAGATAAATTTGAATAAATTTTTCAAAAACATGTATTTTCTTTGTACTAAGATACAATGAAGATTTCAGCAAAATACTGTAACGAATTTATTACTTAAAAACTAATTTATTTAAAACGACTAAAACTACGTTTACTTATTATAAAAATATGTATACTTTTAAATTGACCGAACTACTAAAATCTAATAATAAAAACACTTACACTATAATTTATGTATGACCGTTGTATAACACTTAAGATAAGATTAGATAACGTCCTCGGATTTCACAGCTGATAGTCACGTTCACTCGATTTATTTAAAACTCCGCACGTGCTAATCACTTATTTATCTTCACTTGCTTATTTATTTAATACTGCATGCATTCACATTCCAGCAATAACTGACCTACGATTTCCGTCTTCGGCTTTTATAGACATCAGCGAATTCTTCTCGATCGTTCCTCACTTTTCGCTATATTTTCTAGAAACTAGATAACAGTTCTAGAAGGCTCTTGCATTTGCAAGTAATTTCTCGGACGTTTCACTGCCCCCTTCTTAGGACTGTTCTGTCCCAGAACAGGAGACTGGATGCGACACCGGTAAAAGGGATCGTGGCGATAGCGGCAGCTTCCTCCATTTCGGCAACTTCCTTGACCATAAAAGTAACAGTCAATGGACTTTTCCTGACCCAATACTCTCCTCGGTTGGTAACTACAGACCAACACTTGAACGCCTGTTCCTCGGAAGACGACCTCCAACATGTTTCGAACGGTCCTCCAATTCAATTGGTCTAAGCCACAACCAAGCTTGGGTACTGCCAATTTCTTAACATGATGGAACTCCATTTGTCTCTTGAGACTCCATAATGTTCGCCACAGATCTTTGTATAACGGCTTGACACGTGAGTATTTCTTGGTGACCAGATAGAAAACGAAGCGTCCGTCACCACGTAGTCCTAAAACTTTTCCGACTGCCGGTTGCTGTCTTCGTAATTCATCTAGCTGTCCAAACTTCTTTTTAAACACGACTGCAACCCCTTTGGACATGTCAAGCTCCTCGCTCACGCAATGTGCGATGGCGTAATCTTTGTGTCTGGAACAGGTCTTGTTGTTCCTCGGTGGTAACTCCGAACCTAAGCTTTTCCAGAACCTCCGTATAAGTTCATAAACTTTTCAAACTCCATTTCTTCGATTGGATTCCTGGTTCTGCTACTTATTACTCTGGTTCGGACCTGAACTTGCGGATTGTGGTTATCGCCAGCAAACGGGGCTAGACGATCGACGTGGACCACTTTTGGCTTGCCTCTGGGCGGTTTTCGGATGCGGTATATAACGTCGTTAATACGCTGCACGACTTCATAGGGGCCCTCCCATTGCCTTTGCAGCTTCGGCGACAAACCACGTCTCCTTTGAGGGTTATACAACCAGACCATATCGCCAGGTTGAAACCCACCATTTTGCGCCTTGACGTCATATCTTGTTTTCATCCTGTCGCTGGCAATTTGCGTGTTTTTACGGACCTCTTCATGTACTTTGTCCAACCTCTTGGCCAGCTTGCTGACGTAATCTTCTCCAGCAACTTCTTCTTCCGGTCTTCGCCCAAATTGAAGATCGCATGGTAATCTTATCTCACGACCGAGCATGACACAGGATGGTGTTTGGCCTGTGGTTTCGTGAACGGATGATCGGTATGCCATTAAGAAAGGTGCAAGTACTGATCCCAGTCCTTTTGGTGTTCGGACACTACCTTGGCTAAGTACTTGCCCATTGTTCGATTCATCCGTTCAACCATGCCATCAGACTGAGGATGAAGAGGCGTTGTCCTAGTCTTTTTAATTCCTAACAGTCGGCAAACTTCTTGAAACAGCCCAGACTCAAAATTGCGGCCTTGATCGGAGTGTAATTCCAACGGAACTCCAAACCGGCAGAAAAACTCCTTTACTAATACGTCTGCGACTGTAGCTGCTTCCTGATTGGGTATGGCGTAAGCCTCCGTCCATTTCGTGAAATAATCCATCGCCACCAGAATGTATTTATTTCCCGAATCGGATTCTGGGAACGGCCCTGCGATGTCAATCGCTACTCTTTCCAAAGGGCTTCCTACGTTGTATTGTTTCATGGGTGCTTTGCGCTTTCTCGCTGGACCATTTCCTGAAGCGCAGACTATGCATTTACGGCACCATTTCATGACGTCCTCTTTGCAGTTCATCCAGTAGAATCGTTCTCTCACTTTACCCAACGTCTTCTTAATGCCAAAGTGTCCTCCTGATGTCCCATCGTGGAGATGCTTCAACACTTCGGTCACCCTGCTTTTCGGCACTACCAGCTGTAGTTTGTTTCCCGTGCCCTCGGCACTTTCTAGGATCGCTTAAGAAGACCGTCTTCTACTATCAAGGAGTCCCACTGCGCCCAGTACGCTTTGATATTTTTGCCCAAAGCACTCACTTCTTCCCAGGTTGGTCGTCGGCCGCTTTCTTTCCAGTCGAGGAGTAGTCTTATTTCAGGATCGTCTTCTTGTTCGCGACGTAACTGCTCAGGTTCCCACTCATCATCAACCATAGCAGTTCTCCGGAGGCATTCGACTTTTTCTTCCAGTCGCGAACAATGGCTGCAGTCCGCCGGACATGGTCTTCTGGATAAGGCATCAGCGTTCCGATGACTGCTTCCGGCACGGTGTTCTGTGTCGTAGTCATACTCTTGCAGTCTCTCGATCCATCTTGCTACTTGTCCTTCTGGGTTACGGAACTGCAGTAGCCATTTTAAAGCGGCGTGGTCTGTTCTCAGTAAAAATCTTCGTCCATACAAATACTTATAGAAATGTTCGATGGACTTAACGACTGCTAACAGCTCCCTCCTAGTCACGCAATAATTCCTTTCTGGCCTAGACAAAACCTTGCTAAAGTACGCGATCACCTTTTCTTGTCCATCTTGAACCTGCGAAAGGACCGCGCCTATGGCCATATTGCTTGCGTCGGTATCCAAAACAAACTTTCCATCTTCTCGTGGATAACTCAAAATCGGCGAAGTGACTAGGGCCTGTTTTAGTTGATTAAAAGAATTTTCGCAGTCTTCATTCCATCTAAATTCTGCTTTTTCTTCGGTTAGTTTTGTTAATGGTTTGGCAATATTGGCAAATCCGGGGACAAATCTTCTATAATAAGTGCACAACCCAAGGAAACTTCGGACCTGATGTTTGTCGATCGGTCTTGGCCATGCTTGCACTGCTCGGATTTTGTCTGGGTCAGCCCTTACTCCGTCTCTAGATACGACGTGGCCAAGGTATTGGACTTCCTTCTTAAATACGTGGCACTTCTTTGGGCTCAGTTTGAGGTTAGCCCCACGTAATCTCTGGAACACTTCCTTCAAGTTGTTTAAGTGCTCTTCAAACGACCTTCCAACCACGATCACGTCGTCCAGGTAAACCAAGCACGTCTTCCAAGACAATCCGCGCAAGATGGTCTCCATCAAACGCTCGAACGTTGCAGGAGCGTTACACAGGCCGAAGGGCATTACAGTGAACTGCCACAAACCAGTTCCGATCGTAAAAGCTGTTTTCTCACGATCCTTGGGTTCTAATTCTACCTGCCAGTATCCACTCTTTAAATCTAACGTAGAAAACCACTGGGATCCTGACAGGGTGTCTAGCGTATCGTCAATTCTGGGTAAAGGGTAGCTGTCCTTTTTGGTCACGTCGTTTAGCTGCCTGTAGTCTACGCAAAACCTCGTTGATCCATCCTTCTTCTTCACGAGTACCACTGGGGATGCCCATGGACTACTTGAAGGTTCAATCACGCCTTCTCTCTCCATATCCGTAATTATTTGTTCGGCTTCTTCTCTTTTCGCCAAAGGAAGTCTGCGTGGATGTTGTCGTATCGGCCGAGCGTCTCCGGTATTAATTTTATGTTTCACCACGTTAGTTCTTCCTTTGGAACCACTCTCCAGCGCGAACACATCTTGGTACTCTTGGATCAACACTTTAACTTTAGCCAGCTGGTCTTGGCTGAGGTTTTGGCATTTGGTGGTAAGAATGTCCAATAGATGTTGTGGACACTTCTTCGGCGGCGTATCTTCGTTCGTCTTCACGCATCTCACAATTTGTGATACTGGCGTGCATTGGCCTACCACGGTCTTCTTTTTCAACGTTACAGGATCTGAGTTGATGTTTAAGATCCTTACTGGCATCGTGTTCTTTACTCGTACTAAGGTTCTGCCAACGAGTAGTCCCTTTTCAACTAAGCCGCCTTCCATTGGTTCAATCGCGCGTATGTAGCCTTCCCGGAGATTTCCATCAAGGCGTGCCATCACCACACTTTCAGTCCTTGCAGGCAGAATCACGTCTTCACTCAATAAGACTCGCACGGCTGCCTTCTCTGACGAATGAAAAGGAATTTCTTCATTGTCGATCTTCAGGACATCGTTCTTCATATCCAAATGGAACCCATACTTCTTTATCACGTCCATTCCCAGGATAACTTCTTCCGTGATGTCGGCTACCAGTACTTGATGGTCAAGTACTCCATTTCCCAAACCAATGGTTACTTTGACTTGTCCGTGAGTAGGTATTTCGTCGCCCGTCGCCGTTCGAAGTCGTACTGTTACTGGTGATGTCTTCTCGTTTTCCAATAACATGTCAGGACGAATGATGGTCTTCGTCGCTCCCGTGTCAACCAGTAACTGAACGCTTCTTCCATTGATCTTGCCATCGAGATAAATGCTATGCAACTGCTCCTAGGCGATGCCATCTGAATGGTAATCTCCGGGGCATGGCTCGTTGAGGTCGACTTTCGCCCCATTCGGTCGACCCGTTCTAGTTTTCCGGACGCTCTTCTGGTCTTCTTTTGGGCTTAGTACAACGGCGTCGTACGTGGCCCACTTCTCCGCAGTTCCAGCACGTCAGTTCTCTTCCTCGAGCTTCTCGTTCTCGAAGTACCCGTCGCACTATGTCTTCAATGCTTTCTTCTGTGTGCGAGGATACTTCTGCAGCACAACGGAGCTTATGGCTGCCTCGGTGCGACGCTTGTTTCGCCGCCTCGAACTCCAAAGCATGGGTTAATGCGTCATCCAACGTCTTCGGTCGAGCTAACCGGAGAGTCTGCTGTGTTTCGCTGTCTCGGAGGCCATCTACAAACGTTTGAATAGCTAACTGCTCCAGGAAGGTATCTGGTGCTGTAGGATACGCAAGCCGTGTTAATCTAGCGATGTCAGCCTCGAACTCTTGAAGACTTTCGGCAGCTTTCTGAACCCGACTTTTAATTTGAGCTTGATAGACTTGTTGAAGATGGGCATCTCCGTATCTCATTTCTAATCGTGATATTAAGAGTTCGTAATTTTCTTGCAGATGGTCCGGAACAGTTTGTAAGATTCCAAGCGCTTCTCCACGTAAGGACACTATTAAAGACGTCGCTTTCTGCTTGTTGCTCCAACCATTAGCAGTAGCTGCGGCTTCAAACTGCTTGTAGTAGGTTGACCATGGAACTTTACCATCAAAATTCGGTGGTACAACTTTGAACTTGTGAGTGTTTTCTTCTCGATGGTTCATTATTAAATCTTCACTCGTGACACTTCCTTCACCATGGTAATTCATTTGGTTCATTCTTTCTTCAAGCAGTTTCATTCTGTCTTCTATGGTTCTTGAATTTTCTTTTAACTTCTCTTCTAGTTTGTCTTGTACTTCTTCTATTATGTCATTCATAGAATCGCAAATTTCTTCTTTTAAGTTTAACATGTCTGCTTGGGTTTCCTCTTGAACAACTTTAATTTGATTTTCTATGCTCGTTCGTATTTCTTCTTTTAAACTTCTAGAATTTTCCAACAACTTTTCTTCTATTTTTCTAGAATTTTCTTCCATTTTCTGAGAATGTTCGGAGAGTTTTTCTTCCATTTTTCTAGTCATCGATTCCTGACCATTTTTGATTGATTCAAGAAATTCAAATAGCTTTGCATCCATTTTAACTGTTTGCGAACGCGTCACCGGCATAAATTTAAATATAACACGAATATAAAGTTTTGAATACACTACTTTTTAAAATGCAGTTTTTATATAACACAAAATTTAATAACGATTCACTTGTTAATATTAAACGGAAACGAATTTAATTAATATCGCGATAACGCACTAAAGTTTAATAAACACTATATTAACGAATTTAACTATGATTACACTTTATAAATAAACACGCGTATCTCGAATTTAAGAGTTATTTTCACAATCAATGTTTTTATTATGAAGCGATATTAGATTACTTAATAAAAATCGCGAACAACTTTATCTATTTACACGATTTCCACGGGTTTAAAACCGAACACCTGATACCAATTTGTAACGAATTTATTACTTAAAAACTAATTTATTTAAAACGACTAAAACTACGTTTACTTATTATAAAAATATGTATACTTTTAAATTGACCGAACTACTAAAATCTAATAATAAAAACACTTACACTATAATTTATGTATGACCGTTGTATAACACTTAAGATAAGATTAGATAACGTCCTCGGATTTCACAGCTGATAGTCACGTTCACTCGATTTATTTAAAACTCCGCACGTGCTAATCACTTATTTATCTTCACTTGCTTATTTATTTAATACTGCATGCATTCACATTCCAGCAATAACTGACCTACGATTTCCGTCTTCGGCTTTTATAGACATCAGCGAATTCTTCTCGATCGTTCCTCACTTTTCGCTATATTTTCTAGAAACTAGATAACAGTTCTAGAAGGCTCTTGCATTTGCAAGTAATTTCTCGGACGTTTCAATACAATCAATTAATCAAGTTATCAAATGGCAAAAAACGAATAAAAAAGGTTTTGGTAAAAATTCTTTATCCTCCTTTATGTACTACAGTAATTTAAACTGCTTCGCTTAGGAGGAGCATGCAAAAACGCTTTAGTCTATTCTTGTGACAACGTTTTGTGTTACCAGCGAGCATTTCTTTCGGTCACTGCAATTTATTGAAACGCATAAGTCAACACAATATAGTAACAACAAAAAAATTAATTAACTAATTTTACAACATAAAAGATACAAAATACTTTAAAGTTGAACAGTCCACCGACCAAGGATATGGGCAACTTTCCAATTGAAGTATTACTTAATAAAACATAAATACATAAAAAAGACAATAATTAAAATTTGTAAATAAAAAAGAGCATAAACGTCCAAGAAACACGTTTCAAATTATACATAACTAAAAAGTATTAAATGTCAAGAGAAAAATAAGATAAAAAAATTGAACAGCAATATATTCCAACTTACATAGCTATCTCACAATTTTTTTAATTGAATTATTATAAACGATACTTAAATTTTTATTATCATTGTTAAAATTGATATTATTTTTAGGTATATTATTGTGTATTATTTCTAAAACCAAACGTTTTTTTAAATTATTTCCACATCTAAAAACGTGGGATCATTAAAATCGAAACTGTGCTTGTCTATATGATGTACTGCTTAAGCTGTATTTACCTTTTGTTTGGTTTGACCAATATAAAAAAAGCTTTTCTAATAGCGGCTACCACGGCCATAGTTTGAACCCTGTTTGCCCACTTTTGTAAAGAGCTTCGTCACGGTGTGAAAAAAAACCTAAGAACTCCAACTTCTAAAGAGTTGGGTTATCTACTTGTAAACGAAACCAGATTCTAAACTCTTAAAAAGTAAGAAAGCAATTGATAACTTTTAAGAAATAACCAACAATCTAACAAAGTAACACTAGGTAATCAACTTGTGAATAAAATCAGTTCTAAACTTTTATCGAAAGTGGACAAAACGTTGGCAGCTTCGGTTACTTTAGTTATTTTAGTGAAAAAAGTTTTGTTTTTGTTTAAACATTATTTACTTAGTGCTCATTATAAAGCGTACTTTAGAGTTAAGTTACTCTTAAAGTGTTAAAGGTGCCCCCAGTTCGGCAACGTGCGAATTTTCACTGATTAACTGACTTTGAACGTGGTAGAATAATTGGTTTACAAAAAGCTGGATTATCCATTTGCAATGTTGGTAGTGTAAAACGTAGTGTTGCTACAACCTCCACATGTCGGAAAAAGACAGAAGGGTAATAGAAAGGTTTCATTAACCAACAAATCTCTAAACGATCATTTTATCAAAAAAATTTATTTTTTGAGCTTAGGTCATACCGACCATTTCTTTGTTTACCTCTAACTCCACGTCTGTTAATGGGCCCATGATGGACGTAGAATGGCCAGAAGACTTGCCGAAAAAAAGAAAATTTTCTGTAGTCCGACATACCGCTCTTGCTCAAGGTGTGATAGTATAGGACAGGCCTGGGCAAATGGCGGCCCGCGGGCCGAATCCGGCCCGCAGTAGAATTTTGTCTAGCCTGTGAAGCATTGTATATATTATTATTAAAAACACAAATATTAGTTTTTGTCTAACATAATATGGTGCATAAAAATTTTTAGATAAAATATTAAGCAATACTTATACACATTATCAGGGCCGGTGGGAGCCAAAATTTTCTCCCGGACAACCGTTCTTTTCAGCGCCTCCTATTCGAAAATATAATTATGATAATTAAACAATTACAGTATGTATCATAGTCGCACAATTTTATTAGTTATTATACTTATTATATCACATTATTGCATGAATAAACAAAATAACTTAAATCTAAAGCCGCCATTTTCTCCTGCGATATAGTAGAACGCAAGTTATATCATATTACTTTTAATTTGGAGAAATATCTTTCCGCAATAAATTTGACGAAAATTAAACGAAATAAAAGCAGATTTAGATCTACTGAGGGTGCATGCATCGTAAAGCACTAAAGAAATAATGAAACTGAAACTGATGTATTTGCTTAACATATTTTTCAATTCGAAGAGTCTGAACTAATTTTCTCAAAAGTTATAAAAAAACAGTGGCTTTTCGTCCGTTGTAACTTATTGTTGCAATTCCAAGTAACATTTGATCGACTTGCTTACTATATGATTTATTTTTTATTGGTGCCATGCTTTCCGCGAAAATAAACTTAACTGATAAAAGAAATTTCCTGAAAGCATAACATTTTCTTTTTATAACTATATTAAGTTAGTTTTGCTTATCACTTTGTTTGTTGGTTTTGTCCGTTAACATATCTATATTAAAACTTTGATCTTCAAAACACAACTGCCTTTTGACTGTTTATCAAATTAAAATGTTGTTTCTGATTCGTGTTGAAAAAGTCGTAATTACATACTAATAAAAGAGAATTAATTATTATAATTATTTAAAAAATATATACAATAAATAATACATCCAAAATGAATAAGAGAAGAAAGGTCGATGTGGAAAACCTTATTTTCAACAAAGAATGGAAAACAAAATACTTTTTTACTAACGTTAACAATAAATCTATTTGTCTTATCTGCCACGATAGTGTTGCAGTGTTAAAAGAATATAATATTAAAAGACATTTCAATTCCAAACATAAAGTATATAACTCAGAATTAAATTCGGAAGCTCGATCGAAAGCAGCAAATAAATTAGCTCAGAATTTATCCTTGCAACAAAATACATTTACGCAGATGACTAAGGAAGAAGAAGATGCTACAAAAGCGAGTTATGTAATTGCCCATATAATTGCAAAGAAAAATAAACCATTTTCTGATGGTAAATATATTAAGGAATGCATGATTGCAGCTGCTGATATTGTAAGTCCGAGTATTAAAAATAAATTACAGAATGTAAGTTTATCTCGACGGATAATAATACGTAAAATTGAATGTAGTGGTGATATATGCAACTGTTGGCAAAACTACAATCGATAACATGGTATTCAATAGCTCTGGATGAGAGTGCGGATCTGAAGGATACAGCTCAATTATTAATTTTTATAAGACCATGTACCCCTGATTTTGACATAATCAAAGAACTTTTATCAATGGAATCTATGAAGGATCAAACAACTGGAAATGATATTTTTGAACAAGTAGAGAATTGCTTAATCAAATATAAATTACCATGGAATAAACTCGTGAGTGTGACTACTGATGGAGCACCAAGTTTAACCGGCAAACCATCCGGATTTCTGAAAAAAATGAAGGAAAAAATTAGTGAGGAAAGTGATAAGGAACTAATTACAATTCACTGTATTTTACATCAGCAGGCTTTATGTAAAAATGTACTACAGGTTGAACATGTTACATCTCGTATTGTTAAGTTAGTTAATTTTATTCGATCAAGGGGTTTAAATCATAGACAATTTACTAGTTTTCCAGGATCTCGATTCCGAGTATACAGATGTCCTTTATCACAGCCACATTCGTTGGCTAAGTTTGAGAAAAGTTCTGCGTCGTATATGAAATATGAAAAATGAAATAAATCTATTTTTAGAGATGAAAAACATATCCGATTTTCCAGAACTTAAAGACTATAACTGGCTTTGTGATTTTGCTTTTGCACTCAATATAATTACACATTTAAATGTCCTCAAGGTAGCGTTGCAGGGAAATAATAAATATGCATACAACTTATTCACGAATGTAAAGGCATTTCAGTTAAAACTTAATTTATTTAAGAAACAACTATCACAAGAACAATTAGATCATTTTCCAACAGTAAAAACATTGAATATTTCCACGAATAAATTGACTAAATATTTGGATATCATTACTAAATTAAGCGAAGAGTATTCTAGGAGATTTGCAGATTTTGGTAAAATAGAAAATCTGTTGTCGATTGTGCATGAACCATTTTCTGTAGACATTGAAAAAATACCAAGTGAATTTCAACTGGAAATCATAGACTTACAGTGCAATAATAATTTAAAAGACTTATATAGAAGTGAAGAAATATGCTCCTTTTATAAATCTTTGGACTCTGATCAATTTTCTAATTTAAAAACTTTAGCCAAAAAAATGTTCGTTATTTTTGTATCAACGTACATTTGCGAGCAAACATTTTCATTATTGAATTTTAATAAAAATCCGTTCAGATCCTGTATTAGTGATTAACATTTAAAAGCAGTGTTAAGAATTTCAACCACAAAATTTTCACCAGACTTTCAAAAAATTATTGGTGATGCTAAAAAATTACACTTTAGTCATTAAAATTTATGTTATTAAAATTATTTTTTTTTAATTTTCATTCATTTTATTGTTTATTGTTTTATGTCTTTTTTTCAAAAATTACTGAATGTTGGCTATAAAAATTGTCAAAACGCAAATGTCATTAGAACAGTTTTTGTAATCAAATCAATTTAATTTTATTGGAAGATTTGTTTTCATTTCAGCATACATATTTTATTGTAGTTACCTTTTTCTTCATAAAACATAACTTATCTTTCTTTCATATTACTTGTTTATGTTTAATGAAGTGAAATATTTGATCTAAGAAATTGACAATCTAAGAAGACGTTCTGTCAAATTAATAGTTTAAGTAAATCACCACAGTGTTGCCAGCATTTGTTTTTCATGTTTTTTGTGACTGTTGGTGACTCAATCTATTAAGCATAGATGATAGTGGTAACATTTTTAATAACACCTTTGTATGATAATTGCACAGTTTGATAATTATCTGATATCAATGTTTAAAAATTTTCTTTTCAATTTTTTTATTCAGATGACTTGATAAATAAATATTTTGATTTATTCATTCATTTTCATCTGCAATGTGGCCCGACTAGCAAAATATTTGCCCACCCCTGGTATAGGAAGACATTTGCCATGGAAGTAGATCTTTTCTAGTATTTACCTATTCAAAGAACGTTAAATGCAATTGGTTAGATAAATAACGTGCTGAAACCAGTGTTACCTACATATGTATCTTCAGCAATTAGAAAAATTTATTTTTCAGCTAGATAATGCGCGGCCACACACCTCTAGCTAGGGTTACTACAGAATTTCTGGAAAATGCTAATCTTA
Organism: Aquatica leii; assembly: GCA_035610365.1. Lineage (NCBI taxonomy): Eukaryota > Metazoa > Arthropoda > Insecta > Coleoptera > Lampyridae > Aquatica > Aquatica leii. The sequence continues at coordinate 69,394,466 of CM069436.1, forward strand.
AACGTCTTTCACATTCTTTTCGTACGCCAGTAGGTACACATAAAAAACATGTTGTCTGAAAATTTCATTTCATTCAACGTTTACTGAGTGTTCATTTACTTATGGCGGCTACTGCTTCAAGGTTTGACTTTTGGGTGTTAATTTGCGGAGAATTTTGGTTTCAAAAAAACCATTTTGTTCAACAACGATAGCTAAATCACATTCACTTTAGGTTTTGGACAATTGTCTACTAAAACGTTTGTTACGCGAACTAATCAGATTCGAATGGGACATACACAACCCGTAAAAACTTGAAGAATAACTTTCATGTATACTTGCATATAATTAAACCATAGGTTTTAGGTAATTTTATATTCTTTTTGAGATTGAACAGAAAAATTTAAAATTTGAATTTTAACTGTAAAAATTTAATTGTAAATTATTCTTTGCGCTCAAAAGTACTTTCATAAAATAGTTTTAAAAAGCAAAATTTTTGTACTAATTGCACCTTTATTAGAGAAAAAACTGAGCTGTTTTAAGTTCAGCTAATTGATTAAAAAATGATTTACAAAATACATTTAATTCTGTAAAGTAGTCGACAAAAATAATCTGGCAACAAAAACTTAAAAAAATCATTAGTTGCTTTTAGAATTAAGACTCATTAAAGCTTAAAGACGACAAATTTTTTAATGTTTTTGTTTTTTGATGCCACAAATAATGTAAAATCATGTAAAGAATCATAATTATTATTATTTAATGTTTTTAATTCATTTTGTTTACGACTTTCTTGAAATAATTTTATTAGTGCATTGCAAAATCAGTAACCATTAACAAAATTTATTATATAATTACACTGTAAAACAATATATAAATTATGTTTATGCTAGAAAACTAAAAGAAATTATACAAGACTAATAAAAATGTTATGCTTTTCTGATTAGACAAAATTACTAATGTTTGTGGTCGATATATTGCAAATTTGCCAATAGAGACTTTACTATCTAACAATATATGCAAGAATTATTTAATTAGCACAAAACTGCTTAAGTACAGTACTGTTACCTAGAGCTTCCTTGGTTTTAATTATCTAACAAAAAATAAACAAAATTAAAAGCCACTTAACCTTTGCAACACTTAAAAATATATTTAATTAATTTTTTGCGTACATGAGAGACTGGCGGTTCATAAATTCAATAAATTTTATAACAATAACAAATTTAAGATAAACTATTATTGTTATAAACGTGTCAAGATTTAATGTAATGTAAATTATTTGTTTAAGGTGAATGCGTACAACTTTTAAATTAAGAACCTAAAACAAATATAGACGTTAACTCGTATACAAAATCAAGATCATCTAAAAATAACCTCTATCATAAAATCCGTCTGCTTGGATTAGATTTTTTTAGTAAATCATAAATTTTTAAAATAAATTACATATAGAAATCGAGTCAGGTTTTAAATCAAATCTGTTTATTAACATTTGTACAATTTTAAGGTACAATTGTGCGCATGTATACCATTCGATTTAATTAAAAACGCAATTTCCTGTTTTTCATTTCTAAATTTAAGCCTCAAAAATTTTATAAATTTGAAGTTTACACACATTAAGCTCTTTATATAATAGCGTTCTACTTTTCACTAATTGAAGGAGTTTCAACTTCTAGGTAGAAGATCATTCACCTCACAGTACACATTTATTGAAAAAAAGATTGGTTTTTATATTTAATGAAATTGCCAGACTGAATTTTCAGAAATTTTAATAAAGCGAAAAAGCTACTTAGAAAACTTACAAAAGCTTATACTTCTTGATAACCAGAAAATTGCAATGTCTTCCACATGAATCTAGTCGCTGAGAATGCACTTATGCATGTACCACAATTGAAATGTTTTCAACAATAAACAGGAAAGTACGCTCTGCTGTCTTCTGATGTATTTCGTTTGTTAAAAAAGATGCTTTGGGACAATACTGAATGGAAACTAAAAAATGCTATCGTAAATGATTTTAAAAGTATTATTGTTATTTTCTAAATACTTTTTAAAGTAATTCATTTGCATTTATACAAAACTTAAAACGCTCGTACAGTATGCAGAAATTTGGCGCAATTTAATAAATTTTTGTATATTTTAATAAAATATTATTTTCAATTTTTTGTAGTAACGTTCAATCACTTAACGTTTGATAAAATTTTGTAAAAATATTGATTTTTTTAAACACTGCAAATAAAAAATTACTGAATTTATTTTCATTAGTACTCATTTTTTTAATACAAGACTGAATGAAGAAATGTTTTTAAATTTGCATTTTTCTTATGATCTTAGTTACACCACAGACTTCTCTATTTATAAACAAACAAAAAAAAATTATCTAAACTTGTATAGGTATAAGCACATTTTTCGTAAGTGATTCAAGATACATTAACTTTTAAATTTTATTTTGAAAGGTTTTGTCAAAATCTTTTTACTAAAGTTCTCAGTTGTCGTTTTTTAAACATTTTCCTAACAATTAAAAAACGTGTGTTTAATTATACAATTTAGATTATTGTGACTCCAAAGTTTGATTTTTACAGCACACACATAATTCTGTTTAACGGTTGTAGTTAGATTGATACTAAATGACTTTTAATTTACTTGTACATATTTAGTATATATTAAAAATAATAAAATTGATGACTTTAACTGATTTTCCAAGATATTCAAAAATAAATTATTTTATAAATATATAAGAATTAGAATTTTATTCTTACAATGTAATCAATCAACTTTCTTCCAATATGTTGCTTAAAGTTTTTTATACAAGATTGTTTGAGTAACCTTATTTTTACACAAATTTTTAATTTAGATATAAAGAGCATATAATTTTGAAAAAAATTAAATTAGCTAAGACCTTAAAATCAAAATCAGTAAAAAGTTAAAATAAAGAAAACCAAATATACATTTTTAAATTAACTTAATTGTCAAAAGAGGATGCTATTATATTAATCAAACAATCATTATGTATTTATACGTTTATATTATTAAATATTGTGTAAAGTAACAGTAATTTATATAAAGTATATTATTCTATACTTAACATTTTTTAGATTTCTGCGGTTGGGTAAATTAATTGATAGTGATAGTAAAACATTTAATGCATTAGGTAAAAACAAAAACAGGAAAAACAAAAAACATTAAAAAACTTACAAACTAAAATATTGATGTATGTGCTTTGCAAGAAGCAATAATAAAAGACAACAAAAAACAAACAACAATGAAGCAAAAAAACTTAAGAAAACCGTCAAATGAAGAGTAACCATAATCGTACAATACATTTAGACCTAACATAAATGAATTCTGTATATTTTATCAAAAGTGTGTAGTAAAAAATGCAAGCAAAAAAGATCTGAACGTAATGTGACATATGCACCAGAAGATAAATTTCAGAATAAAATTGAGAAATTTTATGACCATCAATAAAACGTATTTGAAACACGTTCGTAGGATAATTATTTAAGGATCGTATAATACTTTAATGTACGCATTTGTAAAAAAAATTAAACAAAAAAACCTGGCTCAACAGAATGAAAAAAATTAAAAAATATGAAAACTTATTTAAAATTCAGAGCAAACAGAAATCATTGGAAAATGTTCTCGAAAAGAATATAAAGCGACTTTTACAAAATACCGAAACAGATGCGGAGATTAATAAAAGACCAGAGAAAATAAATAAACTAATTATTAGAGACAAAACATATCACAAAAAAGCTTAAGCCAAATATTTCACAAAATTATTCACCAAACAAATAATGATCTTAATGCAATCTATACAAGAAACATAAAAAATTGTATCAGTGATAATATAAGAGTAAAAAAAGAACAAATACAAAAAATTCTTTAAAACTAAAAAAGGCAAAAACAAGCCAATATAATAAATTTTTGAAATAATTTAATCAGACAATTAATAAATTCATCGATTACCAAATAAATAAACAAACGGAAGTACCAAAACTTTTACGTCCAAAAAACCAAGCAAAAAAAAACCAGATAATTATAAGGCTATTTAAGCACCACTATTAAACTAACAACGAAAATCATTACAAAGAAAATAAACCATGTGATCGCTTTAAAAAACAAACAAAAACAATTAAAGACAAAATATATTGATAAAATAATACTAATAAGTATCTTACAAATGCATTTGATCATGCACAACTGTCTGACATAATACATCATTAAACTTACCGTAGATTTTTATGGGTTACACTTTAGTTTCAATCTTTAATTCTGGATAAATTCCGAGTGTCAAGTTGTTCATAAGACGAATAAAGTTTATTAAAGGCTCTTAAACAGTGGAAAACAGCATCAAGCAAAACATTTTGTTTAGCCCACTGTTTATCAACATCATCATAGATCAAATCGTAAAAAAACTTCAAAACATAGCTGTCTACAAAATGAGAAATTGTAGAATTACTATATTCTGCTACGGCGGCACCATAGAACTTATTGCAAAAAATGAAGACAACTGCTACACACCAGTCCAACAAAAAACAGACAAATTATATAATACAACAAAAAGTTAATGAAATATAACGTGTAAACCACTTTTTAAATGAACTGTTGACAAAAAAAGTATCCAAGTAGAAAACGAATTTACAGAATACAGAATACCATCTAGATAAATTAACATATAAAGAGTAAAATTGAAGCAAGAATATGCAAAAGCACAATAAGATTGATAAGAACGTACACAATAAAAAAAATGTTACAGATCAATAAGATGAAAGTATTGCACCGGATTGCCAAGTAGACAGTGTGAAATAAGGCTTTATGCAACCGGACCATAATGGCACAATTACATTTACAAGATGGGCTAAAGCGGAACAGTTAGAATAACACGAATAAAGGACCCATAAAAAACACAGCATTAGAAGTCCAAAAAGTTGGAGCTTGTTAACAAAAAAAATTAAAGAACTTATTTTTTGAGTATTTCTGGTGTGCACTAATTATTTTAAAGCACAGTGCAGTATATTACATTGCTAGCATGTAATAGTAAGTAAAAATTAAGTTACATCAGTTTCACATAAAATTATAAAGCACGTTTAACATTTAGAAGATTAAAAGTACCTGCTGCATTTTTAAAAATTATGTAAGTATGCGTTATATACCTCAAAATTATACTTACATAAATCGTAAACTAAGTGGTTGTTTACGTAATAATTTAAGATTAATCCTAGTGTTTTAATTAAATAAATATTTTAAGGACGCATTTAGCACGCAAATAGTCTACTATTATTTGCGAATAATTTTTACAAAGCAAATAAGTAGCATTTAATTAAAAATATTCGTGATGTTCTAAATCAACACCGAATCGCTAATTTTTAGAAATAACAAAGCACCGGTATCAGGAGGGTTTTAGGCAATATTTTCTTTGGTTCATATCATATATACTAATAAATAAGAGTTATATACAAATTTACGTATTTTCTCGTAAATATAGTATAGTTTAATTTGTATTTTCTAAATAAATTTAAGTAATAAAGAGAAATATACTAATTCTCTTGTTGCATGCTTCTTACTTTCTATGTGTATTTCATGTATTCCTTTCATGTTAAATATAATTTTATTATACATAACATGTATTCCCAAGAGATAAAGGTTATATATGTAACACTTTTTTCAATTTGTACTATCTAGTAAACTTAGCGATGTAATAACAGTAAACAAATAAGCATTACCACATATCTCGAACGTTAAAAAATTGTAATTGCTTTCAATAAACCCGAATAAATTTATTAAAGTAAAAAACTGCAATTTTAATACCAACTGTGCATGTACTTATTAATTGATTCAAAATTAGAGTCACAAGAAATGCCAAAGAATCCGTGCAAACAATTTCATTTATTTAATTCATCAAATATAAAGAATTTGCAAGCTTTTTTAATGTTTTTTTTTAAATCGTTAATATTATTTTAACAGTTACAGTCAAAAACAAATAAGAATTACTTTAGTTATTTGTTTATTGTATATAAAGTAAAGTAGATTGTAATAGGTAACACCGGGAAAAAACACATTGTGTAATGAGACTATAAAGCATTTCCTCGATTTAATTAGTAAATTGTATAAGTCAGAAATCGAAAATTGTTGAAGAAATCAAACAAACTTTTTGTTTTTAAATAAATGATGATAGAAATCTTTTTCATGAAATAAAACCATTAAAGGCTTTCAAAACTACCAACAAATATTACAAACATTTATAGATAAATGTATATAATACAAAAAAGCATATAAGAAGAGACTTAAATGCAAAAACACCAATCTTCGGCGGAAATAAAACAAACACAAGAAGATATATATGAGAAAAGTGGATGGAAATAAATGAACTTATACCCGTTAACCAGGGAAATACATCAACTTTTGAAAGACAACAAGTATCCTCATTGATAGACATTACAATGGTCACAAAAAATATAGCAAACAATATAAAAAACGTAAATATGGGGCTGGAAGGAGTAGTGGGAGGTAGCAAGGTTACCGGAAAAATACTGAAGATGGGTTTTGGGATTGGACAGAGATACACCGGGGTATATTGTGAGAGAGAAGGTACAGGTAGCAAAAATAAGAGTAAAGACAGGTAATAATGCCATAAAATACGAGGAAGAACTGAGAGAAAGAACAGAATGCAAAATACTGCAAGAATGTAGGAAAGAGATAAAGGGAGGAAAAGTGAAGTACGGGCAAGAGGTCAGAGAAGAGTATTACAAAAGAAACGGGTACGCGAGAGAAGAGATTAAGAGAAGAGGGAGTAGGGGTAAGGAAATAAATAATAAGGAGAGATAGGGACATCAAGAAAGATGGACAAAGATAAAAGAGAGCCGATACAATAGGAATTATTAAAGATAGCAAGGGTAAAGGGGTGCCAGAATATTTAAAGAATATAGAGAATAAAAACAACAAAAAGAAAAAAATGATAGCACGGTTCAGATATGGCAACGAACAGTTAGGTAACAAATATTGAAAAAAAGAAGAAGAAAAGATGTGCAGACTATGTGGAGAAGAGACGGAGGACCTTAACCACATGAGAGAAAAATGCAGCGAATTAAGAGAAGAGGATATGAAAACAGAGGAAATCTTAGACGAAAACGGAAATCGAGGGGAGTGGATGGAAGAAGTATGGAGAAGGAGGAAAAAGTTAAGAGGAGAGAAAGGATAAGGAAATGTATTTAAAAAAAAAGTAAATAGAATGTAAATATAGGATGTAAGATAACAAGTGGAAAGCACGAACTAATTTGTAAGCTAACGCAACAAATAAAGTTAAACTAATATATAAAAAACTGGAGAGTGAGAAACGAAGAAGAGAATTTCAAAGATTATCACACAATCACCTTTAAAGTTATAATAAAAGAAAATCAATATGATAAACAAAAACTATTTAGGATGGACAATAAACCAAAAAATAATAAAAGATCTACAAAAAAAACGCAGAAAATAAAAATAAATAATACACATAATAACAACCCTGAAATGTTTAAACAAAAAATAACGAAGATATGCGATAAGCTGTTAAAAAAATAAAAATAAAAACAAATAAAAGAGATTGCAAAACTTAGGAAAGAAGCAATAACATGTAAAAGGAAAATAACAAGACTTAAGAAACACTAAGAAACACATCAAAAAACCTTACAAAAACACAACCAAGAAAAACATATTAGAAAAAAACATACAAGCCAATATGTCTAATCGATGTGGTGAAAAAATGTATTTAAAACAATAATTAAGAAAAAAATCGTAAAACTAAGGGATAAAAACAAACCTAACGAAAATCAATATAGTTACAAGAAAGGACACTCTAGTGTAGATGCCTTACAAAAAAATAGATATAAAAACGCTTTTAACTCCATAGCATGGTAACAAATCATAAAAACGATAGAAGAAATAAATATCAGCAACTATATGACAAATTTAATAAGTTATCTAAGTAGCAGATATAGTATAATCATAGAAAATGAAGAGCAAATCAAAATATATATTATGACCAATATTGTGAAATATAATTTACAAAAAATATTAAATCTTAAATGCGAGAAAGATGTAAAACTGATAGATTTTGCCGACGACTTAGCATCAATAGTAAAAGATAAAAGTACACAGAAGTTAAAAGAAAAAACTGAACACGCACTGACACAAATTATAGAACAATTAAATGAAATTAAACTAGAAATAGCAACAGATAAAATTAAACTCATACTGTTAATGATAAGTAGAAAAACATCCACAATAAAAATAGAACTTTTCAACACAGAAATAGAAAGTAAACCTGCCCTAAAACATGAGTATACATCTAAAAAAAACACAACAAATACAGAACGCAGATATGTAAAACTAAAGAAAAAGCAAATACAATAATCAAACAAGTATGTATTATTACACCAATAGTAGGAAACGTATCTGCTGCAAAAAGAAAATTATTAGCGGCAACGGTAACGGTAACGCCCATATGGAAAAACACTTTTACAACCTTTTACATCATTAACTGAAGTTCCTCAAGACTCAGTCATAGCTCCCCATTTATATCACTTTTTTGCGTCAGACGTTACCCAATCAACCCATAACGACGTTGCCCCCCCCCCAATTCCATCTTTGGCTGACAGATACTTTCCGGCATAGGTAAGACACTGAGGCACGTTATCCGTTCAGTAATCCATTGAAATTTAAGATATTCAATTATACCTCTTGCTTTGAGATTAATTGCAAGAAGGTTCGACTAAATAGGTGGGCTATCAATACCTCTCGGTGCAAACGTAACAATGACTCTCCTTTAAGATGTAACTGTAAAATTTTTATATATTTTAACCTTGTGTAGTGCATATTCTAGAACACTACGTTGTAATAGTCTTTACATGTTATCGTATAATTGCTTTACTTTCACTTGGTAAAAAAAATTTGACAACTAAGACTAAAAATATTGTATACATGTTAGAAGTTTTTTATATTGGCTCTTTATTATTAGTATAGTCAAAACACTCCGATAAACTGCGTTTTTTTCCTATAGTCTCAGTAACGTCAGTTTTGTTTCTAGTAACAAGTTTAGTTTTTGATTTCGTTTCTTTATATTCACATTGTGTTCTTTCAGAAATAAACAAGTGCGTAACTGTCTATGGTGTATTTGAAAATATACTTTTACACACCTTCATCATTAAACGATGTATAATATAATTGCAGGTTTTCCTTCTTCGTTCCTTTTTTATTCTGTGTCTGTTTTTTTTTGTATTTTGTTTTTAATAAATTAAATATACGTTTCTCAATCTAAGACATCATTTCTTCTTTATACCAAATCTGAGCTACGGTTTTGGTGTTTTGTTTAGTTCAGTTTTCCGGTTTATCATTATGTCGTTTAAGACGTTTGCATTTGTTTTTATTTTTGCTTATATTGTCAACTGGAGTTTCCAATCGTTGCTGTGATTCATAATAATGTTCTTGATCTTCGTATTTAAGGCTCCTTATTACTTCATGTAAAATTTGTCAATTTTTAGATAACTTTAATTCCACAAACAATTCATCTAGAAAAACAGTCGATAGCTCTATAAATGCAGAATGAAAATATCTAACCAGCTATGTAAAGTTTTTTTAAATTTTAAAAAATTAAAAAAAACTGTACATCTTCAAACAAATTTTAAACATGAACTAATAGGAATAATCGCAATTTTTTTTTCTAGCCAGATATTAAACAGATTTTCTTCATTTTTAATATTTTTAGAATAAATTGAGAGGTAATTGTAATTTTTTTTCTGATACGCATAAAGAATAATAATAAATTGCTTTAGTTGACTTTTACAAAATTTCCTGTGGCCATTTTTATTGCATTAATAAATATAAACTAGTCAGAAATCGCGGTGTTTTTAAAAACAGGTAAAAACGAAGTACCCTCTACTGGGGGGAGGTAAGTAAGCATTATTGTTTCTTAAACTGAAATAAACCTCATTACTCATTATAATCGTTAGTTATTTGTTGTACATACGTTGTTTGTATTTCGTGTTTTTTATGTTATCGTGTGATTTTTCTTTGAGTATTTTGAAAACCATAGTCTACATTGCGTGCGTTTTCTTATCGTGTGTTTGTTTTTTTTTGGCGTATTGAAAACAATAGTTTATTGCGTCTGTTATTATTGTGTTTTATTTTTTTACGGGCATTTCGACAACCATAGTTTTTATTGCGCGCTTTTTTTTGTTATCGTGTCTAATTTTTTTTAGAACTGTTGAGTTGAAGAATAGGCGTACACAGCAGTAAGAATAAAGTTGCTCGGAGGAGCAGAAAATTTGATCTAAAACGTTTAGCGAAAACCTAAGTAACTGTAGTGCCTAAGAATGATACTCTATCGTTGTATTACATTTTCAGCTTATCCAAGCTTTTTTGCAAAATAATTACAGTATATAATATCATAAAACAAGTAGGTATTTTATATCATAATTAAACTAATTTTGGAATAAAAATACTTCTAGGTATCGTATCCAAACACTCATGGATACATTTAGCTGTCATTTGTAGTTCTAGTTGCCTTCAAGGCAAAAAAAAATTCTTTTTTTCCACAGTAGTTTTCTGTGCATAATACGATATTTTGTTGAATTATTTTGAGAGAAATACCTTACACATTTTCAACAATTTTTTAATATAAATACCGATTCTGTGTTGTCTTGATTACTCTGCTTCTTCATTTCCTATTTTTGACTATTATTGCAATTTTTCTTTTTATATGTTCTCTTTTCTTAAGGTTATTTTTAATCGTCATCTGATACCGTTAAAATATGGTAGAAATCTAAAAGTTGAAAAACTTTAAATTATCGTTTGTCATTTAGTCTTTATTTGTGTTTTTTTCATGTGTTTGAGTTGATTTTACATTTTAAACGTTCTTGTAATATCGTTACCTGATATCTGTGTGATATTGGAACTATGGAAAAATTTGGGAAACTTCTAAATTACTTTTTGTCATTTTAAACAAGATTAAATTAGCTTATTCGTTATCAATTATTTTTGAATTGTGTTATTCTAAAGCTAGTTTAAGAATGTTTGTGCTTCTTATCATTTAAAAATTTTAGAAATAATGCATATTAATCATATTATTTACATTTATTTCAATTATGTAGTAAAGTTAAAAATAAGTATAAACATTTTAGCGTAGCTGGAATAGTTGTTTTTGTTTTGACAAAAACATAATAAATAAGGATCTGTAATAAGTAAAACATCTGCGTCTGCATTTTTAAAAAGCAGCAAATGGTTTAGTAAAAGACAGTAGAAAGATAACAAATATCAAAACACAAGATGAATTAAGAAAATTTAATTTTATTAACCCTACTGCATAAAAGCTCTTAAGGATACATTCAGTAAAATTTAATAAAGTTTGGGTGAAAGCTGAAACGTTGATAAAATACAAACACCGCAATTATGAACGTTAAACAACACGACGGTTTAAAATCCAGTAACAATTTTAACGTGAATAAAGACGAATGAAAAGGTCATGATGAAACAAAACCAAATTGACGTACTTGAAAATTATTCAAACTTTCAGTAAACTTAGATTTGTATGTGAAGTGTTTATTCTTAAAGACTTAAGTTAGTTTTAGTTGGTTTATTTGACGCCTGTAAATTTTAGACGTTTTAATAAAATCAAAGTTTTTATGTTTAACGTAGTAGGAGGATTGGAAGTGCATATGATCGTAAACGGAAGCAGTAAACAACGCAAAGAGAATTGTTAAAGCGCGGATATGGACTCATAAAAAGCTGCGTGCATATAATTGAGTTGTTTTTATATGTGCTGACTAATCTGCTAGTAAATTATTGCAACGTTTACACGTTCATAAAAATACGCCAAATTACAAACATTAATATTTTCCTCTGCTGTCATTAATTTTAATTGATTAAAAACTGTAACAATTTTTTAAAATATTAATTAGATTGCATTAAACGTAATCAAGTGATGTAGACAACATGGTGATACCCTCTTCATTGACTGTAGTTAACGGATTCCACATGTTAAAGTATTTTTAGTCTCAACATGTAAAACAGTAGGAACTGAATTGTCCTAATTTAGTTTACACACCATCTGTGCTTTAAATTCTCATAACCCACAAATTTATTCTGAACCTACATCCTACTAACATTACGTACCTGTTTAAATTATGTAAATGTACGATATTAATAACATTAAACATATCAAACAGATTTATTGTTAGTGCAAACTTTGTAGAATAATTACAAAAATTATCGTAACGAAGCAGACCAAACAGTAAACCAACTAAATTGTTTGATAAATACCTACTGTCGGAAACAGTAATTGTAGTGGTGCTATATTTAATACCACTAAAAATTTTCCATTTAATTGATTTTATAATTTACACAGCTATTTCTACAATTTTATTATACTTTTCATAAAACACACAACTGTAAAATTATTAATACATATAAAAAACTAACATTATAACTTAAAAAAATGATTAACTAGATTAAGATTCTAATAATAAAAGTAGTTTTAGTTTATTTTTAGCTTTAAATATACTGGCAAAAAAGTCAATGTAAAAGATATAAAATACGAAGTTTTTAGTTAAAACTCAATCATACAAAGTGCTTTACATCTTCTGTTAAAATAGTGTATTCAGTACGCACTAAAATTCAATGAAGCATATATAAAAATAATTAGTTATCTGCATAAACACAGTTTATTAAATTGTATTGAATAAACTTTCAAGTCTAATTCATTAATTTTTCAAAAGTTAATACTGATAATATTTATACTTTGAATTAATTTGTTTTTGAAACGATTTTGGCAATACTGTAGATGTCTAAAAATAAAATTTTTCGTCAAATTAATTAATTAAAAATTCTGAAATATAAATCGACTACTGTAAACGAACAGTCAAACATAGTAAACAAAGAAATGAAACTATTCTGCGATACCTAATAGAAACAGCATTTTGTTTCCAAAAAATGACACAAATAGCACTAGATTCTATATAGATAAAATTTTATAAAATATGTTATGGGATAACAACAATAGAGTTATCTCTGTAAGAATACGTACAAAACCATGCAACCTAAACATTGTGGAAATGTATGAACCACCAGCGCAATATACAGATGATGCTCTAGACTTTTTTCTAACAAAGAGGTAAGCGTAATTTTAACGCTAAAATTAGAGAAATAAAACATAATGATCATTGTAGAAGCAAAACATAAGAGATATACGTCTCATACGGTTTTGTCTAGAGGATAGTTTAACAAGATCTAATACCTTCTTCAAACATTACCTAGAAAACTGTAGACTTAGAAGAGCTTTGATGGGATGCATAAAAAAAAATAGCAAACAGTTATAAGAAACTCTAGAAAGATAAAAAAAGATACTATACTAGATTATTGAACAACTGCTTAGAATCTCCGGAAAACTTTCAAGTAATGATAGAAAATAAAGAACGATGTATCATGCCAGAAGAAGCTAATAATCAAACAACTAAAGATAAAGCAACTGCTAGTAATGGAATTAGTGCAGAAATGACTGGCTTTGCAAAAGGTAAAGCACACGCGTGAACACATCATTAGCATTAGGCAAATAATGGAAACCATTTGAGAATTTAGTCTAAGTTTGTATGCTTGCTTTGTAGACAATTATAAAGAATTTGATAGCGTCAACTAGTAATCTGGTCAAACTAGACAATCGTCCTTATATAAATTCCATGCCACGTTTCCATGCTACCTATTAGGTAGTGTACTTGGCGCGGTTTATTTTAATAAAGTTTAGAGGAATGTGAGGTTTTTTTTCTGAGTCGACGTAAATTTTTATAACAGCAATACATCAGTTGTTTCGTCGTTGATGCAAGGATCTTCTTCTGTTGAAAACTCAACATTTGAACATGACGGCTTGAACAAAATAAGCCTACTTTTTTGCAGCCGCATTTCAAATGGCTATACCCTATTTTGCATTTCCAAAAAAAAAATTCGTTGGTAATTAGAGTTTATGGAACATAGTTCATATCTTCAAAAACTTTTGCACATATATTTAAATCTAGTTTTTCAAAAAATTTAAAAACTGTTGTTTTGCCTCTCCGTAAGATTGCTGATGTTGTATCACAGACTGTCATAGCATGTAAAAATAGATTATGATTTTAACATTTAGGATAAGTCAATAAACTCGTATTTAAAAATATTTTTGATGCTTGTTAAGGCTTGCCTGGTTTTAAAAAATAATTTTTTTTTCAACTGGAATTCGATCGGTAAGTAATACCATTGTTGAAGTGAAACTTCTTTATCGGCGTTGGAAAAAAATTTACCGTCATATTTTACGCGTCACATTTTTTACCGTCAGATGTTTTTCGGTTACGCGTAACATTTTTCCGTTACGCGCCATCTTTTTCTTGCCCCTACCACGGTTGGTTCAGACGAAGAGTACTTTCAGTTTCTCCAACGCAGTAGGGAGAGCATGTCGCTTATTTCGTTATGCCTCACATTTTTAATTAATACGACTGCTAATTTAATGAACATCAATTAATTGGCATAGAGTATAAATTCTGAAATATGTTATTAATTTTTGTAAATCAATTAACTAATTTTTTATTATAAAATTCTAAAATATTTTTAAATAAATACAAATTGTACAAGGTGTTCAAAGGTAGTAAAATAAATAAAAAGCCCGCGGGTGGGCTCGAACCACCAACCTTTCGGTTAACAGCCGAACGCGCTAGTCGATTGCGCCACGGAGGCACATACTATAGGTCACAAAACGGATGGTTATAAGGTACACGATCAAAACGTTGCTATAAGATACGATCAATTGTTGTTTTGTAATTAATGGCTTATGGTAACTGAAATATGAAATTGAATCTACAAAAATTAGTTAATTGATTTACAAAAATTTGTATTCATGTTTATGATAATAAAATCCTTTTGTTTAAAATTTATTTAACTTTATTTAACCAATTTCTGAAAAGTTGCATGTAGATCATTTTGCGAAAAATAAGGCCATAAAGAAGTTACACTTCTTACATGTGTACACTAGTACACGCCCTAATTTTTTTTTATATAGGATAGTTACGCATCCTTATGGCAAATATGTCGACAATTTTCATTGTAATTTTGGACACAGCACGTAGATGGCGCAAAGGAAGTTGGTGTCCAATTTTTCCGAATACATAAAATTCTACGAACGTAGCCGAATCCGCCAAACCGAAGCAGTTCGCAAAAAATTGTGACACGTAACATGCGTAACATACGTAACCTTTCGGCAGTGTAAACGCACATAAACATGTGCAATAAAGATAAATTTTAGATAACGTTTGTTTTCATTACTGCCGACACACCACAAAACAAAAGACTTTAGAAAAACTGTCAAAAGATTTTATTTGATGTTCATTGGGTTTATTTAACCTTGAGAAATACAGTTTAACCAATCGTTCTTTTTTTGGGAAAAAATTATCACTAAAAATTGAACTGCAAAAAACACTAGTTTGACCCACAGCTATGACCAATAATTTTTACAACTTTCTACGTGTATAATAAGATTCCAAGTTAAAATATACCATCAAATGTTAAATTTTAAATAATACGAATAGTTAAATAGCATTAAAATTCGTAAATACGTAAAAATTGAATACTATAAGCGTTCTATAAGCAATAAGTAATGTGAGTTTTAATTATTTCAGCTATTTGTTATAACATACGATTTCAAAAAGTAACTAACACAACCATATTGTAGATTCCTTCAGTCAACGATTGTAGGTGAAAGGTGATACTGCAATAACGTTTAAACGATTTTTTTTATCAGTAACGTTAAGACATTTCTTTGCATCCTGTTAGATTCGTTTTATTATCTTTGTTTAGGTTTAGACTAATCTTTTAGCGGCATCTTAATTTGCAACATGGAATGAATATTTCATTTACACTTTATTTATTTAAACGGACTAATTTTTATTTTTTGGAGTTTTCTATTTTTATTTAAAAATGAGGGAATGGTAGTTATTTAATCTACTGCATGTAATTATGAAGAACAATTACTTGCAGTTAATTTCCAATTATCGTTTTTTTTTCTGAATTGAAAATATTAATTGAAGTTAATGACACGCATTATTTATTTAATAAGAAACACAAAAAAGTAGTCGAATATATTCTATCTATTATTTTTTCAATAAAACTGTAAAGTAATAAAAGAAAAACTGCCAGTTAATGAAAAAGTATGTAAAAAAATTCGAAGTGTAATAGGATATATTTATAATTATGATATGTAGATGTAGAACCTACAAAAGTCTGAGCGTATTCTTTAATCGTAAAAGTGCGATAACATGTATTTATCACACTTGTAATAAATACAAAATCTTATCTACTACCATTCAGTAAAAAAAACAAATTATTTCCGTTTCTAAAGTAACTTGACCAATATTAAAACGTGTCCAACAGATAGTCAAAATAGTATAATATAAATAATAGAGATATGCAACGTTAGTAAAAAAAATTATTGTTTTGTTAACGCCAGCACATTTTTTTCAATCAAATGATCTTTCTTGGGGTGTAAACATACCAAAGATACATCGATGAGCGCGGTCGCTGTTACGTCACGATTCAGGTCTATATGTTTAGGTCGCGATCGTCGTTTAGGTCGTGGTCGCGGTTTACAACGATGTCTATTGGCGGGATGTGATTCAGCTACAAATTGACATGTATTTTAATTTTGCAGTAGTTTTTAACTTGTTTATCGATTCAAATTAAAATTTAAAAATTGTAGGTAGAACAACTATTTTTAGTAAGTAATAACTTGAAGGATTAAACTTAATTTAACATAAATGTAATAAATTATTTTTTTAAATAATATTACCGCTATTACTTTCAAAAACATATTTGTTTTTCATCGCGATGTAAAATTTAACATGTATTTTAATTCTTTCTTCTGTAGCTGAATTAGATCCCAACAATGAACATCGATGTAAACTACTGCGACCTAAACGGCGCGGCGATCGCAATCTAAACATCGACATCGACAAACAATAATTTTCCAAAAAATACTTAAAACCGTCTTATTAATTTACAAGTGCAAATATGTAACG
This sequence comes from Aquatica leii, assembly GCA_035610365.1. Taxonomy (NCBI): domain Eukaryota; kingdom Metazoa; phylum Arthropoda; class Insecta; order Coleoptera; family Lampyridae; genus Aquatica; species Aquatica leii. The sequence continues at coordinate 69,411,499 of CM069436.1, forward strand.
TTTAAATCTTCAATTCAAGGTCCTCACTCGAAAACTAGCAGTTGTCCGAAGGTCATGTAGAAATGTTGTGTATTGTATACAGCGTTACTACTTATAGGATTCTTAGTATTTTTTTGGGGTCAGTAAGGTCATTGACGAAATGCCCTAATAACGAAGCCGCCCCTGTGTTTTAGTACAATATTTATTTTATTGATACTGTTAAATGAATAAATTGAAGATGTCTTTATCGGCAGTTTTTCAATAATGCTGCATAGCATTAGTAATATTTACAAAATTTTAATTTCACAATTTTTAAAACTAAAATTATTTTGAATTAAATACTATAGTTAAAACTTGGTAAAAATCTTGGTGTTTGGGTAAAAACCAAGGAGACCTATTAATCATGTTTGGAAACTAGAGCTACTGTGCGTATCATTAGCTACACCGGTTCGGTTATACGTAAACGTAATCCGACAAACACAATCGGATAGTGTTGACATAATATAATCGTACATTACGACCAAACTAAATTACATTGAAAAAATACCAAGAATTCTTAGAATATCTGGTACAAATACATGCTTAAAACATTTGTTTATCTAAATTGTAATCCATATCTTTTCAAAACATGTCTCATATTGCAACTGGTGGAGATAAATACGTGCATCATATTTTTCAAATAAACTGAGTTACAAACATAAATAGAAAACTTGTAGGTAACTGTATCTTTTTTTAAAATGATTGTTAATTTTGCCAGAGGTCGCTACTTCTCGAGTGTTAATAATAAAATGTTTAATAAGTTGCCTATATTCCAGTTGACTGAATTTTTTACATTGGAGTTGCGTAACTATCCTATATAAAAACAATGGTAATACCAACATATTAATATCAACAACAACATTTATATCACTTGGATCGAAATGATTCAGCATCATTGTCAGCTTGTTTTACTAAAATATGTTCAGTGGTAAGTTTTTGCATTGTAATGAACTGCGATTTATTATGAATGTTTGATAGAAATTGTTGTTAGCTAGTTCGGACTGTCATAAAATGGTCAAAGAGAATATCAGAAGATGTCGATGTTTTTGCTACACGATGATCTGCGGCTTTAATTAATTTTACGCTTACTCTTTGACCAAAAGATATACGTATATACGGAAAATATTTATCTGAAATGTTGCTGAATGTATTTTCGCGATTCCAGACAACACCATGCAATAAATATCCTCCATGGATAGTATATGCAGCAATTATGTTGTCAGTATCAATGTTTACTTTTTGAAAACAACATAAATGATTGATTTTTGTAATTTTTGCATTGAAAGCTCATCGAATAAGAACAACGGGTAGAAAACCAAATCATATTTAAAACATTTTTCAGTTTTATCGTCAAATGTCGTAGTAACACTCATGCGTTGAAATAATAACACAGGGTCAACAGATTTCGCAAGCTTTATAGCAGTTACTTTTAACATCACCAACAAATCCACTGGCAATAGATTCAATTTTGAAATTTTTAAAAAACGATTGTATGATGGAAACCACTCTAAAAGTTTCTGTACATCTTTAACATCTGTCTTTACTCGCGAGTCACTTGGATCAAGATGCTGATTTGTTGTATCCATTCTTACATTCGTGAAATCTTCCAATGCTTCACAGACGGTATTAATTGTAAACATACTATAAACCCATTTGCTGACGATACTCTTTTTAGTACTTCTTCCTCAAGCAATACCTTCATCTGTCTTTATAGATTTTATCATTGACTGCTCTATTACCATATCCGTTGAAATCCTACAACTTAACTTCAGAATGTCTAACCGTCAAAAATCCTCCTGTAAATCGTTGGTAAACACTAAGATTCATAGACTCATTTAATTTTAACACTAAGATTCATAGACTCATTTAATTTTAACATATTTTGCAGACATAAGTGGGCAGACTTAGCGTAAGGGAAATGTCAAGATGCGTGGACATAAAGAAGCATTTCTTTAACAGCGTTTAAGTGAGCTTGCCAATCTCCCATTCCTTAAGCTCTTATAAACTGTTTTGCAATTTACACCATGTGAAAATATTGTCTCGATAGTTTAACCGTAGGTCCTCGTTTTTTATATTTATTCAGCTTTTAATTAAACTGATCAAACAAAGCTTCAGTTGTTCATCGTCATTTTTAATGTCATTGCAGGAAATAGTAAGTTGAAGTAATGTATCAGCTCAGACAGCCCTCGCATATACGTTGCCATTAAGTATTTTGTTAATGATTTTGGAGTATAAATTAAAGAAAATACTGCCTTCATGCCATTTCCTTGCATAATGTAACCAATTGCTCTAAAAAACGACATGAGCAGATGATAATTCGGACCCTTCAGGTGCAGCTGATACAATATCTCGAGCTTTTTCATACAGAGATTGATCAAAAGTAATAAAAACTGATTCATTTACACGTGCTCTTAGTACGAGAAGATTTTATTTTAGAAGTAGTGGTTGGTTAGTTTTTATTGCAGTAATAGTACTATTCCGAGTGTAGTTTTTACGACACTGCATTGCCATTGATTTTTGGTCTTTTAGGTAGTTAGTAAATTCATCACCTCTTTCAACACATTCTTCAATAAACGTCTTTATGCCACAATCAACAGTAACAAATTCACTTGTAAGCAAAAGTTTATTACAAATGAAGAAAAATTGCGACATATTATAAAAACTAAATATAGCAGAAACGTGTTTTTACTACAAAGGAACGTTCAAAACTAACGGTGTTTTGTTGGGATTTAAGAAAAAAGAGCAGATAGACGGGCACCGCCACGTAGACAATTGAATAGCAGACATATTGCTCCTGGCCACCTAGTCACATAAAATAAACATCGATTGTGGAAATATTTCTAAAAATGAAGCATCGAAGTAATAGTTAACTTCTATACAATGTATAAATGCGATTGATTCTTTTACTATGAGGCATGGACGTTTGACACTACTTTTAAGAAAGTACACATGTATACAGCATATGATGAACTCCGCTTTTTTTTCTTGTCATAAATTTTATCTTTTGCTTTATTGTAGATTTTGTGAGTCACTAGTTTAATACGATTTTTTTAGTTAGCGTAATTACAAGCGAGCCATTGGGAAAACGTTTTCTTAAGGTTAACACCGGATTTGGGTAAGTCAAATTTTTAATATTATTATTGTGTCACTACGGTGATCACAAATTTTGTTTGCTTATAGCTTCGGTATTTTTTATAACAATTTGTTTGCTATTGCTAGTAGTTTAACTTAATTTTTAATAGGATGCGGATATGTAAACAGTTTACTAAATTAATTTGATAAGAATTTATATGTCCTTGCCATGTACATTTATTGTACAGATGTATTGTGAGTTGTCGATGTTTTCAGCGATATTATAACTAATGTTATACATTTAATTAAACTAAACTGCTTGTGTACCTACCTAATTGTTGTTGTTTCTACTTTAATTTACACGTTATTAATCTAAGATAAGTAAATCAATTTTAATGTTAACTCTATTTAACCTTAAAAATTTTAATGAAAACTTCTCTACTGATCGAACAGAAGCTGTCTGCAAAACAAGATCTGACACCCATTAAAAAAATTCTTATCCATTTGTCGACTCTCTCAAAATAGGATTGGTTTCAATTATATTGCAAGCTGGCCGTGCAAGGTTCGTAAACGTCTAGAAACTTGCAACACCTTTATAGACTAGTCCCCTCTGTGTTGAAGACTCATGTAAAGATATTGTGGACAGCGATGAGACTGAATGTGTCTGTATTTCAAAAACTTAACAGAAATTATCGCTTTATTACTACAGTGTACAGACAAATCCTTAAATAACACAAACGAATCTCAAAACGTGACAACTGCCTTAAAAAACTAATAGTGGAAGTATGTGTTGAAGGTACCAGACCACGAAGAAGATTGTCAGAAACATGGTTAGATCAATTCTTAGCGGCTGTAAACGCATTTCTTAAAGATAGTCGAGCTACAACACACAATTTTGCTTTTTTATAGCCGCCATTTTGAATTTGTGCATTTTTAAATAAAATTTGTTTTTCTGTTTTCAAAAATATATCACACAGTATAGTTTAATTTTTACTTTGAATTAATTTAAAAAAAGAAATTTTGTAAAGACAAACGAACGTTTGGCAGTTTAATTAAATTCGGTTCTTTAACGCGTAAGCAAAAGAATTCAATTTTTAGATAAATAAAAGAAAGAAAATTCTATTTGACATTGCTCAAATTCAAGATGGCGACTAAAAGAAAAATTAGTGTGTTGTAACTCGACTATCTAATATGTTATAAAAAATGCGACGCCATATGCATGCATTGTAAAGAAGTATCCTAATAATATTTTAATTGAAACCTTTCCAGTTTGGAGTAAAAAATAAAATTTTTTGACGATAATTTAAAAACTAAAAACGAAACATCAAATTTTTTTTTCATAATTGACAGTCATAAAAATGCAAAACTTTGCTTCAATTTAACCATTCTTAGAATTTGTAATAACCGACACCCTATATATATGCTTTTTCAAAAATTTTTTGTACTGTAAAATATTTGAATTTTGTGTTTTTTACTATAGAGTGAACACCAATTATATCACATCGTTTTTTAGATAAATAAAATGTCAAGTATGTTTAATTTTACATAAACAATACAATCTATTGCAGTAGACAAAATTACTTGTGATTTGATTTGATTAAATTGCAAACTACAAAAAGTGTGCACTGAAAACACCAATTTTATTTTCTATAATCTATATTAGTATTTACACTAATAATGAAAACAAAAAATTTATTAACATAGAACGCAATTTAAAAATTGGAAATCTTTCTGTTTTAGATCATTACCGGAAAAAGCTATGAAAATAAGGTTTACAAAGTTCTTAGATTAAAAAAAATGTTGTTTTAATTCATCAACATCAATATCAGTTCGTACAGAAATTGTATCAATTACAAAAATTAAATACAAGAACAGTTTGATAATGTAGATAAGTTAATAATTTCTTGTTAAATTTTAAAATCCTTGATGATATAAATTTGACAATGCTCAAAGTAGTCCTAAGCTTAATCCTTAAGATGCATTAGCCAAATAAAACATATTTTAACCATGTATAAAAAATTTTATAAGAAGTAAAGAATTTTCTTTGAAATTATCTTATATTGCCAAACGACAGTATATTTTATTAAATTTCCAAGTAGGTCTTAGCGTAAAATTAAATATAGGTCATTATCACATGTTGCCAAGGATTTAAACAACAGAGACTTGTATGAAGTCTAGATAACCAAAAATTTTAATATCATAGCAATCTATTTTGTAGATTTTGTTACGTACAAAATTTTTCTAACGGAATACCCTGTATATGAATTAAAATTAGATTCCGGTTTTGACGTCCTTTGCCGATCTTTTCTTGTGACTGTCATTTTACGACAAAATCGTTAAGCTGTCAACTACATGAACGGGTCGCTGCCGAGGATCTTGAACGGATTCTTAAATTTTTAAGGACATCACTTGTGATGAACACAAATTTATAAGGCGATTGCGAATTTATTACGATTCTTTCGGCACAGGGTATGCTATTTTGTCTCCAATCTATTAAGATTCCTTCGTAATTTCTGTATTAATGTGATAGCCGGTTCCACCACGTTGCAAGCACTTGTTCGCTTCAAGCAGTAATAAGGATGCATAAGTACGATTGATAAATACCGCTACCGAGCCTATAAGCTGTTGTGAGGGCCTGCTACTTAAACAACACCGAGGTCTCGTCGAACAATGCGTCGGAGATGCTGATTTGTGAATAAAAGTCGATTGTGTTATCAACCACCTGTTCGAAATTACAACCTACAGCATTCGATACAACGGGTGTTTATATAACATTTAATGAATTATTAATACTGATTTTGTAGCTTCCTATTCTTCGTGAGTTATTGTGTGACACGATTTGTTCGTCAATATTTATTACAGGCTGCTAGCGAGGCAACACGTTTACTTTGCGCAAGTGGACACTAGACTTTGGGTAAGTTTATTTGATTACTTTTTATATCGCTGTCACGAAAGTTACTAACAGAACTTTGATTAATGTTAATGTCCGTAATTACGTTTACTGTTTATATACCAATAAGGTAATTTCATTTATCAGTTAACTTGTATCGCATGCTGTGTACAAACAATATTTACTACGAGATTTTCTGGGCGGTTCGTTTTGACTTGACTTACATATGTATTGTGTGTTGCCGATACTGCTGGCATTCATGCACTGAGAATTAGATATAATCTTGTTAATCTTGTATGCCGCTAAATCAAAGTTTTCTATACTTGTTGATCATAATGGTTAGCCTTTCTAGTATTTATGGATTGAGGAATTTAATATACATCTGTCAATTTGCTACGCTGCTAAATTAAAGCTTTTATATTTGTTAATGATAATTAGTAAACGTTTGAGCATGGATGAGTGGAGGAAATTCATATATTCTTGTTAATCTTCTACGTTAATACATTAAAGTGGTTATACTTGTTAATCTCGCTTTTATTTTTTTCCTTTCTTCTGTAATTATCGTTACCTATTAACTAATTTTGGCTACTCGAACATCAGAGTAACAAGGATTACGAACTTCAAATTTAATTACAAGTTTGGACCGTCTGTCGTGATCGAGGCAGAAGTGTTAATTTTGGATTAGATTTGGCGCCCTTAAGCATAATTCCCTTGAACCTCCTCTATCTCAGACTGTGTGGGTTGGCCGTGCAAGGTTCGTAAGACATAAAGCTTGTAACAATTTTGTTAAGAATAATCTTACTAAACCGTCTAAAGCTGTTCAGAATATGTTCAGGCTTTGGTTATTTACAAAAATAGATTATTTTCTGTCCATTCTAAAACTTGACATAAATTAAAGAACGTAATAGGAAATACTATTTATTTGTACAACAATTCAATCTTAAAGTAATTGTAATTACATCAGATAACAATTGAATTAGTCACAATATATTTACAACACTATCTCTAACTTTTTTATATTACTAATTTTACTATAAATGATTTACAATTGTATTTTACCTATGGTATGTTTTTAAAAATATTAAGAACAATTGGTTGTATTTAAGAAATAAATTTATTTTACTAAATATTAAACCATTTAAAGATTAACTAACGTTTTAGAAAAAAAACTGGAAGTAAAATAACGTTATAGAAATATAAAATTTAATTTTAACAAATAATAAATTATTACATATATATGTTAATATAAAAAAAGTTGATACCACTGTTGTAGCTATACATAAATTTACAATAAACAAATGTAACAAAAAAAAATTAAAACAATATATTGTTTAAAAATTTTGAATAAATCTTAATATATGTGCAGCATCAGCTAATTAAAAAAATTAACATTTAAGTGTTTTTACTGTTTGCGGTATTAATTATAACATTTATGTAATACCCGTTAATTGCTTTAAGTACCGTAGATGAACAAATGTATATTAATAGACTACAAATTATAATCCACACCTACATTTAGTAAAAACGTTTTAATCAATACCATTCTTAATTATTTTTTTTATATAAAGAACTAACTGTTTACAAAAGCAATAGTAGTAAAATTTAATTGCAACGCAAACGTAGAAAAAAATACTTTTATTAAAATTTTAGAGCGCCGCTGCAAAGATTTTAATTATAAAAATAATAACTGAATCGTAATCTTAAAAATGTAGAAAATATTTACTGTGTTTTAATTAGAAATAAAATGTGTTTTTAATAATGTTAAAAACATTTTTATGTTTATTCTTAGTAGTGATATGTAAAAAGTAAGTCGATTGCAACATCACAACATACTTAATAATTACTTTTTTTTAATTACAAATGTATTTCTAATATTGATTTAATTATTTTTTTATATTACTACGGTTCGGGTAAAAAGTAAAGGTTTTGTAGTTGCTGGATTAAACATCTCGGATTTTTAATTACACTTTTTTTTGTATAAGACTTTTCTAATTTTTATACATCTTATATTATGTTTATTCTTTCTGCATTAGTAATTGAATAACAAACACTATGTTTTTGTCACTAATTATGTCACAGTAAATTTTATAAGAAAAACGCGATTTATCAGCAAATTGTTCACTGTCTATCTGCAAAGAAGCAACAAGAAACTGTGATGAAGTACTGAAATTCGTTTCTTAAATTTTTTCCTATGAGATTCAAATAGATGTTTATATTCGACGTTATCCAAGCTATGGTTACATACTTGCAATTCCATTTCAATGCTGAAGTTCTGAGCAAAATCATAAATTAGTTCATAATTATTGCACAAACTTATGTTCTAAAAGGCTAAACAATGTAATGAGTTTGCAAATATTCAGATAATGATGAAGAAATAGTATAAATTAAAACTGTAAGAATCATATCAAACGATTTTTGGTTGTAACGGCAAAATTTTAGTTTGTAATTCTTTTTGACTGACGAATAGGCCACCGCCGACGTACCAATACCTGACCTCGAGAAATTTGGAAGAGTCTTACGCCGTCAGACGGCGCAGGTTGTAGTTTATTTTGCAAAGACATTCCGGTCATTTTCGATTTTTGATAACTATAATGAGATTTTGTCATCAATCGACATCTGGCTTATAAATGTTTTTCTTGTAGCAAATCTTTACTTAATATTCCGTATGTGAAAGTCGGTGAAATGACTCACTAATATTTCGAATCACCTGCACGAAGATCATATTGTAGGTTAGTAGTAGTAACTATTTCTTGTTATTATAGCTTTTATGGGTTGTTTGTAGGAATAGCTAATATAGTTTAATTCCTGTGGATAATCTTATTGATGGCGGATTGGAAAGCTGTTTTTAGATTGCGGTGTTTTGAAGTTACGAATTGATATAGATAAATTTTATAGATCGCTCTGTGGAGTTCATAGACGTATAACTAGTATGGTTACCTTCTCAGCACGTTCGGGTTCTGTCTCCAATCATATTCTCCGAGACTAAGGTATTTATGTTCCATTATTTCAACAGTGCATAAACAGGGAGGAAAACGCGACCTCTACCTTACCGTATCGCCGTCCTGCTTTCAACAATGGTTGCCGTCGATTGTTGTAACGATTAAGTTAACGAACTAATTACTTTCAATATAAGAAAATGTTTCATGTCATGTGCGTTTTGTTAAAATTTTATTCCAACTATTACTATTTTTCAAATTCAAACCCATCTCAACATCTCACTCCTAAGCTTGACGTCAAAGCTACAGATACATCGTAACTTAGATAAATTTTGCGTACGTATTTACTGTAAATACTAACGTTTGTCCATTGCATTAAAAATAAGCAAAACTTTTATTTTCTTATATTAGCAATTGTTTAGTTTAATGATTTACTTTGGGGGATTCCGGGTCTAGGTAATTTCCTTTTCTCTAGCTTAGGCGTTCGTTCTATTGCTATCTATAAGTAAAAGTGGCGCTCGGACATGGCTTGTCTAAAGAGTGTTTTTTACTAACAATCTAACTCACAAACATCCGCGGCAAAGCTAGCCAAACGGTAAGCTAAGCATCTACATTTTTTTCTCATCTCCCTAATTTGTACGTTACATAGTAGCAAATCTCTTGCTTCTTTAACGGTTCTTGCGTCAGTACTATGTTAAATTATGTAAACATTTAATCAAATTAATATATTGGCGCTTGTTTCTTTATGAAATATGAAAATTTCAAATTTACTATTCTACTTTGTTTCACCTATTTTCTCAAGTTGTCGTAATTTGTCTATTCCGTGCTGTTTTGCCAAAATTTTAATCCATAAATTATTAGGTTTATATGAATCCTTTATAAAATTTGTTATACTTTGTATTAATCAAAATAAGTCTAAAATTTAATGCAATACATTGTTCACTAATTAGATTAAGAATAACACCCGCGAAATTCAAAATCAGCTTTGAATAATTCGTCGGGATAAAACCACAACGTAAAAGGACATTGGGGGTATTGGGAATAACCTTTAAACAGGCGATGTAACCTCCAAGATACAGTCGTTCGGTGTCTGTACTATGTATATGATAAATGACTTAATTTGCAAGATGTGTAGTGTGAGATACGTTTTGCACGAGCTGATTTTTTATTTGTATTTCAGTGTGTATAAAATTGTTTTTTATGTAAGTGTCATGGTAGATCAGCCATTATCAAGTTGGGTAAGTTTTAATAATATATTACCACGTCAATCTTGAATATATTTTTGATTTCACTGTTGCAATTACAAACATATGCTGGTAGAAACATCCGTTACAAGCGAAAGCAATAAGTCGAACTTTCAGAATTGATCACGCAAATGTTTGTATCCTGCAATGCAAGAAGAAGAAGAAAAATTGGGTATCTTAATAATAAGTTTAATAACTTAAGCTCTAACAGTTCTGCTGTTTTCTACCTGATGATCTGACAGTATCAGAAGTTGGATTCAAATGCAGACGACGAAAAGGTATCCGGTGATGGTTGCAATGGTATGTATCCGGATCTTTAAGCTGCATCTGCATTTAAACATAAATCACTATAGGTCTTACTTACTGCTACGCTCAGTGGTTGAGAAGCAAATGATGTTTCTTTAGCTATAGTCGCACAACATTCTAAGAAAACTAAGAGTAAGAACAGTAAAACTCACTCAAGAAACAACTACAATTGGTCTAAATGTAACTTCCAACACGTAACACACCCGAAATAACATCTTTTCAATACATCACGTGAGGAATACTCACCAATTTTTTGATTATGAGTTATTTGAGTATATTTCGTACTTTACAAACTTATTTTCAACAATGATTAGTGAAATTTCTATCGACGCGGCACATGCGGAAATAAAATAGTTAGTGGAAAAAGAGGTAATGATGGGCATAATACAAATACTGGCATTTGAAGACTATTGGAGAGTAAACTCACGATATAAAAATATTGTTGACGCGATCCCTGTAAAAAATTCAAAAAATTGCAATAATTTGTACATTTTCAGGACAACAATGTTGATCCAAACGGTGATAGATAACGGTGACAGATTATTCAAAACCGTCCTTTCACTGAACGTTTGAGACCAAGATGCTTTGATGTTGAAAAAGAGAGTTTATTTTCTGTCAACAAAGTGATGATTGTTTACAAGGGGAATAAAACTAGAAGTTTGCGTCAATATATGCCAAAAAAATTTAAGAAGTAGAACTTCAAGACGAGCTGACGTTTTTGGAATCGTCTACAATTTTCTTGTTTACACCGGTTTTTTCCGCTAAATTTGTATTCTACTTATGTAGGTCAATTCAATCCACCAATAAGTTTTTTTAGACAACTTTTTTTTGTTTATTGGAAATAATTGAATAACTAAAAAAAAAAAACACTTTTCTAGCTTGAGCAGCATTAGAAGTAACCGGTTGAGAGAATGTAGTTTAAAAGAAGCTGAAGAGCTCCTGAAGGAAAGAAGGGAAACTTTCGATTACAGAGTCGACAACGTGGTTGGATTAGCTATTGTAAAATGGGCTTACACGAAATGTGTTGCATTGACCAGTTCTTGTGTCTACACAGCCCAATGTTTAAGATGCTTTGATGTTGAAAAAGAGAGTTTATTTTCTGTCAACAAAGTGATGATTGTTTACAAGGGGAATAAAACTAGAAGTTTGCGTCAATATATGCCAAAAAAATTTAAGAAGTAGAACTTCAAGACGAGCTGACGTTTTTGGAATCGTCTACAATTTTCTTGTTTACACCGGTTTTTTCCGCTAAATTTGTATTCTACTTATGTAGGTCAATTCAATCCACCAATAAGTTTTTTTAGACAACTTTTTTTTGTTTATTGGAAATAATTGAATAACTAAAAAAGAAAAACACTTGTCTAGCTTGAGCACCATTAGAAGTAACCGGTTGAAAGAATGTAGTTTAAAAGAAGCTGAAGAGCTCCTGAAGGAAAGAAGGGAAACTTTCGATTACAGAGTCGACAACGTAGTTGGATTAGCTATTGTAAAATGGGTTTACACGAAACGTGTTGCATTGACTAGTTCTTGTGTCTCCACAGCCCAATGTTTAAAAACGGTACCGCAGAGAGGATAAAGAAAACTTGCGCTCCGTACCCACAGATTGTAAAATAGTACAACACTCACATGGATGGTGTTGATTTGCTTGACCTGCTTATATTTCTCTATAAAATACCATTCCGTAGATGATACCTTGAAATTTTCAGTCAAATGATAGACGGTGCAGTAAGCAATGCTTTGTTTTTGTACTAAAAAGATTAAAAGGCACAAGAAAATAAAAAATATGACAAACTAAAAGCATTCAGATTGAATGTTACAAACTCGCTTACTTACTTTAAGAAAGTAAAGAGATCTAGAAACTCCGCCCCTGATTCACCCTAAAAAAGATAAAGTACCCAGTAGCTCCTCGCCCAACAGTAGAGATTCGTTATGACAATGTCGGATAGTTTCCAGTATTTGCAGATAAAAGTCGCTGTAGATTATGTACCTACGGCCGAACTACAATTTCGTGTCAGAAGTGTTATTTGCGTTTGTATAGTGACTGGAAATAAACCCCGGAATTGCTTTACAAACTATCATACAGCTTAATTTAACGGGCAATGTGCATTATTTTAAAAAAGGCTTAAAATTCTCATATTAACAGAAAAGATTGACAAATCATCACACTTAAATTAATTTTTAATTTATTCATTTGGTTTTTAAGATTCCTCCTTTAACGTTTCTATTAAAGACATATCGGATACAAAAACAAAACTAGTCGAAAACTGTTATATCTTGCGTCGAGTCTACTTATATCCAAAATAAACAATTTCTTTTACATTAAGAGTCTAATTATTAATATACTTTTTATTCAATAATGAATGAAGCACAAAGACGTTCCAGTATGGATCTCTGTTCATAAAAGCTAACCCAACCTCGGAAAAGATATCTGATCTTGAAAATTTTGAAAATCGACACCAGTTTCTTTATGATCATTATTGTCACTATAAATCTTTTTATTGCTTTCTTCATCATTTTTACAAATATCGACAGTTTAAAAATTTTTAAAAATGCCTTCGATTAGATTGTTGTTGAATACAAGCTTTCACGGCCGTTATTTAATGTAGCACTGTTTTTCGGGTGTTGCCGCGTCACAAATCTTTTACTTAACGTTTTGTTGATCATGCGGTCAGGTTCTTTAGAAGATTTCTAAAGACTGCTGTTATCTTCTTGCGTTCCTCGTCCTATACCGTCTTTCGGAGTTTACGTTGCAGTTTAATATCCCAATTTAGATATTAAACCGTACAGAAACAAGTTTTATAAAAAATAACACATAAAAACACACAACATTCAAATTCATATAATAAAAGAATGACAAAAAAAAGAAAACAATAAAGGATTGAAAATATTTAAGATAACAAATCATAACAAAATCTAATTTAGTTCCAACTAAATAAAAAAACGTATTTACATATTTAACTGTACCAAAAGTCAAGTACAAAAGTTCAAATTTACCTGAGACTAAACTTAAGCTGCGCGATTCGATAATCTTAAAGTGCGTTCTATGACGTGTTTAACATCTGATTCATGCGATGACGCAAAATTGCGTAATTTTCTAAATGCGCATTTAAAACTTTCAAATTATCCGTATTTATACTGATTAAACTAATATTCGTACAGATCCAATGACCAGGATATCGCAAAATGACGTAACGTATGATAATTTCCAATTCGCCACAACAAATTTCAAACTACAAAAATCGTAGACCATAAGGAAATTTTTCAGAAAAGCGATGTTGTGACTAACATCAAACCTGCATCGTGAATCGTAATCGTATTCGCATTCCAAAGGCAAAACGTAAAATTACGTACCAAATTATCCAAACCAAATTTTTGTAACCAAAAACAAAATCATACGTACTTTAATCAATAACCATCGCATAAACGTAGTCGTAAAAAACTTCATACGTAGGCAATAAAAATTAACGTAAATACCAAGGTTACATAACGCGTAAAAACAAACAAAAATAATTTACCACTTGCTAATTACGGGTTTTTCTTATAATGACGAATGCACAACAGATTACAACGAAAAGCGGAATATTAGTACAACAAAGACAAAAATCACAGTTCAAATTTTAATATAGACATTAGCTGGAATTTTATAAAGAACGAGAACGTCCTTTCGCGTCAAGAACCGCGCCCAAAATGGTTGATAACTTAAGAAGAAGGCAAAAAACGCATGTGCAATGCGTAAATGCATTGCACTTTAGAATAATAAATTCAGTGAATACAAAACTGTTAATTAAAATCACAGGTATTCGATGGAAACAAACTTGTTTGTTACAACATGGACCTCAAGAATAAGTTTTTACATGGCAGCGTTCTCTTTTCTCAATACAGTGGTTCTCAAAGTGGTACTTACGGACTCCCAAGGGTACCTGGGATTATTCAGGAGGTCCGTGAAAAATTAAAAATGATTTGCGAGTTCTTGAACAACGTCAAGAGGTTTGCGCAAAGTTTCATACAAAATTAATAAATTGTGACAAACAAATTATTAGCGACTTTTACGTCGTAAGTAAAATATAAATATAGACAGGCATCGCGGTAAGTCGGGCCTATTCAAACAGGTTTATACTATACTGAACTATAAAAGAGTCGGGCATCTAATCAACAATTTGGTTGTGTGTTATGCGTGATGTGAAGTGCATACAATAAATTTTCCTAGTCTTGGACAAAATAAAATATAATATATTGGGTCTCACAATTTAATGTAATGCACCCTAAAAGTTATAGTTTACTATTTAATCTTTTGTTGATTTTGTTTACTTTCGCGAATAACAGATGTTTGGAATTACTGTATATTACTGTATTATTACATTATGTTGTTAAATAATTTTTGATTTATTTATTTTTCTTGAAAAATTAATTGTAATTGGTATACAATGAGTATCTACACAATATGTAACATCAATGTAACCTGAAATTGTATCCTTGCATCTCAAATAATTAATTCAAAACAGCGTTACATTGCAGCATTCCATTTAAAAAAATACTATAATTAACAGTGGTGTTAAAAATAAATGTTTTGATATATACAGAGTGGGGCGCTGTATACGCCACGGTCATTATACCAGAACGTATTTGAATTTCAAAATATTTTTTTCTATAGGTATAACAAAATCTTTCAGACCACAATTTAAAAACATTTTTGATTACACAGTGTTCTTAAAAAAAGATCCATATCAATATTATGATTTTTTTAAATGGAACCCCAGTGTTTTAATTACATTTTTGGATTTTAGAAATAAAATAAATTGCAAGTTGCAATAGGATTTCATATGCCTAAAACCTGAATTAAAAAAATTTTCGTTTAATTTAATGATAGCTCTATAAACAAAAATTACATCACAGAAAATGTTCAAATTGACCGCCATTTTGTTCAATTCACAGACGTATACTTTCCTCAAAAGACTTGTAAAGATTTAATAACGTTTAAGGTTTTATTGTTTGGAAAGCATTGCGAATCCTAATTTTCACATCATCTAGAGTTGAGGAGGTGTATTGTAAACAATGTTTTTTATGTACCCTCAAAATGGAAATCCAAACATGTTAAGTCTGGGGATCGCGCCGGTCAGTTTATTGGACCACCTCGTCCCATCCATTTATTGGGGTACCTTCTGTTCAACTGTTCCCGAACTTTAATTTGAAAATGTGCGGGAGCACCGTCTAACTGTCGCCACATTTGCTGATTAATGTATATCGGAATATCTTCCAAGAGTTCTCGCAAATCATATCGTAAAAATTTTTGAAACATTACACCGTTTAAATATCCAGCAAAAAAGTAAAACCGTGTTCCGAAAATTCCGACCAATACGTTAATGCTCCATCTGTGCTGAAGATCAACAGTATGAAAAAAGTGAGGACTTTCGTCACTATGGTAGTGAAAATTGTGCCTATTTACTAAACCATTGTTGTAAAATGTAGACTCGCCTGTAAATAGAACAAAATAAAAAAAATCATCTTCTTCTGCTTTGTCAAGGGCTCATAAGCAAAAGTCACGTCTTCAATGAACATCAATATTAAGTACTGCTTGATGTAAGTAAATATGATATGGATGAAATTTTTGCTTTTTAATTAACCTACTAACGCTTTGATTTATGATACACTGACTGGTGTGAGGATTTTCCACAAGAGTGTTTTCAGTAACAGACTTTGATTATTGTAGTTTTGGGTATATAACAACATCTGAACCATTAATATTTTTACACAAACACTTAACCATTCAACAAAATAAAATGTCAAACATTAAAATAGCAACAACGGTACTGTAGTCATTTCAAAGTCGCCTTTTTTCCAAGTTTAGATCTTGAAATTTATTATTAAAAATTGAAAACAAACAATCTTGTAAACAATGTAAAACAGCT
Source organism: Aquatica leii (assembly GCA_035610365.1). Classification (NCBI taxonomy): domain Eukaryota; kingdom Metazoa; phylum Arthropoda; class Insecta; order Coleoptera; family Lampyridae; genus Aquatica; species Aquatica leii. The sequence goes on from CM069436.1 coordinate 69,427,871, forward strand.
CGAATTCCGTTCGAGTTAAGTATAGGAAAGTCTTATATAATTTGAAAGGTACAATTTCGCAACACAATATGCTATTACATACAGAGTGTGCTATTTGAAATAAGACAGTTATTAGTGAACATCTGGGCCAAAATTACTGGTACCTTTTTAACCACTCTGTATAATTTTATAATAAAAAAAATTATACCATTTCATACAGAGATCTTTCAACTAAACATTAATTGCGGTCAAATCATTCCTGTTTCGCAGTAGGTGATGAAAATATTTTTTTTTAAATTCAGACCTGCAATTTTAAAAATCGTTTTGTTTTATCAAAAAACAATAGGTTTTATTCATATGGAATCTTATTGTAACTAGCATTTATTTTATCAAACACTTTGTATAGCATTAATAATATAAACAGAACGCTAATTTAAATAAACGAAATTATAACAAAGATCATTGAAAATTTAGAATTTTGAGTAGAAAATATTTAATTAATAGTATACCTGACTTCTTAAGAAAAAGAAAGTAAATTCTAAACTTAATTATTTGATTATTAAGCAAAAAAAAATACTTATAAAAGTATGAATTTCTTTTTAATGACTTACGTTTTTATGTTATATAATCATAATTAAAAATAAAGTCAAATAAGATAGTTTTAAGTTCAACCGAAAGTGATGATTTGATAAATTAATCAATTCATGCTAGCAGATATGAATAATTTTTGCAATTTGATGTAACTATGTTATACTTATGTAAAGTATAAATATTTTTGTATTTGTTAGTAGATATATATTGCGCAATTACTATTATATGCAATCTACATAAAAAACAATAAGTTTAATTTTTAATATAAAAATAATGCATTGAAGCTTTACGATTAAGTTAACTTTTAAAATTATACCTACGTCGTTCAAGAAATACCGATTTAAAGGAGATACTTCAAAATTATGCAAGCTAACAATAACAAACTTAATACATAAAAGAATGACAAGAAAATGTGTGGAGTAAGGAGTTTAGTTAATAGTTATACTGCACGATACTACAAAATAAAAATTAATTATTTTATTTTAAAACTCGTCAGTTAATAATAATTATTGCAAACAAACTGCGTAAAAATAACTATAACAAACAATAATGCAAAACATTCATATTATTGATGGAAAATGTTAAAACTATCAATTATTAAAAAAAAAATGTTGACAACTTATACGAAAAGTAGAATTAAAGTAGTACGCGTACTACAATATTAAGTACGATTTAATTACGTGCTTTGGTTCAACAATTAAATTTTACATTAGAAAATTAATAAGTATCTTGCAGTGTTATGATAAACGAGTTTTATTTAAAGCGGTTATATTCTTTAATGAACGTAACGAGACTATTACTTTAAGCAGGGGAATTAGAAATTCTGGAAATCGTAAATTTGAGTATAACCAAGTTCCACCTGCTTTTACTCTGCGAAATTTGCAGACGATTCATTAAACTTAGAAAATGCACTAATTAATCGAGTAAATCATTATATCTTTCAAGTTTAAATTTACAGAATAATTTGTAAATCTAAAGTAAATTAAACATGCGTATGCACACGAGATAATGGCTTCATTTAAATTAGGTTTCATAAACAGCACAAATGGAATTAAATAAATTAACACACAATTAAGTCAATACAATTATACGTAATAATAACTTTGAAATACTAATAATAATATAACAAATGAATTAATTACATGCCAACATTATTTATTTTTAATTAACATATGGAGTGTTAATATGATTCAAATATACTCAATTATTTCAGTACGCGATATTGACTTGAAATGTATAAAAAAATAAATTTACCATTTCGTTTTTAAGTTTATTTTGTTTGATCATTAGAATTCAATCAGACGTGATTTTATTTTTATTGAATCATTTTAGAAATAAATATACTATATTATTAATACACAATATAACAAAAATCTAATTTTTAGTTTGTTTGCTGTTGAACTGTAAAATTGATATAAACCCGATTATACAACGAAACAGAAATGTATGATTTACATTATTTTTAATTTGAGCTTAATAAGAAGTATTTTATATAAATTTTGCTATAGATTTTTTTTAAATCGTTTATTAAAACTTGTCGAGCAAAGCAAATAAATTCCTGATCCAATTCGTTAACATTAGAAATCATTTTATTTTAAATCCCAAGATAAGAATAAAGTTTAAGTATAACTGTGAAAATAAAGGTTAAGAAAAGCTAATCTAAGATTTATAAAAACAACTATAGAAGATGAGTAAGACACAACGAGAACACAAAAAAGAAATACAAATAATAATATAGTAAAATAGAGCCACGATATTATGATATAAAAATTCATAATATAAAATACAAGAAGATTCAAGAAAAAAAAGACATATAGTTACAGTCACAAAAATTTAGGAGGATTGAAAAGAATAAATTTTGGAAAAGTAAATGCGCCACGAAATTTGCCAAAGCCAATTGTCTCCAATGAAGCTGCGAAAACTAATGTATTGGGATACTTTAATGTTTTCTCTGAAAGTTATGTTCGTTCGGCGGAAAGTTTTAAATTTTCGACTGGTCAAGAATTACATCCACAAGATCAAATTTAACAGACGCAGTATTGCGAAATGATGCTTGTGAAGATTCAAGAAGATCCAAGAAAATTATTTGGCCAGATGAATCAAAATTTTCTAAAGAGGGTATTATTAATCGGCATAATTTACACATTTAATCGCATGCAAATCCATTTGCAATCAGACCAAACAATTATCAGCAAGAGTTTAGCTTCAACGTGTTTGCAATGTTTATGAATCACTGCGTGCATTATTTTATTTATGACGAGAATTTAAACGGTGAGAGATATTTAAGTATTTTAACAAACCAGGTACAAAATTTTTTGCAAACTTTACCACAAGCCGAGTTTAAAACATGCTAGTATCAAATAGATGGTGCTCTAGCTCATTGTACCGCTGCAGTCGGTCATCAATTGGAACAAATGTTCGAAGACCGATGGAATCGACGTCTGGGTCCTTGGTGGTGGCCAGCAAATTGTCAGATCTAACGCTATTGGATTTTTATTTGTGGTGCACTATTAAATCAAAAGTGTACAAAACTCCTATAAATACCAGAAAAGAACTAAAGAGCCGTGTTATCGCAGCATTTGATAATTTAGATCCTTTAGAGATTAGAAGAACAACGAATCCGGGTATTGAAACACGTCTTAAGAAATGTATGGAAGTGAAAAGGTACCCATTTTAAAAATTTAATATAACTAATGGGTTTAAATTAGTCAAGAGGCGATATCAAATACAAATTCATGTAGCGGCCTAGTGATTCCATGATCTGGGCAGCGTAGAACATATCACATACGTTTAACTTAATATTAATTTGTTTTTATTCCCTACACGCTACAAATTTTTTTTATAATTTAGTTATAGTTTATTTTAAATGTTTCAAAGCCAACCATGTTTTGTAAAGTACATATGTAATTATAAATTTGAATAAAAAAATGTCAACAACTCTGTAATCATTGATTTTAGGTATAGGAACATGGTATATAAATTTAAAGGAAATTTATTTATGCAATGAACGGACTTAAAATTAAATAGGCATTCTATTAAAAAAACTTTTTGAAGTTTCTCTTAAATCTGGAAATAACGTCATGTTACAATATTTATTATGATCTAATGGGGAAGGTGGAGAAAAGAAAGAAAGAAGAATAATATTACTTAAACGTAATTACCGAGATGTTGTTGCTTACCTTTCGGCTAGCCTCACCGTAGATGGTCGTCGGGTAAAAGAAAATCGTAAGACACCAATTTTTCTTTTGGTAAGCGGAATGCCCAAGTGCGCCACCTCTTCTCGAAATGTTTGTATCGCAGAATTATAGTCTAGGTAGGAGAAAAGGAGAGCCTAGACCCGAGGTCCCCCAAAAGAAACATATTTTGTATCGACAATAACCATTTATTGAAATTATTGACTCATAGCCCCCTTCCGGAACGGAAGAAAAAAAAACCCTCGACGGTTACGCCACTGGTATAATCCCTATTAATTATTTACATAACCCCCAACAAGAAAATAGTAACCACATATATATATAAATTACACATAAATAAAGCAGGTCCCAAAAATAGATTCTGGGAGCAACAAAAGTTAACAAGTTGTTATAAACAAATATCACTGCGGCTACTGTAGATCGTAGCAATTCGTAATCGCGTTAACGTAAGCAAATACCGCCCGTTGACCTTGATCAAGTTCAGCACGACCGGTAATCAGTGTAACACATAATTAGTTTCCGAGACACGGCATAGCTCCCAAATTTCTACCCTTGATGATAGTACAAAATACTTTATATGACACAAATTATTCATTGGAAGTTACTATAAATAATTGTAATGAATCAACCATTACAAGATAAGGCGTTGATAACCGTGTGAATAAATACTATTAATGTTTTACAGCAAAATTGACGTTAGATATTCTTAAACTTAAATCGACAAGTTACAAACATGCATTATAATTACTCTGATAAGATAAAGTTACAAAAGTACATTACAATTACTAACGGTAATTAACTTAATCGGTTAAAGACAAAATTACTTTAGATATTATTTCTCACTCTTGTGTCCGTTACAAAGAATATTCATCATTCTTACTCCGAGAAATTAACAATAATTTTCGTCGACAAGAAAGGCGATTTACGATTTCACTGAAACACGTACCGCGTATAGCGATAACAGAAGTCTGTAGCGTGTGAACGAAATGAGGCCGATAGCGAGCGAGTCTCCCGCGACTCGAAGATAAAGATTTTATAAATACCTCGCTTGCACCGCGCCAACGATCTTCTGGGATCCTTTATACCTGTTGTTTCCCCTTTTGTCTACTATTCGCATTGGTTTAGTGCGCCCACCATTTTTAACGGATTCATACTAAAATTCCCCCAGCTATGGTAGAACCCCAACCGTGCAGATTACAGATGTAAGAACAACGAAGACGTAACTAAGGACGACGGACTAAGAAGTAAGAACCAAGAAGCCACTTTATGCGTTTGGCCGCCAAATACATCGCGCTGATCTTATCCGCCTCAAACGTTTAGTCGGATTTACTCTCAAATGCTAAAATAAAGCGTCGTTGTAATAGATGTTAAAAGATGAAAAAGAAATTCCATGTATCTCACCTCTCCGATGTTTTCACGTTCCTATTCAACCAAATGACAGCATAAAAATGAGGTTTGTAGATGGCCAACAACCTTCGAGCGCCCTCACGAGCGTGACTTAGAAACACGACTCGAGGTCGAGTATATTACGGTACGCCTACTCTCAGGCGGAATTTTGCTCGAAGTTGGAATTTACACGTTACAGTCAAATAGAAACGTAACCGCGGCAATTTTTTTATTATCCATTACAGACAGTTGTGTCTTGATTTTTTGACATTGAGTACCTAAAATCCCATTTCCGTAACTTTTGCCAATTTCGATTTTCAATTTTATTTTGAAATTTTTCAGTAAAAAAATTGTTTTTTCTGAACAATCACAATTGATACGCCAATTATTTTTAGAATACATACTAAACATTTTATGGCACATCAGAATGTGAAAAAAAAATTGTCTGGTTGGTATTTAAAATAAAGATGTTGATGCTCACTTCCAGTATTTCCGGATGGGCTGCCATTTAAAAAATATATTTATTTAATAGATTAATTCCGGCATGTCACATGTTCAAAAATTCAAACTTCTAGCTTTTTTAGTTCTTAATTTACTTCTAACCGACGGTCACCGTGAGACACCCGGTATACCATACTTGAATCAAAACAAAACATACTATTGCGTTATGTCCTGCTACCAAATAAACTAGAAGTTACGTACGTGCGCCTTTTGCAAGCATTGAAGAATTTGCAACCGTTGTTATCACCAAGGACAATTACAAACGATTACAAGATAGGTATGAATAATGCGTTGCGTGCAGTTTCCGAATGCAACTGTAAAGAAGTGTTTTTTACTTAACCCAATGCATTTTTCCGAAGATTCAAAATTATGGGTTAAAACAGAGGTACAAGACAGACGCAAACTTCGCGTTACATATGCGAATGTCGTCAGCAATTGCGTTTGTCCGGTCAGCATCAATAGTGAATGCATTTGAAACGTTGGTTGACTACGACGTTTCTCCGCCAAAAACCTAATAACTTATAGACTATTTTGAAGATGTATGGATTAGAAGACCAAATTGGAGACCGAATACGATCAACTCTGTAGAAGGTTGCCATCGAAGATTTCAGGAAGAGATCGGGGCGCTACATCTCAATATTCGAAAATTCATTGATTGCACAAAAAAAAGAACGAAATTGAATGAAGTTCGAATAGAACAATATATAAGCGAAATCGAACCGCAAACGCAAAGAATTACTGATCAATATAATCTTGAGAAGATTCTTGACTATATTAAAAGAGTAGCACATAATATATCGTAATAATTTGATTGTATTTATAAGTATCGTGTTTTCATTATTTGATATCTGTTTTAGATTGTAGGTATCATTTTTCTAAAGATTTTCATTAATTATATTTTAATAAATGTTCCTTTAATTTGTAACCGGCGTTGAAATTTAGTCGTGAATCTTTTATGTAAGACCCCGTAATCAGATTCATCTGGTTAAATTTTCTGTTTTTTTTTACGATTGATTAGTTCGATGTAAGCATCGAAAACGTTTTACTCGTTATTTTATGACGTTTGATTTAAGTTTATTTGTATTTAATAGTTATATCACAATTATTACTGGTATTTTTTTTTAAATGCATAAAGTTCCGTGGTTTTGATTTTGATTTAGTGTTTTTATTTTTGGTTATCTCAGTAAAATAACAATTCTATCTAATTTACGATTTCCTTTTTGGAATGTAATTTGATCAATTTTTCTTGGTATCTATACTTTTGTTTATGTTGAGTTCTTTTACGAGCGCGATTTGGACCACCTGATAATTTAACGGAGTAAGCGTTTTCTGTGAGAAGATTTTCTTTCTTTCGAGGGCCTACGTGACAAGACGCACGTGGCAATAATATTTTTCATCTCTGTCAATTTAGTTTGTTTAGTGTTTCATCTTTTACAAAGATTTTACGGCACAAGTTTGTGATTTAAGTGGGATTACGAGGTGATATAAGGAGTAAAATTTTGATTTTGGGGATGATCTTTTTGTCGCAATTAAGAATACCGGGTACCGGAATGCAGTCAAGTGTTCGGGGTGTTTTTACCCTACCGTTAGGCAATACCGCGGAAGTTAAACAAATGGTGCCGTGAAAATTGAGTGGTGTGATGGGAAATATTGGTTTTACAAATTCGTAATTTTACGGTTTTAGGAACTTCATGGTATCCATAATAAAACTCACGTTCGAGTTAGATTTATTTTCGATGTTTTATGTTAAAAATCCTGTCTTCGCTTTTGTGCGGATTTCAATTAAATAGTGAAATAAATCTTCCGCCGTAATTCCATGGTTTGGGGGTCCCACCGAGCTTGTATTCGACTACTGTACACCTAAACCGTCCCGGGTTCGATCTAAACTCGAAAGCTTCTGGAACCGCTGTGGCCAGCCACTCCATCTGGAGTATACAATTGAGTAAAGGTATTTATCGAATTTGTTATTACCGTGAAGTGAACCGCGATCGATATGATTTAAAAGCTTTGAATTGAGCCGACTGAATTACGGCTAACTTTAAATATTTCAAGAAACACTTGAAGGTGCTTGCGTGAAGTTCGCTTTAATTAATTAATTTTGTTTTGTGTATGTAAAAGTAAGTCTTATTCATGCATGAGCGATAATGTAACGAAATATAACATATAATTTGTTAGAACGTTTAGTTCAAAGCAAAGTTTCGGACGTCTCTTTTATGACTTTTGTGTTTTTTTTTATTGTTAAATTTACGGATTAAGTATGCGAACAAGGCCTAGAATTTATTTTTTTATTGTGTTTTATTGAAAAACGAGTTAACGCTTTTATTATTTTTTTTTATATATATATTTTAATTTTTATATTCAGTTAGTGAATTTTTGTCTTGTTTATTATTTTTATTCAAGTTTGTTTGATATTCATTTTTATTTTTAATATTATTTAGTCAATAAATGTTAAATTGTTAAACTGTAAAGAGCTTTTATTCATTCAGCTGCCGCGTACGTACATTTTTAAGAACATTTCAGAGTTCAGCAAGTTACAACTCGAGGTAAGTCCAGGGGTTGTAACCAACCAAATCAGCTTTTGGTTTATCAGGGGTCCGGAAGCTATAATCATCGTGTCCTTGATTGGCGCCCTAACCGATTTTAAAGTTTTACCGTTTTATTTCGATTTTATGTCAATCTCGTTTCTAAGTTATCACGGAATTTTAAAATATAACCCATCCCGTCTCCACTGAGCAGCGGCACAACATCGTTTATGTTACCTCATTTCAGGCAGTGACTTTGTTTTAACTTTTCCATGTAACAAATTAATTAATTAACTTAATCAGTTCTTAATGAACTGCGTACATTCATTGCATTGTTATTGTAATATTTGTCAATAAAATAAACTTTTTATTATAGTTTTTCTTATACAGTCACGGCTATTCACTGTTGGGATGAATTGTGTTTCGGTGAATTGGCCTTTAGATGCATATTTTTCGGAAACAGTAGCATGCAGCAGACCGTGGTTTTTACTGTAGTTTTTTCAATTTTTTTAAACTATTTATTTGAAAAAAACGTTGAGTTACACTTTTTTTAAAATTGAGATGCTCATCAGCCCATTTTGACGAACTGATTAAATGAAATTATTTATATTCGGCTTTGACGATATCTTTACGAATGCTCTGACGTCATTTTGTATTGGTCAAGATTTTGCCAGCTATCTGTCAACTAGATGTTTGCAACATATAGTACATTTAAGTTTAGAAAAACATCTAAAAACATCTCAAATCCTAAACTCAAATTTTTACGTTGACAATCTACTAGTTTCAGTTAAATTAGTTGAACACATCAAATGTCTTAAAACTAAGAACTACAATACTTGCTTCTGCAGGTTTTTTGCTAAGAAAATTTCTGTCCAATTACTCAGAGATTTTGAATTCAAAAGAAAATAAAAACTCATTTCAAACTATTCCTCTTTGAAAAAGAGAGCTGTAAAACTTAGGTGTAATTTGAAATTCAAAATTTGACGCAATACAATTTGACATTAAAATCAATTCTAACAAACTATTTCAAAAATCTTTGACTCTTTGAGCTTAACCGCTGCGGTTACGATAAAAGGAAAAATCTTTATTCCAAAATTCTGGGAAATTCATTTAGATTGGGATAAAAGCTTACCTCAAAACTTAAATACGGAATGAAAAGATTTTTAGTCTCAATTACCATTATTAACCAAGTTAAGGATCCCAAGGTGTCTAATTCCATCAGATGCACCAATAATTCAGATTCACGGCTTTTCTGACAGCAGTTCTATGGCTTATGGTGCGTGTGTCTGTATAAGAACCAAAAACTCATTAAACTAAATCCAAATTTGCGCAAAATCCCGTGTAGCCTCGCTGCATTAAGCAACCATTCCACGTTTAATGACAAATTCCACCATAGTGCTAAATTGAATGAATTCAGCACCAATCAAGTAAAAGGCATTTGTCGCTAATCGAATAGCTTCCATTCAAGAACTACCCAAGTAGCAAAAATCAGTTACAAAACGGTTGTAAAACTCTCTTGCAACTATGGTTTTAGTAAGGTATTTAGTTACAGAATAGTTGCTGAGTCTTTCCAGATACGTTGTCAATACCGGATTTGGTCAGTTGCAAGGCAACTGCAGTAATATTATAACCATTTTACAACGTGTCTGAAACCGTTGCAATTACTACTTTGTAACTGTTTTGTAGCGTTGCGATAACGGTTTTTTACAAATCATGTTTACCTATTCTGAATCGTTTCTGTAATGGTTTATCATCGCGGTTTTGTAATTGATTTGTAACATTGTAGTTACCGTTTACAGCAACTGCTATGTTACTGTTTTGAAAACATGCTTATTACCATTATTTGAAACTACTTTATAACCGCTTTGTTAAGCAACTTATCCAAGATTTTAGTTACCAACTCCATCATAAAGATTAAAACAAAAGTAGAGATAAAAATATTTTAATAAAAAGATACAGATATATAAAAAGTTATAATAAATGTACATTATTTAAATTTTTATAGTTTCTTATAGAACTAAATTTAAACAAAAAAGATATAATAAAAGAATTTTTACATCTGTTGCAGGTAGGTACCAGTAAACAGGTTTTTACGGCAAATTTTCAAGAAAAGCGGATTGTGTCTATTATTTATAAATTTTGTAAATAGTAAATGCATACATTTTGTTAAGAGAAAAATGTCTTTGTGTTAAAAGACCATGGCGGATTAAGATATTCCTCACATGTTATAGTTTAATGCGTCTACGTAATTCTTAGTTAAATATTTGTATTAGGCTACAAATGCACATGTGCAATTATAATCGGTTCAATGATCATAATCTTGACTGGTTTTTTAAAGATTATAGGTGTTCGCAATGGCGATTTAATTTACACGTTCTGATCACTGTGTGTAATATTGTAATGTCCTTGCAATCAAATTCTATTTTATCCTAGAAGAAAATAAAATCAATTTAAAATTTGCTTACTTATAATTGGCAACTCATTCTTCAACGTTGATTAAATTAGTAACAGTAGTTTAAATGCACGATTAAAATTATAGTAATATAATATACAAATACTTCCGTAGTTTTGAATTAGAAACACTTTCGGTACTGTTTATTTGATAGTGATAATGGACTATGTGTCTTATAAAAATCTCGTAAAATGCACTTCTTCTGTTGCTGTTTGAACGTATAGATTAACACTGTAGTGTAGTTTTAGAAATTCACACTTGTAACCATAGTTTCAAGACTGTTACACTCGAAACCGAAATGAAGGTTTTAATGTCACTAAATTGACACTGTAGTTACATAAGGGTTTAAGAAAAACTTACTTATAACCATAGTTGTAAAATGGTTATTTCTGTAATATATTTGAAACCTCAGTAAATTACGAAAGTTGCTGCTACGTTGCTGCAACGGTTTATTTACCATGGTGCTAATGTTACTAATTTGCAACTGGTTACAACGTAACCACGGTTAGAAAATGTTGCTTGGGTAACTAACTAAAATAATTGGCGTCATGTCGAATCTAAAGAAAATCCGGCAGACTTAGTATTACAAAGAATTATTCCACAAAAGCTCATTGACAGCACGCCTGGAAAGGTTCAGAATCCCTGTCAAATCTGCGAAGTGATTGACCTAAATCAATTACATATCATAAATCACAAGAAACAATTGAGATCAAATCCAACTGTGTTTTCCTTTAAAACGGCGTTTGCACAAAATTGCTACGGAAGTAAATCGCGAAATGCTTAACATATTCGATAAGTCAAGTTTAATCAAATTGCAATTCGCGGTTGCTTGGACATTACGATTTACCCAAAACGCAAGATCTCCTAAAAGGACAAGAACTACGGACTCATTAACTGTAAAAGAACTTGAAATCTTATTAACCAAATTAATTAAAATCTGCCAATTACAGGTATGACCACATGAATTAAAATTGCTAAAAAATGATGAAAACTTAAATAGAAAATCAAAAATTTTACCACTTAACCCATTCCTCGATGAGAATGGTATTATTCGTGTAAGGGGTAGACTAAAAAATTTCGTTTTCTTTTTTGACAAAAAAGACCTTATTTCACTTACCAATCAACTCTTAACATGTGTTCCTAAACAATATTGGCCAATCTTCGGTAAAGGTTGCGCTAAAAAAGTTGCTATATCTATATATATAAAAATGTTATGTTGGTTTGTGTACGCTTCAAAAACTCAAAAAGTTCTGCACTGATTGAGTTGAAATTTTAACAAGATATAAAATCCGCATCAAGGATTGTTTTTATCTATTTTTTGCATCAGTCACATATCTGCGATCGCGAGAATTTTTTTAACGATCAGCTGTTTACCAGTGACCGCGCCATCTGCCATAAGCGATGAAAACACTCGCTGACAACCGCAATAATAATGACGCAGTCACATGAGAAACAATTTCGTTCCCAATTACATTGTTTATTTACAAAAAAATGTGCATCTGATTCTGATTATTATACAATCTGAATTAAATATTCACTTAAATCAAGAATTTTTGGTGTGATAGTGTTGTGATCGAACTGCGGCTTTCACCAAATCGTAAGTAGAGGTTATATTTTATATCAAAGATGGACAGTAAAAATATTATTAACTGACAGGCAAAATAAAAGGACTTATATAATTCAAGTGAATTTCTAACAGAAGTGAGTGGTTATATCTTTTTTATTACATCTAACACGTGGACGTAATTATATTATTTAGTAATTATATTATTTATTTTGGATTAACCTCACTTTTAATGTATATAAATATAATTACATTAAATGTCAACCATTCAATCACAATGTGCCACTGCGAGGCGTGGCAGGGTACAGCTAGTATGTTATATAAGTTAAGTAAATTTTTCAAATCTAACCCCATTTCTTACAACCTTTTAATGAGCAATTTCCCTTCAAAGCAAGTGCAATACGAAGCACTTTCATTTCATAACACTGGACTAGATTATGCTGGCTTGATTTTAATTCGTGATCAAAAAACAAAAAGCGTAAAATATCTCAAATCATATACATATTTGTTTATTTGTTTGCATAACAATTAAAGCCGTTTATCTAAAACTGGTCATTGACATGACGACTGACACTCTTTTATCGGCGTTAAAGGGATTTATTGGTTACAGAAGCATTCGAGCGTCAATACCTAGCAATAATGCTAAATGCATTAAATTATTTGAAGAATTTATATGATTTTTAAAAAGCCAATTCAAAGCATATCTCAGATCGTTTAAAAAAAGAAATATTAAATGGGAGTTTATAATCCTTCGAAATCCACACAAAAGTGGCATGTGGGAAAGCAATGTTAAATCGATAAAATCACATTTGAAACGTGTTTTGGATAACACTTGTTTGACATATAAAAAATTCTAAACATTCGAAGAGAATCAGTATTTAATTCCAGACCATTATCAGCACTTTCTTCCGATTTTAACAATTTTAATCCCCCCACTCCTAGTCACTTCCTGATAGGTAAACTTTTGGCATCAATACCGGCAGGAAATTTTCTTTATTTGTGCGAGAATAGGTTCTAAAAATATCAAAAATGCCAGAAGTAACGAAACATTTCTAGAAACGGTGGAGTGCTGAAGTGGTTCCTTGCTTCCAGAAGAGAACAAAATGGTATTACCATTTGCCCAATCTCATCCAAACCAAATCATTGGCAATCGTCAAAGAAGACAACATTTTGCCATTCTCTTGGCAGCTCGGTCGTTGTGACAGTACACACTAGAGCTGATTATGTAATAAGATCCGGTGAAACAAAACTAAAAAACGGTATGGTATTGAAACGCCTCATAAGTAAACTGTATGTTTTCCCTACGAACCACAATTAATCCTTTGTGTGTGTAATACTTTTAAGTTATTAGTAGTTAAATTCAATCAATATCATCCATATATTAATCATTGAAATAATTAATTTTAACTCGTTAGCCTAATCCATTCTTTTATGTAAAAATTCTCTTAGTTTATAGGTGTACATAATTATTGTCCTTTGAAATCCAATTGTCTTAAGGCGGGAGGTATTATAGTATGTCGTTTTATGCTATTTTACTCTTAAGTTTGTACTTGCACCAACCAACTTACAATTTTGTAAAAATGCAATGCATTAAGAAAAAAAGCAGTGATGTTGAGAAAGCGGCCAAATAATTATTATGTAATCAATGTATAATTGTATAATATTATATATGTGTTTGCGTTAGGAAGAACTACAGAAACATCTGCAGAACCAGACAACAAAGCACTGAAAAACACGGAGTTTAACAAAGAGCTAAATTATATAAACTTTGTACGATAGATTACTTGCCAAACCTTTTTCTGAAAACACGAAAACGAAAATATTTATATAAAATTTAAAAAAATATTTCTTGTTAGATCATAATGACTGTTACGAAAGTTTTTTCGCAACTAAAGTTGCTAGCGACTAACTCAATTGAATTCGTAGATTTCGATCGTAAGCTTCGTGGTGCTAAATTATAAAACAAATTAAAAAAACGCCAAAACAATTAGAAGCGAGAATGATAGACACTGTTTAAATCTATCTGAAACTAAATAAATGACAAGACACTGATTATAACAACCATATTTATTTTTTCTAATAAGAAGAGAAAAAGAATCTAAAAAAGTATTACGTAAACAAGGCAGAATTATGTATATATATAGCGACAAACAAAAATTCTATAAATTTCATAGTTATAGCACTGATACAACTCCTGAAGAGTAGACAACCCTCTAAACATACAATTATCGAAGTACACATATAATATAATAAAGTTAAAAAATACGTAATTTCCAAGTTAATTGTTGATTTAAGGCAAAACTAGTGACTTTACACTCGTTAAAAATCGCATTTTGCGTAAATTAAAATCATCGAAACAAAAATATGCGTGCAGTAATTGTGATAATAACTATATCTAGTTCGTACGTATTTCACGTTCGACAAATGTGCAAATTACTGTCAAGTAAAAGAAAAAAAGAATAATTACGGTCGTCCATGCAGATAGCTATCGCACGCTCTAACCATCTCCTAAAATCGCTAAAGAAATAAAACACAGATTAGATATAGGATCGCATCACAATTAACTTGCTTATCGACAAATAGTGAATCCGAATTAAATACGTCGAGCTTTCAAGTGATTTTCCCCTTCTTAAATGCAAGTCGGTTTTGTCTCAGAAGTGGCTTAATTGATCGAGAACCCCTTTTTGTACATGCTTTTGAGTATAACCTCCAGCGGAATGTAATGGATTACTCATGAATCTTGCCAACTTGACCTAACACGAGGTTTTATCGTAAAGAAGTTTATACGTTAAGAAAATTACGGAAAAATCAACGTAAATCACAAAAAGATGTGTTATTTGTTAGCCCAGGAAACATTCACAAAAGCAGCGATAATACACGTATTTATAACGCAGATCCCACTAAACATGAGACATTTATGAAACATTCCACACTTACAGAAATATTGCGATAATGTAACATTTCCTAATTTCTAGTATGTTCGTTCTCTGAAACATTCTACATGAAATGTTACAATTAAAACATTTTGTAAATATGTATTCGGAAACATTACAAAAAGGTCGTATTTGAAACAATTCATAAATATGTTAGAGATATCGTTTATAAAATGTTACATTTTAAAATTGATGTAAATCAGTCTTAAATTGAAACAAAATTGAATTTATCAAAACTTATACAAATTTTAATTATTCTCGTTTAGGTATAGGTACATTAATTTGGTTAATCTTGCATAATAAAATGATTATTTACGCCAATGAAATATGCGCGCGCCGGTACACTAACTTTGTTTCTGCCATTGTTAATGTCATTGCAGTTTTTGTGATTGTAAGCAATAAGTTTCCGATTTAATTTATTTATGTGACTTGTGATGGAAGAAGCGGCGATTGACAATACTCAAGTAAGTATGCAGTAGACTGTGTTAATTACATGATTACGGGAGTATTTTTAAAATTCGTATTTCATTTGTTTTACGGTGATTATATAACCTAACTTATTTATTTAGTTTTGCCCGCTAAATTTGAAATTAAATTAATTAAATACATTAAATTAAAAGTGAGGTATACGAGATCAATAAAACACAGTTATATTGTTTCAAATTAAATAACTAACTAGGTGGAAACGCCATTTTTCTCATTGAATCATGAAAACAGATGTATCTGTTTTTTCAATATGCATGTATTACCTTGTCATATTTAAGATTAATTTTCAGATACATATTCAGAAGCACTCGAGTACGAAAAAAAGAAAACTTCAGTTCTAAGTAGCACTAATACAGATGTTACTAAACCCCTAGGTAGAGGAAATCGCAAGCATAAACCAAATCCCTCTTAGAATTATTCTGATTCAGAAGAAATGGATAGAATTACGCCACCACCAACTCTACAGTTAACGACGCCTGACGAATGTAAGGAATAATAATGAACGTATTCTTTTGTAAATTTTATGTTTTTAGCAAAATTTAGACGGGCAGTCTCTAATCCTTCGATTACCACTACTACAATACAACGTAAGCGATCTAAAAGTTACAATTGTCTTTTACAATAGTCTTATTTCAACAAAATTTAGTGAACATTTTGTGACTTTAATATCACAGATTTCAACTTTTTTTCCAAATTATTCGCTATTTTTATATAATTGCAGATTGTAATAATTCGAGTGTCGAGTCTACCGGACGTCATATATCTTCAACTTTATTAAATCAAACTTCAAGCCTAAACTTGGAAGTAGATTTACCGAATTATGCATCTCGTAATAGTATACAGCTTGTAAGATGTTACCACAGTGACAGTATATAATCATCTGTTTCAGAACTACTACAAAATGTTACTACTTAACACTCACTCCAAGGAACAAGTAATAACCCGATTGACATGGATAATCCTACTATTTTACGACGCAAAGAAGATACAGTTGAGCATTTAAACAGTAAGGGAATATACCACAATTTGCTAATATTGTGTATATGTGATGTTCTTAATTACTTACATTTTAGTTTCAGACAGTCAAAATAGTGTTTCTACTTGTTTTGCACCAACAATTCAAGAGGTTACAGAACATGCCTCAGGTGTGATACAGATAATTACTTTATGATTTATGGAAATGTATTCTTTATTTTCAGAATCTTCCATCCTAAATTTAATATTGAACAATCTTATTGCTTTAAAGATGATGCTCGATCAGCAGAATGAAGTGCTATCTGAATTGAGAGCTGGAAAAGTAAATATAGTGACCACCGAATTTGATCTTGTCCCTAAAAAACCTTTTGTGAAATTTAGAAAATTACTAGTTTTTGATGAAGATCTAAAATCAAATGAAAACATGAAGCATCAAGTAGTTAAGTGTTTGACTTAATAGTTCAATTTTTGTTAATGGATCTATATATAGGGATTTTATAGTTTAAACAAAGATTTCATTCAAAATACAATTAGAAAGTGTTTTGGTTTAGTAATAATATACAATTAAATAATAAGAATTTTAGATGTTCCAACCAATAAAAAAATGTGTTTTCAATAATGTTAATAAGATCTCGTTTTTGTATCGTTTTTTGACACAGTAATGTAGTTTGCTTGTTTTTTGTTTCTGATAATGCTTGTTAGTAGACAAATAAAATATTAGGATTATTGAAAACACAAAATTTAATTTGGTTGGAATATCCAAGATTCTTATTTTAATATTAAAAATACAAAATATACGTAATATTTTAATTTTAGGAAACCGCCGTATTTTTTGGTGGATCTCATAAAAAGAAACAAACTAAAAGAGACCTCAAGACAATTTTTTCTGAATTTTGAAAACTGGTGTCCGTAAGCGCTTTGCGCAACTAACAGATGCCGATTTTCAATTTGAAGTAACAGCTTGGTTTAGACAATCAACATTACGTTTAATACAGTCAAAGGTAAAATGCTTTTTATTCAATCTATATTTTATTTAATAAAATTGATTTATTTTTAGAGTGCAAATGTTAATAAAGAATTATTCACTAACGAAGCTATGTAATCATAAGAATTTTTTATGTGTATATCTTTTTTTCTATTATATATTGTTCAATATTGTATTAATAAATTACTCAATAATACCCTACATTTTATTACAATTTACTATAAATATTACCATTGAAAACATGAAAAGAGAAATGTTACTAATACGAATAAGTTGCAATATTTTAGAAACATTCGATTTTAAACATTTGTAATACAAAATAATTCAAATGTTTCAGAACTGTTACACTGAAATGTTTCATATGAAACATTTCTGGGGTAGGACATTTATACAAAAATAAATGTTTCTGATATATAAATGTCGTGTTAGCGTGCAATGTTGCGTGGTAACATAGTGTGTTTCAGAAATGTTTCTGAAACGAAAAAATGTTTACTGGGATGCTTGTGAAATTTTTAGAAGTGAAAACGTCGCTGAGCGCTTACATTAAAACATACATGTGAAGTGTACCGCGGACACCGGAAAAGTGGTTTTTCTTGCGTTGCAAAATTCTAGCTGTCAAAAGCAACCACTCTATGGTGTATGACTGTCATTATATCAAAAAGTGGGCGTTCCGAGAACAAATTTTATACCCGAAAATTTTTACCATGCCAAATTTTTAACATAACGTGATTTTGGCAATCTTCTTTTTATTTTAATCATAAATAGGTACATTATGCTTTTAGAATAATACGTATTTTGGAATAACACAAAAAATGTGTATTTCTACTTGTAGTAATAATATCGAAGTTTTGCGCTCTTCATCACTTTTAAACCTTCTTTCTTCTGTGATATTTCATTACCTGAGGTTAAACGATTAAAAGCAACGATATCGTATATTAGTTTGAGTACATTTACAGTAAGAAATAGAATTAAAAAAAAACTTATAATGTAATAGAATGTAAACTAGACAAGTTGTAGCGAAAGTACATTGATATAAACATTCCGTGTTTTATTAAGAAAGTACTGTAATGTAAATGAAAATTATTCATTACAGTAAACTTTATAATGTAACACTACTGACAAAAACAACAAAAACGTAAAAGCAATAAAAACAAGTTAGTAATAACAACAATAAAAACACACTAAAAACAGTATTAACATATCCGATTCTTTTTAAGGTCGAAAAAAAGCTTCATTCAAACCGCGCTTCCAACTTTAGTGCTATTGTATAAACTTAAGGATATATAGTTGACAGTTGATAAAATATACAACTTTGTTATTGAATACTTAATAAGTCAACTCAAAATCCGTACAAATTTATTTTTTAACACAAACGTATTGTTTTAAATTAAAAGTAAATGTTGATTGAACTTTGTTATATAATTTACACGTTTTGAAATCTAGAATAAACGTAAAGTTGTGGTATTATAAAATTTTATTAAAATATATGTAATCATTTATAAAAATATTATCAAAACAACAATTTTTTAAGCATTAATTACAGAGAATTTAATCAAAAAGAATTGCTGATAATGAGTAAGAAGATGAATAAGGTAATAGAGAAGTTGCCGACGGAATATAAATTTTGTTTAAAATACATTTCTGTTTTGGTAGCTTTTAGTAGTATTAAAATTAGTCTGATGCTATTTACAATTACATTTTAACAAATTTCGAGAATGTCTATATATAATATTTAAACTTAAATATCTCTTTTTACAAAAAAAATTTAAAAATAATAATAATAAAAAATTACTAATTCAGTATTTTTCGACATTTTCGTAAAAGTTTAGATCGATAAATTAGCTTCAATATAAAATGTCAGTTGTTTGTTAGTTTGACAATAATAAAAATGACCATTCCGATATCACTACTAAGAACGTACCTTTCTCAAAATTAGATTAAATTTATGTCATTTCGTCAATTTATCTCGTCAAAAATCACTCAAGCTTTGCTTTTACGGATTAATTTATTTTAGCTCAACATTTTTCATTAACAATTTTGCCCAAAGTTAAGTTAGTTGGTTTTTTGTACAATTACTGGTTTGAAAAATTAATTTTTTACAAATAGAAATTGGCTGCTGATTAAAATTAGAGACAAAAAAAAACTAAAAATAGTATTGTTTTCTAATATTTTTGTAATTTGTAATATCAAATATTGCTTATGGAATTACTATGTATAAAAGTTTTTTACCAATAAAACTTCAAAATTGTGAGTTACAAGCAGTAATACAAGCACAGGTATTAAATAAATATAAGTGCGACGTACAATAACAATAATTTGTTTTTTGTGTTATCATGTTGTAAACTGTGTCAATATGGTGAAGAAAAGTTAAGTTAACAAATTTTTTTTTAAATATTTTTGAATATACGTAATACAATCTTTGAATTTTTTAATTTTTATTTAAAAGTTTAGATGCATGTAATGTGCCAGCAGAAAAAAGTTTATAGTTTGTTCCAAGTTGACTTACTTAGGTCCGGTTTCACCAACTAAAATTTAACTGTAGATTAACTAACCTACGATTAAATTTAAAATCCTGTCATATCATTGGTTAGTGGTTTTAAGTTAACCAATGATATGACAGGATTTTAAATTTAATCGTAGGTTAGTTAATCTACAGTTAAATTTTAGTTGGTGAAACCGGACCTTAGTCTTTTTAAAAACAGTTAATAATAATTCTAATAGTTAATTTTCAAATGTATTAATAAAACCAAAATGATTAGCAGTTGAGTCAAAAATGCATTACGTGAGAAACAGATCCTACATGGTTGGGTTTACAAAAAGTAAATTAACCCGTTTTTATCCGGGGTTCTATTATTGGACAACCACGTTTCTATAATAGACTAATCTACGCTTTACACGCTGCAGCAAGTTAGAACTTGTTATGTTAAAAATATTTTGGTGTGATTTTCGTACTGCATGAATTCTGTCTCGGAACGTACTTTTTACATACAGAACGTTATCTGTTCTTGCGATATATGTAGTTATATTTTTATTCGGCCACTACCATCTTGTTTGAGTTTCTCAATTATTCTTCTTCCTTAAGTGTCTATTTTTTGTGGATGCTGGCTATCACATTGGATCATATAACTTTATTCACTGCCGCTCTGAATAGACCTGTTTATGTCATTGCAATCCATGTTTGCAGGTTACGTAGGCACGATATTCGTCTGCGTTCAGTTGATCTTGTACACTCTGTTTTGTTTTGAAGGACAACCTAAAGTAAATGATATTTTTTATTTCACACATTTCCACAGTTCTCCAGTTTTCTGCGTTTGATATTTGTAAGATATTCTAGTTCTCCACTGATCCGTTGCAAGATGGTCTCGTTTGATACGTGGTGCACACATGGGACTTTAATCATGCGGCGGTAGCACCACATCTTAAATACATCCATATGTTTACATGACGCTTTTGTCCAATATAGGAGGGTTGAGAGCACATAACATCTCTAAATTTGAGTCTGGATATTGAAGGATAGGTTGTAGAGTGTTTTGTGCATCTTATTAAATGTACCTCTTGCTTTTGCAATTTGGCATCGTATTTCTTGAGAGTGGTCCCAGTTCTTGTTCAAAATGCCCAGGTATCGGACTGTCTCGGCTATTGTAACCGCTACATTGTTGGCAGTAAGCTTAAGTTCCTAAAGTCGTTTTTTACTGATAATTAGTGTTTGTGTTTTCTTGCAGTCTATCTTTATATCTGTTGCAGGCAGACGTTATACGGTCTATAATCCTCTGAAGTCCCTCTGCAGTATCGGCCATAAGAACGGTATCATCCGCATATCTTAGGTTGTTTATTATTTCTCAGCTTGTTATAATTCTATCTTCTATGTTGTGCAGTGCTTTTTTAAATAGATGTTCTGAGTATACATTTAATAGGAGGGGCGACAGTATACAACCTTAACGTACTTCTCTCCTTATGTTAAACTCTTCTAATGTCTCGTTCTCGACTTTTTTTGTTGTAAGTATGGCTCTGATATTATCTCTACTTTTCTGTCGTCGATTCCCGACTGAGAAATTTATTATGTTGGACTTTGTCAAAAGCTTTCTCGAAGACTATAAAGAATGCAAAGACGTCTGCGTCGATGTCGCCTGCTCGTTGAATCAGGATTTGTATAGAGAATAAGGCTTTTCCTGTGCCAAGTCCTCCTCTAAAGCCAAATTGACCGTCGCAAATGTTTTCATCGAGTTTTCCATATACCCCTGCTTGAATAATGTTGAGAAAAATTTTTAGGGCGTGGCTCATCAAGCTGATTATATTGTGGTCGGAGCAATTAGTTGCATTCATCTTTTTGGGTATTGGGATCAATGTTGACAGTAGCCAATCATTTGGCATTTGACCGTTTAGGTAAAGTTTATTAAAGAGGGTGTTAACAGTTTTATTTGTTCTGTGTCAAGCAGTTTGAGAACTTCCCCATGTATCTGGTCTGGCTCGGGAGTTTTGTTGTTTTTCAGCCTTTTGATAGCTTCCGCCTGTGTCATAGTAGGTCCCTCCTCGCTGATAGTTTATAGTCATAGTACTGGCGATTTCGTCTCCAAACAGTTCCTCCATGTATTGTTTTTATTTTGTGAGTTTTTGTTAATTTCGGTAATTATGTTCTCCGAGTGCAATATTATTCCTGGACCGTTTTTCTAGTATTTTTCGGTTGTAATATTACGATTTCCATACATTTGTCCTGTAGCCATCGCTCTTTAACCATTTTAATTGTTTTAAATACTCTTCTTTGTATTTTTCATTATTTCTGTGTTGTCTTCTTTCTTCCGTAAGTTCCGGGATAGTATCTGTCATCTATTCTTGTTTTTTCGCCATCCTATCGGGTTTCATTTCTTCTTTTGTGACTGAGGTTATAGAAATCTTTATTTTATTGCAAAATTCTTC
Organism: Aquatica leii; assembly: GCA_035610365.1. Taxonomy (NCBI): domain Eukaryota; kingdom Metazoa; phylum Arthropoda; class Insecta; order Coleoptera; family Lampyridae; genus Aquatica; species Aquatica leii. Next base: position 69,450,353 of record CM069436.1, read on the forward strand.
TATTTCTATTTCATGGTTGCTATTTTCGGATATAGTTTTGAGTCCATTGTTTATCTTCTCTTTGGTTTGCTGGAGTGTGTTGTCTTCTTTGACTTTCCGTACATCAGCACCTCTTGGGAGCATTTTTTTTACTACTTTCTGTAGTCATAGTTTAGTGCGCTGGTAACAGGTTGTGATCTGATAGAATGTCTGCATCTGGATACGACTTACAAAAGACAACCGCATTCCAATATGGTCTGTTTAGTATCACAAAGTCAATTTGATTTCTCAAGATTCTGTGTCAGGTAGTTTAAAAAAGGCGTTCATGCTCCATTATTAAATATTTTGAATTATCCACGCCAATTTTGAATACTAAATGACGGTTTAAGATACGTTTGTTTTGATGAATTTATCGGCTTAAAAATTTTTCTATTTTATCATTAACAACTTTAGCTACCGACACGGGTCCTATTAATACTAGGATACTGACACCTGTTCTTTCATACTCAAAATATTTCTATGATGACGATACAATTAATAAAGTATTGAGAATTCTTTTGGATGTGTGTTTGACCTATGTTAATTGAAAATATTGAAACTTTTGTTTTAGTTGGTACGATTACAAATGAATTGGAAAGCCTATTTACCAAAATATCTGTACTAATTTAGGGAAATTTGAGACATTTGTTTTTTTTTACAGATGGTATGAACTTAAGAAATTTATATGTGAAAAAGCTATATGTACGTGGTTACTTACTTTTTAGCAAGTTTTAAGAAATTGTGTGGGAGGTGCTGTTAGCTAACAGCATACTTGGGGATAAAAATTGTCAGTTTTTTGCACGCACGACTATATGTACATATTATGTTTATTGTCACAATTAAAGATACATTTTTTTTAATGTAACATATAATTAAGCGGTGCGCTCTGTTTCACGAGATATTTAATAATTGTGTAATATTCACTAATGTAAACTTGTTTCTTTAAAATGTAAAAGTTAAACCAATAGATTTAATTTTATATACGAAGGGTTGCTAAAGAGACTGGCATCAACGATTATTGTCTGTGGTATTTACCAACGAACTCTTAATTGATAGCATCTTTGTAATTCTACATCGCTTCTTTTTTTAACTTCTTTTTCTTTGTTAAAATAAATATATTCGTTGTTATAATTTATGTTTTATTGTCATCTGTTCTCTTTCAATGTTGGACAGATTTACTACCGTTTTGGTGCTTTTTTAAATTACTTTATGATTAGCACACCAAGATGTGCGATCCTCTCGCCGAGTTGTATTAAGCTAGCTGCGTGCCTTTAAGTTACGGATGAATTCTCTTAACAAACTTGTACAGACAGATTCAGTGTACGTTAGTTGTCGTATGTCATTACAGTAGGTTTCATAACACTTTTCCCATTTACATTGAGCTTTAAACATTAATTTTGACTTTTACATATTAGATTTCCTACTCATTAGTAACGCACTTAATCAGTAAAGCAAATAGACGTTCTTATTACGCGACCTGACTTTGTAGTTTTTTAAAATTTGACGTGGCACGTTACTCACATTTTCATTATGTACAACTCCGTTATTTAGTACTATTTCTACAGATTGGTTCTCTACATTAGGTTCAGCCTGCAAGAGTTCAATCTCTGACATAGGTTCATTACTTGAATGACAAATTTTTAGTTGTTTCCTATAAACTTTTCTAATGTAAGTTTTACCAAATAGACTGATGGGCTACCTATCACTATTAAACTACCTTTAACCTACTTCAAAAGACCTTTACCATTCCTCAAATTTACCTAAACCTTCTGAACGATTTTTAAAATTGACGACTTTGACTGACTGACGACACTGTGCTCCTTTGATTCTAATAATGATGACAACGACGTACGAGAAGTAAAACTAAACAGCTCCGCCATAGGTGATACTCCTGTTACTGATGACGGTGTAGCCCTATAGTATAAATACAGTTGCAAAAGCGTTGCCTTGGCGATAACTAGGCGTACTCTTCAGAATACATTGACTTTATCAACAACTTTTTAAAAGTTTGAACGGACTTGTCCGCCAACGCATTTGAATAAGGATTATGCAGAGGCGCAAACAAAAGTTTAATGTTTTTGACTTGTAAAAATATGGAAATACTTCTGCTTCTTCTGGAAGATCATTACCACATACAATGATTCGCGATAATGCAAATCGTGAAAAGACGTCTGCTAGAATTTCCTTCTAATGATGAAAAAACGTGCCAATTTTTATTAGAAAACGCTCCACCCATTTTGAGTATGCATCACATAGAATATTTTTGCGATCTTAATTCAAATAAATCTAAGTGAATACGTTCCCACGGCATACTATTTATTGGCAATTTTTGTGCACTTTGGCAAATTTTGCATTGACTAACTAACTTTTCTATATCACAATTGAAGGCCACGATGAAGATTCTTTAAAACTAAAGTTCTTAAAAACTGGGAAATGATGACACGAATTCCATAAAAGACGAAATCATTGGACACTGACAATTCGTTCCTTAAATAAAAATATTTTTTACATGACGACGACTTCTTAGAAATAGACGGCCATTTACTACTGACGTATTCTACCACTTCTGATAGTACATTATCTATTTTAGTTTGTTCTATAACTATAGTTTCTTTGCGCCGCAAACAATGTCAAAAATTTAAACGCAATCGGAGAATCAACTCCATTTACGACTTTCCTCATAACTGTTCCTACAACGTAGGCACTACCATCTACAGTAAAATTAACTGATTTGGACGAGTAGAATAATACTAACGTTTTCTCACACAAAATCGATCTTTTTATAAGTGCCTCTTTGCACTTTAGATAAATACTTATCTTTAGCACTTTACTCTAGCACATTAGAATTAAACTTTCATAAAAATTAAATGTAGATAGATACGACTTTAGATTAGTTACATTTTGAGGAGTTTTAAACTGACATTATTTTATCAATTGTTGTTTTAAAAGACGAAACCTAAAAACTCTAACAACTTTACGTAAAATTTGCTTTTGAAAACATTTATTTTTACATTACATTCATCGAGGCGCGACAGGATTTTTTTACAAACTATCAACATCATTGCAAGTACATCATCCAAGTAAGAACCACATTTATCTATATCCTTCAATATCGAATCAATAACCATTTAAAATATCGTTGAGGTTGACTGCAAGCATTAGTTAAGTCCAACCTACATAAGATTTTACCCACGAATTTATTGAAAACATCGTCAGGACGTGGTCGGCTCTTATTTTCAAATTAAGAGTGGTTTTAAAATCCACGCAAAAAAATAGTTTTTGGAAACACAGATTAAAGCACAAGCTCACTAGCTATGTCTCACTTTGATAATGATACCTTGTCATTCAAGGATCTCCAATTCGTTAGCCACTTCCGTTCGAACTATTTGAGATTGGTTTTGACGTAATATCGACAAACACTAAGACGGATATAAAATACTCAACCAATTTCTACCTAAAATAGCAGGACCACGACAGATCTTTAACGACTATCAAATTTAACTCTTATGAATAAACTCGCTGTTAAAGTATCTAAAACTATCTATCTACCTAAATCAGATGTAGCATTATAACCGATATTAATAAATAATTGACCGTTTTTCTTGCAGAATTGTGCTGTATGGCCTTTCTTTCCGCAAGTGGAACACTTTCAGATTTTAGCAGGACAGTTTTTTGGTAAATGTTTTGAAAAATACTGAGAACAGCCCTTGAAACAAGGGTGAACAAACGACTTGTTTGACTTTGAACAATGTGCACACTGGAAACAATCTCTTCGAGAGTTGGACCCTAATGGCCGCTTTTCTGATGACGCATTCTGTGTTTGTAGATACAGGTTTTTTCTTGTGTCTACTTTGTTGATTTCTTCTAATGTTACATTGCAGCGGAGTTAAACCGAGCTTTTCATGATTGTCTCTGTGTCAAGAATGATCTTACAAACTAAATCTAACGATAACGTTTTATCCTCCATAGCAATTTTCTAGCATAGCTTCATTTTGAAGACTGCAGACTAGTTTGTCTCGCAATGCTTTGTCTAAAAACGAGCAAAATTTGCATGTAATTGAGTAACTGATAAACAATACATAAATAGACAGTGACTCTCTAGCTTGCTGATGCCGACTAAAAAACTTATACCGTTCAGCAATCGTGTAGGTTTTTGCAGCAAACTTGTTTTTTAAAGATTTAATACTCTCTTCAAATGAGGTACTTTTTACTTCTCTTAGACTTAATGAGTCACTTAACAATTTATATTTCCTTGGTCCGAGAAAAAGACATAATAGAACCTTTTCTGCTTCCCTGATTTTTAACAATTCAAAGTATAATGCCAACCCTACCAAAAATTATTCAAACGACTCGACAGACGGTTCACACGTAGGTACTGGAAGATTATCTGTTTGAATAATGATTTAAAGTTCTTTAGAGTTTTCCCACTGACGTCACGATGTTCTCAAACATTTTACAGACATTTTTCTTTACATGCAACACGCGTATTCTGTGAGTTACAAAATGCCAAACAATATGTGTGAACTTAGAGAGGATGCAGTACCACTGCGATTTATTTATATAAACATTAATATACATTTAGATAAAGAAAATTATAAGTTTTTCACTAAAACTAACACTACATGGTGTCTCAACTTTTACGTATAAGACCTAAAACTATCCAACGGAACTGGATAAATCCAAAATCTGTTTCTCCAAAACTGACGACACCATGATCATATCCTTAAGAGTTTATGGATGAAAAAATATTCAATTATTTACAAGAAATGTTTTTGTCGTTTTTGTTATACGATGTTCAAAAAGGGAACCATAGCTTTAAAATAAGTACTGATAAAATAAAATTCTTCTTAGTCAATTTATTCCTTTCTGGGCATCTGCAGATGCCAAGATGGCGTATACTATGTTAAATGAAGTCAGATATCTATAACTCAATTGTAGCAAAAGCAATGCTTTGAAATAAATCGGATACAATAAAACAAAACAATTATAAAGAAACAGCCAATTAAATATGAATATAAAGTTTAGTCTCTATTGGATCCGTGTGGCTACTTAATTTAGTTCAATCCATATCAGGTAAACAAAATAATAAGCAGTATATAGAGTTAGAATTGGGACTTTCAGTTGTTCGAACATTGTTGTCTGGGTTACCCCAAAATGTATCATGCAAAATATATGGTGACAGATGCTTTTTATCTTTAAAACCTGTAAATAAATTACAAAAAATAGATTATACTGGAACAATAAATTTTAACCAAAGCAAGTGTAAATATATGATCGATAAATGTACAGAATCACTATGACATCATGGAACGATAATCGTCCTGTGCTAACAGTTTGCTTTTGCGATCTTGTAAATTCCATTGAGAAAGAAAGAAAAGTCTAACTCTTCAACCCTTCCTTATTGGGTAGTACAACAAAGATATGAGAGGTGTAGATCGAATGGATGAAAATATGAACACCTATCGCATTCGTGCGTGGTCAAAAAAATAGTGGTAGGCTCTTTTTCGCAAATTTACAAAAAAGTTTTTCTAACCGGTGTGAAGTTAGCCACAGATCTAGCCATAAAAATTCGTTTTGAAGTTAATGCCAATATAAAGCTTTTAAACATTTTACAAGATTAAACATGTGAAAATTGCGTTTGATTATGCGAGAATGTACGCTGAGCGTTGCTGTGAATTTTTTTTAAGAAATAGCCTCATCGTAATTTTTTTGATACGTTGTTATCAATTGTTTAATTAATAATAATTAAATTTGCAGAAAAACCAAAAATTACTATCTTTGTAAAAATCGCACTATTACAATTACATGTTTAAATACATGTTTATTGAAATGATTTATATTATGTTTAATAAAAATTATATTAAATTATAATAATTCATGTTTATGGCATATATTTAATTTAGAAATGTTTAAAAGCTTTATATTGGCATAAACTTTAAAACGAATTTCTATGGCTAGATCCGTGGCTAACTTCACACCGGTACTTTTCTATTGGTGGGATACAACCAAAATCTACAAAACGACACAATGGTCTCAATCGTTGGATGATTCCAGCGGTAAGACAAGAACGATGTGCTATGTGCACAACACAACACAAATGTGTAAAAAATGTTTGGTAAATTTCCACAAACAATATTTCAAAAATCTCCATACTGGTTATGTTTGCTTTGTGTATATTTTTTTTAATATTTAATCAAATGTCTGTTTAGTTTCAAAAATTTTATAAATTATATTGTAAGTAAATGTAACCTTTCATTCCAGTGTTCCATTATCGGAACACAATTTTTTGAGAAAAATGGTACTTATTTTTGACTTTGTGTATGAAATTATATATTTTTTTACTGAAATAAATGTAAAAATAAAGTATTTATTATGTATTAACATTTGGGCACTAGGGACCATAATTATTTGATAAATTTAGGTAAAAACAGGTGAAATCAAAATAAAGGTAATCGCAATTAAATTCAAAATCCGGATTTCTGATTGGTTATTTACGAAAATTTAACCAATCACATAAAGAATTAATTTCAATTAAATATTTTATTTGCCGTCTGCAAACCTGACAATGAACATACCAAATTTTTTGATATTAATGTAATAATACATTCTTAAATTTAATAAATATTATTAATTATCCGATAATTAAATCTACAATGTTTTTGTGAAAGTTCAGTAACCGAATTTTAACGTTATAGGTAACTTGTATGTATATCGATTTGCTGTGAATTATTAATTCTATTTCTCCACTTAATTTTCGTTTGTTTGTTGATTTGATCGAATTAACTTGTATTTCTCTTTACACCTTGTTTTTATGTAGAAAATTATTGTCAGTCAACGCTATGGCACTTATGTGTTTTTTTAGAATCGTGTTGAATAACAATCTATGTAAATGTTTTGTGATTTATCTTTGTTAGTAAAATTACTAATATTAAAAATGATAACATGATATTATACGAAACTCAGTTCTCAAACATACTGATGGATGAAGAAATTTTGTAAACCAATTCCTTTAAAATTTTTGTTGTTATTTTAATAGATTTTCCCAGGTGTTCAAATTACGGATGGTCTCTTTTCATTAGAACTCATTGAAGTTTTTAATCCGAGCATGATACGCTTTAGGTCATCTTTTTTAAAACTTAATTGCGGTTATGCTTTTTATAAATATTTTAGTAGCTATTCTTTAAAACTTTTATTTTATATTTTTCAAAAAAAAAAGTTAGACTACTGATTATTGTTTAATTAAAAGAACTTGATATTAATTTAACCAAACCAATCATACAAAATAAATCATTTCTAAATTTAAAAAAAAAGTATAATTTAAATCAACTGAAAAATAAATTTTTTATATTTTGAAAGCAATAAACCAATATTTTCTTTTGCTTGCTTACAATTTCTATGCAAATCTTCAGCATCAACTTTTACATAAGCTAAAAATCTTTTTTTGAGCGAAAATATGTACCGATTTAGGTGTAAATACATTCTAAATTTTCGTCTACCAAATGCAATGTTTCTATAAATAAATTACACAAAACAAAATATTTAATTTATTGCCAACACCATTTATTTAAAATTGTAATAAACTGACGCATTAAAAATTTTTGATTACCTTGCGTAATTAAAAACATTTTAAACAAAAGAACGTGTAGAATTGATTCTGATTTTTTATTAAACATTTTTTTGATTAATTTTTTGTTCGTGTATAGTAACAGATTGCGCTTAAAAAACATAAAACAAAATTAATTGTAGCAGTTGGATTTATACGAGTCTGAAGTCAATTTAATTGTTGTAAGTTAGTATATATGCTGGCATTATCTATATGTACTTAACACAAATTCGCACTTCTTTAACAGTTTCCTCGTGTGACATAAAAGTTCACTACTCAAAGAAAGTATAAGTGGCCGTTAACTTGAAACAATCCCTCTATTACGTTGAATCCCAAATCGCATCCTGCCCTAGTAACTCTGAAATTAACTCTGATCTCGCAGGAAAGATCTCTCTAACTAAAGGGTGTGGCACTTGCCCGGGATATATGTTGCGTTTACATTTACGCAGAAACGATTTTTAGGGGGTTCAAATTTATAAAATAATTTACTTAAGAACGTATTTACAAAAAATAAGCTGAAACGTTGTTGCGAACGGTATTAAAATATTACTTTATACAAAGTTTTCAGAAATTTGAGCTTAAAATCAAACAACGACTAATTAAATTATTTGAAGGTGCTTTAAAAAATACCTATTAAGATTTTCTCCCTCTTTGTTTAAGTTCGTTGGCCCCAGCTTTGTTAGCTTTCGGCGCAATAGATAAAATGCAGAAGTAAAAACTCACCCGGTAAAATTCTTACGAGTTACGTGCTTAGGGTTTCAACGATTCAAGAACCCGGACGTACGACCCTCTGAGGAATATAAATTTAAATTTATGTTTTTCATGATGCACACTGGATTAGGTATGAAACCCCGTGAGCTTGCAGGTGGCAAAATTATTATTACCGAAACACATGTAAATGTTAATAGTCCGGTCACATTTTCAGTAATTACAAAGGAAATGCTGTCGTTTACAGAGTGTCGGTTGTAAAAATTAAATAACTCTAACAGTTGAACTTTAATTAACAATTGCTGTTAGCAAGTACCCAACGTATCATCACTCAGTGATCTTTCAACATTGTTTAAAGAAAAAACCTATAGATTAAATTATATCTGGAACATCCAAGTGTATGTGCTACAGATGTTTTAATGATAAATAAAGTGATTTAGTCACAGATGGGAAATAAACTAAAGTTTGTACTAAAATGAAAATGTTTTTTTTGCTACGCGTCGTTTGTAAAGGATACTAAGGCATTTAACAAGAAATTTAAAACAATAATAAAAATCTTACCTTTTATTTATTTAAGAAAATTTCCTTAGAAACTTTGATAATCACAGGTTTATGGCCACACTAAGTAATTTGCGAAATATCGCGGAAGATCCGCTAGGAAAACAAACACTTCCGGTTAATCCCGCCAAGAACTTAAGGATGTACGCGAATAACGACGAGTACAGCGATAGGAAGTGACGGTGCTGAAACGCTGAAATACACCGCGACGCGTTGTTCTTCAGCTTCCACGACGCATTCGCAGTTTTACAGCGGTGTCGTTTCTATGGTTACACAGTCATTAAGTCATCGTCCCTTTTATGTATTATGCCTTCGTGATATATGATAAGGACATTGTTTATTGTTGTTTACATATCGTAATATGTGCACATATAGTATCACATCGTTTTAGTTTTATGTCAAGCTAATTATTATATCCTATAATAGGTTTGTTAATTGCGCAATACTTGCTAATTACATATTTCTTTTCCTTTTTTAGTAGATGTGCACAATGATAAGCACTATCTCTCCTACGTAATTCAATAAACATTTCTTTAAAATAAAAATAGCACTTTAGCAATGATTTCAAAATACAAAATTACATACCACATGAAACGTTAAAAAACTATGTTCATTTAATGACATGCTTACTTTTCAACATTCATAATTAAAAAGAGTAAAGTTATTAACTTATTTAAAATCACTTACGTACAATTGAGCTATCTTGGCATCCGTAACACAAGCACGAACTCGCGACGGGTACTAACCGATTAAACCAATACCTACTTCTTAAATGGTGATAACCTTCTACATAATTTTCCAGTTTCACGTATATTAATTATTATATAAAGAGATTTCGCATACCAAGTTTTTAGTTATTTTAAGCTTACGTTTATACACGAACTACAACTTGTAAGCTTTTGAAAAACCATCCAATGCAGAAGCTAAACTGTAAGTTATTGCAAGGTGGTGTAATGAGACATAACATTTTTTGTAATAAACGAACTTAATCAACTCGTAAAAATAAATCATTGGAATATTAGTAGGCATATACAAACTAAAACTGCTGCTACTGTGGTACATAAAATAATCCAACGGCTATTCTATGTATATTGAACAACAAGATGCCTAACTTTCAACTCAAATAACAAACTTTGTTGTTTGTATAGGACGTAAGGTAAAACGTAACTTACTGATGCAGATACACTTTTACTAAAGACGCAAACAAACCAAAAGTAAATATTCGCGAATCGTTCGTACTGCGAACATCTACAGCTGTATTATTTGCGAGTTTTTTAAAAGTTTGTTATATTATTTTTGGTTGACGACCTGCCGATGAAGGATCAAAGTTTAGGTATTTCATAATATATATAATATATAAAAGAAAGTCGGCTTAGTTACGCCATTAATTTATAACTCAAGAACGACTGGACCGATTTTTATAATCTTTGATTTGTTGGATTTGTTTCGGTTCCGAATAGCATTAAAACATCGGAAAAATTGACGAAAAAATGATATTTCGAAAACGAGAACTAATTTCGATTAATTTTTTTTAGTTCGTAAATAACATCTGATACACGACAGAAACAAAAATGAGCATGGCGTTGTACGCTGATTCCGGTAATGCTATTAGAGGGCGTCGTGCGCATTTTCCTTTGACAGCTGATTCCTAGCAGAGGTTGACTTTGAAGAAGTGCACATTGTGAAAGGTTATATCGCTTGTCATTGTGCACGTATCGACAATCAATCCAATCGGTAATTTTTGACTGTGTGTTTGACCAGTGGTGTAAATAAAATTTGAATTTGGGGTGTGATGAATCTGACGCCACCGGTGGTATTCTGCAAAACCTTTGTAACGTTAAAAAAAATTAGTTCAATTCGCGAGTATGAAAATTTCTCGTTAGTATGAAATTTGTCAGAACCTCTCTGCTCTTGCGCCGAGACTGTCACATTTTAGACAGCATTCTCGCACTTCATTTTGCATTAGATCATTTTGCGAGTTGGGTTCTTTTACGCCCGGGTTAACCTTCGCCGTTAGATTGTGTCACGCTGCTAGTTTAATATGCGATTATTTGTGGAACATTGAAACGGGGTAAGTGGTATACAATTTTCTTTATTGAGGGTTTAAATTGACGCTACTAATTTTCTATAGCGGATTTTGGTAGCCACCAATTGTTCTGCGTTATCATCAAAGATAATTAACAGGTGGCCTTGTTCGTAATATTCCATGACGTCGAAGTATTGATACGTTCTTATCATATCCACCGTCAAAGGTTGAGAACCGCCAGGACAATCCTTTCTTTTGCGAAGAATTAAGACAAACATGAAAAATTTAATTGGTTAAGTCAAAAGGAAACGCTGCGCACTTGCGTTCGTAATAATTGGATGCTAAATAAACCTTCTTATTTGTGTTAAATGTATATGCTCGTTACGATTTGGGTTTAATATTACTTTTTAGGTACATCAAGTACGGAGATTAGCTAACGCCCGACTGAGGTAAAACCTACCTGTAAGTATTACTACTTTCAATTTTTTTGATTTGTATTTCGGGGACTAGGTCGGTTAAGACCGTACGTGCATGTTAACTTAACACAATTAATTGTATTTTTGTGCTTCGCGAATTTATCAGTTGTGCACATCGAATCTCGAAGGCTTACTTTGTTTGGTTTGTCTACAATTTAAATATCTGAACTTATAAATTTAGACGCTATGTGTATGTAACTATTTATTCCGACAAGGGCAGTTTGTTATACGGTGTTTTGCTTGCCACTCGGCGCAACTTCTAATTCAATCGGCCTACGTATAAATTTTGTCAAGAATTTACATTTATATGATTTCTTCAACTTCTGTGATATAATAAATATATATATATTCGGTGTTATTACTTTTGTAGTGTTATTTATTCTTCTCTTACTACGGTATCCCCTGAATTTAATTTTTCATCGTCTTGGCGCTTTTTTTTTAGATTCACGTTATAATAACACATAACAAACCCTGCGATCCCTCTCCGAAGAAGCTGTGCTAGCCGTTGCTTTGTTTGGTTATGAGAAGACCGGTGTGACACTTTATTTTTGACAGATCAACTCCAGAAACCCGAGTTTCTCGTAACACCTTGAAGGGGGGTTCTGGGGTTTTTCCGCGAAAAATGTTTACTCTTAAAGACGTGGTTTTAGCGCTTTTATTGTCTTAGTTTTTGTTGAACGTTGTACCTAATGTTCAGAAACAATAGAACCCATATGAACACATGTTGGGTTTAAAAATAAAACTTCTTGATGCAGTAATACACAATATTTATTAAATACGTACACTGATAAGGAGGAGTGCATGTTGCTACAGAAAGTGTGCACAGGATTTTCAACAGCTGGTAGGTGGAAGGGTACAATGTTTGGTCACATGCATCAAGGCTGGTAACAGCCGACTTTAAAGCTTTGTGATTTTCTGTTCTATCAATATCTTTCCTCCACAATTTTAGTTCCACATAAATGTTATTCTTGTTGAGGAAACGTGGTTTGCATAAAACTGAACTAAAGCATCTAACTTCGTTTTTGTTTCGCTGTTTAGTTTGAAACTCAACAGGAATTGAAAAGCTTTAAAAATAGCTTTGTGTTTTTTGAATCTGTATTCTAGTTGTGATATAAAAAAATAGAAAAAAGCTTATTCTATAATGTTTTTCAACTTGATCATCTTGGCTGGTCACTCATTAGATGTACTCTTTCTCGGCATTAGTACGCATGAGATGCAATTCTGATAGGATATTCTCGGCCAATATAACAGCTTTTTTCAAATATAATTTTTTTTTTGTAGATCTTTGCACGGCATACCAAAAACAAAAACATTTGCAATAGCGTGTACATCAACACAAAACTCTGTGTTTAATATTGCATACTTCAAATTGTTGGCTTTAAAACCATCTTTCCAAGAGGAAATGCTGTTAATTGATTCAAGAACAAATTCAGTTATATGCATAAAATCCCGACCTCCATCAAACTTTGTGATCCAACGGGTGGCACACAAACTTTTTAAGGTTTTGATTTTTTTATCTACTTCTGATTTCTAAATTACATCGTTGAGAATAGTCTGCCTTTTAGGCGTATTGAAAAATGTGTAACAATTTTTGATAGTACCAATACAGTTACGCATTTCTTAGACCTCACATGCTTTTGCTACAGTTAAATTTGAGAAGTAACTCTTGCACAAATTTCTTGACACCGTTGTACTGACCAGACATAGCGGATGCCCCTATCATAGCCCTGTCCTCTTAAACTTTCTAAGTTCAACTTATAATTTTTCAAACTGTTTAGTATTTTGACTGCCAATGATTTGCCTATGAGCTCAGTTGTTGGCACCAACTGTAAAAAATACTCTATTACAGTATGGTTTCCGTTTTCCACAGCAACATAGTAAACACACAAAGAAATTTGTTCGATGTTTGAAATGTCACTGATTTTATGTGCCAGTACTAAGAAATAAGTTGCATTATTAACTTCCTTGATTAGTTTATTTTTTTATAACATTGTTGCAAGATGAACATGAAAATTTGTGACTACGAAATGTCCGTTACTATGAATATTACATCAATCTCGACTTTTTTAAAACTTTTTTAGCTTTACAAATGTTTGTATTTCTACACCACTCGTTATACTAAAAGTCGCTTTTACCATGTAATATTGCCCCACAATGATGATTTAATTTTTTTGTCAAATCGGCAAAATAAATCAATAAAACGTTTTCTGCAAAAGAAGAACTAGTATAATAATTATCTAAGTTTAAATGGTGTTTCATAAAATTTTAATGCTTAAGAGTCGGTTTTTAAAGTATCTACCTGTTTGTTCAACATAACAAGAAATACGAAAAGGTGTAACTATAAAGTTTATAAAAGAAATGTTTCATAAAAATTTTGTGAATGATATTATTAAGTAAACAAAGAAAATTATTTGATTAATGATTTTATGTTTTTTTTTTGTAAAATTTGAATAAGAAACAAGTATAGAAAAAAAGTCTATAAGAACATGAACAAAAAAGAGATTATAAAGAAACTGCTAACCATACTAAAAAAATAACTAAGATTGATAAACAAAGTTAAGGAAGAAAAATTAATATGACAAATTTATTATAAAAATTAATGTACGTTTTTATTGTATTGTTTAGCTAAATAGCAAGTCGAAAAAAGACGAAATCCATAAAGTAAAGGAGTTGAAAGATTTATAAGTTGGAATTAAAATTTGAATAATTTTCCAACACAAAATAATAACATTTTCTAAAAAACTGTTTTGTATAATAATAAACCATAATTAAAACCGAATTACATCCGTATGTATGTATGCAGCTTTGCTAACATTGTTTATTTTAAAACTTTATGCTATAACTACCACTGAAGAATTTTTAACCCTAATTAAAAAATTCGTGTAGTTACATTTTCACATTTCAAAATTTAATAAGGTAACATTTGGAAATTTTACTTTCGAAATTGTTATTGTTGCTAGAATGAAATGACGAAGCCTACATACTCAAAAATTATTAGTTTGCATTACACTAAATAAAAATTATAAAGAATCTATAAAATATATACAAAAATCATAAATAATGAGGTTATTACAATATAACGACTGGAGAAGAATGTTGTTTAGTGACAATTTAATAATTGTTTTGCTGTATATAATAAGCGTGTTTTGGTTTGACGTAAACTAAAAACAACAAAATCTGTAATTTTCCTAAAAAAATCACAATGTAAAAATGGCAGTTTCATTGTACGTAAATTATAAATAACAGACTATGTGAAACTAAAACAATATTTTTACTCATCTGGCGTTTAATTATAAGTAGTGAGTAAATTATATTACATTATTGTTGTTTAGAAGAATTGATATTGTTGCTTATATATGGGCAAACCAATATTTGTTTCTTAAGTTGAAACGATTTGTTTGAAACATATTATTTAACTCAAACATCTTATTTAAATTAAAATGAAAAATTAGTTTCATACAGACTTTTTTTAAAACCTGCATGTAAATGTTTCAAATAAAGTATCTTTAATTAAATGATTTGTTTAATTATAATAAATAAATAAAAACCAAAAAAATTAATTTTTATTCTAAAGGAATTCATTTCTCTTATTATAATCCGTAATTAAAATATTGATTTATTGAAATATACAAGGTGAGTTAAAAACAAAATTATTTTAACGCGTGTTAACTTATACCAAAAAAATGTGCGTACCAAATGTATGGAACCGGCTTGTGATTTCAAAACTATTCAAGCTAGATCGATAGAATTAGCATGCTGTTTACCAAAACCTTCTATTATTTCCACAGTTTTGTTATTTTTTCAATTGGCAAAGGCG
The DNA here is from genome assembly GCA_035610365.1 of Aquatica leii. Lineage (NCBI taxonomy): Eukaryota > Metazoa > Arthropoda > Insecta > Coleoptera > Lampyridae > Aquatica > Aquatica leii. The sequence continues at coordinate 69,465,559 of CM069436.1, forward strand.
GGCGTTGCACAGCCAACTTGATTCTATTTAAATAAGAAGCGGTCTCAAGTCGCATGCCGTTAAAAGGCATTTTCAAATAGAATTCAGCAACATGACGCTTGCCATAGTTATTTCTAACTAACTCTCACTTTGCTATTGTAAATTAAAGATTGAAAGTAGGTATTAAAGGGCTTCTGATGTGCTACATCACGGTATACTTTTATAATGTATCGAATATTAATCACTACTAATCAAAATTGGAATCGATTTTGATGAATTTTTGTACCAGGACGTAATAAAGCATTGTCTAGACGGCTATAAGAATATAGAATTTTAGATTATTGAAATTTAACATTGATAAAATTAATTTTGTAGTTGTTACTATTTGAAGCTCAAAAAAAAAAAACTATTAGCCAGCCAAAATTGTAAAATCGCAGCCGACATGAGTCGAGTGAATTTCATTAAGAAGAAGCTTGCATTTAAAAAAAATGTAATTGTAATTGACATTTAGGGTGTCATCATTGGTCAGCGTACCAAAAAATTCTCTTTTTGGGTATTAAAAATAAATATTGCTTCATATGTACTCGAGCAGAAAATGTAAATGAAGAACCAAGGAAACAAATGTGTTTTAAAAACTGGAGTAAAACATTTACATTTACGGAAGCAGAAATTATAGTCGAAGGCTTCAGAAGAAGTATTGAGATGCATGATGTAAAATATGCTAATCTCGTAGGTGATAGTGATATCATTGTAAGCTGAAAATTAGCTGATGCTCGTCGATATCAAAACTTGATTGTTCATAAGATTGAATGTCGAAATCACCTACTTCAAAATTTCTGCAATCACATCAAGGATCTCACTAGTAAATGGGTTAGCTCGTCCAGGCAAATTGTAAGTACCGAACAACGCCAACACTTAAAAGCCAACATAAAAAGATTTAGAACGGCAATTCAAAGTGCTGTAAAATATTGCTGTGCTGAAAACATCTTTTACGAAGAAAAGGTGGCTAGTCTCCAGAACGATATTTTGAATTCTGTCAATCACATATTTGGTGATCATTCAAACTGTGCTCAATACTTTTGCAAGGGTAAATATATAAAATAGTTATTCATGTAATCTATTTCCAATCATTGATGTTTAATATAATGTTGTTCTACAGTTATTCTTATTTATAGACAAAGAATCGCAAAATGAACGTAACTGGATTATGGAAATGACAGACAGCGGACTTCTGCAAGACATTGTAATTGTTCTGTAACATGCAGATAGTTTGTTGTTAGCTATGGACAATAATTCTGCAGAGTGTTACAATTCTGTTGTTGCTAAATTCGTTGGGGGAAAGCGCATTAATTTTTCGGGCCGAGATTCGTATCAGCTGAGATGTCAAGCAGCCTATATAAACTTTAATGCAGGATCTCATAAATATCCTCAAGTTCTTTGGAGATCAATTACAAAACAAAGCTATATTTGTGAAATCTTATAGTGACCGAATGAAGAAAGTTTCTTTCAATCTCAAAAAACAAAGAGCACTTTTTCCGGCTAAATTAAATAAAAAATTAAAAATTGCGGAGGTTGATGCTGATTACGGACCCAAAGCCACCAGTTTGTCTAATAAATTGCCGCAATCTTTATGATGAGGACGAAGCAAACCTTATTAATTCTTTACAAAAAACGTCTGTGCAAATCGAAGAATTTAGAAAAAAGTAGCCTTACATGACATTATTCATGAAATTTGAATCAGCATTTATTCGATGCATAATTTCTTCACAGAATTTTAATCTTCTATCAATGTCGTCTTTATTTAATTCTTGCACCAAGTGTATTTTATAAGAATAAAATCTTTGACGCTTTAAAGACTGTGCAGATTTGGATATATCATGATTTGCTGCTAGCTGTGCAGAAGTCATAACATAAAATTCAATTCAACATAAAATTTACAGATTTTTTTGTTGTTGCGTAAGTTTGCTTTAATGAATCGCATACAGTTTTTTCATACTTTTTCTCTGATTTAATTTAACCCCCACTTGTGATACATCGTTAAAAACGTTTCCAAAATGCTATTCAGGTCTTTAAAAATGCTATTACCAAAAAAGTGACAGTTTCGAAACAATTATCAAATAACAAAATGTATCTTTTAGAATATTTAACGCAATTATTTTTGAGAATACTGGATGTAATGCTCTCGTACAATAGAATGAGTTCCGTTATCTCAATAACGAGAATAATATCAGCAGATAAAAGCAGATAAAAGTTTTTTGTAATTATGTTTTATCAAATTTGTTTGTTAGGGGCTTTTACTTATTTTTACAGGTATTTGCACATTACTATTCATTGTTACTTTGAAATGTAAAATTGTTAAATTTTATACGCACTTTTTGAAAAAGATTTATAAACATGGTATTTCCTGAACAGGTTAAAATAATTTATCTTTACGCAAATGAAAATGTGTGATTTACGTGCGGCAATTGGGTTCAATCCAAAGCATCTGGATAAAAATGTCAGCAATTTTAACGTTGGACTTATTGTGCAAAAATTTGAAGTCACTAGTTCTGTACAAATATCAAGTTAAAATCAACAAAAATTTTGAACAAAGAGGTGCAGATTAAAATTTTGGGTCAAGTTGCCATGTTCCAACGACGTTGCTTTGCAAAGTTGCAGAGTTAACGGGTCCCATGAATCGGTTTGCCAAATCTTAAAAGCACATACGTTTTTTCTTTTCAAAATGACGAATACAACTTTGAGAAACTATGATTGAAAAATTTGAACAATATCCTAATGTTTTAAAAAACATCTGTTTTTCTGATAATGAATGCAATTTTTTTTAAACGGGCTGGTCAACAAACAAAATTTTTGTTATTAGGAAAATAAAAATCTGCGTATTGTACGATAGGATCACACCTAATATCCTCATAAACTAAATGTTCAGGCTGACATCCTAGGAGATAAAATTGTTAGATCTTTGTTTCTGAATGGAAACCTTACAGTTGATATTTTTGCGAACTTGCTTGAAAACACAATAGAGCAGTTAAATGTTCAAACTTTGGAAGATCAAATACATGGCGAGCCGCTATGAAATCCAAATCTGCTTCACCTTCAACTGGACACGCCGTGCAAATTAGACAGTGGTTGGATTAACATTATCCAGGAAACTGGATTGGTCGTAAAGTAGCAACCGATTGAGTATCGCGATTGCCTGATTTGACAGCGCTAGATTTCTTTGTATGGGGCCACATCAGATCAATCGATTATAAGACGAACCCAGCAAATCTACAAGACTTATAGCAACGAGTTTTTGACGTTTGTCGTTTTATCATTCGTAAGACATTCCAAAAAGTGAGGCAAGAAGCTGGCTTTCCGACTATTTTTTTGTTCAGAAAAAAACGGTAAACGTTTTGAACAGTTCTTGTAATTACTTTCCCAAATAAGATTTTACAAACAATTTATTTTAAAGCGCTAATAGCATCTTCCGAAAATTTGTTATTTGCTAATTATTTCAAAACTGTCAAGTGAGACGTCCTTTTTTTGGTATTTCCGAATAGCATTTGTATAGACTTTTCAACTATGTATCATAAGTGGAAGGTTGTAATTTACATTTTTAAAGTTGTTGTAGCCGGTGGTTAAAGAGTTGATTGGGGTGTACCACTGACCATGTCAATTTGGTCCCCCTTCGTACTATCGAAACAAGTTTTTCTAATTTTTAATATTATTTTTTGTTGTAAATATATCCCAATCCAAAGTATTCAAATTGACCACACTGTATGCGTATAGCAGCGATTATCGATAACAGTCGGTAACAGTGATTAGGATTTGAATACTTTCTAATTTCAAATTTAAAAATACTGGATATTTGTATTGTTATTCTAATAGTACTATCAACCTTATATACTATATTATACAAATCCTATGTAATAGTACGGTTTCTTTATCCTCCTTATTTAAACTTTAAGTAACACTATTGGAATCTTCATTCAAGGAGGGGCATAAAAAAACTGCTCAGTTTTTCTTTGAGGCGACGTTTCGTGCACTAAATGTGCACTTCATCAGGCCACTGCAATTTATTAACGTAAGTACAACTATCTAATCTAATAAGTTAGTAGTAACTAAATTACAGATGGAAAATAATTACAAGAAAAGATTAGTCTATGAAATGATCTTTATCAACGTATACAAAAATAATATTAATTTTAATACGGACACTAATAATTTAAGTAGTATTTATAATAATTTAATTTTTAAAATTATGATAACAGGTTACCTTGAAATAAATGTTTGATTATACATATCATAGTGTTTGTTCTCCATGTTTAATTGTATTGTCATTTATTATTCATACTTATTTATTGTTTTCAATCACTGACTATTAATACTCACATTTTTGTCAATTAAGTTTAGGACGTGTTCATGTTTGTCAAACTTCGGAGTAATTGCTCAAATGTTCTACGTAAGTTCTTACGTTTACTGTTTTTTCTGTTTACATCTGTAATTTAGTTACTACTAACTTATTAGATTAGATAGTTGTTGTACTTACGTTAATAAATTGCAGTGGCCTGATGAAGTACACATTTAGTGCACGAAACGTCGGCTCAAAGAAAAACTGAGCAGTTTTTTATGCCTCTCCTTGAATGAAGATTCCAATAGTGTTACATAAATCCTATGTATTTTTGATTTCACAATGTAGTCATTGTGCAAAATAAAAAAAAATTGTATATCAAAAAGTGAATCTAAGAAAAAACTTCCGAAAATGAATTTTTGTAATTTACTAGTACAATATTGACTTAATCAAGTATGCATTACTTTCTACTTGTTTAGTTAAAAACTATAGAAAAGAAAAAACTTGCTTGTTTCAGTGTTCTTATGTATAAATAAATATATAGTTTTAAAAATATGTTTTCAATAATTGCAATGAGAAAAAGTTTAAAATATGTACATCGCTTTCTTTAATTATCTCGTTCAAACCTCGATTACTATATGAAACTGTATATAAAACAAAACATACGTTTGTGTACGTGTAGTTGCCTAAGAACTTGTATAAAAATTATTAGTGTGAAACTGCAAGCAGCTGCGTATAATAATTGAGTAAAATCTCAATGCTATTACAATACAATCAAAACTTCTAGTAATAGAGAGACATTAAAAACTGTTTGCTACAAATACGTATATTTCGTTAATTTTTCTAAACTTTTTATTTAGCGATTCATCATTTATGTAATACAAATGTTGACGTATTAAATCAACAGTAGTGCAAAACAACTTTTAGGAAATTATTGTCATTTATTTTTAGTCGTTTTCTTTTGGTTAACGTTGTTTCTAAAATAATTTTCTTTTATAAACTTACCGTATTTTCTGTAATATGAAAACAATATTCTACAAATTTTTAACCAATTGTTGAATTACATTTTTAAATTAGTATATAATTATATTCCTTTTAGTCAAATATCTTGTTTTAATACTCGCAGTTAAGTGGTACACCAAAATATTTTTCAAGTAAACTTTAGACGCAACTTTCTGGCGGAAATAACAATCACGTAGTTTCCGTTATTTAAAAACAGTAACTACTGTACTCCTAAACTTCTCAAACCCCGGAAAATATGCGAACTAATTTAAACGACATATTGTGTCAACCAATCTTGTTTCGCGATTTATTAATAGTTATTTAACGAATAAAATTGTTAATGAGAGCGATTAATAATCGCCGTGAACGAGTGTAATAAACAAACGCGTCAATATTGTCGAGATAATTTATTGCCGTTTAACAAACAAGTTAGTTTTACAGTTTTTCTATTTATCGTATATTAGTAAAACGGGCGAAGTATAAGGACATTAAAGTACAACCCATCCTTACATTTGTAAAGAGAAACACTAAAAGTCACAGTGATTAAGTGAAAATAAATAAGGTTGTTTATACAAAATGTTATATTCGCTTGAAACGCGCTTTCTATACCGTATTTTATTTAATCTTATAAGCGTCGGCTAGAATTGTACTTTACTATACTATTGACACTTAATAAATTTTCGATTGGAACGGTTTTCTTTAAATTTTAAACATATTTTTGATTTTTTATGAACATGTTATATTAAAATATTTTTAGGGTAAATGGTGTATTATTGTTTATTTTTTCCATTAATTCTTTAACTCAAAATGGGTTTATTTGTTTATTATATTATATTATTTTATTTTTTATTTTTATAAATGCTCAAAACCTTCTCATTATTATTATTATTATTATTATTATTGGGAAAGTTTTGAGAATTTAGAAAAATAAAAAATAAAATAATATGGTGTATTATTTATTTAGAATCATGAAGAGTGTCAAGTGCATGTTCGGCAATGACCGACTTAGTAGGTTGGAGTAAACGAAGACGTCTTACATGTTCTTTTAATATCGTATCTATAGTTCTACCGGTTTCGCCAATATATACCTTGCCACAGGTGCATGGGACTTGGTACACTCCACATGTATTGTAAGGTATTTTGTCTTTTATAGGATTCAACAAATTTTTAATTTCAGTTGTAGTATTATAAGAAAAATGATCTTTAAGTTATGCCTGAATAAATTCAAAAAACAAAACTTACCCTCTCTATAAAGTTTTTCAAATATGGCGCAAAATAATAAAATTAGTGTTTTTGATTTTTAGCTTTAAAATTGTTATTTGGGGAGGTATTTGACAACTGAAAAAACTTTTTTAACAGAACTTTTTTTGCTCTTTCAGATGATGGCAATAAATTTTTGTTATCGTTATTACTTTACTTTATTTTGATACCAACTTTTGTTTTTCATATGGTAGCCATTTTAAAGTTTTATGTCATAAGATAGAGAAAAAATCTTGATTTCAAAAACAGGTTCATAAAAAAGGCAAAAATAAGTTTAACATTTAAAGAAAACCGTTCTGAATGAAAATTTATTAATCAGTGTCAATAATAGCAATATCCGTAAACCACGAATACATTTCTAAATTAATAAATAACTTAAATTTATTTGCAATAAGTGTTCAAATTGACGACCTTGATTTTCTAGACACACTACACATCTTCTCCAAACATGTTCTGAAGCTCGTCTAATGTGAACCCTCTGACAATTTCTACATGCACTAATAATTTGCTCTATTAGCGGCTCAACAGTGTTCAAAGTTACAGTATACAATTGTACGGTTTCTTTGTCCTCCTTATTTAACTTTAATTAACAATATTGAACTCTTCGTTCAATGAGGGACATAAAAAACTACTCAGTTTTTCTTTATGGCGACGTTTCGTGCACTACATGTGCAGTTCTTCAAGCCACTGCAATTTATTAGAGTAAGTACACAACCAACTAATCAAATGATGCAACAGTAACTAATTACAGATGTAAATAGAACAACACTTAACGTAAGAACTTCCGTAGAATATTTGAGCAATTACTCCGAAGTTTCACAAACCTGAACACGTCCTAAACGTAATTAACAAAAATGGGATTCTTAACAGTCAACAATTAAAATCAATAAATAAGTATAAATAATAAATGACAATTACAATTAAACACTATGATATGTATAAACAAACATTTATTCCAAGGTAACCTGTTATCAAAATAGAATTTAAAATGAAAATAACCGCGAAAAACACCTAACAATTTTTCGTAATTTTAGAAATTAAATTATTATAAATACTACTTAAATTATTAGTATCCGTATTAAAATTAATATTATTTTTGTATACGTTGATAAAAATCATTTCAGAAACTAATCTTCTCTTGTAATAATTCTCCATATCTAAAATACTAGGATTGTTAAAATCGAAATTATGTCCTGTGTCGATGTGATGTACAGATAACGCTGTTTCACTTTTTTTAGTTTTACAGTCGTATTTATGGTTGTTAATACGATTTCTGACTTTTTGTTTTGTTTGTCCAATGTAGCAGCCTTGACAACCCATACAGTCTAATTTATACACTACATTGTGTTTTTCCGTTATGTTAATTTTATCTTTCGTTCTGCTATCAAACATGTTGTAAATAATATTAGTGTTATACATTATTATTTTTATGTTATCTGTTTTTCAAATCGGAATTAATCTTTTTGTTAGGTTTGGGACATTTATGATTTTCGTGTACATAATATTATTAGTGTTAGAGTTAGCTTTAAGATTAGTCGTAAAACACAACAACAAATTTTCAACAGTTTTTATTAAAATTTTATACTTATTTTTGATTTTTTTATGAACAGGATTGATGAAATCAGGATTTTTTTCTCTATTTTATGGCATAAAACTTTAAAATGGCTACCATATGAAAAACAAAAGTTGGTTTCGATATAAAGTAAAGAGTAAGAGTAACAAAAATTTATTGCCATCATCATCTGAAAGAGCAGAAAAAGTTCTTTTTAAGAAAGTTTTTTCAGTTTATAAATACCTCCCCAAATAACAATTTTAAAGCTAAAAGTCAAAAACACCAATTTTATTATTTTTCGCCATATTTCAGAAACTTTATAGAGGGGGTAAATTTTGTTTGTTGAATTTATTTAGGCATAACTCAATGATCATTTTTGTCCATTTAACCAAATCTCTATCTCTGATAATAAACGAGATCCCTGTACTTAACACGAAATTTAATACAGCCTGTATATATACTGGTTAATACTAATATAAAATTTTTATTTTTGTGTTACCTTTTGTAAAATTGCATTCTCCTTTTGAAAAAAAAATTACCAAAAATATAATGTTGGTACTATATTTATTACTAAATCTGTCAAATTTGATATTAACGTTAACATTGTTTTTCAAATGACTTTTTTGCCGGTCGCATACTCTTTTTAATATAATAATTGACTTTTAACACTTAGTTTTATGTGGATTTTTAGTTTTCCTTTTGCCACCCTAAAACTTTTTTTGCCTATTACGTAACTACACTAACAAACGAATATTGACGTTTGCACAAAAAAAATACATTTATTTGTTAATGTAATAACGAAGGTTTCCACGGTCGGAGTCTATACTAACATAATAATGTCTTCCGAGTTTGGACCGTGCCTACTTTCGTAAAAACTGAAACAAGCAACCAAAATCTAACTAAGAACTTCTCAAAAGTTAGGTAATCAACTTGTGAACCAAGCCAGATTCTAAACTCTGAAAAAGTAAGAAAGAAAACGATAACTTAAAAAAGCAAACAAAAATCTAACAAAGAACCACTACAGAGTTAGGAAATCAACTTGTGAACCAAGACAGATTCTAAACTCTGCAGAAGTGACTTAGGAAGAAATAGTCTATATAAAGAACAAGGATCCTCCCGGATGGTTAAGCTCGACTCTGATTGGGTTACGGTTGACAAGGGGCGTGTTTTCGATAAATAACTAATGACCGGGAACCAAAAAAGGGATAGCTCGAAACCATGATCGCGATTGAAGTTAGTGGGGTGTTTGATGATTTCTATGATCTTTCAGAATTTCCTGTTGAAAAAGAATGGAGATTTGGCATTCACCGAAACATTATCAAAATCTATCTTGTGACCTGTAGTAAAATGATGTTCAGCAACCGCAGACTTGGAAATATACCTTTTTCTTATACAACGATCATGTTCTGAAATGCGAGTAATGACGGAACGACCGGTTTCACCAATGTAGACTTAACCATATGAACAAAGAATTTGGTATACACATTGAGATAAAAGTGTAGGAAATTTGTCCTTGGGAGAAGGAAGAATCTTAGAGATTTTGCCTGTCGAGTTGAATATGGGTTTAATACCATTCTTACGAAGGATTTTCTCTATTTGATCTGGTAACCTTGTGATTGTAGGGTAAAGGGAAGTAAAAATGTCCTTAGGTAATCGAGTACGTGGATGTAGATGACGATTGTTCATGCATTGTTCACTAAGGTTCTAGTAAGATGACGGAGTTCCGAGTCTAAATTCTCAAGATCGCACTTTACGAAATCTGTATTAACGCCGAATATTACCAAACAAAAAACAGTAAAAACTAAGTTCTACTTCTTCTTTAGGATCTCAAAGAGAGACTAGGACCAAGCCTAAAAAGTCTGGGTTTACGACGCAGTCTAAGCCGAAAGTCGCTTATAATCGTAACCAAGAATACCGCAAATGCTTAAGATTTTATATCTATCTTTGTCTATTTGTTATTTATACTGTATATAGTATTCAAATATATATATAAAAATATTTTTCGAAGTAATTTTATTATTAATTGACTTGATTTTCTTATTTATTGACAGTATTCATTTTGCAAATGTTAATTTTTAACATCTATCATGTAAATATAAAAATTAATTGGAAAAAAATAGTAAATACGATTTTAAACCCAATTTCAAATAATGCATAGGTTTTTTTTATCTCTCAACCACCAGAGAGTGCCTTTAAAATTTTCACCTCTTTAAAACACAATCTTTATTTATTATGCCTTCATAAATGATGTTATTTTGTTTTATATTTTTGTTTAGATTTCAATTTTCTAGTTTGTTTTGTGCATGTAAAATTCTTGCACATTTATTAATATTGTAAAATTAATTCTGACAAATAAGCAACTGATTAAACGTCACATTGTTTATTTTTATAGAATACTAGATACCTATACTTGTAAATTTGCTCATTTTTAGTTTTTACATTATATAGTAAAGTAAAAAATAATAAATTTTGTATGCACCATTGGTGTTACTGGATGATTACGCTCATTGTACAACATATATCTTTCAGGTCTGAGGCTTTCGGACTAGATATTTATTTATTTATTTTGTTGTTTATTTTTGCTTTTCAAGTTTTTTCTTCTTTGCGTTCAAATTTGTTCAATTTACCTTTACAACAATCGCTAAGTATTTTTAGATTAAAATTGTTTCTATTTAATTTACAACACAACATAGTTTATTTATTGTATTTAGTACAAAACCAGTAATCACGATTATGAAGTTTCTGTTGATGTAACAGGAAAATCCTTGCTTTTGTTACAAGGATTTTCTTGTAACTTAATTGCTGGAAACTAACTCAATTAAATCGGCAAGCGGATCGTAGTTCTTCATGTGCTAATTATAACGTAAAATTAAAAAAGCGCCAAAACGCTTAGAAACTGTAATGGTAAACAGCATTTAAATTTATCCAAGACTGAAAGATAACAAAGTACAATACACAAGTTGTAACAGGAATATATTTTTGTTTTATTACAGAGAGGTTAGAAAAGAGAAACGAAGTAGATTTACATAAATGCGATCAATTGCTATTATGTAGGTATATATCACAGAAAATAACTGTTGATTTTAAAGTTTCTTTCGGTTGGGCCATCAAGTTAAACTTGTGGGCCTAACTTTTACATTCCAAACGAACAAATTTACATAGGTAAATATAATACGAATATGCAATATTTCGATAACTTAAGCGCATCTTTTTATATTATATTACACACAAAAAAAGTTTGACAATTATTTGTAACAACAACTTATGAGAAAACACCAGATGCGCCAAGTTTCCCCCAGATTAATATTGATATTTTGGTAAGTGGGCCTTCTAATACGGTAATAATTGTAGTAATTAATCGAAGGTTTTGATATCCTTAATCAACGTAGGTGCAAAACCCATTTCACTACATAATAGATTGTGACGTCATCATAAAAATTTTCCCAATACCAATTAACAGGTGATAATAGCTTTGCATTAATGGAATGCGTGTGGGTATTCAAAATGGCTAATGACAATTACGAAAAAATCAAATTAAATCACAAAAATAGAATCTTTTCTTATTTCAGAAAAAGTATCACATAAGCAGCAAAAGTACTACACTCATGTATAACGTGGGTGCGTGTAAATATTTAAAGATAAAACCCTTGACATGCGTGTATGTTAGATTATTACCGTACCACAGGCAACGAAAAAACATAAATTTAGGCATACAGCAAAAACCGACTCTAAAATCCAAAATCAACTTAAATACAATAACACCTAACCCAAGAAGAAACGTAGATGAAAGATGTTTTCCCAGTTTGCTAAGTATCACCATTTAAACGTGTCCAAAAGTCGCATGAAGCGAAAGATAAATAAAAAAACTAAAAAACTCCAACCAAAAGAAATTAAGTATCAAAAAAGGTACTCGTTAAAAGTCGACATTAGTCGTTACGTTATAAAAGCAAGAAAGCTAAGCAGTCCCATAAATATTACGGAAGGACAATCCTAAGCAAACCAAGATAGAAAAGTATAGAAAAAAAATAAGTTTAGATTCCGGTCAAAGACAACGCTTTAAAATCCCATTATACCCCAACCTGCAATACAAATCCTACCCTTATTACAAATCCCAGGAAACCCAACAGGAAAAAACTATAGTACTACAGGAAGACGGGAAAGGATCAATACTCGAACCCTCGTAATAAGATCTAAAAGCGCGTCGTTAAGCTGCCTAACGTTAGTTCACAAAAACCTACGTTACCAAAACCAGGACTCTCTATATGATAGTCTTTTGCTCACCCAGGATGGAATCTAATCTATGACCAGATAGAACTAAACCCAGAAAATTTCTCCATTCTTTAATAGATAAAAATAGAAAGAAAAGAAACATCTAAAAATTTTTACCCTAAACTAAAAATTGAATGGACTGCAGTTCGCAATTGCTCGACTGTGGCCGGAAGCAGTGTTTTCGGTTCAACCACAACATCCTACGCAGCGGTTAAGAAAAATTGTTTACCCCCGCGAAAGTGCAGCAAGTCAGCCGTTACGGTCCCTGAAAGATATTATGTCTGGTCCAGAGCTTGAAACTACCGGGTCAAAGACAATCAACCTTCCCGGACGCGTAACCGTCAGGATCCTACAACAGGCGTTTCCCAATTCGTAGTGACAGATCGAAAAAAGAGAAAGAAAAACTGGAAGATAGAGAGAAAAGAGAGTATAACTACATCTCCCTAAGTAGCCAAAATTCAAATGATCTGCCTTACTGCCTAAAATGTATAAAAAAAATAGCTTTCGATGATCCACAATACGATGTAAGAATAATTGTAGCATCAGATATTTTACACAATGTTGCTATAAACCAATGAGAAGCATTTGAGAAACAGTTTACTCAAGACAGTGTGGTACTTAACCCACCCATTTGACAAATAAAACCGATGATTCAATTGTAATACAAATGTTTTATCTTTAAAACTATCTATTAAATAGTTCTTTTATTTCTAGCAGTAAGTGAATGGCTATAGGAAACGTTGAAAGCTGATTTTATACCCGCGTAATTCAAATAATTTTTGAATAAACCGCGAGCTAAAATCACAACGTATAATTATTGTAAAGTAACAATGTCAATGCAAATGTAAAAATGCCAGCAGAGTGAACCACTGGTATATTAAGTATTAGGATAAGTGAAATACGAAGACAGAGCCATATCATAGTATAAATTTACTATGCATGAATAATAGTAAGTGAATGATTATCGAGATGAAGAGCCCCAAAAGAGCGAAACGGCCGTCTAGTGGTTCACTCTGGTGGCATTTTTACATTTGCATTGACATTGTTACTTTACAATGTTTCTACGTTGTGATTTTAGCCCGCGGTTTATTCAAAACTTGTTTGAATTACGCGGGTATAAAAATCAGCTTTCAACGTTTCCATCTCTATAGCCATTCACTTACTGCTAGAAATAAAATAACTATTTAATAGATAGTTTCAAAAATAACAAATTTGTATTACAATTGAATTATCGGTTTAAATTTGTCAAATACACTTGTAAAATTATACTATGAGATGGCGCTGCCATCGTATTTCACCCATGATCACTGCTTTTACTTTTATTTTTCTTTCTTTCTTCCTACCTTGTCGATTTTTTTCTTTATTTTTTTGTAGTTTTGTAATTCATAGAAAGTTTAAGAACAACAGATTTTTCTTTAGTAATTTAGTAATAAACAGAATTACTAAATGTTTTCCATTAATTACAAAATATATATGTTTTTTAACAGCTTATTTAAATAATTTATTTTTCTGTAGTGTTTGTGGCTAGGTGCCAGCACTCGGTGTCGGCGTTAATTGTGGAAAAAACGCAATGCACGAATCTGTGCAACGCGCCCTTATTTCTTGTGCAGCATCAAGTGATTTTTGTCGAACCCAAACATACTACATTTCTTATCATTTAGGTTTAATTTTAGCTTTCGTTTGTTCCTGAAATTATTTCTTAATCGCTTCACACAAGTCATTCTACGTAGTGTTGCATCGATAGAATGTTTAAGTAAGCGTAAGCCCTAATTGATTTCTTGATAATTTTTTTTTTTTGATAACGTAATTGGTATCCGAAGTAAACATCTAATGCGTAGAGTAATTTTACGATTCAAAAAATTGCTATCCACGAGCATGACAGACAAGGAAATGGGACCTCATAGGTAGTTCTAATGTCGCTAAAGCAATAGTCTATAACACGAAGTTAATAAACGTGGTGCATAGAATTTCAGAAAATTATTTTTATAAGCACAACCAAAATCGAATCTTACCTTGGCAAAGTTTTTCCAAAGTTATAATTATGTCCACAACACGCCATTTAATGAGTGATGGCTCCGAACAATTATGAAGAAAACATGTCAGGTACAGAGCACAAGGTTACTAGTATAATAGTTTTACGTTAAAATGAAATGGAATTAATGTACCGCAATGTGGGATTATACTCATTGAATACCATTCATTTTGTCAGTTAAACAATAGTAATTTACGTAACAAACGTCGAAAGTACATTATAGCATAACGAACGTTAATGCGACGAGAGACTACACGCCCGAGCGTTGCACGTGAGTCAGTTATGCTATGAAACTTTTGACAAAAGTAACGTACATTATTTTTTGTGTTGTGTTTTGTAAAATTATATTCTTTTTTGGAAAAATTTAATAAAAGCACCAGAAGTATAATGTTGGTACTACATTTATTACTAAATAAGTCAAATTTGACATTAACTATAACACCGTTTTTTTACAATTTTAACTGAGTTTCAAGATTTTTTAAATGACTTTTCGACTTGTCAAATTTTTGTTCTAATATAATAATTGACTTTAAACAGTTAGTTTTACGTAGATTTCTAGTTTTCATTTTTCCATCTTAGAGGTTTTTTCGCCCATTACGTAACTACACTAACAAACGATTATTGACGTTTACGATGTTGGCAGCGCAAAAAAAATTTCAAATCGCATTAGATTTGATGACATAAACGTTTTATAATAGAGAGAAAAATTTAAATACTTTGCGGTTATTTGTTTAATTAATTATAATACTTGAGTTAAAGGCACCTACATAGATAAAGAAAATACATAAAGTAATTAAGATTTACGTAAAGATTTAATGTTAAATAGTATAAGTTGTTAATTATCTGTTGATGATTAGATATTTGATAAAATTTTTTTGGTCATTTATCTACTTTTACCTTGAACGCTAAAATTTATTATCAAGAACATATAATAGATAAAAAACACATTATATTATTAATATAAAACAATCCTATTGATGTTTTTACAGTAAATTTATAGCCTTTCGTTAATTTGTGGCAACGAGTAGCTGACTTTAGTTCACAGTAATTTACACAGCATCTTGCAAAACAATTTTTTCTTGGCTAACACTGGAAATATTTAAACATACATATATTGTTTTCTTTGAAGATCCTATAAGGTTTATTTCTAGCACATACTTTCCAATTTTGTTGGTTTCTTTGCGATTCGCCAAAGGAAGATGTCTGGATCTTGTCAAATTGATTGGACGTTACTGGTGTTGTTGTATTACTCAATTTTTACTCAACTTTTTTGTCAGCTTTGCACTAAAACACACTTTGACCGAGATTTAATTTTTACGTATTTTTATAAATGGGGGAACGCATTTCTCATGAGGTTCCAATTAAAAAGTGACCTTTATTACTATTAATTAAAATATTATTAATTGGCTTTTCGTAAAACATTTTGTTCACGTCCTATGAAAATAAAGCATATTTTACGTCACAGCAATGTATTTAAGTACTTTAAAAAGGCACAGTTGCTATTGTAACGAATTTATTATTAAAACTAATTTATTTAAACGACTAAAAATATGTTTTACTGATACTAGAAATATGTACACTTGTAAATTAACCGAACTAATGAAATCTAATAATATTTAATAAAAACACTTACACTAATTAAGATAAGATAAAGTCCGCGGATAGCTTCACACTTGTTTACACTAAAATCACGTACAAGATTATTCTCTGTATATTTATGTACACACACGTGCTAACGACTTATTTATTTCAACTTGAATAATCTTCTTAACACTGCTGTATTCGCATTACGGCAATAACTGACCTACGATTTGTTTCTTCGGTATTTATACACATTTGGAAATTCTTCTCGAGTGTTCCCTATCTTTCGGTATATCTCCTAGAAGATGGATAACAACTTCCAGAAAGCTTTTGAATTTGCAGATAACTTCTCGAACGTTTTACTATTGAGCGCTTAGCCGTATCTCTTCGCACCCAGGTGTAAACAAGTATAATTTTGTTAAAATTTTTCGTTCATGGCTTGTATTCATTTCAATTGTACCACATTAAAACTAATTTTTTTCTGTGTGTGATGTAACCTGTCTGCCTATAAAAAAAAAGCCGCAAATAGGAGTTGCCCATTGTTAAAGATGCTAGGTAATTAAAATAAAGTGACTGAGAAAAGAACTGTTCAATTTAAATACCTACTCCAAAAAATATTAAATAGATAAAATAATATCAAAAATTAATATGAATAATAATATTTTGGTTACTTACGTCAAAGGAAATTTATTATTAATGGTAAAGTAGTTTATCCTCCTGTTTGTTAGGTTGTAATTAGAGCTAGATCTTGTCTTCCTTAGGAGGGACGTCCTCCTAAGGAAGACGAAATTTATTATGTAGGCCGTGTTTAAGCAAATGTGTGACTTTATTAATGTTTTTAGTGTAGTCATGAGTTACAAATTAATTATAGTAAATTCATTATAGTTATTAAGAGATACAAAATAATTAACTATTCATACAAAAAAACATTAGTGTTAGATAAAAAAATCTATTAATTAATTAAAAAATTATAAAAACTCATATTACGTTTTTTTTCTCGCTTATTCAAAGTCAGATTCCTCGCTGCTTTCATTTTCATCGCTGCTATCACTTTCGTCGTTACAAATATCTGAATCTCCTTCCTTATCAAAAGATTTGTCCTGAGAATTACATAATATGACACTCTCAACCTTTGCAGGCGTCGCATCTCCTTCAAACCATGTTGGTTTGAGAGAAACATCCGATAACATTCAGCCGTTATTCTCTGCACTAAACTTGGTACAATTAGCCTCAGTAGCATTTAACCAAATAGAATTCACATAAATCGTCCGTGATATTTTTCCTTTAAAGATTTCCAGCATGGTAGAATATGAGTGGAATCTAAGCCTTTAATATTTTTCATAAACTTTTCATTATTTTTTTTGGTACCGTACATTTTATAAACATGATAAATCTTGCTTCATCTACATTTCGACAGTTGGTGATCCCATACATACGGCACGTGAACTCTTCGACAATTTCAATTTTATCGTCGTCGAAAATGTGATGTGGGTAAATTAATGACGCAAAAACTTCTTAGATTTTAGGAGATTTAACAAATATGTTAAAGGGACGAACGCAGCTGTGTAGTCGCTACGCGGGAATGCATGAAATGCTGGAAGCGCAAGACATAAAGTTGGGCCTAATTTTTTGGATAATTCCGTGCAATTATATATACAAACTTCATCTTTATTATTCCCTTTTTTTGATGTACTGTTGGCTAACAAAATTTTTAAAATTGGAAATCTGTGCATATTCCCTAATAAAATAATAAATATGTCAGTGTCTGACGCTTTTACCAAAATTGTAAAATTCTCAGGAACTTTACTGATATGATAAACAATCCTTGTGTTAGCTTCCTCATGTTGGCATGCTAATTCAATTTCTTCTTTTTTAACAACTAAGTTTCCAATAGAGCTAAACGAAAAACATTTCTCTCCAACAGTAATAACAAATTTTTTACGTCCTAATACTGAAGCAAATGTATCATTCTTAACAATTAGAATGGTAAGCAACCGATTAATTGCTGTTAAGTTTCGCCAGCAACTTCGAATCGTTTGAGTTTTCGGCCATTGTTCTTAATGCGTTGACGGTTGCTTCGGATCGTGGAAATGAAACGTAAGTTCGTTTTTTTACCAATTTTTTTCTATATTATTACAAATGAAATATAATAAAAAATCTTGCTGAGGTGTCAAGGAAGGTGGAAGCTTTATCTTTTCTTGAGGTCAGCAGAATTTTGATATTTCCTTTTTTAGAGTTTGTCATATTTTTATTTTCTTGTGTCTCTTGATCTCTTCAGTAAAAAGCGTTGTTACTGCAACATCTATCACTTTTCTAAAAATTTCAAAGTACGAAATTTAAATGATGTTTTATAGAGAGATAAAAACATGTCGGAGAAGTCAACTCTCTTTACAATCGGAAGACATGGAACCCAAACTTTCTATTTTTCCTCTCTGCTGTACCATGTTATTTTGGACTGTAAGAGACACAAAAAGTAGCCAATGTAACACATTTCGTGTCAGTCCATTTCACAATAGTTAATCCAGCCGCGTTGTCGACTCTGTAATCAAAAGTTTTCTTTTCTTTCTTCAGAAGTTTTTTATCTTCTTTTAAAGTACATCTTCTAAACCGGTTACTTTTAATGGTGCCCAAGCTAACCAAATATTACGAAAGACTCATTGGTGAATTAAATTGACCTGCATAAGTAGACTACAACTTTGGCGTAAAGACCTAATGCGTCCTTTGTTTCAGTAATTTATCAAACGTATTAGAACCGGAGTAAACAAAAAAATAGTAGACGATTCTAGATACGCCGGCTAGTACAAACATCTTGAAACCTCACTTCTTTTTGTACGCAATCATCATTTCGTTGACAGAGAATAAAGTCTCTTTCTCAACATCAGAGCATTTCTGTTTCAAACGCTCAGCGATGGAATGTATTTTGAATAATTTATCACCGTTTGGATACATAATGTTGTCCCGAAAATGTATGAACTTTGCAAATAACTCAATCATCAAAAAAAGTTTAAACGTATGTCAATAGTGAGTATTCCCCATGTAGTGCACCGAAAATACATTATTCAAAGTACGGTACCTGTTGGAAGTCACATTTTAACCATTTGTAGTTGTTTCTTGAGTTAGTTTTAGTGTTCTTGCTTTTAGTTTTCTTAGAATGTTGTGCGACTATAGCTAAATGTACATCATCTGATTCTCAATTGTAGCAATGGTTAAGACCATTAGTAATTTATGTTTAGACGTAAATGCCAGTTGATTCATATCATTGTAACCAGCACCGAACACATTTTCGTGGTCTGAATACGATCCAACATCTGACACTGTGGGATCATCAGATAGCAGAACAGCAATAAATTGTTGATATTCTTTCTCTCTTCTATAAAAGGTGAAAACTGAAATAACTAGCAAACAAAACAAAATCATTTTTGAATCAATCAATATCTTTTACTTTTTTTTTATTTTTAGATATAAACTATTTGAATTCATTTTCATCTAATAAACAAAGTTTTAAGATAAAATAAAATATGTTTTTGTATTTTTTTAGGTAATTGCACATGTGAAGTTAAAACTTAACAAATGGCAATCGCCGGTAAAAATAAATTAATTTGACTTTGTAGCATAAGAACGGCACAGTACGAGTTATACTTAGTATTACTAAAAAGGCATTTTAATACAATAATTGATTTAGATCAAAATATTGCAACTTTCATGTATTTTGTAGGTTACAAATCTGTAATTTGACCTAATGAAAGATCATGACTGTTTAATAAATGATTTAAAATTAATGTACTGCGGTCCGATCCAATGCACTTTTTAAGTCTAACACTAAGATTGAAAAAGATAGTTATACTACTACTTTTATTACAAAATAAAATAAAAAATAATTTAATATTTAAACTGTACTTATGGTTATGAACAATTATAACAAATAATAATACGACTCTTTCACCTAAAAGCAGTTTATGTTTAATTAACAGTTGATTTAATTTAAGTTGAATTAAATTAATAGAACGTCGTTTATGTTATCGCTGGCATTATAAATAATTTACGTTACAGAGAATAACATATATTATTTTAATTTGCTACTTGGACAAGTATGAGTCATAAGACACGTTGTAGTTACGACTATATATATATATCACTATAAGTGTAGATTTTAATAACGCACTTAAAACCACTGAATATGTACTTATATATATTTATTTAACATCGACAGGTTTTTCTTTAACACTCGCTAAAGTTGAATTCTTGACTTTGTTTTTTATACTTTTGCTTTATCCTTGACTAGAATTTGTTTAATCTTTTCGAAGATTCTCAAAGCTTATGGTGCTGCTATGGGTTCTCCTCTATCACCTGTTGTAGCTAACATTTTTATGGAATCCTTTAAAACGGTTGCTTTGGAATCATCAATAATAAAACCTAAAGTGTGGTTTAGGTATGTTGATGACACGTTTATTGTTTGGTTTCATGGTCATCTTGAACTGTCTAAGATTCTTGATCATCTTAACAATCAACACTTAGATATCAAATTTACTATGGAAATCAAAAGTAATGGTTCTCTTCCATTTCTTGACGTTCTTGTGCCATTCTGTCTATCGCAAACCCACCCATACGGACAGATACCTTCATGCTTCGTCTCTTCATCATCCTGAACAGAAACGTTCTGTTGTTGAATCTTTGGTTCATCGTGCCTTTTCTATTTGCCAACCTGAGAACTTAGACTCGGAACTCCGTCATCTTACTACAACCTTAGTGAACAATGGTTATGTAAAGCGAGATATTCATAGAGTTATTAATCGTCGTCTACATCCACGTACTCGATTACCTAAGGACATTTCTACTCCCGAATCCAACCCGAAATTGGTCTTTTTACCCTACATTCACAAGGTTACAGATCAAAAAGGAAAACTTTTCCGTAAGAATGGTATTAAACCCATACTGAACTCAACAGGCAAAATCTCTCAGATTCTTCCTTCTCCCAAAAACAAATTTCCTACACTTGCATTTCAAGGTGTATACCAAATTTCTTGTTCATGTGGTTTAGTCTACATTGGTGAAACCGGTCGTTCCGTCATTACTCGCATTTTAAAACATGATTGTTGTATAAGAAAAAAGTATATTTTCAAGTTTGCGGTTGCTGAACATCATTTTACTATAGGTCACAAGATAGATTTTGATAATGTTTCGTTGATTGCCAAATCTCCATTCTTTTTCAACAGGAAATTTCGGAAAAGCATAGAAATCATCAAACACCCCAATCACTTTAATCGCGATCATGGTTTCGAGCTATCCCTTCTTTCGTTTCCGGTCATTAGTCATTTATCGAGAACACGCCTCCTAGCAACCGTAACCCAATCAGGGTCGAGCTTAACTATCCGTAAAGACCCTTTTCCTTTAAATACAAAGACTGTTTCTTCTTAAGTCACTTCTACGGAGTTTAGAATCTGGCTTGGTTCACAAGTTGATTACCTAACTCGGTAGTGGTTCTTTGTTAGATTTTCGTTTTATTTTTTAAGTTATCGTTTTCTTTCTTACCTTTTCAGAGTTTAGATTATGGTATAATCATTATAATCTAATAAAATTTGTTTAGAAATAATATTATTTAGCTCAAATCATAAGTTTATTAAATATATTTAATAATTAAAAGTATTTATATGATTATTAAATGTACTAACTCTGTTTTATACTAACTTTTTATATATACAGCGCATTACTAGTTATATTTTCTGGGTTTTAATGACACCCATATCCCGTCATCAGGAATTGAATTAAAATTTGCTTTACTTAGTTTTATAGGAATTTGAGTTTTCTCATTTGGTATAATTTCAAAATGTTGCAACAGTTCCACAAGAATCAACTTTATTTCCAATAAACCAAATCGAGAACCTGTTAGTAACCAGATAAAAACTGAAAAATTTGATTAATATAGCCTTACCAATGCAGTTTCTAGGTCCACTTCCAAAAGGCAGATATGTAAAAGAAATAATTTTATCTTGGTTTTCACTATTAAATCTTTCTGGGTCAAATTTTTCTGGATTTGGAAAGTATTGTTCGTCGTTTTGAAGAGCACAAGCTGGAATCCAGACTGAAGAACCTTCTTCTAAATGCAATGGTTTTTCAAATGGTAAAACAGGATCTATTGTGTAAGATTTTCTACATTTTCTATCAAGAATTGGTGTCGGAACATGTAGTCGAAGTGATTCTAAAAATATAATAAGATAGTGTAATTGGTAAACAACTACAGGGATCTTAAGTACCTGAAACTACACAATCTAAATATTTCATTGCGGATAAAACATCGTACGTAATTTTTTTATCTGTTACTGCCTCGCTTATTTCTTCAAACAGTTTTTGTTGAATGTCTGAATGAACAGCTAATTCATAAATAGCATAAGACATTGCAGTTGAAACAGTTTCAAATCCAGCATTAAAAAATATTAGAGCTTGAGCCGTCATTGATTCATCGCTCAATTCAACTGATTGTTTTTTCATTTTATTGTCGTCAAGAGTTGCTTGATTTTTTTGTGCCTCCATCATTAGATGTATCATGTCTGGACGAATTATATTGTTATTTTTTCGATAATCCAGTGTTTCTTTGATAATTTTTCTAAAAAATGAGCTAACTTTGTCGTTGTATATTTTAACGCCAAATAACTGTTAAAAAAAGTAATTTATTCAAACCTCAAATGAAAATAATTTATCACCTTTGTTAAAAAGGGGCTAATTCCATAACCAAAAAATTTAAGTATTTTAAATCCTGAAACATCTGTTGCTTCTTTTCCCATCAGATAAAACTCATTCTCTGGGTTTTCTAACGAATCACAGTTGATGCCAAACGCACAAGTACCAATAATATCATTTGCAAACCTAGTTACAACATCTTTAACGTCGATAGAGACAGTTTTGTTTTGTTTTTTAAAGTGATGAATAAACTGATTTGAACATTCTTGCATTAACGAGAACAACACTTTCATTTTGCTACCAGTAAATGCAGGACTAAGCGTCGTTCTCATTGAGTGCCACCCGTCTTTAACTAAACGTATTTTATATTTAGAAACTTATACCACGATTATGAAGTTACGTACCCGACATTTGGAAAATGTTTTTTCCCCAAAGAGAGTCAACGTTTGGCGGTAAAAACGTTCTATGATCGGGAAAAAAATCAAAATCTTTTACCATTATTTGTTTTATCAGTTCTAAATCCCGTATCAACAAAACTGGTTCATTAAACTGGTAAATGCCTACATACCTATACATATTTGTTCACAAAGTAAAACACTAATATTCTCGTAATACTCACCGATGATCCGAAAATTTTTTGTAAATGTCAATGATAACGTCTGGAAATGATTTCGTTCTAAAAATGTTTGATGCAAAGTTTCCTAGAATAAAAACTGGTTTTTTATAAGCAACACCTTTTTCATCCCAATATTTATACACATGTTTTAGTTTAAAATAGCATAGTGTTGCAAGCGAAATTACTATTACGACTAGTAGCCACATGTTTGCGCTTTAAAGGCAAATAAGCAACTAAACATAAGCGCAAAACGTTTTATGGATAAGATATTTAATAGATTGTCTAGGTATCTAATGTAAACATAAATTCCTGATAATTACTTGTTGGATTTGTAAAAAACATTAAATTATAATTATTAAAATTAAATTAAACGTTTTGTGTTTTTTAGAGGCGTACTAATACTTTTAGACGGTTATCTTTCTAATACCATATAACAGTAATTGTTGCTAGTTTATTTTTAATTTCAAATATAAAAACTGGTGTAGTTACCACACGACTTTCCAATAAGGAATGTCTACGTATTTTTTATTTTCAAAGTGAATCTAAGTCAAAAGAATATAGAGAATTCAGAAAACTTAGGTTTATAATTTTATTTGCTTAAAAGAAATAATAGTAACAATACGAAGTATTACACATTAGATAATTTTCATTTAAACATTTTTTTATCTTACCCACTTTGAACACTTTGTACACGTTCGTATTGACTTCCGAGCATGCTATAATTTTTTTGAAATTTTTCTTATCGATTTCATTAAAATATAAAATGAAGTTATGTTGTCATATCGACTAATCCCTATATTTGTGCGCTTCGATATTGCTTTTCCTTTTAGTAAATCAGTAAAAATTGTTATTTTTAACGTATCTTGCTTTTCCTTCAAAGTATGGAATTTTTTTCTAAAAAAAATGTTGCAGGCAAGATTCGAACCTACATTTTATTCGGAATTTATTTTAAATTATCTCTATAAAAAACTGTAAAAATAATTCAAATAATTTACATACTTACAAAATTATATAAAAAAAGCTGTTAAATATAGCGGATACACCCACTTCTCCATACCAAATTTCAAGTTACTAGGACTTTTGTTTCAAGAGTTATCGTGGGTACAACGTTACACACACACAGACACACACGTACACACACAGACACCCATTTTTTCTGTCAAAAATACATTTTTTGATGTAGGAGACCTTGAAACGTAAAATTCTGCAAAAAACTGCGATCGCTATACTTTTCTTACAGGAAAGTAAAAATCAATACCCAATCAAGACAAAGATTTCCCAAGGACGTTTTTGGGACATAATGTTGCGGATCACTGGATGTCTTAAATGCATCGTATTTTGGTCCCGAATAACACGTTTGGTGAAGCATAATTAACTGATTTAATCAGTGATACTTTCTAAAAGAGATACAACTTTTTGAAAAACAATTAGTACAAAAGACAGAATGCTGTTGTTACGTGCAGAGCGTAATTAAATTGCATTTAAAAAGCACCTGAGGTCAACGTTCGAAAAATTCTACGAGATTGTTTAGAAACTTACCCGTCAAATTTACCGGTTCCAGTTATCCAGATAAACCCTAGAAAAAACACTGCTGCCAAAAAGATTTGCGTTGATTAATTACCGGAAAACACAGGTATAAAAACCATATTTTTAATTTGTGTTTTAGATTAAAACAACGTTGAGTCATACACAAGCCAATAGAGAACGCTTTCGGCGGATTCGACGAAGGAGATATATATACAAAGCCGCATGGTTTTAATTTAAGTTTCATTTCCTGAATTATGTTATTTTATGTTATATTATGTTAGTTTGAATTCTAATTATTTCATTAATTTTTGTGTTGTTTAATGTAAATACGTTTAATTATTTTATTATACATCTCAATTGTGTATTGAACACACATTTCTTCACTTAGCTACCTAGAGTGTTGTGAAAACAATTACCCCACAACGCCAGGACCGGTTACAAATTATTGTGTCTCAAACTAAATTAAGAATCGATTTAAATTTGTCAATATACGTAGAAAATTTTGATTTCAGTAAAATTGCAAGAAACGTAAAACCAACAACGACGATAAAAAAATTAAATAAAAACACTCTACTTACAATTGAATGGACAAAGTTTCTATTAAAATCAAATTAGCAGGGTCCGCGTACTATTAACGTGACAAGAATTTTATTAAATTACGAAAATGTAAAACGTTGATACGAATGTCACGTAACAAATAAGTGAATTTTTACAAGTTTGTTTAAAACTAATTTCATTTAAATCAAATCATAAGTATAGTAAATATATTGTACAAAAAAAATTATAGATTATTAAATGTACTAATTCTAGTTTAAATTTTATTTTATTTACTTAAGTTTTTGTTTATACAAACAACGTATTATTGCCTTGGTTTTAGCGACACCCATATTCCCTCATCAGGAATTGAATTCAAACTTGCTTTACTTAGTTTTAACGGAATTTGAGTTTTTTCATTTGGTATAATTTCAAAATTTTGCAACAGTTCCACAAGTATCAACTTTATTTCCAATAAGGCAAAACGGGAACCTATCAAAAACACGATAAAAACTGATTAATCTGGTTAATATATGCTTACCAATGCAGTTTCTAGGTCCACACCCAAAAGGCATATAAGTAAAAGAAACAATTCTATTTCGATTTTCATCATTAAATCTTTCTGGGTCAAACTTTTCTGGATTTGGAAAATATTTCTCGTCATAGTGAAGACCACAAGTTGGTATCCATACTATAGAACCTTCTTCCAAATGTAATGGTTTTTCAAATGGTAAAACAGGATCTATTGTAATAGGTTTCATACATTTTCTATCAATAAGCGGTAATGAAAAACGTAGCCGAAGTGATTCTAAAAACATAATAAGATTATATAATAAGTAAGTAACTAGTGATTTTAAATACCTGAAATTACACAATCTAAATATTTCATTGCAGATAAAGCATCGTACGTAATTTTTTTATCTGTTACCGTTTCGTTTATTTCCTCAAACAGTTTTTGCTGTATGTGGGGATTAACAGCTAATTCATAAACAACATAAGACATTTGCGTTGAGACAGCTTCAAACCCAGCGTTAAAAAATACTAGAGCTTGAGCCGTCAATGATTCGTCGCTCAATTCAACTGACTGTTTTTTCATTTCATTGTCTTCAAGAGTTGCTTGATATTTTTGTGCTTCTATCATTAGATGTATCATGTCTGGACGAGTTATTTTGTTATTTCTTCGATAATCAAGTGTCTTTTTGATAATTAGTCGAAAGAATGAGCTAACTTTATAGTTGTATATTTTAACGCCCAATAACTGTTAAAAAATTTACTACAAACGTCAACTAAAAATAATTTATCACCTTCATTAAAATAGGACTAATTCCATAACCAAAATATTTTAGTAATTTAAATCCTGAAATATCGGTTGCTTCTTTTCCCATCAGATAAAACTCATTTTGCGGGTTTTCTAACGAATCGCAATTGATGCCAAACGCACAGGTGCCAATAATATCATTTGCAAATTTAGTTACAACATCTTTAACGTCAATAGAGACAGTTTTGTTTTGTTTTTTCAAGTGTTGAATGAACTGATTTGAGCATTCTTGCATTAACGCAAACAACACTTTCATTTTGCTACCAGTAAATGCAGGACTAAGCGTCGATCTCATCGAGTGCCATCCATCTTTAACTAATCAAATTTTATAAATCTAAATGTATACCAAAAACACATTATTTACTCGACATTTGGAAAATGTTTTTTCCCCAAAGAGAGTCAACGTTTGACGGTAAAAACGTTTTATGGTCAGGAAAGAAATCAAAATCTTTCACTGTTATCTGTTTTATTAATTCTAAATCTCGTATTACCAGAACTGGTTCATTAAAATGATAGATGCCTACATACCTATACATATTTGTTTACAAAACTGAACACTAATATTTTTCTAATACTTACCGATGATTCGAAAATTTTTTGTAAACATCAATAATAGTATCTTGAAATGATTTCTTTCTAAAAATATGTGACGCAAAGTTTCCTAAAATAAAAACTGGTTTTTCATAAACGACACCTTTTTCGTCCCAATGGTTATACACTTGTTTTAGTTTAAAATAACACAGTGTTACAAGTAAAATTGCTATTACTACTAGAAGCCACATGTTTGCGCTTTAAGTACGAATAAGCAACTATAGGTAAGCACGTTTCATGAATAAGATGTTTAATAGATTCTTTGCGTATCTAATGTAAACACAATAATCAAGTAAATTATGTAATTAACTATCAGTTGCCCAATTTGTAAAAAAACTTATGACGTTTTTTTTTGAGCTTTTAAGACAATTGTAACTACACTAAATGCGCTTAACGGTTTTCAAACGCTTAATTATGAAATAATCATTAGATCAGAAATCACGTATTATTTGCTGATTACTTTTATTTATTAAATTGATGCATTAGTAAAAAAATACAATCATACATAATCTATATCAATATATGAAAATTAATTGCATAAACTATACTATCACTTCAAACTAAAAACAAAACAAAAAATGTTCAAGTGTTTCTAAATAAAACCGATAAAAATGTTGATAAATTTAAAAGTATCACCCAAAACTATGTGGCAAAATAACTTTTAACATAAGATAACAAATTAATCGTAAATTTAGAAATTTTTTTTCTACAAGGTTGCTTACATAGCTTTTGTACTGATATTTCCCAACAGGCTTTGGTATTCTAAAAAAAACCGTTAATAAATATAACTAAGCTCCAATCTTATGCTTTATGTATATGTTGTACGCAATTGACGAATTCGGACAATGCCCGAAATTTATACCCAGAACGCGTTGTGGACTTTGTAACATGTTCAGATCGCATTGTGGGTATATTAATTAGCATAGTTTTGGCCACTGAGCGAAGCGTTCTACTCACAACGCGTTTTGGGTAAATTAACAAAATCCACTACCCGATTTAACGAAACTCGCATTATATTTTGTATTGCAAAAACAAATAAAAATAAAATCGTCTTATTTGAACTTGTTTATTTGGTAAAAGATATTCTATAATGTGGTAACTAAATATGTATTGCGTATTTATATCGATCTCACTGAAAAAATATGATTACGATGCTATTATAATTATGACTCATTTATTTTTACAGGTTAATGAGCCATGGCATTTGGAATTGCATTTAACATTTCGCTGTTTACAGGAACACTTATTGTCAGTACAAAATCTCTTGCAGTTGTACCTCAGAAAACCTTGTTCTGAGCCCTTTGTTGACATATTTGCTGCATTCCGCAGAGAAATGTTCTTATTACTCTGAAATGATTAAGAAATAAACTGTGAATCAGCTTGTAAAAGCTCATTTCTTGACAATAATCGCTGTAGTGGCACATTTTCGGTGTTCAGCGTGTATAACCCGTCATTATTAACATCGGTAACAACGGCCAATACATTTCTTGGAGTAAAGTGGCCTCTGTCAACATCAGGAATTTTTACGAAAATATTAGTGCCTTCTGGCAATGGAGAAAAACGTTGATTCGACTCTTGTAACATCTTAGCGGCTTGAATTTTCATTTTTTTATGTGATTCTTCTCGCTCATTTAGAATCCTTTTATTTCTTTCGAGCATTTCAGGTTTTAAATTGTCATTGGCCGTCATATTACCGTTGTTGTTTACTAAAAGTTCACTTTCATTACCATCTTGATCATTTACATTTTCTGTACTTTGCGACGTTTCCTCTAAGTTTACTCCACCCTCTACGTTACCGTCTTGATTATCTTGATTTTCTTTACTGTAAGTTATTTACAATATTATTTGGTAAATCTGCGTCGCCTAAACCGTTTATCTACCTAGTACCAAACATAGCTTCATAGGGGCTTCATCCGATTCCTCTATGAAATGATCTATTTTTTCTTGATTGTATAAATCCTAACCCCTCCGACCACTTCATGTCATTATTTTCTTCAACCCAGGTAACTAACATGTCACGGACGTCCTGGTTAGCTCTCTCAACAGAGCCTTAGCTCTGTGAATGCCTTGGTCGACTGTGAACAATTTTAAGACCCGGCCAAAGAGTAGCAAGTTCTGTAATAACTGAGTTGGCAAACTTGCAACCATTATCGCTCTGTAGTATAAAAGGCGAACCTACCACACAGAAGATGTCGACTAAATTGTAGGCGACTTCTTCTGCGGTTTTTGTTTTAAGCGGTCGCAAAAATAAGAATTTTGTTAAGTGGTCTTGTTAATTTAATATAAAGTTGTAGGGACCATCCGGTTCTGTTTGCATGTCGATCAGGTCGACCTAAAATTATATCAGTTTACTAATGTTGACTATACTAACCTATAGTAATGTTTATCTAATTCCGTTAATAAAAGTGACAGTTTACATCGTTTTTTGACATTAGGTAACGTGATATTTTTCAAAATTGTCATATCACAGTTAATGTAAAGTACAATATAGTTTGACTCATCAATAAACAAGTCGCGACAATATGGCCGCCGTTTAAATAAGTCACAAGTAAGTGCGCGCGAATGTAACATCCAATTAAATTCGCAAAGATAATGTTTTGTCCTTTAACAAACACATTAGTTAACATAGGATACAAAATACTGTACATGTAAGCCAACTTAATATCTGTTTGTTTTGCATGTTATATATTTAAGATAGTTAGTGACTTTGCGTACTGATGTTACTGTACCTGAAACGGCGGCCATATTGTCGAGACCTGTTTATTCATGATTCAAACTATAATAATATTACACAACTCTCAGTTTGAAACAAATTATGATTGTTTGATTAGTCTTTTCATAACAAGTTACGTAAATAAGTCATGGTTGCGATTATTAAAAGCTGTCAGAAATAAAATTATGTATGTATCACGGGAATTAATAATTGATACATAAATAACTATTACGTTTAAATTTACCTGGCATCTAGAGTTCATATACTTGGAAATTATCGGCTTTACAACCAAACCTTTTTTTGGAATTTTTTCCTTTAACTGACATGCTTTACAGTTTTGAAGATATAAATTTATTACTTCTCAAGTAATGTTTACGTATTTTTTTTTCAATTCATGTTCCATACCTAACAAATATAATTTTTATTTTAAATTCGGTTAGCAACAATAAGTAAAAAGTCATACCTTTTTCTCTTTTATGACCAGTATTTATGTGAGCTGCATTAATAATATCGAATAACTGATCAAGGTAAACATAAAATCTAATATTATCATTATCAGTGTATCTTTTGGCTATTAATTTTTCATCTTGTCCAATATTCAGTAAATCGTATCTCTTTAATCTTCGGTATTGTTTAGATGAAAGTGATTCCCCTGAATTTCGTAATCTTTGTGTTTCCTTAACCTCACTTAACAGTAATTTATAGTCAGCTTCCAAAAGAAGTGTAGATCTATTATTCGATTCTACATAAAGTTTTTTTAAACTAGCTTCGAATTGTTCTTTCATATTTACACTAACTTTCACTCTCAAAAACGATCTTCGTCGTTAAATCGAGTAGTGGATTTTGTTAACTTGCACAAAACGCGTTGTGAGTGGTACGCTTCGCTCAGTAGCCGAAACATTGTGAATAAATTTACCCACAATGCGATCTGAGCATATTATAAAGTCCACAACGCGTTCTGGGTATAAATTTCGGTCATTGTCCGAATTCGTCAATTGCGTACAACATATACACATTTCTAGTTACTAACAGTGGCAGCTGATGGTGGTCATTTAAAAAATTTAATTCTCGCAGAAAGTCTAAAAAAGCATTTTTACAGTAACGCGATGTATATTTAAGATCAATATTATATTTAAGATTTAAGATATTCGTCTATCGTTACAATTACCAAAATAATCAATAACAAACTCAATAAAATTTACAATGTTTTTAGTGGAAGATTTTTCAATGCTTACATAGAAATGCGTACAATCTTCCATGTCTCATAGTATTGCCGATTGCGTAGAAATGTTTAATTTCTTTTTACCGTAGAAAAACATCGCTCTCTTTCAACTGTAGCCGTAGGTAAAGGTCAATAAATTATTTTATTTAATATATGTATTTATTTTTACAAACATTTTCATTGTGATCTTTAATTGATTCTCGGTAAGCGCTGTCCAATTGTAAGCGATATTAACGCTATCATGAGTAGCATAATTTATACAATTTTTTATGTGATTTGCCGATAACAGTGATTTTATTAATTTTTTTAATGTTTTAAATCCATAAAACTATTTTTACACCATAATGATCAATGAATCATGTAAAAACAGTTCTTTATTTTTATGTTTACTGATTTGTTAAATTTGAAGTAAAGGTTGAAGATGAGCTTTAAATTTAAATTCTAAATATTGTAACCGTCGTTGAGTTTGTGCGATTTCTTTTGTGAGAGTTGATTTTATTTGTTTCATGTAGTTTGAAATCGTTTTATTGATTTCACGTTGATTTAAGAAAGTTATTTAACGTTTTTAGATTCATCTTTGTCAATTAATTTTGCAAATAAAGTTTTGTATTCAAATAGTTAGAAATTATTACGTGCTTAAACATCCGTATTCTACATTTACGTCGATTTGGCATTTTCTTTATTCTGTCAAAATTCAAGTTGTAATTTATTATTTTATAATTTATTAAACAGTTGTTATGATTCAGGTATTAAGTAATCTTTGTGACCATAATGAAATCATTAAATATCTTGTTGATTTGGCAGTTCTCACAGTATGAAAGGCGGTTTTCGAACTTACTGTTCTGTCGTAATTAAATCTGTTTGCAGCTCCTTTGCACTTCTTAGTGGTATTGTTTTCTTTCAAAAGCTTTTGGATACAACTTTTAGGGAAGTGGTAACCAATTAAGTTAATAAATATAAGTGACTTTGGCTTAAGGGGATAGTTGATAGTTGGTTGACAGTTGTTTGAAATGCCTTAATTAAGGGAAGGTAGTTGGTAGGGTGCAGAAAACGTGAATTTTTAGTTCAGTTAGTGGAGGTTACAATTCGCAATTTTTCGTATTTGTTGCGTTTAAATTGACAATTAATTATTTAAACGCATCAAATTCAAACGATGATAATTTGATTTAAATTTAATCATTTTTTTGGAGGGTCAGTGACCAAATAATCTAATATAGAAAGCCCCATTGGTTAATTAATTTCAAGCTGTAAAAAAATCATGATTTTTTAATGAAACAAAAAAATCGAACCTTGAACTTTTGAATCGTTGAAATAAAGATGACTTTTCAGTGAAGCTGTAGTTTGATAAATGTAATACATTATGATTACAATAATAATTACGTATTGCACATGAATAGTAACATCGTTAAGGCTGTTTTTGCACTCCGTGAGAATAAAATTTTCTTGTGTACGTGTACTGTATTCTTGCATAATTTATAGTCAAAAACAACCCTTCTATATTAATTCTATATTACAGTGTAATAATAAAATTTTACCAGTGTGTGCTGTGCTCTATCCACTTGAAAACAACGAACACCAATGACAGCATCTAGTTCCAGCAAGATGGCGCCTCACCGCATTATGGTTTAAACGTTTGTCAATATCTGAATAACGTTTTTTGAAACAGATAGATTTGAAGACGAGCAAAGATTGATTGATCGCTAGATTTAAGCTTTTTAGATTCTTTTTTTTTGGGGTACGTAAAAACAAAGACTACAGAGATTTGTCATATGGCACTAGAACTAGAACCATACAAGAAATTCTCTGTGAATTTTTAGAAAATTCTTTTTGTAGTTTTATAAATCGACTGTCATTATCAAATGACAAATGAAAGACAATTTGAACACTTAATTTAAATTACTTAGTTATATAGCTTAACTTTATTTGAATTGCTTAATTCCTTACAAATTGCTTCGTGTTTCCCCTATTTACAATTACTACCTTACATTTTATTTACATTTTTACATTTCTACGTTTTTGCTTTTTTTACATTTTATTATCCCTCCTCCCCTCTTAACTGTTTCCTTCTTCTCCATACTTCTTTCATCCACTCCGCTCTTTTTCCGTTTTCTTCTAAGATTTCTTCTACTTTCATCACCTCTTCTCTTAATTCTCTGCATTTATCTCTCATGTGGTTAAGGTCCTCCGTCTCTTCTTCACATAGTCTGCACATTTTTTCTTCTTCTTTTTTCCAGTATTTGTTACCTAACTCTTCGTTCCCACATCTGAACCGTGCTATCATTTTTTTCTTCTTGTTGCTTTTATTCCCTTTAACCTTTAAATATTCTGGCACCCTTTCCCCCTTGATATCCTTATAATTCCTATTATATCTGCCCTCTTTTATCCTTGTCCATCTTTCTTGTTTTTCGATGTCTCTATCTCTTTTTATTATTTCTTTCCTTACCCCTAATCCCTCTTCTCTTAATCTCTCCACTTCTTCTCTCGCGTACCCGTTTCTTTTGTAATACTCTTCTCTGCTTTCCTGCTCGTACTTCACTTTTCCTCCCTTTATTTCTTTCTAACATTCTTGCAGTATTTTGAATTCTGTTCTTTCCCTCAGTTCTTCCTCGTATTTTATGACCTTTTTTCCTGTCTCTACTCTTAGTTTTGCTACCTGTACCTCCTTTCTCACAATATACCCCAGTGTATCTCTGTCCAGTCCCATTACCAATCTCCAGTATTTTTCTTGTATTCCCTCTACCGCTATCCACTCCTTCCACCGCCATATTTCCGCCCCATACATCACCCACACCCTTTATTAACTTTTCGATCAACAGCTCTCTTTTTTCTATATTTTTATCCTTTTCCCCCACTCCCCACACTTGTCCTATTAACTGTTTCCTTTCCGCACTCTTTCCTTTATGTGTTCTCCCTCCTTAATATCCTGCTTTATTGTGTAATCCAGGTATGTAAATTCCTTCACTTGTTGCACTTCCTCATTCCTCCATTTCCACTCCTCTCTTTTTCTTTTCCCTCCTCTTTTTCAAAATACTATTATTTTTATTTTCTGCGTGTTTACTTTCATTTCTATTTTTTTCATGTATTTTTCTAGCGTTTTCATCATCTCTTTCATTTCCTTTTCCTCCTTAGCCACCAACACTATATCATCCGCATACGCAAACGACCATACCTTCGCTTTCCCTACTACTATCCCTTCTGTCTGTTGTTCTTTCATTCTCTCCTCCAGATCCCCCGTATATACTGCGAACAGGCTTGGGCACAGTAGGCATCCCTGTCTCAACCCTTTCTTTGTGATGAATTTCTCGCTCTCTTCCTCATTCACTTTGACCCTGCTTCTCGTTTCTTCGTAGATTTCCTCCATTCTTTCTATTAATCTTTCATTGATTTTTTTTTCTTCATGTATTCCCACAGTTTTTCCTTGTTCACTCTGTCAAAATTGGCTTTTAGATCTACGAATAGTGCCACCATTTCCTCCCTTTTTTTCTAGCTCTCTATTTTCCAAGTGTGTCAGTATATATATGTTGTTTATCACTCTTCTTCCTTTTCTGAATCCCGCTTGTCCGTCTAGTACCAAACCTTTTTCTTCTATTTCTTTCTGTAGTCTTTCTTCTAGCTCTGTTGCATATAATTTGTATGCCGTGCTTAATAATATTACATCTCTGTAATTCTTGACTTTTCTTTCTCCTTTTTTATGGATCAGGCACATTATTCCTTCTCTCCATCTTTCCGGAAATCTTTTCCTTTTCTATATTTTATTTAGTATTTCCGTCATCCTTATTGCTACATTTTTTCCCTCCTCTTCGCCTTGTATCCCATCTTCTTCTCCCGCTTTTTCTTTTTTATCTTCTTTATTGCTACTATTGCTTCGTCTTCCTTTATTCTATCTCTATCTCCTTCTTCCCGTCTTACTACTGCGTTTTCTCTTTTTTTTTCGATTTAGTTCTTCCCCTCCCAGCAGGTTTCTAAAATATATCTCCCATTCTTTAATTTGTATTCCCTTTGTCGTCGTTTTTTTCTTCCTTTCTTTCTTTAGGTACTTCCATACATCTTCTTCCGTTTTTATTCCTTTGATCTGCTCCTCTTGTTTCTTTTTGTTTTCTTCCTTCTTTCTCTCGCATGTTTTCTTGTATATTTTTACTGCTTCTTTGTATTCCTCTTTTTCTTTCCTCCCTTTTTCCACTGTCTTAATGCTCTCTTTGCATTTTTTTTGCTTCCTTGCATTCTCTATCTCACCATTTCTTCCAACCTGTTTTCTTTCCTTTCCACTTTCTAAATCTGACTCACTCTGTTGCCATCTCCATCATCTCTCTCATTTCCTCCACACTTTTTTGTAATCCCCTTTTCTCTCCATACCGTTTTCTCTATTCTCTCTTTGTATCTCTTTATACCCTTTTCTGTTCATCTTTTTTATGTATTCTTCATCTTCTTCTTTCTCTTTTCTTTCTCTTCCTTCCATTGTCAATTCCAGTGGTTGGTGGTCTGACTCTATCTTTTCTTCCACCTTAATTGTCTTCACCCTTTTTTCAGCTTTTTTATTTGTCATTACAAAATCTATTATTGAAAATTCCTTTTCTCCTATGTACGTATATTCCCCCATTCCTTCTTCTTCTCTGTTCCCATTCATTATTTTTCTCACCCTTTTTCGTTGCGCATTTCCAGCAGCTCTTCTCCCTTTTTATTTATCACTTTGTCGTTTGTTTGTCTCTTTCCCGTTTCTTTCCTTTGTTAGTCTCTTTTCCGTCCTTTTCCTTTCTTGTATTCCCCTCTCTTCCCCTATTCTTGCGTCGAAGTCCCCTCCTATTATTATCAATCCCTCCTCCCTTTCTTCTATCATTTTTTCTATGTTTTTCCTTGTCTCTTTCAATCTACAGCTATAAACCGTCACTATTTTAATTTTTGACTCAACCATTTTTTTTATTACCATTATTATTCCCTCCTTTGCTCGCCCTTTATTCTTCTTTTTTTATGCATGTTGCATCACCCACTCAAACTCTTCCGGCAACTCTTTTTCCCACCATTCCCATTTTTTTTCTTCCATCCATGTCTCCTGTAATCCTACTACGACCTGTTCTTTTATGTACTTCTAAAAATCCTGTTCCTTGTTTTTTATTCCCGCTACGTTCTAGAACAATACTCTCAGCTCATTCACCTCACCCTGTGGTTCTTCTGCAGTTTCTTTTTTTCCTCCTTCTTTTTCTTTTTTGTTTCGATCACTCATTATTGTTTTTCTTTGCCGTTTTGTCAACCTTCTTTCCTTTATCCTCCCCCCTTCGCCCTTTAGTATTTTGCCCTTTAGGTACTTATTGTCTCTCCCCTTTTTCTGCTCAGGCCTCTATCCCTGTCGTTCCATATGTATCTTCATCCGTCTATCTCCATTTTCCTGTATCCTACCCATACTCTTTTCCCTTCCGCTCTTTTTTCCACCGCTATGTTCATTATTTCTCTGTGTACTCTTCTTTCTTCTCATGTCAAATCGTGACATATATATTCTTCTATTCCTTAATTTTTTCTTCTCCGCCATCACCTTCTGCTTTTCCTACTAGCCACCCATTTCCGCCACAACCATCTCATTTTTCTTCTCTTTGTTTATTACTGTCACCTTTTTCACTTCTACTTTCACATTTAATTTATCTTCCAGCATCAATGCTAAATCTTTTTCTGGTTTTTTAATTCTCTACCCCTTTATTACAGTATTATTATTTCTTTTCTATCTTTCCTCATCTTTCGTGTTTTCTCCAGTTTTTCTATTCTCTCCACCAGTTCCTCTTTTTCTTTCTTCCACTTTTCCCTTTCTCTTATTTATTTTTTCATTTCTTTGATATCTTGCCTTATTCCTTGCATATTTTCTTCCGTTTCATCATTGTCCTCATTAATTCTTTTAACTCCTCCATTTCTTTCCTTCCTGCTTCTGTTCTTGAGGTTTTTCTTTCGATTTCCTCCGTTATCTTTTGAATGTCTTTAAAACGTCCCACTTGTAGTGATTTTGCTGTAATTTCGATTTAAATGCTATAATTTCTGTTAATGTATGAGGTTATATTTTATCGCTGACCTTCTCAATTCTTTTGTTTATTCGCCTTGATCTCAGTTGTTCGTCATAGTTGTATACTTTTCCACCACGGTTCTTTATTTTTCACTTAATTTATTTATTTATTTACACTTTTCCTCCGTTACCCAACCTTTTTTCTCTCTTTCTTCCCTCTTACTACCGCTACTAACTCCTGTGCCTTCGCTCACTATCTTTTCCAACTTCTACACCTGTATTTCACTTTTACATTTCCTTAAATGTAAATACGACCTTCTACCGCACGAATTCTTAAATTACTTAGTTATTAATTTTTTTTTAGCAATAAGATTTTGATTCATAAGTTTTTTGATGTAAATACTTGATAATAAATAATAATAAATTTAAAAAATTTTTTTAAGTGTCGAGATAAAAATAATATATTTCCATTTGAAAAAATTACGCGATACAGAAACAATTGAATATAACAAAAATTTAAATATTTCCAATTTTAGATACAAACTTTCGTAGTCAACAATTTTTCTGAAAACGAATATTAACGACAATAAATCACCGTCTCCATACTTTTTAATAACCCTGTATATGCATTTTGACGTGTATATATATAGAATAACAGTCTATTTCGCTAAAAGTTGGCAAGAAACTAAATTCATGTGTAAATGATGGACGCTGAGAAAGGGGCGGT
The DNA here is from genome assembly GCA_035610365.1 of Aquatica leii. Classification (NCBI taxonomy): domain Eukaryota; kingdom Metazoa; phylum Arthropoda; class Insecta; order Coleoptera; family Lampyridae; genus Aquatica; species Aquatica leii. The sequence goes on from CM069436.1 coordinate 69,503,467, forward strand.
ACTACATGACCTAGAGCGGCCAAGACTGCACATCCGCCACTGCATAGTGTTAAAGTACTTTTATAGAATAAGAAGTAAGCTTTCGTTAGCTATCACTGTATTTTAAAACTTAGCTTAGTGTGCTTTAAAAAAACTTTGATGATTTAAATAAAATGTTTCAAGTACAATAAATATTGTTAAAATTTTTACAAACTAATAAAAAAGAATGCTGCTTTAAATCTCTTGTCAAAATTTTACAGAAAAATTGCTTGTGTGTTTTATTAAAAAAAATAATTTCCATTCTCAATAATAAACATATGTTGGTTTAATAATAACTGTATTTGCACACCATTGCAACGTGTAAATAAAAACTTTGTTGAAATAAACAAAATCTAAATATTTTAATAAACGTAATAAAAACTTTGAAACAAAATCAATTAAAATTAACAACTGCCAAACTAAACTTATCCATTGTTATTCCTAATAGTGCTTAGAAATATTTCAGCAACATAAATCCATTATAGTTATTATTATAACACCATGTCTCATGTTCATAAAAGTATCCATTTTTTTTTAAATTTCATACCAAGCTTTGAAAGGTGTCTTGTCTGTTCTTGAATGCTGTACATACAAAATCTAAAAAACAGTTATAAGATGCATGTCAATAATCATACTTTAAACTATAAAATAATAACTACAGGATTAAAAAGGAGGGAAGGTAAAGAAAAAAACAAAAATAAATGCTGATACGTGTACATAAATACATTGCACTATTCTAATTTTTTTTTAAATTCAGTACATGATTTTTATGGATAATTTAATCGGATAACATCTTCTTATACATTTAAGTTAATTTGACAAAATATATTTAGCTCATAGATAGTAATAACATAGAGACTTATATATAATATACCTTTTTCCAATTATTCTAATCAAAGATGCATAAACTACTAATACGACCAAGAGAATTACTTAAAATTATATTTTTAAGTACAATAAATTTTTGGTTAGAACCTTTGCTTTAGAAAAAAAATTATGCTAGTTCAGTCTGCTTTATCGTCCAACCTGGTAATCCTAAGATCTTTTGATAAAGTTACTTATTGTAATCGAATACTCACGATTTTGAGAGGCTGGTTATCAAAATCGTAAGTATTTACCTCTTACAACTCTATAAGATAAAACGCCGATAACATCTGGCATTGTTTCATTATTGAACAACAAATCAAAAAACATTAACTATTAAACACTATTAAAAATTTGAAGAATCAACTGATCTAGAGTTAAATATTAGATATACCTATAGTTTCATTTTTATAAATACATTTATACACAAAATATATTATACTACGCTTTTAACATTCAGTGTAAACATAATTTGATAAATTTTTATTTATTGATATAACACTTTATATATTTGCAGCGCTTAAGAAAAGAACACGGATTAAGTTCCATAAAAAGCAGATACAGATATGTGAAACGTGAGACAATTTTTAGAAAAGCTTACGTTGTTTTTGCACAAAGAAAACAAATGCTACTTCTTACCTTAATCAAATTAATCCATAATGACTAGAAACACTCAAATGTTTTAAATTCTGGTCAGGTCAAATTATATATATAGAATTCATATTTAAAGTGTAGGATACCACAGTGCGTGAAACAGGGCTGGAAATGTTTCACGCTTTGTAGTTAATAAATTAAAAAAAAATAAATTATAATCAGTTACTGTTTATCCTTGGTTTTCTCTGATTGCTGATTTCCAGGCGTCGGTTGAGGAGGCAACGCTTTTAGAATTGCGTGTACTTCTTCGGCTACTGCCGTTAAAACAAATTCAAATTGTTGTTTTGTTGCCACCATTCTAGGTCGTTGATCTCTTAAATGCTCCAACGTAGCTGCAATATCAATCTCTTTAGCCCCTTTTGCCATACGACTTAATACCATGTCAATGAGGCAATACGTCCCCGTACGTCCAGCACCGTCGCTGCAATGAACTACAATTGGGCATGATCTGCCGCGATATGATTTATTGACTTTTCTTCTAAACTCCAATAACGCTTTTGTGGAAGAAGGGATTCCAGTTTCGGGCCAAGACAAAAAGTGGAATTGGGTTACTGTTCTTGTTTCTCCAGTCTTTGTATTTTTTAAATAAAAAGATCTTACCAAATAATCGTCGCACCAAATATGTTCGCTTACTAAATGTACTTCGTAAACGTGATACATTTCCGAACCTTCTTCTGGCCAGTAACGATGACACATAGCATTTCCTGCTTCTGTCAGACGCGTTAACATTACAATAACAACAGCGCCTTGTTCCCAAATTAATTGCCAGAAATCAGGCGCAGTATGTGGAAGAGGTCCTTGAGTAGCAATATAGGCCGGATTACGTGGGTCATGATCAGTAATACTCGATGCATTAATATAATCGAAACCAGATGCGTTTGTCAAATCGTTTAAAACAACTCTAGCGTGATCGTAAGGAAGCACTTCCGGGTAACGATTCTTTTTTACATTTTCAGGTTTTAAAGCTACGGTTGTAGCGCACGGTTCGGCTTCATAAGCACAAAGAGCAACCCATTCTTGCTCCAGTCGATCTTTATTTCGTAAATGATCTTCCATGTAGCTTAAAACCATATGTCCGGTTGATATATCCATGTTATGCAAAGCTGGTTCTTCTGACCAAGATGATGTACTAGAGCGGCTAGACGGGCTTTGTTCTGACTCCCTAGATAAAGACGTAATTCGTCCATGGACTGTATCGGATTGAGGTTGATTTTTTGTAGCCATTCGCGCTCGACATAAGTCTTGGTAATCTTTACTTGCTTCCGAATCTGGTCTTGTCAATCCATGCAATTTTTCTCGTGATATTATATGTCGTCGGATTATTATTAGAATGCATGCTGTTATTACAAATGTTAAACACAAACCGGCAAGCAGTAATGCAATAACGTAAAATTCAACCGGTTCATCAATTTTTGATGTAAATACAGCTTGATCTTTTGTCTAAAATAATTGTTGTTATTAAAAAAGTAAATAAAACAACACAAATTACCGTGTCACCAACTCCAGTTGCCAGAATATCCATGCCAGTAGCCAATTTGAATTGATCGTGTAGTAACCCTTTAACAAAATAGTAAGCATTGAGTTTAATAATTATATTTCTTACCAATTCTTTGAGCAATTTCGGTTGCGTTTAAGTTTTGACTGTTTTTGTTTACTTTAAACGTTACGGCGTTTGTTTCAACTCTAGTGTGAGTAATTGCTTTTGGTTCTAAATGTAGCAAGTATGTAATGTTGCTGATAATCTGTTCACCTTGCTGCCAGGTGCTTACACTGCAAAATAAAACACATCAATTATAAAAATTGCGAAATAGTATTATTGGATACCCGTCTTTAAATTTTACGTAGACGTAGTTTGGATCAACGTCGTAGATCTCGCGAGATGGATTAGGATGAGCACCTCTAGGCTCCTTTTTCATCATTGATGGTAGAACGCTTTCGCCATTTTTTTCTATAAGTAAAGAAATGTAGTATAGTTGTAGTCGTGTGTTATTGATACAATTTTAAAAAAGTATTTTTTAAGATAAGCAAGTTTCATTCTAGGTCAAATAAAAAATATAAAACATGAACGTTACCATGGCAAAAATCGACGATTATACAGCAAAAAACATTATCGAAATTAAGCTATCTAATTCATTCAACACTGGATAGTCAACATTGTGTGCAAGTTTAATCAATGAGTCTTAAAAATCAATATCACTATCACTCTTGATAACTTTGACAATTTACGTGAGAGTTTTACCTTTTCGATTTTGAGATAAAAGAAATTATGTTCACTGCCGCTTGAACTTTCAAATCGTTACTTACAAGAAAGTCTCAATTTGTAAGACCGTAATAATTCATATAATCGATGGTTTATTCAAATAAATTGTTTATATTCTACACACGTAGAAACAGTAAAGTTTAGTACGCTTTATTATAATACATCCATAGAACCTAAATAGAGATTAACGTCTTTTTAATATAAGAAACGTGTGTTTTTGTTGATATTATTCAACTACTGTAATATAAATTTTGAATATAAGAAATAACTGTTCTACATTTTATTTTACTTTAGGGTTGTAAAAAATCTTTATGTGCTGTTAGACGATATTTAATTGAAAGTCGTACAATAATAAAAAATATTATTTATCTTTTAGCTTCTGACAACCATATATTTGCTAGACACAAGCCGATTGGGCTAATTGCATTTAGATTAGTATGTATATTCAAACCCATTTAGCTCATACTCTATCTTACCTGTGTTTTGAACTGTAACTTGAGATTAGAGTTATTGAGGTTTGACTAAATTTAATGAACGTAAAACTTAACAAATGTTTAATAGCTCCGCTGAAAAACCAATAGATTAGAATCTTTAACTGTTCACAACTACAAAAAAAACTTTTACAAAACCCAAAAATTGTAATCGGTTCCTATGATTTTACTCAAATCTATAACAATCTGGAACTGTCTTAACATTTAAACATTTTCTTTAGAATCGTTTTTGAACAGTACCGAATCGCTCACAAATATTGTTCAATTTAGACAAAAATTATATGCGCAATTAATTAATTATATGTCAAAACCTAACTCGTTAAGGTAGGCTTAAATTAAACGTCTTGAATGATTCGGTAATTTATAAAATTTATATCAAATGAAGTAATTGTTACAATCACTTTAGTTGCAGTCTGTGTTAATCTAGCACGCGATAGGTTCTCAAATGCTTCTAGTTAGTGCCGGATTAAATCATATATGAGTCTCGAAACTAAACTCAAGTTAGCCCAAGGATTCTATGGACGAGACCGACCCTAGTAGAACAAATCCGTTTTTTAAATGTTACAAATTTGTTTTTTCAAAATCAGTGAACGTTTTAAATTTTGGCACATAAATGTTTTATAATCACTATAAGAACGTAAAATGTCCGCGTACAACAAAACGAATTAGATTCGTTTAATAAATGTCTTAACAATTCGTTCGGAGAGAGTCAAGTTGGTGTTGAATAAAAAACAATTTTGGAAAGTAAAATAAAATAGTTTTTTTTAAATAAATAAATCAAATTTTGGTTGTTGTATTTCTTAGAGAATACCGTTAATGACTTAATAGTTTTTAATTAAAATGGCAGTGGTTGTTTGACAAGTTTTTAGAAGTGCCAGCTACGGGATTTGAACCATGGACCCTCGGCGTAATGAGAGACTATCAGACACTCTACACAACGGCGGATTGCTTGTAAATTGCTTAATTAAAGTATCACATTCGTACGTTTTAAATGTTTAAAATTTCAATAAGCAAAAAATGCTTTTTTATACAAAACAAATATTACCTTTTTTTAACTTGTAAAACAAAATTATAGAAAACTTGTAAAATTGTCTAAAAATTTTACGACAAAGATTTCAAACGTAATGACAATGCACAAATATTTTTTCTCAGCTGCTTACGACAGATTTGTAGGTTAGAATCTTTAAACAGTGTTTAAAATAAAGTTTTTTGCTGGAGTCTAAAATATTATTTATCTGTTCGTAGTTTTTCGATAAACAAAATCTGCTTTGTATGCATACATGTAACTGGAAACCAACAAAGTTTTTTTAAAGCACATGAGATAAATTTATAAGTACGTAAGAATTATTCGTACATAATAAGTATTGTTATTAGAAAAAGCAACTAAGCAGAAAATATTCAAGTCTTCAAAGATCAAATGCAGTAGTTTGACAAATTTGACTTACGTATCTTAAAAACGATCATTTATTTCATTAAATGTGTATCGTACTCAAGAAGACTTTAACCTCAGACTAACGCTATCAACAACAAAGATTTTAGTTTAAAAAATCAATTACATAAGTGTGCTGGATAACTCAAAAAAATTCTTTTGTCAAATTGGGTTTGGTTATAAAAAGTTATAATGAAAGGACATTGTTGTTTACTGTTGTCGCTACGTAACAAAGGGAAATATGATTCTTTATGAGTGAATAATGAGGAAGATGTTTGTTTGACGTTCTTACATATGTCTTTGTGTAGTTAAAGATATTAAAAACATCAAAAATATTTGATTATTGTTATCTATATTAAACTTGTAATTGCACACGTGTGTTACCACAAAATGTTTTTAAAATTTTTAAAAGTTAACTCAAAAACCCGTTTTTGATAAATTGCACAATTTACCTTTCATAAAATTCAAAACGTAAATATTATTGGTGTGTTATTTATTTCATGTTCTAACAAAATTAAATCAATTTGTTTCATATCATAAATGTTTTTGCAACAAGTTATGAAAATAATTTTGTGTTCTAAGTTTTTTACACTAAAAATACGTTATTGATTTGTTTTGAGTGACTTTGTTCTACTAGGGGAACTCTATGGACAAGACGGTTTTTATTACTCCCGATTCCCATTATAAGTTTGTAACCATCGTTTAAAAATCGATTGGTTGTTTAAGTAATTTTTGGTAACGGACACAGTATTTGGATTGACGATTTTCATTTAATGTATTGTGAATTTGTGTTAATGTGATTTTAGATTGAGTTTAATAAGTTATTTTACGATTTTAAATTCAAAGTTATAATTTAAATTGCTGATTTAGTTTTGTATGTTGTTACGCCGTGAATCATCTGCTTTCGCGATTTTGCTTATTGAATGTTTCACTTGGATTGTTGAAAAATTCCAGTTGTGAGTTATGTTTTCCTTCTGAGATATAATCGTAATTAACTCTATTTTCGCCGTTTGTTTATTTTAAGTGGATTTAAAAGTTCTTTGTTCGAGTACATTTGTACTTGAATTTCTTTATATGTCATTCGTTTAGATTACGTGGAAAAATTAAGTCGTTATCTTAATTTATTAGGCAGTTTAAATTCTTGTAATATAATATTTTGTCAAATTGACATTTTCACGTACAAGCGAAACGCTGTGTCCTAATAATATGACTATGACGTAATATGTACTGTTTGCCTCTTTATTGCACTTCTTCGCGAGAGTATTTTGGTGTTTGAGGTTTCGAACGCAGCCTTTGTGGAAAGGGCAGTCGACAAAAGTTGATATATAGGTGTGATTTTGGTAAATGAGGGACGAGTTCGAAGTTGATTGGCAGGCGTCAGAATGTAGTTAACGCAGGTGATAATTCACCTTTTATAGTAGTTACCGCGGAAGTAAGTGAAAATGGTACAGTGATGCTTAAGTGGAAAATAAAACTTTCCTTTTTCGTAATTACGGTTCATGGAGATCACTGTTTTCCTAATTAATATCGCATGTTTCGTTAAGTGAATTTTGTGCGTGAGTTTGTTTCGCAATCTCATCTTTCGCCTTAGGGGCGGATCAATAATAATTCTTCCGTTGGTAAATTTATTCATCTGGATTTGGTACCCTATCGAGGTCCCGGACGTTCTGCTGGCCTACGCTAACCAAAAGCCCGTCTTCGAGTAAATCAAGGTATTTATTTTGCACCATCTATTCATATGTGAAATTTACGTTTACGCGATTAAGTGTTAAAAGCTTTGAATTTTCAATTAAAAATTACAAGTGTTTCGAAGTTAACTTTAATGTAATTAATTAATGACCGTATTTTACGGTACTGTTTTATCCCAAGTTTAAAATTTATTAAACGGGACCGAATTATCGATTCAAATTATATATATATAAATTAGTTTATAAGTTTATTTCATTTTGTTTTTGTATTATATCGACACACACACGGCCGTGATCATAGATGTTTTAAGATTGATTAATTTGTGCTGTTTATTTCTTTAAAATTCTGTATTGTGTATTTTATTATTTTGTTTGTGTATTTTATTCCATTAACTGTAAATTTGTTTTGATCTAACGTGCATTCACGTAATTTTTCTATTATTTTGCTACTGTTTTGTGTGATTAATTTTGTCAATTTCAATTCAATTATTTTATTTTATTCATTTTGTTTTATTTTGTTCAAATAAATGTTAAATTATTAAATTGTAAAGAGCTTTTAATTCCGTCGGCCTCCGCGTGTGTAACTTTATTAGTTTATTTTAGATTTTAGCAATTACACCCTCTAAGGTAAGTCCGTTGGGGGTGTATACTACAGAAGCGGACTTATGGTTGGCAAGGGTCATTAGTCCATTAAGCTTTACTCCTTCCTGGCGCCCTTTGATTTCGACATTATTATTTATCGATTTTGTGTTTTCGACAAGTCAATCCATTTCGATCACGAAACTTTTAAATAAAACTCACCCCATCTCCATTGAGCTAGTGGCACAACCCCCGTTTATGTTACTACATTGCAGGCAGTGACTTTGTGTTAATTTTGGCATGTAACATAAATAATTTGGCGTCTCCAGCGTGTGGCCTTTTTCGAATTTTAGTTTGCCTGTTAAGTTTCGTGATTTTTGGAAGATTTTACCGTTTTGTAATTTCATTTTAAAATGGGTTACAAGTTGATTGTTGATCGTTTATCGCATAACGAATTACGTTATGAAATTTTGATTAGAGGTGGTGATGCATCTTTAGGTGTTGTCGTATTACGAGGTTTACTCAAGAATTTTCTTATTGAAGAAGCTACCGGCAAAATATCTCGTCCCGTGTATCCGTTCGATTTTAATGCAGATAAATTAGCGATTCGTGAAGGTATCGATGAGCTTAGAAAATTAATAGATTCATTGAAAATTACTCCGACTACAAAAATTTCTTCTACAATTGAAACCAAAATTAAATATTTGTTAAACCGTATTGGCAATTCAATTCCTATTCAAGGTGACGATTCTCAAGTTAAAGATGAGTTTTTAAAAGACTTAGTTGTTTTAATTTCGCAGTACGAACTTTTGGATAAACAAATTGTTGTTTCAAATCCATCTACTTCCGCCGATGAAGTCATCGAACCTGTCGTTCAACCTTCTGTAGTTGATAACGCTTTACCGACGTCTTATGCTGTTAGTCAAAATTTTATTAGTCATGTTAAGAGTGTTTCAGTTTCGAAATGGAATTTAAAGTTTTCTGGTGACGCAAAGTCAATTTCATTGAATGCATTTTTAGAACGAGTTGCCGAACTTCAATTATCGCGTAACGTTTCAAGCCATCAGTTATTTTTGGAGTGTACTGATCTTTTTACAGGTCATGCATTGATTTTTGTTAGATCCATTCGTAGTTCAGTTAATTCTTGGGAAGACTTAGTTAAGTTTTTACGTGAACAATTTCAGCCTACCGATTATGACGAGCGACTTATTGAAGAAATTAAGCGTCGCACTCAAGCTAATGATGAACCAATGGGTATTTACGTTGCAATTATTCGCAACATGTTTTCACGTCTCGATGAGCCTTTTTCTGAAGAAAAGCAGTTAAAGATTTTATTAAGAAATATTTCTCCCGTTTATCAAACTCAGCTTGGTTTGTCGTCAGTTACTTCAATTGAGGAATTAATTAAATTTGGTCGTATTATCGAGGACCGCATGCAAGCTATTGAAGCTTACACGCCGCCGTCTCGTAGAAAGCAGGACATGGAGCCTGATCTCGCTTATGTAACATCTCAAGTTAAGGACATTGCCGTTTCTCGTTCTTCGAATAACGTTAGTAGTGGTGAAAAATCTACACCACCTGTTAGACAAAATTTACGACTACCGTCTTCTAGTATCGCACCTTCTTCACGAAGGTTAGCTATCGTTAATGCGCCTGCTTCTTCTAATCGAAGTAGTCCGCAATTGTGTTGGAATTGTAGGAAGCCAAACCATCGAGCTGCTTCTTGCAAAGAACCTAAGAAAGGTTTATTTTGTTATCGTTGTGGAAAATCTAACGTTACGGTCCGCACTTGTTCTAAGTGTTCGGGAAACGAGTAAAGGACGTACTAAGAAGCCGTTTAGTGACGTCAGAGGTTAAAGTTAAATCGGCTGTCTATTTTAATAGTTTACATTCTTCGAAGAAAAAGAGTTTTGATAAGAATAAAGTCGTTTTAGATTATGTTTTCGAGTCTGCTGAGTCTGACGAAAGACCTTTTGTCTACGTTAAAGTTTTTGGTCACGAAATTTTGAGTTTATTAGATAGTGGCGCTTCTCGCACTATTGTTGGTTCTAAGGGTTGGGAAATTTTTAGTCAGTTAGGTTTGAAGTTAAATAAGTCAGTTAAAGTTAATTGTATTGTAGCTAATGGTAAATCAGTACAAAGTTTAGGTTCACTTCTCGTCCCAATCGAAATTAAAGGAAAAATTATTGTTTTGGAAGTTTTAGTTGTTCCTGACGTTCCGCATAATTTAATTTTAGGCGTTGATTTTTGGAAACAAGCAGGTATCGTTCCTGATCTTAGAAAAGGTGAGTGGCGTTTCGAAAATATGGACACCATTTCACAATTGGAAGATAAAGATTCAGTTATTAAGTCTCGTCTCGATCTTTCTTCAGAACAGCTCAATCAGTTAGATAGTTTAGTTAGTAATCACTTTTCTTCGTCGAATAAAAATTTTGGATGCACCAACTTGATCGAACATCAGATCAAGACTACTTCCGAACCAATTAAGCAACGGTATTACCGAGTTTCGCCGTTTATCCAGAAACAAATCGATCTGGAGTTAGAGAAAATGTTAAAGTTAGGCGTTGTAGAAAAATCAAACAGCGCTTGGTCGAGCCCGATCTTATTGGTGAAGAAGAAGGACAACTCGTATCGTTTTTGCGTGGACTTTAGAAAAGTCAACAAGGTTACCGAAAAGGACGCTTATCCTTTACCTTACGTTTCGTCTATTTTGGATCGTCTTCGTGACGCTAAGTTTATTTCATCTCTCGACATTAAGTCCGCTTATTGGAGTTCCGAACCGTGGGTTATTCCAATTCACGCGTTTACCGTTTGGTTTAGCTAACGCACCAGCTTCTCGGCAGAGGTTGATTGATCGAGTATTAGGTCCCGAATTAGAACCTTACGTTTTTGTTTATTTAGATGACGTCATTATTTGCGCTCCTTCCTTCGAGAAACACATGGAAGTGTTAACTGAAGTTCTTCGTCGCCTTAGAGAGGCTAATTTGATGCTAAGTAAAGACAAATGTCATTTTTGTAAACCTGAGCTTAAGTATCTTGGTTTTATCGTAAATTCTACTGGTTTGTCGGTTGACCCGGAAAAGGTTGATGCAATTTTGCGTATTCCAGTTCCCACTGGTGTCGCTGAAGTGAGAAGAATTATAGGCATGGCCTCGTGGTATCGCCGATTCGTACCGAATTTTTCGACAATTATCGCTCCATTGACGTCTCTGTTAAAGAAGAATTCCAGCTTTAATTGGACTAGTGATTGTGATGAAGCCTTTCAAATTATTAAGAATTGTTTAATTTCCGCACCTATTTTGTCTTGCCCTGATTTCAATGTTCCGTTTACAGTTCAAACTGACGCTTCTGATTTTGGTCTTGGTTCAGTTCTTACACAGTTTATCGACGGTGAAGAACGTGTTATTTGTTACAATAGTAGGTCGCTCACAAAGTGTGAACGCAAGTATTCTACTACCGAAAAGGAATGTTTGGCTGTCCTGTGGTCTATTGAAAAATTACGCCCTTATCTTGAAGGAACAACTTTCACTGTAGTTACCGATCACGCATCATTAGTCTGGTTACATAATTTAAAGGAACCTAACGGTCGTCTAGCACGATGGGCTGTTAGACTTCAGCAATTTGATTTTACGATCATTCATCGTAAAGGAAAGGATCATGTCGTACCTGACGCACTATCTCGTTCAGTACCAGCTATCGACAACATTACTACCGATTGTGACATTACCGAACCTAAGTCTTCGGACAAATGGTTAACGAAACTTATGGAACGTGTACGTTCAAAACCTAACGCTTTTCCACAGTGGAAAATTAGTAACGGAAAGCTATTTAAGCATGTTACCGTAGACTATCCCGATCTTCGTTCTGAGAATGACAATTGGAGAGAAGTTGTGCCTAAGTCTAAACGACTCGAAATATTGTTAAAGTTTCACGATGAGCCTACCGCTGGACACCTTGGTATCTTTAAGACTCTCGAACGAATAGTTCCGCTTTATTACTGGCCTAAGATGAAGGCTGACGTTATTCGTTACATCAATGGTTGTAAAGTTTGTATCACGCATAAGCCAGAACAGAAACGTCCTGCTGGCCTTATGACCCGTCATCCTGTTGTGGACAAACCTTGGCAGTTGATTTCTACCGATCTTGTTGGACCGCTACCGCGATCTAAGAGTGGTTATTCGTATATTCTTGTAGTTGCCGATTATTTTTCTAAATTTGTTTTATTTTTCCCGTTACGTTCCGCTACTGCAGCAGCAGTTACTAAACGTCTTGAAGAAGATGTATTTTTAATGTTTGGAGTTCCTCAATATCTTTTGTGTGATAACGGCACACAGTTTCGTAGTTCAGAATTTACAAAAATGGTTTCGTCATATAAGTCCAAAATTATTTTTAACGCTAATTATCATCCACAAGCGAATCCAACAGAAAGAGTCAACCGAGTCATGAAGACAATGCTATCGTCATATATCGAAGACAACCATCGACATTGGGATAAGTATCTTGCTAAAGTAGCATGTGCTATTCGTACCGCTGTACATGAAGTCACCGGCTTAACGCCGTTTTTCGCTAATTTTGGACGTGAAATCTGTCTCGACGGATCACGTCATGGAAAAACTACCGATTCCGACACTATCGACGATCTAGCTTTTGCTGATCGTACCTTTTTGGCCGAAAGAGGCCCAGCGTTTAGAGAAGTTTACGTCGACATTAAGAATTGCTTGAATGCCGCTTATGTCCGCGCTAAACATTATTACGATTTACGTCGTCGTCCAGCACCTTTTGAGGTGGGAGACACAGTGTGGCGGAAGAATTATGTCCTTTCTGATGCATCTCGATATTTCTCGGCCAAACTGGCACCTAAGTTTATCGGTCCGTTCTACGTGAAACGGAAAGTTTCGTATCAGACCTATGAGTTGTCTGATGACACGGGAGCATCTAAAGGCATATGGAACGCCAAGGACTTAAAGTTAAACCCGACTGGGAATAAATAGTTTTAGGTTTTACCGTCTGATTTTTTTTTTTGTTTTAGTTTCTTGTTCGTTTTTTTTAGGTTAGTTAGTTTCGTTTTTGGGTTCCGTGTAGAGACGGACTAAGAATATTTCTCTACAGTGGGGACACCACTTGTCGTAAGAGGCGACTAAACAACGGTTCTTTTATTTCCATTTTTCTTTCTTCTGCTATCTTGTCTGTCTTTATCTTTTATTTCTGTAGTGTTTGTGGCTAGGTGCCATTGCTCGGTGTGGACTTTCGTTGTGGGAAAAACGCAATGCGCGGATCGCGTGAAGCGCAGCGCGCCCTCTTCGTCTGTACCGCATCGGGTGATCTGTGTCGAACCCAAACATATGCTACCCTTCTTTTATCGTTTAGTTTTCGTTCCGTTTAGTTTCGTTAGGGGTTCTCGATGATTGCGAGATCGCGAGAACCATAGGTTTAGTTATCGTTCTATTTTAGTTTTGCGTTTGTTGTTGTTGCATTTTTACCGATTTTCACGATTGTTTTTTTTATGGGTTTTCGTTTGTTTTTTTTGGTCTATTTTTAGAGTGATTTAAGAAATCCCTCTTTAAGTAGGGGAGGTGTAACCATCGTTTAAAAATCGATTGGTTGTTTAAGTAATTTTTGGTAACGGACACAGTATTTGGATTGACGATTTTCATTTAATGTATTGTGAATTTGTGTTAATGTGATTTTAGATTGAGTTTAATAAGTTATTTTACGATTTTAAATTCAAAGTTATAATTTAAATTGCTGATTTAGTTTTGTATGTTGTTACGCCGTGAATCATCTGCTTTCGCGATTTTGCTTATTGAATGTTTCACTTGGATTGTTGAAAAATTCCAGTTGTGAGTTATGTTTTCCTTCTGAGATATAATCGTAATTAACTCTATTTTCGCCGTTTGTTTATTTTAAGTGGATTTAAAAGTTCTTTGTTCGAGTACATTTGTACTTGAATTTCTTTATGTCAATCGTTTAGATTACGTGGAAAAATTAAGTCGTTATCTTAATTTATTAGGCAGTTTAAATTCTTGTAATATAATATTTTGTCAAATTGACATTTTCACGTACAAGCGAAACGCTGTGTCCTAATAATATGACTATGACGTAATATGTACTGTTTGCCTCTTTATTGCACTTCTTCGCGAGAGTATTTTGGTGTTTGAGGTTTCGAACGCAGCCTTTGTGGAAAGGGCAGTCGACAAAAGTTGATATATAGGTGTGATTTTGGTAAATGAGGGACGAGTTCGAAGTTGATTGGCAGACGTCAGAATGTAGTTAACGCAGGTGATAATTCACCTTTTATAGTAGTTACCGCGGAAGTAAGTGAAAATGGTACAGTGATGCTTAAGTGGAAAATAAAACTTTCCTTTTTCGTAATTACGGTTCATGGAGATCACTGTTTTCCTAATTAATATCGCATGTTTCGTTAAGTGAATTTTGTGCGTGAGTTTGTTTCGCAATCTCATCTTTCGCCTTAGGGGCGGATCAATAATAATTCTTCCGTTGGTAAATTTATTCATCTGGATTTGGTACCCTATCGAGGTCCCGGACGTTCTGCTGGCCTACGCTAACCAAAAGCCCGTCTTCGAGTAAATCAAGGTATTTATTTTGCACCATCTATTCATATGTGAAATTTACGTTTACGCGATTAAGTGTTAAAAGCTTTGAATTTTTAATTAAAAATTACAAGTGTTTCGAAGTTAACTTTAATGTAACTAATTAATGACCGTATTTTACGGTACTGTTTTTTTTTTTTCCGTCGGCCTCCGCGTGTGTAACTTTATTAGTTTATTTTAGATTTTAGCAATTACACCCTCTAAGGTAAGTCCGTTGGGGGTGTATACTACAGAAGCGGACTTATGGTTGGCAAGGGTCATTAGTCCATTAAGCTTTACTCCTTTCTGGCGCCCTTTGATTTCGACATTATTATTTATCGATTTTGTGTTTTCGACAAGTCAATCCATTTCGATCACGAAACTTTTAAATAAAACTCACCCCATCTCCATTGAGCTAGTGGCACAACCCCCGTTTATGTTACTACATTGCAGGCAGTGACTTTGTGTTAATTTTGGCATGTAACAAGTTTCTAACAAATGCCGTTGGCTTTTGCAATTCACCATTAGTATTTCAGCAATTGATGAACTAGATGTTAGAACCACTAAAAAATAAAATCGTAATCCTTTATGTAGATAATATAATCATACCTTTAACGACCGTGGAAGACGGCTTGCAACCTTTACGCGTAGTATTAGAAGCCTTAAGTGAAAACAACCTAACTCTAAAAGTTAGTAAATGTTTGTTCTTGAAAAGGAACATAAACTATCTTGGACCATAAATCAGCGAATAAGGAGTACGGCCCGGAAGCCGTACATTTGAAGCCATTCTGCAAATGACTTCGCCACAAACAGTGCGACAATTTATCGGTCTGTCCGGGTATTTCCGTAAATTCGTCAAAAATTACTCCAAAATGGTCAAACTCTTAACCAGATTAAGACGCAAAGATTATAAGTGGTGTCGGGGAGCGTAGCAGCAGCAAGCTTTCAAAAAACTGAAACTTCTAGGCAAGTGTTGGCAATATTCGATGCTTCTCTGCCAACTGAGTTTCATACGGATGCAAGTTCTGTAGCCGTCGTCGCAATATTGCTACAAACGCATCACCACGAAGTGTAACGAGTTGTAGCATACTTCAGTAAACAAACCATTATCGACTAACGTCACTACCACTCTTATAAACTCGAAACTACGGCAGTGGTGTATGCTTTTAAACATTTTCGTGTCGTGTTTATCTGTTAGAATTACAATTCACAGTAATCAGGGATTGCAACGCACTGTTGACTACATTCTCCAAAAAAAAGACTTGTTACCGAGAGTTGGAAAGTAGTGGTTATAAGTTCGAGAATTTACGTTCCATTTTAAATATCGACCAGAAGCGCGCATGCCCCCTGTGGATGCACTTAGCCGCTATCCAGTAACGTTGGAGATGAGTCAAGTTGATATTACCAAAAGAGATTGGATTTTATACACTCAACTCCAAGACGATCAACTATTAAAAACTTAAAGAATACTAGAGGCAAATTGTAAGACGAAACAATATTTCAAAAAATATTGCCTAAAAAACGACAAAGTTTATCAAAAACGGTCAAGTGGAAGGAGACTGTGAGTGGTGCTCTAGGCTGCGCATTGGCAAATCGTAAGGTTATGTCATGATAAATCAGGACACGTTAATGTCAAAAATACGTTAAAGTGGATCGAACTAAACTACTGGTGTTTAAAATAGAAAAGCAGATAGTACTATTCCGCACGATTCATCTGGATTATGTCCGTCTATTTGAAATTAGCAAGACCAGTAATAAATTTTCGCTTGTCATTGTAGAAGCTTTACTAAGTTTACAATAAAAGCAGTAAAATCTACCAAAAAAAAAAATTCAATAAAGAATGTTCTACTAAGCATCTTTGGTGTGCCTGCGCGTATCATAAGTTTACATCTCGAAGTTTTTACATACTATGTGAATTGTACGCAATAAAACATTCACTGAATGCCGTCGCCACAGCTAGAGCTAACGGTCACTGTTAGAAATACAATAAAATAATCGTTACGATGTTGGCTACAACAGGTGCCTTGATACTGCTTTCAATAAGATTATAAATACCACCACAGTCCAAGCATCGTTTGGGTATCAAACAAAGTCTATAGCAGAACTCCCAAAATCGATATTCATAACTTAGAAGGCCAGATTAAAGAACATATCAAATAAGATCAAGGTAAGCAAAAAAGGCTACTACGATAAGAATAGACGTGATGCAAATCGTTACGAACTAAGAGATCTGGTGTTGGTGCGAATTACGAGTGAAGGTACTAGCAAGAAGCTCTTGTGTAAGTTTAAGGGACCATTTAGAGTCGTCCGAGTCCTAGAGGATCGATATAAGGTTGAAAATTTGAGAAAAAATACGCGTAAAGTGCGAACGGTGATAGCCGTTGAAAAAATGAAGAAATGGATAACGGTGCAATAAGTAAGTCAAACCATCTTTAATGAAACAATGTTAATGTAAGTCATGAGACACTGAACCAATGATGATAACAGTCAAGGATAGCGATGCCTGTCTGTTATACGAGTTGACGTGTATGACGTAAAGCAAGTGATAATGAGGCACTAAGTCTAAGACAGCCAAAGCGACGCATGTCTGTTATTTGAGCTAAGGTGTAAATCACATCATCAAGTTGGAACGTTACCATCAAGTAGCGTTGTAAATAACTGAGTCAAAGTTGTACAAAATAGTTACAATTATAGCCATAAAGCGGTCGACGGCGGTCATATTTCAAACACTTGAAATAACAACGCGTAGGTCGTGTACGATTAAACTAACTCGACAAATTTAATGTTAACAGATGCTAAAAAAACGGCGAGCGGTTTAAAGACACCCTCAGTCATGATAGCCAAATAAAAGGCAAAACGGGGTATCCAATCTCTCCTAACTGAACGCGAGACAAAGAGGGTATCATGCGGCAGTCGAAAGAAAGCAATTGCGTATGATACCTCGTCTTCTTGTTAAAATTTTCTAATTAAAATAAAGTTTATTCTAACTGAATTTAGGCTTGCAAATCTGTTTAAGCCGTTTTTGTCTACTAAAATGCAAAATAACAATGACTGGTATTTTAAAAAAAAAAAAGATTGATGCTATCAGAAATGGTAAAAATAAAACATGTTTTTAAATTTACTTCAAAATTTGAATCTTTTTTTGAAACCATTTTCGTTTTATACTATCCAGTCTAAAACAGATTTGTTATACCTATTACAGAGTATATTGCATTTGACAAACAAATGATTATAAAAAAGTACTTGCATCAAAGTTAATGAGCAATTGAATCTGATATTAGAATGTACCATGAACGTAGTAAACTACATAAAAACTAAGCAGTAAAAACCAATTTTTTTTTTAAACTATGCATGGACTTAAGACCCGACCCTTTTATATTACTGTAGATTTTCTGCGCTCAATCTATATCAGAATTCACTTTGCAGAAAGAAAAATCTAATTAAATTTTTTTTTGTGCTTTCGTCCTTTTTGACGTATTTTACAGGCATCATAATCGGCCGGAAATTTTACTTTTCCGGCCTAGGCCGGTAAAGTGTAGTAGAATTTTATGTGTAAACATGGCGGAAAGTGAAAATGTATTAAATTTGCTTCCCGATAAACCGTGTCGGTACTGCAAAATTATGCCTAAATCGGGTCCTAAATGTAAAAATTGTGGTTGTGTTCTACATCCCGGATGTGTTAAATATAAATTATTGATGATAATCAAGTGATGTGCTGTACAAGTGGCGAAGTTGGGCAGGCTGACTTAAGTGAACTTCGCGTTAGTATTGACGCTACGAATGTCCACAGTAGTGAAGTAAGTTCAACTGAAATTAATTACTTAAAATCTATATTAGCTCACAAAGATCTAATTATTAGTAATCAAAAAGATACTATCGAATCACTAAAAGCCCAAGTAGGATTACTTAATAGATTACTATCATCTACTTATTCTAATACGGAAGCTGCATCTGTTAAACAAACTGATAAAATTCCATCATACAGTGATGTCATCAAAAATAAAAATTCCGTCAATAATAATGCAATTGAAACGAGTTCAAATAAACCAAATGCAGATAATGTATCTAAAATAGTAACAACCGATAAATCAAAATCCTTGAAATTATTAAATAAACAAAAATCAAAAATAAATTAAATACTCAATTTAAACAATGATTTACCTTCAAATAATATTCAATTGAACAATATAGTACTTGATGAAGAATCGTTAATTAGTAATACTGATTACATTACTGTATCTAATAAGAGAACCAAAAAAACCAATAAAACTACCTTAGGAACTAATATTAATCAATGTGAAATAACAGCAGTAGCTAGTAGACGACAAATTTTTATCTCACGATTGTCACCTAATACTACAGTAAACCAATTAGAATCGCATTTAAAAAAACAAAATATTACATTCTGTAATATTGAAAAATTACAAATAAGATCTACCGAAATAGCAGCATATAAAGTAACGATTCCTTCTACTGAAGAAACTGCAATATTTAATCCAGATAACTGGCCTCAATTTGCAATAATTAGGCCATTTTATAATAACAGAAATTTTCAAAAGTTCGAAGCAATAAACACAAACCCATAGTAAACAACAGACGAAATTGTTTAAATAACACACAACACAATTTTACGACGAATATTGATATGAAACCAATTATTAAATTAAGTGAAAAATTAACATCATGTACTATTGTCCATCAGAACGTACAATGCATTTCTAACAAAATCAATCAAATAGAAGCTAACATTATTAATACTTGCGAAATATTCTGTGTCTCAGAACATTGGCAAAATTACCTATCTATTGACACCGTAAAGATTAACGGATTAAACCTCATTAGTTATTTTTGTAGAAAAAATAAACTACATGGAGGAGTAGCAATATACGTATCTGATCAATTTAAAAACTTCTGTCAACCTTTAAGTAAAATTGAACGTTTTGCCATAGAAACACATTTTGAATGTAGTGGAATTGAAATAATCTATAATAAAAAAATACTGGTGTATATTGTAGTCATGTACAGATCACCATCAGGAGACTATGAACAATTTTTTAAGTTATTCAACAAATTAATTGAAGTGCTTGATCCAAGTAAACATTCTTTAATTATATGTGGTGATTTAAACATAAATTTTTTAGAAGAAAGTTTAAATAAAAAAACTCTTTTTGATATTATTGAATCACACGATATGACTAATATCGTTACATCACATACTCGAATTTTTCTAAATGCAAAGACTGGACTAGACTATTGTATAATAAGTAATAACCTAAACTATAGTGATCATCAAATATTAAATTTTAACTTAAGTGACCATTTAGCTCAGAGTGTAAAAATACAGCCCAATTTAGAAAATCCAAATATTTCCAAATTCAAAAAGGTTTCAAGAAGAGCAATTAATAATCTAGGAACTAACCAAATGGACTTGATGTTACATAAAATAAATTGGAAAAACACCTCATATAATGTAACCGATATTGATGAAGCATTTGATATTTTTTTCAAAAATTTGGAATATTGTTTTCAAGTAAGTTTTCCTGTTGTACAAACAAAAATATATAACAATAAACCAAGAAATAAAT
This sequence comes from Aquatica leii, assembly GCA_035610365.1. Classification (NCBI taxonomy): domain Eukaryota; kingdom Metazoa; phylum Arthropoda; class Insecta; order Coleoptera; family Lampyridae; genus Aquatica; species Aquatica leii. Next base: position 69,523,625 of record CM069436.1, read on the forward strand.
GGATAACTCCTGAAATAATTAGAAGCAGCCTAGAATTAAAAGAATTATTTAACTTAAAAGCTAGTATATCAAGTAGATTACTAGAACAACTCTACAAAGAAAAAAAAGGAACATTTAAAACACATTCAAGTTGCTAAAAGCAATTACATGAAAACAATAATTGATTCTAGCAATAATTTAACAAGAGGAAAATGGAGAGGAATTAATAACATTTTACAAAGAATAAAACGCGATATTCATTTAACTAATATTATTAATGAAAAAAATGAAAACATTAATAATCTGAAGGAAATATCTAACTTGTTTGGTTCTTATTATGCAAACATGGCTGAACTAAAAATACATAAAACGTACGGACACAAAGTTTCCACATCATGTACAGTACCTGAAATATCTACAAATACCATATTCCTATATCCTACTGATGAGAATGAAGTAAGTTTAGTTATTCAGAAAATAAGTAGTTCATATGCAACAGGAAGTGATAACATACCGTCAGTAATTTTAAAAAAATTTAAACATTTGATTTCACCTGCATTTAGTGAAATAGCAAATATATCGTTTAAAAATGGAAGTTTTCCCCAACAATTAACTACTGCTATCGTTAAACCAATATACAAAAATGGAGAACAAACCAAAATAGAAAGCTATCGACCTATTTCAATACTTTCCGTGTTTTCCAAATTGCTTGAGGGTCTTATGTACAAAAGAATACTAAACTTTATTATTAATAATGATCTGCTTAGTAAAAATCAGCACGGATTTCGACCTAAACACTCAACAACAACAGCGTGTTGTACCTTTCTTGAACACACATTGAAATCTTGGGACAATGGACAACATGTATGTATACTTCTACTAGACTTGTCAGCGGCTTTTGATACTGTGGATCATCACTTTTTACTAAGCAAACTAGATAGAATGGGAATAAGAGGAATTTCTAACAAATGGTTGCGCTCATATCTTCAGCAGCGACACATAATTGTAGATATTAATAAAACAAAATCAAATAAATACAAATTAAACAAAGGTGTTCCACAAGGAAGTAATCTTGGACCTATATTATTTGTGCTATTTGTAAATGATCTTCCTAAACATATAACAAACGGTGAAGTGATAATGTATGCAGATGACACATCGGTTATTGTATCCGCACCATCACTTACAGAACTTCAGACAAAAGTTAATAAGACGCTTAGTGAGTTTAACAACTGGTGTTATAAAAATAAATTAATTCTAAATCTAAATAAAAGTTATTATCTCTTAATTGAAAGACCTAATATCAAATATTTCAATCTTAATATTACGTTAGATGGGAAAGAAATAATGAGAATATCAGAAACTAAATTTCTTGGTGTGGTTATCGATTCCAAATTAAACTGGTTGCAACATATTAATAGTGTTTGTAAAAAACTAAATAGAGATTATTATTGTTTAAAGTTGCTAAAGCAAACTGTGACCGAAGATGTATTATTAAGTTTTTATTATGGGAGTGCGTATAGTACTATCAAATATTGTATTGTTTTGTGGGGTCATTGTTCTGAAACTATTCGAGTGTTTAGAATACAAAAAAGAATAATTCGCTTGATTTTTAATTTAGATTATTATAAATCATGTAAAAACATATTTGTAGAAAAAAATCTGTTGACGTTTTATGGACTGTATATTTTTGAACTTACATTATTAACCAAACAAAATCTACATTCTCTTAGTTTAAATAAGGATGTTCATTTATATGATACACGAACAAAAAGAAATGTTTTTGTTAACCATTGTAGAACAGCAAAATATAAAAATAGTCCTCAAAGTAAAGGAATTAGTTATTATAACAATCTACCAAAAAATCTGAAAAGTATACAGTCTATAACAACATTTAAAAAAGAACTAAAAAAATACATTGTCAGCAAGTGTCCGTATACTATACTACTATAATATTATAATAATTTTTATTTAAATTTCTTTTGTATAATATGACGTTTGTATACTCTACTGAGTCTTAAACAACAATAAAGAATAATAATAATAATAATAATAATATAACTAAAAGTTGGCACTAGTAATCATTAATTAAATAAACGTCATCTGTCAATATGTCAAATTTATTAACATACACCATTATCTGTGTTGTTGTTTAGAGTAGCACTAACAAAAATTGTTTTAAACAAATTTAACAAATTTGCTTATATCTTACAATTGCTAAAAACAACAAAGGTTTTATTTTCATATAAGTGAAATTGTAATATTATTATGTAATTGTCAAATTAATTTAAAAAACAATTGTATTTCGTTATTACAGGTTTCAGTTTTATCAACATATGTTATTAAATTCTATTAAAAATCAATACTCAAATAACTACTTTTAATTAATTTATACTATAAAGCTCAGCACAAAAAATGTTGCGTATCACACGTCCTAAAAGTATTTTGCGAGTATTCGCTTTTTGTAGGCCTCGGCTTCACCTCGGCCTACAAATAAGCTCATACTCGGAAAATAGCACTTTCTGGACTAGTGATACAAATAACTATTGCGAAAACCTTAAAACAAAATTTGCTTGTTCCGATTTAACCAAAATGAGAGTGGCAATGTTAAAGTTTATTCCGGGTTTCAAAATATAAGTAACGATCAGCAAGCTCACCTGTCACAAACTGACGTGCCGTTTTTACTATTTATTTTATATTTTAAAGTTTCAACCGTATTCATAATCGATTTAGACCAGGATTAAACTTAGTCGTCCCATAATAATTAATAGAACGACTATAAAAATATATGTAAAGATTATCTTAGAAGTTGTTTTTATTTTTGCGCTTAATTTATTGCATTGTACAATGCATTGTACATATATTTTGACAAGAAGAACGAGACAAAAGACTAAAGTTACAAGTGCACAGATTAAGTTTTGGAGCCACTGAGTTAGTATAATTTTCTTATGAATATGCTACGGACCGTGCACGAACTGCTTCTGTAGTTATTTGTATACTTTATATTTAGAAAAAAATTAATCAATTGATTTTGTTCTAAATTATTAATTTTTATGCAGAATAAAAAATTATGTATTGGTATAAAAATGATCACAAAAAATATAATTGCAAATTTTTAGCAGTTTTAAGAACGCAGAAAAAAAATAATTATGTAATTAATTAAATTAGCAAAAAGAAGACTATTACTGTTTATTTTATGTGCAATTCGTTTAAAGTTTGTTGGTAAGAACTTTCTTTTAATGGTGTTTTTTTAGTCGTTCATTTTATTTTAAGTTGATTCGCCCACGTTTTTTTTATTTTTAGAGTAAGTATTCAAATACATACTATTTTTTTACGTAACACATTTTACGTAATATTGATTTTTTTACATTGTTGCGTAAAAGTTATCATTGTTACATAACATTTGAATCAGAATATTTTTATAATGCTGCGTTTTTTGTAAAAAAATGTAACTAATTAAGTATAGCTGTTTTACGCAATAAATTTTATAGCTCTATCACATTGTTCATGAAGCAAAGGTTGTTAAAATCAATACACGATTCTATTACTGAGTCGAAGAGATCGCAAATCATTTTCATTGGGTTCAAATAGCAAAGCATGAATCTATTTAAAATTATTATATTTAATTTTAAGGTAAACTTACAAAATAATTTAACTGTTAATTTTTCGTTTGTTTTGTTCGTGTTTAAACGTGACTGTGTTAGATTAATATTTACCGAAATATAATATTGCATGTATAGTAAAATCTGATTTTCTGATTCGTTATTAAAAAAAATGTTTATGTGCGAATCGTGTTTATTTAAAAAAAATTTCTAATAAAATTATCAATAAAACAAATGTAAATAATTTTTGTATCAAAGGATTATTTTAATCAACGAGAATGTAGAGTAGTGATACAAAACCGTGGGAGATATTCGCCCACAAGAGTGCTAGCAATAGATTTGACGTTGATATGACATTTTACTGTGTAATTCCATTTCGAGTCAAGTAATTATTTATTTTTGATTTAAAGCTTGACGTAGGCGTTGAAATTTATCTTGACGGTACTTAATCTCTTTAATTCAATTGCGCTTTATCTTATACCGATTTTTTTTACATTCTTCAAATTTATTTTTACAATACGTATAAGAATAAACATACATACCGATTAATTAAAAATTATAAAAATGAAATCTTAAGATTGTACAATTTTTTATTTATGTAAGAGTTTCTTTACACAATGTTAATTTCAATAACATTAGCTTTTGACCTATTTAATAGAACAAACAATATTTAAAACTTTTGTCAAAAAGTGTAATTTCAAAATCACAAATTACAAATATTGTAAAAAACGGTAAGTTCGGTTTTTTAATTCATTTGTAAATTTTCATATATAAAACAATAATGATGAAACAACATGAAAAAAGGATTTTTAGTATACTATTTGATTTTTAAAATAAAGCTTATGAAAACATAATTTTAAGTTTGAATGTTATGTTATTATTTAGCTTTCTAAAAATAAACAAACACAATTTTGAAAATTAATCAATAAAAATTTTTTTTTCGTAGATTATGTGGTTCTTAAAGCAAAATTAAGTTTAACGTTCATTTAGTGTAATAATAGGGATGAGAATTTTTTTTAAATATTAATTATATTATTACATAAGATGAAGTTAAATTAAGTTGTTATTTCTAAGAATTACATATTCTTTCTAAGTACACTAAATTATAAAGTAAACTGAAGATATCATATTTACAAATGTATAAATGAAGTAACGTTGTGTAGTTCAGTCAAAATAGCTACTAGAATAAATAAAACCACTGAAAAAATAAAGCAAAATATGCAAAATTATTTTTATTATTCTAATTATAGGTACATAGTTAATTTTTTCTGTATTTAGACTAAGATTTGTTTTTGGTTACAACTAAAGATAAACGTGATCGTGTACATTTTGTTAAGCTAGGTCAGTAACAATGAAATAAACGTTACTATCTGCTTTAATTACTTTATTAACAATTGATTTTGTAGATGGAAAATTAAAGAAAACAATAATTAACACAATACAACTTTACGCTTCACGAATTTTACAGCATAGTAAAAATCAACAAATAATATTCATTTGTTTAGATAGTCAGAACGAGCCTAAAAATTTTGAATTCTTTTAATTAATACTAAATGTTATGAAATACATTTTTATTTAAAGTAATGATTGTGATTGATAGCAACAGAAATTGACTGTGTAACACCTTCTCGCGCTTCACGCGTGCTACTTTGTAATTCTTTGGAAATTAATCTGATCCGCGGCTTTACATGAGATAAATGCTCTTTTCTCTCTAAGGGTTTGTGGGTAGATATTGATCGTATTCTTAATAATAAAAATTACAATGCAAAATGTATATATTGACTTAAACTGATTTCAAAACATTAATTAACAAACTTAAATTAATATCATGCACTACGCTCACTAACTCGATCTATATAACTACAAATATAATAAAATGGTCGCAATAACATAATAAAAAGTCCAACCTTTGCTGGTGTCGAGTGATTTAGGTGTAATTGTAGCCCCGTGGCCTTCCAAAGTTAATTTGTCATAGTACGCACCATAACTTAACCGTCACTCGTATGGTTCACTGTAGGTTCAATTACACAGACTGACTTGCTTAATTTATTCACATAAATTTATTAGAACCAAAACTTTGGTAATTCACATGTATTATGTTTGCCGGACTAATTATTTATTTGTCGGTATGCACCAAGTTTAATCGTTTATTAGATTTACTTATAAAGTGACACCGAAGGTATCGCCCCAATACTTCCTGGGTTGGCCCGCACCGCTAACCTCTTAATTCTGGTCGTCCAGCCTCTGACCCGGACAAAAGGACACTCTCGATTTCTTTTACTTTTGCATAACACTTACACTACCTTAAACCACAGACTTATAAAACTAACTAGACTATTTTAACATTCTAAAAGTTACGATAGACATAAGAAAAAGGCATTACAACTGTTCTATACGTTGAATCTATTGGACGATTACGTTAGCTAAGTCACAAAAAACTTTATGTTTATCAAATGTTTATGATAGTATTTATATACATTAAACCGCAACAACTTTTGTATAAGTTATATTTTTGCATTGGTTCACATACTTGTTGGAAGCTCAGCAAAAGGTAGCTGCGCTGAACGTGAACAAAAAAAAACAAAATTTTTGGTTAGTAAAGTTTTGTTAGTTAAGACCTCGACTATGTATTATTGTAATAATCTGCTGTAAACGTTAATTTTGTTATACAGATCAGTTTGACGGGGCTTTTCAAAACGCGGGGCCGGGTTCCGGCAAACGCACTAAACCTGTTTTGCGCCGGTCCTGATTATTAGTACGTATCAGAAGGAGTGCTGTGTTTAATCAAAAAAACGTAATGAAGACCATTCTAATCGAGAATTAGAACGGTGTTTGGAATGCCGAAAAAAACTAGCAATAACTATGAATTAATTGAAACGTATAATGACACCAAACTTCTAGAGTAAAAAATTGTATAAAGGCTGGTCAAGAAAACTCCATTTGTATTAGTTTTAATATAAAAAAATGATATACACTTGCATTGTAAGCAGTACTTTTGAAAGTGAAAAGTACCAGATAGAAAGTTTTAAAACAGGTATAACTGAGAAATCTTGTTCGCCTTTTGGTAATGAACTTGAATTGTTACAATCAAAATAAAAACCCCTTTTTATTTTCTTTTTCTAAGAAAAACAAAAATTGTTTGAAACAAAAGCGTTGATTAAGCAGTATCAATTTGTGTTTGCACTGAAGAGTAGTTCCAAACTAAGAACTGACATGGTGAAGCACAAAATTAATAACGAAAGCGACAATACCCACGCCGCCTTTGTTTGACAAAACCAGAATAAGTCAAATGCATAATAACTGATATAAAGAAGAAATAAAGTTAATTGAACTTTTAAGTAGTATATAGTACTGGTAAAAAGAAAGATAAATCAACAAGATTTTGCGTAGATTACAGACAACGTAACAAAGTTATCAAAAAAAAATAGTTAACTTTTATCAAGTTTCAGCGTTCAATAGAGACTATCCTGCAAGAACGGTCTGATAGAACATGTTTAGTTTATCTGGATGTGACTATAGTCGGAAAAACAAAGTTTGAGCAATACAAGCATGGCCAACATTATTCGAAAAATATTAGGTTTAAAGATTCCTTGGGTTGTGCATTTACTATAGATGATTTGTACCAGAATTTTCCAATATTGCTAAATCTTTAACAAAATTGACTGAAGAAAAAACAAAATTTAGACCAAAGAAAGACTCCGAAAGAGCTTTCCGTCAACTAAAACAAGCTCTAGGCACTTCACCAATTTTAAGTTATCCAAGAAAAGATAGAAAAATCTGTGATGATACCGTCGCAATTAATTTGGCCATAGGTACAAGCTTTTTACAAGTGCAAAATGAACAAGAAAAATTAATAGCGTATTTCTTTGTCTAAATCAGAGAGAAATATATTACGTGAAACCTTTAGAGCATTTTTACAAGTACTTGTATGGACTCAAATTTTTACTAGAAACGGACTACACCCTTAAAAATGGCTATTGCAAAATTGTAATTTAAAAGAACCAGTGGCAAGAGTATGAACGAGAAAGAAGACGTTATAAAATGATGCCGTGAGTGCATGGTCTGCGCCGATAAAACTTTACAACGTGGGAAGCCTTTTAGAAAAACTGGCAACTGACATTTCAAAGACGTTCTTCAAATCCGATTTAGGAAGTAAATACATTTTGGTTGCGATCAATTACTTTACAAACTGAACGAAGATTTACACCATACCAAATCAAGAAGCGACACAGTTGCAGACGTTTTAGTAAAATAATATTATTTTGTGTGTTTTAAGTTTATTAAAATTACATTGCAGCTAAGGCCGTTACCTCAAGTCTGTTTTATTATTATTATTATTATTATTATCAATATCAAAAAAAAAAAACTGGAACGTACTTGCACTTGCACCTAGTGGCATACCAATCTTCTGTGTATGAAGCACAGGACAAACACAATCCTGCACCAAGCTTTATCGCGAAATACAACTACCACGCAACTTTTAATTTAGACGAAGATCGGAGAAAAAAATTGCTAAAGAAAGGCTGCATGAGCAAATTCATCAAAATTTAAACGCTGTTGATTTCAGCATTGTCAATTTGGTTTACAACATTTAGCACCAAAAACACATCGACATTTGCCATTTCAACGTTCTAAAAATTAATATGATGCTACTCTCAGTAAAAAACTATAAGCAAAACGCTCATATATAGTGACCAAAAAAAACCTTCAGAGGCAATAGAAAATCTTTTATACAGTGTTACAGTGTATCAATGACGTCAAAAACCGTATTCGGAGCCAACCGAAAAGCAAGCCAAAAATATTCTATGTCGCACCTCACCTAGCCTCGTTTGCTGGTGATAACAATTTTTTTACAAGACCAGTTTCGAAGAAGAATAATAACGCGAAGCTAAGTTGATGAAATAAACTTAGATAGGTTTATGAGTATGTACGAGGGTTCTGGAAAAATATAGGCGGAAATACAATTGAAGGTCAACAACACCTGCTAGTAAAGATTTTGAGATGTCTAGCAAGAGGAAAACTACGAAGTAAGCAACCGACGGCGACGGTCGATAAAATCTTGAGACTTAGTGATGCACAATGCTAAATTTTTCACCAAAAAATTCTCACGTGCAACGCCGTTATACAAAAATCTATAGCGGGCATTATAGAATTTTAAGAGAAATGGAGTTCAATGACATTAAGAAATTGGGAGTATCCAAGCTGAGTTGCGGTTTAAATTAACTGGGTTGGAAACAGTTCAAAATATGTTAGAGTTCGCTTTCCGAAAAACAAGTGTTCAAGCGTTAGTCTACACTCACCATTCAAGTAGAAGATCGACCTACAAAAAGTCTATCGATTGCTACTTCTAAGCTTAAGATAGTTACCAAAATATAGAGAGCTGCTACTATCGCCACGATGCTTTTTGTTTAAAAACACACAAAAGATTCTAGTCAAAGATAAAATGAAAATATAAAAGCAACTTTGACAGTGGCACTAAATACACATTATTTGTAAGTGTTTGTTTTTAATAAATTTTAATTAGTTATAATTTTTAGTGTTTGTTGTATTATGTGTTAGTTAAGAACATTTATAATAACCGATAACTGTGCTAATAGTTAAAATAAATAAAGTGGAAAAATCGTTACAGTATATTTTTTTAGTTTTAGGTTTAATTAAAATGATCGCAAAACTTAAAGTTCCAATTAGAGAACATTTTATAAAATAAAACGAAATAATTATGTATTGTTGTTATTATTACGAGATTTATACTTAAAGATAAAGTCATCAGTTTCTTAGCACAAAAATTAAAAAAAAACTATAATAACAAAATTTAAGAAATAGTAAATATGATTCAACGAAATTACTTTGGGCTAGAGACATTGGTTATATTGAACAATTAACGTTAATAATTCATAGTGTTTAAGTATTAAAAGTTTATTGTCTATTACAGTAGAACCTCGCTTAACCGAGCTAATGTGCACCGAAGTAAACTTAGATAAGCAAAAACTATGATAACGCAAACAAAACCAGAACAAAAGTCGTCTACTTTGAGATGCATACATATAACTGTAACTGCAGTATCTTTATTGTTTTGTGTATATTTTTTTCTTTTTGTGTACACTGGATGAGTCCATCCAGGCGTTTTTTTGGTTTGCGTACATCACCGGAAGAGTTTCCACGTTGACAGTTTTAAAAGCACGAGGTTTTTTAGCTTTGCCTATTAATAACATCGTAACTTTGTGATCACCGGACCGATTAGCACAACACAGAACTGTAACTCTCTCCTTACTTTTTTTGTAACCGGGGGCTGATTGTTCTTGTTTTGCTGCTAGGATTATTTTTGGCAACAATTTAAAGTTGAGTCCAGTTTTATCGCAATTGTAAATTTGTTGCAGGCTTAATTTAGTTTTCCTAATCTCCTCCAACTTATAATAAATGAAGGAAGTTTACTTAAGCCCAATTACAAAATCTCGCCAGAATTCGTTGACTGCCTTACGCCGTATCGCCTCTTCCAACGATCTAGTCAACCTTGACTTACCGTGAATTCTTCTTCTCCTTCTTTAAAACGCTAAAAAAATTCTAAAGCTCTGGCTTCTAACATTGAATCAGATAACGGACTACCTTCATCTTTTATCTACTGAAACCATATAAAAAACGCTTCCGATTTTTGTTCATAGTCACTGTTTTTCATTGTTTTCCTCTGTGTTGAAATGTCTTCGTTTCGCGTTATTTGAAAGCGCTGACTCGCCCACTGTTCAATCTGTTCCCTTTTTCTCCTCCAATCGACAACAATCACTTCACCAACGCTGAAATGCCGCCTTTTTTATGGTTTCGCCTCGATCTACACGCTTAATTGCATCAAGTTTTTGTTCTAAAAAAACCATAACGCGTTTTTTTTGTACTCATATCGATGTTTTCAACATGCAACAAATAAATGAAACTCTCACTTGCATTAATTACTGACGAATGAATGCCGCCGGTAATACAACTACAATTATGTTTAGCAAAAACGAATAGAGAAGAAAGCGGCAAGTGGGTAGAGTGGGGCGCGTGACAAGGTCACAACAGGTTCGTACAGTTGCAAATTTAATCACGCAGTTTAAATACTGCACGTAGAAAAAAAAATTTTTACGTGTGTTTAAACTCGGATAATACGGAACCTCGGTTAATCAAAGCTCGGTAAACCGAGTTTCTACTGTCATCGGAGATTATTTTTGAAAAATCTTAGAATGTGATTTGTAAAAAAATTATTTTTGACGTATAATAACTGACGAAAACAACTTACTTGTTCTAAAGCTCCCTGAAAACATTTTCTCTAAAAAATTTGCGCCAGTGTTAATACTTGCTATCTAACGTAATAAATTTTCATTTTAACTTTACTAGAATAAATGTATTCCTGTTTTTACACTGTTATAATAACATTAAGAATAATTTTACTTAGTAAATAATATAAATGTTAGTTGTTACTAAAACAATATCGAGAAACTATGTAGGTATCTATATGTTAATTTTTTGTAGTAGGTTTAAATTGAAAATTTATATTTAGATGTTACAATAACTGAGGATACAGATTATTTGCATATTGTTTGCAGTAAAACTTGATTAAAGTTACCCGTTATTATCTAGAATTAAGATTTTATAATTTTTTACTAATAAAAAATAAAATAAATATAAATACATGGTAGTTGTTAAAATAAGTAGGTTTTTACACTAAACAATTAATTATAAATTTAAATAATTTTTACTGATATATTACCATCAGTTTTATATCCGTGTAAACACAATTTTTGAATATTGAGATGATTTTATCTGTTATATGAAGTTTGTCGTTACGAGTAGTTTGTGAATTTGGTCAAAACGTCAAAACGAAATACAAAACAATAAATAATAAAGAAATCATTGGAATTCCCAAATAAATTCTGAGAAAATTTGCAAGAACAACAAAACATAAACTGTCCCAAAAGTCAAAAAAATTGTATAAACTCAAGCTTGACTAATTTCGAAAATGGCTGTTTTTTTCTTATTCTGTAAAGAAAAACCGATTAATTTGTAATGGTAACCTTTATTAATATTTTAAATTAACATTAGATTTCATATAAACTAATAAAAATATAAAAATAAAATGTAAACATAAATTAGTGAGGGCAACAACTATTACATATTATTGTAGTTTTTTTCTGGCAATGTTCTTTACATACAAAGAGTTTGCACTTTTCACATGTTTCTGAATATTTTTTGTCATTTGCTCTTGGACATATCTTACAACGACCTCTTTTTGTGTTGTTCTGTGCCTGCCAAACAATTTTTTTTACATCGCAAAACAAATAACAATTGAAAAATTTGTTATCTATTATTAAACATTGTTGAAAGAAACTTAGCTAAAAAAATATTGGGACAGTTGTAAAAAACTTAAGAAAAGACAACAAAAACAACACGTCTGGGGTCAAAAAAGACCCCAATAGTAATCGGAAAGTTAATGAAATAAGTTTGTTGAACTATTTAAAAAAATTGGTATGCAAACCTTGTTATTGTTATCATTATTGTAATTTGTTTACTTATTTACACCCTATACACTTTTATTCAAATTGACATTCAAAAATTTTATAAATTTAGTTTAAAATAGTCTAAGTTTATTCAGAAAGACCAAACAAAACATTTTGTAAAATAAAAGTGGCGCTGTTCTTTAGGAGTGTTTGGAGATTGCAAACGAGAAGAATTAATGAATATGTTAATTGATTATATAGTCCACGGGGTACAGTCATTGTTGAGATCATATTCGAAACAAAAACCAACAAGAAAAGTTTTTTTCTATTATTATTGATGAAGAAACAATGGCTTTTTAAAACTGTTTAAAAAATATAAATCATTACGATCAAAAGGATATGTGTTACGAAACTACTTTATAAATTATATAAACGGACGTTGATGTGTTTATGCTGTTGAAAACATTTTGAAAAATCTATGCTAGTATAGCAAAATATTTAAATTTAAAAGAAGCCCAACAATACACAAAACATTGCTTGTGAAAAACATAAACCACTTTACTAGCTGATGCCTGTGCTAGTATGACTACATTAAAGAGAAATAAATAAAGTAAATTATAAATTGTAATTAATTTCAGTAAATTTAAAACAGCACACAAGAAAAGAATTAAAAATTATAATCAACTAGGTAAAAACAAGCACTTACTTAATTTATATAACATTGTAACTGTACACTGTTTACAATTAAATATTTTGCGATCACTCCTATTTATACATGCGCGTATAGCTACTAAATTTGCATTTATTTGATTAACATAGACTGCTTCCGATTCTCTTTGTTTCTTGAATCGCTTCGAATATTCTCAAAGTTCGAGAATGTTTTAATATGAAAATTAGAAAAATATTGCACGGCTTGTTCTTATTCACATTTCTACACTCGGTTCAAAAGACCAATATCAAATAATAACAATTGTTTGAATGTATTAAACAATGTTGCTTGATGCGAAGTAATAACATTCTGCTGAACTTTCATTGTTTATTATTTTGAAACGAATATACACAACGTTTCGAATGCTGTGCTATCTGCAATCGAAACGTTGTATATATTCGTTTTAAAATAATAAACAATGAAAGTTCAGCAGAATGTTATTACTTCGCATCAAATAATAACAAGTTATATAAAATATATGTCATTTATACAAGAATACATCCAATATTGGATAATTCATGTAGTGAATGTCAATCCTAGTTTCAAAAATAATTTCTAATTAACGAAAGCATTATTTAGTAATCATGTTTTAATTCAAAGACCATTTAATGTCAATTCTAATAACTTTTAATGTTTTATAGACTTCAAAAACTTCAAAACTGTAAATCATATTAAGACGTACATACTTAGTGTAAAGTAAAAGCGTTGGTAAAAGTAAAAAAAAGAGTAACAGGTATAGTATTATTGTTTGATCATCTGAAATAATCCAATGATAAATAATTGTTCTTTTTGTCCTTTTAGGTTCTTTTTATCAAACCTTTGATTATTTTTTGGTGTTTTTAGTTTCAAGTGACAAAAATTTATGTTTTGTGCTGCAAAGATCAATTTACACTCGGTTCTAAGATTGGAATTTGGAAATATCAATAGTAGATAAATGACAAGTTTATTGAATTATTTATAATTATTAACAGCGAGTTCATTAATTCAAAGAAACTACTCCAAAGTTGTTTATGAAAGTTGAAGTATTCATTATCAAATCTCTCCCTTCAGTCGCATGTTGAAATGTATAGTTGATAGCAACTTCAAGAGATTATTCCATGACGTCGTTTCATGATTTATTAATGTAATAAAACTCAAGAGTTTTAATAATTGTTTTTGCTTATTAAAATTAAGTTGATAATAAAAATAAATATTTTGTATATAGTTATGCATGAGTGCTTATGACATATTCATATATTTAAATACTAACACAGTATTTTACGTTATAAGTTGTTACGGTTGTATTGATTTTGTCTACGAAATTTTAGAAATTCCTATTGACCTGTGTTTGATAGTTTTAATTTTAACCGCTAAATACGTTTCTTGTTCATTTTCATTTACAACGTGTTTGTTTATGTTATTGAAACGTTCGAGAAATTACTTGCAAATGCAAGAGCCTTCTAGAAGCTGTTATCTATTTTCTAGAAGTTATAGCGAAAAGTAGGGAACGCTCGAGAAGGATTTCCGTATGTCTATATATAGCGACGAGACAGATCGTAGGTAAGTTATTGCTGGAATGCGAATGCAGCAGTGTTAAGAAAATTATCAAGTGGAAATAAATCGGAAGCACGCGTGTGCATAAACCTACCGAGAATAATCGTGTACGTGATTTTTAGTGTAAACAAGTGGGAAATCCGAGGACGTTATCTTATCTTAAGTGATAGTGTTATACAACGGTTATACATAAATATACTGTAAGTGTTTTTATTAAATATTAGTAGATTTTATTAGTTCGGTTAATTTAAAACTAAATTTATTCTTTTTAGCAACGGTTAGAGAAATCAGCTATAACGTGACATACATCTCGTGATTGCTATGAGAAGAGTTGAGAATTAATGCATTCACCCGCCTCAGGCGTAGAAAAGTTTCTAGAAATTAATCTATGATATAAGTGTAATGCAGTTACTGTGGTAACGATCGATTATTCTACAACAATCTATGATTGGGTTCACGTTCTATCTATGCCTGTGTCAGAATCTGTTGATGTAATTGTTTGTTTATAGCTTTCAGTGTTTTTTTATTTTATGCGATGTGATAGACAATTTTCTTGGTGTAGTCGTTAAATTTTTTTGTAGCCCTTAGTTGAGCATCAAGCTAGTGTTTGTGAATGTGACCAACATGACCTGTTAAAGAAAAAGTTGGTTACAAAGTTCGGGAAACTTATTTTTACAGTAAGGAGTCAAGATGTAAAAAGATAGAAAACCTTTTTAAAACGAATTACGGTAAAAGTTTCTTGGACTATATCGTAACATGTTTTATTTCATACTGCAGACACTAAATCATTGTTTTAATTTAAAAATAAAAAAGTTAAATTCGAATTCAGAATTTTGACAAATAAAAATAAATTTATGAGTATGAAGCTTTAATGAAATAAGTTTTAAGCTTTTTATCAGGAAATAACGTGCAACCACAGTTTGATGGTAAAACACAAAATTTTAATATAAGTAAATTATTAGAAACCATTACTACATTAATGCAGCAAAATATGCAACTAATGGACAAATTAAATAAACCAAGTGTAGTTACCGAAGCTCCTGGTACTACAGTTACTCATTTTCATTTATCAAAAACGGTAGAGTCTTGCAATAAACAACAGTGTCCAACAAATGCTAAGTTATGGTTAGATCGTTTAGAAACTTCTGCAGGTACACATAATTAGCCAGAAACATTTACATTCTAAACGGCTTTGACAAGTTTAATTGTGCCGCTAATTATTGGTTAGCAGAAAGATCAGATACTAGAAGTTGGTATCGTTTAATTTTGAAGGACATTTGTTTTCAAAATTGCCAAAACAGATTTAAGGAAAAGAATGCAAAAAAAATATCAACAAGCAAAAGAGAATGTTTCCTATTACTTTTGCGAGAAAGTATTATTATTTCATAAAAAATTAAGTTTAAGCTTTGATGAAATCAAGGAACAAGTAATTATCGGTCTTTTGTCTAAAAGCTTAAGTAGCTTCTTTTTATCGAAGTTACATTATAATGAAGACGAACTTTACCAATACATTGTTAGTTTTGAAAGAATCGATTTTGTTAGAAGAAACCATGTAAGTGAGAAGCGAGAAAATCCAATTACATTGGGACTTTTGTTACGGTAATTTTCATTACGTACGCCTTTGCTGTTACGGTTGAAATCGTCATTAGGTACGCCTATGGGTTTCGACGAAAAATTAATTTACGTTTTGGACGCCCCCTAACGATCGTTTTCGCGGAACTGTCATTTTCCGACGAGCTCTTTAACTTGGAAACTACTTGAAATGGTCGGTGGATTGATAAGTAAACATTTTTTAAAATTATACACCATCATGGTGACCAATCCATAAGTGAAATACCATTAAAATTCGTTTGCGTCATCACCGGCCATTCCGCCACGTGCGCATACTTAGTCCTAATTATTACTTATTAATGAGGAGTCCGTTTCGTATAACTATTTCTTCAAACAAATATTCGAAGGCCGTAAATTAACCTTGGTGACGATCACCTTATTCGGGTGATCCTAATTATCGAATACGAGGGAATTCGAGTCGAAGGCCGTAACTTAACACCGATGACTATCACCTTATTCGGAAGATCCTAATTATTGGATTTGAGGGAATTCTATTCGGAGGAAATTGCTTAATACCATCATATTCGTAACCGTAATGTAACAGCATACGATAAGTGTCGGTTCGTTTACTGTCCTTTAAATGTGTCTTTATTTGTAGTTTGTGAGTCGCCAGGTAGACACGTCTATATTTTTCAGGAAGTTTAATTGCAGGAGGCCGTAAGAAAAACGTTTTTCTGACAGCACTCTGGAACTTGGTAAGTCAATTTTTATTTATTTATACGTGATCGCTACGGTGTAACTCACGACTTATTATATTTGCTAATTGTACGTGCTAATTGATTTGTTACTTGTGTTTGTTACTAAATTAATTTAGATAAATTACTTATCGCTTGCTGCTTATATCCACAATTACTTATCTTTGTTAATGTTACTTACAAAAAAATTTTATACATGTTATATTACTTACACGCTTGTTTGACGTGTAGTGTAAGTTGCCGATCCTACTGTTATGCTCTTTTCTATATTCTATACAGTCCCGGCGTATATTTGATTATTTAAGTGTTAGTAGATTTAGCGTTATAGAGGAATTAAAGTACCATTGTTGTTAATGATCGAGTTTCTTTTCCATTTTAGTCGTTTCTTTCAGCAGTTACGAACTTACCACCTAGTTACAAGTTTCTTACCATTTCTGTTGTGAGCAGGCAGAAAGGACTTTGGACAGGCTCTGGCGCCCTTAATTCTTTTCATTATTGTTTAGGAACCCTACCCTCTCTCCGAATATTGAGAGTTGGCCGTGCAGGTTCGTAACCAGCTAAAACTTGTAACACTTTCAAAGATTTATACTCGTAAAAATGAGCAAGAGATAGAAAGTAGTAAAGGGAAAACTACCCATACAACGTCTAACTACGAAAAAAAAATCAATGTTATAATTAAAATTTGTTTGGGCATGTCACAAATAGCTGCTTGAAGCCAAAACGATCATCAAGTTCCTGTTATTTGTGTGGGTCAGATGAGAAATTGCACACTGAAAACAAATTTTAGTGGTATTCCACGTGAAGATTCTCAAACCAATTTAAGGCAGAAGGTGCACCACTTCCTTCTTATAAAATTGATGTCAACCTTAAGGTTAAAGAAGACTGGATAAGAACTGCAACTATTTAAAATACAGGCAGTCTTGTTTCAATTACAAGTTCAAACATGTTGATTTAAAACAGCCTTTTTAAAGCATCAATACCTAATTCTAAATTAAATATTGTTTTTTAGGGCAATTATTGTTATTTGTGATACTTATGTTAAGGTAAAATTTGTTCATTCGGATACGATGAACTCTGATCTCAATCTGTGATACAGTTATTACCGAGAAAGAACCTAAGTCTGATCTAATAGTCGAAAATGATATTTTTCATATTGAATTATCTAATGATGTAAGTGATATTAATTCTAACAAAAATTCATATATTAATAACCATACTAAAAACGTTTTATTTAAACATTTCAAAACCAATTATTTGAATGCTCTTAAACCAGATAAACCAAAAACAACTTTTTTCGATAAAAATTACAGTTAAGCTAGGTCATGTACTTTTTCATAAGAATAATGTTTCTGTGAGGGATAAATGTTTTCTACCATAATAGATGATGTCATTGGTAAACTAAAATACAAACGATTCTTTAGCTGTGTAGATCTACAGAATCCGCGTCCCTTTTGTTGGTGGCTCTGTAATGTTTTGGGACGGAGTCTGCTTTATGACAGAGTTGATTCTTATACATGCAAGATCTATGAATGCTGATTATTACTTGGAAAACATTGTACTTAAACATGTAATGCCATTTGCTCTCCTTGTGAGTTCTAATGCTGTTGATATACCCTTAATTGTATGACCACCTAATAGTTCCGACAACAACCCGATTCAGCATTTATGGTGTTGTCTTAAAAAAGGGTTCGAAGTTGTGATCTCGCACTTACCAATCACAATCAACTGGTCAATGCATTAAGCATATTCCACAAAAGACCATAGAAAATTGTATCGCTACCATGCCAAGGCGAGTAAATGCACTAATTAGGAGTAGGAGAGAATCTACAAAATACACATTAGATTGCAAAATGTTTTTCATTTTGTATATCTCACTAATATTTACGAAAAGACATGTTTAATGGCTTGGAATCAAGTCATGTTTTGTTGATTTCTTTATCAAATGGTTGGGTATAACCAATCAGAAAATTTGTATTATAATTTGGTTTAAATTTATTGTCAATATTGTAGTTGTTTAAGTTTAATATTTTGTCTTTAGCAGATGTAAACCAGGTGTTCAGGGTATCCTTAGTCGTAAAGACAGCTTTAATATTATGTTTCTTTAGCACCTTGCTTATTTTGTCTGATAAACCCATACAGTATGGTAAATAAGCGGTGCTAGTAGGCAGTGATAAGTCTTCTTTGAGTTTTGGATTTATTGCTCTTTTCCATGCGTTTTGGATGTCTTTAAACTCGTATCCATTTTGTTGTAGGGACTCCAACAATGTTTCCTTTTCCTTTTGTAGATTTTCATTATCTGACACACGTATAGCTCTTTTAGCTAAAGTATTCAAAACAGTACTATTCTGTACTGGATGGTGGTGAAATTTGGCGTTTAAGTATCTATTAGTGTTCGTTTTCGAGTTCGATGGGTAGAACTTCTTTAGTAATTCTCTCCTTGAGTAAAAACAACACTTCGTGAACCGGGACTTTAGTAAAAAGAGATACCAGGTGCGAAACGCCAGTTTGTTTGGGTTCACGAACGACAGTACGACAAAAACCAAATTCTACTTCTTGTTTTGGCTCTCAAGAAGAAACTAGGACCAAGCCTAAGTCTCGGTCTTTAACTACGACGCGGTCTAAGCCGAAAGTCACTTATAATCATAAACATAACAACCGCGAAAGCTTAAGATTTTATATTCCATAGATTTGTTATTGCACGTCTTTTGTATGATCTTCTAAAAAAACGCTATTTTTAACAAAATTAAATTAACCGCATTTAAAACCTTGAAAAAATTGCTAATAGAGAAACCGATTTTAGCTATTTATGATCCTACCTTGGAAACATAGTTACCTATTTTACCCTCTGTATTACTTTAGTAAAAGAGCCACGTGTACGTTTTACGGACACTAAAAATTTATTTGGAAAGATTAGAATTTACCCTTATTACTGACTGCGACAGTATACAGTGTGCTTTAGAAAAAATAAACTTAATTCCAGAATTCTTAGATGGTTGTTGAAGGAAAATTACAGTTAAAAGATTGAACATAGGTCGAATAAACAAATAATGCATGCAGATGCACTGACTCGATACTCGGTAACTATATTGGAAGTTGATAATTTCTACGTTTTGACAACTTCACAATTTATTTGTGGAAACTGTTGATTACGGGGGTAGTTACGAAAGCCGTAAGAAAGAAAATTTTCGTTAGACGAACAGGAAACTTCTGATAGAAAAAAACAATATCAGACATATGCTGCTGTGTCCTACTAAGGCCACCCGAAAGCAAAGAATGCAAAACTGGTTTAGATAAAAAGGAATTGCATTTACAGACGAATTTCTCAATATGCACAAAACAGATTTACAGATCATACAAAATAGACCGGTTGCTTAAAAAAAAAAGATCATGATGTTGTGCGACGTTTTGAACAATACGTTGATCAACGGAATGTTAATTTTAATAAGAAAGTGGTAGATACACTGCGCGACAAGTTTTTTTCGTGGTTTTTAAGTGATAAGTAGAAATCGCGCTGTAAACACACAAAAATATTTTAAAAAAATTATGAAGAGTGGGAAAAACTAGTACGCCATTGTAGTCGCTATGTCGCAAAGGAATGTGGAACATCATGTGTTCGTGTACGATAATTATGTTAACAGTAGTGAATCTGTTATCCAAACACAACGTCCCTTTTGTAAACTTTTCAACGGCGGCCATCACGAAAATATACTAGATCGCAACACTATTCTTAGATGGGTTATGAATTTTAGAACAACAGGAACTGTAACTCAACGCAAACCGTCAGTTGCCGTTTGTACTGCACGGATACCAGACAACATTGATACAGTGAAGGCGGCAATATTGAGGAGCCTGCGTCGTTCTGTTACCAAGCACGCTGCCGCTTTGAGAATGAGCAACAGTCGGTAAACGCATTTTACAATTAAAATAAATTTTCATCTGTATAAGTTCACAATTGTTCAAAAATTGAGTGAACGTGACTATAAACAACGTTTTCAATTTTTGAAAATGATGCTTAATATTTTGAGAAATAACGCCAATGTCGTAATTATGATAAGTGATACCACTGTTACAGTCACATCAGATCGCTATATTAAAATGATCACCAACTTTTTGGTGCCAAAACTACAGAAGCAGAGAATAAAAATTGGAAATGTATGGTTTCAGTAGGATGAGACCCCAGCCCATATAGCAAGAATTTTAATGATAGTTCTTTGGGAGATTTTTCATGAAAGAATTATTTCACGTCATGGCAATGTGCTTTGCCACTTCGGCCGCCGGATTAAAGTGCCTGTGATTTTTTCTTGTGGGGTTTCCTCAAGTCTCGTGTCTATGAAGATAAGCCCTGAAGATTGAAAGAATTAAAAATGCTATTCGCCGTGAATTGCAGAGAATTGATCAGAAAATGTTGGAAGATGTAATAACCAACTTTGAACGTAGGCTTGAAATTTGCATTGCAGGAGACCGTTGTTTAAATTATGTTATTTATTTCCCGCACATAGTAAATGGCATTACATATAATGATTAATTTTATGTTAATAAATAAGTTTTTCATGTAAAATCAATCAAATACTCCTTATTTTAAAAACAGGGGATTCCTCTAAATGACCCTTTATAATAATAAACTTAGATGAAAACGATAGTCGCATTGAGAGTTTTAGTGATTATTCCAGTTTTGGTTCATCATCAGAAATCGACTTGTGAAATTATCCTAACTAAAACAAACTTTATGCTAGCCGGTATCGTCACTAGGTAAATAACATGATTTAGTGAGTATACCTCGACGAGGTGGAGAACCGTAAGTAAATGCATTTTATTTGCACCAAATGCTGTCTTGCTTCCCGTTCTGCACATATGAAGCGCAAGTTTTTGTTTGACAAACTGTATAGACTATTTTCTAATAGAAGAAAAGAAATGCAGTTAATGAAGTCGATGATGAAATAATACTGGTGGATCTATTTAATTTGGTAAGTATTTGGTAGAATATTAATGAGTTTTGTTATAATCTTAAAAAATGTGCAGTTTTTTGCTCTGGTCTAAATTTTCAATAGTTAAAGCAATGCTAATGGTCTAAAAAAGGTGTAGATATTTTAAGTTATCTACAAATCAGATCATGTCTTAAGAAACAGGCGGTTGCATATAAAACAAAACACTTTCCAGAGACTAAATAAATAAGTTTATCAAAGAAGCGTTGGATCCGTTGTATCTTTTGATAGAACACAATTTTACAAAAATTAAAATATGTGCTAAATGTTTTGTTTTCCGGTTAGATTATTGTCGTAATTGGTATAGTTTATAAATGTCGCCGTGAGGAGTTGCATCGAATGTCTCTTGATAATATTTTGGATAACTCACAGCGAATAATTATGATTCAAAAATAAAAAACAAATTAAAAGAGTATTTACGATTATTGATGAAATAGAAAATGTAAATGTTCTGGAACTATTTCGATAATCTGTTTGCGTGCGACAAAAAAGCTTAGACACCGTAACGGAAAATGTATTTCGCAGCAAGTAAAGCTTCATAAGATCGGAAGAATTTTGAAGAACGTTGCCTAACCTTTAGGTTTAGTCAATCCTGAGATGTATACCGGTCATAGTTTTTGTCGTACATCGACTACGTTACTAGCAAATGCTGCCGTTGAACTTTTCGTATTGAAAAAACACGCTGATGAGAAGAACATTTCTTTAAAAGAAAAAAAAACATAACTCGTACCTGCCATAGTAAAGCGGCCCCGAAGTATTTGGAAACTCAGGAACGCTGATCGAAAACAATAGAGTGTCTTGGATTCCGATAACGGAAGAATATAAAAAGTATTTGGAGGAAGTTGAAGTTTACTTCCCTAATTGACCCGGAAGTTTTAAAAATACTTTGTCGGTTTAAATAAATAAAGTGTATAATTCGTGTGATAAGATAAATAAAAGTGCATCAAGTGAAAATATATACCAGTGTAGATAAACAAAAAGTGCAGACAATAAATACCTATTATAGTGACAGTGATATATAAATTACTTGTAAGTCGTTTTTCTTAAATACCGTTACATTTTATTAATTTTAGTTAAAGTAGTTATATTCATCATATCTAAATTAAATCGTGTAAATAAATTTAGTATTTTAAATCGTTACAGTAGCTTCTTTTAACGCTTATGTTTTATTATTTTAGTTTATTATCCACTTCAAACTATTGACTACCTAAAGATTGCTCCAGCAAGAGTTATATTAACATTCCGTTTTTTTATATTTTATTTTTTGTTGCAAGCGATACAAAAATGTGACGATTTCCTGTCAAACTTTAGCAATTTCAATTTTGTTTTGCTGTCAATTAATAACACATTCTTAAATATAATAAAACGTTCGAAAAATTATTCACAAGTTTCAGAACATTCACCGAAAGATATAGAAAATTCTCGAACGTTTGGCCAAAATATATAAAAGCGATACAAATGAATCATAAGTCAGTTATTTTTCAGTAATTCGAAGTCGGCAGTGTTAAGGAGATTATTCAAGCTTAAATAAATAAGTAAAGAACGCGTGTGGTGACAAATATACGGAGTATAACCTTGTACATGACTTTAATGTAAAGAAGTGTATGAGTTTAGATAAATAGAAGTTATTTCCGGACTATCTTTTGGCGAGTGTACTATATAAAATTGGCTTAAGTGTTTGTATTAAACATTCTTATATTTTAATTAGTTCGGTTGCTTATAAACGTGTACATATTTTTAATATAAATAAATAATTAGTAATAATAATCGTTACAATAAGATCAACTTCTGCACCTGGGGTTTACTAAAAGTAATCTGTTATTTCCTTTTTTTTTAAATTAGCTATCTTTGAACTATGTTAAATCACACTTAAGTCCAAAGTAAAAATCGGTTAAATTTCCATAACATTGTTTACCTTACTAACATTAGAATGTTTTCCGGGTTTGGACCGTGTTATTGTTGTTGCAACCGAAGCTTCCAACGTTTCGCCCACTTCCGTAAGGGGCTTCATTAGGGCGTGAAATAAATCGCAAAACTCAAACAAGCAATCGAAATCTAACTAAAAACTTTTCAAAAGTTAGGTTATCCACTTGTGAAACAAGCCATAATCTAAACTCTGAAAAGGTAAGGAAGAAAACGATAACTTGAAAAAGCAAACGAAAATTTAACAAAAAACCACTACCGAGTTAGATAATGAACTTGTGAACCAAGCCAGATTCTAAACTCCGCCTATTATCATCAAACAGATTCTGTCTCAACATAGCAAGGACTTAAGTTTGGTTCCTCTTATTGAAAAGTGTCTATCCACTACTTACTTCCAATTTCTGGTGCTGCTATGGGTTCTTCTCTATCACCTGTTGTAGCTAACATTTTTATGGAATCCTTTGAAACGGTTGCTTTGGAATCATCAATATTAAAACCTAAAGTTCAGGTATGTTGACGACACGTTTATTGTTTGGTCTCATGGTCATCTTGAATTGTCTAAGTTTCTTGATCATCTTAACAATCAACACTTAGATTATGGAATTCGAAAGTAATGGTTATCTTCCATTTCTTGACGTTCTTGTGACTCGTAAGCCCGACGGACTTCTGGGCCATTCTGTTTATCGCAAACCCACCTATACGGACAGATACCTTCATGCTTCGTCTCATCATCATCCTGCACAGAAACGTTCTGTTATTAAATCTTTGGTCCATCGTGCCTTTTCTATTTGCGAACCTGAGAATCTAGACTCAGAACTACGTCATCTTACTAGAACCTTAGTTAACAATGGTTATGTAAAGCGAGATATTCATAGAGTTATTAATCGTTGTTTACATCCACGTACTCGATTACCTAAGGACATTTCTACTCCCGAATCCAACCCGAAATTGGCCATTTTACCCTACATTTACAAGGTTACAGATCAAATAGGGAAACTCCTTCGTAAGAATGGTAACCCATATTCAACTCGACAGGCAAAATCTCTCAGATTCTTCCTTCTCCCAAAGACAAATTTCCTACACGCCCCCCTAGCAACCGTAACCCAATCAGGGTCGAGCTTAATCATCCGTTACGATCCTTTTCCTTTAAATACGGAGACTATTCTTAAGTCATTTTTACGGAGTTTAGAATCTGGCTTGATTCACAAGTGGAATCATGTCACTACACCAAAGTGACCTACTTACATGTTCTTTACATCCATCTTTTAAACTAAGCTTTTTACCACGCGATACATTTTTGAAAATATTTTTGATATTTGTTATTAAATTT
Source organism: Aquatica leii (assembly GCA_035610365.1). Classification (NCBI taxonomy): domain Eukaryota; kingdom Metazoa; phylum Arthropoda; class Insecta; order Coleoptera; family Lampyridae; genus Aquatica; species Aquatica leii. The sequence goes on from CM069436.1 coordinate 69,548,454, forward strand.
TGAAAATTATTACGCAAAACGTTCCCTGGTACACATTGTCATATGTTCTGATACTGGAAGTGTTTTAAAAACACTTTGTGGACATATAAATCGATATGTTCAAATTCCCTATGTTAATCTGTATGCTTCAAAACTTCCGGGACACACTGTATAAACAAGTCAAAAAAATATACAGAAAAATTGTTATTTTTTAACGTATCTTGCTTTCCCTTCAAGATATGGAAATTTTTTCTAAAAAAAGATCGTCGTAGGTAGGATTGGAACTTAGGATATATGGAATTCACCTTAAATTATAAATGAAATATCTAATAAACTGCTGCTAGAAAAAAATTATTTAAATTGTTAAGAAGAATTAACTCTATAAGAAACTGTAAAAATAATTCAAATAATTTCCATGCGCGTGGATACACACACACACACACACGCGCACGCACGCACGCACGCACGCAAACTAATTTATGCTTTCTAAAAATATATCACAAATACCGTTTTCGAGATAATGGTAGAAACTTTCTTATTTTAAATAGGCGCTATCTTGGATTTTGACATAAATAGATTGTTTTTTTTTCTGTTTTCAACAATGTATAACAACCTATGTTTTTAATGAAGGATAATAGTAAAAATTGTAAATCATAAGTTCCTTGCCAGAGAACATGTTCATTTAGAGATAGACGCAGTTTATTCGATAATAGGAAGAGAAAGTTCCATGGAACTAGCAGCAACTGGCTAGGTTGTGCTCAACAAAAAAAACATTCTAGCTTTACAGTATGGAAAACTACGATGCTAATTCTGGACTTAACATAGTTTGCTTTTGGAGTATAGACTTGTAATGCTCAAACAAACGCACAGTGTCTGCCAACTATAATAAATGTGTGTCTTAAATTAAACACGCTGTATAATTTTTACAGAATTAAAAGAAAAGATGATTTTTAAGGACGTTTACATTGCACTGTATGAAACCAAAATTATTTACATTTTTATCCATAAGTTTAAACTATGAATTCGCTCAATGCAAAAAGGTAATTTAAAGAAAAAAAATACATAACTAATAAACATATTTCAAAATAAAAGTTTAAGTGAGCAATGAATTAATTAATCCCTAAATTAAAATAGCTAACAAATTGCGTGTTACACAAAAAGTGTTATTATAAAAAATTAAACTTCACTTACCGGTATGTGTTTGAACGTCATTAATTTGCGTGTCAAAAGGCGGGCCAGGTTTCTTGACGTCTAATCTTTCAGGTCTTTTAAAACCAAAATTATATCGTTTTAACAAATCGTCCAGATCGTTATTTAGAGAATCTTCAGTATCGGTGCGAGTGTCACCTGAATGCACCAATAAACATTACAGAACTAAATAATTAATTGACTTACCTATAATTTGTGAATCCGGCACATACACAACGCCACCTTCGGTGTAAACTCCGGATTGACCTCTGTAATTTTCATCATTCACTCTCCGTACTAAACCACCATCCCTTTGATGAATAACTTCGCTTTTTGGATAACTAAGATCGTTATTGTATTTTTCGTGAATATGTTGTAATTCCCTAAATATTTCCGGTTCTGTTCGTTCACCACTTCCATATTCACGTTTTTCAACATCCTCGTCTTCGTTTTCATCATAATACACTCTAGATTCCGGTAACTCAGCATCTTGCTGAAAATCTTTTGTTTCCCAACCAGCTCTAAATCCGTCTGGCGTGTTATACAACAAAGAAAAACGCTCAGGAGATTTAGATTCTTCTTTCATTTTTTCTTCTTCTATTTGCTTTAAAAGCTCCAACGCGTCGACATCGTATGTATTTTCGTATTTATCAAATTCTTCAAGAAGCGCTTGTAATATAGGTACATTCTCCGGTAAAAGTAATTTACGAACATCGTCTGTAGATAATTTAAATTTGTTAATAAAATTGATAGTGGGATAAAAATCTTCAATGTCGTTTGCGCTTAAATCAGTTGTTGAAGCATACGGTACATTGTTAGTTAAAATGTTATCTTCGTAGGTGCTAGGTAGATACTCAAGAATGTCTTTAGTTTCTTCACCTAAACGGAATCCCGAGGGAGTGTTGTAGTGTTCATTAAAATATGATGGTGGCGAAGCCGAGCGTCGTCGCATTGGTGGAAACCATTCACGTTTTGCGACTTCGTATTGTGTATAAGGATCTGGCATGTCAAATACTGAAATTCTTAGTAGTAGTATTATAAATACACAAGTAATTCACATCTACTTACAATCAACTGCGTTTGGTGGTAAAATAATATCTCGCGCTAAAGCGTTTTGATTTGGGATTGGTGGGTAATAAACTTCGTCGGCAAATTCGGCATGTGGATTTCCCACGCTAGGTGTAAATTTAACAATGGCAACTTTTTCAGGATCGATAGTGTCTTCGCTCTCTAATGCCTTTAAAGCTCCTTCTAAATCTTGATCGACCAAATGCGAGCAGGAATTTGTATCGAAAGTAATTCTGTAAAGGAATGTTGAATTTCGATAAACTTTTTAATGTAATATATACTCGTTTTTTGCTGAAAATAACATTCCCTGAAGAGTACATTGAGTATAAGCATGACTCCATCTATACCCTAGAGCAAAAAGTCTTCGTAGTTCACGACTTAATGAATGCAAGGTCTCTCTTTCTAGGTCATATCTGCAATTGTAAAATTAGTTACCGTAAACATTAATTAATGCAAAAACTTGCCGGTATAAATCATCATCCTCAATGCTACCCGTCGTCGGCAAACAACGACCGAATGCAAAATCTGTAGAAACACATTACGTATTACAATTTTTTTTACTTAAATTAATAACACTTACCATCGTAGCACCTCTCAAGTTCTTCTAAACAAAGCCGAGAACTGAAGAGACACCCTGCGGATAAAAACAGCATAAATGTTTTGTACAAAACAAATAAAAGCAATAAGAGAAAATCAGAACTTGAAACGGCATGGGGTAAATTTAATTTCACAGCTAGAACTCGACGTTACGATTCGCGTTGTAAAATTAACTTTAGATTTATCTTTAAAAACGCAGGTTTCTTATTAACTAATTTACTTAGTTAAGTAATTACCTTGACCTTTAATTACATCACAATACTTTTAGCAGTAAAAAACTACTAATGTGATTTAAGAAAGCCAAATCCACCTGATCCTGAAGAAAAATAAAAAAAAACCTTTTTTGAGTAAATGCACTTATAATAATTAAATTAGATTAAAGATTTTACTGTCGAAACAAAAGGAAACTGTACAAAATCGGTAAAAATATCGATTCTTTAGGACCAAGTTCCGCCCACAGTAACTTTTTTATTTAATTCGTTTTATTTTCTTATATGAAAAGCAAATAACATAACCATAATATAGATGAAAATTATCCATCTAACGTATTTTAAAACTTTGACTTAAGAAACAATCTTATAAAGTTTTCCGATTGCGTTTCATCGAGGTATTTTTTTCTGTATTTCTAAAATCTATAATCATAAATATGTTTATTAATACAACAAATTTTAAATCAAAAATTAAGACACATCCTTGGCTTGTTTGTTTGATTTAATTATTTAAAGTAGATTCTAACGAAACTTAAGTATTTAATAAAACAAGGTTTTGTTTAAATTTATTATGTGTAATATCATGTTATTTTGATGTTTACGTTAATTTTGTGTTAAAATGATGTAAAGTCTTTACAGAACAAATCAAATTTAGAATTTTCAAGCAGATACTTAATAAATGTAATTTCTCGACGCATTCAATTCGTGTAACTTACCTAACGTAACACAGTTTTTAGAAAATAAAAAAATTCAAACAGTTTTGAAATAAGAGTTAAAAGGTAGTTAACAAAAAAAAATATATTAAAATTAATTTGAAGTGTAAGTAAAACAATTAAAAAGAATTAATTACAAAAGAACGGGTAAAGAATCAAGCGCTTTAGTATCCCAAATGTAAAATGAAAATAAAATTTAACAATGTTTTACACAAAAATCTTGAAAAAACATAGAAGAATTTATATTTATGTTTGCACAAAAATAATCTTTACTACGCCTACACCCTTACATTTTTCAAACAACGTTTTTTAGATTCCTTTGTTCCAAACATTAATATAAATGTAGTACACATAAATCATTGTTTCTTTATTAATTTGGTTTTAGCTTTGACTAGTATTAATGCAATTTTACAGTGTATAACAACGTTAAAAGGATTTTGCAATTAATTTAAAAAACGCATTTTTCCACTATTGTTAGATTTATATTGGTTTATCAATTATTTTGAAATTAACCGATAACATTTAAAAAATAGTGTCAACTATGGATCCAAATAAGATTAGGCGCAACGCAACTTAAATCTTCATGTTTATTTCATCAAACATTAACGATTTTTTCAATTACAGTTTTAATTGCTTTTATCAACATAGGCCAAAAAAGGGGGTGTACGTGTAGACTAAATAATTCTCGAAAAACTAAAGCGGCTTTAATCTCCTCGTTTCTATGTAATCAAAGTTTATTGAAATTTGCACCAATTTACCGCTTCTGCTCTATGAGTGGTGTTCCAAACAACGATTTAACTCTTTTATAAAATGAAGTACACAACATTTTTCTTCGAACCGGCACTATATATTTAAAATCACTTGAACAAATTTAAATTTCGAATTTATAATGTATTATATAAAATAAATAATATATTTAGACAATATGGGATAGAATGAGGATTGGATGAAAGAAAAGACACAAAAAACAGGTTTCCTTTTCAGCGTGTGTTGAAGTAATCTTTTGTGCAAAGTATACCGGATTTACACTGTTTCATTTGTGGTGATAGTAATAGTTTACAAGAACAAATGACAAAAAAGAAAAATGATGAGTGGTGTGAAGAAGTTGTTTTTCAAATTCAAATTGTTTTTGTTGCATTTTAAGGAAGGTATCGTAGATTATTCTGTAAAGATTTCAAAGGATGGATACAAGCAAAAGTAAAACGAGGTTTTTAGAAGGACGATTGCAATGGATTACATTATATTACATTACCAGTATGTACTGAATGATATTATCCAGGATTAAAGTGGACCAATTACAATACTCCGTTTTTGAAAAAAATTTGGAAAGTGTTTATAGAGACAGCATAATAGTTGGTTTAATCAGGTTTAATCCTAGTTGTAATGGATTTATAGAAAACAGTGATTAAAGATTGAGTTCTTTTATACAGGGTGTATCTGAAATACTACTATCTGCACAAATGAAAATTGTTTGTTGATTGTAACTATGCGGTGAATGATGGCTATATGTGTTATAAAATCCGTGAAACGTGTTGATGTGTTGTGTTAATTGTTGTTTTCTTTAATTTTCCGTCATCTACAAAATGAATTGTTAATAATCATTAAAACAGATAGTACCTAATGTTTATTTCTTAGCGTTATTACTGACTTAGCTTAACAAAATGTACATTGATAACTTTTTTCTCCTAGTAATAATTGTTAAGTGGTTGTATTACCTCTTCAAAAAGGAAGATGTAATACAACCATTTAACAAAATGTACTTTGTGTACACGATCACATTTATCTTTGTTTGTAACCAAAACAAGGCTTCAGATAATTAAATACAAAATTCATCTTTCTTAGAACTGAGTTTGGCGATCTGATTTATTTCTGTCTTGATTTTTTAACTCGTACTTCACAATATTTAATTTAAATCTTCTTTATTATGTTAAACAGTAATACTGTTTTAATGTACGGTGAGGGTAATTATAACGTTCACGCGTACTCTAATTTGCAAAATGGTGTCTCATCAAACATCTGAAACTAACCTGGTAAAAAACAATAATTTTTCGACAACTGACAAAGTACTGTGAGCAAGTGTGTAACTTTAGTAAACCTGTCTCGAGTATTATGATTAGTTTTGTCTCAATTCCTAAATAATTCTTATTTTAACATTTTTATCTCTATGTTACCCTACACATTGCTTTTTTAATTGCAATCTGGATGTTCTTAGAAAGATTGATTAAAACCAAAACATTATTTTTGAGAAAACTATAGAACAACGGTTAATAAATAAAGAGTATTTTATAGAAAACTATACATTAGTACGGAGAGTAGAAAAGTTGTCATTGGATTTAATGACAGCGAAAGTCAATGATCTATTGACAAGTGACGCTGTCAAAATCCCAACTATAAAATAGGTTAGGAACAATGTCAGTATAATTGTGAAAAACAACATCAGAACTAGCGGACAGCTGTTTCGTTCTTTAGGAACTCTTCGTCAATTTTTACTACAGCATTATGAATATCCATTTCAAAATCGGTGACTACTTCTTGTGGCGAAAACATAAAACTTTTACTAAAGCATTGTCTATAAGAATTTTCACTTTTGTCTTTCAATAAACAAAATACTAATGGTATATAATTACCATTAAAATTCGGCAACGTTACATTCAAACATAGGAGAGACGTAAAATTGCCGGAATCCATGGAGCCTTTTATCTTGTTCGACGACGGGGAAGACGACAAGATCATAGGATGCATGTCTACCTTTGCACGTAAAAATTTTGAAAAATACAATACATTTTTTTTGGACGGAACCTTCAAGAGCTGTTGTCCGCAATTTGGACAGCTATATTCCATCCACGCGGACATCGGAAGTACAGCTACGGAAACTAATGTATTGCCCTTATTTTATGCATTACTACCAGACAAGAAGGAAATAACATATGTTAGAATGTTCGAAATTCTGAAGGCCCACTTCCCTAACTGGAGACCGACTTATGTTAAAGTGGATTTCGAGCAAGCCGTTATAACAGCGATGAAGAAGAGCTTACCGAATGTGAAAATTAGTGGGTGCAATTTTCACTTCGGTCAGTGTTTATGGCGAAAAGTTCAAGAGTTAGGCTTGACTCGCATGTACCCTGAAAGAGAGGAAGTGCGCCGGCACATTAGGATGTGTGCTTCATTAGCACATATTCCACCCTCTGAGATAGAAAATGGGTGGATAATTATCATGGAAACCTATGTGCCGAATGAGCAGCTCGACAAATTCAACGATTATTTCGTCGAAACTTGGCTAGACAATGGGCCCTTCGGTTACATATGGAATTGCTATGGTGAAAGACACCGTACCACAAATATAGTCGAGGGGTGGCATAGCCGGCTAAATAGAAGAATAAACAAGCCAAATCCAAATATTGTTGAACTCTTTATGACTTTGCAAAAAGATGGTCAGAATATGCAGTTACAGTCCATACAAATTCAGCATCACGCCACTCCAAAAAGAAGAAAAACCAAGTTTGTTGCTATGGACGAACGACTTCATAAAATTGTGGCAGACTTCAAAAGTTTTGATATTGATTTATTACAATGTTTACAAAAAATTTCAAACCTAATGAAAATAAATAAATAAATTGAATTTTGTTTTTAAATATTCAAATGTACATTTGCTTATTTATGGTGTAAGAATATTTTTATATGACAATGAAATAAATTAGTTTTCGAAAAATAGTGTATTTCTATATAATGACGTCATTTACCCTTAATTCAATATCTCAGGTGGTCAACCGGGAATATTAGTGATTACTAATTGCACCAAAATATTCTGGGTGGCGAAACAGGACGAAAAAGCAGTCTAGGTGGTGAAACGGGAGGTGGCGAAAGAAGAATGAATCTAAATGGACTACAAGAAATCTATTACTCATTTAATTTATATTGATTACGTCTTTACATTTTATGTTTCTACAAATATCATAATCACTTTCGAAATACTGTCTAAGATATACAAATATATTATAAAAGTGCATCATAAAGTTTAACAAATCAAATTAATAACAAAAATTGAATGAAATCTAATTGCTTAGATAATAGGATTTGTGAAGTCATACATTGGTTAACGCAAACGATATATGTGACTTCCATTTTGTTGTTTTAAAAAAAGCAACCGTTTCTCCAAATTGTTTAGAATACGATTCAGCATTTCTGGTTAAATTGCAGGTATTTGCTGTCTAAAAAGGTGAACATTCTAAAGATACATTGAAATAAAATAGATGTTTAATTTTACAATAAAAATTCCTTTTTGTATAGCTGAATCACATCATTACAATGGACATCGATGTAAGCCGCGACTGTGACCTAAACAACTATTGCGACCTAAACATCGAACTGAATCGCGACGTAAAAGTCGACCGCGCTAATCGATGTATCTTTGACATGTTTGCATCCTAATAGTGTTAGCCCACAGCCAGTAATTTGCTAGATTAAGATCAAGCAATCTTGGTGGCCATAAATTTGCAACACGATTTTAAAACCGCAGTTGGCAATTTTTTAACTGGTCCGTAATTGTGTGGAAGTGCTCCATTCTGCAAAATCATATTTTTAATTTCTTCGTGCTCGTTTTGCAACTGTGAAACTACTTAATCCCTTAAACTTTGCAGGTATGATTCGCCATTAAAAGTTACAGATGCAACCTTACCATTGGGTATTTTATCGAAAAAGTATGCTGTGAAACCGCACCAAACGGTCACTTTCTTGTCATAAAGACTTTGCTGGACAATTTCATGTAGATTTTTTGTTGACCATATTTCACAGTTTTCAATATTAACTCTACCATTAAGAAAGAAATGCGTCTCATCTATCTATAACATACGGGGATACCATTTGGGTTCAATTCTTGTCTGAGCCAATAATTTTAATAAAAAATCGTACCTAAGATCAAACTCTTTATTCTCTTATTTAAGCAGCAATTGTAGTCTATAGGAATCCATTTTTAAGAACTTCCATAATATTTTTCAAACCATTTTGTATGGCATTGTAATTGTTTTGATATCGCATTCACACTACTGTTTGCTAGCGTTTTGATTTTTTTAAAAAAACTTCTGCAGCTTGAACATCACTAATCCTTGGTTTTTCTAATCTCGGAAGGTAACCGACGAACCTTTTTCTTTCAAATTTTTAATCAAATAACAGTACGAATTCTGCCTCAGAACGTACTTTTTACATACATAACCTCATCTGTCCTTGCTACATATGTGGTTATATTTGCAATCGACCACTTCCATTTTATGTAGAACAAAAGTCAGACGCACGTGTGAGTGTAAAAGGGTAAAAATGCATTGTCATTTTACGACGCAATTTGATTTTTCTATTTTATTATTAGCAACTTTGGCTACCGACACGTGTTCTATTAATTGTGGGATATAGATACTTGTTCTTTCATATTAAAAATTGTGCTGTATGGATATTGGATCTAGGTTAATTGAGGATATCGAAACCATTCTTTCAATTGCTACAATTACAAACAAATTAGTAGGCGCATTTGTCAAAATATCTGTACTAATTTAGAAAAACTTGGCACATTTGGGTTTTTTATAGATCGTATGAACCTAAGGAATTTATTTGTAATAACGCTGTATGTATGTACGTAATAATTTATTTTTCAACAAATTTTAGGAAATTGTGTGGCATATCTCGGGACATTGTAACTATTTTGTTTCCTAATTAAAGTTTTTTTTGGCCATGTTGTCAATCGTTTGCTCGCGACTGTACGTACATTATGTTTGTTGTCACAATTATGTATAAAGTTTTTTTTTATATAAAATATTAAACACGATATTGGATATTTGTGTTATATTCACCAATGTAAATTTGTTCTTTTAAAATGTAAAACTTAAGTCAACAAATTAAAGTTTATGTATAAAGTTTTGCCCAACTTAAGAAGACTTTCATCAACAATTATTGTGTGTGGTATTTACCAACTAACTTTTAATTGATAGCGTCTATGTAATTCTACATCGCTTCTTCTTTTTTAACCTATCTTTCTTTGTTTAAATAAATATATTTGTGTTATAACCTGTGTTTTGTCATTTGTTCTCTTTCAGTGTTGGACAGATTTAAACGGTATCTGCCATTAATAGTTTCTGACCGTTTTGACGCCATTTTAAATTATTTATGATTAGCACACCGAGATCTGCAATCATCTTGCCAAGTTGTTTGACGCCCTGATAAGCGTCGTCTTTTCTGTTTTAATGTTTTGATCACGTTCGGCGTTTTATGCATAAGATTATTTTCGACGTTTTGACCATTTTCTGCGTTTTATTCTGGCTTTTTGGCGATATGTCTTAGATCTGTTGATGGTTCAGTCATTTATAAGTAAAATGGTTTTTGTTTGATTACATAAACGCAACCGTCGGTTCACGGTTGTTATTGCTTTTGTTGTAAACATTAACTTTAATTAAATCTTAATACAAACAAACCAAACTAGTTTTAAAATATTTATTATTGACAGTTTTTTATATGGAAAAAATTGAATTGTTAGAAATGTTGAAAAAATCTTACGATAACTTGTGGTTGTAACTAAATTAGTCAAATTTATATATAAATAAAGTAAATTTATAAACGTTTTTAGATACATTATAATTAACGATTATTATAAAGAATCAAATATTATATAAAAAAAAAATTTAAATCAACATCAACACAATGTTTTATTTGTTTAGACATAGACAAAAAATATAAATGTCTATTGCATTTTTTAGAGAAGAAAACAACAGTGTGTTTTCTTAGTTTTATTAAATATATAGTGTAAATCATGACTTTGTCTAAAAAGTGGTTTTATGTTATTGTTTATTGTATTGTACATGTTTGTCAATCAACAAAACATTATTTGAGATGTTATTTTTGTATAATTAACTAGTGTCATTAAAATAAAGGATTATGGTTAAATTTATGTTTTGCTTTTAAAGTTACAAAATTACTATATTTTTTTAATGTTTTGTTATCACATTGCAAATACACCGCAGCACATTTTTCCAGCGGACTGTTGATTTCTGTTGGTATTGTACCATATCTTAATAAGAAAATGAAAAACTTTGATGTAGATTGTTTTAACTAAAAACTTGATTTCTAAAAAATGGCACAGTTGTACATATATTTGTATCGTTTAAAATTAACTATGGGCAAGCTACAGTTTTAGTGACAAAATAATATAACCAACACACAATAAAAATAAATAAACTGACACTGGACAATCTGGACATTTTATGTTTATTTAAATTGTTGCTATGTTTTATATGATTGTTTGAAAAAATGAAATAAATATAATAGCAAATTTTTCTTTAGTATTTCCGTTTAAAAAAAAAGAAAAATTTGCTGTTCTTAAAATTTCCATTAATTACAAAGTTTATACGTTTTCAACAGCTTATTTAAATAATTTATTAATAAATATAATATTTTGCAATATATTATAAACAAAGCTAACATTGCTTTAAATGTTGTAAAATTAAAATAACTTGACGTCAAATTGAAATTAGCAAAAGTAAATTGCGTAAACACAATTTTTTACATTGTAGCAAAAAAATCACCTTTTTTATACCAAGCATTTGTAAAGCAAATGAAGTTTAGTATACAAAAATTTTGTTGTTTGTCACAACACATCATTCTCCAATTTACGCAGACTGAAGGCATGCATTGAAATTTTGATCAGTATGTATTTATGTTAATAATTTGGAATAACGTATACAATTTTTGTTAAAATTGATTTTGCTTAGCTTATAAAATTCTATTTACAACTATTATTTAACGTCTTTATAATTTGTATACATTTTAACATATACATTATTCTAAGTAATCAATTATAGCTGCTATATATGTATAAGTCATAACATTATTTATTTATTAATAAATCTGGGGCTAAACGCCATCTCGTAGAAACGGAGCTATGCACAAGTTAATCAACATGTAGGAAACTATGAAGTTAGTTAGATAGTAAATATTACAACCGCGAATTTAAAAAAATTTATTTGAATTAAACGCGGCATAATAATTCTAACTGTACTACACAAATGCAAAAGTTTGTTAATTATTTGCTTATTAATTGCATTTAATAAACAGTGGTAGAAAAGATATCGTATTTGAGTCTTACTTAGGAGGTATTTATTACACTCTGATGATTATGACACTCGCCTACGGATCGTGTTATAAACTATATCGTTATGTAATAACACCTTCCTTTTTTTAAAATTTAAATATAAAAATTTTTTTAACATTAGAAACTATCAGCAACATTTGCTAATTAGTGTAATATATTTCCTTCATTTAAATATGTTCAAAGTAATTGCCGTTTACAATAATACACTTAATCATTCTCTCCTTTCATAGTTTAAAAGTGTTAAGCCAGTTGTTTTTAAGAATTCTATTAAAATACAGTTATCAATCTTTTCTGACTGGAATCTTTTCCCAAATATATTTTGGGTTCAAAAAACAGCCAAAAGTCATACATTGCTAAATGTGGCGCATAAAAAGGATGTTCTACAACTTTGATTTTGTTTTTAGCTAAATACTGAAAAATTAACGTTGCTATATAGGACGATGCGTTAACATGGTGTAACATGATTCTTTTTATTTGCACTTTACTGAATACAGTACGTAAACAATTTTTAACATACCGTGTAGTAGTAACTGTCCTCTGGCTCTCTAATTTATTTGCGGTCGCCAGACACGTGTTTCTAAAAAATATTGTGTGCATAACTTTTTTTTTGTTCGCGGTTTTTTTACCAACGTAAGGTTTCTACACCTTTATGTATTCATATTCGTTTTTTTTTGATAAGTGGGAAAATCAACATCGCCAGTAACAATTTTACTAATAATTTGATGGTCTCCAGCATTCAACATACGTATCTAAAATTTGTTGGTAGATTTTAACCACGTTCTTCTTTTTGTAAATCTGTGACAATTCCATTTTTTCGATAACAGAAGCTTATTCAATGGGTAATTCCTCAAATACTGTTCAACTGAATTTTACAAAATACACGGATATTAACAGATAAACACTATTTAATAAACAATAATTTACTTTACATGACCAACTATATCCTTTTATTCCTAATAATTAGAGTTCGACTTCGTAACAGTAAAAATAACATTATATTTGAGTATTTAAACCAAAAAATAAATAGTATAAAATTAATTTAATTCAATGTTGTTTTTACTTTTACAAAATTATAAAAAAAACTGAATTTGTTAATGTTACACATACAGTAACAATCAATATTATTAGAAATTAAAACATTTACACACAATCAATGTAATTAAAATAAACGAAACAACAGAAAACTTTTAATTAAATTTTTTTAATTAAAATTCTACATTTAGCGAAATTGTATCAATTGTAATTAATTAAACATAATTTTATTTTAAGTGCCTTGTAAATTATTAGCAAAATAGTCATTACCCTAACTTCTGAGTTAAAATTATAGAAATTAGTTTTGCAAAATGAATGTGTAATAATAAAATTATTTAATGTTACCAATTTGTTTAATATTTTGTTTATTTTAATATTGTAGAAATGTTTTTTTACATTTTCGTTAGTTACGAAAAATGAAATAGTTCTTGTATTTCTAATTGCTTTATTTTTATGCAATAAATTTAAAATACAGAGTCTGTTTTTTCTGTATTAGTTTAATTTTATTGTGCAATTATTAATATTATGTATTATAAAAATACCAGTGTTTAGAGAAATACAACATGTTTATTGTATTTTTTTAAATCTAATTACTCAATCAAAATTTATTTTAAATAAATACATTTTACTCAAATATTTATTTTTAATGTTTTAGTGCTTGTAAAACTCTTATAGTTAATAACTTGAGTTGGTTCATGAAATTAATTAACTTAAACAGTTATTTAGCAAGTTTATAACATATTTTCCAGACGCTTAAGTTTTTGAGACCTAATCTCTAAGCTACTTAATTTAAATTTGTTTGATTGTACGTATTATCATAATTAATCAATACATCAAACACAGTAAATAACAAAGTCTTACACCCTAAAGCAATAAATGGCATGAAATGATAGATGTATAATTTATTTTTCGATTTTTAATTGAATACGTTATTTTTGCTGTAAATAATATAAATTAATTCAATACTAACAAAAAAAATAAAAGGATTTAAGCGTATAAAGAAAATTTCCCCAATGAAAACTTGTTCGGGTTCTTGAATAAAATAATCCCATACACAACAAAAGATTTATTAAACGTAAGTATTAATATATTTCTACAAAAAATTGTGGTTATATCTTTCTGTTGTGCTTCTAAATAAAATACTTTTGTTCTATAACGATATTCTTAACCGTTTTTATTGCTGGTAATTTCAGATTTAAGATAAAATATATCTTATCTATTTAACATCGTTTTAGTTCTTTTTTAATACATTTTATTGTAAATTTTCTTATATACTACATTAATATAACACTACATTTTCTCTATATTAAAATTTATACAAACTTTAACAGATAAAGCATAAATTATACAATTTTTTATAGTTTTTATCAACAATAAAATAACTTTCAAATAAAATAAAACATAAGTTTTTTGTAGTTTAATTTGTAAAATTGATAAAGTTTGTATTATTATAAAATTCTAACAAAAAAATTACTGGACGCGTTTGTTTCAAAATTACATTTAATAAAATAGTTTAGAAGTTTTTACCATGAACCACAATAAAAATTGTTTTTGCGTAAATAGTGAATTTTTTCCATTAATCATTTTTAAAAACTCTAAATGGGTTAGTATTATACAATTTTATTTTTTAAAGTTTTCACAACCAATCCATAAATTTTAAATCAATAATATAGTAATAAATAAACTTACTACATGAACGCTGAGAACTCAAACTCCAAATAGCAAATATTAAACTTTACAAAATATGAAAATAATTATAGAAATCTGAAAATAATAACAATTATAATACAATCAAAAAACGATAAAAATAAACTTACCAAAAGTTACTAATCAAATTAGATATTTGAAGTGTGACAATTTCAAATACAAAATTAGCCTAGAAACGTCCTTGGTTACAACAAAATAATAAAAACAAACAAAAACTAATTTAGAAAAAGTAAATTATTACTAAAGTTAACAACTTCGTTTAGGCATAAATAATAATTTAAATTGTAATTTTTATATTTCTTTTATTTCTAAAAAACATTTGTTTCAAGCTTTTATTGCAAATATCTAAAACTAAAAATTTTTTTTTAGAATTAAATGAATGATGAGAATTTAACATATGATTAGCAAATGATGATTTAAACAAAATGTTATTATTGTTTATACAAAAATGATGTTAAGCAAATCTAATACGAAGCTTGCGACCTATTTGCCCTATATAGAAAGCGTTGCAGTCAGCACATTTTAATTTATAAACACCGGATTTATGTAATATATTTTATTTTTAGTATTAACCAATAAAGATTTATTATTACTTTTTGACGAAAAAAAAATGTTAATATTAAAATGTTTTATAAGATTTTGAAATTGAAATGAAGTAGGGCCTATGTAAGGAAGAGAAAAAATAAATTTTTGATTGATTAGAGACGGGTTTAAGGAATGAATCATTTCTAATTTTAATAGACAACATTTTTTTTTGTAAAATTTTAATCATGTGTAAAGAATAACCACTAATATTTGCTAAGTGACTAATGTTTACTTTTTTGTTAAAACTATCATGATCCAGAGGAAAAGTATATAAACGGTTAAAAAAATATAAAAAGAAATGAAGAAAAATGAATAACGTGATCATTAGTGGTAGGTTTACGATAAATACCAATTTTTAGATTGTTATTAATACGTTTAATAGATAAGTCAAAAACATTTAGAACATTGTTTGATTCTTTTTCTATTGTAAATTTTATATTGGGATGTAATAAGTTTTGTAAATTAAAACAATAATTTGGATCATATTCACTGCCTTTAAATATAACTAAAATGTCATCTGCCTATCTTTTATAATAAATCAAATGCTTTTTAATTAAATCATTAGAAAAAGAATTATAGATTTCTAAATTAGATATGAAAATTTAGGTAAGTATCTGTGAAAGGTTATTTCCCATAAGTAAACCTGTTTTTTGAATGTTTGGTTTTGACTTAAACATAAATTTAGGCAATCAAGTAAAAAAACACAAATATAAACATGTATGTAGGTTAGATTGAACAAGAAGTTCTTTAATTATATTATAACATTCTATAAACGAAACGAAAAAATTAGCAATATAAATAAGCATAAAATTGTCTTTAAAAGTAAAATTAATTAAACCTTTAGTTAAAGATAAACAGGTCATAAGTTTCGTATTAGATTTTCTGAACATTTTTCTTGTATAAAAAATTTAATTTCAAAATCTATTAAAACATTTGAATATTAACATTTCTATTCCGTCAATAATAATAATAAATCTTTATTTGTTAATACTAAAGATGAAATTAATATATTAGATAAATCCGGTGTTTATAAATTAAAATGTCTTGTCAGAAACGCACTCTGTATAGGACAAACAGGTCGCAAGTTTTGTATTAGATTTGATGAATATTTTTCGTGTATAAAAATAATAACGTTTTGTTTAAATCATCATTTGTTAATGATATACTTTTTAATGCTTCACATTTATGCGTGAAGAAGTGAGAACATTTACCCCTTTTGCCCCTTTTAGTCAGTCTGTAATTGCAAGCTTAAGAAGTAACATTAAAGGAAAGAATTAATTTTTTATCTACGTAACTCAGTTATCGTTATTTATCACCCCGAACCAGCTAAATTTAACACAAATTAACATTGGTCCTTTCTCGCCATATATCAAGATTGCGATGGATATCGACCTAGTTAAGACAAAAGAAAATTAAAACTATCAAGCTTATCGGTAAGCAAGAAACCAAAGAAAAATTCACATTCTCGCTGCTCGTCTTATCGTTGCCCGTCTTTGTTACCTGCCGCAAGCCACCTGCATCTAAAAGTAAGTGAGCGAACCTTTCCTTCTTTCCGTTACTTTAAGTTTTGCACAACAAATCTATCTGAATTCAAACAATAACTTGTTTATTAAATTCAAAATATATATGTATTTTTAAATTGTCATTTAATTTCTCTGTGTTATCAATATTCACATTTGCTTAAATACCGTTGCAATTCGTTTAATTTTTTATTTATGTTTACATTAAAGTTAAAACAAATAGATTTAATTAAACAAGATACCGGTCGGTTGACTTGATTTGTTTCACATATAAATGAATTTGAATCTATTCATAAAACTGGCTATCTATCATGAACTATCAAACAGATTTACTTATTAAATCAATTTTGAAAACGTTCCTCGATTTACAAACCTAACTTAAAAGTTCCTCAAACGATGTCGAATCAGAACAAACACAAGTTGTGCAGTTTGAACTTTCAAAAACCCAGATAATATTAGAATCATGTACTCCTAATCCAAAATCGGTAGTTTCTTCTCACTCTACCGAGACGCAGTCTAGTAATGGTTCTATTCTTGATAGTATTAAGTTACCAACAATTAATTAAAAAAAATTAATGGAAACCTCGAACAATAGCTGGACTTCCGAGATGTTTTCTTTAGTTTGATTGACGTGAATTCTCAATTATCAACCGTTCAAAAAATGCACTATTTAAATGCCTCACTGGTAAGAAACGCTAGTGAACTAATAAAACATATGAGCTTAATTTCAGATGATTATTCCATTGCTTTATGATCGTTATGACAATAATAATACACTTATACATACTTATTTTATTAGACTTAAAGACTAGTTAAAAAAACTTAGATACCACTACAAAGAATAATATAGCGCAGTAGTCTCCATGAACACTTAAAGGTATTCAACCTTAACACAGTTACATATAGTACCGCGTCTGCTAGTTTTCTGGCTACTTCAACACTATACGAAATTGCTTACAGATGTGAATTTTTGAACCCTGACATAGCGAGAATCATTAAAGAACATTTTTATGTGGATGATGTCTTTTATGGAGCAAGTTCTTTAAATGAAGCAATCAATATTTTTGAGACTCTTAATAAAACTTTAGAATATCCAGGATTCAATTTAAGAAAATGGATTTCTAAGAAATACAAATTTCGAACTTTTCTAAACTTAACTAATTCTAAGTCATCTTCATTATTACTCGGCGATAGATCACAATCAAATACTCGTGCACTAATTTGGCATGTAGAAAGAGACATGTTTTCGTTTTCTGTTTCCTGTAATCACACTCTTTTACACACCGTGGCACTGACAAAACGTCAAATTCTGTCGGAAATTTTTTATATTTTTGACTCCTTAGGCTTACTTTGCTCGTACACAATACAACCAATATATAATAGCTTATGGTGCGTGTTTCTATGTGCGTTCAATCAACGCGTATAGTCAAACACTTAGTCAACTTCTTTGTTCAATGTCCAGAATAGCATCCCTAAAACCAATAACTGTTCCATTAGTCGGTTTAGAAATGACACGATTGTTCTACAGTAACAAATGTGCTTTAAAATTAATGTTTTATCAACGCTTCATTTGGACTGATTCTTCAATTGTTCTTGGATGGATTCGACTTCCGTCACATCAAGTAAAAATGTTTGTATGTAATAGGGTTGCCGAGATTTAAAAACTTACTGAAAACACTCTTTAGAAACACATTGTTACTAATGAGAATCCAGCTGATCTACTATCGCGAGGCATATCTGTTTCTAAGTTAAAAAAATTCTAAGTTATGGTGGCATGACTCTTTTTGGTTATCCCACACTTATGATCTGTGGCCTATTTCAAACAAATCTAGTAGAGTTACTCAAAATCAAACCCAATATTTTTACTCTTGTAACTTGTAAAGTTGAAAAATTTTCTATTGAAAACTTTTCTAACCTACGCACTCTTAAACATGTTGTTGCACATTGTCTTTGTTTTAAAGACAATTGCACCAAGCATGTTGCAGAAAGATATTTACAATATTTAACATGCGACGAAATTGAAAATTCATTTGGTGTTTTACTTAAACTTTAACAGAACTTGTATTGCTCCAAAGAAATTAAAAAGAAAAACATTTGAACCAAAAAATTGATTGTTGTCTTTAAGTTTGTTTAATGATCAAGGTATGCTACGTGTAAAAGGTCATCGAACCAATTCCAAATATACCTTTGACAAAAAGCACCCCATACTAATTAATAATAGAGATCATCTTACCAAACTCATATTAGAACACGGACATTTATGGATTTTGCATGCGGGCCCTCAGTTTTTGTTAGCACTGTTCGGAACAAATTTTGGCCATTGTCGGGGCGAAATATAACTAAAGTCGTGCACAATTGTATTAAGTGCTTTCGCCCTTCCTCTAGATTTATTAATCCCATAATGGGAAACGTGCCGCATCCGGATATTTACTCATATATGATAATATGCGATGATACGCGATCGCAAAGCAAAATATTACAAAACCCTTAGAACTTACATATGTGTTTTTGTTTGCTTTGCCACAAAGGCTGCATACTTAGAATTTGTATCCGCTTGGTACCGTAAATGGTTTTATAACGTCGCTTAGAATATTTATTGTTCGTCGTGGCAAACTAGCCGATAACGCCAAAACTTTCACCGGTGAATTCCATAGGTTACTTAAATCAATTAAAAGTGACAATGAGTTTAAAAATGAACTTGAAAATAGTGAAACAAAATGGCACTTTATACCTCCCTACGCTACACATCAAGGTGGACTATAGGAGTCTTGCGATAAATCAATTAAGCGGCCCTTAAGGCGTATTGTTGGTAATGCTTACCTGTGCACATTGTTAACTCAGATAGAAGCTGTGTTAAACTTCAGACAGCTTTGCTCTCTGACAAATGATCCTAACAATCTTACTCCTCTTATACCCGCTTACTTTATAGTGGGAAGACTGTTAACTAAAGCTGCCGATCCAAATATACAAACAGTACCGGTTCGTTCGTTACAAGCTTGTGCAAAAACCTTATCAGCATTCTTAGCAACGATGGTCGTCCGAATACTTGTCTTAATTACAACGCCGTTCAAAATGGCAACGCAATGCCACAAATTTAGAAAAACAGAATCCCGTGTTTATAAAGGAAGAAAATCTTCCTCCGTAATAATGGCGCATTGCAGGCAGGTGGTGATCTCATTACTCGCGTAGTAACTTTGAAAATAGCAATTGGTGTTGTAAAGAGAACCGTTTTGCCCACTGCCCAAAGATCTAAGCCAGTGAAATGTCGGTTTTGTTTATTATTAATACAATACCTTTTATTTTTACCGTTGCTTTCCCTTTCATGTATTTATATTTATATGTTATTGAGATTGTATTTGAATGCCGGGGAGTATGTTAATGCCTGCAGAAATGGGAACATTTCACATCTTTTGTAAAACATTTTAGTCAGCCTGCAATTGTAAGATTAAGAGTTAACATTAACAGTAAAGAATTTATTTTTTATCTGAGTAAATAATTTTTTTAGAAATAAAAAAAATAATTAAAAAATTACAATTTAAATCACGATTTATGTGTAAACAAAGCTATTAACATTAATGATAGTTTACTGTTTCTAAATCAGTTTTTGTTTCTTTCCATTATTTTCTGGTGGTTTTCTAAAACATTTCTATTATAAGGCTCATTCTGTATTTTTTTGAAATAATTAAATATTTAATTTAATTAGTAAATTTTGGTAAGTTTATTTTAATTGTTTTTATTTTTTATAATTATTTTTGTATTTTGTAAAGTTTAATATTTGAAGTTTTATTTTTTAATGTCAATGTAGTAAGTTTATTTCTTTTTAAAAATAAGATTCGATTTTATAGTACTTATTAGTTTCTTAATATACGCCTGATCTTGACGAATAGTCAAAACATGTAGTGTTTATTTAAAAAAATAAAAATAAAATTTATGAGAAGGTTGCGAGAACTTTGAAAAAATAAAATAATAAATGGTATAATTCTATTAAGTTTTAACAACTTACAAGCTTTCACACTTAAGTAACAGCAATAAATTAATTAAGAATAAATTAGTAAATTTTTATTGGTTTCAGAGCTCCTGAGTTTTTAATATGTAATACATTTACATTTACCCAAAAACAATTGTTATTAAGTTTAATCTAGTATAAAATAAATGAGTAAACACAAATTTAATAAAAAAAATACAAAAAGCTGATTATTTTTTTATAAATAATTTGTTTTATATAAATTAAACCTTTCTATATTTGTTATTTTAAATAAATTTTAAAACATTGTTTATAATGTAAATTACAAACACAAAACGAAACTTTATTAGTGCGATGAATCGGTAAATATTGACAAATAGATGCGTTTTTATCATGGCGTACGCATTAATACTAATGTGGGTTAAAGATTTTAATCGCAAATCAATACTAACTTGTTAACATATGTACATGTATAAAACCATGCGTTTAAGTTACAGAACCAACTTAATGATTTCAGTTTGCAAAACAAATATTATCAAATACATTATGATATTTATTAATAAAATACAATTTGCGTATTTACTTACTACAGTGACTTAAAACTAACGACCGCTATAGGACGAATAGGTACATATAATTTCAAAAATTAATTAATTCAAAACTAATATGAATACTAAAGTAAAATTTGGAATATGTAATCATGAATAAATGTAGGTTATTTTTGTGTAAAATTAGAAATTTTTTGTTTACTTATCAGACATAAACTATAAATTGCTGTGAATGCTCATTGTAATCCATTGCATACCTTTTTCCGTTTTGCACTTAGCTTCGTCCTCTAATTCCATAATTTTACGTACTTTAGACCAACTTTTATCAGTAATATATGGATCGAAAGTGTATATTGGGCAATAGGAGTACTATTAGCCATAGTTTTGTGACGTGCCAAAATTTTAAAATGTAATAGCCTGTACATTCATTACTCTAAAGTTAAATTCTTACTTTTGTTGTCCTCTAACGATTTTCGTCTTTACTTAACTTCCTGTCAAGACTTTAAACTGTCCATTACTTAAAATCGTGCTTGCGATGTCTAAATTAATTTTCCAACATCATGGGCGTGTGTTGAAGCTATGATATAAAACGACAACGCATTTCTAATAGTTTATTCATCACAAAGTAAGTTTTTACTATTAGTTTTTCAAATCGATTTGTAATTTCTATGTTAATTTGTTAGCACGATCCGACACGTGTTAGTTCATATGTATTCGATGTATTCTCCACCAATGAGGAGTTAATATCGACCAAATACCTTAATGGAAATATTATAATTGGGAAGGTCTACCTTATATCTAAATAAGAAGTTTAGTGAAGAAATTTTCTCCATTGTACTGTTCCTTACAAGTCAATAGACTGAGATATCTCCTTTAATTCAATGTGTGCCACAGCATTCAATAACCGGGATTTTATTTTTAATTCTTTTTAGCATTACTTAATACTGTTGTAGATTTTTGCTTTTGTGAGTCATTGTGCTGACACGATTTCCTTTGTTCATTAATATTCCAGATCGGCTCAACGAGGAAAACGTTTTATTAACAAATTAACATAGAAATTGCAAATAAATTTAAAAAACTAATAGTAAAAACACAAGAAGTGAAGTAAAAACAAAACTCGTTAGAGGGCGTCAAAAGTAAAAATTTACTTTTAGTGTAATGAATATACAAGGTATTACATTTTGAAATTTATGCACGTAATAGAATGATGTAATTTTTTTTGATAAGATTTATCTCAGTTATATTTGTGCTGCATGTTTAGTTGAAAAAACACTGACCGGTTATACCACAAAAAGACAAATATCAAGATAAAATTTAGAAGTTACTCAACGAAGAAAACACTTACAAAAAACGAACTCAGATTCTACAATCGACCTAGCAAACACCAAAAGCTATGCTTCCTTCTGGACGAGTAATCACAGACTGAAAAGTGTACACAACATTGTAAAAGATCAAAAATAGTATTTGTAAACAAATTGTACGATCATTTTGTTTGTTTACTTTTACATATTCCTACTACAAGCTAAAGATACGTTGTGTTTATATTCTATGTTTAACGTTTAATTCAATTAATTTTAATATCTACGTATTTCCTTTTCTACATGTTTGAGACAAACAAACAGACAGAAACGCACAAAGACGAAAATCCTGACAGACTCATTATTTTGTCCATAGTTGTACCTATTTACCACTTGTTTAAATTTATTTCTGACATGATCAATAACATTTCGTATATGTTTAATCACAATATATCTAATTCACAAAAATTTGTTAAAAAAACTAAAAATATTATAATTCCACCTAATAATTACATAGTTTTATTTGATGGTACATCTCTGTTTACCAACATCACAAAATAACTAGTTTTGAAATTCATCCATAAATACTGGAGAGAACTTAAAAGCCATTTTCCTACTGGAGTATTTTGACTTACTAACATTATTAAATTTTTGTTTTCACTCCAGTTTTTTCTTTTTTAAGGACCAAATTCACATACAAAAACTTGGCACTGCAATAGGTAACCCAGCATCTCCAGCTTTAGCTAGTCTAGTCATGTATTAGTTATTGCAGTTTGTACTTGACATACTCATTTTTTAACCCACATTGTTGTTTTGTTAGGTGGACGATGTTATCACTTGCATACCTGAGAACGAAATTCTCAACACTTTAAACATCTTCAATAGTTATCATCCACATCTCAGTTTTACTCACGATGTCAAAAGTAATGGTTCTTTACCGTTTTTAGATATTAGAATAATTAAACATAACAATTCTACATTAACGGATTTGTGCACTAAACCTATAGTATCCAATAGTATTATTAAGAATTTTTCAAAGCATGCACTCCATGAAAAAATTAATATAAACAAATCTAGAAAAAACAAAATCATTAATTTAAGTAATCCACAATTCGATACCAAAAACCTGAACATCTTGAAAAATGTTATTCCATACGAACATTAATAACATGCTATCACCATCGCCATAAATTAACTCTACTTCTAATTTTGAGTATACTAAAATCATAAACGTTCTGAGGTTAACTAAAAAAACTTTTAAAAAACCACCAACTTAAAAATAGCAACCTATAATAACAACACTATTTAATGACTATTTACTCCAAAACAAAAGATAAAACAAAATTATACGACAAACTCAATGTTATATACAGAATCGAGTGCATGGGATGCAATAAATGTTATGTAGGGCAAACTAAACAAAAAAATATTAATCGGATTAAAAATTATCAATATGATTGCAGAAACAAAAAAACAGAATCAGCACTTGCTTTGCATCATATTAATACTGGCCACAATTTCGATTACAGTAACCATACGATCTTAGATATGGAACTTAAATACAATAAAAGATTAATTCTTGAGATGATTTTTATCACTAAACATGACAACAATGTAAATTTTAATACAGATACTAATAACCTTAGTACTGTATATAACAACTTTATCACAAACATGTCATGACCTCGATTTTTTTACCTCGTTTTGGTATCGTTATCTTTTCAGTCCAAACATTTTTGAATTTTTAAATAGTCGGTTTTTGGCCTTTGTGAGCTTGCTTGTAACGATTGTTTGTTTGAAGTTTTTTACGTCATTAATGTTTTTTTCTGTTCTGTTTTGTTTTTTATAACCAATTAGTATCTTGGTTACGCTACAATATTAAGAATTGTTTATAATTTTATTATTAGTTATATACTAGCTTTAAGTACCTGTTGCAATTATTTTGTATAATTATGTTGTGTGTAAGTGGACACAAAACGTCGCTTTAAGTTGTGTTTTCTATTCCCTCTCATACTAGAAGTATTTACTACCTTTCCTGATTGACAAAAAATTTTATCGCGGTGTTTCCATCATTTAAATTTCCACTATTTTGACGAGGTTTATCAATAATTATCCTAAGTTCCACTCTGAATGTTTTTCTATAGCTTTTTTCCTTTCTCGTTTTTGAATTTTTTTTCTTCTGTGCTTTGAGGAGAGCACTTTTAAATTGTAATTTATATTATATATGCAAAACGCATTTCATAAATCTAAACCCGCAATGCATTGTTAAAAAATTATTTATTTTAGATCGCTGTGCAAGACATATTGTGCACGCTGAAAGAAATGGTGTATCACTTCAATCCTTGTTTTACCACTTTATTAATTAGAAACATTTTGTGCTTTATGCAAACAGTGGTTTGTTAAGAAATAACTATTTGAATTGGTTGAACCGTAGATATTTGGTCTTCTAAACCTGAAACAATTTCTCTCGTTTTTCCTGGAGTTTCTTGAGTAAACTTAATTAATATTGACATCTGTTAAACAACGATCCTAAATTTTCTCATTTTTAGTATTTGCGTCTAAAATAGATTCCTTTTCCCCAGATAATATTTGTTTATACTCTGCTTGCCTCGATGATGCATTGCACCCTTATTTTACGAATATCATTTGTATAATAATTATCTGATATATTAAAAAAGTCAATTTTTAGGATTTTCTTTACCGTGTGATATCTCATCAGGATAACAGTTTGTTTTAGCATCAGCTTTAATAAGATAGGAGTATTGTACACTCAGCTTAACAAAAAACAGGACAACTTGGTTAGAAACAGTTAGCGGTGTAAACTAGTCTTGTTAGCGAATGCGATCAGCAATATCTGTATCATAGCAGGATATGGGTGACAAGGAAAATTTTAGTGACGGTGCCTCCTTTGCCATTAAACTAACGTAGCGTCAAAAATCAATGACAGATTAAGTTTAATTTATTTTTTTTAGAAAGATTAGACGCGTTTAAATCCATTCATGTATACATTCAAATGAATGTCTTATTTTTTTACTAGTGTCGCAAAAAGAAAATTTATTGTATTAACGTTATCTAAAAAAAATGTTAAACTAAAAAATGCAAAAAAAGGCTAACAGCGCAAACATGCATTGACGAACAAAGCAATAAATAGTTCAGCGTTGCAATCAATTTCATTTATACACGAAAATATTTTGTATAAAAATCAAATGCAACAAATATCTTTTTTGACACAAAGTCATTCTACTGTTGATAAGTTTATATCTGTGAGTTAGCAATTATTTAAAACATTTAATATAATTGCCTGTTTTTGACATCTTGACCAAAATGAGAAATTAAAAAACAACTACTTAAAATGTAATTAAAACTTAAGTGTAGTAGCTTATATTCACAATGTTATTAATAGGATATTACATGGGTGTAATATAAAATGTGTTCAAGAAATAGTCCTAATAAAGTTTATAATGAACTGTTTCAATATAGAACTTTTATTTACACGCAAAAATATTTCGTATAAAAATGAAATTAGTTCACTGTTCCAAATAATTCCAAAAATAAGAATATTTTGATTTTTCAGTTTTTGCGAATAGACAATTTGACTTTCTGGTGTTGTCAATATTCATTATTTATCTAATTTGATTTTTTTAATATAGCATCGCAAAAAGCCTAGTTTACACCGCTTTCAATCGAACTAACCAAGATATCCCGTTTTTTGTTTAGTTGAGTGTACATATTATTTAATATTTACAAAAAATAGCGTCTAGATTCGTATAACCACACTGGCTTTATTATTAAGTCACTGTAAAAAGTTTTAGCAGCATCTGTGTAAATTGCTTAAATTTTGTTATTTATTTTTACATAAATATCTTGAATAACAAATACCAACACAAAAAGTATAATCCAATCTAGTTATAATAACGTTGCGTAGGTAATCAAAAAGACAAGTTTGTATTGGTTAACAATAAAAACATTATTTATTCATCAATATCTAGCTAAAAAAACATATTAAGTTTTTTCTTATAATACTCTAAAAATAAAGTTATAAGTTATAAAGTGTCTTTAATAATGGAATCTTGTTTTTAATAATAAAATACTAATTACTAAACACTAATTATGTTACAGTTATCAAAAAAATGATGTATATAATAATTTTAAAAAAATGTAATTATTGACAAACCCTAAAAAATCATAATTACTGTTCTTAACTTGTGGTTTCCTACTTATCAAAAATGTACTTTTCAGTGTAAATTTTTATTTATTTGTAAATAAGTGTGTAGAAAAAAATCACTTCTACAAGAATTTTCTATTCGTCTACAATATGACTGTATGAAACTTTGTATAAAACACAAAAAAATATTATTACACATTTTTATTTTTATAAGCACATGATTGATTATTATATCACATTAAATAAACAATTATTGAGATAATATTGAGTAATTGAAAAACATTAAAAAAGTACAAATTTTAAACGTATTGTAATCTCATTACGTGTATAGAATATATTAATGGAATTCATTATAAAAATTCTAAATAATGCAAG
Source organism: Aquatica leii (assembly GCA_035610365.1). Classification (NCBI taxonomy): domain Eukaryota; kingdom Metazoa; phylum Arthropoda; class Insecta; order Coleoptera; family Lampyridae; genus Aquatica; species Aquatica leii. The sequence goes on from CM069436.1 coordinate 69,575,530, forward strand.
TAATAATTAAATAAATCAAATGCAAACAATATTTTTTATTGTAATGAGGTTATGTTTTTATATTTGTGTTAAACGCAAAAAATATTTGTTAGCGAAAAAATATTTACATTTTTTCAAATCTTTGCAAATTCTAACGTTTACTTATTACAGTCAGTAAGAATTGGTTACGTTAAGATTTAATTAATTTTTTTTATTATTAATTTTTGAGATTACGTAAATTTAATTGAAACATTCCGGATCTATGTAAATTGAGCTTTTGAGCGTTTCTCAATCTGTGCGATATTATATTAAAAACAATCGGTCTTTTTAATTATGTGCTTTAGTACTATTTTCAAATTATTTTTAAATAACGCTGCATGCAAAAAATTAAATATATCTAGATAAATAATTTTAAATAAACATGAACATTTTGCCACATGTTTTCAGACTTGTTTAATCCATGAAACAAACTTTTGTATTAAAACAATGTGAACATGTTAAAATTTTTTCCTACAGCAAAGTTTGTATTTCATAACAGTTTTGTGATTATACACAAATATTTTAATTTATGTAGTGTTTTTATATTATTTAAAAAAATAAATAATACTTTACATCTGCCAATTTCACGTATATATCGATTTATTTATGTTACATTTTCTAAATTTTAGTTTCAGACTTTTAAATCAACTCTAATATTAAATATAAAAAGTAAAATCGTAAATACAAATAAATCAATAACGTTAATAACTAACTTCTTATTTTTTGATAGATAAAAATTGAATTTTGGAATTAAAATTACTTGAGAGTACGTATCGGCAACGTTTCGTGTAGATGTATAATGGATTACTCAAAATGATTTAAAAAAAATAGCATTCTGTAGTGGCCATGGAGAAAAACATTAAGGTAATCACAAAAAAGAAAAATTAAAGTGTAAAGCTTTTGTGGATGCATTGTCAATATTTTGAGAAATATAAGCAATAATTACCAACATAACTGCGTAGGAATAAAGAAAACAATGCAAAAAATAAATATAAATATAAAAATGTGTTTTTAACGGTTTATGAGACTTAAACTATTATTGCAAAAAGTGTTGATAATTGGTTCTATTTTTTAAAGTACAAAGTACTCTGTTACTAGAAATTACAATTACAATAATTCTATGTGATTATACACAAACTGATAATCGTATATATACGTTTAGTTCGCAAGTAATATTATTTATTGTTCTAAGTGTCGCAAATTTTAATTTTTCGCTATTGTAAACCGTCTTTGACAGTTTTTGCGTACTGGTCAGCATATACGTCAAATTATTTTTGAGAGATTTTGTGACTTCGGGTGCTGCAAAATGTTGTATTCAACTAGTTCCTGTTTAAATTGGACGCTTTTTTTCCTTGTTGAATAAAGTACTATTTCTTATCTATAGTATAGAAAAGTTATAGTTTTCCAGTGAGGGAGTATATTTGAATACATGAGTGAATTTCGTAGAATTTACACAATCATGTAAATTCATTTTTCTAACTTTTAGCACATTTTTTGTGTACTTGACGATAACAACGTTATTATGAGAGTGTCGAAGAATTATAACATATTATCAAGGTAAGTAGGGCATTTGTTAACCTAGTAACAATAGATATGAGCAAGTAAACAAAAGCAGAGTCAAATTATCTAAAAAGTATAAAGTAAAGTACTAGAAAACTTACTAGCAGTTCTGTGGCTGGCAAAATGAAAAAAATGTGAATAGAGGAAAAGAAGACATTCTAATTGCGTACTTTGTTGAAAACGTTGGTTTTATTTATAAAATTTATTAGCACTGATTTTTAAACGTTCTTAGTGAAAACTTAACCCTAAACTTGGAAAAATCTTTAATTTTTTTTACGGAAAATTATAATAACCAGAAACTAACATCAAAAAACTTTTAAAAACCAATTGCAACTTCAGAACACTTTGAGTTAAGAAGTCAAAATTTTGAGTAGTATCTCTTGAAATACATTGCCAAGTTAAGAGAAAACACTGATAAATTTCAATTGATAAAAAAAATTGCAATGTGAACTAAATAATTTATTTGACAAGAATATAAGAATTTATTTAAGGAAACTGATTTATGTATTAATTATTAACACAAAAATTACTTTTAAAAATGAAAGTTTACAATGCAATGTCTTTGTGGTAAAATACATAATTTAATGTTGCAGTTTCGGCAAAATATCTGGGTTTGTCCAGATTTGCATTTCTACCCCGTTCTTTTGATAGAAACACTAAGAAATGTCCTACCTCTTAAGGTCTGCGCTCAACGGGCCTTTGAATTTTCTTTGCGGTGCTTCAGAGTTGCTAGGTCGCCCCTTTCTAATTCTGTTAGTTTAAAACATACTTTTTGCAACGTTAGTCCTAAAGTGTTTCAGCGGAATTACTGATTTTGGGTCATCGTCTAATAATTTACATTTGCGCCTATATAGCAGTCATACAAAGTTGACGGATATATCTAACATCTGAGAAAACAATCTCATATACCATCTAAAAGTATTCAGTTCTATATAGAGCGATGAACATATTTGCACTCAGCTCATGTGGCGGTTATAACGCTTTATTATCTGTGGACACACAATATAATTTTTTTGACTTCCCGTCTTAAAATATCTTTGAATTGTTTTAACCGGTTTATTAGACAATTTGATCTGATAGTTCCCATACTCTTTACGAAAATAAAAAACCAGCTCTAAACTAGTGGAGAAGTTGTCAAAATGCACAACTGACAGAGGTTTCTTCAGATTGATGTGCCTACTACAACGTTAGCACCAAAACCTAAAATTTATTCCATTTGTGTAAATTGATGGTTGCAAAATGTGTCCACTCTGGCATACGGAACAAAATCATATACCATTCCAAACACGCCGCTTTAAATTCCCACTTTTTGGGTTTGCTTTTGATACACTGTATTTTTGAACCAGCTTATACTCCTTTATATGGAAATATCATTTAGTCAATAGAATTTCTTAATTCTGGTTTGATGTTGAAACAATTGCGCCAGTATAAGTCGGCACGTATTCAACTCTTCACTATTGACAAAATTAAATTACGACAAAGAACTTCCCAGTAAACACGGATTGAAACTGTTACAGTCACAAGATTAAAACAATTGTTTCATTACGTTGTTTCGTGTTAGTTCCATTTTTATATCATTTACATGTAACTGACAGTGAATAAATTGAAAGAGTTCCGATTTTTCACAATCAGTTTTAAACCGTTTCAGTACTTGCAATTTTTTTTCCATAATCAGCAACCGTCTAATAACTGATTTATTAAAACCGAATATTTTTTGAATAACTAGAATTGTTTGAAGATCGGTTAAATAAAACTGAATTATTTTCAAAACAGTAGAATCGTTCCAGGAAAACGAATACTTTGTGATAAGTCAGCATTAGTCGTTGCTATACTTTTGATTACTGTCGTCAACGCTTGCGCTGCAAATTGATATCTTTTCACTTGTTCGGTTGCAGTTTGATAAGTGATGCTGTGTGTACAATTACGAAATGGAACAATAAACGGTAAGTCGAAGCATTTTATTATAATCCATAAATGTAATCAATATTATTATCATTTATGTTCTTTATGTATCATGTTTTAATTTGTATAAAAAATGTAAATTAAAACACAGCGTAAATCTGGTGATTTATAATTACAGTTCAATTCTTCAAGTTTTCTATACGATTATGTACAGCTAAAGGTATTCACAGTGTTTTTATAATAATATTTATATTAAGTTTGTGTTGTTTTTGATTGAAAAAGTGTAATTAATTTTGTGTAACTATGATTGTGTATGTATATAAACGAAATATTTATTTCTATGTTACAGATGCGGTTAAAAGTTGCTACCCAACAGTAACTGATGCAGTTTTCGAGGCTTCCGTGAAAAGATCACAAAAAGAAAGTTGCAATATGTAAAAAACTCATTGTGATGTATTTAAAAATATTTATTGTGCAATAAAATTTGAAACGTGCATTCGAAAATGTATTATTGTGTTATTGAAAGAATTGTTTTAGTTCATTATTGAAACAAGAAAATCATATATTTATTGATCATTTAGTATCAGTTCAAGAACGAAGAAGAACAGGTTTGAATTTAAAATACCGAAACTATACTGATTCAAATAAGTGAAACAGCGATGGACTTATAGCTATTTTATTGCAGTTAGGTTTCTTTTATGTTTGAAACAAGAGTGAATCATAAATTTTTTGTTTTGAAACTGTTACTAAACATTATCAGTTTTGTGTTTACTGGGTTGATACCTTTTTAGTGGCAATATATCAATAATAGGAGCGTAATGTGTTGGCTGCGCCTAATAATCCGTGGAAGCTGGCATATCTACAATACCCATCCTTGGTTTTATCCTCAAAAATATTGCATTATGCTGTTGTGTGAAATACAAATTAGTCTAATGTACTACTAGTTCAAATACATTGTCACTCAGAAATTTTTTTAAGTACTGGTGTTTTCAGGTGATCGGACATAGTGAAGGAGTCTTTTCCTGTTTCTACTTCATAATGAAAATCGTCGTTTTTCCACAAAATACTAGTAATTCTGTTATCAGGTTATTTTTCCATTTTAGATACGGAAGTCATAACATGCGTTTCCGGGATTTTCCAGGGGTTGTCTGTTTATTTTGCACAAGTGCAGGTAACAATTCTAACAGAATAACTTCATCTTCTGAATTCCCATTGTTGTATAAAACGTCCACTGGTGTTTCATCTACTAAATTGACCTTATTCATATCAGCAATTGGTTCATGTTGTTTGTCTTCGCTTTCAATGTCAGTCTCTGGGTCACTTTCTGCTCAAATAGGAGGAAAAAGTGCAAATATTTTATCAACTCTCCCCATTGTATTTTGAAAACAGAAAATATCGTAATGTACAGAATCTTGCAATGTATCTTGCAAGATACGCATTGTTTACAACAATTTTTACACTAAACCTGATAGTTTCATCACATTATCTTTTCAGCAAATTATAACTAAAATCTTCTTTATTGATATAGTATATAAAGTAAAGAAAATCTTGTAAATACCGAACCAAAATATGAAATGTACCTTGTAATGTTGTGTGTGTATCATGCGTGTTTGTCACTAATTTTCACAAGACACTGAAGAAGAAACTGTAACCGTAGTTTGAGTTTGTGCGATTTCTTTTATGAAAGACGCGGTAATTGACTTGATGTTATTCGTTTCATGTACTTTGAAATTGTTTTATTAATTTCACGTTGGTTTAAGAAAGTTATTTTACGTTTTTAGATTCATCATTGTCAATCAATTTTGTAAGTAAAGTTTTGGATTCAAATATTTAGAAGTTATTACGTTGCGTAAACATTTGTATTCTGCATTTACGTTGATTTGGCATTTTCTTTGTTCTGTAAAAATTCCAGTTGTAATTTATGTTTCCCTTCTGAGATATTATTGTAATTAATTATATTTTAGCAGTTTGTTTATTTTAAGTTTGCTTAAAACTTTATTGTATTAAGTACATTCGGAGTGCATTCACACTCATTTTTCTTTGTGTTAGTTTTTATTTATTAGACAGTATTATGATTCAGGTCACAACAAGTAATCTTTACGACTGTAATCAAATCATTAAATGTTCTTGTTAGTTTGGCATTTCTCACGGCAAGAAAGGCCGTTTTAAAACTTTACTTTTGCGTCGTAATTAATTTTGTTTGCATCCTTTTTCCATGTTTTGGTTTTATAGTTTATTTTCACAAAGATTTTGGACACAATCTTTAGGGAAGTGGTAGCCGATTAAGTTAATAAATATAAGTGATTTTGGTTTGAAGGGATAGTTAGTTGGCAGTCTTTGGAAATATCTTAAGTATCGGGACGTAGTTGGGCGGGTGGTAAATTTACCCCTTTTAGATGAATAATTACCGCAGAAGTCATTAACAATGGAACAGTAAATATTTCGTTCAAGTGGAAAAACTTTCTGTTTTGTAAAACAATTACGGTTTATTGAATTTTACTGGATACCGGTTTGGTTTTGTTCTAAAGTATCGTGGGTTTGTGCTTCACAATCGAATTTTTGCCTTCGTGGCGGCTTATTGAAAATCTTCCGACGGTAAATTTTTCAAATGGTTTTGGTCCCTTATCAAAATTCCTGACGACGTCAACTGGCTTAAAATTAACCAGGAGTCGGTCTACAAACAAAATTTTAATGTATTTATTAATTATTTTTTATTTTAATTAAGATTATTATTAAACAACAAAAATAAAAATCGATATGTAGCCAACGTTTAAAATGTTTTATCGACGTTAAGTAAGAAAAACCAATCTATTATTTGCGTACCATAATTTTAAGATTTTTAAGTTAGTTTCATTTTATATAATTACGTAATTCATTTGATCTTGTTTTTATGTCTTTTATTTTTTTTAATGCAAACACGGTTGTGCATTATATATTTCTTTAAATGTAATTAAGTTTTTTTTATTTAAAATTTTTTTTATTTTGTTTCAGTATAACGGTTAATATTCTTTTTATTCAGTTGTTTTAATTTAAGATCTTATTTACGTTATTTAATTCAAAGTTTTAATATAATTTACCGTTTGCTTGCTTGTCCAATTTTCATTTCAATTTTTTTTTGTAATAAATGTTAAATGTAACAAAGCTTTTATTCAGTCGGCCTTCGCGTATATTAACTTTAGATTATTACAGATTTTTCGTGTGATACACTCTTAAGGTAAGTCTCATTTCAGTGTATCCATCTGAAGCGAACTCGTGGTTGGCAAAGACCTCTTGTCCATTTGAGCTTTACTCCTTCCTGGTGCTTTTTGATTTTTGACTTTTGATTGTGTTTTATGTTGAGTTTTCCAAACGGTCACAGAATTTTGAATATAACCCACTCCGTCTTCACTGAGCACCGACAAACCTTCGTTTATGTTACTGTATTTCAGGCAAATGTCATTGTTCCAACTTTTGCACGTAACAAAACGTTATAAAATGTAGCGACTTTGAGTAAAATGCGCACGCAAATAATAGCTTACGTTAGATATGTATCCAACAATATACTTTGCCAAGACTTCTTCAGACTTCTATTTATTAATACCAAACAATTATTTTACAATGGCTCAGACAATCAAGTAAATTAATTTGTTAATTAATAAGTTTTTAAAGTTTTAACCTTATGGTCAGTGTATCAATGCTGATAAGTACTTTACAAATAAATAAAAATGTGGATATTTCTGCATATAAAAAATTGCTGGCTCACCTGAAACATCAAATAAAACTTATCTGGTAAAAAAGTCTCAAAGTCTATCAATGGATAATATGAAAAAGGTTCTACAAAAAACTTCTGATGTCAGTATTCTGTTTATGAAAATTGTGTAGTTTCATCTATGTTTCATAAATAATAACTCGTATTTTCAGAGCTACCATAGCAATTAAATGTTTCTTTTTGTATTTTATATAAAAATTGTAAAATAAATGCATTTTTGTTTCTAGCAATTTGATAGTATGTGACTCGTGTAACGAAACGATAAAACGCTCAGATGAAACAAATTTGGAACTTGCAGTGGTGCCCAATTTCACTTCATTTTTTGTATTTTTCGGATGCAGTGTTTATTATTATTAAACAAGATATTCCTTATGATTCGTTTTATGTTTTAAAAATATAATAAATCTTAATTTCACTCAGCAGTGACGAAAAATGATTATAGTAATTGCAGAATTAGATCCGCGCAAGCTTCCGCCTTGTACGCTGCAAAAACGGTACACTATAGATAAAAAATGCAGATATACAATTTATTGAGCACAAAATTTACTACAGAAAAGTCCGCAGCAGTGTATAATTATATCTAATAATTTAAGAAATACAGAATTTTAATGTAAGTTTTGTGCAACTTTGCACACGTGTATCTTCTAAACTGTTGAAGGCAATTGTACCCTTTATAAAAATGTTTATGTACAACTTTCCTCTATCTTGCAACGTTTTAGAGTAATAATTTATTGGTTATTTTAAGTTATTAAGCAAATAATTTCAATACAAAAATTGTGGCGGTTTCGACGCAGGCATGATTTACAAGAAAAACAACTCTTACGACACCGACAAAGCTACCCTTAGTCGCAAAAAAAGCCGCAGTGGTCACCAAAAGCAACTCGACCGAAACACAGATGTTCTACTAAACCGATAATTTATGTTCAAATATAAAAATGCATAAACAAAATAATTTAATAAACCTGATTTATAAAGTTTTATAATAAAAACTATCAGCAATTACAGGTTTAAGTTATAAACGATTTCACTGGAAAGTTATCAGCATAGCACGAAGGTAAGTAAAATAAAATTTGAGTAAATTTTGAATATTGAAAATGTATCAACAGTCAAGCAATTGTAAATATTATTAGCGTTATAAATCAGTTAAAACTAGAGAGAGAATTCATGTAAAGTTCATTTTTTTAATGTTTTTTATAGTCAGTAGCGCATTTGTTTAATATTAATAGGAGAAACAATTATAGAATCGGTAAATTTTTAAATTGTTAAGGGGATTCATTGTTATTGGTCACTTTTTAAATTATTCAAATTACCAGTCCACCAATAATAAGTTCGTTAACTTTCAAAATAAATTTTTTACATATGTTTCCAGCTTTAAAATAATGAAGCTCTTCTTCAGAAAAGTCTACAAAAAATATTTACAACTTATAAAAAGTTAAGATTACAAAAAATTTTTTAACTTACATTTTTTGAAAAACGTAAAATATGAAAATTTGTAACTGGATAATTAAAAAATCTAAGTTTTATAGAATGTTAAATGTAAATTATTTTAAAAAAAGAAAATGGTGCAATTTAAAAACAAATCTAAAAAAGTTTAAGTTTAAAATCATAATTGTAATTGGTTTGATCGTGCAATAAAAATTTTTTATTTGATTTTTTAATATAAATCAACTCAAGTAATTCAAAAATTTGTTTGTTATTAATGTTATTAAAAGGATAAAACAATTTATAAGAAAAAAGAGTATGACGATTATCCAACACAAGTTGTGCAAATGTAAATTTTACTGAATTTGGATTAAAAAATAGTTCAAAATACATTAATTATATACATTCTTATTTTTGAAAATTGTAATAAATTTTGTTTATTATATTACGTAGGTAATATTGTGTTTCACCTTCCGATAATTGCAAGATTTGCGATATCTGTGAATTTTTTATATCAACTTATCGTTTTGAAAATACCATTTAATTTTTAAAAATTATAACAAATTTTAAAATAGAAATACAAAATTTATTGGTCCACTCAAGATTTTTTGACAAGTTTCTTCTCCTCAATTGGTTCCGAAAGAACAAATGTAAATATTCCGTTTACACTATATAGAAAACATTACAGACATTTAGGTAAGCAGAAAGTTTAAAATAATCATCAAATTACAACTACTTAAACTGCGTATTCACAAATTATACTATTCAATTGATTTTTTGAAGTATAAACAATAAAACATTTTTTCAATGTAAACTTGATTTGTGAATAGCCAATTATGTACTCAAATTGTTTTCACGAAATTTAACTTGCTCTTAGTAATTAAAAAACAGCATAAAAATACATTACAAAGTTTTTATGTTTAGAGAATATTAAACATTTTCAAATGTTTTAGTCAACATGCTTCATAAGCTCACGTATAAAATTTAATAAAGATTCTATAGTACCAATTTGTTAGAATATTTAACATTTTTTAATTTGTGTGGTTTATCCTAGGTTAAAATAAATTGCATTAATCAATTTGTTTGTAACTTTAAACGCAGAAGTTCAAAGTTTATCCCAATTCCAACTTTTACCTTGCTCGATAAATTAGTAATTTTTTTTGTTTAGGCGTAAATCAATATACATTAAATGTACACTTAATTTATATGCTAAATCAATCATAAAAACGAATGCTTTATAATGACTTATGTTCCAATTAAAGGTAACAAGTCAAAATTTATCGATCTGAAACATTTACACAAACCTGATCAACGCAGAAAAAATAAAATTGTAATATAGTCATGTTTTTAGTATTATTATTATTACGTAATCCTCAATTAGCAAATAAACTTAAATAACTCAAATATTTTTTTCTTGTTTCATTGATATGTTGATCTCTTATGAAAAAAGGTTCTATATTCAATAGGTAACTTACAATATTCTTTATTGTATATGTTTTTTTAATGGCAGTCATAGAAAATATTAATGCATCTCTTTCATCTATAAACAATTTGACAGATTTGTATCAGAACTTCCAATTGGGATTAAATAGCTTTGCAAGTCTAACTTATTCTTTCAATGTCATTTTTTTTTAATTTTACAAGATATGTTTTGTTTTTCTCAAATTTGTTTGTTCTTTACTATTTTATACATTTCTTGTTTAAGGATTTTTCAAATAATTAACTTGAATTAAATTGAGTAGCTTCAACTCTATTTACTTTATTACTATTTTTAGATTTGCTTTCATTTTATATGTATAATAAAATTTTGATTTTATTTTTTAATTTTTGTTTTTTTTTAAGATAGCTTTAATTATTATTTAACTGTAATTACAATACTACATTTAAACATTTTAATTTTTTCGTGGCTGAACAAATTCCATATAAGAAAAATACTCTATTTTGTTCCACCTCCCATATCAACATTTACGGTTTTGAGTTTTAACGGTTGTTGTTATCTACAATGATACCACTCAAATAAAGAATTATTTAGCAAATAAATAAGTTCTTAAATACAGTTATTCTAAAAATACGTATACGGTTTCCTTTTGAATTCCACCATAATTATTTTTCCTCTTTATTTTCAATTGTATTCTTAATCTATACAATAAATTGTTAAACAAAAATCTTATTGAATTATGGACTTTTAACTTATTTAATCATATATTTTAAAAACATTGTTTTTTAAACATTGTTTTAATTAAAAAAGTAATAAAAGGTGTTATTAACAAACATTTTTTTGTGAAATTTATAGTAGAAAATACAAAACGGTATAATAACAAAATATTTCTATTAAACCACAGAACCAAAAAATCGCACAATTGGATTATTAGACCAAAGTAACTTTATGTAACTACAACATGACAAAACAATAAAAGTGTCTATAAAAATGTATGCAACTTAAAATAACACGAAAACAAAAATTTTCGAGAAAAACAACAAATGTGTATAAGTAAAGCATAATATTAGGTTTTGTAAGTATATTTCCAACTCAATAAACAACAACGGTCTTTAGCAAAAGATAACATTTGCGTAAATAGTAATAGAAGTAAACATAAACGAGCATCTACTCTAATTTTAACATTTTACAAAGTATGTTCTCTTTAAGTGAAATTTAGTATTAGTCATTAACAAAAAAAATTTTAATAAACACATTGAGAAGCGATTTTTATTCTTTTTTAGTAAATCATAATAAAATAATAAAATTAATAAACACAAACTGTGTAAATAATCCAACAAAAATTATATAAAAACATTGAAGAAAAAAACAAAATGATATTAAAAAAATATGCTTCAACATTTAAATGTAGTTTTTAAAAACTGTTTTTTATGCAGTTGAAAATTATTTGAGCCTAAATACAGGATGTTCTATACTAACGTATTTCTTCAATAATTCCACTACCGGTAAAAATAAAAAACGTTGAATAATTTGTTTAGATTTACAAACGGCATATTATAAAATTATTTTGGAGTTTTGGTTATACTGAAATACATACTTTGTTATTTTAAATAATAATCTTATATATTGCTGCATTTTACAATTTCTTCTTAGAATTCCAAGCTAATGAGGTTGTTGACAAAACTGTATTATTTAGACGTAGCTTGACAGTTTTAGAAAAATTAGACGTTTGCAGTTCTTTAAGTATACTGTTCTCGTAATAGATGTCTGCCGCCTTGACGACGACTCAGGTAAACACACGTCTGTAGACTAAACCGTTTCACTTTACAAAGCGGTTTTTATTTATATTAGCTGCGTTATTACGATGATTACGTCCGGAGAGCAATCTGATACAGCTTTAGAACCTCCGGAATGTATGCTTCTCGAAGTTATATGTACGTCATTATCAAGAAGATTTCAACTTATTTATCTGAATGCTAAGAATATGAGCTGTAATTTTGCTAGCTTTAAATCTGATTCAGTTTAGCCGGTGAAATCAAATGTGGTTTTATGTCTAGAAAACATCATAGTATTTAAAAATCTAGATCATTGTGGATTTTCTGTGCGAATTGCGTATCATTAGTTGAATTAGGTTTTTCTTCGTCCTAACTTTACGATTCTAGTGGTTTTGGGGCAGGAAATCCTTCACGAAAGTTTGTAAAGCTGATGATAAACTGAAATACTGTACAGTATGCTTAGGTTTTATTGCCATGTCCTGTATGTTAGTGATGCAAAAGTAACAATAAGCGGCATATGTAGTGTGGCTATCTACACCATTGATACTGGAAAAGGCATTTTACATTTTGTACCTTTCAACCAACGTGTTAACAATGCATAACTAAAGCAATCAGATCACGCCGAACTACAAGATAGATGCCAAAGAATGTCGAAGTTTATAAACAATTACATTAAGTCGGCCGTGTCATCTGGCGCACCTGTTTAAACGAAAAGAAAAAAAGCAAGCAGTTTGTTCAAAATAGCAACCGACGATTTGTCGGTCAACGAAAAGGCTTCTTTAAAGTACTTTTTAAAAATCGTCCTTTCAAACAGCAACTAAAGTTATCGTTAAAAACAAAAAAAAACAACAAGATGCCGACAAAGAAACCAAAAGTTTTCAGGTCAAAAAAAGCGAAACCAGCGGCCGCCGGAAGAGAAACAAACAAAAAGATAATTTGGTGCTTAAGATGCATCATGATTTATAAAACAAAATTATTCTGATTGATATAACGCTCGTTTTTAAAAACCCAAGAAAAATAATCAAAAAACTACTACAAACAACAAATGATAGTTTGGTGCCGGTTTTGGGCTGCAGTGTAATCGGATCCTACTTTTTTTTAAATGTTGCTGATTTGACTGTTGCCGATTGAATTATATCGAATAACGTTGACTGACTTTTTTGTCCTGTTACACAGCTTGTTAAAAAAATAGTTTTATTGCGTAAAGCATTTTTTGAACGTATGATTTCGCTCTCTCTCTTCCGAGATTGTGCAATTTAGCAGCAATAATTTCTTTCTTTAAAACTACGTTCAAGGCAAAGTCTACGCCAATGCTCCAGTACCGGTAAACAATATTACAGTCACCATTAGCAAAATACAACCTCTTGTAACCGTCGTTGGATTTTCATGCGTACCCTCGTATTTACAATCATTTTAATTTGACGTTTGCATTTGGTCAATATTTGAGTGCTTTTAGTTAATTGGTTTGACGTATTTTGAATGATTTTTGTTATTTTAAACTTCAAATAAATATTGTTTTCAGTTAATTTATGGTTTTTCGTTACGTTACATTGACATTTGTTTCTTAAATTCGCATTTTCTTTGTGGAATTAGTATTTATTTTTAATGGTAAGCATGTTTTGCTAAATCATCTAAGAAGCAATTTTAAATGAATTTTTCCATTAACATCTAAAACTATTACCTTTGGCATCCCTGTTTGTTGTATTTAAATCATATAAGAATTTCTTTAAACATTTCGTGATAGGTTCGTGCAAAGTTGATGAAATAAATAATTTTTAGCTAATTACTTATTTGCATTTTGATTCAATCTTGTAGAACATAGACATATACTGCTGTTGCGCGTCCACTTATTCGAGGAGGCAGAATTTGCTGTTTTAATGTATTTGTGAAAATTTTTAAGTTAGAAGTGTAAAGATTTGTCGCCATGCGTACAAATTGCAAAATGCGAATTACGATTTACAGAAAAATATTTACATGGAAAATTATTACGTTCCCATACATCCGAGTTTCGTATAGAAATGTTTTGCATTTGTAGGGAATTATAATCTTATAATTTATATTCATGTTGATGACAGAATAAAAATAGATTTTTGTTCTTGTTTATGACTGCCATAAGAAAAACACCTCAACAGACAATGTGGGCAAGAAAAATCTGAAAACGGAAACAACAAGGCGACTACCACAATTTAGTTCAAGAGATGCGACTTGGAGGAAGATAAGCATTGTAATTATTTTTGGATATGTGATGAATTTTTAGATATTGTTGATCCCATAAACTATATCGTATTGTTTCAGAATACATTACAAAACTGCTCTGGAACTGTTTCCAACTGGAATTCATTTCTTCTACGTCGCTCATTTTTTGTAAAATTTTATATAAAACAGAAAAGATTTTTATTATCATAACTTTAACATTTTGACAAACAAAATATACATTTTGAGATTAGTTGATCTACCATAGACTCATTTGTATCATAGACATATTAGATACTCGTTTAGTAAATTACATCGTGGCGACACAAAACTTGGAAAATATTAAAATCATTCAAACGTTTTGCGGTACTGCAATTTTCTTAAAACTTTTGTACGGATATTTCGCGCCATTAAAATTCAAACACGGCAGCCAATAGGACAGTTTCCACATTTTGGAATTTTGTAATTCCGGATGCATGGCGACATACCTTTAAGATTTGTTTTCGTTCTGTTAATGATTTTAATCGTTTGTCAAGTACAACCAGAAATTCCCGTACGGTTATGTGATGGAAAGTTTAGTTTCATACTATTATCATCTATTTTCGCTTGAAGCGGATTGCACCAAGTCATCGCATCAATTCTGAGAGCACCGATTACCTCGCCTAAAGACTGAGGATAACCACATAAACATGTCATTCGAGTATCATAATTAGAACCAGGTAATAAGTAACAATTTCTATAATTATACCGTTTGTTTTGCTATTAAATGCAGAAAACAGTTTGTGATTTACAAATATGGACATTTAACCAAATGTAAAACAAAAATTAATGTGGTGATCTAATATACTTTCGACTAAATTAAAATAATTAATAGGTCGAATTTCGTTTAAATTTTTTTTTAACCGCTTTAGTTACGTTTTTTGATTTAATTTATTTTGCGGACCAAAGGCCTTTGAATTTAATTTTACTTTGTTTTTAATTGGATTTTGAGCATCATTTTAATTTCAATTTGCGTTTCATTAAATTTTATTTTATCTTTTAACTAAATTTTGTTTTATTTTTTTACCTTGTTCGTGAATCATTTTTTTTTTGTTTTGCTTTCAGAATTTAATGAGTTTATACACTGAAAGGTAGCTCCTAATAGTGTGTACACTGCATGACGTGTTTTCTGGTTGGCAAAGTTTAGAGGTTTATTAAGCTATTAACCTTTCTGGGGCACTTTTAATTTCGATTTTGGTTTTTCGTATTAAATTTTCCAATGAGTCATAAATTTTCAATAAACTTACCACTGAAGACCGTACTTCGTTTACCTATCTAATGCAATTTTCTTTTTAACTACTTAACAACTCATAGACATCTGACTACATATAAATTTATAAAAACTAATCCTGTAAATCGTAGAAGTCGGTTTTAGTAGTTTTAATTCAGTGGACATATTAAAAATACCGCTAAAATAATTATATTTTTTTTGTGCTGCTAACATGGCAAACGTAAATATTCATCCGTTAGTGTAGTTAGATAATGGGCGAAAAAAGCTCTAGTGTCTCAAAGTAAAAACTAAAAAACCACATAAAACTAAGCGTTCAAAGCCCATTATTATATTAGAACGAGTATGCGACAAGTGGAAAACCTATTTAATAAATCTTGAATTTAAGTCCTAACTGAAAAAACCCTTGTTAAAGTTAATGTCAAATTTGACAGATTTAGTAATAAATGTACCAACATGTACTTCTGGTGTTTTTTCTTATTTCTTAAAAAAATAATATAATTTTACGAAGAGCAACACAAAAAATAATTTACGTTACGCTCATCAAAAGCTTCATAATATAATTTACTCACATGCAACGCTCGGCCGTATGACCTCGCGTAGCATTAACGTTTATTATGCTATGATGATTTTTGCCGCATATTACGTGCAACTTGTAAATAAAAAATAGACTATAATAAATGTTATTACAAAAACCCTTTTTTTTTGTAAACTTAATCAAATTGTACGTGTAAAAATAATTTTCTAAATAATAATGAAACGTTAAAAAATCATTCTTAAATATTGTCTATAAAAAAAATGAAAAATAAAACGTACAGCTAACTTACAATTTGTTAAGCTTTAGTGCCATAGATGCCTCATATAGTCCGTACATTTCGTTTAAAAAAGTATATAATAAAAATTTTGTTTTATAAATTTGTTTTATATAGTTTGAAAGAAAATTAAAAATATTATAACCTAACATGCTGGATATCAAAGAAATACATTAATAAAGATAGAATTTGTTTAATAATAAACAGCAAATTTTAATAAAAATGTTTTTCAGGAATAAAATTAAGACAAGATTTTTAAAAACAAATAAAAAAAAACTTCTAAAATTTCTATTAATTAAATTTTGTTAGTTAAAGAAGCGTGTTATAATTGATGTACAGAAAAACTTCGTTAATACGCTCTTGAAATACCTTGGTACAAAAATGTTTGTTTTATAGTGATTGCTATGCCTTAATTTAACTTTATTAAAAACACCATTCTTAATTGAATGCGAAAGAAACGAAATAAAACATTTTTCTAATAAATTAATTAGGTCTGGAAATTGAGTAATATACATATAGTAGAACCGACCTTCTGTGAACCCTAGGACTAAAAGCTTTACGTTTATATAACTACCAAAACTCTAAATAAAATTGTATGTATAAGACATTTTTTTACATACAAAAAAATTATTAAAATAAAAGTATGATTATTACTAATATACAAATTTGAAAAAAATAATCAGGATCATAAACTATCAACAAAAATACAATAGTTGTTATTCTTCATTTTAAAATATTATTAAAAATGTTGCGTAAAAACTTGTTTATGCTCAATAGTCTAAAATAGTGTATTGTAAAACGAGTGTTATAATAACAATTATAATGCGAGTAAGTTTGATTTAATGAGTCGCATGGCGGCGAGTTAAGCAATATACGAGCATTACAAAAAGAAATTGTAACACGCTTTTTATGCCACTTTTTCGATTTTCTTTTAATTTACATTATTTGTTGCTAAAAATTGTAATACATGTATAGCAGCAATTTTTAATATGTTTTAGTTGGTAACGATAATCAGCATTAAAATTTTAAAATATTTGACATTTGTATTAATGTTCTGATGATTTTAACATGGTCTAAAGTTAATCTGACAGTTAGTACTTACTACCAACTTTACGTAATACGCACACAAAAATTACTACTTTCGATTGCACAAAGGTGTACCATTTTCGAAAAAAAAATTGCAGAAAGTAGTCATTTAGCTATTTTTACCCTGCACTTTCTCCTATTTTTTAAAATCTAAATTTTTGACTGGTATTCCAATGTCTCTTTTGCTAGTTAAAACTGAAGTAATTAAAGTTTTTAATGTTAATCATACTTGCATTTGCAATTTGCTTATAATATCTTACATCATTATATTTTAAAAAGGTTATCAAAACTTTAATACTTGAAAATGGCTTAGAGCCTGACCGTAAGTTGAATTTAAGAATGAGTGTATTTTTTTTAAACACAAAGATTCTAAAGAATTTTCGTAATTAAAATTTGTATATAAAAATAAATCAATTTTTAATGTATTGTGGTCGTAGGATCGTTATAATATTAAAAGTTTATTAAGACAATATAAGAATAATGCTGCATTCTTCAAAAATACAATATATTTTAAAATAGAGAAGATTATATGCAAACTAATTTCTAAGTTTGTATGGTTTAACAAAATTAAATAAAGCTGTTGTTTGAGAACCTATATTGTATGAAGATAATATTATATGCAGCGTTTTGTTTTAAAAACAACAGACGGGAACAAAACAAAGCAAGCAAACTTAAATTTTAAGTTTGTAAAAAAAGGCTGGTTCGTAATTGTTGATGTTAAAAAACCTTGTTATGAATTTCGCTTTGTATACATTTTACTCAGTTTAAACTCCGTTGGAAATATTGGATTACTCTCTCTTTTATTTTCGTTAGCGTTAGTGAAATGTCAGCACGTGTAAATGAAATGCTTAGTAAAACTTTTAATTTAAGAATCTGTAAACATTGCGAATGTTCACATATTTTACACTTTCGTTTTTGGCGTTGTGGAAAACAACGCGTGAATTCTCCGTTTTTACATATTATATACCATTCAAGTTAGAAATGAGTACATTAATTTCGATTTGTATGTTTTACCTGTGCGAGTTTTGCTGGGGTCAGAATTAACTCCTATTTTTGCAACGCGATTTTATTTTCTCGTAATTATCGTAGCGAGTTAGATCACCGCCACGTGCCTGTTCTTTTAAAATTGTAGATGTTTTATAAATACATCTGTTTTGAGTCAATAACTTGGAACAAATATAAATGTCAATATTGATTACGAACACAAGTTTTAAGAAGCAATTTGGGCCCGAGTCAATAAAATATTTGTGAGATGCACGATTAAACTTAAAGACCCAGTGGCACACTTGTGAGTTTAATAGTAAAAGTCATTTGGAAGCTTGACGCATTCGGTTTATAAATGTCATTGGATGACTTACGAGCGATTTACTTGTGATATCATTATTTTTCCTTGTAATTTCAGCAATTTTAGGGGATAATTTATGCATGCAATCAGCTAATAGCATTTCTGGAAAGTCGTCAGTAAAAACCTATTATTTGTGCTGCCAACATCGCAAACGTCAATATTCGTTAGATAGTGTAGTTACGTAATGGACGAAATAAGCTCTACGGTGGCAAAATGAAAACTAGAAATCCACATCAAGTTAAGTGTTAAAAGTCTATCATATTGGAAGGGATCGGCGACAAGTCGAAAAGTCATTTAAAAAATCTTGAAATTCAGTTAAAATTGAAAAGAAAAACGATGTTAAAGTTGACAGATTTAGTAATAAATGTCCCAAGTAGCAAAAATCAGTTACAAAACGGTTGTAAAACCCTCTTGCAACTATGGTTTCAGTAAGGTATTTAGTAACAGAATAGTTGCTGAGTCTTTCCTGATACGTTGTCAATACCGGATTTGGTCAGTTGCAAGGCAACTGCAGTAATATTATAACCGTTTTACAACGTGTCTGAAACCGTTGCAATTACTATTTTGTAACTGTTTTGCAGCGTTGCTATAACGGATTTTTACAAATCATGTTTACCTATTCTGAATCGTTTCTGTAATGGTTTATCATCACGGTTTTGTAATTGATTTGTAACATTGTAGTTACTGTTTACAGCAACTGCTATGTAACTGTTTTGAAAACATGCTTATTACCATTATTTGAAACTAGTTTATAACCGCTTTTGTTAAGCAACGTATCCAAGATTTTAGTTACTAACTGCATCATAAAGATTAAAACAAAAGTAGAGATAAAAATATATTAATAAAAAGATACAGATATATAAAAAGTTATAATAAATGTACATTATTTAATTTTTTATAGTTTCTTATAGAACTAAATCCAAACAAAAAAGATATAATAAAAGAATTTTTACATCTGTTGCAAGTAGGTACCAGTAAACAGGTTTTTACGGCAAATTTTCAAGAAAAGCGGATTATGTCTATTATATATAAATTTTGTAAATAGTAAATGCATAAATTTTGTTAAGAGAAAAATGTCTTTGTGTTAAAAGACCATGGCGGATTAAGATATTCCTCACATGTTATAGTTTAATGCGTCTACGTAATTATTAGTTAAATATTTGTATTAGGCTACAAATGCACATGTGCAATTATAATCGGTTCAATGATCATAATCTCGACTGCTTTTTTAAAGATTATTCTGATCACTGTGTGTAATATTGTAATGTCCTTGTAATCAAATTCTATTTTATCCTAGAAGAAAATAAAATCAACTAATTCTTCAACGTTGATTAAATTAGAAACAGTAGTTTACATGCACGATTAAAATTATAGTAATATAATATACCAATAATTGTACTTACGTAGTTTTGAATTAGAAACACTTTCGGTACTGTTTATTGGATAATGATAATGGACTATGTGTCTTATAAAAATCTCGTAAAATGCACTTCTTCTGTTGCTGTTTGAAAGCATAGATTAACACTGTAGTGTAGTTTTAGAAATTGACATTTGTAACCATAGTTCCAAGACTGTTACACTCGAAACCGAAATGAAGGTTTTAATGTCACTAAATTGACACTGTAGTTACATAAGGGTTTAAAAAAAACTTACTTATAACCATAGTTGTAAAATGGTTATTTCTGTAATAGATTTGAAACCTCAGTAAATTACGAAAGTTGCTGCTACGTTGCTGCAACGGTTTATTTACCATGGTGCTAATGTTACTAATTTGCAACTGGTTACAACGTAACCACGGTTACAAAATGTTGCTTGGGGTAGTATCAAAATTGTATTTATGGTGCTTTTTAATTTTTTTTAAAGCATGTAATTTTACAAAACGCTCTTGTCAAAAGTATCATAGCATAACTCACTCACATGCAACGCTCGGCCGTGCGGTTTCCTGTCGGATTAACGTTCGTTATTATTATTATCTATTAATTTGTGTTGGTGTCAAACATAAATGCAAACGACTTAGATATATATGTTATCACACTTAATTTATGCATACGTGTTAAATTTATCAAATGCGTTGCGCTTCTGAATGCGTAATCACTAGATTCGCATCAATACTGATGTGTGTAAGATGTTGCCTACTCATAAGAATCTGCTGGTTCCAAATTTGTTACCTTACGCTTTGTAATTACCACTGCCAATTGTATTCTGTTTTATTTTAGATAATTTGTTATCCTATACATTACTTTCAGTGTTTGACAGATATAAACGGAATTTGTGAGGGTATTTTCCTTGTTTTGGCGCTCTTTTAATTATTTCATAATTAGCAAATCGAGTATCACTTACGACTCTTTCCCTGAAGTGTTGAACGGCCGCATGCATTACGTTACGGTTAAATTTATGTATCAAAATTAAATAACACTTTAATAGTTAAATGTGGAATGAATGTGAGGTAAAGCGGGCATTTCTATTTGCGGCGAGGTTTAATTTACTTTGCTCCCATAGCATTTTATTGCCATCACGTGTTAATTTTTAGTAATCCTTTTATTACTGCTAATTACTACGTTCAAGAATTACTTTTTTTAATGGCCGATGACTACTAAAACCAAAGCTCATGTAATCATCGCAAATCCAAACATGTCAGTTATTCTGATTAAGTAAATAGGCAAGTCAAATTCATAATCTCTTTTGTCGATGAAATATATTGAAAATTTAGCAGCATACCTATCTGACCTGCAGATTTAATTTATATAGCATATGAAATTGATACTTTAGCGCACATAGCCTATTTGTGATTTTGCGGTGGTATACTTTTAACTTTATTTTCCAATTTTTTCAGAGATGTTTATTGCCACTAGCGCTAATAGCTATTAAAGATGTAAGTACCCTTTTCTGAATGTAAAAATTTTAGTGTCGACTTTATATGCGACGGACAAGTATACGCTGAATGTCACAATTAGTTTACGCTGTTCTTTATTTTTATTTCAATCAATATATTTTTCATATTTGTTAACGTTCAATTGCTTAACTTAATTTAATTAAACTGTGCTACTGTCATTACCTTATTGTACAAAGTGTTGAATACTTCAATAGTTTAATATATTTGAAATTGAAATTACTGTGATATTGATTTACAAATAGTTATTAGATTTATATTTCTGTTTTAATATGTGGTTGTTAAAATAAATAAGTAAAACATTTCAATAACGGTTAACAACGGACTAAAAAATATAGTCCATTATAGAGAGGTGTCCCCTATAGAGAAAGTTGAATTTATTTGCGTAAAACTATATTTTGAATAAAAATTGTTGACTGCAGAATAGATTTATTTCTTTCTAGCGGTAAAAACTTTCGGCAATTCTGAGACAACTTCACTGAATACCGCAACTACAACTTAAAAATGCATTTTGCTTAAATACAAAAAACAAATGAAGAAAAAATGCAATGAATACAAAATAATTTACGTTTAATCTAAGTAAAAATCTATTAAAATAGGTAATCCTCAAACAAGTAAAATATTCTAACTTGGTTTTTAGTGATTAACAGGTCATTAAGATAAGCTAATACCTATAACTATTAAAATTATATACAAGAAATCCTATACATCTGAATGATAAAAAAATGCGTTTTTTTAATATTATCAAAATAATAATTTAGGGTTCCGTTATGAAGAAGTAATTCTTAAGGCAATATGGAAAAAATGTGTAAATTTTAGTGCCCTTGTTAGTTTCTTGTTGAGATGTGTTTTTTATATAGTTTTGTATGTAGGAAGTTTAGGAAATGAAAAGCTGTCCGTTAAAAAGAGGTGTCCATTGTTCAGAGGTGTCCGTTAATAAAAGTTTTACTGTACATTTCTTGTTAGTTTAGTTGTATCCTATTTGTCGTCTTTAAGTGTTGTCAACTGAAAACAAACACCTACAGTATTTTTTCTGTTTTAACGCCTTTTTAACAAATTATAATCCGTACATCAAAGACAGACTGAATTCTATTAGTTACTTTTTCCACCTCCCACTCTTTAAAACTTTGAACTGCTGTTGCTTTCGTTGTAAATTAAGTTACAAGTAATTGATCGCACTTTAATCGAGTGCAGAACTTACGTTCTACTATAACATGTTTGGATTGAAAAAGAAGCAAATTGCTGAAATATTTTGAAGTGTAAATTTTTGGAATTGTTTTAAAAGGTAAATTATGCATTCAAATATTTTTATTGTGTCTTGATTTGGTTTGCGTCATTCGTTCAGTGTGACTTGTTATGTTTACTTTTTAATTGTAATTCGCATTTTTCTTGCATTGCTGTATCGTATGTTGCATATATTTTTTATTTTATTAAACTATATATAGAAATTTGACTGTGGTATCCTATGTCAATTAGTGCAAAATATTAAAGTATTTTCCGTATTGTTAAATTGTTAACTGTAATTTATTCTCGGGTGCTTGTGTGGATTTTTTGTTTCGTACAACAGTATCTTGTATTATCCGGACAAGACTATCTCTGAAGCGTCTCAAACTAATTATTTGTTAATACTCTGGTTAAATTTACCTATATCTTACTCGCCGAAAACAATGAACTGGCCGTGGTATGAAGACTTATAAGTAATGATCATAAGATCTGATGGAACCAGTTAGAAAACTAACGTAATTCAAATGCTGTTAAATAAGTTTATACAGCTGAACTTTAGAAACGTGATAATTATAAAGTCGGTTTTCTTATAAAAGTAATTGAACAGTTTTGT
This sequence comes from Aquatica leii, assembly GCA_035610365.1. Taxonomy (NCBI): domain Eukaryota; kingdom Metazoa; phylum Arthropoda; class Insecta; order Coleoptera; family Lampyridae; genus Aquatica; species Aquatica leii. Next base: position 69,598,823 of record CM069436.1, read on the forward strand.
TACTGGTGATTCTTAATGTTGAAGCTAACTATCCGGTACTAAGCAAAGTATCTTTGTGTACAACGTCTAGAATTTATTCTTCTAGTTGTATTGCCGCTTTTGTCTTGGTCGACTAGCCTTAGCGTTTCTCGTTATAAAGAAACCAGTTTCTCAAAATCGGTGATCCAGTCTTTGAAATGTATATTTTATAAGTTGTCTTTAGTTTGAAAAACGTATACCATATTCGTAACAAAAACTCAAACATCCAATAATCCTTACAAAATTTTGCCTTAATAATATAAGTAGGAAAAGTATCAGTAAAAAATCAATATAGTAAAGCGGTATAATTTTATATATATACAAAATTATATTACTCTCTTCAACTAAGTATTTTTATTAAAAATACACATAATCACGTAAACTTTTTCTTTGAACATTTACATAAAAGTTTATTTTTTTGTTATTTCTAAGTGTTGTTAATATTTTTTTGTAATTTTTAAACGTTTTTTTTTGTTTAAATTTCTGTGTAGACTTATTTAAATTAATTTAAATGGCTAAGAACTATCTGTGCACAATGTTTTAGATCGTGTTCATACAACTAAATACAAGAGAAATAAGGAAACAATTACAATAAATAACATGATGTTAAATTAGTGACATGTACGGAAAGCTTACACCAACGCGTATTTTATTTTGTTTTTGAAAAACACGATTGCAAAAGCTAAACAACTAAAAAAATTTTCTGTAAAAATGTTTTTTTCTACATGAAAATGTATATAAACAAGAATTTAAAATAATAACATACTTAAATTCTCCGTGATAGATTAAAAATAATTTTAAATTTGCCTTTTAGTCGCATTTTATCAATTTGTGTATTAACCTTAACATATGTCGACGTGGACTTTTTTCTTTATAATTTTAAACTTAATTTTGAGATTACATAAGTATAAGAAAAAAGCGCTGCAGAATAATTTTTTTGTATTGAATCAACTTTAACTGCAAGTTTAATTAAAACACTTACTAATAAAAGCCATTAAGCAATATAAAAAAAACTATTGTCACAGGAACATTATTTGCGAATGCGTTGTGCTTATTATAATATGCACACTTGTAACAACACGTTTCATCTCTAATTTCTGCGTTACACGTAATTAAATTATTCCACAATGTTCGTCAACTAAATTAGCAATTAAAACTTTTTTGTACTATTAAAACAAAAGTATATTGTGGAATAAATTTCAAACTAAAACTAAATTACTTATAGTAATAAACACCAATAAATATTTTTATTGCCACCAGTTTGAAGCAAATGGTTTTATTTTTATTAAAAATAAATATGGCATTTCAACTTAAGATTGTTTCTGAGATTTATTTATTAGATTTTGAGGTGAGCAAACATGAACTTTGTAAATTATAAAACTTTTCAAACTAAATTAGTCGTATCATAAAGTTTCTAAAAGCAACAACGTTGTTGTGTAGAAGATTGTGCGTGAAATACTAAAAACGTTTTGAAAATAAATAGTCTAACAAGATTATTTATTAAACAAAACTAAAAATAAATTAAAAATAGTATTTAATTCCAAAATAAAGAAATATTGTAACAGTAACAAAAAACAAATAATCAATATAGACAAAACAAACAAACCTTTAGGTTAACCTTACATGTTTTTATTTAAGGTTTATATAATAATATTGTTAATAAAACACAAAATACTTATTTGGAAAATTAATTTTTTTAAACACGTTGCTTCAAGATATATTAAAGAGATAAAAATACAATATACATTATTTTTGTTTGTTTATCATACTATAAACAATTAAATTTTGTGCTTGTACATTTTTTTTAAACGTGTTATATACAGGGTCATTCACAAAACCTATCTGTTAGAGAGTATCATTATTATATATCTTTCTAAAATAATTTCAAGATTATTCTACTTTTAATTGTGTCGAAATGTACAAGACATTTGTTATTTAGAGTTGTATGTTATTTTAAAATAACTAAAAATATAAAATGTTTGTCCTTAACAAAAATAGTATTTTTATAAATATTGCTAAAATCCTCGGAAAAAATGCTTAACTTTTCTACTTTAACCCAATTTGTAGCTTTAATAATAAAAAAGATAACAATAGTAAAGAGATAATTTTGGATAACCTGTATAATCAAGTGCAAAAATTAAAAACATGGAAATAATCTTGAGCAATATTCTCTCATTCTTTAAAAAAAACAAATCTCAGATCATTTAGTAAAGTTGGTGATGTAGGTCTTTTTTCACTCGCTTATCCAAATATTCTAAAGATGTTCTACAAAATTTGTATCAGGGAAACTTTATGTGATTATTGTACATTTACTTTTTAGAAAGATCCAATATTTACGCTTATTTTACGCTATAACGTTTACTTACTTTTGTCTTTATTTAATAATAGTGTGTGATTTAGGAAGTTTTGACGTAATTTTAATTTTATTTTTTAGTACTTGTTAAGTATAAATGCACTTGAGTTTTTTTAGGTCTATTACAGTTGTCACAAAATAAAATCAAATTTTAATTTATTGATTCCGTCAGTCATAAATATTTCGTTCCAGTCATAAAGATTTGGTTTGTAATTCAATATTGCTTTAACTTCAAGTAAGCCTTGTTTATTATAGAGTTATTTGGATTATCAAATTATCCAGGTATTTATAAACTTTTGTTTTCCGCAATGTACTATTCGTTTTGCTAATAATTGTATGAAGGCTTCAACTTAATATTCTAAGTTTGTGAATTATTGCTTATTACGGTTTTATTTAACTACTAATTTGGTTTTGCATTTTGTGTTTTATCAATTAAAAACAATAAAGCTCGTATACATAGCAAGTTTTATTTCTGTTTAAGAATGAATCAAATGTGCCCACGTTAATTTAACGTATCCATTAAGTAGTTGTTTTATTTTATTTTGCTGTCAAAAGCCTTTCAAAAAAATTCTTTCAATTTTCTATGTGCGTTAATTTAATTATGTGTTCATTAAAATTTTAGTTTTGAATGGCTATTGATAAGATTATGAATAAATGTTGATAAAATCATATACTTGACTAAGAATTTAATAAAGCATTTGTTTTTGTTCATTACTGCAAAACAATTTAGAAATGACCATTATTTAGAAGTACCTACTACCACCTACACATAATACAATAAATCAATATAATTAAAATGTTTGTTTTCTTGGTAAATTCTGCTTGATAGCTACCCATAAAAATCAAAATTTTAATAAAGTAGTTCTCGTGTCTGACATACTGCAACTGAATAGATAGAAAATGTAGAAAATAGACTGTTCTAAAAATTTTCCCGTCATTGTTTAATAACAGTAAAAGGTTTGTTTTAAAAAGTTTAAAGAAATTGTATTTAGAAAATAAATAAGTATTACAACAAACCTAAACCATTGACAGTTTTGACGTTGATCGAGTGAAACTTATTGATGTGGTCACAAAAGAAAGTATAGTAATCAGATAGAAACTTATATATTTATGCAGTGACAAAATATACAATTCTTTTTTTTAAATAAATTATTGCCTTATACATACATAGATATACAAAACGCAATTTTTTCTTTATTATCTATATAAAGTCTTAATAAAATCCCCAATAACAATAACAAACGGCGCTGACAAAAAAGAAAATTTTTATATAAGGTAACGCAAAAAGCAATAACAAAACTGCAATTAATTAATAATAAATAACTATGTTTACATTAACTCATAAAGTACAATATATTTAGGTTTAGGTCAAATATTGACAAAAAGCACATATATATCTAATTATCTGCAGTAGTGTAAAAGCTCAGATTTTACTGTTAGTAACGTTTTATAATGCTTTGTTCTATAATTTACGCTGTGTATTCGCTTGTTACAAAGCTTTGAGAGCTATTCAACGTCTAAACGATAAGTGTTAGTAGGCTGAAAATACGGCCAGTCATTTTGTTAACCTGAATTTATATAAAAGTGTAGACACGCAAAAAGTGAAACTGTGTTTTTTTCAAGGCAAAGGTTATATAAAAATTTATATTATTAATCAAAAATTTTTTGTATTATATCAAATAATTTTTCTTTTTACGGTGGCATGTTACTTTTTTTTTTTTAACTTATGTAAAGTCGTGTCTTTTAAAATTTAGTTTAAATTTTATTATTTAGTATGTAAGATTATTCGCTTGTGACCATAAATAAACAAGAGCAATATTCTAAGATTGTAGCATCTTCCGGGTTAAGACCGTGTTAATGTCGTAACCAAAGTTACCAACGTTTCGTCCACTTTCGAAAAAATCTTCATCAGGGCGTGAAAAAAATCAAGTTAGAAGTTAAAGGAATAAACGATAATCTAACAAACAATCAGTACAGGATTAAATAATCAATTTGTTAATTAAGTCAGATTCTAAACTCCATCAAAGTGAGTTAAGAAGAAATTGTTTCCATATATATTGAAAAAATATCATCCCGGTGTGAGGAGCTCGACTCTGATTGGGTTACGTTTGAAAAGAGGCGTGTCTTTGATAAACCAGAAACAATCGGGAACTAATAAGGGGATACTTCAAAACCGTTATCACGATTAAAGTTATTGGGGTGTTTGATGATTTCTATGCTTTCTCGGACTTTCTTATTAAAAACAAATGAAGATTTTGCAATAATCGAGGCGTTATCAAAATTTATATTGTGGTCTGAAGTAAAATAATGTTCAGCAAGGGCAGATTTAGAAATATGTTTTTCTTTATACTACAACGATTATATTCTGAAATAAGAGTGATGACAGAACGACCAGTTTGACCGATATAAACTAAATCATATAAACAAAGAATTTGGTATACACCTTGAGATGAAAGTGTAAGAAATTTGGTTTTGGAAAAAGCAAGAATTTGACAAATTTTACCTGTCGAGTTGTTAATATCAGATTAATACCATTCTTACAAAGAAGTTTCTTTATTTGATCTGTGACCTTATAAATGTCAATTTCGGATTGAAGTCGAGTGGAATACGCGGATGTAGACGACGATTTATAACTGCCTAAATATCTCGCTTCAAGTAACTATTGTTTACTAAAATTCTAGTAAGATGACGGAGTTCCGAATCTATGTATGTTCTTGGGTTGGCAAATAGAAGAGACGCGATAAACCAAAGATTCAATAACAGAACGTTTCTGTGCAGAATGATGATGAGACAAAGCATATCTGTCTGTAAGTGTAGGTTTGCAAAAAAACAAAATGGCCTAAAAGTCAATTAGGTGTACGTGTCACAAGAACGTCGAAAAATAGGAGAAAACCATTCTTTTCAATTTCTATGGTGAAAACAAACGTAAACTTACTCCTTCAGCTTCTAAACCGCCTCGTCTATACGGACTTTTTAAAGTCCACAAACAAGGTATACCTTTTAGATTTATCGTCAGTACTATACAATATCCTACTTACAAGCTAGCTAAGTTTCTGTTGAACATTCTTTCCAAATTTACAAGTAAAAAATTTTACATCCGCAACTCTCATCATTTTATTCATATCGTTCATTAAAACAATGAAATGTTTCAGAATAACATCTGATTAGGGTAGAATAGTACGAAACAAATGTCATGGAGTAGTACTTCACATTTACTACAAATCTTGTTAGTTTTTTTTACCACACGAGGCACACCTTTGCTGCGTGGAGATTGGTGTCAGTAAATGTCTTCTATCATCATATCTTACTCTTCCGCCTCATAAATTAGACTATTGTGGTAGATAATGCGGTTTTAGAAATGTATGCAATACTATTGTTCTACGGACATCCTACTGCGACACTTTTTTGTGAGAATATGCAATCTGGTACATTCTTTAAATATTTACTACACTTATATCCAAAAGTGATCTAAATAAAGGACATCATCGTTTCTTAGAACAAATTTTTTTTTCGTACTGTGAAATTTGCTTTGCCTGTGTATGAATTATATTCTTGTATAACCTTGGGTACAAAAATTTGAATTTGTTTTATATCCTTACGGGAAGAGTGTGTGGCCCAAAGGCTGAATACATGTAACTGTAATTAGAGGCTAAAGAAACTGGCTTGTTATTATTTCCTTTTAGAATAAGAATTTCATTTGGTTTGTCAAGTTTGCAGTCAAACTAGTCACGTTCCTTTTTTTTCTATTTGCTTGTTAGAAAACAATAGAACTGTTGTGTTCTGTTTTAAAAAAATTGATCTAAAATTGGCTCATGCTTTTTATGCTGGTCATTGGGTATTGAAACAATGAGATTTAAGATAAATTAAAAAAATAAAGCGGTCCCTCCATGTTCTCTCTTTTAAGAAACTAAACAAATACTAAAATTTGTAATCAAATTTTATCGGTTTTTCCCGCATATACATTTTCGCAAAAAGGCAACGATAGTATCTTACCATCATCTCATCTATAAACTTATGTATAGGACGCTAACATAAACCATCAATTTATTATCGATAATGGTTCAAGGCAACTTCGGCTTTCATAAATAACTCTTGCTGATTATTTTTCAACAATAAATCTTTGTTTTCATTAGTCCAGTTAGCGATCTAATACGCTAGCATCCTTTTTAGCAAAATTACTCTACTTGACTAGATTTGGTCAAGTAGCCGTTCACATTTAAATTCAAAATAATTTGGTAGAGTGGTAGAGTACAGTTCAAAATTTACATCACAATAATGAACACCAATCGTCATCGTCGTACCGTGAGAAAGTGTTTTACGGTAAAAGTGTTGACGTGTGTCCCCTGTATAAGATTTATTCTCAAAACGCAAACTTGTCGTAGCAGGAGCAAGGATAAATGTCAAATTAAAAAATTATTTTTCTGCTCTGTAGCCCGTTTGACATATATGGTCTAACGTAAGCGCCTAGCAAAAGTTTTTACTTATAAATGTTTACATTCATTTGTGTAAAAATGGGTGTATTATTTTTGTTGCTTTCGTGAAAGCTTTTCTTGGTTATTCATATTTTTGTGATTTACGTTGATTTTTCCGTAATTGTGTTGATCCAGTTTGGAAGGATTCATGATTAATCTATTGTCTTCAGCTAGAGACTAAAAAAAACACGTACTAAAAAAGGCTCTTAGTTAATTAGGCCACTTCCAAAAGAACCTGGGAAAAAATTGTATTTGTACTTTGTGTGATGTTGGAATAACCTTGGAGGTACACTTGCAATAAGAATAGTGTAAACTACTCGGATGATTGTTATACGATACTATATCTAATTTTACTTAATTTTCTTAGCGATTTTAGGGGATTAAAACGTGTCGATAGCTATTCGCATGACTTGGACAACCGTAAATACTTTTTTTCAGTTATCGTGCATTTGTCAAACGTGAAATACGTGCGACATAGATACAGCTATTGTCACAGTTAACCCATGCAGGTTTTTGTTTCTACAGTTTCAATTTAAATGCGATTTGCTACGGTTAACGATTAACTCCGAAATTACGTATTACTTGATTTTGTTATATTGTATGTACTTCAATAATTTTATGTGTGAATTGCTGCCTAACCTCCAGGACTTGGATCAACGCTATAACTGTGTTATTTATAGAATTATTCTTTGCTACTATACATGTACCTAATTTTGCTTTGCTTAGGTAATTCTTTTAACCTCTTCTCTCATTATTGAAAACCAGAAAAAAATATGGACGATAAATTAAATCAAAAGAAGCTACATATAGGCGATGGAGCATCTGAACTACTTTTGAGAGAACTTGCTAAAAAGAACCAGCAAGAGTATTCATCTTGTTTAAATAGCACTTATACTTCTTTTGAAAGAACTTACTAAAAAAAGACCCGCAAGAGGATCAACTCTTGTTTAAAGATGACTGAAAATCTTTAAAGCACTACTAGAGATGGTAACTTCAAGAAATTTAGAAATGTAACAAAAAATGAAAAATGCAATAACACCGCGAGTAAAATCAGATGTTACGTTGAATATTATAGATTCAGAAAATAATTACACAAGTATGATGCATTTGTTCAAAGTGTTTAATAATTTAATATACCTATTTTGCACTGTAAGTACGAAAAAAAATTATAATAAATCTTTTTTGCGCATTTCACGAACTATTTCTTTATAGGCTGCATTTTTTATGCTTGTTCTTATAATCAACATTAGTTATGTTCTATAGAAATTCATATTTCCATATAATACAACTAATTTTAGCGTTTCTTATTTGAACCACTTTGTGAACTGCTCTTGGTGGTATCTTTAGCAGTATACACATTGTGGTAGAGTACAATTCAAAACTTATATCACAACAATGAACACCAGCTCTCGTCGTCGTGCTGTGAGAAAATCTTCCTAACTGTTTTGGCGCCTTTTTAACTTGTTTTATAATTTAGCACCACAAAATGTACAACCCAAATCTCCAAACCCAACTGAGTTAGTCACTAGCAATTGCGAAAAAACCTTCGTAACAAGTGTTTAATAAAAATTACTGACATTTTACTGAGGAAAGTGACTTTTGTCATTGAAGAAAAACAAACTAAAAAAAAGTAAATATGGACGCGAAATTGGATGAAAAGAAGGTACATATAAGCCATAGAATATCTGCATTTCTTTTGAGAAAACTCTGCGTTTTTAATCAGTGGAATGTGTTGCGGTGGTTGTTTAAGCACCGTTTTCCAAAGCAAATAATCTGTGTACTCTCAGGCAGAAAACAATTCTAAATACAGAATTGGTCTGCTAAAGAAATAGTTATTTTAGTTGTTTTGTCGCTCTGTTTAATACTCTTGTCTGTGTCGAATATGTTAAACTGCCAGCGAGCTCTTAATCGTTTATTTTAATTCATTTATTTTTAATTACAACATAATAGTTTATGTTTACATAGCGATTCAGGAGTATTTTCCCACGCTACTTGGTTTTGGCTTAACCTTCCGATTACCATTGGGGTCCTTTTTGACCCCAGACGTGTTGTTTTTGTTGTCTTTTCTTAAGTTTTTTTTTTACAACTGTCCCAATATTTTTTTAATTGAGTTTCTTTCAACAATATTTAATAATATATAACAAATTTTTCAATTGTTATTTGTTTTGCGACGTAAAAACGTAAGATATGTCCAAGAGCAAATGACAAAAAATGTTCGGAAACATGTGAAAAGTGCAAACACTTTGTATGTAAACAACATTGCCAGAAAAAAACTACAATAATATGTAATAGTTATTGCCCTCACTAATTTATGTTTACATTTTATTTTTATATTTTTATTAGTTTATATGAAATCTAATGTTAATTTAAAATATTAATAAAGGTTACCATTACAAATTAATCGGTTTTTCATTACAAAATAAGAAAAAAAACTTGGAGTCAAATCTGACCCCACTTGGTAATCGGCGCTTCAAAAATTGCTTGGTAATCCGAAGGTTAAGTAATAAAAGATAAGCTCTTAATCATCTTAAAATGCATTAGCTATTTTTATTTGATGTTAATTTTATTACAGTAAATGCTGTATAGTTCTTGTATTGCATTTACGTTAACATCATATTTAATTATTTTTTGTGAGCACTTTTAAAATATTTTTAAGAAATTTTATATATAATAGTTGCAGATTAAAAAATGTCATAACACGTTCTTAAATATTGTTAAACAAAATATTTTATGAAGTAATAGATGATCTTTTCAAATTTATTTTGTGCAAATGGATTAGTTTAACATTATAGAATTATGATAATTATGTGTAAGCACCGTTAATAAATTTATAGTAGCAGACAAATGCCACTTATTGTGTCACTTAAGCCTTAAAATGTCAGCTTCTAAACTAATTAAAGTAAAACTAAAGAAGATTTTCTGAAGCTACGACTCATGTATTTTAATGTATTTGGTAGGTTTATAAACGATGCAGTCGAATTTGAGATTTTCTCAAATGTATGTTAACTACCTAAACTCCGCATTTCCATTTTTCACTGAATAATCGGCTCGTTTTTTAAACGTTTCCGGTGATCATCAATAAATGTTTTATCAGATATTAAAAATGGTTGAATAATCAAGTTTTCTATATTTGCTTTTTATTTCCATTCGTAACATGAAAATTTTCTGTCTACGTAATGAGCAACAATTAAACAGTAACGTTTTTATAAAAATCGCTTCTGTTAATAATAAATAGGCTTTTTAGTATACGACCTCTGCTATTTGGATGTAAATGTCATGTTTTTGTAAAATTTAATACTTGTATTTATTATAGTAGTAATAACAGAGCATATTACATTGTTGTTTACTTTTATTAGATAGACTTTGCATTGTTATTATGTTTGTAACATTTTTTTTTAATATAGAACAGAACTACTTTAAAAAATACATTTATAACAAAAAGAATAAAAAAACTAATGTAAAATAAGACTAAATTAAAAAGGAGCGTCTTAACACAAATCATCAATATGAAATTATATTTGTTTAACTTAATTTAGTAAAATGTGTACAGTAAATTACACAATAAAAGTTACATGAACGTGTCAGTGAGCTAGAAAAAATTGGAACTCACAACGTAAATGTTCGTCTGAAACTAATAGGCAAAAAGTTACAAAAAGAATAGTTATTTAAAAATATGTAATGTATACATTTTTTTAATGTCTGGTAGCATTGAAAGTTTTATCTTATACATAATAATAATTTGTTACAGCAATTAAATGGTTTTCTTTTGTATGGATCTATTTTTGTTTGAGTTTTGCTAAAACGTATAAAACCTCCAACTCAGTTTTGTGTTTTATTTTATTTTTGTTCATACTTATTTCTGTTAAGTGTGTTCGACATTTCAACGTTAATCTTTTGCACACTAATATTTTTTGCAATTATGTTTTATATAGAAATATATCAATTATTTGATAATTAAGTTTCCATTTTTGCCAGCTTTTTTTAAACAACAAATGATTAAAAATGTTTATTTAACAAATAAAATATAAAAAAAGTATTACTTTGTATAAATAATATATTTAATATTACTGTCAAACCTACATCAAGATAAAGAAAAACGCGATACTACCTATCGATAACAACAGTTCAACTAAACTTTAGTGAGCATTAGTATACTCAACTAGTTGTTAAACCCATGTTTAAAATATTTTTTTAGAAATAAATAGATAAAAATAATTGTAATATTTTTTATTTACATAAGAAAAAGAAATGGCAAAGAAAATAACATTTTCAACTAATTCGTAACTCAATATACATTTAAATTTAGCTACCGGAATTAGAAACAGAGCACTGTACTAAATACGCTTAGTTTGGAGAGTACACATAATTTGCTGAGAGCAATTGCAAACTACCTTTACAAGAAAGATCATTTTTGCTGGTGATTTATTTTGTATACTTTAACTGTTTAATTTTTTATCCAAGGTTATATTTGCATTTACGCAAAATTAACGTAATCTATCTTATAATTAGTTTTAGTTTCCAGAGTTTTCTTTGATTTATTAAAGTTATTGTGCACTGTTTAGCAATACACAATGAATTGTATGCAGAGTAAAAAAACACATATCTAGAAAACATGGCGACATTCGCATGCACGTGTTAATTAACAAACATGTTAATTACATGTTTTATTTTATATACAGAGGATTGTTCCGTTTTTATATTTAGTGTAGTGTAGTGTAGTATTTGTACTTTGTGTGATGTTGGAATAACCTTGGAGGTACACTTGCAATAAGAATAGTGTAAACCACTCGGATGATTGTTATACGATACTATATCTAATTTTACTTAATTTTCTTAGCGATTTTAGAGGATTAAAGCGTGCCGATAGCTATTCGCATGACTTGGACAACCGTAAATACTTTTTTCAATTGTCGTGCATTTGTCAAACGTGAAATACGTGCGACATAGATACAGCTATTGTCACAGTTAACCCATGCAGGTTTTTGTTTCTACAGTTTCAATTTAAATGCGATTTCCTACGGTTAACGATTAACTCCGAAATTACGTATTACTTGATTTTGTTATATTGTATGTACTTCAATAATTTTATGTGTGAATTGCTGCCTAACCTCCGGGACTTGGATCAACGCTATAACTGTTATTTATAGAATTATTCTTTGCTACTATACATGTACCTAATTTTGCTTTGCTTAGGTAATTCTTTTAACCTCTTCTCTTATTATTGAAAACCAGAAAAAAAAAAAAATATGGACGAGAAATTAGATCAAAAGAAGCTACATATAGGCGATGGAACATCTGAACTACTTTTGAGAGAACTTGCTAAAAAGAACCAGCAAGAGTATTCATCTTGTTTAAATAGCATTTATACTTCTTTTGAAAGAACTTACTAAAAAAAGACCCGCAAGAGGATCAACTCTTGTTTAAGGATGACTGAAAATCTTTAAAGCGTTACTAGAGATGGTAACTTCAAGAAATTTAGAAATGTAACAAAAAATGAAAAATGCAATAACACCGCGAGTAAAATCAGATGTTACGTTGAATATTATAGATTCAGAAAGTAATTACACAAGTATGATGCATTTGTTCAGAGTGTTTAATAATTCAATATACCTATTTTGCACTGTAGGTACGAAAAAAAATTATAATAAATCTTTTTTGCGCATTTCACGAACTATTTCTTTATAGGCTGCATTTTTTATGCTTGTTCTTATAATCAACATTAGTTATGTTCTATAGAAATTCATATTTCCATATAATACTACTAATTTTAGCGTTTCTTATTTGAACCACTTCGTGAACTGCTCTTGGTGGTATCTTTAGCAGTATACACTCGATTCGATTACACCAAGACCTGTTTTCATTTTTAGAGTGCCGCTAGAGTGGAATAGAAATCGAGAGTAGGAAAAGGCAAGTGGTCGAGTTCTTGACCACCCTGCAATCTTACTCGACTCTACTAGAATCTAGTACTCCACTCGACCAACTATACGTTTACCTTGGTAGAGCTTAAAACCTAGTTTTCATTAATCGAATTAGCGGTTACTGGCATGTTTTTAGCGGAACTACTCTATTTGGCTAGATTTGGTCAAGTAGCCGTTCACACGTAAATTAAAATTAATTGTGGTAGAGTACAATTCAAAACTTATATCACAACAATGAACACCAGCTCTCGTCGTCGTGCTGTGAGAAAATCTTTCTAACTGTTTTGGCGCCTTTTTAACTTGTTTTATAATTTAGCACCACAAAATGTACAATCCAAATCTCCAAACCCAACTGAGTTAGTCACTAGCAATTGCGAAAAAACCTTCGTAACAAGTGTTTAATAAAAATTATTGACATTTTACTGAAGGAAGTGACTTTTGTCATTGAAGAAAAACAAACTAAAAAAAGTAAATATGGACGCGAAATTTGATGAAACGAAGGTACATATAGGCCATAGAAAATCTGCATTTCTTTTGATAGAACTCAGGGTTTTTAATCAGTGGAATGTGTTATGGTGGTTTTTTAAGCGCCGTTTTCTAAAGCAAATAATCTGTGTACTCTCAGACAGAAAACATTTCTGAATACAGAATTTGTGTGCTAAAGAAATAGTTATTTTAGTTGTTTAGCCGCTCTGTTTAATACTTTTGTCTGTGTCGAATATGTTAAGCTGCCAGCGAGCTCTTAATCGTTTATTTTAATTTATTTATTTTTAATTACGACATAACAGTTTATGTTTACATAGCGATTCAGGAGTATTTTCCCACGCTGCTTGGTTTTGGCTTAAATAATAAAAGATAAGCTCTTAATCATCTTAAAATGCATTAGCAATTTATGTTTTGATGTTAATTTTATTACTGTAAATGCTGTGTAGTTCTTACATTGCATTTACGTTAACATTATATTTAATTATTTTTTGTGAGCACTTTTAAAGTATTTTTAAGAAATTTTATATATAAGAGTTGCAGATTAAAAAATGTCATAACACGTTCTTAAATATTGGTAAACAAAATATTTTATGAAGTAATAGATGATCTTTTCAAATTTATTTTGTGCAAATAGATTAGTTTAACATTATAGAATTATGATAATTATGTGAAAGAACCGTTAATAAATTTATAGTAGCAGACAAATGCCACTTATTGTGACACTTAAGCCTTAAAATGTCAGCTTCTAAACTAATTAAAGTAAAACTAAAGAAGATTTTCTGAACTCCTGTATTTTAATGTATTTGGTAGGTTTATAAACGATGCAGTCGAATTTGAGATTTTCTCAAATGTATTTATGTTAACTACCTGCTGAACTCCGCATTTCCATTTTTCACTGAATAATCGGCTCGTTTTTTAAACGTTTCCGGTGATCATCAATAAATGTTTTATCAGATATTAAAAATGGTTGAATAATCAAGTTTTCTATATTTGCTTTTTATTTCCATTCGTAACATGAAAATTTTCTGTCTACGTAATGAGCAACAATTAAACAGTAACGTTTTTATAAAAATCGCTTCTGTTAATAATAAATAGGCTTTTTAGTATACGACCTCTGCTATTTGGATGTAAATGTCATGTTTTTGTAAAATTTAATACTTGTATTTATTATAGTAGTAATAACAGAGCATATTACATTGTTGTTTACTTTTATTAGATAGACTTTGCATTGTTATTATGTTTGTAACATTTTTTTTTAATATAGAACAGAACTACTTTAAAAAATACATTTATAACAAAAAGAATAAAAAAACTAATGTAAAATAAGACTAAATTAAAAAGGAGCGTCTTAACACAAATCATCAATATGAAATTATATTTGTTTAACTTAATTTAGTAAAATGTGTACAGTAAATTACACAATAAAAAAGTTGCATGATCGTGTCAGTGAGCTAGAAAAAATTGGAACTCACAACGTAAATGTTCGTCTGAAACTAATAGGCAAAAAGTTACAAAAAGAATAGTTATTTAAAAATATGTAATGTATACATTTTTTTAATGTCTGGTAGCATTGAAAGTTCTATCTTATACATAATAATAATTTGTTACAGCAATTAAATGGTTTTCTTTTGTATGGATATATTTTTGTTTGAGTTTTGCTAAAACGTACAAAACCTCCAACTCAGTTTTGTGTTTTATTTTATTTTTGTTCACACTTATTTCTGTTAAGTGTTTTCGACATTTCAACGTTAATCTTTTGCATACTAATATTTTTTGCAATTACGTTTTATATAGAAATATATCAATTATTTGATAATTAAGTTTCCATTTTTGCCAGCTTTTTTTAAACAACAAATGATTAAAAATGTTTATTTAACAAATAAAATATAAAAAAAGTATTACTTTGTATAAATAATATATTTAATATTACTGTCAAACCTACATCAAGATAAAGAAAAACGCGATACTACCTATCGATAACAACAGTTCAACTAAACTTTAGTGAGCATTAGTATACTCAACTAGTTGTTAAACCCATGTTTAAAATATTTTTTTAGAAATAAATAGATAAAAATAATTGTAATATTTTTTATTTACATAAGAAAAAGAAATGGCAAAGAAAATAACATTTTCAACTAATTCGTAACTCAATATACATTTAAATTTAGCTACCGGAATTAGAAACAGAGCACTGTACTAAATACGCTTAGTTTGGAGAGTACACATAATTTGCTGAGAGCAATTGCAAACTACCTTTACAAGAAAGATCATTTTTGCTGGTGATTTATTTTGTATACTTTAACTGTTTAATTTTTTATCCAAGGTTATATTTGCATTTACGCAAAATTAACGTAATCTATCTTATAATTAGTTTTAGTTTCCAGAGTTTTCTTTGACTTATTAAAGTTATTGTGCACTGTTTAGCAATACACAATGAATTGTATGCAGAGTAAAAAAACACATATCTAGAAAACATGGCGACATTCGCATGCACGTGTTAATTAACAAACATGTTAATTACATGTTTTATTTTATATACAGAGGATTGTTCCGTTTTTATATTTAGTGATTTTTTACTTTACTTAAACTGTAAGTAAATAAAATTAGATAAATTAAATAATTCTTTTGTGGCATCAAACAAAAAACTTATCAGTTTTTCTTAATATTAAACAGAAAAAAAATTAATTAAAAATTTAAGAATAAGAACTTTCAAAATGTTTTATATAAAAACAAACAAAAAGTAAATATTTTAAAGTTAAATTTAATGGTTCAATAAATAATATTTTTTTGATGAGTTTTTAAACAACTTTAAAAACATTAAATAAAATATGAGTTCTTAAGATTTACTGTATGTAAAATTAAATACACCTTGATTTATTAACGAATACTAATCAAATTCATCTTTTACATTTAAGTTAAATTTGTTGACGCAATTATTTTAAAATAAATACAATAAATAAAAACGACACAAACATTTTTCTATGAATCAGTGAGAAAGCATAAAGTCAACATGTAACCTTGCCCTCAAAAAGAGTCTTTAATAAAATAAACCAAGTGAACGAAGATAACCCTTTTCTTTAAATTCTTTAGGGTCAGGTTAATGTGTAACATTGTCTACACGAAGAAAATAAGATAGCACTAATAACTGTGGGTAGAGTGGTTTAGAGTCGTATATATATTTCTTTAATTGTATGTCATTGCGCTGAAAAGCCAACATGTAACCTTGTCTATGTATTATTACTCATAAAAATTGATCAAATGGTTTAACAGAAAAAGCAAGACGACCAGACAGACTGACAAACAAATGCGAGATTTTATATACAAGGTCGCTGATAAGACTGGAAACGATTACTAGTAAAAATATACAAAGTATTGAAAAAAGTTTTTCAATGTCTACTAGACAGTAATACTTTTAAATATGCAGGGTTAGTCGTAGCACACCAAAATTGTATTTTTTTAAACAGAACTCCCTCTATATTATTCAATATTTCAATTCTTTTCTCAATTTTAAACAAACTTTGTAAGAAGCATATAATGTACCTAAATTCATTCGTTACTAGGTTATCGAGTTTTGAAAATAAACGCTATTGTTTTCAAATCTATTGAATGAAGAACAATAATTAATGAATTCAATTTCTTTTGAAAAAAATCTGTGGTTCTGAAAAGAACCGATTGCAATGTTTGTTATGATTGTTTGAAATTCTATTTTATAAGATGTTCACAGTGTTCCCCATTGACTTTCTGACAACCATGAATTTGCTGAACAAAATTTTGTGCTGTATTTAGAAGAGCGTTTTAAAGAATATTATTATTTTATGCAATATCCTTGTTTGCAACTCTTTAATATTTTGTGGTCTATTTTTGTAAATTAAATTTTTGACATGACCCCACAAAGAAGTCAAACGGCGTCATATTGGAAGATCTAGCTGACCATTCAATAGTTCCCATGAGCCATATCCGTCTGCCAGGAAAGGTTTGATTCAGATATTCCCGTGCCTCAATTCCAAAATGAGATGGTTGCCCATCCTGCTTAAATCATATATCTTCCGCTGATAGATTTAAATCGTTATTGTTTGGAAATAATTGACTAACGATTAGTACAATTGATTCTTGCAAAAGTGCTAAATATCGAGGAGAGTTTAAATTTCCGTTTATAAAATATGGTCCTACGATATGTCTACCAATAATATTACACCAAGCATTTACTTTTTATGGTTTTTGGGTGTAAACTTGTTTCATCCAATGTGGGTTTTTGTTTAACCAGTACCTACAGTTGTGTGGGTTTACTTGTCCATTCAAATAAAATGTAGATTCGTCGGAAAACTAAATGTGATTAAAAGTTAAATTTTTGGTGCAATTTCTTCATAGTAACTTGATTCTGCTATTAAAATCGTCTTCATTCAGTTCTTGCAATAGATCAATTTTATGTAGTCGGAATTTTTTCCACTTTGCAATCTTTTGACTTAAATATCCACTCATATTGTGGTTTAAAGCCAATTGTTGTGCCAAATTTGTAACGGTTACTGGTTTTCCAGTTCTAAGTCTTTTCTTAACACTACCAGTTTTGTGAAGTTTTCGAAACTCATTGAACATAATCACCACTTGAGCAAAGTTTTGTGTTTTATCACCATACCATATCATTATTAAAATTTCGATACGTTTGGTTTTACTGAAATTTGCTATTTTGCACAAAAACCGTTGACACTAAATGAATTTTTGACATTTGTTGATATGGTAACATTTTAAAACAAAAGAACAATGTGCGTTTCTAAGATACCTTGATAAACTACTTACAGAATTTCGTATTCGTTACATTTCAATTGGTTTCTTTCAGAACCATAGAATGTTTTCTAACAATAGCGTTTATTTTTAAAACTCGATACCCGGAAACGATTAAGTTTAGGTACATTATGTTTCTTACAAATCTTGCTTAAAATTAAGAAAAAACTTGAAATATTGAATAATATACAGAATATTCTATTTAAAAACTGCAATTTTAGTGTGCCGCACCTTTATGACGAACTTTATATAAATAAAATCATTACTGTCCAGTAGACACCAAAGAACCCTAAAACTTTTGTATAAAACTTTTTTCGATGCCTTGTATATTTGCCCCGATAATCAACCGTTTCCAGATTTATGACCGACCTTAGATATAGTTTTTTTTTAATCAGAGTTACAAAATAATATAATTAAACTTTGGAAACAGTAGTGAATAATATACAGTGTTAATACTAAGTTGTAACACTCAAAATGACAGTTAGAACTCATTAAAACAAACAACTTTTCTTAGCTCAATTATTTGAGTTGAAGCCTCATTAGTTCATAGTTATTGACGTTTTTTGTTTTTTGTAAAATCGTCCTTGCCCCCTTATTTTAAGAAATATTAAAAAATACAAAAACTTTTGGTTTTCTAAAACATTTTATATTTATAATTATTTTCTATTTTACTAAATAACAAAATGGCAACTAATCAAAAATTTCAAAACAGGATGTTCTGAAAACCACTAGATCGATTTTTAAAAACAAAACATTTATAAAATTCTTAAATTATCTGCTATAACATTTGTCTAAAATATTTTATCTGTTCAAAAAAAGTTTTTATTCATATTAAATTACAAAATAAATTTTAACAAATTGCAACAATCATTTAAAGCAAAATAGGCTTGCTGCCATTAAACAAGAAAAACAAGGAACAAATAAACAAACAAGAAAAATAAAACAAAAAATTACTAGTGCCTTATATATAGAAAAGTCTTCAGCCGACCACAGAAAGAAATATCTAGAGGAGTTAGGTCGGACCTCTTCTTCCAATTCACTTATTCGGATAATTTGTATTTAGTAGTGCTATAACTTTTCGAGTTGTGTGAGCCGGTGCATCATGTTTTCGTCTGATGTTAAGCGGTAAGTCATCAAGTAGCTCTGGCAGAAAGCTATTTAAGAAATTGAAACAATTTTTACCATTCAATCGGTTTGGCAGAATTTAGGGTCCCACAACATACTCCCCGACGATTTCAGCCCATACGTTTGCTAAAAAACGTCGTTGATGCGCGAATAAATGTTGCGTGTAAATTTTCAGTATACCACAGGTGATTATTGTTTTTTATTTATAATTAACAGCAAAATACACGGTCTTTTGTGAAACAAGCTCAGTAAATAAGATAACATTTTCAAAACGCTTCTGAAGATTGCAACACAAAAAACCAACGGCAAACCCACGATTTTGACTAGAAGTCCACAGATCCAAAAATTTTTGTCTAAAAAATAGATGAAGACGTTGTTCGTTCAGAACTTGCCAAACTGCCACGTAATTTACATCTAATTTATTTGCTATTACTTTTGTGCTCGTCGATGGCTCATCTTCAATAGTATTAAGAACAGCTTCTTCAGATGCAGGGGTTTAACGAAAGCTGTTGAAATTCTCACCCATTGTTTGTTGAAAACTTCCAGTTTCTGACAATAGTTTACATATTTTTCTAAAAATGCGACAACTTGGTTGTTGATTATTTAGATATATTCTCCGATAAATTCAACGAGCTTCTAGTGCGTTACGTCTTGCCTCTCCAAAAGCATGTCAAAGAGTTCAGCGTTTTGATAATTATGCATTTTTATACATAAATTATGCAAAATGTGTACACAAGTGATAAACGTGACAGAAAGACAAAACAGCAGTAAACAATTTTTCTAAAATAAAGATATTTCTAAAGAACAAGATTACAAAGTATTTAAATTTCAACGTATAGGTAGGTACAAACTAGAAAACATGTGCCTCAAGTTTGAAGTAAGCGTTTACTATTTGCTTTTGTTTTATTGTTTAAAGACAGCAAGCCTATTTTCCTTTAAAGTATTATTACAGTTTTTTAAGATTTATTTTGCAGTTTAATTTATACAAAAACTTTTTTGGGGAAATAATGAAAGTGTTATAGTAGGTTGCTTAAAAATTTCATAAATGTTTAATTTTTAAAATCGATAGTGGTTTTCAAAATATCTTGTTTTAAAATTTTTGATTAGTCGCCATTTTGTTATTTAATAAAATAGAATATAATTGTAAATAACAATTTTCGAAAAATAAAGAAGGTAATTTACTAAGAAAAATTAAATCAACAGTTTGAACTAAGAAAGGTTACATTTCACTGAATCCTAACTGCCATTTTCAGGTGCTATAATTTAGTATTAACACCCTATATATTTATTAAAGCGACTAAGAAAATAGAATTTATACTTTGCAGGTTTTAAGATCTTAAAATTTTAGAACACGGTACTTTCCATTAACGTTTGCTTTGTTCTAAAAGAAAAGTAATTAAAAATTGGTAGGTAGATGCTAATAACAAAATTCAACTTATAAAAAGAAAAAATAGAATGACAAATCGTAACACAATCAGAATTATTATGTATCAAATTTCGTTTGAACACTTAATTTCAATTAAACAAATTACATCTTCACGCGGTAAGCATTGCTGAGTTTCTATTAATCAAATATTTTGTTGAATCCGTTAATATTCCAAAATACAATGAATTCCACTTCAGTTTGCAAAGCTGTGTCTGAGTAGTTTTTTGTATTCAATAGGTTTTTGATAATATTGATTCTTTGTTTTTCGTTTTTAAAGTCTTGTCGCCATTACCTCAAGCATATTCTTTGATCTGCAGTTAATTTATAGAAGCACATTTTAAATTTTGGATTTTTGAGTTTTTGAAGTCAGATTCAACGAACGCATCAGGACTGCTCCAGTTGTGGCAGTAAAAACATTACATAAATTTATTTTTTAGTACAAATGTAAACGATACAATAGAACACGCTTGAAGCAGTTCAGTCGGTTGGATTTTGTAAACAATTCTAAGGAGTATACAGCTAAGATAGAATACGCAAAAAAATGTTCTGGCGAGTGGACTGACAGCGATGATTTGGCGCATAAAATTTGTAAGAGTTTGATTGATTGAAGAAGAAGAAGACAAAGACGTGTACGAAGCGTACAACTCTAGAATTATCAAATGAACTGTGAAGTTGTTGTATCAGAAGTGAGAAATCAGATTGACCGCAGTTCAAATACATTAGTAACACCACGGACTACAATGAGTGTCCGAAACTTAGAAGACACTATTCGTAAATTTGATGGCTTAGAAGAATATTTTATGCTTTTTTGTTTGGCTGGAGTGACTTTAAAAAATTAATTTATGCAAACAAACAGTTAACTAGTTAAACTAAGTTATTCGTGCAAGCAACTTAAAGACATCCTACTGAACGAATACGTTATGAAAATCTACAGTGCACAGTTACATCACATGTTGACCAGTCGTAAGTTAAAACAAGACAAATCAACACAATTATGAGAGTCAGAGGCAATATTAACACCGAAACTTTAATCCAGTACGTCACTATTCCAAACAACATAAGCAATAAAGCAATATTCGCTGACCTTGGGTAAATATGCGTCCGCTTGTCAAGCTGAAGTTGCTGCTATTGACTGGTGTGTCAAGAACATTATCGGCTTGAAATTATACGCACATAGTTCGATATCCGTCACGTTTGAGAGCCAAGCAGCACTACTGGCGCTAAGATTGCCAGTAATAAAATCCAAACTAATTATGGCACACATAAACAGTCTAGAAATATTAGCAACTTGCCAACCAGTGCAGCTTATCTAGATACCAAAAGACCAGAATGTAAAGGGAAACTTAATGGCGAACGCACTACCTAAAAAAGTCACAACAAGGACATACATCGAATTTGAATACGTTTTTAAAATCGTTTACGAGACCGGAAAAAAACAATTCACAGCCAACTTGCAACGGAGCATAAAAACTATGGAAAAACACTTCAAAGATAAGGCACACAAAACTCTACCTTACAGAGCCACATTCAAACACTCAAACTGCACTATCAAACATAAGTCGACAAAAGTTAAGGAAACTCACACCTTAAACAAACGTATGTAGAAAATGAGACTGCAAAGTAGCCCTCTATGCAGCGGATGCTTGGAGGACGACGAGACACTGCAGCATCTGCTGTGTAAACGCGAAGCATTTTAAATGCAACGCACAACGATTTTTGATAAACCAAAACTAACCGATGATGTGCAATAAAACCCAGTTCTAAATCTCAAGAAGAAGAACATGGTAAGGAACTTTGGACATGCGGAAAAAACAATGCATTTAGATAAAAAATTATGCGTCTAAACCCGTATTTTTCATTATTTATTCAATTCGAGAAAAAAATAAAACGAAACTACTAAAAAAATATTTAACAAACAAAAATAAAAAAGTATATTATTCTATTTTTGGTTTGTAAGAAGACTACAGTATTCTAAGCGATTGTCTAAAAAATTTCTGTAATAGTAGCATTTAATATGTACTATAAAGATGCTATTAATAATAAAATGCTAAAATCACAATCATAATGTACAACAAAACAAAAATTGGAACAACCAGATTAGTGCAATGGTCTATAATCAGTTGTTATGATACGACTTTTTGGATATGACCGCAACTAATGCATATCTTTTCAAAACTTCTACGGTGAGCCTAAATGTAACAAATAATATACAAACAACTTTCAATCGAAATAGATATAACAGCGATGTAAAACAAAATTCTATATAATTCTGAACTACAGAATTTGATAAATTAGAAAACTTAAACTTTTTGTTTTTTTTATTAAAATTGTTTTAATATAAAACGTTATATTGTTTTCGTATTTTAAAAAAAAATGTAGATAAACCACCTACATTGGCAATATAAATTTGAATAAATCACTAAAACTTTTTAAACATTATTAAACAAACAAGCTTAATGCTTTAGAAACCAGCAATTAACCCAAAAATAGGAGTAACTTAATAAAACTACATAATGTATGTATAGAGCAAAGATCAACAACAAACTGAGTGGTACGTAAATGCCAAGTTATACTTTTTTTATCCGATTAAACATTAATCTAAGCTTTAAATGTATAAAATAGAACTAATTTTGAAGATTAACGTTAAAAGCGTAAGCAACGGAATATATTACAATAATCCGACACAATTAGAGTACAGTTATAAGAATAAATTTTACTAACAACAAAACTTATAGGTAAATAATAGTATAAGAACTTTAACCATTAAACTACAACATATTTTAAAAAATCAAATATATACTGATTAAAATGACAAATATAATGTGTTTCTACTTATTTTTCTCAAAGTTTATATAGGAGATTCGTTCAATTAAAATCTATCTTATATCATTTAATAGTTATGTAACAAACAAGGTTGTTCATAATCGCGATTAATAATCGAAACATTTTAACGCCGTGAGCGAGTGTAGCGAGCGAACGCGTTCGTATTCGAGATTATTTGTCACCGATTAATAAACGGTTAGTATTAAATTTTTTTTGTTGATCGTACCTTAGCAAAACGTGTGAAATTATAAAGAATATCGTTAAATCAGTTATCTATTTCTGATACATTATTATACGTTAGTATTGCCATTAACAAACAATCGACGAAAAAAGTTAGTAAAAAATCCAATTTACCAACTCATGTAATTCTTGAAATGGTGTTGTGCTTTTGCGTTTGACTGAAACTGATGAGCTATTAATAACTCTAAACAATAAGGTAGACGCTATAAAATCTTTTACTTTTTTGTTAAAGGTTTTGCCTGACGAAGTTGGCAACATTCTTGCTTTATTACACATTGTTACCTTTCTTAGCGTATAAAAAAAGATTTTAAAAACGATTTTCTCGTAACTGGAATTTCGCCCTAATTGGAATAAATTTCAAATATAAATCGTCTATGTGTGTTTAACCAAGTTATTAGTACTATAGTAACAGAGATTTAAACACATTAATTTATCAAACGAAATCACAAGAAAAGGGTAAACATATTATCAAATCGAAAGAAACATAAAAATTAAACATGTTTAGTATTGTAGTATATACACAAACACTGCGAATTAAGTGTTTGTTAAAATTTGTCGAATTTGGATTTAAATTAAAATTTAGGGGATGTAGTTCGTAAAAATGGCTGTTCAGATACTTGCTTTAAAAAAAAATTCAAACTGGTGTGTGTTATTTTAATAAAATGAACAATACGATGAACCACAGCATAAATTTTGGGCGTATTTTCTCCAATTTATCAGCAAATTCTTGAATATGATTTCTATAATTTAAATCCAAACTTTGTCCAAAACAGGACAATACAACTTTATTGAAAGCAGAAAATAAGTGAATGTATATGTTTCCTTCAAATTCATCAATTTTTTAATTAAAAAAATTATATTGGGGCACCATTTGCCAAAGCTTCTAATACTTCTAGCTTTTACAATAATTTTTTGGCGTTATTTTCGTTAAATTTGTAATACCTATCAACTTGTATGTAACTATTATGCCTATTAGTTACATCTGGATTTTCTGATTTTAAATAATCAAAAATATGTTGTACCACGCCCATAAGCAGATGTAACTTGCACAATTGTTGTATTTCTTTGCTTGAGATATATCTCTTCCAGTGTTCTCATACTGCTTTTATATTTTAAATTCTTGCTGCAAAGGGCAAGATGTAAGGATGCGTTAGTTTGCAAACCAAGTAGCATCATAATCAATTTTAAGTCAGCAGCAAAGGTGTAGGTACAAATTTCGCATATCGAGTGCAAGTTTACTGATTCTATTAGCGATTATTGTTATAAAATTCAATTATTCGAAAGGCCACAGCAATAATAATAACTTTTTTTATTCCAGAGCGTTTATGCTTTACAAAATATTGTTTGCCATCATAGGGCAGTAATGTTAAACAAATCTTAAAAGAACCGATGCCATTGTCAATTCCAATTTTTACCAAAAATTTCTTTGCTAAATTTCGCGTATTTAGATGATGAAAGATGAAAAAAGAAAATGTAATTGGAAGTATAGTCTGTAAAATTTAACATTTTCAGTTTCGGATTAGCGCTTTATTTAACACCGACATATATACACTATTGCCGTTTCCTTCTTACATGTAGGATTTCATCAAGTAAAGCGAGCACGTACATTAGTTATCTGAATTAAGAATTACACTACACGTTTGAATGGGATTATTCATTCAAAACTTGTTTGTAAAATTTTTAAATGTGTTTAAGAAAGCGCATGGTTGCTTTATTTGGTATTTCTTTCTAACCTAATGGTTGTTATGACGAATACTTTCAAACGTGTAGTGTAATTCTTAATTCAGATAACTAATGTACGTGCTCGCTTTACTTGATGAAATCCTACATGTAAGAAGGAAACGGCAATAGTGTATATATGTCGGTGTTAAATAAAGCGCTAATCCGAAACTGAAAATGTTAAATTTTACAGACTATACTTCCAATTACATTTTCTTTTTTTTTACTATTACAGAGTGAGTAAGAACAAAAATTTTTCAATGAATGAGTTGTTTCGTCCAACGTAACTTTAGGTTCCATGACATTTTTCCTAGCGTTACGCAAATGGGAATTTATTTTTTTTAACTACGTACAGTGACAAATTGCAGTCTAACTGAATTTTTTTTAAAGTTTTAGTATTGATGAAAATCGATTTAGAAGACTTTTTTCTTTATTCAAAGAAATTGAAATACGCTCTTTGGTTGCTTCTTGGCGAAATATTTTGTAACTTGCAGTCTGTGGTTAACAACCTTCAGCAAGTTCGATAACGTTCGTCATTTTTTTTATTAAGAATGCACAAATGTTTGTTTCTTCTTGGAATTTTAGTATTACAAGCAGAACATATTTTTAAGCCGTATGGTTTTACAGTTGCTTCGTTTAGTCTACCAACAAGTAAGTTTTGGATAGTGCACGTAAATGAGATACTTTTAGTCTTAGGAGAGAGCCGAAATTGTCCAATCATGCAGGTGCCTTTAATTACATTACGCTTGAGCCTTGGTTTAAGATTTTTGTAATGAATAGTTTTGGTCAAGTTGCGATTCTTCAATTTTATGTAACAACTACAACATACCTATGATTTTTGTCAAAATTTGGTATTAATTCTTTAATCAAAACTTCTACCTGGCTCGTTGTTTTTACATTTTTGACAGCTTTATTTAAGTAGCAACAGCAAATCACTGCACGTGAATCTTAATCAGTCTTATTACAATTTGGCATAACATTTAATTAAAACACGAAATATATTTTATTATTTATATATCTCAGTGGAGCTAGCCTAATGAAGTGTTCATCTCGAACACGAAACGTTGCAATTAAATGAATTAGTTGCTTTTTTTCCTACTTCATATAAAGCAACAGTTATCTTTAACAAACTGTACATAATTTTTGGAGATTGAGCCTTCTGTTACCAACAAACTTGAAATCATTGTTCTGGCACCAGCCACCTATGTTATCTCTTTGAAATTTTCTACTTACTTTTAATTTTAATAATTGTCTTATCCTACAGTGCAAAAATGATATTTGCAATTTAGTCATATCTATTTTTATTATTCTCTTATAACGAGCTTAGACGTAAATGAAAGATTTCAACTTTGGATTTAGTTTAATAAGTTTTAACTTCTTTGGTAGCGATAAATTTAAATGTTTTCATTACATCGATAACTGTTTACTATATGACTTAAAATAGTGGCACTAATTTTTATTACCAACAATTATTGTCATTTTGTTTGTACTTTGGAAGTGCACATGCCAAGTTTAACTAATCGTTAAGATAGTGTAGTGAAGTAACGATAGACCAGAGGGTGCAACAGGGATGTATTCTCTCGCCACTCTTGTTCAATCTATATTCAGACGCAATATTTAGGGAGGATTTATATAAATCTACTGAAGGCATAGTCGTCAATGGAAACCCCATAAACAACTTACGATTCGCGGATGACACGATTTTAATAGCCAGCAACATAAAAGATTTGCAAAATCGGATTGATAGAGCCGTATCTTTTAGTGAGAATTTTGGACTAACAATAATTATAAAAAAGATTAAATTGTTTTTAATAGCAAAAAAGAAAATTATTACATCTAAAGATCTTAATATTGGAGAAAATGACTTACGGGTATCCACATTTAAATATTTAGGTACCAACGTAAATGAAAAATGGGATCCAAAGAAAAAGATAAATTCTAGAATTCCACAGACCTGCATGACATATAAATATGAATAGATTCTTCCATAGTACAAGACTTAATCTGGAACTCTGAATGAGAATGGTGATGGCCTATGCATTTTCTGTGCTTTTGTATGGATGTGAGTGTGAACCTTGATCTCTACTCCAAAAAAATATTTGAGATTTTTGAAATGTATATATATAATACAGAAAGTGAGAAACCTATAGGCACTAACATGGATGAACAAAGGAAAAGAACTGTTAACAACTATAAAAATTAGAAAAACTCAATACTTTAGACATATCATCCGAGGTCCAAAATACGAAACTCTACGTCTAATCATTGAAAGCAAGATAAAAGACAAACGATCTATCGGAAAAAAACAAAAATATGTAATGTGAAAATATTGTTACTTGATACGTTCATTGGATGACGTTGTTGAAACGGTACGTCCACCAACGCAAATTATTCCATTGTCATCGATGAAAAGATTTAATGAAAATAATTTATTTTTTTTATTGATTCGATTTCCTTTAGAAAATGAATTCAATTCTTGCTTAAATGCGTCTTGTTGGCGTAATTTTAAGGTTTTATCGCGGCTTCTTGTATTTCTTCTGCCAATAATTGCCCATAAATTCGCGTTTCTCTTTGTCGCTTACAATTGCGTATAAAGCGTAAGCAGTATGCTATTACTTACTTTAACATAATCAGCGAAGATAATTTTTCCAGTAATTTAAATAGTTCTAAAGTTGTTTTTAAAAATATTTCTGATCTTTCTTGTGTAACCTCTGGAAATTTTGAACGTTGTGAACATTGTGATTCATAATTTAAGTAATTTGGATCATGCCACTAAAGCATTAAATTGCGTAATGTTCCTGTTATTGATCGTCTGAATTTCATGTCGGCATGGTTGTCGTTTAAGCTAACATGTCTTCAGGCAGAAACTTTTGTAAGTTGCTAAATCTGGCTTACTTTATTAGCCACAAATGTTTTCCACGCTCTTGATGGCGCAGTGATCCAACATAACAATATTGTAAAATTGGTCCAAAAGTAATCCCGATTGAATCAAACTACAACGTTCTAGACGTGGTAACGATGTAGATTGTAATATTCTACATAAGCTGAAAATATGTTCATTGGCACTGATTCGTCCGAATTTAACCTTAGTTGCCACAATCTTTGCATTAATATTTTTGCTTTGACAATGACGGGTCCTATTATACCCAACGGATTATAAAATTGTAAAGTTGCAGACAATCTGCTTTGTTTGGTGGTTTTCATGTTTATTGAATATTGCAAGCCATCATCTGTAGGGTTCCGTAATAGTCCCAGTGTTTCTGTGGTTTTATCATTGTCAAAATTCATTATTCTTTCTGATCTATTCGAATGGCAAATTATTTTTGTTATTTCGTTTTTGTTTGTTCTCCATTTTCAAAGTTAGAAACCAACTTGCATATCTAATCATTCTTATTTTGGTTTAGCTCCTGTAATTACCAAAAAATTACGCGATAAACCATTACACTTTACCTCTACCAAAACCGTATGTGTATTTATTGTTTAGAATCCTGCTCAAAGGACCATGTCGATACTTATACGTTTTTAAGTAATAAATGTTATAATCTTTTAAAAATGTTTTGAAATGACTTGCTTGTTTTTACGTTTTTATAAATTCGTATTTTTAATACTAATCTTCTAAATTTCCTAATTATCTAACAATAGGTCTTAGCACGTATAGTTAAAAAATATCATAGATAAGATTTAATGTATACATACATTTTGCATGCGGAAAATAAGACTACCAAAATTTGATACTGATTTTTCTATTTTTTTTGTTTTAAATAATTAGCTTCGCGCGCAATGAATTAAGGTTATGTAATTTATATACAATTTATTGTAAATAATATGAAAAGTGTATGTTTAATAAAAACAGGTTTAACAAAAATGAAAAGTTACGTTATAAATAATTAATTTGAGTTATTTAAAAAGTTTTGTAAATGAAATATTATGGCGGAGTCAACTCATACTATAAGTTTACTATTTGAACATTTCCATCTCTATAGCCATTTACACATAAAAAAGTTTTTTTAATAAAACAATTTAAAAAACATAAAACATTGAAATAATAATACAAATTGTGGTTTGCAGAAAGAACATTGCAAAGCAAAAATGGAAACAGCTGTTGAAGAGAACTGAAATACGTGAGCAATAAAAAATTTATAGAAAGAAAACGTGTAGTCAAAGATAACTCAAACAAAATTATATACGTTGATAAGAAACTTTAAACCATAGTGTTTTCTAGTTTTATAATTACTATCTACAAAACTACTAAACTGTAAAATCACAACAAACAGTTTAATTTTACATTAATTAGATATTTTGTTAAATACCAAATTATTTATAATAAAAAATCATGTTAATTAATTACAATTTATATTATTTAATTAAATTTTTAAAAAAAATATCTTATCGCATACTTATATATAATATTACTACAATAGTATAAATTAAAAAATAATAGATACAATACAATTTAATTACATTGCCAATAGTAAAAAATGTAATAATTGCAATTTTATCCGAAATTAGATTGCAACTTTTGGTACGACCGATATTCAATCACACACGAAAAAAATATATTTGCTTAAATTGAAAAATCGATCAAAAATATGGTTTGATAACTCCAACAGAATTAATATTAATCGTTGTATCTATAAAACGCACAGTTCAAGTCACATTTGCGTTAAAAATTGTTTTGCATATCTTTTTAATATTTCTCTAATTAGAAAATGCAATTAATTATAATGTGTTTTTAATTAAATGAAAAATTTGATTTAAAACCAAAAAATGTTATCAGAATTTTTAATTAAAAAAACGTCTAGAAAATTAATTAATGTGTTTAGAAAGAATATATCTTAATGATTTTTTTAACGTAACGTAAGCACGATTAAATTTCGATATCTTTAAATTATAAAAAACTTATTTTTGTCAAGTAGACGCATGAAAAATCTAATTAAATCTAAAAATAATTAAAACAATTCATTTAAACGGTTTAAGAATTATTAATTAAATAAAGACTATAATTATGCATACAAAATTTAACAAACATTTATTCTTGTATTTAATTAAACACTAAAAATGTTTAATATAACAGTCAATCTGTAGCTATTAGTCAAAAAACATTAAAAAAACCAATGTTAGGAATAATTAATGAAAACTAAATTAAAGAGCAACAGAAAGTGGTCATCGCGTTGTCAAATAAAATTCTATTTAAAAAGTTATTTGTTAGCTTGCAATTTAAGAACTTGTCGTTTGAGAAAGTAGCAAAGACGTTTGGGCTGTAATGAATTAATTTTGTAACCCACAAAATTTGCGAATAAAGCAACGAGCACAGTGGGATTTCAAGACTAAATTTATACAATGAAGAGGTATATGTTAATATAGATTAAACAAATTTAAAACGTATCTACAGTGTTATTTCTAAAATTAAATTAAATTTTGTTCTTATGTGCAAATTTAATGTAAACAATTTGTATAAAAGTAACAGGCGTTTTATAATTACAATCTATTCGAATGTAACTGTTTAACAATTATTTTATGTTAAAAATTAAAATTCAGTAGCTCTTTTGTCAACTTATTTTTGTTTTATTTTTGTGAATTCTACTTCGTATAAAAACTTTATTAATATTTATAATTCAAAAAAATATTTAAATTAAATTGTAACATATTAACATTGCCATGACATATAAAGTCGTATTTACATACCTTATTTTTATGCTTAATAATTATATTTGGGCAAATTATCAATTACATGGAAAAATATTT
Organism: Aquatica leii; assembly: GCA_035610365.1. Classification (NCBI taxonomy): domain Eukaryota; kingdom Metazoa; phylum Arthropoda; class Insecta; order Coleoptera; family Lampyridae; genus Aquatica; species Aquatica leii. The sequence goes on from CM069436.1 coordinate 69,629,927, forward strand.
TTCAGTTTGTTATCTAAAGGTTATGACGCACTAACTTTGACCAAAGCACGTTTTCTTCTTTGTGCAGTCATAAAATTTAGTTTAAGATACATACTGAACGTATAAAAATTTTATGGTAATTTCGAATTAGTGCCTGAAAATAATTTTAGTAAATTACTGATAATTTGTTGTTGAAGTTTTAAGAGTAATAACAGTTTTAAATGCTACTACAAACCAACAACCACAAATTACCACTTGTGTTACGGTTCGGTTCGGCGTCATTTGTAATTGTAAATTTTTGTTTGCAATTGTCCCTCGTTAGTAAGTTGAACTTTTTAATTTAAAACAAGCATGTGAAAAGTATTTTACTTTAATTTATAGCTTTTGTATTAGCATGAATATCGATTTTTTTAGACACAACTTTAATTTAGTTAATTACTGAATAATGTTAAAAATATAAATTAAGTATCTAAGTATTTATTTACATTATTGTAAAATGTGTATTTTCAGTTGTAAAAAATTATTTGAATTCAAATCAAATTAGAAGCTAGGTCACAAAATTAAGTACAGTGCGACAAAATAAATAAAAACCCCGGATATGCAAATTAAAAATTTTAAAAAAATATTTTGAACGTGTAAACTGTTTGACTAATCACAATTGAGAAATTGAAGGTGATAAACGATTCAATCAAAGATTTCAGTGCCTCTAGCGGCAACTGGCGAACTACCGTTGCGATGATAAAAGTAATAATCATTTTATTAGAATTTTCTATTTTGGATAATTTCAGTGTTGTCGTTATCACACAAACTGAGCTTTTATTGCATGTTGCAGTGGGCATCTAGAAATCTGAAATAAACTGATTGATGTTGCTGTGAAGCCTCGGTTTTATAGACCGGTTTCCGATTGAGTTGGTTTCCAAATCTCTGGTAAAGTAAAACTAAAATCTCGATTAATATTAAAAGGGCTTTTTAAAATTTATTTCTTTAATTTTTTGCTAATAGTAACTAGAAAAATTACCCACAATCTTAGTGTTTTCAAACAAAATTTGTAAACTCACTTCAAGAACGTGTTCCGCCACCGCTAACTTAGTAGATGTCAAAAGTATTACAGATCGTATCGGGAAAATGTTGTCGAAACACAACATTATCACTCGGTTTTCTGCTGTTCCCAAATTGGGCCAACACTTAAACATCTTGGTTAGATAATTTAACTCTTTTTGAAGATTTTTAGATTGACTTAGGGAAACAGTTGTGTACAATAAAAAATTCACTATTGATAATTTCTGAGAGAGATGATGGTGAGGAAATCCAGTTAAGTATCTACCTGTACGAGGAAGTTTTTCATAAACTAAATGTGACAATAAAACATTCTCATTTCAAGTAACTAAAACCTCCAAAAATCGTAAAGAAAAGTGGCTTTCTAATTTTATAGCAAATCGAATATTTTAATGCATTGAGTTTAAATGACATAAAAACTCGTTGAGCGTAGAAAGACCATGTTGCCAAATGACAAAGATGTTATCAACATATCTGTACCAGCACTTGGATTTTAGATAAAATGTGGATGAAGCTTTTTTCTCAAAATCTTCCATAAATATATTAGCAACAAACAGTGAAAACGGAAACCCATACCGACCCCTGATGTGAATGTTGATAAACTTCTTGTTACAGAACAACATGGATCTAATGAAAACTTTTTTCAAAAAGAATGAACATCGTAAACGAGCATGGAAAAGCCCTGATGGAAAGACGAACAATGAAACAGATTTTAATCCGAGTAACAAAAAGCAAATCATAAAAAATGTAAACCTTCTAAATAAATCAGCAATAATACAAAACAACTAATGAAGGAAAGAAGAAAGCTACCAAGACAAGTCGACAAACGCTCCGGGGGAGAATGACATAGTGACCGAATCTGTAAAAGTAGCAGGTAAACAATTACTTCTTAAAATAGAAAGGTTCTTCAATATGTGTCTACAGGAATGTGTAATACCATCAGCATAGAGAAACCTCCGTTGTAATTTTACTCCACAAAAAGAGCGATAAAATCGTTTTCGAAAACTAAAAACCAATTAGTTTTTTGACTCACTCGTTACAAAAACCGTAATAAAAAGGTTGGAAAATAAATTGGATTTCTATCAGACTAAAGAGCCGGCTGCATTTTGAGTACGGCACAAACGGCTACCTACAAACAACAAAAACACTTAGAAATGTGTGGAATATAACAAACCATTTATAGACTTTCATAAAGCGTTTGACACAGTTGAACTTTAGGATATACTAGCTGTACTAAACCAATGTAGTATAGACTTTAAGTACCGAAATCTTATAAGATATATATTATATAATAATGCGACGGCCAGTATCAAATTGCACGAGAATACAGATAAAATCACGTTAGAACGAGGAGTGCGGCAGGTAGACCCAATCTTTCTCAAATTGTTCATCACTGTATTGGAGTATGTATTTAAAGCATTATAATGGAGCAACAAATGCATAAATATAGATGGAGAGAAGTTGAGTAATTTAAAATTTGCCGATGATATTGTATTAATAACGGACAACATTGGAGAAGCACTACAAATGATACAAGTACTAAAAACTGTCACGGAGTAGGTTCGTTTAAAGTTAAACTTCAACAAAACAAAAATAAGGACAAATCTTGTACTAAGTAATAACATAAAGGTAAAGGTACAAATACTTGGGACATGAAATAAAACTGGGAAGAGACAACCAAACCTGCAAATTACAACGACGAATTGGTCTCACATGGGCAACATTCAAAAGACTACATTAAGTATTTAGAAGTTACCAACCAGGTGGTCAGATGATACAAAGTGCATAGCAACTAACTGGATTGTAGCAGCTCAAAACCGCACCATATGGCATCAACTAGGGAAAGCCTATGTTCAGCAATGGACACAAAGAATGGCTGATTGATAATATTATGTGAAGGTTAAAACAGTCGGGAAATACCAGTCATGGCCGGTATTATTCTGTAAACATACAATTTGTCTAAAAAAATGAATTCAGCATGTTATCAATCCCACCGCATGCTTCGCACAGGGTGCAGCCATTGGATGTAACCCTGTATTCACCATTAATGGTTGCATTTTGCAAAAAGTGTTATTGGTACAAGAAGTCCAAAGCGCTGTTAAAAATAACTCTCTATGAATTGGCAAGACTTTTTAATAAAGCATATTGCAGGATCGCTACAATGGCTACTGCAATTTCTGGTTCTGAAAAACTAGAATGACACTGCTATATATATATTTGTGTCTCTACCAATACAAACTCAAGAACCTTTTAGAAGCTGTTATCTATCTTCTAGAAGATATACCGAAAGTTAGGGAAAACTCGAGAAGGATTTGTAAACGTGTATAAATACCGAAGAGAGAAATCGTAGGTCAGTTATTGCAGTAATGCGAATACAGCAGTGTTAAGAAGATTATGCAAGTCGAATTAAATAAGTCGTTAGCACGTGTGAGATAAACCTACAGTGAATAATCGCGTACGTGTAAACAATTGTGTGAAGCTATCCGCGGACCTTATCTTATCTTCTTGTAAGTGATATAAATTATAGTGTAAGTGTTTTTATTAAATATTAATAGATATAATTAGTTCCGTTAATTTAGAAGTGTACATATTTCTAGTATAAGTAAAACATCGTTTTAGACGTTTAAATAAATTAGTAGTTAATAATAAAATCGTTACAATATTACATCTTATTTACAATCGTCTGCTATTTTTACAAAAAAAATTGTCCCGGAAGGTATCACCATTTAATAACCATTGAAAAAGCAACTGAGCGGCATTTCTCGCACAGTGGGAGATCTCCTTTTCGGTTAATCTTTTTGATTTAACTGATTGAACACAGCTCAGCTAATAGTTCAGACTATAACCTTTACTAACTGAAAGTAACAAAAAAATAAATATTATGTCCGTGATACGTAATTTTGTCTAAAAGATTGCCCATCTCCCACTCTCCCCTACTATAAACGATGTTTTATTATAAAGTAATAACATTAGCCGACTAATAACATTATCCGTGATAACTAGCTATTTTAAAACATTATCGTAATAATTTGTACATAAGAACATTGAGCTTTGGCAAGCACATTTACAGTTTTTTAATACTTGATTTGCATTTTACTAAAAATCGATTACACAATTAATGAGTTTTGTAGTTAAACATAATTGAATAAAAAATATTGAACAAAGAATTATTCATTTTGATTTAGATTCAGAAACTTTGTTTAGAACTTGTTATTTATCTAATAATTATATAAAAACACATAACAGCAAACACAAAATGCAATATACATATAGTTAGAAATAGTTTATCCTATGTTTCAAGTTGTGTTATACAAAATTTCATTTGAAATATGTAGTAAACTTTATATTGTTTTATACTAAAATCTTCTTATACTATTTATTAGTTTATAAATATTAGCAACATTGCATTCCTCATTCAAAAAGCAGATTTTTTGTTATAATAAAACAAGCAACTATTGCAACTTTTATATTTTCAGCAACGCTGTTTTTATATTTTTATTTACGATTGTAAGCTTAACGACAATGGCGGTATTATCATAAAACTCAAAAATTTATAAGGAAATTTGTGTTTCAAGAAGAATAAAAGACTTTTGTGGCTTCTTATAAGTTATCGTAATCTTATAAAATAATAATCCGTTTATTCGGTACTTAAACTAAACTACTATTTAAGTTTTGTAGAGTTAATTCAAGATCGCTATATTGCGATTAATTTTTTAAATAAGAAGTATTTTAATTAATCTTTTTTTTTTGCTTTAACGTTATTACCCGGTTGCATAAAACATTGTTAACTTTGACGGTGTAGTTAACTATGTGATCTTGTCGTTAAATGTCGTCATTGGTCGTCCACTAGAAAATCAATTGTTTTACTGACGACGTTGTCAAATCATATTTTAAATATTTGACGTCGTCAGTTATCGACGGCGTCAGCTAACAACATAGGTAACTTTGTTTTATAGAAACCGGAATACTTAGAATTACGGTATCAACAAACGTTATTAAGTTTAATGTTTGAAAGACACTTTACACGATGCAATAACGTACTATACACAGGGACGGATTTAGCATTAGGCAAAGTAGGCACGTGCCTAGGGCGGCATCAGAAAGAGGGGCGGCATCATTTAAGTTCAAAGAAATTGGCAGAACTGAATAAAATTATAAAATTGAAAATTGTATAAGAATTTAATAAACCAAGTAACATCTGGTCGAACCTAAAACTCCTAATTTATGACTTTATGAGCTTCTAGACCTGCTTTGAGAAAGTTATCATTATTTTTTTATTGTCAACCCATTTCTTTGTCGGTTCATGCAGACATTGTAATGTAGAGTAGTTTTGACAATAATATTTGGGAATCCCAACGTCTGGGTGCCGCAAAGACGAACGCAATAAAATAATAAACTCTGCAGATTTTTCTTTGAATTTTCATTCTTTACTTGGAAACCAAAGACCAAGCATCTCGAGTGAGTGAACTGTGTGTTGTGTGTTGACAATAAGTATATACAGATTTTATAGTGTTTTGTTTTGTGTTGTGCACATCTATTGTTCATTAAAGGTAAGTTCAGGTTAATTTTTTTTTATTTGTGATGCGTTAAAATCCAAATACTTACTTCACAAAATTTACGTTTACAAAAAAAATTTTTTTAATTTTTTATTTAAAAAAAAACGTCAAAGGAATAACATTTTTTGTTTAATCTAAACTATTCATAACAGGACAGAATGTTCTAAAATTGGAAAAAAAAGTTTACAGAATTTTTTGTTATTTTTTTCTTACAAAAAAAATGGCAAAAAATACATATTTTAACATTTTTGAGTAAAATAAAACAAATCTTTTTTGTATTTTTTATTTTTAGAACACTATTAATATTATCTTTTAATTATAGATTTCTCGTCTTTAAATAAAACAGATGTTTTTATTGCTTTAATATTTTGTTGTAAAGTTATAAATCAAAAAAATTGTTTTTGTAAACTTAATCCGAGAAGATACTGTATATATGTATATATCGATGCTATAGTTATATACTAACATACTGTAGTTCTATACTATGTAAACATATTCTCTCGCATATCGTAGTTAATGATAAAATATTTCTGATAGTTTTCCGTGTACTTTGTTTTTCTTATAACCGTTGTAAAACTTAAAAAATTATTCTAAAACTACGTTTTTGCAAGCTTTTAATGATGCATGCTGATTTTTTTTATTAAAATAATAAACTTTGTGTCTCTTGTTGTAATAGAGGCCCAGAAGTGCTAAGTTTTGTACTGAAAATGTCTACAAAAAGAAAGAAGCCTAGTGGATCGGAATTTCGAAAATCTGCTAAATTAATAAAAGAAAAAAAAGAACTTAGCATAAGTACGACACGAAAACTGGATTCGTTTTTCCTCTTAAATGAGCATAAGACAGCACATGGATCTGAAACTTCAACAACTGATTCTCCTGCTTCCCCGGTTGACTCTTCCCAGTCTCTAAAAGTTGCTCCTGTTGAAATAACCCAAGATGTTAATACTCCAAATTATGAGTGCAGAAATGAACTAGCCTCAAGTGGCGTTTTCACTACGGACCCCGCGGATTGGGATATAAACAACCAAACCATTGATTTTGTAGCAATGAATGGTTTTTCACAAAATTCAGATGGAGACTTCGGCTAGTAAACGAACTTTTGACGAAGTGACTAGATATTTAAATAAATCTCTGTTCTTTCGAAGTATGCTGAATGGAGAGAAAATGCCCCGCAGCTGGCTTGTTTATTCGCCGAAAACTGGGAGAGTATTTTGTGGTCCATGTCTTCTGTTCAACAATACGTCGTCACAATTTGGAACTAAAGAAGGTTTCAACGATTGGAAAAATGTATCGGCGCGAACAATAGCTCACGAAAATTCCAATAGTCACAAGTCTGTTGTTTTACAGTTAAAAACAAGAGGCAGAATTTGTGATCGAGTAGACCAAAAATTGGTAGAACAGCTGCAACAAGAGATAGGCTATTGGAAAAATGTTTTGCTACGAATTGTTGCTGTAGTGAAATCGTTAGCCTCACGTGGTCTAGCGTTTCGGGGACGCGATAAAGATTTTGGTTCGCCACATAATGGCAATTATTTAATGTGCCTTGAGCTCATTGCCGAATTCGATCCATTTTTAGCCTCACATATATCAAAATATGGCAATAAAGGTTCGGGTTCAGGCGGAGTTAGTTATCTGTCTTCCACAATCTGCAACGAAGTCATAACAATAATGGCCACAAAAGTCACCCAAGACATAATGGCTCGGTTACGTTCGGCGAAATATTTTTCAATAATAGCAGATTCTACTCCCGACATTTCGCATGTCGATCAATTAACGTTAGTTGTTCGATATGTAGAAGATAATTCACCTGTGGAACGATTTGTGCAATTTATTCCAAACACAGGACACACAGGAGACGATATGTTTAAAGCCATAGAGACTACGCTCAAAAGTCACAACATTGACATTTTAAATTGCAGAGGTCAATCTTACGACAATGCTTCAAATATGTCTGGCTGCTACAAAGGCTTGCAAGCTAGAATAAAAGAAGTTTCGCCTCGTTCGGAATTTATCCCGTGTTCTGCTCATTCTCTAAATTTAGTTGGAGAATATGCAGGAGAGAGTTGCACAGAAGCAGGCTGGTTTTTGAATTGCTGCAGGAACTGTACAATTTTTTCCGCTTCTCCTAAAGATGGAAATTGCTGCAGGACGAAATTGAACTTACGCGAGCTTTAAAAAACCAATCAGGTGGTTCAAGTACTCTGAAGAGTCTATCGCAAACTCGATGGTCAAGACGTGCTGACGCTTGCCATAGTTTAACTCAGTCCTGGCATGAAATTTTTTCTGTATTAAGTTCTATTGAAAATAATGAAGCGGAAAAATCTAAGACAAAGTGCGAAGCCAAAGGTATTAGATTAAAATTGGAACGGCTTGAAACTGCATTTTTGTCAAAATTTTGGAGCTTTGCTAGTCATCGTTTAAATGCTACTAACGTTAAATTGCAGGCAGTAGAAATTGATATGATGACAGTGGTTAGTTTATACGACTCTCTTATAACTCTTTTCAAAACAACGCGTGATAATTTTGATTATTTTGAAACTGAAGCCAAAGAAATGTCAAAAATTAAAGACTACGAAAAAGATACAAAAAACCGAAAACGAAAGCTTCTATCGGATGAATCGAGATCGGAAGAAGCTGAAATAGATGGACGCACCAACTTAAGAATTAATACATTTTTGGTGACAATTGATAATTTGGTCATTCAGTTACAGAAGCGACGAGATGTGTATTGTCACTTTTATGAAAAATTTTCTTTTTTAACAAATACAAATAGTTCCAGCAGCTTCAGTGACATAAAAAAAGCGTCGAGAAATTAATAGCTTCGTACCCCGAAGATATTGAAGCAGATTTAATTGAAGAATTTATTCATTTTCGAGAGCATGTCAAGATAAATGACCAAAAAGATTTTACAACGCCCTTGAAGTTGTTGAAGTGGATTCGACAGGAAGACCTGCAGAGTGTTTATCCCAATATGGATATTGCTCTTCGGATCTGTTTATGCACCCCAGCAACAAACTGTTCTGGAGAACGGACCTTTTCATGCTTGCGAAGAGTTGAAAATTTTTATCGTTCTAAAATGACGCAAGAAAAACTAAACAATTTGGCTGTTTTAAACATTGAATCAGATCTAACAAATTCACTGTCTTTTGAAGATGTCATAAATGAGTTCGCCAACCAAAAAGCCAGAAGGGTTCCTCTGTAATTTTGTTGCTATTAATATTTTCTTTGTTTTTGTGGATTACGTTTATTTTTTTTTTTTTAATTTTATTAAATATTTTGGAAAATCGTATTTTTTTTAACTAATAATAATTGGTAATAGACATATGTATTAAGAAATTTCTAGGGCGACAAATTTAACAGTGCCTAGGGCGGCACAATAGTCAAGTCCGTCCCTGACTATACAATACAAGAAAAGTTGCACGTGCAATAAAATATTTCATATTGTTTTACACAAAGTTAAAAAAAAGCGCAAGATGTTATTAGGAAATGTTATTACTACAAAAAAAATAATTGATTTTTTTACTGATAGTTACGAAAACAAAACGGTTTTATTAAGTTGGCAATACTAAATATTACCAGAATATTACTAAAATTTTTAATGTGAGTTATCTAACTGTAATTAAATTAAGAATTGACAGTAAGATTGTAATATACCAGTAATCATAAAAAACTACTTAGCATAAGAAGCACCGGTTATCACAAAAATTAGTAGTTCTGAAGATGTAACCTCAATCAAATATAGTACATTGGCTACAGAAATTCAATCTCGCACAATAAAAGTTAATGATGCGTGTGACTATACATTGAGACATTCTTTTTACAAAAAAAACAGATCAATTTAAATAACATATTTTTTAAGTTTTTGTGTTTAAGAATAATATTAGTTATTGTTTAATAATAATTATGCCAATTACCTATTACCAATAATTCAATAAAAAGTAAACATCGCTGATGTAAAGTTTCTAACAAGCACTGTCTTTTAGATTGATGAAACGATTACATAATAAAACTTAAAGTAATTAGCTCAAAACGGGTCGACAATGAATTTAAGCAAACAAGTTACGTTATAGAAGATTAACACCGTTTCCAATGCTTAATTGCATTAAAACCTCATTTACGTAACGCGAAGAATAACTGAGCAAATCTGATAATAAGAAACATTGTTGCATATAATGGAAAAAGTAACAATAAAGTTTGCTCATTAAATAATAAATAGATTTAATCAACAAATATATAATAAAATATTTTGCCATAGAACTTTGCACATTGTAAAGGAAAATTCTTCATACTGGAAAATTGAAACTCTATTTGAAAAACTTGCTTCTAGAATGTCTAAAGATACATAAATTAAGATCTTATGCAACACGGTTGAATACAAAGCGGATGTAATGAAAATATGCGCACTTCTCACTTTGCATAGAAACTATGTATATGGATTTTGCGACAACACACGCTAACAACTTGTAGAATTAGGTTTTGTGTTTGCGTGTTATGTCGTTAACGGTATATTTCCTCAGGAGTGTCTGTAAGAAGATTGCTTTTGTATTTGAAACTTAAAGAACCCATTAGAAATTAATTCTATCAAAAATTTGTCTAAGTTGTTACCAGAGATTCTTAACAGATTAAATTTAATAATGTATGTAGTAACGTGAATATTGAGTTTAATTAGCAAATTATTGATGTGAGCCTGTGTATACTTGTTGCGTTTACATAAATTTGTATTTCAATTAATTTTGAGCACTAATATTACTTGGTTTTGTAAATTATTTTGTTAGGTTTATTGGGTCGTTGAATAAATTTGCGTATCAAGATTAGTTTACTAAAAAAAATTAATTTTAAATGCTTCATTTAAATTATTTCTTTTTAACTGTTAAAATTTTGCATTTCTAAAGAAAAACAAAATTCAATTTTCAAAAATAATACCTACAATTACAAATACATAAGATACAACAATAAGTATGAAGAGCAACCAATAAAATTGAAATTTATGTAGTTTTCTTTGGCCAACATGATTATGACGTTTTCTTTAAGTCTTGGTGCCCTTATTGTGCGTTGTTTTTTAATATTGTGGTCATTGATTGTTCTACTCTCATTCTTCTTCCGATATCTTCCGTTTTTATTTTGGTTTTTCCTGTTTCTTTTAGACATTTTTTCATACAGTCGAGTTCTACCGTTCGTATTTGGTCTCTGATATACTTTGCTTCTTATATTTTTGAGAATACTGAGAAAAATTTGTGATGTTTTCTAATTCTAATTTCGTTCGATAATACTGTGAATCTGTGACAATTTCGCCCATTGCACGTTATTATAGTATTTTTTATCGTCGTCTATATGTAGATTCTTTGTTTCTCTTCGATTGCACATAGTACATTTAGTTTTTTGTAAATTTGTTGTCAAAACCTGCTTTAAAGCATGTACTTCATGTCATCTTGAACTAAGACCATATGTTAATGTTTAAAAAATTGCTTGCCAGAATGCAATTTGGTAAATAGTTTGCGTACTGACTTTCTCAAATCAGGCTAAACGTGTACTGGTATCCGTCTCACTGCCAAAACGCGTCGAGAACAAAAACCAGAGGTCAATTTCGTGCGTGTCTCAACTTGTACACCACTTCGTTATTCGCAATTTCGCTTTTGTAGTTGTACCAGTACACACCTATTTTTATTCGGGTGCGTGCATGAAAGGTAAAGTAAAAATATGTGCTAGTGCCATTGAAGACATTAAGTTGAATTCAATGATCTGCAAAACATCATAAATGGTAGCAATGATCATAGCAATGTTTTTACAAAAGAAATATATGATCAAATACTTACAAAAGTAAAGAGAGCAACCGCTTGTAAAAATAACGGTGACATAATTTCTTTAAAACAAAGGCGACGGTTAAAAAAGTAGGATATTTTAAAAATTGGTGTAACTGAAAAGTTTATAGTGAGGAAGACAGGAGAGACTGCTGAGTTGCGATATTTCTGCACAATTGACGTATTATTTGACGTATTATTTGACATCATTTTTGTCGCAGTTTTTTCAGCGAAAATAAAATCTAATTCTGTTATTTATACCAATTATAGATTCTGAACTTAAGAGAAAACATTGTAACATATCGCGGTAAATAATTGAGGTTTATTTATTACTTTGTAAACAGTGTCAATTAAAAAAAAGTGTAACGAGAAGGTTTGACGGTTAAACCAATTCTAACAAATGAAATAAATTTGCACTGTCAAGTAAATTTAATTAACGTGCAGAGGGAACCAGACCAAGATTTTTATTTCATCCTCAATTATCAAGATCATTTAACAAAATTCACTGTGCTACGAGTTTTCAAAACACAGACAGTTCAAGAAGTTGCCTGTCATTCAATAGATATCTTTTGTTTGTTCTGCGCACTTATGATTTTACAAAGCGACAATGGCAAAGAATTTAAAAATCGCATAATAAAAAATCTTGCTAAACTGTAACCCGATTTAAAACTGGTTTATGGAAACCTGCCATTTGCAAAGACAAGGATCCGTAGAATGATTGAACCAAGATGTAAGAGATATGCTAATTACGTGGTTGACTGACGAAAAAACAACTAAATGGTATAAAAGTCTGCGATTTATAGAAAGCAACTAAAATCATTCTTTGCACACAAGAATAAGTAAAAGTCCTTATGAATTATAAGCGACATTCGACTCAGACCGCGTAGTAGTTAAACACCCAGACTTAGGCTTGGTCCTAGTCTCTTCTTGAGAGCCAAAACAAGAAGTAAAACTTGGCCTTTGCCGTCTTGTCGTTCGTGAACCCAAACAAACTGACGTTTCGCAAGACATCTTTAGAGTGGTAAATGTCACTGAAAGAAAAAGTGTAAGTGACGATATTTATATCAAAGCTTCTACAGCGAGGAGGTGTTTTTACAAACTAGATCTTTAGATCGTTTCCGCCAAAAGAAAGAAAAGCTACTTACAAAGCTAGCATTTCTAAAACGTTGCCGAGACCACAACGTATTGCCATCGTGTATGAGAATTAAACATCATTTTCTAAATGCTCATACTGAGCGAATTTATCGCAAAGCTGGCTTCAAACTGTTACGTTCGGAAATTCACAATAAATGCAAAATACTCGATTCTGTCAGCAAACAGTTATACAAGCTACATTTAACTTTGTCTAACAAATAAGAACACTCGATATGGGTAAAAATAGATGCTATCACTACGATACAAGCAAACAAGATTTACGAACAATCAAAAAGAAGCAAACAAAGAAATTCGAGCGATTACATCTTTCACAGTCTAAGAATACGTTAGACGACCATAAAATAATTGTCAACCTAACAGACACGGTATTGGATGCACAGACCACAAACTTATTAAAGAAGGGTTTTAACTACGCCGTTACGCCTAAGACAACTTGGATAGAAGATATAGTATGTAGAGTAGAAACTGCAATACGCAATCTGCCTAAGAAGATCGCTGAAACTATTCGACAAGATGTTTGCAACATTGTAAGAAAAGCAAAACCGCCACTCTCTAATATTAACAGACATAAGAGAGAATCAGCTAAGCGGATACGTAAGAATAAGGACATTTTAATTTGAGAACAGATAAAGGAAACGCTACAGTCCTTATGAACATACAAGATTACAACGACAAAATGACCAACTTACTCTTGAAAGATTGCCACATACGTCTACAAAGAAACCCTTTAAACTCCTTATGCACTAAGGTAAATTCTGCCATCAAAAGATTCACTACTACAGATATTAACAAGAAACAAACTTTGATTGTCAAAAATCCAGCTATGCAACGAATCTACGATCTTCTCAAGATACACAAAGAAGGAGTCCCCCTTCGACCGATTGTGAGCACTATCAATTCACCAACCCAATCGTTAGCACGTTATCTAGCTGCAAAACTCTTGCCGTTGACTGGAAATACAGAAACTCACATTAAATATTCTACAGACTTTGCAGGAAAAATTAAAAACTTGCGTATAACAAAAGAAGATATCTTAGTCAGTTTTGACGTGGTATCTCTTTTTACTAAAGTCCCGGTCGACGAAGAGTTGTATTTGCTCAAAGAGAGAATTACTAAAGAAAAAGTTTTGCTCATCAAACTCTGCCTTAAAAACACTTATTTCAGTTATAACGAGAACTTGTTTAAACAATTAGAAGTAGCGGCCATGGGTTAACCGCTCTCTCCAGTTATAGCGAATATTTACATGGAATATTTTGAAACTGAAATTATGAATAATGTTCAGTTAAAACCAAAAACTTGATTCAGATATGTTGATGATACGTTTGCTGTATGGCCTCATGGCAAAAATAAACTAAATCAGTTTTTTAAACATCTAAAATTGGTACATAATAGCATTCAATTTACTATGGAGTTAGAACATAACAGCAGTACAACCTTTCTTGATGTACTAGTGATAAGAAAAAATAACGGAAAAGTGGAGCATTAGATTTATAGAAAGAATACGCTTACTAATAGATACCTAAACGCCAAATCTCACCACTATCCAGTACAGAAGAATACTGTTTTGCATACTTTAGCTAAAAGAGCTATACGTGTGTCAGATAATGAAAACCTACAAAAGGAAAAGGAAACACTGTTGGAGTCCCTACAACAAAATGGATACGGGTTAAAAAAGATTCAAAACGCATGATCATCTCCTACTAGCGCCGCTTATTTACCATACTGGATGGGTTCGACAGACAAAATAAGCAGGGTGCTAAAGAAACATAACATCAAAACTGTTTTTACGACTAAGGATACGCTAAACACTTGGTTTACATCTTTTAAAGACGAACAAGGGACTCTGGAACATGCCGGAGTTTTCCTGTGGATCAAGTTATATAAGACAGACAGGACGCTCTATTAAAGTTAGAGTAAAAGAACATATGGCTAGAACTCCTTTCTACTTTCCCAGACTAATACGCAAAGCTGTGGAAATAGAAAAACCTCCATGTAGTATGAACCAAAAAGACAGTTTAAGACTCAGCAAATCTTGGCTACCAATATCATATCCTCTAAGACAAAGATCAACTTTCTTGGAAAGAACACAAACACGTACTCTGAGTAATAACAAAATCAGTCAAGCGGTAACGGAAAGATAAGGTCCGTCAATTACAAATTGCTTTCTTCAGTGGCATTTACCACTCTGAAGATGCAAGCTGCAATGCCTTGCAAAACGTCAGTTTGTTTGGGTTCACAAACGACAATACGGCAAAGGCCAAGTTCTACTTCTTGTTTTGGGTTGCAAGGAGAGACTAGGACCAAGCTTAAGTATGGGTGTTTAACTACGACGCAGTCTAAGCCGAAAGTCGCTTATAATCATCAACGTAACAACCGCGAAAGCTTAAAATTTTATTATCCTTATGAAACTATGTTTCGTATGCCCTAAAAAATCGGTGTCAAAGGTTTTTTACTTTCTCATAAACTCATCCTGTCAATCATTAAAGCAGTAAAAGAGAAGAGTTGTTTGATCAAAAGAATTCACACAAACGTGAAGATGAACATTTGCGTTTAGCGGAGGACGATTGTTTGACAAACAGAAAGAATACCGAAAATGAAAATTTTAAAAATGCGTGTATGCGAAAAAGAAACTTCAAACACATAAATATTTAGTTTGTTATTTTAGCTACTTACCTATTCGCGTTATTTGAGAAAAACAAAAAAAAGAAATAAAGTGGGTAAGCAAAGCATTACATGTAACCGAATTAAAACATATGCAATGTACGAGAGGTAGTTGCTCTGCAAAACGCATCATGCAAAATTTTTAAAACCAGCTTAGTTCTTTCGCATATACTAAACAGCTGGTGGATTGTCAAAGTGGTATTCATAACAAAGCCATAGAGATTTACGTACGTCCATGCAAAATCTTACAGACCAGTCAACATTGCATCTTTCATGTTAAAGCTACTTGAAAAACTATTTGACCGGAAAATCTTAAATCTTGCGAGCTAGCAAATCACCAAGTAGTAAGCAGATGCGAAAACAAAACCCAATGCCATGACATTGCATTGGGTGTTTTTCTAGATATTGAAGGACCATTTGACAATACTATCTTCACCTCAATTTCAAGGGCAATGGAGAAAAAAAGCATCACACTTTAAATGTAAAACTGGGTCAACTCAATGCTCAGGAATTAGCCAGTAACACCTACTTTGTACCGTAGCATTGTAGGAGACTGGCGGGTGTCAACAAGCCGGGGTGTTGTCACCTCTACTATGGTGCTTCTTTATGGAAGACCTGCTACAAAAACTAGAACACAGAGGTGTATTCGCTTTAGGATACGCCCACGATCTTACCATTATCACAAACGGGAAGTTTGGGGCAACTGTATCGAACATAATGCAGAGTGCACTAAACATCGTCAAAAAATGGTGCAAAAAAGACAAACTATCAGTGAACCCAACTAAGATGGCAATCGTTTTCTTTACCAAACGACAGAAAACGGATGACATAAAACTATCTACAATGTACACTTCATACTTGTATGAAGATAAAAAAACCAACCTAAAATACAACTTTCAAGCTAGGTAAAGTACAGTATGACTATTGATAACAGAAGCGATGAAAATAACGACCACAGCATCCATAGAAGCACTAATTCCACTTTTACCATTACACTTCGTTGCAATGATAGAACCAGATTAATGAACACACGTCAATTACCAAGAAAAACAAACCGGGCATATACAACGTGCTGCGTGAAAAACCAATCCTAACTATGCGATCCCATTTCACAAAAAATTATCACATCTTAAAAAACTTTAAAGTGATAATACGTCACGAGACCAGTAAAAAAACATTTAGCCGGGCGCGGTTAAAGGACTTATCTGGTACACAGATGGAGCCAAAAATTGCAACGGTACCAGTGCAAGAATATATGGAAGCAGACATCATGAGAAGCAATTTACTGACTTTGAGTAAATATGCGTCCGCTTTTCAAACTAAAGTTGCTGCTATTGACTGGTGTATCAGAAACATTATCGACTCGGAACCATACGCTAATAGTCCGATCTCGATCATGTCTGACAGTTAAGCTGATTATGGTATGCGTAAACAGTTCGAAAATGTTGGCAACAGCTCATCAGGATACCAAGAAACCAAAGTGTTAACGGAAACCTAATAGCGGATGCACTAGCTAAAGAGGGCACAACAGAAAAATATATCGGGCCTGAATCAGTTTTCGGAATCGCCTGCGAGTCCGAAAAAAAAAAATAATTCGCAGAAAACTAGCAGCGGAGCATAAGAAACTATGGAAAAACACTTCACGGATGAGGCACACAAAACTTTTTTTTATAAAGTGTAATAAAAAATTATTACACTGATTGAATGGAAATAAATACAACAGTGTAATAAAAAATACAGTGACGGAATAAAGAACGTATAATAAAAAGTAAAAATACATTTAATTTGAAGCAAAATAATTTGACCACGGCAAGCAATCGTAAGCACAGACCTCTGGGTGATGGGTTTGAATGGAAATAACTACAAAGATGTGAACTCCGTTAAATTTATTAATTATAACTTAATATACTATTTACATTAAAGAACAATATTTGAATTAAACATATTAGAAATAAAACAGGATTTAAAATAAAATATTAGGACGCCAATCACCTTTTCAATTGGTGATGAATAAAAAGCGTAAAATCTTACATATAATTATTAATTATTGATATTACATGCAAATGTCGGTGAACGTTTGATTTGTTATGAGTGAAAAGTTTTAATAACACAATTTAATTATTTGAAGATAAAATGCAGTATCTTAATTTTAGTTGACTCACCATGTTCAATATAACGTTATCGGATATCTTCTATTTTTAGCACATACTTTGTTGTTGTGATAAAATTCTTCTAAAGGAATGTAGATTTCAAAACACACCAGCAAGCATGAAATATCCATGTATAATAAACTTCATTAACGAAAAATCCAGTAATTAAACGACAAAACCAAAAAGAAAGGATCCAGAATAAAAATCCAATAAACGAAAAGATCCAATAAAAAGAAAGATCCAAATAAAAATAAAAGACCCTAAATATAAATAATTAGAATGGTTTTTTGAATGACATCATGTACTCACGCTACATTGAAATGCAACGGTCTTCAAAATAAATTCCTTTGTCTTAACTATTGCGCAATATTGCGAAGTCACTAAAAATGTTGAATTCAATAGAAAAATTATATCAGAATAAAGGTAAACTCACCAATAATTAGATGGAATGAATAAAAATTAAATTGCATGGGTTTTTACGCCATAATCAAGAAAATTTGACTTCCCCGCATCACTACGACACGCACGCCAAGCGTGGCCCCAGCGAAAGTACAAGTTTTCAGTTACACTCAAGTCGGTTAAAACAACGCGACGTTGCCAAACTGAATAAATTTACGTGCAATATTAGTTGCAGAAAATAAATGAATGTAAAGTTGAATTTTAATGTAATGAATTCAAACGGGACGTTACAAAAGCCGCAATCAAACACTCAAAATGTACTATCAAACATAAGTGGACAAATGTTAAGAAAACTAAGAAGACACCGCAGCATCAGCTGTGTAAATGCGAAGCGTACCAAACGCAACGCACAAGGGTTCTCGACAAACAAAAACTAACCAATGATGAGTCGAAAAAAGCCCTTTGGAATAAACTTCTAGACTTTCGTAACACGAGTTTCTTATTTAATTACGTATGTGTTTTTTTTCTAGGTCAGTTCTTGACAGATGGCTTCTTTAATAAGTGTTTTCATTAAAATTTTGCTTTTTGTTTGCGTTGTAGTGTCTTATTTTTTCACAGTTTAGCTTTAGAGAAAGGCTTTAGTTGTTTTAGTGCTATCAATGTCTGTAAAAGTTGTTTCGCTGATGTTACACTTTGTTACTTGTACTGGCATTGCATGGAATAGAGTCATTATTCATATTTTTGGGTCTGTCTGTTAGAGACCTTAAACAATTTCTTCGTCAAAAATATTTCTATTAAAAAGCAAAATGTCTGTTGACACAAAACTATTTGTTAAGCTTTTCGACATGAATGCTGGTCCGTAAAATTTACAATTTCTATACTGTAAATATATGTAAATATAAAATCAACACATGTAAAAATACATATATTTTTGTTCATTTAACCGGTTTTCGATGCAAACCCGGCAGTACCTGCTGGAACACCAGTTACATATGTTCTGTAACTTTAATTCTTAAGAACACTACGTAAAATGAAACAGAACTTTCGATGGCACAAATAATACAGTAAATCGTAACAAACACACCTCGCTCAACCAACGTTACCTGTCCAATTTCTTTGAGATATATGTTTTTCCAAAGTTTCTTTTTGTTAGACGTATAGACTACTTAGTTCTTTAGTTATTGGTAATCAGGTGTTTGTAAATACAGTATTATAAATAATTTTGATTGTCACAGATTTGTGTACTATTTCTTCTCTAAAGTAGTCTATTATACACCTTCTAGCGATACGCTAAATCCAAGGATACAATGTGGAAAAACTTTTTTTGAAGACCTTCTAGAGTATCTGCGTCAAAACTGTTTATGATCTTGTCAATTTCTTTTAGAGAAAATGTTTGAAAGCTAATTTTTCGTTTCCTGGGAACTGCTTGCGGTTACATATTTGCATTTGTGGTCTTTGCATCTCGTGCAGCTTTGAAGAATATATCCGGGAATGAGCCAATTCTCCTATTATATTTGTTTAAATAAAAGCCTTACACTATCTTGGCGGTTGTATTCCATATTGTTTTGATACAAGATTCTTCATATTTACTCATATTTTATATCACACGACCATAGAATTCTAATGTTAGTGATTTAGTTTCGTAGTGGTGTTTTGTGTATTTTTACGTTAACTGTTTTTCGTTGATTATTAACTTTTGTATTAATGACGTTGTTTGCGGACCATTCTACTTTGTTTTTGTTTTCTTTGGCTTGAAGAAGTGGACACAACAGTTCCACGAAACGTCGCCCTAAGAAAACATATAAAGTAGTTTTCATAGCTTCTCCTACAGAATAAAGGGTTTACCGATCTTATTACAAGCAAGCATTAAGAGGTCTAAAACGTTTTTTTTTTAATTCTTCATCTTCTTCTTCATTATGTGCCCGCATATTAAAAAAATTATCTTATAAAATACATGCCATAATGGCACTACACAAAAATTCTTTAAAACCATTTGCGTTGTTGGCAAAATTTTGCAAATTGATTCCAGACCTTTTTTCTGTAGAGTTGTTTTTTTGGAATTTAATTTTGAATATATTTATTAATTGAAGCGTCGGGAACGTTGCCAGCGCGCGACATTTTTGCATACGTTTATTTATTTTTTCAAATAAATTTAAATATTGATGGTTGCCAAGACCAAACAATAAGAGCAACGGCAAGAAAAGTACCTACCTTTCTTTCAGGTTATAAATTTTATTCTAATTTGTAGTTTGTGCATGTGCCCCGTTCTTAATACATATATGATTAGTGTACAATATATGGTTATTTATCGTATAAAATACATAATTTATAAAACACTTAAGCAAGTAAATAACGACAAGTATAAACTTGAATTTTTAAAGTTTTTTAATTATTAAAACAAATTATATTTTTTGTTGTTATTAATTTAATAGTGATTATTTTATAATGTAAACAAACTAGAAAATGTTTAAAAATATACACAAAATCTTACCTTATAAATAATTAAAAAGAATCTTTAACATAAAGCTGCGTGCAAACTTTATTATTCTGCAGAGTAAGAGGATTAGTTTCAGCATTTAATAAATAAGTTATTTCGTATAATATAAGAGAAAAATAATTCTAAGAACCGTCCACAAGACGCGTGTATAATTAGATCGTATACAAAAAATACGTCGTTTTTTATTTTGGCAACTAAAAATAAATTAGAAAAATTTCTATTTGAAGTAGTTGAGATTAATAACATATATAAATGCGGATTAATATAAACTTTTTTAAATTAAAAGAATATTTGTACTCTTATCAATAATTTAACTTTAATAATTTTTCAGAACAGCTGCGCAAACATTAAACACTCGTTTCTTCTTCAAAGTTTTACAATATTACTTTTTTTCAGATTAATAAAAAATTGAGATGTAATTTAAAAAAAAATTTAGACAATTTCAAACGAAATGTATAAACAAATAAAAAATGTTGCTTAAACTTTTTATAGACCTTTTTGACATATTTTTGAATAAAATTAGTAAACATTTTACAATGACATAACCAATAAATTAAAAAGACTAAACATCCATTTGTTAGATATTTACACTAACATGCAGTATAACTTTGCAAATAAAATAGTAAGTCACAACCGACAATGTCCCTTTTTAGATCCTTCGCTACTTGTAACAGACATCGCAATCCTTGATAAAGTAAACGAGCAAGTCGGGTCACAGTCCAGCACACTGCTAATCAATATTTTATACAAACAAACAGACAAACTTTATAATTTACTTTTTAGAATTTTTAACGCATTAGTAAAATCAAACGAAATTTAAAAGTTAGTTATTTGATAACAGTAATCGTATCAAATATACTACATTAATTGTTGAGAACGGATAAAGTAATCAAATCCTGGCAATTATCAACCTTTAGTACGATACGCCGCCGATTAAAATTTATTTTTATTTTCACTAACAGGACTATTTAGAATTTGATACAAAAAAAATTTAATATATCAGCAACGTATTATTATAAAAATACATTGATTTACATTTTTATTCAAAACTATTGAAGTAACAAAACCATTTTTTCCATTTGCGGTTATCCACAGATTTTACTCAGATAACAATTTACTTAAAAAAGGTCATTTACATTACAATTTATTGAAAAGACTGTAAAAACAATAATTTTGTATTCAAAATTTTATTAAAACTACTTGCAATTAGATTTTGCTAAAATTGTTCAAAAATAAATATTTTTACTAATAAATTCAAAATTTAAACTAAAAAAAAGATTACTGTTACAAATATATCTGTATTTGCTATTAATTTTTATTATTTTTGACAAAATACGTATACATTCAGTCATGAGTTTTTAATGACAAAAAGTTATTTTACTGTACAGAATATATTTCATTTTTAATATAATCTCTTAACTCGACACACTTCACCTAGCGATTTTCCAGTTTTTTCGAACGGTTTAAAAAGTTTTTTTTAAAAAGATTTAAAATATGCATTTGACTCAAATACCACTTTTTCAGTTGTGTGAAATATTTTTTCACCAAACAATTTTTTTTAAATTTAGAAACAAGAAAATTTCACTGAGAGCCATTTCTGGCGAATATGGCAGATGAGGCAACAATTACTCGTAACGAAATTGTACTAATCTTATTACAGCAACAACAAAGGTATAAGAAGACGCACGCAAAATTACGATAGAACAAGTCTTTTCTTTAACAAATGAGGTCGTTTTTTCCTAAATGTGGCATCACCTATCAGCAAACAGAATAATATTAGTCAATTATCGTTTTTTCTTTTTGTAAATAATTTTTAAAGAATAGTTTTACTTTTGAAATTTTAAAAAACTGTAATGGTATAAAACTGCATGATTATATTTATGATATTTTATACATTTTTTGCAGTAATATTTAGTCATAAAAGTTAAATTTGCTTAGTAAGCATGCAGAGTAAAATCAATACGTTTGTTTACTATTACCATCTTTGACTACGCGTCATGTAATTATGTAAAAAGAAAATTATGAATATTTATTACAATTGCATCATGAATAACTTTTGATTATAGTATCAAAATGTGATTTAACATTTTAAGTATCATAAATTAAAATGATCAAAAAACGTCTAAATCAAAAATAATATTGGTAAAGTAGTTCATTACTCAAAGTTTCGTAAAGTCTTCTCCACAATTTTATGTGTTTTTTAATATTTTATTTTAACAAATTAATTAAACATAAAACTTTCACCATAAAACATATTAAAATATTTTTAGGGTAAATGGTGTATTATTTATTTAAATAAATAATACACCATTTACCCTAAAAATATTTTAATAATTAAACATGTTCGTTAATAAGAATTAGCATCATCAGTATAACTAAAAACTAAAATTAAAAGATTGGAATATAAATAAAGGATACTCACTAAATAAAATTGTTAACAAATTATAAATTAATATGTAAATTAAACGTGTTTGACAATTTTATGCAGTCTACTATATTTTAAAAAAAATATTTTAAATAAAGAAAATAGAAAAATAAAAAATATCAAAAGAATAAAAAGAATAAAACTATAATTTTGAACTTATGAGAAGAATTGAGGATTTCAATTTAACATTTCATTTAGACAATTTATAGAAATATCGTTAGAAATTCTATTAATTTCAAGAGTCTAATGAGTTAAAAAGAGATTCTTTATTACAACATGTAAAATTTTGATATTCAAATCTGAAGAAAATGAATGTCCTGAACATAAAATATGGTTGGCAAAAGCAGAGTTAGTGTTATAAATATTTGTATTTAAATATCTATTTATTAAATATAAATGTTTATTTAGTCTAGTATTGAATTTTCTACCTGTTTGACCAATATATGAAGATTTGCAAACATTTTGTTATAAAATAGCCAAGAAGCAGCGGCAATTGAAAAAGTCATTGAGACACTCTCAGACACTATAGCAAGCAAAGTTTACAAGGTTCCACTGGCTACTCTAAATGGCGACATTTAAAAGTATGCAATCAATCTGGAGTCAACCATTTTACCTATTGTGTGAAACTTGATGTAAATAAAATTTTAATCCAACATGAGGAGCCATGTCTGGTAAAACATATTACAACTATTGCTAACATGCAGTACGGTTTAACCAAAAAAAAAAGTTTGCAGTGGCAAATAAGATAAAGCGTCCGTCAAAATAGGATAAAAACAATATTACAGAAGAGGAGTGAGTAAGGCTGTTTATGCAGAGACATTCCAAATCATTAGGTATTAAAAAACCTGAAATGACTAGCTTGTGCAGGTGTAACAAACATAATGTTGACTGCTTTAACAAACATAAGATTGACTGCTTGATAACATAGAAAACGTCCATGGGCTGTTTGGCCTGATTACTCCTGATTGGATTGTGTTACATGCATAAATTTAAAAATGCACTACTCTGTATATTATTTGAATTAAAGTTACTTTTCCATTTCTCGACGCATTTATCAATTATCAAGCATCGTTGGTCTCTTCCGGCCGAGTAAACGAAGAGTTGTCATTTTTACTTTCACGTCGTTCGCTACATAACCATATGTCTGCGTGAATTAAAAATAATTTCTTAAAACATCCACGGATTGTGACACGATGTATAATAACAAGATCTATAATTAATTAATTTATTTAATGCAGGGTATGTATCTTCTATTCTTTTTTTTTGGATTAAAGATAATTTCCATGTCGTTTCCTCAACGCCATGTGCTACTTCCCAAATCTGGGTTTCCTTGTCTGTACAAGTTTAACATTTACGATGGAAAAGTTCTAAAAAAAGCGTTGAACCTACGAATTCTGCGATACAAGGGCAGATACAATTGATATTTCTATTCGGAGGCAATTTACATTTAACTAATACCAGCTTGGACGACAGTACATATGTAAGAGCATACGATACGTTTCGGTTCTCTTACCTTTTATGAATGTTACTTTTTACCTGTTGTAGAGTTTGTGAGTCACCAGGTAGACACGATTATTTTCATGTAGTTTGATTACAAGAAGCTAGTAGGAAAACGTTTTCTGAAGGTACACCTGAATCTTGGTAACTCAATTTTTGATTTTAACTATTCGCTGTCGCTACTCGTGACTCATATTTACTAATCGTGTCGAAAGGTTTAAAACGTTTTGTTTCTTATTACTATTGGTCAATTAGTTTAAGTTAAATTGCTATCGCATGATGATTACGTCAGCTATTAATTATTATTGTTAATGTATCTTACTTACAAAGATTTTTGTATGTCTTGGCTGTTATAATTATGATTTAAGTGTATTGTGTGTTGCTGATACTTCCGGTGTTTTAGTACCTACGTATACTTGTACTCAAACTAAATTTACTTACTGTGATGCTATCAAATTATTTCTAATTATTGATTCAAATTTTAACCTAAGTTATCCTTCTAAAGTAATTCAAGAACAATTAAAGTTAACAATTTGGTTTCCTTCTTGAATTCCTCCAGCTTTACGAACCTTTTATTTTATCCAAGCTTCGGGCATCCTGTGCTGATCTAGCAGGATTTATATCTGCGAAAAGAGATCTGGCGCCTATTAAAATTAACTTATCACTGGAACCTCCCCTCTCTCCGATAGATATTCTTTCAATCCTACAGCGACTTGGCCGTAGAGGGTTCGTAAATTACTAGAAGCTTGTAACAAATGGAAGTGTGATTTTTTGGTCAACGATAAAACGTATTTGTCAGCAGCAGCAGACAAATATGGTTGCAAAATAAAAATTATAATGTATACATTCCCACCCCATACGTCACGCAAGCTTCAAACTCTCGACTTGACAGTATTTGGGCCGCTCAAAACTTTTTACAACCAATTTGTTGATGCGCACTGTACCCAAACTCACAAACTCGGATTCTATCAACACAGACGCTGTTTTTACGTCAGACATATTAAATTAGAATTTTAGTAAACCAAAATCTACACATGAGAACGAGAACATGCGTACCCTTCCTCATACTCTAAATACAATCGACACTAAGCTTTGTATCACACCAAAAGTAAAATAAAAAACAGAAAAAGATATCTGAAAGTTTACTTTTGATGATTATGATATAGCGGTAACAATGTTAAAGTTGGTTGATCAATTACATATTAGAGCAGTCTCCACAAAGAAGTGGGTCTACAAAATATTTTGTGACTCAAATTTACTCTAAAATCTAAAATTTACCTGAATTTCAAATAAAATTTTACAAACGTATCACTAAAAGCAATAAGTTTATACTAAACTCTGACGAAATATTTGATGCCAGCAAAAAAGACATTGTGATAAAGCTACCTAAATCTGTCGTTTTTTGTGGATCAGAACGTGTCAAAAGTCAGTTGTGATTTTAAATTGATTTCGGAAATTACAATGTTAATTAACTTCTTTTCTTTGATGTTTCTAATAAAAACGTTTATCACTTTCATTATTGTTGTTTTACTTGACTAATTATTTTTTATTAATGAATAATACTGTACCACAGAAAATTCATGTTCAAGGTACAAAATGCATGGTACTCGACAGTCTTGTACCGGGATACGTTTTTCCACAAAATAAATAACTCTTGTTTTTTGTTGAAATTGCTACTTTAAAATAATTTTTTTGTTTTCTCCCATAGAAATTTTAGGTTGTTGTTTAGTCGCAAACGTCACGCGTCTAATAAAGTAATTACTGTGATTTTAGCAAAACATTTGTCAAAAAGTGCTCGAACGTACTACAGTTTCCCCTAATAATAAATTATTTTAATAAATAAAGTTTTTTTAATTTTATATAATATATATAAATAAAATTATGAAAAAAATAATTATTTAAAAAACATCAAAATTACAAAAGTAATGATAATTTTCTTTCAAAAACAATACATAAAATCTAACAATTTCACTTAAGTAGTTATTTTTATTCAGTCGTAGTAAAAGATGCCATTTTTAATACTAATTGTTCCGTTTTGTACATATTTGTAGTTATAGTTACCTACGCCTATGCGCGTTATTTACATTTTTGTATAATTGTTTAAGTACACAGTTGTACCCAGAATTCTGGGGGAGAGATTTAGTTCTTGCGTATTATATATTTGATATATAGAGAGAAAAAAGATGTTATGTTCTGTTCGGTAGGCCTGAGACAATATAACTGGCCTTGCCATTAACATGCAATGGAACTTAGGTAATTCGATGTATTTCATCAAGGTACGCCATTGCGTACGATTTTTCGTTTATTAAAGTTCGTTTACAACTAGTTTTGTTTGCCTTGTGTACTAACTGTTTTTTACCATGAACATCTTTACCCGGGCGGCGGAAATTGGATCGCGCCATCTTATTGTTCGACAGTATCTTTATACTGTGATAATGTCTGCACAATTATGTCCACAATCCACTCAATAACGAAGCATTTTGGTCTAACTGACGAAACATCGAGTTCTTGTGCATTAGAAAAATCATCAGGAATGACCCCTTGGGTCTCTGTAACACTAATTTTTAAAGATAAAATAAACGTTTCTGTGACTGAGAAAAGAAAGGTTGCTTTACAATTAATATTCTACAATAATTCTATTAAATCAAACGTTACACAATTATACTTATACTTATACTAATGAGATTTACAAAAAACAAATATTTGCATTCCTACCGATCAACGTCGTTTTAAGATTAAAAAAAAACTGGTGTGGTTGCCACACGACTTTCCCATAAGGAATGATGAAAGAATGTCTACATATTTTTACTATCCTATAAAGAAAATATAGCGATCGCAATTTTTTTTCAAAAAAAAATTTTGCAGAATTTTACGTTTCAAGGTCTCCTGAATCAGAAAAATTTATTTTTGACAAAAAATTTTAGGTGTCTGTGTTTGTGTGTCTGTGTGTAACGATATACCCACAATAACTCTCGAACCACAATTCCTTGACTTGAAATTTGGTATGTAGCTGGCTTTTCATATTATACAGAGATTGCTCACGTGACCTATGACGCCTACATTAACATTGTTTCAGGTTGGCAATGATACCTATTAGTAACATTTACAAAAATTGTTCTGATGTTTTGTTTACGCCGAATGTCAAATTACATATTTTGTTGTATTCCTTACTTTATATTTTCATAATATAAATCTGTGAGTAATTACTGAATAACAACTAGTTTTTATGGTTATCTAATTTTTGTAATGCTATATTAATATCAATTTACAATGTTTATTCCTGAACAAAACATCGTTATTGTAATGACGCATTTTTGAAATTACTCCAACGAAACTTGGTCGTATTCTCTAGTTGCATCGATCAATTTATTTATCATTTTCTCGAAGTTAACTTTCCGACGACATAAACAAATTCTAATTCTTTTTTTTTGTAAATAAGAATTGCATATGCAAGGCAAAATTTACAGATAAGTTAGCACTTACGACACCTGTAGCAAAATTATCGGCAGCAACAAGTATAAACTCTTTCTAAGTTTAATTTTTAATTTATAGGTATTCAATTTTTAGGATTGTTAGTAACAACTCGCTACAAGTCATTAAAAAAACAAGCTTACGCTTTATTACAAACTTTGTGCTTTCAACTTTTTGCAGCGTATACAATTTTGTTAATAACTTAATGAACATTTAAATAACGATAACTTGTTGGATTTAACTTTTTTACGAATGCAGTATGATTTAATGTAAGTGGATATGGAAAACATAATTATCGTACTTGAGCAATCGAAAATCTACATACTTTTGATGAAAACTACGATTACAACCTTTAATCGGTTAAATATTTTCTTACAATACTGTAAACGCAGAATGGGGTCTTAATATTATAAACCAAGTAGCTAGATGACAACAAACAAACATCAATTTGGTTACTCTCAGCAAGACAATGCCAGCGTTTATACCACTTGAGTTACAATTGAATTTATTCACCTATTCTACAATGAAAGTGTAATAAATTAGGGGTTATACTCTTCACTATTTTTAGATTTTACCCCATTAGATTTTTACTTTTACCCAATCAGCAAAGAAACGTTTTCTTTTTCATGCTTTAAAAACGTTACGTTTTAAAATAGTTGAAATAATAAATACTTTTCAAGTATATTTTTGTTGCATTTTAAAAATATTTCATTTAAACATTGATATTGAAATACTTTAAAAATGTTTTCTCTATTTCGACATAAGAATTAGCGATTCTTACACTAAAATCCGTGTAAGAATAAGCAAATTCTTACACGAATTTTAGTAATGTTAGTTTTTCAAAGTTGGTATCTCTGCATCGTAAGTTGACGTTACATGAAAAAGAAATCAAAATTATTGGAACTTAACAATTGAAATTCAAATTTTGATGCCAAGATCAAATAAAAACGTCCTATTAATACAAAGTTATTTACTTATAAAGGTATAAAGAGATACATTTTGTATGAGATTTTAGGTTAACACATAAATTTCAATATGTCAAAGTGTAAGTGTTGCCAATTCAATAAAATATAAGTTTACCAATGTTGTTATAAAATTAAAATTATACGAAAAATTTTAAATATTGTATCGAAATAGAGAAAATAGTATAAAGCACACGTCATAGAATACGTTTCAATCACTCGACCGCTTCATAAACTCGCCGCTGCGCGGCTCGTGTATGAAACCCGGTCTCGTGCTTGAAGCGTGTTCATTCTGTAACTTGTGTTTTAATATACTATTCTCTATTTCAGCATAAGAATTAGCGATTCTTACACTAAAATATGTGTAAGAATTGGCAAATTTATACACGAATTTTAATAATGTTAGTTTTTTCAAAATTAGTATCTTTGCATTGTAAGTTGACGTTACACAAAAAAGAAATCAAAATCATTGTTACCTAACAATTGAAATTTTGATGTTGATGCCAAGATAAAATAAGACAACTATTCAAAGTTGTTTGCTTATAAAGGTATAAAAAGATCATTTCATATAAGATTTTAGGTTAACACACATAAGTTTGTTGTTTAGTAATTAAAATTATAAGGAAAACATTAAAATCGAAATAGAAAAAATTAGTATAAAAACACGTGTTAGAATACGTTCCAATTATTCTACCGTTTCATAAACTTGCCGCTGCGCGGCTTGTGTATGACACCCGGTTTCGTAATTGAATCGCGTTCATTCTGTAACTTGTTTTTAAGGTACTATTCTAAAACATTTTTTAGTCACATAAAAAACGTTTTTACTTTAATAGAAATTACGGTAAGTTTGTCATTGCAAGAAAGTTTTGGTGAAAATATTATTTGTTACAGTAGTAAACTCTCAAGCATTCATTTGATGTACTTCATGATTTCCATTGTTTGTGATGTTTTACGACTATCAAATTGATGCAGTTAACCAAATAGCACATTTGAAGGTGCACAATAAACAATTAATATAATGTAATTTTTTCTGATATGAATAAAATAATTTTTTTGTGTGCACCAAATTTAAAATTGTTAGTTATTCTGGTTTTCGTTTCTACACAAAGAAGTACATGCATAATGTTTGTTTTGCTTATATTATTGTGTTACTTTTTGTTATAGAGCACTAAATGCGTTTGCAGCTACATTAAATTGAAGTATTTTGAGTACACAAAGATTGTATTGTCTATCTTTTGTAAACATTACAGCTGGTTCTATAATCATTGATTAACATAAATAAAACTAATAACTAAATTTGTCAGTATTTTAAAATTAAAGGTATAACTCAACTTACGTTTATACCATAAT
Source organism: Aquatica leii (assembly GCA_035610365.1). Classification (NCBI taxonomy): domain Eukaryota; kingdom Metazoa; phylum Arthropoda; class Insecta; order Coleoptera; family Lampyridae; genus Aquatica; species Aquatica leii. The sequence goes on from CM069436.1 coordinate 69,659,883, forward strand.
TGTAAAACCGGTCTTTAATCATATTGCAATGTTTAAAAAAACGTTGATTATACATTTTTTATACATTATATATAACATTTATAAAATATTATTCAAACATTTTTTAAAGGTTTTTCTAATATTTATTATTGCAACGTAATTCTGGTCATTAAGACGTTTTTACAATGTTTTTAAACATGTAACTATATCTTTTGTAAAACGTTGAAAAAAACTGACGGTTTAAAAATGTAATCTATAAGAATCGGCTATGTATAATTGAAGACTCAGAACGTGCTGTCGTTTAAATTGATACATTTGAAGATGGAAAATGCACTCGTTTAGTTGTTTGCCGCAAATTTTTGGAAGTCTGCAAAAAATTAAAATTTTTTGTCGCAATTCATAATTTTAGGGTTTTCAAAAATGTGTCAGTTGTGATCTTAAGTAAACCCTGCGGTGCGCATGTGCTATAGCAAAATTTTAAATAAACATATCTCCAAAAGTGAAAATGCCGGTTTTTCACCGGATGTCGTCGACTCAATACACAGTGACCAACGAACCCGATAGATGGCGTCAAGAAATATAAAAGTGATATACAGGGTAATGCATTATTTAAATTTATGTACGTAACACACAATAGCAAAAATCTAAATACAAATTAAAATTAAACATAAAAAAAGTTCATACAGGTTGTTTAATTTTGTTTATTTCAAAAGTTTGTTTTCAATGGTAATTTAAAGGTTTAAGTTCAAATAGCTTTTTAATCATCTATGTTTACAAAAAAATCTAAAAACACCGTATTTCACATTATAAACAAGAAAATACAAAAATAATATCATGAAAATCAAATATCCAAGAAGAGTTTATTACTGCCATTAAATCAAGCACTGCTAAATAAAATAGTCTTAATAAAGTTTAATAGAAATATTAATCCTACGTAAATTCTCAAGACATAATAAATTAATACAATCTGGTTTATTAAAAATATTGATATGATGTAATCGTAATGTTAGTATAAACAGTAATTTTTGATTTGGCCTAATAATTATTTTAACTAAATGAATTTCAATAACAAAAATTTATTCTCCTTAGTAAATACTTTCAAAAATTAATATACTGAAAGCTTTTAATTTAAACATCATTAGTTTCATTGTAATGAAATATTGTACTGATTTGTAATCTAATGCTCGTTCTATTTCCTTTTGACAAAATTCGATAAGCGTAGCTTTAATATACAAAAGATATAACTTTAACAAATTCGAAATAATTTATGTAACTACATTAACAATAAGATACTAATGAAATATGAAATAAAAGATAATTTGTGAGTATTTTTAGACTTGGTGATTTTTGTTCAATTTTATTACAAATTAAAATAGCAGACTACAAGCTATTAGCAAAAAGCAAACAAATTGTTAATAAAAGTATACATTTATTGAAATATGTAATTAAAATAACACATTTTAAAACAGTAATATGAAAGCTAGGTATGGTACTCATAAACTGAAATATGCATGTACTTCAATTGTTCTTTTTAGGTTTACGAACTTTACTATAAAAAACACAACATAGTGCCAGAACTTGTATGTGGTTTATTATTTATTAGAAACGCAAGAACGCACGTAAACAAATAAATAAACAAATTAGCATTAAACACAACCAAGATTCAACGTAGACTGTTTGCAATCACCGTCTTCCAATATTTACGTTTGCAATATATGAAAAGTCAATATGTACTCTCTTCTAAATACCTAGTAGTTTATCATAAAACAAAACCAATAAATTGTTATATATATACATACATATTTTACCGCAAATAAAATTTAAAACACATAAAAGCATTTGCTTTAAATTACACCATCAACTATACGTGTTAAAGTTTTCATTTATGCAAAACAAAACAAAACAGGCGAGTACTTTTTGCAATGCATTACGATTTTAAAACAACACGTAAAAACAAACTTTTTAGTTTTCTCAAATAACGTATACGTGCTTCAACTTTTACGTCCATTTCTCTTTTATTAACTTTAAACCATTACCTTTATAGCAACTTTAAGTTTCGCTCCAAAAAAAAGAAAAACGCTTTCTTTAAAGATCTTAAGTCGGGCGATTACCCAAATAATGTTTCACGCGGGAGCTTTTACTTGAAGTCTCGGTTGATACTAAAAAACATGAAAGTAATCCGCCTGAAACTTTAAACAGTGTGTAGATGTCACCATTATTTTAGTTTACAATTGAACAGCGGAACAAAAAAGTTTCTCAAGTAATATTTGAAATGAAAATGAATTAAATCGTAAATTAAAACTACAGATAATGTTTTTTTTTGTTTTAAGAATAAGAAGAGACTAAAAAACATGTGCATCCCACATGCAAGTTTTGTATTCTGCTAACTTAAAACAACGTTAGTAAATTCTATTGTTTTTGTTATACGCTCTAAGTTATACCAAAATTTTGTCTAAAGTAGTAAAGGTTAAAATCTAATATTGTTTGATTGTTATTAGATACTAAGCTTGATTAATTTTACAGCAAATTATTGAAGTTCATGTTTCCACAAGTTATACTTTTATTGCAATTTTCTCTTCTAAACAGTCACTTCTACTCGGTTTGAGTAAAAATTAGGAAATAGGGCTGATTGTAGTTTTTCGTATATTGATTTTTGAATTATGCCACAGTGGTTCCTGTAGCGTTATTCAAATTTTATAATAATAAATATAAAAAGTATCAGCCAAAATTTCAGTAGTATTAAAAAACTTTATTTAAGGATTTGTTTCTGGAATGTGTTCTGAGACTGTTGAGTATTATACAGAAGTACGCCGCGTTAGGACTTGAAGTTTTTGATAACAATAACCAAATAATAACAAAATCTAATATTAAACAAAACATTTTTATTGGTTAGAAAGAAGTAAATACAAACATACGGCGTGTACCTAATTAAGTTAGAAGGTGAAATTATAGCATCAATGCAAGCAAAAAATTTTAAAGCAAATGTTCTAATAAAACATTTCAAACATTAAATTTTTGAGCCAAATAAACTGAGAATTACGGACGTGTTGCATTAAATAGTCTCCTAATTTGTTGACACCTTGAATAAAAAAAAAGAAAAACGATGTATTGCTTTTGTGTACCTCTTTGTTTAGGAGGGGCATAAAGACTACTCAGTTTTTTATTATGGTGTCAACATTATGGTGTTGTACACTTTGTATACGAAACGTCACCATAATAAAAGTTTGAGTAGTTTTTATGCCTCTCTTGAACGAAGAAATATACAAAATTAATAAGTAAACCAAAAAAAAGGATAAAGAGACAACTACACGTTTATTTTCAGTAATTTGGTGACCCCAAAACTGAGTACAGAATAGTATTAGCACATAAGACATAGTTAAATTTGTTATTCTAAAAACTGTACATTCTTTTCAAGTACAGTAAAAATTCAAATAATATATAATCAAATAATAATACCACAATAATTTTTAGAGTTGATCGTCAGAAGATTTAGAAGACGAGTCTGATTGCTCGGATTCCACAACATCATCCCGCTCACTTCTGAATTAGTCTTATGATCACTTTAAATATATTGTACTATTGTACCACTTTCTAATTCACCCAATACGTTTTCAACCACTCTTAAAACGGGAGTCATCTATCTTAATTTTACAAACAGAAGACGTGGAAGCCATAGCACAAATGTAAAAACGTAACTGGTATGGTAGGGTTACGCAAACTCAAATTCGTACAAAAATCGTACTGACGGACAACTGACCAAAAACTACACAAATTTCGGATTAGAATGAGTGGTGTTTGGGAAACTCCACCTCACCAGTCACCAGTTAGTTAATAATAAACCAAATTTTAGAAATAGAGAAAGTAGGTTATGTTTGCGTGTTATATTTACAATTAAACATGGGATAGATGTTTTAGACATCTTTATTTAGAAATGTATATGTTACGGTTTAAAAATAAATTAAATTAACTAATTTGCAATATTGTTATTCTTTTAAGTCATCTTTACATGATTTATAATTATTTGTCAAAATTATTTTGTTACTAATCATACTCATATTGGAAATTTAAATAATTTCTTGCAATTAGTTGGAGATTAAAAATGAATGAGTAAATGACAATGATCAGATAAAAAATAAATTTAAAAAAAAATTAGTTCCCTTAAAAATAACTTTACAAAACAATTGTGCATTCTTCAATAAGCGCAGAATAGTGACTATTATTCACGTGGATAAAATTTCTACCACGAGCAAGTAGAAGACAATAGTTTCTTTACGACTATGCGACTTATGCAAAAATTGTATACCTAAATCGTACAAATCTTTCATTAACACTTAAAATAATAAACTAAACTAAATATAACATTTATTATTATTGAGTTGTCTTCATATCATAAATGTTTGATAAATTTGAGTATACTTCTTTTTTGATTTTTTGACAGTATCTACATTGATTGTAGATGCTCCAAATTTCGAGAGGTGTATATGTTAAACGATTATCACTATCACTACTAACATCTATTGTAAATATTATATTAATAAATATTATGCGCAACTACAGCAAAAACTAATTGATGTATTTGATGAGTAACACTACGCAACAATAAATTTGTTACTGGATGAAATTAGCGTGAGCTGTATGTAATAGGGTGCGCTGATTCTAATTTTGCAATTAGAAATTTCGTAGCACGTCTAGATTTACAGTTATAGCTAAAAATCATATAATATTAAAAAGCTTATTTGTGTTTTTATTGCAATCGCAATTTTTTTTGAATTTTTATTGCGTAATTTTAAATTTCAAGGTCTCTTAAATCAGAAAAAAATATTTTTGATAGTCTGTGTGTGTGTGTGTAGGTGTCTGTGTGTAACGATATACCCACGATAACTTTCGAACTAAAAGTTCTAGTAACTTGAAATTTGGTATGGAGCTAGCTTTTTATTATTCTCTCATTTTTTTTAAAAATGGGTCTAATAAAGAAACCGAAAGTAGGTGTATCCGCTATTGTTAATAGTTTTTCTTATATAATTTTGTACGTATGTAAATTATTTGAATTATTTTTACCGTTTCTTATAGATTTAATTCATCCTAGCAATTTATTTGAATAAAATTTTTTTCTAACATTAACAGTTTATTAGATATTTTCTTTATAATTTAAAGTTAATTTCATATATAATCCTAGGTTCGAATCCTGCCTGCCATGATTTTTTTTTTAGAAAAAATTCAAGTCTTAAAGAGAAAGAAAAATACGTTAAAAAATAACAAGTTTTTTTTATATTCTTTTGACTTGTTTATATAAGGAGTGCTGTATCTTATTTAAATTATCTTTAGATGTACCCACGATAACTCTCGAACCAAAAGTCCTAGTAATTTAAAATTTGGTATGGAGCTGGTTTTTTTATGTTTTCTCTGCTTGGTCAAAAAATGGGTTTAATAAAAAAACCGTAAATAGGTGTATACGCCATGTTTAACAGTTTTTCTTATATAATTTTTTTTGTAGGTATGTAAATTATTTGAATTATTTTTACAGTTTTTTATAGACAACTCTTCCTAACAATTTATTCAAATTAAAAAGTTTATCAGATCTCTAATTGGTAATTTAAAATGAATTCACAAATATAATATAGTTTTGAATCCCACTTGCGACGATTTTTTTAAGATTATTTTCTATTATTTGTACCTTCGGCCACTCGCTACATAAAATTCTAAGTTCTTTATTTATGTTGCACTGGCTGTTACATCGGCATAACCTAGTGGTTACACGATAAGCAAAATTGAATGCCATATGCTGTTTCCATCATTTGGCGAGAGCAGAAAGATCACCACTCGGATTACTACTACTGCATAATAATTTATTTAAAGAGTTCCTGTGTAAATTGTACGATTTTTTTTCCCAAGAGGGCATTTTTAAACCCGAGTGAAAAGAGAGTTTAAAAAGTGTTCAAGGGAAAAAACCGTTCAAGTTAGACAGGAACGAGTTGAACGCAATATTTTATTGCTCGAACAGAGACTAGGAGACTCCCAAATTCTCAAAACCTCTCAAAAATAATTTGACGTTTATGTTGACAAGTGCGCAAAAACTGTCAAAGACGGTTTACAATAGCCAAAAATTAAATTTTTTTGACGGTTAAGAACAATAAACGAATTTTCAATCTAGTAGCAAAAAAAACATTTTATTTTGTTACGTGTAATTTGTGTATTTGACGTTCTAAATAGCGACTTATTAAGATACGTTCAATTAGTTATTTTCAAACCAATGTGATTCTTTCATATGCAGCGTGAATTTTTAAAAATCCAAAGATGTGATTGGGTAATCTGTAGCGATTTTTTAAAGAAATCACGATGTAAAGAATTTATGCCATTATTTAATTCAATATGCAACATTAATAAGCGTATTATTTAATAGTCGTAGAGAAAAAAATTATTATGCAATTATTGTCTTGAGATCTAAATTTCAATACGTAAATGAGTTAATCAATAACCAGAAAGTGAATACAATAAATTGAATGATTATGAACGTAATAAATTGTACTTGCGGATTATTTAATTACTTAGCAGCTACTGTCATTGGCGTTCTAAGTTGCCAAAAAAGAAAAAACATATCTATAAAATTAAATTAGTTTTCTAAAGACTACAATAATTTAACAAATGGAAGCAAATTTTGTGAAATGTTTGTGAATGCAACCAAAAAGTTGCAAGTGGAACGCAAGAATAATCAAAATTGAAAAAGTCAGAGTAAAACATAAGAACACACAACATAGTTGTAAACCAGTCTACAACGTTCACAATTTACTAAAGAATTGTGTACATAATTTATTAGTGCCGACATACCGTTCAAAAAATTTAAAATGAGGTATTTTGTAAGTTTTTGGAAAAGTAAAGTAAACAGAATATTCTTGCCGAGTTTATAATACGGAAAAAATATGCTTCAGAATTGTTTATTAGTAGTTTAAAAAACCTGAGAATAAAACTATCGTTTTTAGAGTTTTAAAGGCCGATAAAGCAAAATAAAAATCGTACAAGTTTATTTTGGAAACATTAGATAAGGTAAACCATATATTACAACTGCTACCATTTGTGTATTTTGTGACCAAAATGTATTGTAACATTTTAAAACAATCTCAAAAATTTGATACACATTCTACAGTTAAAAAAAACGTCGGGATATTTTGGAAAACAATAACAAAACATATAAAAGATAAACACAAAAATCGACTACCTATTGTACTAAAAATAACGTGCAGTTGTTCACATAAATAAAAAGTGCGTATTCAGTGTTTATACGCGCATCCCGTAGAAACAAATAAACGTGAGCGCATTTATCGCAAACAGTAATTATATTAACATTTACAGTGTTGAAAAAAAAATATTTTTTTATTAATTAGTGATTTTCTTAATTTGTTGAGGTGTTTAAATTTTTGTGAAAACATTTATAATCCTGTAAATAATTCAAATAGTATGTGTAAAGCAATACAAGAATTAAAAATGTTTTTTTCCAAATAGGATACATATATATTATAAATATATGTTTCGTAAATGATTTACAGCAAATTGCAGAAACAATTCGGCGTACTTATACTAACACACAAATTTTGTGAATGTGACTTTAAGTTCGAAAAATGTGTACAACCTTTCGGTGAGATAACAAAAACGTATGCATGTAAGTAATAAGTAAAACCGCGCAAAAACGGCATTATTGTAATAGTAGTATGTAGTCTTTTATTTCTATACTACAATTAATATATCCTCAAGTGTTCACTTATTTACTGATCCACAATAACAGATTATGGGCCCAGTTATCGAAAATAAATAAGTGATTAAAGGTTAGTGTTTTACAAACACAAAAATAGTGAACCACGATGTCTGCCGGTTTTAACTGCAAACATAAGACTTGGTATTTTCGATTTAAAAGAAAGAAAAGTTATAGACGCAATTGAACGGGAACCACCTACAGAAGATGCAAAGCATAAGGAATATATGGAACAAGGCAAAAAAGCACAAACATTTATAATACAAGGAGTTACAGACAAACATTTAGACATAATTAAAGACTGTCAAAGTGCGAGAGAACAGCTGCAAGCGTTCAGAAATGTATTCCTTCAAAAAAATTCATTTAGTAAGTAGACGCTTTGGAGAAATGATAGTTTGGAAGATCACTTTCTTAATTTTGATATAATTATCAGAGACTTACAAGAATTAGGATCATCAATAGACGTGTGTCACTTGTTGATATCACTACCATCAGAATATGATGCAGTCATTACTGCCCCAGAAACAGTTCAAGATGTTATAATGGATTTCGTCAAGGCACGATTTTTAGATAAAAAATTGAAGTTTAAACCAAAAAGTGAAAATAATCGAGCAAGTAGTAGTGATTTCAGTTTGAAAGTATCTACAAGATGTAACATTTGTGGTGATAAAACTCACTTTAAAGCAATGTGCTCTAAACGCGTTAACTATAATGATCGTGGACATAATGGTAGACGTAGTGGTCGTTTTAATCGTGGCAGGCGTGGCAGTAGACAAAGATTTAATTCTCAGAGAACAAAACTGGCAAATTCTGCAAAAGATGTTGTCTTAATAGCTGCAAACTACTATAATCAGACTGAATTAAGTGATAATAACATTTTTATTTTAGACTCAGCTGCAAGCTATTATTTTTTAAAAGATGACATAGAACAATAGATGCATAATATAAGAGAAATGAATCATCCAGTTACTGTACATATAGCTAATGGGCAAATATTAAAGACAGTAAAAATACGAGAGTTGAAAGCAAAATTTGAAGGCAAACCTATAACAATTAAAGCTATTATAGTTCAGGAATAAAACAAAATATTCTCTCAGTAAGTAAACTTACTAACAGAGGTTACCATATAACTGTGGAAATAAAATAAAACAATAGTTCAAGGTACACTTTTACACTTTCATGTAACAGTATGAACGGGCTTTATATTTTGCAATTGGATAGTTTTACCGAGGAAAAGTGTAATGTAGTCAAAAGTAATGATCTATGGCATAGAAGGTTAGGACATGTTGGGAAAGATGCTTAAGAAATTGGGGCTTCCAGTTCTTATCGGTGTATGTAGTACATGCGTAGAAGCTAAAGCAATAAAATTATCTTTTTATAGAAATGAAACAAAGACCAGTTCTATTGGCGAATTAATAGATAGTGACATAAGTAGACCTATTGTGCCAGCAACTACGAGTGGAGAACGTTACTTTTAAGTTATTCTAGGTGCTTCTGCAATAATCAAATTTTCTACAAGTACTTTCGAAATGTTTTGTATTAATAATGGAATTAAGCTAGAATACACAATGAGCTATAGTCTACAAATGAATGGAAAAACTGAAAGGTTAAATGGAACTCTTTTAAATAAAATACGAGCAAAAATTATTGAGTCAAGAATACCAAAATTTTTATGGGGTGAAGCGTTAAAGACCTCAGTATACGAATTAAACAGAACATCAACATCAACGTTGAAAAGAGAACACCTGCAACAACTTGGCATGGTCGAAATGATATATCAAAATTGAGGATTTTTGGATGTCGAGTGTGGGTAGTTACATTGCCTAAGACCAATAAATTAGATCCGACGGCTAAAAGCGCTGTAATGATTGGATATTGTGGTGGTGGATACAGGCTGTGGATTCCAAGCGAAGAAAAAGTAATTAAGTCCAGAGATGTTGGGTTTGACGAAAATACAGTGGAATATAAGGCAACACAAAAAGCAGGTGAAGAAGAACACGGAGGAAACATAGTTCCTATGACGTTAAATCTAGAAGAAGAGGAATTTTCGTATGCTCCTGAATGCATGATGTCTACGATTAGAATATTAGTGTCGGTATCAGTACAACATGGATGGAGTGTTAAACATTATATTATTATATTGTAAGGATAAGATTTACTTTATACTTTTTGTAGATGATGCAATCATAACTGGGAAAATTGCACAAGTAGAAAAACTACTGGTGGATCTACAGAAAGAATTTAGCATTAAAATTTTTGGAGATGTGTCTTCATTTGTAGGAATGCAGATACAAAAGGATGAATTTGGTTTACACATCACACAACCAAATATAATTAATAGATTACTAAAGAAATACAATATGGAAAGTTTTAAATGAATGTCAACATTTATGGAGGTAAGGTTTACATTTGAAGAAGCTCCATTCGACTTAACAGTTCCTTATCGACGATTGATATGTAGTCTGATGTACATATCGGTTACTACACGTCCTGAGTTATCCTACTCGGTGTCATATTTAAGCAGATATTTAGACAAACCTACCGATCAATCTTAGAAAGCTGGAAAAAGAATACTGCAATATTTAAGTAATACTAAAAATATAGGGTTCGATTTTTCAAAAGAAAACACATCAATAGAAGGTTTTTGTGATGCAGATTGGGCAGGTGATACGAAGACGAGAAAAAGCGTGAGTGGTTTTATAGGTCTGCATGCAGGAAATGTAGTAGCATGACATTCGAAGAAGCAAAAAAGTGTTGCACTATCATCTATGGAAGCCAAATATATATCTGTTAGTGCTGCTGCTCAAGAACTCAAAAATTTAAAACGTGTAGTGTCAGAATTCAATGATAGTATTCAATGTGCAGTTCTAAAAATTGATGACCTCAGTGTAATTTCCATGATAACTACATTTGAAAACTTAAAGCGTGAAAAACATATTGATATTCGGTATAACTTTATTAAAGATTTGTGTGTAATAAAGGAAATTTATATTGAATATGTTAGTACAAATGAAAATGTTTCCGATTTGTTAACTAATACATTTTGTAAAGAAAATTTTGTTAAGTTCAGAGATGTTCTACTTCACAATCTGAACTAGATTTATGATTGTTCAATGTAATAATTATTTAGTTTTAGAAGATTCAAAATTATTTCATTGAGGCGGCGTGTCATAGATATTAATCACAAATTTCTGAATGTGGCAAAAAGTTTTTAAGTTCGAATAAAATGTGAACCAACCTTTTGGCGAGATAACAAAAACGTGTGCATGTAAGCAATAAGTAGAACCGCGCAAAAACGACATTATTGTAATAGCAGTGTGTAGTCTTTTAAATCTATATTACAATTAATATACCCAAAAGTCTTCTCTCACTATAATGTGTGCAAACCACAGATAAATGACTGCTGTCAAAGAATCAGTAAGACGACAAATAGACACCAGTTCCAAGTCGATATTTACTTATTTTATTGAGCAATTTAGGTGGCGATGTGACCCTCAGAAAAAACAAAATAAAAAACTAAAACTTCACAATTAAAAATTGTAGCACATACTGTACTTGTACAGCCAGTTCAGAAATGTGACACAAGATAGTATTCAGTAAATTCAAAAATAGCGCTGAAGATAATATTAAAACAAATTTCTTATATAAATTACTATAGCACCAAAGTAAATAACTGAGGTACTGAAAAACAAAAATCAGAAAGTTTTACCAAAAAAAAATAAAAACAAAATTTGCCAAGTTACACATTTTAATAATAACTATTAATAAAAGCATTATTTATGGTGCTTTCTATTAGATTTTATTAAAACGAAATATTTAATTTGGATATCCTACTGCAATTATACACGTCGTAGGTCAACATTTTGTCCAATTCGAAAGTAAAATTAACGTTGAACAAATAAGTAACAAAATCAACAAATTTTTACCGCACATTATACATGTTTGACAAACCCTCGCACTTATGTTAGTTTATTTAAATTTTTTTCAAATTTCTAATTTTCGATTGTATTTAAACATTGGTATTTTAATTCAAACAAATGTTTGTTGTGTGCTGTTTTATTTCTAAATACAACACAAATAGAGATTGCTCCAGTAAAAGAAGAGTTGTAATCTTTTTATTAAAGTAATCGTGTAACAAAGCTGAAAGGAGTTATCTTTATTAGAAAGCGAATTGAGCTTGGCAATGCAATTTCTTAAACTCAAACATTGAAGTGATTTAGGTTTTTACTTCCCGACATAGAATGTAACAAAACGTTGCAAACCATAATTCCATTAATCTGAAATTTGCGTACCATAATAAAGACATTAATTAATTAAAAGTAAAACCATAAAAATTAATAAACAATTTATTAAAATTAATGTTGTAACTAAAATAAGTATGCAATTTTTATTAACATTGTAAGTAACAGACGACTGATTATGTAAACAAATGTTATTGCTAGTATACTCTTTGCTAGTACGATTGTTTTATCTTTAGTCTACATTTTCCTTTATATGAATTATATTTGATTTAATGTGACTGTTTATTTAACTTTATGTAAAAGTTTAATCAAATGTATGCAGTAGTAGTGCATAGTAATATTATTTAAATTTCAAATTTCTTTAAAAACAAGGTAGAATTAAATTTATTCTCTATATACCTAAGACATTTTTTGAATTTTTTTAATGGATTTATAGAATGGAGTAGGTACCAGACGTGTTCTATTAACCTGGATAAGTGGCAACTCAAAAAACTAAAGCCTGAAAATTAAACCGGATGCTGGATTCCATCGCAAAATTTCATTATTGTCACTTTTATATTAGTCAAAATATGACGTGGCTCTTCCACATAGAAATTTTACAAAACGTTTTTTATTAGAGTATGACCGCAAATAATTAAGTAACGGTATGTATTGATTATTTCATTTAAATTCTTGAAATAATATCTTTTATATTCTACTAAATCTCACAACTATTGCACTTTAAGATCGATGTTCCATCGGGATCCGTTCGTGATTTTATGAGTGTTCGTTATAAAATATTCATTTCTTATTATCCCTAAGGATTTTTTTCAACACAAGTTTTCTACGTTGCTGATTGAGATAAATGCCAGTTGCTTTTGAACGGTTATATATCGTTTAACAAACTTTATGCAGAGACTGTTTCGTCACTTCTAAATTTAATTGTAAAGTTGTACGAAAAACCTTTTATTATCAATAGTAAATGTTAAACTTAAAATTAATTACTGTAAATAATTACCCAAATATACAAACATTTTAAAATTATTCAAAAACATAACTTTTGTATTTAATCTGAAGTAAATTTATATAAATCTTTAATTGTAAGCTAAATCACAACGAACGTTGAAATGTTATTTACAAAGTTTTCTCTTTGTATTTATTCTGCAGGAATAATTAAATTAATTATAAAGAAAATCCTTTTATTTTAAAATATCGGAAAATTTGTTTTTAGTCAACAACTTAGTTTTAATTGAATTTTTTTAACAAGATTATTGTTTTAGTAATTTGTATTGTTTTAATGTCGATCTAATTCTTTTTTAAATTTAATTTTATGACTATGCATGGTTAATTTTAATGATTTGGGAACAGTGGCCTAAACTCAAGCAACGACGAAGTAATTAATTTAAGTCACACTTTTATAAAAAATACAATTGATATAAAAACCAAATTTCTTGATAACATTTATCTAAAACAAACAGTATACAGTTATTGAGCAAAATATAAGAAAAAAATACTTTTGAGTACGTCAGATCCATACCAAAATCTAATAAAAATAAGTACATTCATAAAATGAATTTATAGTTTTAAAATTATTAATAATAATAATAGACGAATAACACACAGGAAAAATGCTTGCGAAACAGCGAATATAAACTGCACGGAAATGTTAATGAGGACTACAGAAATGCAAGCAAGATTAGAGCACATTTAAAAACTAAATATGATTAGATAAACAATTAATTAATATTAAAAACTATTATAAAAAATAAACCTTTTAAAACATACGGTGCAAGTGAAAGGTTGCATATGCAGTAATGATATTACAATGGTCACTCACTTACCTTAGACATCGATTTTATAATTTTTTGCCTTATATATTTAAAAATAAACTAAAAAAATACTTTTAATTTTCAAATAAAAATTATACGAGGTTTGGCAATTTATTTTCCGGATTGGTAGAATAAAAAGAAACACAATTGATATAATACAAAAGAATTATATTTATTCAAAGTAATCTCCATTTACATTAATACGCTTTAAAACCTTCTAAAAAAATTTTGCAACGAATCAGTAAAGACGTCCAAAAAAACTGTGTATTCAATTCGTCTTCTTCTTTTCGAAAGCCTAAAGGCTTGTTATACCGAGTATTGCTTCTCTTGGGAGGTTAAAAACCTCCTATTGTTTTGAAGGTCTTCCTGGTGGTCATTTGAATGCTGGTCTATAGTTTCTGACAATTTTTGCAAACCGGTTATTATCCATTCTGGATATGTGTTCGTTACAGAACCTTCTGCGAGCACGTGTCCATCTTACGACATCCTCCACGTTGCACTCTTCACGGATGTCCTCGCTTCTTCTTAGATCTCTAATCGTGTTTCTCAAGATCATGCAGAGTACCTTCATTTTAGAGGTGCGAGCCATTCTTTTAGTTTTAACAGTATCGAGTCTTGTTTCTGTTGCGTAAGTCATAACACATTTTTGTTAATCCTTACTTTGGCTTCTGTTGATATGTTTGTTTTTCCATATAGTTGTTCTTAAGGCTCCACCTATTCTCGCTGATTTGTTAATTTGGTGCCTCACACTAATCTTGAGGTCTCCGTAAGGTGCTATGGTGGATCCTAGATAGTTGAACTCAGAGGCTTGTTCAATTACTTTGCCATTCAGTTCCAGTTTACATCTGCGCGGATCTCTCGCAATCACCATGCATTTTGTTTTTGTAATAGAAATTTTCATGTTTAATTTTTCAGCTTTAATCTTGAACGCTTGTAATAACCACTGTAGTCCGTCTTCAGTGTCTGCGAATAGTGTCGCGTCGTCAGCATAGAATACGATCTTGATATGGTGTCTTCCCAACTTATAGCCGTGGTTTACGTTGCGAACTTGTTCAATAATTCTATCCATTATTAAGTTGAATGATAGAGGGCAGAGACTGTCTTGCCGAGCACCCATGTTTAGCTCAATTTTTTCAGTTGTCAGAGATTTTGTTTTAATTATAGTTATGTTATTCGTATTGAGCGTTATCATCTCGATAATGTTTGGGTGTATTCCTTTACTCTTTAATTCGTTCACAATATCCGTCAAGCGTACCCTATCGAAAGCTTTCATTAAATCTAAAAAGCACATGAATGCTGGCTTGGCGGATTCTATTGCTTTTTCTGTGACCTGCCAAACAATAAATATTGCGTCAACAGTCAAACGATTTTTCCGAAAACCTTGTTTCTCTTAATTTATTGAGATATGGTTGAGAAAGCGTTGTTCAATTAAATACACAAAATTCAATTTTTTTATCGCCATCTATGCAGTTATTCGATTATGTAGTAATTTTCTAAATCGTTACTTGACACTTTCGTATCTCAAACATGACTTGTGTTGCCACCTAGTTATTATTTTATAATTTTGACAAGTATTTAAAAAATTACCGTTTGCTACTTTAGCACCGCAGTGAAACAGCCGTTGTGTATTATTGTTTTTGTTGAAAGTGATATACATACTTTTACGCACTGTAGTTTTTGACATTAGACTCCGCTCATTTGAATGTTAATGGCGGTTTTCCAAGAAAACCAGAAGCAATAAGATACCAAGAAAAGTTTTTATTACTTGTAAATTTTGCTCAAAAAAGCAATGTATAGAATTAAATACATCGTGACTCTGGTCATCATGCTAAGTCCAACCTAACTTTTTTATTTTTTATCTTGATTTTTGTCTTTTATTGTCTTTGGCGGGCAAACATAACATGAAAAGGCCGTTAAGTGATGCTGTATTAGAAATTATTAAATCAGGTTTCTCAGAAATTAAATTTTTGAGTGATGATAAGAAGTGAAAGCAAGATAAATGGAACAGATAAACGAGAATGCCCTATAGAAAAACCAGAAGACAATATTCAAAGTATGGAAGTAGATGTTGCTGAAACACAGGCTGACCAAAGTAGCGATACTACAAAGGACGGTGTGAAAATTTGCAAAAAAACATTATTCGTCAAAAAAAAAACAGATATTGTCTTGATGAAAAATGTGACCTTTGTTACTTCTTATGTAATTTATAATGAGAAAAGGTATAACGGAAAATTGTCATTATCCTAAAACAAGATATTATTGACAACCAAATTTGAGCATCTTTACTGTATCAAATAATATGGCAGTAAATTTTAAATTACGAAAACATACTGATTTTGCTAATTCCGAAGAAAACCACGAAAACAATGATAGATTTTGAAAAATAAAAACTTTATATGATGCAAGAAATCAATACTTGTCTCTCAATTTAGAGACTAAGTTTTGCATTGATGAACAAATGAGAAAGTTGAATATCAACCAGTACATAAAAAATAAGCTTTCTAAATGGGGCATAAATTTTAGCATTATGTGGAATAAGTGGTATTTTGTACGATTATCATGTGAAGGTCTTTGGTCAAGGTGTTACAACTGTTACAACACTAGTGGAACAACACGTAACTGAACCAAATTTTTGCTTATTCTTAGACAACTATTTTAGTAACTATAAAACACTGCAGTATCTTCAAAATAAAAATCTTTTTTCATCTTTACTGCTTGGACAAACACATTTAGCAATCTTGCATTCTCATCTAATAAAAATATAAAACGGAAGGAGTGTGGTACTTTTGAAAAAGGCATTAGCAAGGATGGCATTGTAATGACAAAATGGTATAACAACAAAAACGTTGTAATAGCATCAAACTATAAGGCAGTTGGTGTTCCCGATACCTGCAGACATACCTTAGTGTTTCGAGGCCAGAAGTAATAAGATACTGTAATCATGGGTGGAGCGTAGTTACTCGATTTTTTTATTACTTTATATAGAACGTTTATAAGACCTCGAAAGTGAACTCTTCGAATGTTGACAGATGTTATTGACATAGCATGTGCAAACGCATGGCTAGATTGGAATGGCCCGTTAGAACTCGACGGTTAAACGCAGAGACTTTTAAACGCAAAGGCGTTTGAACGCAAAATGCATTTTTATTTTTCTAGAATATATTTTCTATATATAAGTAAAAAAAAAGGTATTCAGTTTGCAAGAAACAACAAAATGATTACATTAATAACGTTTTTTAAAATTGATATTTAAAAATATGAGCTTTTTAAGTTCAAAACAAGAACGTTTAGTTTCTCTGCCGCTATCGTTAAATTTTATTTTATAAACGAGTAAAAGATACTTTTAAGTTTTTACCGTTTTGTGTTTTTGTTTACTGTTATTATATTCTAAATAAACTAAATAATCATTCCGATTATAAGCGACTTTTGACTTAGACCGCGTCGTAATTGAACGCTCAGACTTTTTAGGTTGGTCCTAATCTTTCCTTAAGAGCCAAAACAAGAAGTTCGTGAACCTAAACAAACTGACGTTTCGCAAGACATTGCAGCTTACATCTTCGGAGTGGTAAATGTCACTTATACGATTTGATTTAGTTTTCTTTATAAGTTTATTTTGTGTATTTTTCATATTTTATAAAACATAATTTTTATTTTTTTATTTAAGAATATATAATTAAAATTTGTTAAAAGTTGTTACATGTTAATATTTTATGTTCATTGAAAATATTTATTCAAAATTCAAATTAACGGCTACACTGTTTAACAATGTAAGTAGTTTTGTTTCTTTTAACTTTTCCTCAGTAGTGATTTCCATTACGCTTTTAGCGGATGTGCTAGGGAAAACGTATTCCAGGTATTCGTCGAATTTGGCGTTTTTGTTTAATTACGCAACGTTCCCAGGTAGTAAAGCAATTCTGCAAAATGGCGTCGTCACGTTAGAAGATTACCCGGCTGTTTTCGGGATATGTATGTAATTTGTAGAGTCCACCTCGTTTAACGTAATCGGAAAAGACGAAAGAAGACTCACTTTATTAAATTACTTTATGCACATTATTTG
Organism: Aquatica leii; assembly: GCA_035610365.1. Taxonomy (NCBI): domain Eukaryota; kingdom Metazoa; phylum Arthropoda; class Insecta; order Coleoptera; family Lampyridae; genus Aquatica; species Aquatica leii. The sequence goes on from CM069436.1 coordinate 69,677,712, forward strand.
GTATAGCATATATCTTATTGCATTTATATTTATTATTTTACTCATGTCAGCCTTGTACGTACTATTTGTTAGTAACGTAGAATCGTGCGTTATGTAATTTAATTCAATTGTATTAATTAACCGTCAGTCTTCAGCATATTAATTTATTTTATGTAATAACGTCAGATAAAACTGACTTAAATTAATTTTTATTCGCAAACTACTGTATTGTCGTTGAGTACGTTAACGTGACGTCCGTCAAATTTTTTCGATTATTTAAACGCAGTCATAGCCAAAAGCAAAGTAACATTAACAATGGTACATAAACTTATGTACCACGCATAGCTTCCGTTTTAAATTAGATAAATAGAAGTAGTAGAAGTCACCACGATTGACGAAGAATTATTGGTTTGGTAAGTTTAGTACTCATATTTTACTTTTTTTTTGTTATTCATTTCTATCATTGTCGATTGTCGACTTATTTCGCAACTACATAGTAGACAATGTAATTTGATCGAGTAATATTTATGTTTAAATTAAAATCATTCACTTATAACATTTGTTAGCAATTGAATATAATTAGTTGTATGGTGGGTTGCCTGAACAAAAAAGGCTACATTGATATTATTGTTGTGATATTACTATATTAGTTGAAAAATCTTTAATTGTTATTGGTCTACTTCTCTTTGTGATTTTAACGACTATCCTCTCTTCTTGAAATAAATATATTATTGTTAGAAGTTGTATTTTGTCAATTTGTTCCTTTTAGTGATGGACAGATTTAAATAAGGTCTGTATTAAGTGAGGGTTAATTTAGTGTAGGATTAGCACACCGAGACTATTAATTGTAAACATGGTCAAAATTGAATGATTACTATTTAAAATACGTTTATTTAATAAATAAAAATCATCAAACATTCTTCAGCTTTTAGAAGACATTTTTAAATATTTTTTGCTGATTAGATATTTATTTACATACTAAAGTACAATTATTAAAATCAAAATTAACTTTACACAAAAACACTGAAAAATAAGTTATCTCAAAGCTAAACCTAATTGCGAAGAAATAAAAAAAAATTATCTTTAATAAACAGCTAAAAAAAAGCTAAAATTATTTTTTAATATGTTAAGCATCAAAGTTAAACGTATTTTTTTCTCTAATACAAGAAGCGACATTATTATCCTATGTTAAATTGATTTTCAAAAACGATTACTTTCACATTTAAAATTATGTAAATATATGTGTTGATAATTTTGAATCTACTACAATAACCAAAAAGAAGTAGAGATCTCAACAAAAGTGTTTTATGTAAAATATTGATTTGCATTTTATTGGTTTATTTTTAGCATATACGATTTTTGAGTTCTAAAAGATAGAAAACACAACAGCTTGAAAAGCATTTGACTTTAAAAAAACGTAATATTTGCTAGTGGAATATTAAACTGCGTGTTTAATAATATCCGTTAAGCAGAAGACAGCGTTTACAATATAAAAACGAATAAAAATTGAAATAGCTTAAATAAATTAGATTGATAAATAAAAATACTTTGAACTTGTTTTCTTCAGCGATGGTTTAAACAGACACACAAGTTCAGACAAAATTCAAATTAAAAGTCTTTTTTTAAACCGCAGAATAAATGGAAATTTAAAATATTTTTAGAGTATGCACTGTCGTTTACAAAATATCAAGACAATAAATTTAAAATGATTCCTTAAAAATGTTTAAACGTCTGCTGTTTTATACAAAAACAAAAGTTGTACGTAAAATCTAATGCAAACTCAATAGAATTTGTTAGACAATCCATTTGTGAATCAATAGTTTTAGAGAAAACAAACAACAGTTACTAAAAATAATTACAAACTGCTGTTTTGTAATGTTACGGTTTAGTTTTGAGACTTATTATTACTAATTTATTGAATTACTTATGTTTTGTGTGACTTGGCTAGAGTTACAACTTTTGTTGTTGTTGAACTTCACTGTCTAGTTTTCTATTACTATGTCTCACAACTTCGATTTTGTTTTAAATTCTTTTTTATATTACTACTTTTTTATAGCATTTTCATTTTATCGCATTATATAGTAGATTTACTTTATTTACCTTCCTTTAGTACACTGTACAGTTTAAATATTCTGTGTATCTATCAATAAATACAAAATTACATAATCTATCGATTAACAAACAAATTGTAAACGTTAAATAGAAAAAATAACAACTGTTCTATAAGAAAATTTAGATAAAACTCCAGTAAAACTATCAAACGTTTAAAGTGAGAAACAAGTTTATATTCAGAGAGAGCATGGCCACAAAGACAGAAATACTTGCAATGACTGTTACAAAATGTCAAAGAGAAGAAAAAAATTGGCAGCGATAAGATCAGTTGAAAAAGTAAAAAAATATAACCATTAACAATAAATTAGATTCAAACAAATAAATGTCAGTAAAACTGAAGATACCAAAGGAAGCATTTATAAAAAGTTTGACGCTCAGATTAAGGTTTATCAAATGTTATGAGTACTCTCAACTTCTATATAGAATATTGTGAACAATAAAGGTACAAAAATTAAGAAACTTGTATGTTTGAAACTTGGAATATACAATAAACATATGCTGAAAATACTATAGATAGTTAATAAAGAAATGCTAAGAATAATAGGTGGAGGAAGCTATTAATATGCAGATATTAAGGATCAATATGTAAAATTATTATGTAACGAATAGTTAAGATGAAAGAAATCAGAATATAGCTACAAAATATCAGTAATTGAATAATGCATAAATGTAAAAAAAATATTTCGCGCTTAAAAAAAGAAACTTTCAAAAAAGTGGTAATCAACTTGCGCGCTAAATAGACACAGCATAGAAAGAAGAAAAATTTATCAAAAACTTTTCAAAAGTCTGAGAACCGTATATTATATTTTGTAAAAATATTGTTTCTGTAATTGTTACATTACTCTATTTAAATAAAAATAAATAATTAAAACCAGTTTGAATAGGATCTATATATTTAATGATATATAATCAGTGAAATAACACGTTTTTTTAACAAGATTGCTAAAAAAGACTTGTGTGTATGCGGAAATCGCATAGTAGAGCCGTTATCCACAATCTCTGGTCTACAGAACAATAAATCCTCATTAAGTCGCTTCAAGTGTTCTGCTGTTAAAAAATGAAACAAAAACGAACAAAAACAGTCTTCCAGAAATATTGACAAGCGTTCAAAGTGGACGCGCAGTTGTTTTGGTGATTTTAAAATAGGATGTTTGTATCAAGTACGTTATTAGAAGGTTGTTTGCAATCAAAACAGACAAAGATGTTCAACACTTCTACGAAGACCTCGCTACAGTTATAAAGCAAGAAAAGACCAAGCGAAAAATTATTATGGGAGACACAATGCCAAAATCAAAACCATAACAAACTCAGAAAACATTGGTAAGTATGGACTAGGAGATTGAAACCCAAAGAGGCAAATTATGGTTAAATTCGTATGTAGAGAAAATAATAATTTCTTAAAATTTATTTAAAAACCGGCACAAAGAGTGTAGCTTTGGAAAAACCGTAACGGCAAAACAAAAAACGAGATTGATTACATCCTATCCTACGCAAGAAACATGTGTAAAGATGGCACGATTGTAAATCGATTTAACAAGGGTAGTAATCACAGACCGGCTGGGACAAAAATTGTCATAAATACTTATCTAGAAAGAAAAAAACAAACCAATAAGAGAAACACGCCATCGATAACAGATTTATGGAAAAAAAAGACAATACAATACGGTAATAGAACGAAAACTGGAGCCCACAGAAAATCTAAACAAACTGGAATTAAACGAACTTATAAACAAGTCTGCTTCCAACTACTTAAAAAAAACGATTAGCGATCCAACATATATGAAGAATTAAATAAGAAAGTGAAAAAAAATCCGAAAAGACGTGAGAATGTATAACACTCGCAAGAAAAAGAAAGTAATAGAAAATAACATAAACATGAAAATGCTACAAGAAGTAGAGGAAAGCTAGTGATAAAAAAACTAATAAACCACAAAGAAACTATGGTGACTGATAAAAAAGGTATTGCAAACACTATCCAAAAATTTTATTAAAATCTGTATAAGCAACATGTGCAAATGACAAACGAGCTAACAAATACTCGGAAAATTAGAGGAGAAATCAGGAATACCGGGTCCGAAGAAATACCTAAGATAGATATGACAGAGCTAAGAATAGCACTAAAAGAAATGGGGACATGCAAAACCCAAGGAGAAGACAATATTACTACCAAAATGCTTAAAGCGGGAGGAAGAACTCAGGAAAAGTCAATGCTGAAACTGATGAATTGATGCGTTACCGAAAGAAGCATACCCGAATTGTGGCAAAACGCGGAAGTAGTCCTGATTTACAAAAAGACCGCAAATATAGAAACATACCGATCGCGATCTATCAGCTTGCTGTCGGTTTACTATAAACTACTCACCAAGATACTGACCAATCGACTCACAGCTAAACTCGACTTCTATCAACTAATTGAACAAGCAAGCTTTAGAAAAGGCTACAGAGCAATCAACCACATACAAATAGCTCGAACACTTATCAAAAGATGTACTGAATACAACATACCATTCCACATTGCATTTATTGACTATCATAAGGCTTAGGAACCTGGGTAGTACTAGAAAGAATGGCAAGAGCGCGGATCAATTTACGATATACTGAGCTCATCAAGCATATATATGAAAAAGCAACGTTGAAAATAAAAATTGATAAAGATTTAAGGACCGATAAATAATCAGTAAAGAGAGAAATACGATAAGGAGACACAATCTCCCTTAAACTCTTCACCCTGTATCTCGAGGACGTGTTCAAGGCACTACTCTGGCAAGAAAAAGGCATTAACAGAAATTTAATAAAAATTAAACAATCTAAGAGTCGCGGACGATATAGTTTTAGTAAGTAACAATGCAAAAGAATTAAAAGACAAAATGCATAAATTGAAGGAGGCCTTCCAAACAATAGACTTAAAAATGAATATCAAAAAAACTAAAACTATGGGCCCAGAAAACATCACTTTAAGAAATCAAGTTATAGAAAATGTCCAAGAATATAACTATTTAGGACAAGAAAACCAGACAGTTAAATATAAGGATCAGTCTCACATTGGCAGCTTTCAGAAAACTTAGTAATATGCTTAAAAACTGGCTACATATAGCGTGGACACAATGACGCTAACAAAACAGAGCGCAAACGGATTACGAATCTGCCAACGAGCATTGGAAAAAACCATGCTTGGAGTCAGCCTACGAGACAAGATCTGAAACGCAAACATAAAAACAAGAACTAGAGTTGAAGATATTGTAGAAAATATTACTAGACTGAAATGACGTTGGGCAGGTCATATCTCTAGAAACAACGAAAACTAGACAGAAAACTATTACAATGGCAACCAACAACAAAAAGAAATGTTGGACGACTACAAGCACGGTAGTCAAATGATCTGAAAAAGACAACGGAAAACAATTAGATACTAAGAACCAAAGACAGAGACACATGGAAGAAAATGAAGGAGGCTTATGTTGTGCAGTAGACCTTATAAAGTTAAAAAAAGAATCAAAACAATAAGTAACAATACACATACACTTGTGCTTGAAAGATTAGAACTAGAGATTCACTAAACTAAGTAGCTTGGCTTGAAACGTAAAAGCTTGTTTTAGACTTAAAAGTCAAGTTTTCTAAATGATGTTTGTGGATACAGACTTGCCTGGTTTATAAGCTTTTTTAAACTTTTTTTTGCTCCTTCCGCAAAAGTAAGTTATGACCTTAGAACAAAGAGTGTGTTACAGCTCACGGACACAATATAAATACCAGAGTCATTTAGAAACTAAGGTCCGAATCGTCGTAGATAATCGAATATCGCGAAAACATTGAAACGCGCATGCGTACTAATTTCCGGCATGCCTTGCTCGTCAAACGACGCTATTTGCATTGGTATTGTTGCAGAGTGCTAAGTACAGTGCTACTTCAAAATGTTTAAAACAATCGATCAGCCCGTCGACTGTGAAATACGGACAGTGATTCGGTTTTTGACAGCAAATAATGTTTCAGCAGCGGAAATTCATAAACAGATAAACGACGTGTATGGCCCAAATGCGATGAATAGCAGCAAAGTGCATAAGTGGATGAGAGCTTTCAATGACGGACGCGAAAATGTTAATGATGAAATGCGTTCAGGTCGACCATCAGTGATCACAGATAATTATTCAATGCCGTGGATGAAAAGATTCGTAAAAACCGGCGATTCACAATTTCAACTTTAGCATTCTAATTTCCGAATGTGGATAGCACAACTTTGCACAAAATCGTTTCCGAAAAGTTGAAATTTCACAAATTGTGCGCACCTTGGGTTCTCAGGCTGCTCACTAAGGAATACAAACTGAAAGAATGGCTTTTTTTTTGATTTTTTGGATTGATATCATAAAGAAGATTATCAATTTTTAGAGAAGATTGTCACAAGGGACGAGGCGTGGATTTCTCACAGAACCCAAAAGTCTACACGTCAGCTAATGGAATGGCGTCACACAACATCACCAGTCAGAGTCAAAGCAAGCAGACAATCTCAACACGCAAGATTATGGCAATCGTGTTTTGGGATAGATATGGGGTCTTGTTAGTCGAGTTTATGCAGCAAGGGACAACAATAAATGCAACCGTTTACTGCGCTACCCTAACTAAACTTAGACGTGCAATACAGAATAAGAGACGTGGTCTTCTGACGTCTGAAGTTTTGTTGCTGCATGACAATACCAGGTTTCATTCTGCCATTCACGCCCAAAATCTGATCAGATCTTTTTGGTAGGAACATATTGACCATCCACCGTATAGTCCAGGCTTGACGCCGAGTGATTTTCACTTATTCCGCTACCTAAAAGAGTTTCTCGGCGGCAAGCGCTTTGCCACAGATGACGGGGTGAAAAAACAGTTCAAGACTGGTTATCGTCACGGGCGGAAAATGTCTACGACTTAGGAATATAGAAAGTTGCTGAACGTTATGACAAATGTTTAAACAAATGTGGAAACTATGTAGAAAAATAGAGACACATGTAAGGAATTTAAAAAATACGGTTTTTTGAAAAAATCTGTAATGTTTTATATTTTATAAGTAAACAAACCTTAGTTTCCGAATAACCCTCATAATATAAACAATTACTCAACTCTTAGCATAGGTTACCTCATAACTTTGAACTGAAGTGAAAGAACGACGCCTCGTCTAGTATACCAAATCCGATGGGATCCATAATATCCGTTATATTAATTTAATAATAACAAATACAATATAAACATTTTATGGTTACAGCAATACTAGATATATTCACGTTTAGTAGACCGGGTAATAGACACAAAATACTGTCCTTACAGAGTATTCACATTGACTTCTGATTGATTCCGAGTTATCAGGTAACCTAGTATTCAGCGTGTTCTTGATAAACTACTACAAACTAAAGGAAAAGTTTTCTCGTAACGTGAAATAAAAATGTTTTTTAGCTTGGTCTAAAGTGATATTTGCAATTAAAGTTTCCATATCGGTTTTGTCTATTTAAATATGTGAATATTGACTTTTGATTGTGTTAAATGCTGTGAGTTATCCACAAAATAAATTGCTAGTAGAATAATAACAGCTAATAGCAATATTTATATCTTTGTATTTACACTGACCTAACTTAACCAAATATACTTTGTGTACTTGATTATGCTTATCTGCGGTTGTAACCAAAACAAAACTTTAGGTAGATAAACAAAAAACGTTGTCCAAGAAGTACAAATTAAAAATTTAAATTTAACTTCTTTCGAATTTTGAAGTACGACCACTTACTTAGTTTCTGTTTTGATTTGATGACGCTGTTTCTTGAAGTAATTTATGTAAATTGATAAATTTTATTTTTGGGTATAAAGTTTACATTAAGATAAAATTATTTTCAAGAACTTGAAAGCTGGATAAAAATTTGAAACTTGACTTATCAAAGCTTGGTTTGGCTAATATTGGATTTAGCTTGATCAGTTTATCTTTAATTTTTACCACAATTTGTAATTAAATAACTGCCGATTTTTAAAATAAAATAAAAACCTGAACGAATGCTACACTTTAATTATTTAGTACAAACTATTAATCGATTACGTTTTATTTACTCATGCAGATTTACATATTTTATTTCTATTTTATCTGTATCGATGCTGTTCAATTCTAAAGGGTATCTTGAACTAACGAATTTGCAAAAATAATATTTATAATAACGCTACTAGAACATTTGGACTGGATTTCTTCAGAGTTAAAAATACTCATTGAATTGAATTGAATACACAGTAAATTTCAATTTTAATATATTAATTGCCAAAATTTCTTTTCAATTTAATGTTAACAATACGTAACTGACAATTAATTTTCATACGTAAAATCAATATTTTTCGAACAGTCCTACAATGTAAAAATCATTTTTTGTAGAATTGTAATCAGCCAAAGCAAATAAAAATTACACTTTATTATTTAAAATTATCTGTGTAGTATAGTAAATTTAACACACACCTAATTGCTATGAAAAATTACATCATATACTAGACCGAGTGGTAAACGAACTACTTATATCCATTTGCTCATTGATGTGTTTGTGTAGTTCACATTTAATTCTGATTGTAAACAGTCAACGTAGTTTACTTAGTTGATTTTTAGTAATTCCATCAGCTAGTAAATCATTGGAAATAATAATATTAAAAAATTCTTTCAAAAGGTCACGTAAAACTCTATATAAAATTACAAATGTTGAATAAAAATTTAAGTGGCACTACTACGTCAAGTATAAAAAAATCTCAAACAGAAACCTTTAAAAGCAAAGCATTAAACAATAATTTTAAAACATTTTTTATACAAGATCATAAATTTCTTTTATAAATGACGTTAATAGTTTTTTGTTGAGTATCAAAAGATGAGAGCAATTCGAGGCATATTCTCAAAAAAATATTTTGGTTTAAGGTGCTCTTATAAATGCATTACATAAACCACTACGATAGAACTACTTGCGTTTTTTTCTACAAAAGTAAATAATGCTATCGTTTGCTAAAAAAATTATTATTACAAGAAAAAAGTAATGCAATTGTATAATATTTTATATTGCTTTTAGTTCATTATTGTAATTTTAAAACATTGTACAAAAATGTTTTATTTTCCATTGTACTATAAAGTATCTTTACATTGATATCTTATTTACAAGCGGCGACAACAGTACTAAACGACTATTATTGACAATCGTAGATGAGTTACAAAATTGTATTATAAGAGCAAGCAAACTTTTTTAGTATGTTACCATTATAACCTCGGTGAAAATTTGACAACACCGTTCTAAAAATAAAAGATAAATGTATTAACTGTCTTTCAAAATATTTTAAAGTTCCGGACCAAAAGCAAATTTCTACTTTACTTCTTGATGGAATTTAAATAGCAACCCACATTACACTAAAATGGCATAAATACAACTCAAATCACCAGGTAGTTTACAAACAATTCATTTTGTAAACAAAAGAAATACCTTGACAATACAAAATAAGTATAACCTACGATAATATTTTGAGATTAGTCTTTAGCATAAAGTAATTTTGGTTGTCTAACTTGTAATGTTTCAGCCGTCAGGGTAACTTTTAGCTGAAAATTTTTTTAAGAGATTTTGCTATCAATATGATAACTAGAAAATTCTCTTAACACATTTTCATAACTAAAGTAAATATTGTTGTCACATAGATAAAAATGTTTTTACTTTTGTAGTTATGTGAGCATAACGTAGCTGAATAGTCTGTCACAAAATAATTTATTTAACATTAATTTACCTAAATTACTTATTTTTTAATCTATAGAGAAATTTATAAAACCCTTGGGTAGAAACACAAATGTCGAGAAAATTGATGACGTCTTTTCTAGACAGTTTTATCTATGGAAAAAGTGCAAAAATTGCAATTGTACTGTTTACATTTGGAGGCCTCTTAAGATCATTAAATAAAAGCTTTAGTCCCGTTACACATAAAGCGGTTTATGTGAAAAGATTTAAATGCTTTACGCTCTACGTCGCGTAAAGGGCGTAGCGCGCATTGTACGCTTCATATGAAAGTAGACTTACGTAGCTTAATTTTGACATAATACGAGGCCATGGTTGGCGAATAGTTACTACAGACGTAATAATGGGAAGTTGTTAAACAGGGAAATTAAACTTTAGTAAAGAGGTTACACACAAACCGTACAAACATTTGTATTCTTGATTGAAATATACAACAGTGCATTGTGAAACGAGTTTTACAATGACGACGATTGTAGTGCAAGTAAGTTTGCCTTAACGAGCCGCGTAGCTGTGATTTAAACAATATACGAGCGTTCCAAAAGAAATTGTTACAAATGTTTTACATTCTACTTTCTTTATTGCGCTTTAATTTACATTATTCGTTGACAAAAGCTGTAATACAGTGCACGCTGCTTGTAACTTCGGGTTTTTGATAACAATATCCGAATAATACAAGATCCGATATTACAATACAATACAAGATCCGATATTAAAAGAAAGCAGTAAATACATACAGCATGTATATGATTAACAACATCAATACAAGCAAAAAATGTCAAAATAAAAATTCTATTAAAAAAACACAAAATTTTGAGCTAAATAAATCGAAAATTACGAATTTGTTGCATAAAATAGTTTGTCGGCACCGTTAATAAAGAAAAATGAAAAATAATGTTATGATGCTGACACTAAAAATAAAAGTTAATACAAAATAATATAATCACATAAGACGTAATTCAATTAAGTTGTTATTCTAAGAATTAAACATTATTTCCAAGTACACTAAAAATATAAAGTAACCCGAAGATAACGGATTTATAAATGTTTAAATGTTACAAAGCTCACTCAAAATACTTGTATAAATAAATTACACTGCAAAAATAAAGTTAAATATGCAACAAAACTATTTTAAAGGTACAATGATTAAACTTTTTAATCTAAACAAACGTATTGTGAAAATAAACTAAAAAATTAATGTATAGAAGCAAACCTGAGAAGAAAATTGATAACATACACCAAAATGATCACTACTTATAAACGCATATGTGCGGTATGTTCTTTAATAAAACAATTCCAATAAGAGATGTGTACTGTGCTTGAATAGCAACAATTTTTTATGTTATATAGTTGGTAACAGTGATCAGCATCTATCTACTTGCTAATTTCAAATTTGAAAATATTTGACATTTAAAGACTACAAGTAAAAAAACGTGAGTTATCAATCAATCGAATTTGTTCAGAATAGTGGTTTTAAGTTTCAAAACCATGTATTTTCTAGTGATTTTTTTGGAATATAAAATTATTGTAATGCCGTCTACCTAGAATACTTGGTAATGATTTACGACCATTTAAAGAAAATAAATATGAGCTGTAATAACAAAAATAACTGCGAAAACTGTACTTCTAATCAAAAATGGGTAAATTTGCTAAAAATAAAAAATCACCCAGATATTAAACAAACAGTCCACAGTGTTACCATTATAATTTTGATGTGGAAATAAAAACTCGTTTGTATTATAGTCATACAAGAAGGAACACACTTTGCTCCATTTTTGCCTATATCTTTAGTATAAGTATAGAACACAAAATGTTAAAAGAAAAGAAGGAAAGCTGTTCTTTGTAATATACCTCGCCAGTAGATATATTCAGTAGCCGTAATTTTTTTTAATCCATTTAAATAGCTTCTGTATCAAGTATTTTCTTAGATTGCTGACGGAGCAGTTCTTTTTCTAGAATAGAAGATCTCAGTCTTTTTCTTAAGGACGTCATTAGCGATGGTTAACTGTCTGATTTCTTTGTTAATTTCGTTCTTCTCTTAAACAGTCAAGTTAGTCAAAAGCTTAAACGTTAATGCTTTAGTTGTGACTGTTAACTCGTCACAGGTACTACAAGAATCCGAGCGAGAATAACCAAAAGAAATATTAAAATCGTTGTTAAAACTTGTCCTATAACTTTCATAAGACACTGAAAAACTTTTCTGTTTTTCTAAATGCATGTGTACATTTTTCTGATGCTCAGTTTTTTGGGCAAATACACTTTTTAGGACTTGTTGGTACCTCTTCGTATGTGGTCACAAATATTGTTCTTTGCATATTCTGAAAGTTTGCGGTGTCTGGATGAGTGATTCGCTCTTTTTCCATTGGAGCTGTACCAGACATTTTTTTAAAATTCTGTAGTGTCTTGATTTTCTTCCTTGTTATTTCATGTATGTATATAAAAGCAGTGACGCATACAGGAACATCAATAACGCAAGTTTTGGACTGGTTGGAAGCCGGAAGTCGCGGAAAAATTACCCTCCTCTTCCCGTAATCGACAACGCATTATCGGTGTGACCAAAATTAATCCAGACAAATAGAGGCTTTGGACATTCCAGAAATGCACGGAACCCTTATTACATTTTTTGCCTTTCTTCAAAAAAAAATTACAGTAAAACATGTATATACAGACAATTTTGAACTATGCGGGTGTAAAATCAACAAACGTGACGTGACAAATACGCAGTTATGCTAAGGAATGCAAATGAAAGATTACACAGTATTGTAATTCTTTCCCTGCAACACATGAACTACTCACGTTTTTTCTCTGTACTGCAATATTAAATCTGTGTAAAACCATTGACTACACACGTTTATAACCTGTATAGAGTACCCATATGAAACGTTGCTGCTTGCACTGTCCAATGACATATTCAGCTTCATTTTGTCAAATAATTGGCTTCTCAGGTTTTTTCCGTGTAAGCTTCATGTATTTTTATTCTGATAATTCTAACATTGACTAAAGCCAACATTATATACAGCACACACTTTTTTTGATTGCACAAAATTGCACTTTGTAACAATGTTTTTTGGAAAAACAGTTTTTTGCACAAAGTAGTCTTTGTATAATATGCAATATAGAAAAACAATTTATTAACTTTAATAGCGTATTATCAAGAACACAGTCACAAATTACGTAATTACAGTTATTTTTTATTCATAGTAACTTATACTATGAGATGGCTCTGCCATCAAACTCTGCTAATGATTATCCCCATCGAAGATAAATATAAAGCTATAGGGTTTGTCGATGCAATTGTGGAAATACATCACAATGTGTTTCCTACTTCTGAAGAACCCCTAAAAACCAAAACGGCGGTGCAATGGTTTACTCTGGTGGGAGTTGCACAATTGCTCTACTCCCAATGTCTTTTACGTTGTGGTTTTATTCCACAGTTGTAGTCAAAACTATTTTGAATTACGCGGGTGTAAAATCAACCTACAACGTTCTCCGCCTATATAGCTATTTACAGTTACAGTTACAATAATTGACTATTTTATTAAACATGCAGACATAATTTTAAATGTAGATTTAAGAAATTATTTTATTCTAAATTTTTCAAATAGCAAATAAAAATAAAAATTTTCAAAAACATATATTAAAGCATCAATCTCCTGTAATGCAGTAAATCATCTCAAAAACTGCTTACAGCAGCTGAAATTTCAAATCATCTTTATAAAGCAATCCCAAACATTAGGACAAGTTCAAAAACGCTTGAAGAAACACCGCTACAAGCAGTTTTTTTATTCCAGAATTAAGTGCGAGCCCAATTCATTTCCTGTTTTGAAATATCTTAGATTACATCAAATTAAAATTGAAACAAAATGTTTCATTGTCGTAACTGCTGTTCACTTAGAACAGTTGAAATTGCTTGGTAAATATTAACCTAGTATAATGTAACTAATTATTTTTGTCATTTATTGTATGCGGTTTGTTTTTAGTTATATTTTTTAAATGTACGAATATAGTTTAAATTTATATTTGTTTTATTACACCTTTTAAGTTTTGAAAAAATAGTATTTTATTCCATCTAAAAAATCATTTTGCTTCTAACCCTTTGGTAAAATAGTCTTTCTAAAGATAGTAACCAAAACTATTACATCTTTACAACGGTTTTTTGTTTACATTTTGTAACAAAAGAATAAGCAACTGTATATAAAACCTTTAATAGAAGTTTAATATTTCACAAACTAATATTTTGAAAGATATAATAATTTTTACTTCAGAAAGATAATTATACTTCAGTCCTCAGCTTCAAAAAATTTGTTGCTGTGTAGCCACTTATTTAATAATTTCTTGAGCTTGTATTAGATAAATTGCTCACTGATATAAACAATTGGTTCTTTCATGCTCTTAGGCTTTTACAGCAGTCGTCTAGTCTTGAAATTTGGTTTTTGGGATGGTTACCGCGTCGCTGATCAGTTTGACTTCTTGACATTTCGGTAACCATCTTGTAAACTTTTTCAAAAAATTCCCGAGACAGTTTTAGAAAATAGTAAAATTCATCAACGACACGGTAACCAGCCTAGAATCCAAACGGTTTTCTATTCTGTATCAAGTCTTACTTCCTCTACGTCATAAAGTATTCAGTTTTTTAAAAAAAATATTTTTGTACAACGCTGAATTTTGCTAGAATTCAATTGAAGTTAAAAACAGTTTTTGCATTATAATATTTTTGGTTCTGTTCAATATCATCTTGATAAACAGTGCTACAATGCACAAACCTTTATTTTTTTTTGGGAATAAACTATTTGCTATGAGTTAAATTTTATGACTACTTGTTTTTTTTAATAACCCGATAGACTTAAATTAGCTTAATTTCTACGCAATGTTAATAAGTACCCAATATATTATTAGTATCTTTTCTGTAAGCCATCAAAAATATTTTCTGCAATAGTTTAGTGCTAGTTAATTGTTTCTGTTCAGCTTCGTTAGCTAGTTTTCTTCAAAAATATCACATTTACATGGAATTATTAAATTTGTAAAAAAATGTCTCTATTCTCTTCTTCTCACAGGAGCTGCACTGAATAATTAGATTTTCCCACGTATAAAATTATGTTTATGAAAATTATATAATCTTCAGTTTTTGTTTCAATAAATTCACACTTTTTAAAAATTCAAACATTTTCATATGTTACATATATAAATATTACTAAATATAATAATTAATATTACTCATAAAAGTTTGACATGTCAGAATCTTAATACTCGTTGACGTTAGTTACACCTGAGTCGTACACTTCTTTAAATTAATAAAGTTTTCTAAAACGTCATCATACGACAGTGAAAAACATCTTATATACAGTTATTTACAATGCAGATTTTATACTGTAAATTAAACCAATAAACAATTTTAAAAAATGATCAATTAGTACTTTGAGTTTATCTACAGTTTGTTAATACATTCATTTTCTAAATTTTTTCATAAAACGTTTACACTGTTTTACATTTAATATTTTATATTTAAACATAAATATTTATATATTATTTATTCATTTTGTAAATATGTAAAACCATACATTCGCATTATTTTTTTTTTAATTTCATATTATATAGACCTCACACGTATGTATAATCCACAGCTTTAAACTTTCATATGTAATTTATATTTCAACCAACTTCCTTAATAACTTTTACTCAACGTTCCCTTAGCTGACACTGCCATAATAACGACGATGCTCTTGGTATTAATCAATATTAATATTGTCTAAGTTTAATATTAAAAAATTCTAAACTTTTGCGTGTGTAGACGTGTCAAAAATTTTCGTACTTTTTTTAAACCAACGCTGAAATAAATGAGAAATAATATTTATAAATCAAATTTTCTTAAAATTTTTCTGCGTGTGTATTTTAGTCAAAATTAAGTTATTCTAAATTTGATTTCTTACAAGTTTTTTTTTTAATATTTTATTGGTTTTTACTAATATAAAAAATAAACAATAAATATTAACAACAAAAAAGTATTTGATAAGACGTGTAACACGGTTAAACTTTCATTTATTGTTAAAGTTGACAACCATCTGTCGTTTTATTTTTAAAGTCAACTGATAAAAAGTAGTTCGACGATGACAAAAAAAAATTTATATTGACGTAAACTTAGTTTCATTTAATCTTAAAAAACGCGATTAAGTTTTTTAACACAATAAATTACTACACCCAAAACATTGATTTTTTATGATTTGAAATAATGAAGTAAATCGAGTTTTGTTTACACAGATCCAAGAAAAGGCAGTGTTTATCAGCTGCATTTTATCTTTGGTTCATTTAAACTATTTTTAGCAACTGGGTCGATAAAATATAAAACAATTGTCTAACAGTAATAAAATTGACCAAAAGAACTGTTCTGTGATAAATTGCAATCAAATTTGAACACTTAATTCTACACATTTTCTTTTTATTGTTTTTCAAGCTGCTTTAGATTCTTAAAATACAAAATTAACATAAACAAAATATATATGGATTGTTTATTAAATCTCTAATATCCATTGTATTTTACACTAAATAAAACAATGTTTTTTTTAGTAAAACCGTAATAGTTCAACAATTAACAAGTGCATGTACACAAAAAACAAAGATGCGGCTAACAATTTATTGAGGAAAGAATGATTGAGCAACGAAGCCATACATATTTACGTCTATTTACTAATAACAGAGTTTACATATGCCCAGATAATTGTTTAGAATGTAACTTTAGTGACAATACACGTGGCAAGTGAAGGAAAATTTTGCCGTTTAAGTAAATATTTGTTGTTATTGATTTATTAATAATCTAAAGTATTCATTAAAATCAATTATAACATAAGTCATCTCAATAAACAGATTACTCCGACGAGTAAGTGATTAACATCCGACCGTGATTGGAAAAAAATCTTACATATAAATATATAAAAATAGAGAAGAAATTTATATTATTTTTTTTTGCTCGAGAAGGGATTGAAAAGATCGGGGCTTGTGCAAACCACAATCTCAGATATCTGAAATTTATTTAACAGATACATTGATCCAACCGACTACTATTGAATAGACATGTTGGAAGCTCAGAAACCGAGCATAGATTTTTATTTTGTGTAAAGCCAATTTTTTCATAATTCTCGAAGTTTTGATCAATTCTGTTGAAACGGTTTTTGCGTTTTATGTTTATGATTTAATGCAATGTATTTAGTCATTAACAACTATGGCCACCTGCGTGGTAATGGCTGCAGCCAAAGCTACAAAAACGACGTCCGCCATAGCATGGCTCATGCCTAACACGAAAGGACTGACAAAAGAGTTTGATACCAACCGTCGTCAGCTCCACAATCCTGTACGCAGCCTCGGTGTGCGCACGAGCAATGAAGATGCGCAAGTACTAATGTATAGTAAACAAGGTGCCAAGAAAAGCCTACATACGGATCATTTTGGCGTACAAGACAGTAGCCACAGAGGAGCCTCAACTGCTAAAAGGAACTATACTCTGGAACTTAGTATCACTAGAGAGCAAAGCATCAGGTATGACGAGCCAAATGGCAAACCAGATGACAAAACAGCCAAAAGAGAAAATGAACCCATAGACTTATAAAGGATGTTGAGAGCTGGGTTGCTGATCACGACTGCTTTGTTACTTATCTAAACGGTATACAAAGAAAGATAAGCCCCGAATGTATATACTGCAAGGCCATGGACGATTGAGAGCAGAGAGATTTGCCTGTCCAGGATAGAGCAGCTTTACAGGAGAATTGGTCGGTCTGTCTCCTGAGACACTGGTACAATACACGTTATTAAGCAGAAGACATTGGGATCGTATCAGTACATCGATAAAGATAATAATCAGACTGAAAAAAAGAAGAAGACTTCTTAAGTTTGGAGAAGTATGGCAAGAGTCGATAGCACGAGCTCGAAGAAAGTACACAAATGTCGTGACCAACCTACCAGCACTGTTTTTAATTACGTGTTGTTTAAATATCTAATAAGTAAGGTAAGTTTGTTATTCACCCCTCATATGTACTATGCAAATTTACTTAACCGACATAGACCAAATTTGCCGTTATGTGTTATAATTTACATTTACATAGTGAGTTTAATTATACTTTATTTTTTTATCAGATTGCGCTGTGTACCGATTAGACTATAGTGCATTTTTTTTAATTTATATGACATAGTTTATTTATACCTTTATCTTTATTATATTTTGCCGTATATCTACTATACTATAGTCCTTGTTTTTTCTTGTTCTTTTATATATGACACAGTTTATTTACTGCATTTTTTAGCATTACTTATTTCTATATATATTGTAATAGTCCAGTCCTGACCACGATATTTATATATTTACAAAAAAACCTGGTTGATGCGTTTCTTTTTTATTCAATCAAGTTTGACTAACTTGACTAGTTGTCTTGAAAGGAACTGTAGTTAACCCTACGCAGTGATCTTGTATCTTTCCAATCAAGAGCTGAACCAAGTTCAAAACAATACTCAGTTTTTGAGCAATGTGATTTCCTGTATAGATAGACTGCAATAAACAAAAAGAAAACAAAAAAATTGTTAAATTCTATTTATTTATTACCAAAATGTTTTCATGGGGTGATATCATCGATACCCGCCCCGGTTGTCACCAATCTTAGCTACGCCACTGAGATTAGTATGGTGTTTTTTCAATTTTGTCCCATCTGAAAAGCGGATAACATTGCATTGCTAGAGTTACACACCGATCTTAGAAATCTTATAAAAGAAACTGATTACTACACACTACTGTACAATTTTTAAAAAATGAACAAACTCGATTTACCAAAGCAATATATTGAAAGCATTGCTAACATCTGCATAAACTACTTTGAATCTCGGGCAATAGATAAACCTATATTAAAACCTAAGATGTAACTTAGATATGAACCACAGTGATTGACAAATAGCTAACTTCCTTCATCACTCAAATATCGTCAAACCATTCATCAAATTCACCATGAAAAAGTAAGACTCATTACCATTCTTAGACGTCCACGTGAAGAGAAACAATGGAATGATCGAGACGGCTGTTTACAGAAAACCAATTCATACTTGCCAATATCTGAACCGTGCATACAATCACTCAACAACGACGACAAAAAGGGTAAGAAACTAAAACAAATGGCTAAGTCAGAGGTTTATCTGAAACGATAAAACGCATAGGTAAAAGTTATGAAATCAGTACAGTGGTGAGATCATCAACGAGATCACATACCAATCGAGACTTCAAAAACTGCATCTACCAAATCTCGTGTGAATGTGGCAGGTCATATGTGGGAGCAACTAAAAGACCTTAGAAGTGTGCAAAGATCCTACACAGAAAGTGACATTGGTACAACAAAAAATTAAAGATGCAGCAGTCATCAACAACAAGAGGATCTTCAACCAACCAAGTATAGAAATAGGTAATGTGTGGAAACCGCTAATTGAATGCTTGAAAGAATTTTTGTTGTATTTAATTGCATTTTGTACACTTGATCGCTTTATTAATCATGCCTTTAGTATATAAGCTTCAGTATTCTCTAATTCAGTTAGTATTTACCTGATGACGATTGCAGATACTATAGCAATTAAAACGTAGAGTATATTCAGTTATTTTTAAGACAATGGAAGTGAATTTTGTTATTTTATCGAATTCAACATTGTCTACCTCATTCAAACAGATATTAAAAGCATATCAAAAATGCTATAATTCTGACTATTGCTAACACGTAACATCAAAAGTAGGCAAAATCTTGTCTATTTTTTGTTATTTTAAGTTTCTATTTTATTTAACCTAGTAATCTGATTAAAAAGACTATTTTTATGTTATGTAATTGATGCATATGTGGTATACGTCATCCCATAGAAAACTATCTAGATCTTAGATAATTAGTTTTTAGAACCGCAAATTTCAAAAACTTTTTAAATTAATGCGAACCATAAAATTTGTAAGTGCAATGTTAAAGTACAAAAATTTGTTTATGTAATTGCGACAACCCCCATCAAAAACTAGTGAACAAAACAGCTGTCTAAAGATTTTGTTGTTGAGCTAATCAGCCATACAAGATATTTTGATTCAAAGCACTAAAGAAATAGCAAACGTTAGAAAATAAATAAAATTTTAAAACTTTAACTGAGAAAGAAATATAGCTAATAGAAAAGATACATTTTTTCCCCTTCCTTCAAAGACAGAGCGTAATAGACAATAAAAATCATATTACAGAAATCAAGAATCTAATGAAAAAAAAACCAAAAAAAAAGAAAGACGCGAAACCATCACAAAAGTACGTTAAATAGCAAATATACACCTATATGAGATGGATCAAAAACTCAACTGCGTAAGGTATAAATGCAAACAAAGAGTAAAAACAATTTAGTAAATTGCTACATTCGCAATTGTTTATTTAACTACATAAAACTATGTATTTAAATTATTCTTAAACAAATAAACAAAGATATATTAATAAATGTATGGTTGAACAAAAGCTGATTGAATAATTCTAAAGTTTTGTACTTGTCTTGTATAATATTCAAACACAATTTATAGATATAACGTAACTATGAACTGTAAATAGCTATCTACAGTTATTTTTTGTAGATAGTAACTTAAACTATGAGATGACTGCCATCAACTTTGTTTTGTTTTACATTAGAGTACCTCTGATGAGTTCCAGAGGAGCGAAACAGCCGTGCAGTAGCTCACTATAGTGGCGTTAGCTTAATTATATTGATACTGCTTTAATCCCAATTTTCTTTACGTTGTGGTTTTATCACGCAGTCTTATTTACCGCAATTTTGAATTACGCGGGTGTAAAATCAACTTACAGCGTTTACCGCCGTTATAGCTATTTATAATTATCCTTAATACATAGTAACGTACACTATGCGATAGCTCTGGCATCAAACTATGCTAATGGCAACTATTAACATTTAAAACATTTTATTTCTTTTGACTTTTTAGTGTTTTTCAAAGCTTACACTTATAAAAATAAGTCACTTAGTTTTAAATATCAAATTTCATGTAAATATTATGACTATAACATTTAAACAATCAAATGATATTTTTTAACGTTCAATTTTATTTTAATAATAATTTTTTTTAAAGTGTTTATTCAAGCAAATTAGAATAAACAATAATTAAAAAATAAATTTTTAAATTGCAATATATATTTATATATAAGCGATAATAAGTATGTGAGTTGATGAAACAATAGAGAAAATTCAAAAATGTTAGAAATTTAAGCCAATTGCTGTGATCGAGAACCAATGCAATGCTGCTAAAGATGTGTCTGTTTTGAAGCTCCACATATCTTCATTAATGTATCAAAAATTTAAAACCATGAATTTCTTTTCAAGGAGAAACCTGCAACTGTTGGATTTACAACAATTTGCCTATTTTCAACTTTAACTTCTTTCTCTAAAATTCGTGGTTTTATTTGTTTTTTAATGTGAACCTTTTTTAGCGAGGATAATCAGATGCACCGTAACGAAATATGATATCCGCCATTTTTAATAGTATTTCTTATATAACTTTGTACGTATGTAAATTATTCGAATTATTTTGACAGTTTTTTATAGAGATAATTTTTCCTAACAGTTTATTCAAATGAAAACAATTCTAACATTAACAGTTTATCACATATTTAATTTGTAATTTAAAATGAATTCACGATTATAATATAGTTTCAAATCCTGCCTGCGACGATTTTTTTACTGATCTCTTAAAGGGGTAAGTAATATCGAGGCGCACAAATATAAAGGTTAGTCGATCTTAATGAAATCGAAGAAAAACATTTCAAAAAATTATAGTATGCTAGGAAATCAATACGAACGTGTACATATCACTTTAAAATCATTTTATGACAACATAACCTAAAAAATATATAGACATTCCTTCATCATTCCTTATAGGAAAGTTGTGTGGTGACCACAGCAGTTTTTTTTAATTTAGATTTCTAACGTTTATATTGACATGAGCTATTCCGATTTTTAATTTTGTTGTGACTATCCATGTGTTTATGCAGCATTAGTTTGAATTTTTTAATGAGATCTATGTCTCAACCAGTGTCTATCGCTTATACGTGGTACTTTGTACATAGAGTAGTAAAAGATACCACGGACCGTATAAGAAAAATGTTGTCTAAACACAACATTGTTACTCGGTTTTCTACTTTTCCTAAACTGGGTCGACTCTCTAATCCGGTAAAGGGCGTTGTTTATTTTTAATCTGACGACGTATATAGCATTCATTGCTTTTGTGGATGTGCATATAAAAAAACGGGTAGAAGCGTGGAAATTTGTATTAAAATATTGGCTAATGTTTCTAATTACCTACTATCAACAGTTAGGAAATTAATTGAAATCATTAAAAATTCTTTTAATATTCGATTCTAGTTTGTCTTTACCTAAGATTTGAAAACCAGTTTTATCGATTGCAGGCGGGTCTATTAAAACAAGACTTCACAGCACAATCAATCAGTTTGTTCCGTGTGGCGAAACCTCAGCTTCTGTGATAACGACGACACGGTAATTATCCAGAATGGAGAATTGTATTACGTAGAAACCTGAATTCTACTATAATGAAGTTATTTACCGTCTTGAATAATTATTAATAAATAATATTTTTATTCAAGTATTTATACAAAACTTTTATTTTAGTATAAAATAAGTAATATTATTCATACATCTGTTCTTGTCCAAAGTTACATTAATAAAGATACAGATCGCTAAAAAATTGGCACAAAAATATATTTAATGTTAAGTAAATTATAAAAGAAATATGAATCAAGGAATAATTAATCATTAAAATAATTATACACAAAAATGTAAATTATGATAGAGACTAATTTAAGTATATATGCAAACCCGCATTGCAGGAAAATTTTATTCGAAAACAAAGTAGTTTTTTTGTTTAAACTACATTGAAACGGTTATCTCAATGAATAAATAAATTTTGAACATAGCAAATGTTAAAACGAACAAAAACAAGACAAATTACTGGTGCTGCTCTACTACTACTAACAAAACTTGGTTTAATTTTAAGATACTATACTAACGTTTTAATTAATATGTATTCTTTTTAAATTTTGGTTGCTAATAGTACAAAATAATAAATGACATATTTTGTGTGTAAACTCGTAGAGCATACATAGTAGAATTAAATTTTTTAGTTATTAACTAAAGTACATTAAAAAATCATTGTTTAGTTGTCGGCAACCAATTTAAAAACGATTACGTTTTAATAAACGTTATCAAAATGTATAGAAAGAATAAACATCATATTCATAATTACTATTAAACTTAAAACATACAAAGTAAAAATAAAAAGTTATAAAGGTACCTATAATATACACCCGCTTCCGGTTTCTTTATCAAATTCATCTTTTGATAGAACTGAGAGAATATGAAAAGTCAGCTCCATACCAAATTTTAAGTTACTAGGATTTTTGTTTTGAGAATTATCGTGGGTACATCCAAAAATAATGCAAGGAAGATGCAGCACTCAGTGTATAAACAAATCAAAAGAATATAGAGAAAAATTGTTATTTTTAACGTATCTTGCTTTCCTTTCAAGATATGGGTTTTTTTTTATAAAAAAAAATTGTCGCAGGCAGGATTCGAACCTAGATTATATATCGAATTTGCGTTAAATTATAAAATAGCTAATAAACTGTTAATGTCAAAAAAATTTATTTGAATAAATTGTTAGGAAAAATTATCTCTATAAGAAATTGTAAAAATAATTCGAATAATTTACATACATACAAAATTATATAAGATAAACTTGTTACGTGCAAAAATTTCATAACGTAATACTCTGTATATGGGTTGAATCAAAATTATATTTTGGTTTTGACGCCCTCTACCGATTTTTTAAAGTAATTTATGCATCAACGGCCGTTTTGTCACGCTTTGGCCACATGTTTCGATTTAATAAAGAACAATGATAAATACCTTCATGCAAGTACTGGATTGCGGGTAAGTTCTTTTTAATTATTATGTCGCTGTAAAAGAAGGTCACTCACAAAATTTAACTTGTTTAACCTACGCAATTGTAATAGTAGTTTTAATACCATTTAGGTATTGTCAGTAACTAATTCTGTGATATCGCATGCCGTGAATCCTATTTATATAACGTGTAATTTCTTCCCTATCGATTTCGTGTAGATTTATGTATTGTGTGTTGCCGATACTTCCGGCAGTTATTAATGGCAAATTTCTAAGACTCGTTGTTAATAGCCTTTACGTTATTAAATTAAAGTGTTTATACTTGTTTAATCTTTCTTTTATGGTAACATACCTTTCTCTTTTATTGTGGTTACACAAACATCAGAGTAATAAGGATTACGAAACTAAAACTTCGTTACAAGCTTGGACCGTCTGTCTTGATCAAGGCAGAAGTGTTAATTACAAAAGATCTGGCGCCCTTAAATATTATTAATTTGAACCTCCCCTATCTCCGACTGTGTGAGTTGGCTGTGCAAGGTTCGTAAGACATATAAGCTTGTAACAAACTGTTAAAAATATTGGATACACCCGCTTCCGCTTTCTTTATCAAACTCATCTTTTGATAGAACTGAGAGAATATGAAAAGCCATCTCCATACCAAATTTTAAGTTACTAGGATTTTTGTTTTGAGAGTTATCGTGGGTACATCGTTACACATACACAGACACACAGACACCCAAAATTTTTTTATCAAAAATACGTGTTTCTGATTCAGGAAACTTTGAAACGTAAAATTATGCAAATAAAATTTTTTAGAAAAAAATTGCGATCGTTATACTTTTCTTATATGAAAGTAAAAAATATTCACTTATACAGAAATAATAGCCACCAAGAAACTTGTGCTGAACAAAAAGATGCAACTTCTGACAACCAAAGCAATGAAAATCGTAAAGAATTGACAACATCTGGCAATGGAACCTGGAAAAAACGAAGATTTACTTTTTTATACGAAGTAACATTATTGATGGGGTATTATACGGGAAAAGTTATCAATATTGTTGTGAAAAGTTCATACTGCAATCAATGAAGCTTTGGAAAAAACAATAGAATACTGAAGAGTACAATGGATAGTATGACGATCACAACAATATTTTTTTTCTGCAAATCATAACGGTTCATCAAAAGAAAAATGAAAGTTATTGCGGTGGTAGAAATGTTCTGGCGTTCAATAGAAAAATTTAACGTTCGTTACAAAAATTACATCGCTGATAGTGACTTGAAAGCTTACTACGGAATTTTGAAAGCTGCGTCTTACGGTGAAATTAAAATGGTCAAGAAAGAATGTATTAGACATGTTCAAAAAAGAATGGGTTTACGACTCCAAGATTCTATCAAAAAATACTGGAATTGTAGATAAATAAAGAATAAAATATTTAAAAAACTACATGGTAGAAAATAGAGCTCACTAAAAAACTGATAGATAAACTGACAGTTTATTATGGCTTAGCAATTAAGAGAGACTGTAATTCCATTTAGAATATTTATAATGCAATATGGGCAACATACTACCATTATTGATCAACGGATAAAAGTCTTCAACACGAGAGGTGTCCGATCGGAGCTGAGTCATGGTGTTCTTGGCAGCGAGTGCAAGCTTCGAATACATTATCAACTTATAAACATGACTATCAATCATTACCACATGACGTGGCTGAAGCTCTATTTCAAATCAACACAGATCTCAACAATGAAAAATTATTTGAAAGATGTGTTGGTGGTTTTACGCAAAACAACAACAAAACTTATAATCAAAAAAATTGGAATTTTTCCTTTTTAGTGCTGCCATTTTGTCATTGTTTGTCTATTACTTTAATCAATACCTAGATTTATCTATCAAATAATAAAATCTTTTGTTTTTTTGGGGGGGACTTCCAAGAGCAGTACAAACCAGCATTTTAGAAAATGCAAAATGCCGAAATAAAGTTACTATTTTTTTTTGGTCTTGCAACTGTGTATAACAAAACACTTTTGAATAACAAATCAGCCGGGTTAAATGCGGTGAGAACATGTCTCTAATTATAATTGCTTCTCAGTATTTTTAATAAAATAACAACTGTTTCTTTCTAGTAGATCGGCTACGATTTTATAAATTTTCTAGTAGATATCTTGAACGCACAATCAGTTTGAACAGATGACGAGGTCCGTTTTTGCAGGTTGGATGGTTTTTAGTGTCAAACCAAGTTCTCGCATAAACTTTTACTGTAAACGTTGCTAACACAGTCAAATTTTTGTCGGGATTTTTTGTTTCTACATATAGACGTAAAATGCGATTTGCGCGAGTCAGTCATTTTACATGAGAAAACTTTTTAGATGATTTCTGAGCTAAGTCATACGAAACAAAATTACTTCTTACAGCTGAAACAATTTTATGTAAGTAAAGTTGTTCTGTACTTAAATCAGTAGATATTGGAAGAAGTAATCCCTCAGTTCTTTAAAACGTTAAAATAAACAACTTTACACAATTTTCAAGGACCTTCCTCATAGGACTTAGGATCTGAAGTGAAACTATCTAAATGAAGAAACAGGTGTCGTAACTCTTTCATATGTAATAAATCAATTATCTACTGCAACTGTTTGTTCAGACGTTTTTCCAGCATACTAATAATACCACCATATTTTCGTGTGTTGGCGGAGTGTAATGTTAGTCGCCTCCTCGCAGTGCACTCTGGATAGCATCTGAGCTGCTTCTCCAGTGCAGATGTGAACTAAATAACTGACAGGGACCTACATTTCACCCTGTGGTGTTGTTGCCGTTAAAACGGATACGTTTCCACCCAATTTCAAGGTTCTAGTGTAAGTTTGGATCCTGTGTCAACGGCCGAAACGTACCGGATCCTAACGTGGCAGTAGTCTTGCTGATGCTATTTCTTTGATGAGCTCCCTTCCACGGCGGTATAATGTCCGCGGTTTGTGGACTTAATTGTATACGATCTATACGAGAGGGAGCGGCTTGTCATGTGGCCGCTACCCTTACAATAATAATCATTCTACCCTATTTCGAGGAAAGGTTTTGAACAGAAACTGGAGGCTCGGCTGGCCAACGTCGTCCGTCCGTCTCCAATTCTGAAACTCGGTTCAATCTTCAGACAAAAACTTGGGGCACGGTTTAGACCTTGGGGTCCAACATGGCCCTACATATTTCTCAGCGATTGTTCTTTTATAATTATGTTTTTTAACTCTTAATATTGTTTTATCAAAACAAACGACTTATATATCAGAAATGTAGTTTTGTTTTATCACCTTCTCACGTGCTTTCATTCTTTCTCTTCGCACCTTATGACGATCGATAACTGAGACAGAAACATCCACTCCTCCGATCACCAATCGCCGCAAAGTTCTTTGATCTGCAAGAAAACCCTGTTCATTTCTGGGCACCTTCTTCCTTCCAGAACAGCAGCAGGAATCAAAATTTTGAAATTTGCATAATAACATCAAAAAGAACACTATTTGGTATTCGAAAAGACGCTAGTTTGTTTTTAAAAACCTTTTTTGTATGTTTTTACATTGAAGGTGATAAGCTGTTAGCATTTGTTTGATTCTAGGGCGGCTTATAGTTAGAACTGAAGCTGTTTTCCATATTTCTTCAATCTTAGAAGTCACTATGTGTACAATTTCTGAGAACGACGGATTTTCTTGTTGTGATTTCAACGCACATCTCGTCCATGTATAATATTTCATTACGTCTTGATAAGTAGGTGAAACATTTGTTTTCATTACACCAGTATCACAAAAGAGCGTACATTTTGAGAAACTACGCGTTTTATTCATATTAAAATAACTTTGTAATATGTATTTGTAACCAAGAAAAAACGCCATCTTTTACCTTCACTAATTAAAACGCACCTGCAGCCGATGAGTTATAAGCATAAATTACTTACAGTGCTTCTCTTCCGCACACCTCTTACACCATTTTATATTTCGTGAAATATAATATGTAATGAATTTTATTAGTAGTTAGCTTTATGACAAAACTAAAATAGGTTAATTAAATTATATTAAGTGCCTTATACCTCTCTTACAGTTTCCGCAATTTATCATAAAAATTTATTTTTTTTTCCAATTTAGATGGCTTTGCTGAGGCTTTGAACATTATCAAATCTCAAAATTATTTTGCATGTGATAGTTTAATTTGAAATGGCAACTATTAGAAACAAAAAAACGGATAAAGTTAATTTCGTCCTACGTCAATGTTCACCCTTATATATTTATTTTTTATCTGCTGTTTGTAACACGCCCTTGTACTATTAATAACGTATTTAAAAATTTGTATTAAATAAAAAAATAAAACTAATTTTAACCTTTAAAAATAAATTTAAAAGTATGTCTAAATTACTAACATACTATATGATTAAAGCGTATAAGTACTTAATCAATTGGAAAAAGCTATTTATAAAAGACCTTTAGTCTAAACTGTTTGTTTTTATACTAAATAAGATTAATAAATAGTTTTAAAATATAAAAATAGTTTTATTTGAATGTACACTACTAAAATTTAAATTTTCCTCACGATTTATAAAAATTCTTTTATTTTAACGGGTTGTAATCTGGATTGTAAAATTTTAACGATCACAAGATAATAAAAGATCTTTAAAATACGAAGAAAAATAAAAGATTTTTCAAAATACGAAATACATTCTGTTACAAAAAAAAAGAAACGTTATGCATTACAATTTTGAAGTAAAAACGTAAAGTATTAATAAAACCACAACAACTGACACTAACATAAAGAATATTTTATTGCTAGATAAAAGCGTAGTTGAGTAGCTTTCGTTAACTTATAGACTAATAAAGTCTAGACAATTTGATGTATACCATTAAAGTTGAGTTAACGTTTTCAAATAGAAAGTGGGAGTAAAACAATTATCCGCTTTAAATCATTTTTGAGTAAATGGTCTACGAAGCATTGGCTTTGTAACATAGTGAAAAATTATTTTGATCGTAAGGTCTCTACTTAGCAACTATTGTGCAAATACCCTTCATTTAAGGAATCGTATAAATGACTATTACGGGCGTTAAAGTACACGTGAATTTACGCAGACAATAATTTTCTTGGTAAGAACAGTCATAAAGCACTGTCAGACTTACACTGATTTAATTAGATTTTCGTATGTAACTAAAGCCATTTGTTGATACCAAAGATTTACTACCGTTATAACTAGTGACTGGATAAATAAGCACAATTTTAATTTAAAAAAGTGCTTAAAGAGCACAATATTTATCTAAACAAAAGCAATAGATAAGCAATAAATTAAACAAAAAAGCAGAAAAAATCAGTTATAAACCATAAAATTTACATGAAATAATTAGGCAATTTAGATTGTACGACTTTATTAATAAAAAATACAACTCAAAATAAACATATAAAAATAAAATTTGTATGGATTAATAAAAATACAAATGAAAATAAACATTTAAAAATACAATTGCCATGCAAAACCTAACTAAAACAAACTTTCAAAATCTATATTGAGAGAGAACGTAAAAAACACTATTCATGTTCAAAAGTGTTGATGACTAAATATTGTTCAAAATGTTCCATTGTTAAATTGTGTCTTTTGTCGCTGAGAATATTTTTATATTGCGAAAAGCTCTTTTCTATGTCAACACTTGTAATGGGTGCATATTTGAATACGGCTATAATAGCGGGACTCATGTTAAAATCAGAAACATTGTTACCAGTACGACTCAAAATAGAAGAAAGTTTTTCTAGTATTGGATATCCCGTATTCTTTGAAAAAATTTGTACCAATTTTATTTCGACTATCTCGCCAGTCGGCCCTGGAACAGCATATTAATGCCATTTTTAAAACCGTCAATTATTTTAATTGATTCAACCAAAGGAACTTGCTGATTTTGTAGAGATTTTATTGTTTCACTCACAAAACTAAAATTGCTTTTGATAAAAGTCAAATTATTCATAAGTTCATGTCGTTGAAGAACATTTTGGCTGTCTTGTATAGATTTGCTTGTTGAGTCTGGAAATTCCATAATCAATTGTTTAAAATTCTCGAAATTATTGGCATAGCAGATAGCAGCATCCCATCAAGTTAGAATTGGCTCTGGGGTTAGTGGAACATTAGGCAGCCTCTCGTTAAACATCTGCACCCTTGAAGGCGCTTTGACAAATATCTTTTTGCCATTATTTATTAAACTATTGACTCAAGGAAATTGGGGTCTTATGATCTTAGCGATACAATTAATTTTCAATTTGATACAGCTTTTATCATGTACCAAGTAACTTTTCATCATTTCCCAAGTATAATATAACATTTGAAAGTACTGCCAAAGTCAGTAATTCATGAATTACATGGATACCTTATATAATAAATATCAATGAAGTAGCAATTCGTACTTCAAAGTAAAAAATAAACAACAAAATGAGCTTAAGAACAACTTGATGTTTTTTTACGTAGCGTAATTAAAGTGGACGCATAATACGTAGATTTTTACACGTAAAAATTTGTGTAAAAAATTACACGTATTATACGTGCCCAACACTGATAACGGCCTGTTCTCACAAATTTCAATTCAATTATGCAACTGCAGTCCCATTTATTTAGATAACTGATCAAATGACAAAAAATAGCACGGATAAGCGCTAAATTAAAAAAATAAGCATAAAAATGACAAATAAGCAAAAAAATCATAGACAAATATGTTTCAAACTATTATTTTTATGTAATTCGTGTAAATTTCGATATCATTTGTTGCTGTTTTTAAAATTGAACGTAAGCAAACAAATTTAAATTCCGGTCACTGGTTTTAACAAACGCAGATTAAGAAAATCATACGATATAAAGGATTAAACAAAATTATAAAAAAACATGATATTAAAAACCAATGTGTTCTAAAACAATACGACAAAAACTATGTGCTGACTAAAAAGAATGTACAATTAGAGACCTAATAAAACATATTTAAGATATATGTATGAAAATGTTTTTATTAAATACAAAGTATGTTAACCCAAGGATGCATAACATGAGACTAGCAGGCCCGATGATGCTTTTTGAAAAATTGTGGTTTTAGATTTAGTTTGTTTGCCTGACTACTGTGTTAACATAGACCATTAAAGCAGACGAGGAGCCAGCCGGTAAAAACAAAATTAAGTCAGAAGGTAATGCAGACGTTGACGAAAAGTGTAGAGAAAAAAGTGTTAATAATTATTTCAAAAATTATGCAAGAACTTCTAATGTTAGATTGACCGTTCCTCTTAGCAGATCAGCAATTGACAAAATTGGGCAGTTTCTCGACTATGTTATATTGCAGCAAGCAAAGTACAAAAACATAATATTATTCGTAGCTCTCCTACTTTGATATAAAGAACACGAGTTCTACACCAAAAGAAACTTTGCATTTGTTCATGACTGATACAATTTTATAAAAATTGCAAACTGTACAAATTTACAAGGTAAGCGAGTGTATCAAAAAAAATTCAAGCAGAAGTAGAACAAAGCTAAGAATGTACCGATCTCATATATTGTGCGACTACGTTAATTTCCCGTTAAAAAAACATAAGAAGGTATATAAGGTTTGAAAATAATATAACTCGCAAGACGAGTCTAGAAACTGACAAAAATGAGCAATAATATCTTATATATAAGGTCTTTTCATTGAACAGTGTAAGACCGTGTATTATACCTAATTAAAACGTAACAATCGATAAGAAGCTTGTTGGTTGTTCAGGTCGTTGCAGATTTATACAGTAAATATCTAGCAAACTTGCAAAATATGACTTCAATATATTTTGGATGTGTGAATCCAGTTTCGGATACGCTATCGACGGCATGATTTTTGTAGGACCGCAACTACTTGAATATATGATACGGTAAGTTGTTCTTTTGTACTTCCTTCTTAGATTGATATATCTTAGTGATTAAATTTTTATAAATTGTGTTTAGATTTTGAGTGTCATTATTAAAGTTAACGTTATTATTATGCTTTGTATCATTTCAGCTATAAATATTTTTTTTTAATTAGGTTCGATATCTACAATCAGAGGGTTGTCAAAATCAAACTTATGTCCTGTTTCAACGTAATGTAAAGCTAGTGCTGATTCAGATTTTTTATTGGTACATTATGTTGAAACAGGGCATAAATTTGTTTTTAACAACCCTCTAATTCTAGATATCGAGCCTAAATACAAAAAAAGATTCATAGCTGAAATGATATACATCACAAGGCATAATAGTAACGTTAACTTCAATGATGACACAAGCACAATTTATAAAAATTTAATCACTAAGATAAGGTAATGTAAGGATACCCCAGTTTCGTTTACAATGTTTTATCAATTTTTATCACCCTGCCTGAAAAATTATAAATTTGTCACGTTTACGCGTGTTAGTGTTGAAGTTTTGTCATATTCTTATTTTTCATCTCAATTTATTCCTCAATGTTAATGTTGTGACACTTTATAAGTCTAAATGTAAGCGTCAATTTATTATAGTTTAAGATAGTTTATAAATTAACAAATTAATTTACTTGACTGCCTGAGACATTGTAAAATAACTGTTTGCTTTAATAAATATAGGTCTGAAGTTTTTGATGCCCCTCCTTATTGAAGAGCTGAAAAAGTAATTCAAGTGATATATATGATCTTACAGACATTAATAAAAAAACAAACTTCTTAAATAGTAATATTTTGCGTTTTCTCAACATCCATGCGTCAATTAAAATCTCCAGATTTACGAAAACCACAGCACCATGGCTTATGTAAAATTTGAAAAAATTCTAAAACTAGATCTCAATGTATTACACGCAGCTACAAAATTTGACTACTAAGACTGTTAGCCAAAAAAAGTATACTTTAATCAACAACGCTTAGAAGAGCCAACTCTACTATGGAAAACATGATTATCAACATAAAAAATAAAACTAATGTACTTCTGCAAAATTTATCAATAATTCAAAAAATCAATAAATATTTTGCTAAGGTGAGAATGTTTCTGTGTTTGAACCTTGTCATTGTTGCAACCAAAATTGCCAACATTTTGCCCACTTTCGTAATAGGGCTTCGTCAGGGCGTAAAAGAAATCAAAGATCTCAAACAAGCAACCAAAATCTAACTAAGAAGCTCTCAAAAGTTAGGTAATCAACATGTAAACCAAGCCAGATTTTAAACTCTAAAAAGTTAAAAATGAAAACGATAACTTGAGAAAGCAAACGACAACAACAATGAACCACTACAGGGTTAGGTAATCAACTTGTAAACCAAGCCAGATTCTAAACTCCATAAAAATGTCTGTCTCTGTATATAAAAAAAAGTAACGCCACAGCTGGTTATTATCAACTCTGATTGGATTACGTTCAAAAAGGAGCGTGTTTTTGATAAAGGAGTAATGACAGGGAACCACAAAAAAAATAGTTCGAAAGCATGATCACTATTTAAGTTATTGTGTTGTTTGATGATTTTTATGCTCTCTGGGATTTTCCTATTAAAGAAGAATGGAGATTTTGCAATTACCAAAACGTTATCAAAATCTATATTGTGACCTGTAGTAAAATCATGTTTAACAATCCCAGACTTAGAAATATGTCTTTTCCTCATACAACGATCATGTTCTGAAATGTGTCTAATGATGGAACAACTGGTTTCACCAACGTTAACTAAATCACATGAGCAAGTAGTAAATTGATATCTACGTGTTGATTGTTACCAAACTTTAGGTTTTAATATTGATGATTCCAAAGCAACCGTTTCAAAAGAGGAGAACCCATAACAGCACCAGAAATTTGTTCGTTAAACTTGTTATCAAATTGAAAGAATAAGATGAACCAAACTCAAGTCTTTGTTACGTTGAGACAGAATCTGTTTGATGATAAAAAGTGAATTGACATCAAAACTCGCAAAAGTATCTTGGGCTTCAAGTTTTATAGTTTCTAAACGTCGAATCAAATGCTGACAGTTGAAGATATGAAAAGAGATGTTACCTGTAAATTTGCAAAGAATGTTGTGGAAGAACTTGACTAGCTTGTAGGTAGGATATTGGGTACTACTAAAGATAGGTCAAAAGAAAATAATAGAAAAAAATGTTGAATTTAGGAACTTTAAATAATTCAAGAATTTTGCCAGTGTGAATACGTATGAGATCTGAGACGTTGCGAGTAAGATGTCCTATAGAAGACTTGACAGCACGTAAAATATCTTCTTTAGGAATACGTTAATAATTATTTTGTTAACTCTATACTCAAGATAGATTGTGATGCACAATCAACACAAATTTTATAACACTACACCCATATTGTTAAAACAGAAAATGTGCTTTTTTTCTATAACCAAAGACAATGTACTTAAAATACTGAATTACTTTAAAAGCAGTGAGAGCTGACAAAGCTGGTATTGAAGTACTTGGACTATGAATTGCTTTTTTATTGGCTATAATAACACACATAACGATGCATAGAAGCACGTACATGTATTGTTGATAAAAAAACACAATCTAATCAAATTTAGAGATTTACGCCTAATAAGTATGCTAGTATATGACAAGTATTAGAAAATATTATGGCTTCTCAGTTGCGAAACTATCTTCTGTTAAAGGAAATAGTATGCAGTCAGATTTTAAATCGGATCATAGTTGCAAGAGAGCTTTGCTAACTTTTACGGATGATATTTTGCATGATACTAATGAAGTGTACATTGTTACGTGCAAAATTTTCATAACGTAATATCCTGTATATCGAAATAAAATTAGATTCTGGTTTTGACGCCCTCTGCCAATCTTTCTGGTTACTGACAGGTTGCGGATTCATTTTGAAGCTGTCAACTACGTGAGACGGTCTGTGTCGTGATTTGACCTAATTCCAAAGATTTTAAGTGCATCCACTGTGATGGACAGGAACTTATAAATTAATTACGAATTTATCGTAATCTATTCGGCACAGGGTAAGATATTTGCATCCGGTTTATTAGAATTCCTTTGTAATTTTTTTATTAATTTGATAGCCGTTTCGCCACGCTTGATCATATGTTCGATTTAATAAAAGAACAATGAAGAATTAATACTATTGATAAATACCGTCAACGAACGCTTAAGATTTTGGAAGGCATATTATCCACAACAAAAACGAAGTCTTGACCAGCATTTACCTTTGAGATGTTATTTCTTATACACCAGTCGATTGCGTTACCACCCACCTGTTCGTAATCGCAACTAACAGTATTCGATATAACGGGTTTTTATATCTCATTTAATTTATTATTATTAACGATTTTGTAGCTTCCTATCTTCGTGAGTTATTGTGTGACACGATTTGCTATTCAATATCTATTCCAGGCTACTACCGGGGAAAACGTTTTCTTCGCTCAAGTAGGTACTGGATTTTGGGTAAATCTGCTTGATTATTTTTCTTCGCTGTCATAAAAGTAACTCACGGAACTTTGGCTAATGTTAATTTCCGTAATTACGTTTACTGTTACAATACCATTAAGGTAATTTCAATTATCATTTTGTGTGTATCGCATGCTGTGTACAAACGATATTTGTTACAAAAGTTTCTTCGCTATTTGCTACGACCTATGTATTGTGTGTTGCCGATACTTATGGCACTTATGAATTGAGAAATTAAATATACTCCTGTTAATCTTCTACGTTACTAAATTAAAGTTTTTATACCTGTTAATCTTTCTTTTATGGATTACGAACCTAAAAATTCGTTACAAGTTTGGACCGTCTGTCTTGATTGAGGCAGAAGTGTTAATTGTAAATGATCTGGCGCCCTTAATTATAATTCACTTGAACCTCCCCTATCTCCGACTGTGTGAGTTGGCCGTGCAAGGTTCGTAAGACCTAAAGCTTGTAACAACATTACGCTCATCGTATTGTTAAATTATTCAAAAGTTTTTGATAATATAGACCACGGATTATCTACAATTGTTAAAAATATTTGATTTAGATTTATTCGACTAATTGCCATTTTTTTTAAATTGACGGTGTCAAATAGTTGTGCTAAATAAGGTGTCTAATCCACTTTCTGTAAATAAAGGTGTTCCCAAAGGATCAGTACTTGGACCTGTATTATTCAATATTTACATCTGTCGTTTTTTAAAGGCACTTAAAACATCAAAGCGCATTTTTACGCAGATGATACGCAATTTTATTATTCATTTTCTATAAAGAATCTTAGTTGAGCATGTGCACTAACAAATAAAGACTTAAATTAAATACTAAGCATGTCAAAAAATGCACTACTTACAAGTAAACAAAAAAAAGTTTCAGGCAATATTATTTGTCAACCAAAAAGATAGAACACTAGCTTTGCTAAATAAGTTAAAAACCTACATTTATCGCTGGATTAAAAATTGCGTTTTATGTCACATATTTTCTAATGTGCTGGTAAGGCTTATGGCATACTTAAACTAATTTATCCGTATAAAAACAAAGCGTGCGATAGCAGTGCCAAATTGATTTAAATTTACCGACAATTGTAAAATAAACTTATAGAATTAAGTTAACAATAGGGGACATGTTCCCCGTACTACAACAAAACCAACCCATGGTGTACCCCATGCACACCCATATTCAACACTCTACGACCTTCATTCTGAATTCAAAAATTCCCCGCACCCATTCAGCAAACTACCTACCAACATAACTACCCCACAATACTACTCCACACAGCAACCCGAGACACTAAACGTACAAGACAACATATTTTGAGAAACCGCAAACCCAAACGATGACAAAAACATGGAACTAGACTCAAAGAACAGACATTCATGGCAAATTTTGAAAAAAAAACGCAAAAGAGATAAACAAATTACCCCATCCAACATTTCCAACACGTTACAAACAAACATCCAAAAGCACTAGCAAATGAAACCGTCAAAATCACTCTACATGCAATAGAAGCATATAGGACCCTTACAACGCACCTTCTAGACACGCTCCAGCCATGTGTGCATAAAAGCACTGTAATGCTTACCAAAACCAGCAGCAAGAAACAAATCTAGAACAACGAACTAACAAAACCAGCCACAACTAATCAGCATACTGCCTTTTCCAAATATAAACTTATCCCAAAATAAAAGAGTATCCCTAACTAAACAATCAAACAACATACGCGCAAATCCCAAACAGGAACGTTAATACCACCAAAACAAATAACCATCAAACATAAGAGAACAATTAACCACATTTTTGAATGAATTAAAAGCATAATAATAAACCTACTAACAACAGTTATCGGAAAATTAAATCAATAATGGCCCACATTCTACAAATTGCAACCTGCAACTCCAACGGGCTGCTTAACCATAAGCAAAAAATCATAACATTTCTAGATTTAAATAAGATTCACATTTTATATATCTCTAAGTCTCATTTCACAGATCAAACAGTGTTTTTCATACCTCAATACTCTATGTACCATACTCCTCACTCTGACAATACCGAGCATACCGTATCTGCAATAATTAATCGGAAATAAACTTTCCTAAATATCAAACAAAAAAAAATTCAAGCAACCAATTTATCCGTAAACTTAATGATGAATGGGCACAGACTAACAAACACAAGACTGATACTTTTGCAACGCATTTAACTAAAGTATTCAAACCCGAGCCAGGTAGCAATAAAAGAGAAGTTAAAGACTCAACTAATATTCCACTCCAAATGTCCCTTCCCATAAAACCCTGTTCACTAACAGAAATTAAAATAGAAATAGATAGTACAAACAGCTCTAGAGCACGATTTAATAACCGGACAAATATTAAAGCAATTACTTAGCAAAGTCATAGTTCTACTAACAGTAATCTTTAAGCAAATGTCCGTCCTTTCCCATAATATGCAAATATGCCGAAATCCTCATAATACACAATTCACAAAAACCTCCACACGAACCATCATCATATCGACTTATTAGCTTCCTGAGTAGTTAACACAATTGCAATTTCTATCTTCTTTTGAACTTAACCGACAGAAACTTTACAGTAGGATATAAAGACAGTCAATCCAACTACTATACTATGGGATCCAGTGTTCCTCAAGTGAATGCCGATGACGCAGCTGTATTTTCTGTAAATAAAAACCTCTAAAAATCAAGAAACTCATCTGGAGCTTCTCACCGAGTGATCCTTCTGTAACCATCAAAAACGTACCTACATCTACTAAAACGGAAACGAAATATCATGGACTCATCCTAGACCAAAAGCTCACCTAGAAAAAATTCATGCAAACAAAACGCAAGCAGATGGACATCCAATTTCGACAAATGCATTGGCTTGTTGGACAAACAATCACGCCTTCTCTAAACCAAGTTACTGTTATACAAAGTTATAATCAAACCGATATAGACATACGGGTTCCAGCTGTAGAGATGCGCCAAGTCAATAAACCTAAAAATCATACAAATTTTCCAATCTAAAGTGCTGAGAACAATGTTGGATGCTTCATAATATGTC
This sequence comes from Aquatica leii, assembly GCA_035610365.1. Lineage (NCBI taxonomy): Eukaryota > Metazoa > Arthropoda > Insecta > Coleoptera > Lampyridae > Aquatica > Aquatica leii. The sequence goes on from CM069436.1 coordinate 69,715,974, forward strand.
ACCAACGACCTAAAGAACTCCTTTATAGCGAAAAACATCGAGCTGCTACCAAATACAAAATCAAATAACAAATCATAAGAACTACCTAATAAAACAGCTAAACAGCGGTCCCACTGTGAGAATATTACGTAGAACCTGGCCTAAAGATTTAAAGTAACGAAGAAATCACAATCAGTGGATGAAGTCCAAAATTCTTAATTAATATAATAAAATATTTAAAAAATTGTATACAATATTAAGTGTCACAACAAAGTATATACTATAATTAAATGTAAGTTAAGTTAGTAATAATAATATAAGAACAACAAAAAAAACTTTGTTTACAATTGACAAAATTTAAAGGATACTAAGAAAACATCCATAAAAGTTGCACACTACAGCTAAAATTAAGAAGTGTACCATGCACCTGTGGCAAAACTGGTAAAACTATAGATACGAGATGAAAAGAACACAAAAGACATTTCTCTGCCATTGCCGAACAAGCACTTGACAATTTTCATAATATAAGCTTTGAGAAAACTAAAACAATTTCTAAAACAAAAAACTGGAAATCAAGAAATCTTAGAGCAATTGAAATTATTAAATGTCCTAAGAATTTTAACAGACAGTAGTTACAAACTACCTGACATCTGGTTACCTGTTTCCTAGTCTTAATTCGTACACCAATTACACTTAAGCGACGTCTAGAGTTTTTATGATGGTTTTCCTTTATGTAGAACTTCGAGCAATTGCTGTAGTTAAATAAACTTGCGTCATTTTCTTTTACGATTTATTGTTTTAGTTACCTTAGTGTTATAATTGCCAAAATTAATTTAGTTTATACTGCCTGACGAAGAACTTAGCTCAAGTTTGAAAGCTTGCTTGCAAATTGTATTAAATAAATGTATACACCATTTACCCTAAAAAAATCATTAATATGTTTTATGGTGAAACTTTTATGTCTAAAAAAAGTATGTTTTTTAAATAATGCAAATATGTGAAAAGATCACTTAGAGTACTGCAACATTTTATCGTCACGAAGCCACTAACATTTCTTTAGAAAAACAGCTTTAAATGTTTTTATAACACAAGTTAACGAAATACAAAAAAATAATAATACATTAACTTTTTAAGATAATGAGAAAATTAGAAAAACAATTTTAAAAATTGTTCGTATTAAATAACTGTTTTATGATGTCAATTTAAAATTAAAATTTAATAATTAGTTATTTAATGAAAAAACCAATTTAAATTAACCTAAACAATGTCAAATACACAGCTTAAAATAATAACGGATGTTATGTAGACAATTAAAAATCAATCTACTTTGTGTTTTAATTAAAATATTTTTGAAACCAGTCATTAAAAAATCAACATACAACTTTTGAATTTTTACTTCATCAGTTATTAGTAGTAATTTTTAAATTATATAAATAAGAAATGATCCATAGAAATTTTATCCCATATTATCTAAGGAAGTAAAAGGCTGGTATCAACAAACGCGATAATACACCGTTATAATGACAGGATCTTATTGATTCAAAAACTAATGATTTACATTCCACTAATTGCAAACTATAATAGTTAACACGATATAGTTGGAAAGCAAACAAATTTATAACAAGCGAGATCGAGTATGATTTAGTAACGATTCAATTTAGCGTGAACCTAAAACATTAAATTAACCAATTTGCTTGAGAAAGGTCTCAACATAAATTAAATAAATTAAATTTTGTAACAATCGCGTAGAGAACAAACACCTTGTTAACAACACTTATAACTCAATTTGTATCTGTATAGTATATAACAATAAACAATTATTTCATCTTACTCAAAAAATAAGTGTATTTGTCGAACCTACACATTCCTACATGAAACGTTTTCTTAAGTTTGTCTAAAAATTGAATCAAAACAATTTTAAATAGTAATAAAATAATAAACAAGACTAAATTAATCACTAATAAAAAGAAAAATTTGTCAATAACTAAATAATAATTATTAAAAACTTGATATATAATAAAACATTGATAAGCAGATAAACAAAACTTTTTAGCCACAGAAAGATATGTTCATCTTCCCAGTATTCAGAAAAAAAATCTTTGGGCAAAAGTAAATAAATGAAAAACCTGTACGTAACGAATAAAATTTTTTTAGGCTTCTCTGTACTACAAGACTAAATTATCTTTTAAGCTTTAACATTATTGTTTACGTTGGTATTGAAAATGTGATTTTAGAACAAAGTTTAAATTAAAAAAATCTACAAACTTAACAATGTTTAAAATTATAACGTAAAAGATCAGATGCATCGTCTAAAGACTCCAATCCACAGTTATATTTTATTATAAGACTAGTTTCAACAATTTAAATTGTCATCATCAGTTACATCAAACAAGAAAAGAGTAGTATTATAGGAAAGATGCAGCTTTTTGCAAATTAAAGTCAGACTATGGAGTAAGTGACACAAAAATAGTATATTACAGTACGAGTGAAGAAACTATACTACTACTATATACATGAGTGAGCGAATTAGTGTCTCCCGAGTGCTGTACAGGATTTTGTTCAATCCTGATCTTGAAATATTAAACATTATAATTTATAATAATGTCAAAATATTTAGTTATATGAAGTATAAATTAACAAAACAAGCCGTTGCTATGGTTCGTGTAAATATAAATAACAAAATTCCCAAATGTCAAAATAGAAAATAATAAAATTGTAAAGATGGATCAAGTAAATGAAGTTGATATAACAGTTATTGTACCTGAAGATATTGTAAATGAAGCAAATGACACTGTATTTCATTTATTACCTAATAAATCAAAAGACAGATATTTGAAAGAGATGACAAAATTTCGGTCATGGATGGAATTAAGGAAGATGCGCGTTGTGACGGAGGAAGTAATGGTAGCGTGTTTTAACGGGTTAATAGAGAAGTATTCGCCCTCTTCCTTGTGGTCTACATATTCTATGTTGAGATCAACTTTTTTTGTTTATGAAAAAGTAGATATTAGCAAGTAAGTTTGACAGTTGTATATTTTAATATTTTTTGTATGTAACATGCTATTTAATTTTAGGTTTAAGACCATTTTTGCAATTTTGAAAAGCAAATCTTAAGGGTATCAACCTAAGAAGGCAAATCCGTTTGACCCAAAAGATGTGCAGCAATTTATAATTGAAGCTCCCGATAAGACGCACTTTTGCAGCATTTTTGGCGAACGCTTCCACAGATATTTTGACATTAAAGCGCCATGGAGGTTACGTGAAAGAGACAGTGGCTAACAAAATTGACATAGCTAGAAAAATAATTGTTGGTCACGAGGACGTAACTAAAAAAATTTGTATTGCTGAAGTTACTGAAAGTGTTGGAGAAGCTTCTGAGGCAGATCAATTAATAGTCTTGTGTAAATAATCCTGTTTTTAATAAATGTATAATTAATCTTTATATAAATAAGTGTTAGGTTATATCGATGGTTTAAAGCACACATATAGCATGTCCAGAATTGTTAGTTTCGAGATAAACACGTTTGAATGTTTGACAATGTATGCCGTACTCCCTAAGTTACAGATTTGAAATTTCATGGTAGGACATACAAAATTTGTACAACACAAAGTACATCCGCCGATGGACATTTAAAGCTGTATAACAAAAATTTTTATAAAAGTTGACATACAATATGTGTGCTTTAAACCATCGATATCTCAAACTCTGATATATTTACATAATAATGGCCGACTACAGTCTTGCCAACCAGGGAGTTACAAAATATTTTTTAGTTGTTACAAGTATTGCCAATCTTATAGTAACTTAAATATTTTATTATAAAACATAACAATAAGTAAATAAATAATAATAAGTATTGGTAATATTTTTTGATAAATCTTATTCTTTCTATTTTATAAGGCTATTTCAAATTTCTGTTTATATAATAATATAAAATCACCGTAGTCAATTTGCGTAATCAGTAATATTAAATTAAACGGTGGGTGAAAAATCTTTACCCCACACTTTCACCCACCCAAATTTACGAAAAAATAAACTTTTTTGTGTCACTCTAATCATTGAATTTTCCGCCCTAGATTTGATAGTAACATCTAAAAACAGAAAAAAACCATCTAGCAGCGATTAAACATTTTTCTTTGTCTTGGTAATATCTCAAATGTCAATATTCGTTCGTTAAGGTTAATGTCAAATTTGACAGATTTTGTATTAAATGTAGTGTACCTACATTATATTTCTGGTGTTTTTTTTTAAACAATGTAATTTTACACAAAGCAATATAAAAATAATGTACGTTACTCTTCTCGAAAATATCTTAGCATAACTCACTCACATGCAACGCTGGGCCATACGGCCTTGCGTTGCATTAACTTTTGTTATTCTATGCTCTACTTTCGACCCTTGTTACGTAAATTACTAGCATAATGCTCTTTGTCGCTCTAGAGCTGTTTTCATCATTACGTAACTACACTAACGAACGAATATTGATGTTGGAATAAGGACTATATTTTTAAAATTAATTAAGCTTTAAGTAGAAGTCTGAGTCTAGTGGAAAATACATTTAAAAATTTATACAAAATTGTAAAATTAAAAACAAATGTTTTAGAATTTTATAAATTCAAATACTAGAGTATCATTGTTGTTGTAACCGAAGTTGCCAACGTTTCGCCCACTTTCGTAAGGCCCCTTACGTATGACCGTGTCATTGTTGTTTTAACCAAAGTTGCCAACGTTTCGCCCACTTTCGTAAAGCCCCTTACGCCTTTCGCCCACTTTCGTAAGAGGCCTTACGAAAGTGGGCGAAACGTTGGCAACTTTGGTTACAACAACAATGACACGGTCCAAACCCGGAAGACATTCTTATCTTAGTATAAATTCCGGCAGTGGAAGCTTTCGCTATTATACTAGAGTGTTATTTATTTTGGAGTTGGCCGTATTTGTCTTCAGATTTGAAATTGATTGTCAAAGTTAACAACAATTCTGCTAATAGTAATTGTAGTACTTACATTAAATTGGTCATGTTTTCAATTTCACTGTTTTTAAATTCAAATATAATTTTGCAAACAACAGCACGAAAAATAATGTATGTAATTCTTTCCGAAGACTTCATATCATATAAATAAATATTGTGTGCTGTCCTGGTCGCAAACATCAATATTCGTTTGTTAGTGTTGTTACTTAATGACAAAAAACTCTAGAGCGACAGTTTAAAACAACCAAAATTTTTTTAGAAAATTATAAGAAAACTAGATCAGCTATACAACAAATATAAATTAAAAATGAACATAAACACAAAAACGTATATAATTTAAAGAAATAATTTAAACTTACTGATTGATGAGACGCTACTTTTATTAAAAGTGTTTACTGGAAACAAAAAAGCAAAGTAAAATCTCAACCGATAATATTTAAACGTTAGGTAAAGTAAAGGTACTATCCCTATTTATATTTAACATGTGTGTACTCAAAAGCAGTATTTCAGTAAGCTTTGCGTGATTACGTTAGATATAACATTGAACGGAAAATTATAAACTCTAGAGCGCTACAACAATAAGTAATAATAACATTAATAAATAAAGTATATGTCCGATATGGGCTTAAAAATTAACACAAAACAAAAATAACGTGCATAGGTAAAAATCAGAGAAATTCGATTTTTACAGTAAATGCCATACCACTTAAATGCGTGAAAGAACAGAAATACTGGATTGATGACTACGTTAGAAATTAGAAGTAAAATCCAAATAGCACGAAACAAATTTAAGGCAATGAAACCTCTTCTATCTCTAAAAATTTAAGTTTACGAGTCCAGTTAAAAGTGGTAAAGGCATACGTATAGTTATTTCTACTGTATGGAATTGAAGTCTGGACGTTTAATAGAAATGAGAAGGGTAAACTGGAAGCTTTTGAAATGTAGTTGTATAAACAAATGCCTGAGATTTCTTGGACAATAAGAGACGAATCAAAAAGTGCACATAATGGAACAACTAAAAAAGAAAAACTGGGTACCTACTTAGATGTAAAAAATACCAACCAAAAATAAAACCCTGTTATATTAAAAGTATTTTGGTATAGTTTGCAAGCTGTATGAATTTTGTCCCGGAACATAACTGTCGGTTGTACGTATGAAAAAATATTGACTTGCACTTCCGTTTTTGACGTTAAGAGACAGCACAAGAAACTAACATTGCGCTTAGTGACATCTCCGTTCTTAAATATCGTATATCATTCTAGTTGTAAATGGGTAAATTAACTTCGATTCGATTGTACTACCTGTAAAAGTTCTGCTGGGGTAAAAATTTACTTCTATTTTTACGGCGATTTAATTTCCTCAGCGAGTTAGGTCACCGACACGTGTCTGTCCTTTTGGAATTGTTAAATGTTTCTTAAGTACATCTATATCGAGTCGATAACATTGGAGCACGTATAGATGCAAGCATTCAATATAGATACCAATTTTAAAAATTAATTTGGATATTTTTAAGAGAACGATTAATCTTGAAAACCCAGTCGCACACCTGCGATTGCATAAATGAAAAAGTCAGTTGAAAGTTTTGTGCATTCCGTTTAAAACAATCATTGGATAAACTACGCGCAACATTACTTCTGATATTATATATCTATTTATTACATTTTCATCAAGTTTATGGGATTGGTTTGGATATACTCTTAGCTCACAAAGTTCGAAAAACCGCACATTATTAGTGAAAAACTTATTCTACCAGCTGTAAGTAAAGTAATGCGCACCATGTTGCACAAACCAGCTTTTGATATTTAAAAAAAAATTGCTGAGTAATAATACTGTACGAAGAAGGATCGATAAAATGGTTCAGTGTGTAAAAAACTGTTTGTGACTACTTAAAAACATTTGAATTCTTTATACAGCTTGACAACTCAACATTACCAAAAAACGAAAATTTACTTTTAGGTTATGTAAGATTTGTAAAAGAAAAAAAGAAATTTCCAAGAATTGTTATTTGCTAAATGTTTGGAAACTTATACGAAAGGTGAAACGTTATTTACTGAATTAAAAAAGCTTTTCGATGTAAAAGCTATTCCTTTGACTAATATCATCTCTGTTGCTAGTGACGGTGCTCCGGCAATAGTAGGACGACAAGACACCGAAGCTTAGGGAACGTTTGCATAAATCACTGCATCATGTCATTAGAGCAGTTAATAAAATCAAAAGGAACGCCTTAAACTTAAACTTTGTTTGGAAAATCAGGATGACTGTAGTCGTTTACTACTTAACACAGACGTACCTTGGTTATCTATCAGTGCATGTTTGAATCATTTTATTTGCTTTTTGATTTAGTCTTGGAGCTCCTAGAGAGTAAAAAAAATGATTTGCGGCTTTTGTCTAATCTTAAAAACACCAGTTTTTGAAACAAACATTACCAGAAACCGTTTTTTAATTTGACATGGTTCATAATACAGTCAGCAAATAAATAAAAAGTGCTAAAAGATGTTCTTTTGCATGAAAATAAAGAGAATGTTATCTTTAACGTAATTAGGAAACAATTAATTAAATTAACCCTCTTGTCACTGCATTATCAAAGGTTTTTAATTTTCTGAGAATAGTAAAAAACGTTGAAAGACAGTTCAAATATACACAGATTAAATTAGCAACTTATTTTACTTTCCATCAAAAATTTGTATTACTACTTACTTATTGATGTTAGAACATGTTTGCGTTTTTTTTGAAGTGAAACTTCTTTATCGGCGTTGGAAAAAAATTTACCGTCACATTTTTCGCTTACGCGTCACATTTTTTTTTTGGTTACGCGTCACATTTTTTATCGTCACATTTTTTAAATTTAAAATATTTAAGGTTAACCTCAGTTTCTGATTGAACGATGACATTTTAAATTTAATATATTTAAGGTTAACATCAGTTTCTGATTGAACGATGACATTTTAAATTTAATATATTTAAGGTTAACCTCAGTTTCTGTTTGAACGATGACAATGATAGTAATAATTCTATTTCAATTAATGAAATGCTGTAATAATCTTAGTAGCAAAAAGTTAAAGTGAAATAATTGTATTATTTGTATTCATGTCTATTATAATAAAATCCTTTTGTTTAAAATTTATCTAATTTTAAATTTAAAATATTTAAGGTTAACCTCAGTTTCTGATTGAACGATGACATTTTAAATTTAATATATTTAAGGTTAACATCATATTCTGATTGAACGATGACATTTTAAATTTAATATATTTAAGGTTAACCTCAGTTTCTGTTTGAACGATGACAATGATAGTAATAATTCTATTTCAATTAATGGAATGCTGTAATAATCTTAGTAGCAAAAAGTTAAAGTGAAATAATTGTATTATTTGTATTCATGTCTATTATAATAAAATCCTTTTGTTTAAACTATATCTAATTTTAAATTTAAAATATTTAAGGTTAACCTCAGTTTCTTATTGTAACTATCGGTCAATGTATATGATTTCATTAAAATAGTATTTATTAATTAATAAGACTGCTAATTTAATGAACATCAATTAATTGATATACATGCAACTTTTCAGAAATTGGTTAAATACAGTTAAATTAGATAAAGTTTAAACAAAAGGATTTTATTATCATAGACATGAATACAAATAATACAATTATTTCACTTTAACTTTTTGCTACTAAGATTATTACAGCATTTCATTAATTGTAATAGAATTATTACTATCATTGTCATCGTTATTATATATTTTTGTAATTAATGGCTTATGGTAACTGAAATATGAAATTGAATCTACAAAAATTAGTTAATTGATTTACAAAAATTTGTATTCATGTCTATGATAATAAAATCCTTTTGTTTAAAATTTATCTAATTTAACTTTATTTAACCAATTTCTGAAAAGTTGCATGTAGATCATTTTGCGAAAAATAAAGCCATAAAGAAGTTTCACTTCTTACATGTGTACACTAGTACACGCCCTAATTTTTTGTATTGTTTACGTTTTTTTGGTAATTTTGTTATTGATTATTTATTATATATATATACTTAAATTATTCTTGCTAATGTAAACATTTAAATAAGGTAAATATACTCGGTCTGAATTAGTTCACGTTATCGAGCGTCTACTGTATTCCCCCCCCCTCAAAGTTTTTGAAAGTTGCCGCCGCTAGAACAAAGTCAACCCTAATAACTAGAGATAAAATTTTTCAATTTATTTTAGAGAAGACAGTTTTGAGGACTATACTGTTTGAGGCGCATTGTTTAAAAGTGGAAGATAGGGCTTACTTAAAAAATCTTAAAAAAAATGATAAAAAGATGAAGACGCCTGATCATACGTTTACGATTTAAAAAAAGATAAAGTGATAATTCACAATGAGCATAAGCATAAAAAAACACATAATATGAACGTAATGCCGTTGATTGTAATGTTTACTAAAAGATGCCCAACTACGTTCTAATAAATGTAAAATATGACTTTCTTGACCGCGGGCCCCTCTCTATAATTTATCCGCACCGACTAGTGTCGCCACAGACGGTTAGTACAATATCTTACAAATGTTTCATCATTTACTGGCTCATTTTACAAGCGAGGTTGCCATGATATATCGGGTCCGATTTAAATTTATTCCAATTTCTAATCTAATTGTGTTACTGTTCACCTATTTTGTGTGAGTGGCAAGTTATTTCAAATGTAACTTTGTTTCATGTTTCTTTATTTTTATGTTTTTTTAGCACTACAAACGTTTTCAGATTTGTGCACCTCTATGACAGTTAGAGATGATATTTACTTCTATCATTATAAACCAAAATTGCTGATGATAAGCTTTTGTTATATTATTTCCATACCACTAACGAAATAGCCTTTATAATAATTTTTGAAAAAAAATTGGATTACTGAATTTAATTATTTCATTTTAATGATATTTATTATGTAAGATAATTTTCATTGTCATTATTATAAAACCGTCAGTTGACGGCTCAGATTATCAGAGAAACAAATGTGGCTTGTTTGTCGTGGTTGTGGTTTAGATGTCAACAATTTTCAAATATTACCGATTTATGAAAATATCGTTTCTTAATTACTTTTCTGTTCGTTTTGACACAGTTTTTGTTTTTCAAAAAATTAATTCACAATAAAAGATTGAGAAAGTTCTTATAAACACACGATAGACGAAACCTTGGATTTCATAGTAATTTAAGTGCTGCATGGCAACATCGCTATAACGTAAAATAAAGATTCTGCAGTAATCTACAACAATTAACAACGTGGTTAGTAAATATGCTAACCAACAGACGGATCGATGCTAATTTCTTAGCGGCGAGCATACTTTTTCGGCACGAAATATGTTGTCGTAAGGTTGGTTGTTCTTCTAGTAAATACTACAATCAATGGTAATATATTATTCTGACATATGCCGACAAAGTGTTCACAATGAGCGTAGTTTTTCCGTAAGAACGCACTTTTCTGTGCATGTTAGTTAGTTTTAATAATCATAACCCTAAATCCGTTTCTGTCATCATGATCTGTCAGATTTGTCTCAAAAATGTCATACATGTCTGACAATGAAATATACGCACACACCAACCTTTTTAGTACCAACTTATTAGCGAATGCAACTAAAACACGCTATATTTCACTAAATTGTACATAAGAAATACCATTTCAACTGTATGTATTTGTTACGTTTGATCATAACATGTGGTCCATAAACATACAAATTATGAAGAAGCATTGTGAACACATACATTGTTTGTAGTATATTCCAACTTGATGAACTACGTACATATCTGATAAGTATTTGTTATGCTTATGCTGATTGTAAATGAGCACTAAGATACGTCAAAAAATCAAAAATATTTTTGAAGATTATCAACAATGACCCCCAAATTTAGAATCTGTAGAAGTAGTAGCGCATAGAGGTGACAGACAAAACTCTTTGCAAAACAATTTAACGTTGCAACAAGAATTATAAATGCAGATAGAGCAAAACCATAGAAACTACACTAAACACACAGGAACTAAAAAATATATTAAAATATTAAGCAAAGAAATAACAACATATAAAACTGGTGGAGTGAAAAAAAATACTTTACTTTGATGTAGTTTGCTTATTGATGCTCAAACCAACAAGTGTAGCAGCAGAAAGAAAGCTTTTGGTCGTTTTTTTTTAAATTGACCTAATCATTTAAAATAGTTTAGTTATCACCTTTTTTGTGTTGCCAACATCGCAAACGCCAACATTTGTTCGTTAGTGTAGTTACGTAATGGGCGAAAAAAGCTCTAATGAGGCCACATTAAAACTAGAAATCCACATAAAACTAACAGCTGTATTCATAAAAATATTCAAAAATATTATATTATAAATAAACTTGTTTTATTTAAAACGTGTTTTAAGGCTTACCGAACATTTTAACTTTCATTCATTGATAAACGGTTCGTAAACTCTCGGTACTCAAAATAGAGTTAAAATACCGATTTCAGTAAATTTAATGTAGTCGCGTTGGTAACGTCAAAACATTAGAACTATTTTTTGCGTTTATTAGTTACGTCTGTCAAGTAATAATTATGGTAGTAATTAATAATGACAGATAGTAAAAAGAAAACAAGAAGTGGAAATTAGCTTGTAGAAGATAAGGTTTGTATCAATTTGAATGTGTTCAAAATAACTTATTTAGTTTTTTTAGCATCAATTTCAAGAATGGGTGCAAGGAAGGGTCAGGATAATTGAAAACAAAAATACTGACGCTAACAAGCAAAAGAAAATGCTGACATAGTTTGTTGGGTAGATAATTTTGCAAGTCTGGTTTGATTAATTACAATTCGATTTTTGAATAACTGTTTAACATTAGTAGTAGTTATATTAAGTAAATTTGTAAATGTAAAAAAAACGGACGATGCAGTAATAACGGCACTTTTGAGAAAAGTTTGGTGTTGCATAAAATACATCTTTCTGGAATGTAAACTGCTTATTTTTTAAAAATGCTAAATAAAAAATTATTTAAATCAATGAATTATATGAATTACATTTTATACCTAAAAGAAATCAAAATTCTCTTTCCGATCGTATGGCACAGACCAATGGGCAGTAAAACATCGCTTGACGTAATATTTAACTTAGGTACATTATGAGAAAAAAATTAGGAGAATACAAACAATAAACTTGATTACAAAAGAATTAGAATAAGTAAAACTATGAACACGTGTTGTCAAAAAGTACCAAGATTTTTAGCACCGCCAAGATGACAAAATTCACTTGAAAGTCGCGAATTATATCAATTATATTATTTACAATATTAATGGATATTAATATCATCTATTGCATCCGTGTTAAATTAAATGCAAAAATAAATTAAATTTCTTTTAAATAAATTTTTTTCTCTTCAAAAAATCTGATTATACACAATTTTTTAAGTTAAAATAGGTTTAAAGAAGGGTAGACCATATTTTAAATATTGCTAAGTTACAACACTGTTACAAAAGGTTTGTTAAGCTAAAACGCGTTTATGAATAGTGTTTTTTGACATTTATGCTAAAATAGGTTTGAAGAGCTCTGTAACCCAATAGTAAATTTTTATGAATACAGCTGTAAGTGTTTAAATTCAATTATTATATTAGAACAAGTGTGCGACAGGTGGAAAAGTCATTTAAAAGCTTTTGAAATTCAGTTAGAATTGAAAAAAACGATATTAAAGTTAATGTCAAATTTGGCAGATGTAGTTATAAATGTAGTACCAACATTATATTTCTGGTGTTCTTTTTTATTTTTTCAAAAAAGAATATAATTTTACAAAAATAATGTACGTTACGCTTGTCGAAAATTTTATAGCATAACTCACTCACATGCAATTTGATAATTGATAATTAACAAAATATAGATATTTGATTCACTGTGTACGAAAGCTACTACTTAAATATTTCAGTGTGATAAAACGAAAATCCATAGTACAAGACATATTGCTGCATAAAATACACCACCATCTAAAATTCCTCAACTTTGTAATCTATAAAATACATCAAACTGCTGAATAATGCGTTGCAAAACGCAGTAGTTTTATCTGCTCCAAGAAGAAAAAACATAAGAAATTTCAAAACATTGGGTTACTGCAAATAAACAATTTATGAGCACTTCTCAAATAAGAAGTAAGTAAATGAGACTTGGTGTAGCATCGTCATCAGGTGTCAATTTAATGTAGGTTTCTATACATACGTAGATTATGTTAGAAACAATTTTTGAGAAAATGAAAGAGTGTACTAATTTAAACTAGGTACATCCACAAATAATTTTAAAATTACTTCAATTTCTTCAGTTAATTACAGTCTATCCGTTCAACTAACAAAATAAATATTTTTTTTACTAAAAACAGTGTTTGTTAACCAAACACTTAAATCACAAATTTACGTTAATTTTAAAATTGTTAATAAAAAAAACGTTTGAAAAGACTTTTTACGTTTTTCAAACAGTTATGTTATGTCCAAACGTTACAAATCTCTGTATTTTGCATTTTAACGCTTTTTATGAATACGAAAAAGGTTAATTCATATTTATGGCAAGGCTTTACATACAAAGCAGTTATCTGACCACATTTCCTCATCATTATAAATAAGTTTAAATTTATACCTAAGCATTATATCGATAAAACATACCAAGATAAATTGAATAAAATTAATTTCAAGTAGGTTTTTTTTAACTTTCAGTTCACTTAGAAAAAGCAGATGTAACAAGAGCTACAAGTGCAAAATTAATCAGATTTTTTATGTCCACAGATTCATTAAAACACTGATTTCTCAAAGAATCTTTAATTTTAAAGTTCTAAAATGCAACCATAAAAATTTAATTAAACGCAAAGTTCTATTTTTAAAAAATATATTTAAATATAATATGCGGGTAATGAAGTAATATAAACGTAATTCTGTTGATTAACTTTAAAAACGTACAAAATTGAATTAAACTTGCTGAAGTATTTAAAATTTGTTGCAAAGCAGTTTAAAAGTATTTGGCGAATTTAATTTTAAAGTTTAATTGATGATGGTGTATATAGAATATTTTTAGTATTCAAAGTACGTAAGCAAAAACATCAATATATCGATTATGTTAAACATAATACTTAAACATAGTAATTTCGCATATTTATTATGTAGATTGTAAAGGATTTTTCTATGTTGTTTATGTTATAAGTAAAGACTCACCAACATTTCCTTCGGAAAGTGCTCCTGGGGGACCGACGGTGGCAATTAGAAGAAGTAGAGCAAAGCGCAGGGCGCCACTGGGCCCCGGCATGGCCTAAAAGACAATTTTAGAAATTGACGAGGTGCTTAAAAAAAGTTTACGGTCAAATATAATTAAAGGTGCTAGGACAAACAGGTGGGTGTTATGTGTATAAGCGTTTGGAAATAATGCTAAGCGATTGACAATATTTTTTACCTATAAGAAAGGCCAGCGCGGTTCACAGCATAGTTGTAATAGTTTACTAAACACTGTCTTGACACTAGATCGTCAAATGTGACACAAAGGCATAGGACGGTCCAAAACCGTCTCGATTTTCTGGTAGTATTCTGATAATGACAAACGACGCTTAGCGCCGGCGCTTCCAGGAGCGAAGGCGTGCGTAGGTTGCAAAATCGATTCGTATTCAGGGTCTGGTTTCGTCTGATTTTAATGCAAAGATTGCGTTAAACTTTTTATCCGTCAGTAAACGTTAATGTTTTAATTCATATAAACGAAGGAAGTTGACGACACGACCGCTTTTTCGAAACTGCCATAACACAAACGACGCTCCCTATTCAACGACTTGTTAATGCACGATAAGAGTACGTACAACCGCAGGCGAAACGTAATTAAGCGATAAAGCATATGGAGTTAGATACAAAACAATTCTTATCAGTTTTTTACGTTACCACACTCGTTTAAATGTTACAAAAAACGACAAAAATCGAATGCAACAAATACAAGAACTTTTTACGAGTCGAGGTAATCTGTCTGGATAGACACGTAAATAGTAGTTCAGCTAAATCTACTTTTTTGTTTGAACACTTTCTCAAAAACATACTTTGCTTTAAACGAAAAAAAAGACACCGCGTTTATATAAACATTTTAAAACGGTCTTACTGACAGTTTCGAACATTAACCATAGAATAGACTCAAAGCCGATATAAATAGCAAAAATATACCAAAATAAAGATATTTTTTATAGACTGTATTTATATACCAAATCAAAATAGTTATACATTAATTTATTAAATAAATTTAAAGTATGAAATCTTTTTTATCAAAAATTTAACAAGAAATAACCAAGAATTTAAAAATTAACAACCAAAAACTTTAATTATCTGTATCCAAAAAAATTGTCTTTATCTACTAAGGAGTATTTTTATCTAAGTCAATCATCTAATTTTGCCATTATTTTGTGGTAACGATTTTTAGATAGTATGTTTAATGAGCAATTCCATTTAAGTTTTTTTTGTGTTATGCATCAAAATAATCAAATTTTTAATCTTTGGCAAACTGTTGTGAAAATAAACTGCGCTTTATGTATGATGTAATTAATTTAAAAATCTAACTCCTGTTTCAATCTATAATTTTAAATCACTTTTACTTTTTAACTACGTTACTCTTACAAAGGCAATACGATCTGTAATAAAATTTAAATAAAATCCTCAATTTTCTGTAGCGGTAAGTTAAATAACCTTCATATTATAAATAAAAACTAACTCAAATTAAATCTTAAATTATGACTGCACATTTTGCCAAGTTTAACATAAATGTCAACATCATAAGCAATATTGGAAATATTCATACAGAAATAGTTATTTGCATTACAAGTGGATGTAACTGAACTTTTTTATTCGACCCACCAAGAATAAAAAAGAAACTTACCTACACGTTGTGCATTACGTTTTTCTCACTACCACAGGAATTAGCTTGAATAATATGTACTAAATATTTGGGTGTATAATATTATATATCTATAATAAAAAAACTGGTGTCGTCATCACACGACTTTCCCATAAAAAATTTCTACATGTTTTTTATATTCAAATTGAAGAAAAATATCCAAGTCAAAAGAATGTAGAGAATTCAGAAAACTTAGATTTATAATTTTATTTGCTTAAAAGAAATACTAATAAAAGTACTAAGTATTACACATCAGACAATTTGTATTTAAATTTCTTTTTATTCTACCTACTTTGAAGTGATATGTACACGTTTGTATTGACTTCCTAGCATGCTATAATTTTTTTGAAATTTTTTTTCTGGATTTCATTAAGATATAACCGAAATATAGTAAATTAAGGTTATGTTGTCATATCGACTAACCCCTATATTTGTGCGCCTTGATACTGTTTTCCCCTTTAGTAAATAAATTTTTATTCTAAAAAAATCGTCGCAGGCAGGATTCGTCCCTCGAAAATATTTCGAATTCATTTCAACTTATAAATCAAATATATAATAAACTGCTAATGTTAGAAATTTTTTTATTTGAATAAATTATTAGGAAGAATTGTCTCACACACGCGCGCACGCATGCACCCACGCACGCACGCACGCACACGCACACATTTTTGCAAAACAAATGCGATCGCTATAGTTGCATTATAAGAAAGTTAAAATTTCCTACCATAATTGAGTTTGCTGATTCCTTAGTTGCTGTGGCTACTCCGCTTGTAAACAAACAAATTTAGTATAACATTTTTTATCATAAATCCACTTTGTACTCGGTACAATGAGTGATTCAAACGAGGTTGAAAATTTTTTTAAAATGCTAATGCAGCTCGAGCGTCGTTACTGCCAGAAAAGTCAAAGGCTTGATATGAGCGAACATATTTTAAAGAATAGTGCAATTTAAAAAATTAATGAAACTGTGCTTTTGGCATATTTTAACGACAGGGCATCGAATTTGAGGTCTCCAACTAGCTTGTGGAGTGAATATTCGATGTTGAAATTAACGCTGTGTCTCGACATTTCAAAATTCAAGCAGGTATACTTATCTATATGAGATTTTAATTTTGCTAAATGTATTCTATTATTTTATAGATCATCTCATTTCTCAAGAAAAAAAATGATGGTTATATTCCTAAGAAGACTAACATTTCTACCACGCATTTCTGTTGATGAAAGTTGCGATGGTTTTGGTGGTTTCCGTTGCTTGCCGGACCGATGAACTTTATAATTTGAATTACGAGAACGTTGAAATTAAACTTGACATAGGGA
Organism: Aquatica leii; assembly: GCA_035610365.1. Lineage (NCBI taxonomy): Eukaryota > Metazoa > Arthropoda > Insecta > Coleoptera > Lampyridae > Aquatica > Aquatica leii. Next base: position 69,733,130 of record CM069436.1, read on the forward strand.
TTGTTAAAATTCTGCAATCCAAGAACAAAATCCCCCGATTATTTGTGGTAACTGGTTGCACTAAAACAGTTAATTGGTTCAAGATTCTTAAAAAATACATGAAGTTGCGTCCCACTAATACCAAAAACAGTAAATTATTTTTGCGTTATGATAATGGTAAATGTATACGGCAAGTAGTACGCAAGCATACTTTATCTGCTATACTGATAAAAATAGCAAAATTTTAAAATCTGCATCACTGCAAAGACTACACGGGCCACAGCTTTAGGAGAACCTCGACTACCCTTTTGGCTAACAACAGGTCGGACGTCCTTTCTTTGAAAAAACACGGAGAGTGGAAATTTGTTTGTTGACAAGCGTCGTAGCTACAGCAACTAATCAATCAGCAAACTGGATTATGGCAGTAATTTTTTATTATAGATAATTAGTATTCTATACCCAATTTTTAGTACATATTATTAGAGTTAATTCTTGTAGTAGTGAGAAAAACTTAATGCACAATGCGTTGGTAAGTTTTTTTTTTATTTGAGGTGGAAGTTCCCCACCCACCGAGTTTACTTACCGCCATTTTTAGTGCAATTAACTATTTTCTCAAACGTTGCGTACCTTAATGCCTTAAAACCAAAGTTTTTGAGATAGAAATTTACAATTGGCAACACGTATATATAGAGATCACAACAGTTTTTTACCTACAATATAAAATAAAATGCTTAACGATCAAATTAAGACACCAAAGTCAAGATCTTGTCAGAAACAGACAAACGATTTCGTGTTTCGACAAAAACTTACGAATACACAGTACCTTTAACATATTATATATAAAAGATTGACAACCGTTAAAGCTTAAATTGTAAAGACAACGTTGTTTTAAAAAAAGTAATTGAATACCTAGGTAAAAACCAGGTAAGTCCACTCTTCATCAAAATGATTTTTATACATTTATTTATTTAATTTTGGATCATTTGGAACAAGAATCAGGTCAAGTCCGACGTCTCTTGCTTACATTTGCATTGATTTTCACTTGCTTGATTAATTATTGGTAACATTAATCACGTAAGTATGCAAGTAGCACTAGCAGAGGCAATGACAATAGACCTAACCCGAGTTGTACCTGTACCAAAAAATAGTCAAAAATTGACCAAAACGTAATATATAGGACTGCGTTGATTTTTCTTGTTTTGCTATCTTTTGTTTACGTTTCTTCTTGAGTTGGGTGTCATTGTATTTGGGTTAAGTTTGGATTTTGTCCTTGGCGTATGCTTAAATTTCTGTTTATCGTTTTAGCTAGTGTCTACTTCCCAATTTTTTACGTTGATGGTAAAAATTTGCTATGTTAAAAAACCCTTGTTATGGCATCTCACTTTGTAAGGATTTTGCTCAGTTTAAACCCCGTTGGCAATATTGGATTATTCCCTCTTATTTTCGGGCATTTTGCGTTTGCCTGTCACACTGACAACTTTGTAAGTGTTGATGAAATGCTCAGTAAAACTTTTCACTACGTGCAGGGGTTACTTGGTTTAATGATAACTATTAAATCAGCTCAGTAAATGGGGAAATCGAATTCATCTTTTGTCGATGAAATATCTCAAATATTTAGCAACATACCTGCCTGGTCTTCAAATTTAATTTAATCAGCATAAAAAGTTAGAAGCTTAACGCACATTGTGTCGTAATATTTGAATGTAACTTACGCAGACTAGTTGTCACACTGCGGTAGTATACTTATTATTATATTTTCCAGATTTTAGGGATTAGTTTGGGATGCATTAGCGCTAACAGCATGTGCAATGTAAGTTTTAAATGCAAAAATTTTAGTGTCGATCGTATGTGGGGCGACCACTAACTATAGTACTGTAACTACCTAATCGTGCGTGGTGTTGCATACCTTAATAAATTAATATATCTGAAATTAAATTCACTGTGATGTTATTTATGACTAGTTGCTAGTATTATATTTCTTTTTTGTGTTGTTGTTGAAATAAATGTAGGTACTCGTTGCTTGATTAGTCGTGTTCGATTTGTTTACCTTAAGTGTGGTCAGGTGAAAACAAACACTAAAAGTTCTTTCCGTTTTGGCGTTTTAATTAAATTACAATTGCACATCAAAGATAGGTTGAATCCTATTGATTATTCTTCCACTTCCTACTCTACAAAATTCTGTGCTACCGTTGCCTTTTTTGTGGTAGATTAAGTTACCGATATTTGATCGCACTTTAGCCGAGTGCAAAACTTACGTTTTTTCCGTAACTATCTGCATTAAAAAAATTGAGTGCAAATAGTTAAGAATGTTAAAAAACATTTTTTTGACAAATATAAATTTATTACCTTTTCCCAAATCACTTTAGAATTTGTACTATTATGTACCAAGTGAGTATACTTTGAACATTTGGTTGTTGCCAAGTTTGTGAAAATTGTCGCAGATACCTTGAAAGCATATTCAGAAAACTGATAACTACACACAAACGCAGATAAAAGCATTGTTCACAGAAGGTTTTAGTATCCGTGATTGCTTTTACCACGTTGCAATAATTTTGGAAGAAGCAAGGTACTTCTGAATGTAGTGCGTCTTATTTTTACCGTCTTTTGGTAAAAGATTGTCACTGAATTGTATATAAATGCGTTGACTGATTTGGATAGTATTGAAACAATTATTAAAAAACCGGAGGCGTGCACAAGTTTTAATAAAAAGACTGTCAAAGCATTTTACAACAATATGGTACCTTTAAAATCCAGTTTTTGCCAATAGAACGTAAATTTTTAGTTTTGATGAAAGGTAAGTTACTGAGACACAATATCCTCATAGAATTCTTGAACCAAAAAATCACAAAAACTTTAAAGTCACCAGTAGCAAAAAAAATATATTCAACTTGTCAATATTTTTTTCTCTAAAAAGTGAATGCTAAAATAGCTGTTAAGGCAGTACCTGGAACATTACTGACTGTTTTGAGTTTAAGAACTGCCAACCAGTGTAAAGTATGTTTTTGTCTCAAGAAGTATCTGATATCCCTGATAGCCTTAGATGCTAGACCACAGGTTGGCTCAGGTCCTATTAGACGAATTTCTGTCCCCTTTGTGCTAATAGGTCTTTTTTTTCGTTTATTTCCTCTCCGTGTTTGTTTCGTAGAGTAACTTTGTTGTGGCCAGCTCGACGGACTAGCGTATTGTTACTGCGTCTAGAGCTCTTAATGCTGCTTGGCTATCTGTAACAAATAAGATCCTTCTATTTTGATAAGATTTTTTAATCATTTCTCTAGCACAAGCGGATATTACAATAATTTATGCTTGAAATACGGTTTCTAGGCAGCCCAGGTTTACGCTAAAGTTGCTCCCTCATGTATTGTCAGCGATTCTCGCTCCAGTACTTTGTGCAATTTTAAAACCAACTATATACTAGATGATTGCATTCTGTTTTTTTAGTTGCTGTCTCTCTATCTCTTTTTTGTTTGTCGCTATAACTTCACGATACGGTTTGTAAAAGTGAATAATTGGACCGGTTCTGTTCGACTTCATGCTTAGCATGTAGTTTTTGTTCTGATTAAAAACCTCTGTATGATTTTTGATTTTACTATTAAATGTAAAGATTGACAGTCTAGCAAATCTTCCATTCCTGCAGTGGGTATCGTTGACATTGCCCCTGTGATTCCACGCAAGTCTTTTTAATTTGCTGTATTTTGTTATGGATTTTCTTTTTTTGGATTTATGCCAATAAATTAGAGATCCATATGTGACTGTAAAAACTATTACCTTAGAATATATACAAAGAATTATTTACAGTTTTCATCGTATTATCTATCAAATTTCTCCAAGCCTAAAATGCCCGAGTAGGTTTGTTGATTGCTTTCTATAAGTGACCTTTAAACATTAATTTAGTGTCTAAACTGAGTCTCAAATATTTAACCTCACTATTCAGTTAAAGTTCTTTTCTCCACAATTAAAGTTTCTTTAACTCCTAAAGTGTTTTTCTAAAGGCTGTTATTGTTGTCTTAGCAGAGTTCACTGTTAGACCCTCTGCCGTACATCAGTTTTCCACTATTTTCAGGTCTTTTTTTTATAAGGCTTAAAAATTGCAGTACCGGCAAGAATTATTTGTAAAGAATGTAAATACGGTTTAAAATGTTTTACTTTGATCGGAGATGCTAACATTCAAAAAAATTTTGAAAACTTTAATGCAATTGGCGATACAGAGAAACAAGAATTACACCAGGTTAGACCGATTGTTCCTCAGAGTAGAAGAAAAAATAGAACCAAGCCTGAAAAAGAAAAAAAATGCTCTTTTAAATATAAAGTGAGTCATTTAAAATTTTTATTTTTGTATTACCTTTCTCTAATCTAAAGCATCTGTTAATATTAGTTATATTCTGTTAGGAATAGTTTTTTTTTAGTTAAGATTCGCGTAGATGAGCATGGAATCACAAATTTACGAATCGAGCACATTGAAAATTGAATTAAAAACTATTTCGTTCTAACCGGATATGAAAGGAAGACACACCAATCGACCGAAATTTTCTTAGTAGATCTTCTTATTATAGTAAACAAAAAAAAAACAAAGAAGATTTAATTTACCATCAGAATAACTAGCTAAAATGCATACATTCTATCTGTAAAAATATGAACTCAAGATTGTTAGAGAAATAGAGCAAGATAAAAAAGGTAAACCTAAGATCACATACGATTTTTATCACAGGTATTTTTTACACAATTGTAATATAAGTTTCAGGTCTATAAGATCAAATACCGGCGACGTTTTTTATAAAAGACAATGTCGGTGTACAACTTTTGTGTGCACTCTTCGCAAACGGTCACCTTTTTATATGTATGACAAAATTACTGTAAAAAATGGCAGCAATAAAGTCATTAGCTTCTTGAATTATTATTTGAACACTTTTGTATCAGAAACGGTAAAGACTATATACCTATATTACGATCATGCTTTTGCTCAAAAGAAGAATCAAACTTTGGTAAAATCTTTGTACACTTTCGCAAACATTAACAAACAACTTCGAAAAAGGTTAAAATAGTAAACGTTACTGAAGGTAATGAACTTTGCAAGTTCTTTTAATCATTTTTTCAAAACAACTATTGTCAGCAAAGACAAAACTAAGTTTAGCATTGTCACATACAGACTCTTCCAGTATCCAAAAGAATGTAACTATGCAGAGTGCAGTGTTGCAACAGAACTCCCAGTTTCTACAGAATTCTACATTTAATTGCCTCTCAATGAGAAAAAAAGCTGCAAATGTCTAACTACTCTCAAAAAAATTCGTTTCGGCCGTTGATCTATGGTATTACTGCATGATCTTCCAAGGCCCAGGAGAAGTCGAAAATAACAGTTCCACAAGAAGCTAAAAATCCGGACGACGTTGTGTATGAGTCAGACCTATTATTTAGTTATTTGCGTGGTACTTTTATTTCACTAATAAAATTGTTAAAAAACAATTTTGAATTTCTTTAAATCTTTGGGACAATAATCAAGTAAGCCCAAATTTTAAAAAAAAATATTTTTTAGAGTTGCGTCAATGTTTTTTAGGTTTTTCCACATTATAATATCTTCACATCGCCATGTTTTTACTTAAAATAAAAATGGGCTTCTTTCATTAGTTTATAAAGAAGATAAGTTTTTTCGATTTTCTTAAGCTTGAGAAAATGTGACTTACCTAGTTTTTGCATCAAAGTCTTCAATTAAATTATTAATTACACTAGCCAACACAACTTATATAACTAACTTAATCTAAAATTTTATTATTTTGCATTGTTTTAAACATAAAAACTGTATTCTAACCTAAAGTATCACGTCACATTTTCAAAATAATATTTTTTACTGATTTCACTAAGATTAACGTAAAATTTTAAATTACAAAAGTATTGTAACAAGCTTGAGTATGTTTGCGGCTACGTCGTGCTGGGCGGCGGGAATTACAAAGAATATTACGTAGAGTAGAGAACTTTAATAAATTAGGCATCGCGGAATATACTAAACTCTTGGACAAACTTAATGCATCAGAAAAGCGCCAAATTTAAATCGTACTACTTATGTTACATATTAATTAAATAATCTTGACAAATTAATTGAAACAAAACATAAATAAATAATAGAAAGAGACAATAACGTCAAATGCAATAAAAATCATGACAATTAAAAACTTTAAAAAAGGTCAAGAGAAAATTAAATTGTTAGAATTTGAATTAAGTAATGTGCAGATTATCTTCTAGCTCTTATAACTGCTTCCATTTGTCTGGGCATGCTGTTGATCAAGTTCTGAATGATTTTCTAAATAATATTTTCCCATTCAGCATAAACGACTTGTTTGAGTTCCCTAAGATTAATAAGTGGAGGTATCGATTGTTTTAGTGTCATCTCATAAATTCTCTTTGGGGTTCATATCTAAGCTTCTTGGGGGTCCATTTATAGTTGGAATATTTGAAGAGCGAAGATAGTCTAGTACCTCCGTAACAACCTGAGGCTTAGCATTATTTTGCATAAATATAAAATTGCATCACATGTTCTAAAATACATATTTTCAAGGTAGAAATTTCCATTCATAGATTTCCCCCGTACAGAATGAAATTCGTGCAACCATCAAAACGAATTGCTTCTTAGAAAACTATTATTCTACCAAAAAATGAGATATTTGGAGCGATATTGCAGGCAGCAAACTTCTTTCCTGGTCTTCGCCGGACTTGTTCAAATCTGGTGAATGCAGAGCTACTCTTATTTTCTTTAAAAAAAAAACTTGCTTCTAGTCTTCAATGGTCCAATTTACGTGTTACTTTGCAAAACACAATTTAGTAACTTTATGTTCCCTAGTAAAGTGTGGTGCATTAGCTGGCCTTCTGCTGTTCAATCCTCTTTTATTAAGTTGGCAGTTCGTGCAGAAATTGCTAAATTTCGAGATGCTTAGAGTTAAAGTTTATAACATTTTACAACTACAATTATTAACAAGTTGTTACAAGAGATATCTCCAGACATTTACCTAAAATAATTAGTAATTTGAAACTTCGACAAAGAAGAAGTACTATTGAGAAGTTTTGCCGATGCGTCGATTTTTGTTCAGGAGTTTATAGTGGAAGTTTAAAGCAATGTTTCACAAGTTGCGTTATGCGTGATTTTTAAGGATAGAAAACCGCGCAAGAGACTAAAATTTTCAGTTTTTATTATGTTTGTGAATTATATGCTATAAAATGGGTAGCACATAATGTATTTTCCAACAGTTCCGAGACGGAGTTATAAATTTTGAACGAGTGAAAAAAAAATTGAGAACTTGACAACTCACTAAAGAATCATAAAAACTAATTTTTAAATAGCCTAGAGCTTCCATGCAACGTAAAGTTTTTTTAAGAGGTGACGACCCTTACCCTTTCAAATAGCAACTTATTATTTTAAACGTAATAAAAAACAATACACATTCTCTAAAAAGAGTTGACTACCAAATAGAAGAATAAATTGTTTTATTGTTTTTGCACTTTTATTACAATTTTTATAACAAATGTTCAAATTGTCGACCTTCTTTAATCTCGCAATGACTCAAATGTTTGTAAATGGCATTTTTAATCATCAAGAGCAAATCATTTATTGATTTTGGTTTTGTTGCATATACTACACTTTTTAGAAACTCCTAAAAAATTTACTAGTGTTAGATCAAGATATCATGGTGGTCACTCAATTTCACTTTTTGGAATATGTGCAGCTTAAAAGGACTCGGACTGCGCGACTAAAATATAGAGGAACACCATATTGTTGGAACCACTTATTGCCAATACCATTAGAGTATAATCTTGGAACCACTTTTTTAACACTCTAAACCAATTATATTCACTTTCATGATATGTCATACATTAATTTTTAGCAGTTTTACTGTATTAACTTTTCGTATTAAACGTAGATTTTCGTTATCCCAATAATGACAATTATGTTTATTAACCTTATCATTCAAATAAAAAGTAGCCTAAATTAAAAAAAACGACATTAAAAAAAAATGTCAACATCACACAAAACTCCAACCTTCTATCAGTAACTTTTGTTCAATTCCTGAACTAAGTATATTTTATTTATTTACTATAGGGAAAATAGTTATTTCTTTTTCAAATTCTGTGAACAGAACTTTTATTAATTTCATGTATCTATGTATCTGCCTCGCTTTTAATAAAAAAACAAAGGTTTTTGAATAAAAGACGGTAACACACTTGGCTTTTTGTAGACTTCTTGCAGATTCTGGAATGGCAGTTCTCAGAAGATATTTTACAGTGTTTCTTGATTATACTAAGATGAAAACGTCTTCCGAATTTAGGCTGTGTCATCGTTGTAACCAAAGTTTCCAACGTTTCGCCCACTTAAAGAGTTTTTCAAGGCGTAGAAAAAATAGGAGAATTCAAACAAGCAATCGAAATCTAATTAAAAACTTTTCAAAAGTTAGGTAATCAATTTGTAAACCAAGCCAGATTCTAAACTCTAGAAAGAAAAAAAAACGAAACATTGGCAACTTCCGTTACAACAATGACACACAGGAAAACTTTCTCATCTTGGTATAGTCTCCGGCCGTGAAAGCCTTTGCTATTACAGTTCTTTTGACTGTTGATTTAAAAATCGGTGGTCGTTGATGAAAAAAATCATTAAAGACTCTTCATCGTAAGATCTACGCTCAAAACCAACTCTAATACATTTTTTGCAAATTCCACGGACGAAAAAGATATAAACAATATTAAAATATTATTAGTGTAAATGGTGTATTATTTATTTAGAATAATATAAATGCGAGCTTTCGAACTTTAATTTAATTTTGTCTGACGAAGAAATATATAATACACCATTTACCCTAAAAATATTTTAATATGTTTTATGGTGAAAGTTTTATGTCTAAGATATAAACAATGTTTTAAATGTGTGATTTTCATTTAACAAACCACATCTCATTGCTTAATCAGATCTCAATGACTTGATACGAAGTTTGGGTATAACTAAGGAAAAAAATTGGGTTCACGATTAAAAGAATGAAATCTTTTACATTCAACTGCAAGAATTTAAAATACGTTACAAAAATTTAGTTTTTACAAGATTTTTAAAAAATTCTGTTACTGCACTGATGTAAATGGACTTGTGTGAAATTAGTATTAAATACAACTGCAGAATGGCGATTGATTATATGTTGAAAACAAGTCTCACAGTCGTTTTTTGTGTCTGTTCAGCAACATTACCAAATAAATGAATGGCACTCACAAACCAACATTATTTCTGAAAAATGTTATACAAAGTTTAGTCAGTAGATTGGAATTTAGCGACTCTACCGCCTCAACACATTAAATTAAATTAGAATTGATTAAACAATTTGTGAAAGTACTACAAAAAGACGACTTAAGGAAACATTTTCGAAAGCTATCTGATGCGAAATATTTGTTGGTTGGTCCCACAAATTGATAAGGTTTTCAAAGATGAAAGTTTTGAACGTACCATGAATGGTTTAGAACTGACAGCATCGACTTTTTCTAACAATGTTTGCAGACATCTTCTGACAAATCAAATGAGTGAAAATTGTCAATATATCGTGACTAATTTGTTAAAAAACTATAATAACTTAGAGTGCCAAATGTAGCTTAAAGTTCATTTTTTGCAGTCGCATTTTGATATTTCCTGCTAATTTAAAAAAAAGTAAGTGATGAGCAGAGAAAAAAATTGAATCAAGATATTTTAGAAATGGAAAAATCATATATACTATACAATATCAAGGTATCCTACCTTTGTCATCGTGGAAGATGATTCCTGGTTCCTAATTAGAGAAAACAGCAGCCAACATAAAACGAAGAAATAATTCTATTTATGCAAAACTTTGATATGTCAGCAATTTTTTTTGTTTTATTATTTATCTACTAGCTGAGTATGATTATAACTATAAAACCGGGCGTGGTAGAAAAATTTGGTTTTTTGTTATGCTTTCAGTTAAAAACGGTAAGAACTATATACCCATTTTTATAACAAGTGTTCAAAAAAGTGTAAAAACGTCGGATATTATGATCGTTGTCTGGTTCATTTTAGTATAATTGTTTACCAATTTCACTATTTTGTCGGATTATGATTAAAGCAAACAATTTTTAGATAATAAATGTATTTTATGTATTCACTCCAAATGTTCAGTTTTTTTGTTTGTGACTATAATTATTTTATCATTTTTATCCTTAAGTATTCATATGCAGCTTTGACAATGGGTACCTACTATCTGCTTGATTTTCTTATGTATGTTGAATGTGTCATACCTATCTTGTAATTTTTCAATTTCGTTGCATTTTTTATTCATCCAACTTTGTTTGACTTCACGTATCATTCTTTGGATAAGTTTTTGTTTTTGATTGTATACGTTTGCGTCTTTATTTTTCCAATTTCTTCTTGCCTACATCAGCTGCAGTTTGTCATCCATACTTTCCTTTTTGTTCCACTATTACTTTTAAGGTATTTTTCGGTCGTATCCGTTATTTTTTCTTATTCTATTATACAATTACAAGTTTGTGCTTGTGTTAATAGTCTTATATCTGTATTTTTTCTCGTTTTCTTTTTATCAACTTTTCTTAGTTTAATAGAAATTTTTGCTACCACTGAGTTATGGTCAGATCCCACATCCGCTCCTAGATAAGCTTTAATTGCTTTTACACAGTTCCTGTACTTTTTATTTATTAGCATAACATCTATCTGATTTCTAACTATAGTATTGTTTGTTCTACCTTTTGCGGACTTCCACGTATATAGCTTTCTGTTTGGTAGTTTCAACATCGTACTAAGCGCTATAAGATCTTTTCTTGGCAGTGTTGGATTAATCTATGGCATTTCTGGTTCTTAAACCATATTCACCGATGTATTCTCCATATTCTCCTTTTTCTATTTTGGCGTTGAAGTCCCTTATAGAGATATTTACGTTATGTTGTTTAGTTAATGTCATCACTTCTTTTATTTTATTGATTGATTGAATTCTTGTATTAATGCATCACTCTTTTTTGTGGTAGGAGTGTATACTTGTATTCGATTGATGTCAGCTGGGCTAACTTTTAGTTGTAAAAGCATGGTCCTGTCTAATAATGGTATGAAGGTTTTGAAGGATTTAATGATCTCTTTACTGACTATTATTGCTGCACCGTGTTGGTGTTCTTTTTCGCAGTTTCTCGAATAATATATAACTTCTCCATTTGGATTTTTAATCTGTCCACATTTTGTTATGTATTTTGAAATTTGCTTGTCTCATATAATGTTCGTACATTCCATTTTGATATTCTCATGATTGACCCGAAGAATCTTAGCACCCCGTAAACATTAAAGTTCTGCCGGAGACTTTGGGTCATAACTTGATTATTTTTGACCATGATGTAGATACTTGGAAGTGTTATATTTAATTAAATACGGTGTTTTTCCGTTGCTCTCCGTATTTCGCAGTTCTACAGCTATTTCGTTATTACAGCTCCGCTTGTAGATGTCTGATTTTAAGAGTCGCCGATGTCATTCATCTTTAACCTTAGGTCAGTACTGATATTACTGCTGCTTAATAGTGTTGTCTAGACTTTGTGCTAGCTTTGATACAGTATTTTATATCTCCGGTACCCATCATATCTGATGAGCTTTTCCTTATCCGCCACCTGGAGACGCACCCGATGGGAGACCTAGCTACCCCATACGAAAAAACAATGTTAATGCAAATGTAAAAATGCTACCAGAGCATCTACTGGATGGCCGTTTCGCCCTTTTGGAGCTTTTCGGCATTGGAAGAACACTCTAATGTACTTCCACAAATGCATTGGCAGACCTACAACTTTATATCGATGGTAACATTTTGACGTTACATTTATATTGACATTGTTTACCTTACAATGTTTATATATTATGGTATTAGCCTGCGGTATACTTAAAACTTATTATGAAAAACTTATTATATATTATTATATTATTTTATGAATAACGCGGATAAAAATCAGCTTGTCAACGTTTTTACCTCTATAGCAATGCCATCAAATTTAGTTTAAATGTTTAAAATTTTATCTTATTTGTGTACCTACATCTAAATTTTATTTTTGACAGTTTTATAATTATTTTTTTTTAATTATTACTTTTACATTATCAAACTAAAGTAACTTACGCTAAATTGACATAAAATTAAAGAAAAATAGAAAACATACAAACCGTTTTTTAATTTACCGATTACAAATTTTATCTAACAAATCATAACAGTAAAAGATTAAACAAAAATAAGATGTAGATTATAAATGTCAAGAATAAGATATGCTTGTGATTTCATAAAAACCTGCATCGCCATTCAAATTATTGATCATTAAGCAAACTGTCCCATTTCCTTCAAATACTTTTTTCTCGTCGAACCAATTAAAGGTTAGTCGTATTCTTATGTAACGCATATTCTAGAATTAAATTTCTAAGAACACGTAAATATAGAACATTCCTTAAATAATAGCATTTCATAAATAATTCTGCAATTAATTAAATCTTCTCTTTAATTTGGTTTCTTATAGCATAATCATCATAGGTTGGATTTAGCAGCCATATTTGGTTAATTAGCTTTTGCATAATACCTTTACACAAAGCTTTTTCAAACATGGAATATTTAACAAACTTTAGAAATTGGATATCAATGTAAAATTAGAGCACTTAACGTTGGCGTTATTGTTATGTGGGCGAAATCTCTAATACTACAAAGCGGAAATAGGTAAAAAATTAATTAACGTATCGTTCTATAGCGATCTGTACTTCTCTACATTATTGTTTTGTAAATCTCTCGAGAAACGAGAACACTAAACTTTACAAATATCCGGTTACATACTGAAGCATGCAAAAACACAATAACCCTTAGATGTGATGCTTTTAAATTAATTTATAAAACTATTTTTAGATTTACCTATATTTTCTGCGTGTGATTAGAAGACTTCCCGTTTATAAAGTAGTAAAATATATATACTCGAGTATTAAACTTCAGACCAAAGTTTTCATAATATCAATTTTATAAACTTTAATAAAAACTTTAGGTTCCATTCAACTTTTTATACAAGAGCTTTGAAATTGTATTCACTGCAAAATAAATATGAAAAAATAATCAGTAAGATTAATAAGAATAATAACCAAAAAGACACAGCTGTAAAATATTGAAATCCATATAAGTAAATGTTCTTTTTATAACCTAAAGATATTGATTTATTTCTGATTTATGAAAATAGCGGTACAAATATTTTTTTAAATTTGTTTATAATAGCAGTAAAAGTGAGATAGTATAATTTTATTTTTGAGGCTTTCGCGGTCATGATTTTTTAACAAATAATTAAAAAATTTTTTCAAAGTTTGTAAGTTTTTTAAGTTTTATAAATTTTGTGAAAAGTGTAAATATGGAACGCGGTTCAAAACCCGAAAATAATTATTTGTTGAGATAGTATACTTTTAAAAGATATTTAAACGCATTGTAACAAAAACGTTCCAGATTATTTAAGAAAAGTCGCCAGAGTGGAAATAGAATGTATATGTGGCGCACAAACTGACAACAGCGACAAATTTGATTAGATTACTAATCAAGCACAGATCACGGTAATTGTACTATTTAATTATTGTAAAAAGGCACATACAAATAATTGGATAACAACAGTATATTAAGTATTACAACAGTAAGGGCGTTTTACCGGTCAAAAACAATCTTTGGAGACTGAGCGGAGCAAAGTCTCGAATATTGTCTAAGACCAGTAGAGCCCTTACTGTTCGTAATGCTTATGTTTTCTTTGCACGATCAGTGGCGTACCCAGACTGGCGTGTTGAGGGAGGATTAACAGTAATCAAAGTAAAACCAAAGCAAAAAGGGAGGAGTTAGATTCAACCCTTAAGAAAGGTTATCCAAAGTTCGTTTTTTTATTAAAAAAAACTAAACAAAACAAAAGCATTTTTCAAAATATCTTAACATTTTTAATTTTATTCTTCTAATAATTTTTACTAAAGGGGAAAAGTGGTATAGTGATCACACGACTTTCCTATAAGGAATGATGAAAAAATGTTTATATTTTTTTTAAGGTTATGTTGTAATAAAACCACTTTGAAGTGATATGTACACGTTTGTATTGACTTTTTAGCATGCTATAATTTTTCTCCTCGATTTCATTAAGATGTAACCGAAATATAGCAAATTGAGATTATGTTGTCATATCAACTAACCCCTATATTTATGCGCCTCGATATTGCTTTCCCTTCTAGATATGGAATTTTTTTCTAAAAAAAATTGTCACAGTTAGGATTCGAGCTTAGATTATATTTGCAAATTCATTTTAAATTATAAATAAAATATCTAATAAATTGTTATGTCAGAAAATTATTTTTATTTATATAAATTATTAGGAAGAATTATCTCTATAAGAAACTGTAAAAATAATTCGAATAATTTACATACGTACAAAATTATATAAGAAAAACTGTTAAAAATGGCGGATACACCCATCTCCGTTATTTTTTTATCAGACCCATCTTTTGATAGAACCGAGAGAATATGAAAAGCCAGTTTCGTACCAAATTTCAAGTTACTAGGACTTTTGGTTCGAGAGTTATTGTGGGTACACCCAAAGATAATGTAAGGAAGATTCAGTACCCCGTGTATAAACAAGTCAAAAGAATATAGAGAAAAATTGTTATTTTTAACGTATCTTGCTTTGCCTTTAAGTTATGGAATTTTTTTCGAACCTAGACTATATGTATATGGAAATCACTTTAAATTATAAATCACATATCTAATGTACTGTTAATGTTAGAAACATTTTTTATTTGAATACATTTTTAGAAAGAATTATCGCTAAAAGAAACTGTAAAAACAATTCGAATAATTTACGTATTGTGTGTGTGTAACGATGTACACAGGGTAACTCTCGAAGCAAAAGTCCTAGTAACTTAAAATTTGGTATGGAGCTGGCTTTTCATATTATCTTGGTTCTATCAATGGGTCTGATAAAAAAAACCGAAAGTGGGTGTATCCAACATTTTTAACAGCTTTTCTTATATAATTTTGTACGAATGTAAATTATTCAAATTATTTTTAGTTTCTTATAGAAAAAATTCTTCCTAACAATTTACTCAAATAAAAAAAATTTCTAACATTAACAGTTTATTAGATATTTTATTTATAATTTAAAATGAATTCACAAATATAATCTACGTTCGAATCCTGCCTGCGACGATTTTTTTTAGAAAAAAAATTCATATCTTGAAGGGAAAGCAAGATACGTTAAAAATAATAATTTACTGTTTTATTAAAGGAGAAAGCAATATCAAGGCGCACAAACATAAGGGTTAGTTGATATGACAGTATAAGCACAATTTGCCATATTTCGATTATATCTTAATGAAATCGAAGAGAAAAATTATAAAAAAATTATAGCATGTTAGGAAGTCAATACCAACGTCTACATATCACTTTAAAGTAGTTTTATGACAACATAATCTTAAAAAAAATATGTAGACATTCCTTCATCATTCCTTGTAGAATAGTCTTTATTTTTAATCATTTCGATTCTATCGCACTTTTAAGTCATCAATGTTGTCTGCCATTACAATTGCGTTGTTAGCTTACCTTAAGTTGGTTAGTTCTTCTCCATTGGTATTGTACACGATTACAAATTTTTCTAATTTTACTAAAACTAAAGCACCACACAATACACTAAGAAAATTATAACTAACAAATTTCATAAAATCATCACTTACTTTGTTTTATAGTCGTAATCTCAAAGGTGCTTTATGACTCATCGGTAGGCAACGTAAAGATTAAGATTTTTGAAACGTATGTCTTTATTGATTAGCACGCGCATAATAAGTGATACCTGTATATAAAACCAATAAAATAAAATATTGGGATTCTAAAAACGGCTGTCAATTTATGTAGCAAAAATAGTTCAGTGAAACACATTTTAAGATTAAATAAAATATGTTTCATGAAAAGGTACTACATAGTTAGTTAATAGTCATAATTTGTATTTTTCTTTTAAGTAATTGCACATGTGAAGTTAAAACTTTACAAACGCCAATGATCGGTAAAAAGAATTTAATTTGAACTTGTAGCATAAGAACGGCACAGTACGAGTTATATTTAGTATTACTGAAAAGGCATTTTAAAACAATAATGCATTTAAATCAAAATATCGCAACTTTCATGTTAATTGTGGGTTACAAATATGTGATCTGATCCAATAAAAAAACTATAGCTATTGAATGGACGATCTAAAATTAATGTACTGCGGTTCTATCCTATGTACTTTTTAAGTCTAAAGCTAGGATTGAAATGCAGATAATTATACTACTACTTTTATTACGGATTAAATTAAAAAATAATTTAATATTTAAACTGTACTTATAGTTATGAACAATTATAACACAAAATATTACGATTCTTTGGCTTAAAAACAATCTATGTTTGATTAACAGTTAATTTAATTCAAAGCGAATTAAACTGACACAACGTTGTTTAAGTGATCACTGGCATTATGAATAACCCACATTATGCAGAAATAAAAACGTATATTATGTTATTTTAATTTTCTATTCGGTCAAATATGAATCATAAGACACCTCTCGTAATTACGACTATATATACATCACTGTAACTGTAGATTTCAATAAACACTGTTTACATTTATTTAAGACCGTGCGTTTTTCTTTAAAATTTGCTTAGATGGTTTTCTTAGTTTGTTTTGTATACTTATGCTTTATCTTTGACTAGAATATTTTGTTAATTGTTTTAATCTTTTCGAAGATTCTCAAAACTCATGCGTGTTTTAATATTTATTCTTTTTTTAATGCAATTTATTTTTTTAAATATTTTTTCCATTGCTAATTTGAAAAATTTTCTCACTGCTCTTCTGAGTGAGACAGGTTTTTTTTTATGTATATTTTTGCTAATTCTTTGCCAGTAGACAGTGTAAGTTTGAGGTCTTTTTGCGACAGACGTGCCGAAAGCTTCTTTCAAGATCTATAATTGTAGATCCAGCTTCGACTTTTTGGGTTGTGGTTCTACAGATAGTGTTATTAATCCTGATGTACTTTGTAGAGTCTACAATGGTTCCCACCGTTTATTTCTAAAAATTCAAATACAACTATATTCGATGTGGTTGATTATTTTGGGGTGCTGCTGAAAAGCAGACAAAAAAATCATAATAAAACTCACGCAATTAAAGCAATCGATAGAAAACATATAGTAATTGAATGCCCTTTCAACCGTGGAGCGTATTTTTACAATTACAAATCTAACTTTAATATAGTGATACTTGCAGTTGTAAATGCAGAATATAATTTTTTATACACGCATATTAGCGCACAAGGAAGAGTTTCAAATGGTCGCGTTCTAAAAGACTGTAGTGTGAATGAGCTGACTGACAACATTAATTGGGAATACCACTACATCAAAAATTATTAAATCGAGATAAAAACATACCCTTTATGTTTCTAATCAACCCAGCCTTTTCTATGAGTGGAAATATTATCAAACGCTACGCAGAAAGTCATCCTAAAAGGTCAAAACAATGAATTTTCACCTATCTAAAGGTCGAAGATTCTTGCTTTGCTAACTAAGGCATTTAGAAAGCCTGTGCTGCGGCAGCCAGATAAAGTACAAGTATTGCAATGGCAACCATTCAATTGCATATTTTTTTACGACGTAGCGGCTCTTCGAAATATTTATATAAACCTCCAAGATCTTTGAATTCCGAGAATAATTTAATAGAGGAAATTATTCAAGAAAAATGGAGAAACGATAATTTGACATCATTTTTAAGTATACCTGTAATTTCTAGAAAACATGCTGAAGAGTTTAAACAATATCAAGAAGAGTTATCACATTATTTCACGAACAACAAGAAGACAAGCTGTCGTGGCTACAACAATATGGTTAAATATAAAATTGTAATTATATTAATACTTACTTTTGTAATCACTCCTTTATTTGGTGTATTCCTGTCTTTGAAAAATCAAGAGCATTAAAAGCTAACCTACCACTCTCGTAAACATCATTCTTTCCTTAAAATAAAATAAAAAATTATAAAATGTATAACTGAGATTTCTCTTCTTGCAAAAACACGATCAATCCCCAATAATGAAATAAAATGTTTCTGATAAACACTTTTGAAAATGAAGAGTTTGACACGTTCTGTATGTGCAAAAGCAAAATGAGTGTTTTATTTAATAGTTTTTATCAAAAGTACTTTTTTTTTCTAAGAATAAGTTATGATCAATTGAGTTTACCTTTATCGGTTCCCATGCTCTTGTTTTCTCCCTCCCCCAAGATGATAAGAAATTGGCCATCTTTTGTTTAGATTTATTCCCCGTTGGGTCGATTGCTGAACCTATTTCTATCTATGCATCTGATTTTAAATGTTTTTTATAATAGTCCGTATCTTTGAGATCCCATCTCACAGGTTTATTCTTATATGAGTCAATTAGACCTAGAATTTTGTCTTCACTCCACTTTGTCATGACGCACGTACTCACTGACAAACATATTAATAAACCTCTACGAACCAACTGTGAATCTCTTTGTGTTCGAGGTAAAAATTGACAATCGTTTGCTCGCTGCGTGCGGCTGTAGGTGCGATCGCGAGCAGAATTTCCAACGCGTCCACACTGACAAATTTTAGTTACAGTTACCGTTGCTATTACAGTTCGGCTCGCCAATGAGTACCCGGCTTTAGAAAAATTCTAGATAGCTGTCTATCGGGCGCTTTTGTTTACTCTTTGAGGTGCGGCGCCCTAAGTCGCGGTGCAAAGAGAAACAGACGACTAAAGGATATTTACTCTTTAACGTCTGCAAACAGTTCTAAATTTACAAAAACTGTTACTTTGTAACACTTAAAGTTCTTTAGTACTCGTTTGTACTTAATATAAGAAATAGAATATAACTTGAAATGTATAGCTAACAAAATATAATTTTTATTTACGTATATACATTTTTACTTCTTCTTATCTTTTATTTAAAGATTTTCTTTAGGCTATCTAGTTTTATATGGCATTATCTTTACCTGAATTGACAAAAAAGTCAATTTTTTTAAAATTACGCTCAAGTGTTGCAGTCGATACATAATTAGTGCCTACATAATTTTATTTATAATTTGTAAATATTGAGAAATATAATCTGATCTGATTCTAAAGCTGCTGATGTTTGATTCTTAATCTTTTTTATATAATGTATCTGAAATACGACTACAAAAACTCAAAAAGTAATTTCTTTGTGGCGTTAAATAAAAATTTTTCCTTTAAAGATTTGCTTATAGTGGCCCAGTTTTGTGATATTTGCAATTAAAATTTTCAGGCCGGTCCTGACTATCAAATGGAAATTGACTGTTGATTGTAACTATGCGGTAAATGGTGGGTAAATGCTGTAAAATCTGTGAAACGTATTGATATATTGTTTTGATTATTGTATTCTTTAGTTTTCCATAATCTGAAAAATAAATTGTTAATATGTTTATTTTTTAGCATTATTACTGACTTAGCTTAACAAAATGTATTTTGTATACACGATCACACTAATCTTCGGTTGTAACCAAAACAAGACTTAGAACCGAGTTCGACAATCTGCTTTATTTATGTCTCGATTTTTTTACCGATTCTTCTATTGATGCTAAGTGATTCGTGTAAACGTAGTCGTACGTCATAATATTTAATTTATATTTTTTCTTTATTATGTAGAACTGAAGAATACAGTTATTTTGCTGTAATGTGCGGTGAGTGTAATTATTACTTCCACACCACATGTAGGTTGTGTTTTCAGCGTTATCCTTATAGGCAATTACCTTCGATAAACTTTATTATGGTATGAATGCAAAGACTTAGAGAAACTACGAAAGCTGTGCTCGAAAAAAAAACTACCCCATGAATTAGCAGCGGAAGAAGAATAATTTTTTTTTAATAGAATCAAAACTTTTTGTTTTTCTTTAATGTATGTGCATATATTGCAAATAATAAAAGATTTGTTACAAAGTAATACTAGAGAAATAAGTCGCAAAGTTAACGTGTCTTATAGTATGGTACATTGTGTGTTAAGAAATTATTCATTATTATTTGATGTTCAACAGTTATCCGACGTCGATTTTGAACCGCGACGTGAGTTTTGTGAGTGGTTGAAGCAACAAAAAGCTTATTTAGACTCTGACTTTAGTAAGATAAGAACGTTGTTCAGGTTTGGATCGTGTCATTGTTGTAACCGAAGTTGCCAACGTTTCGCCTATTGTCGTAAGAGCCTTCATCAGAGCGTGAGAGAAACCGAAGAACAAGCAACCGAAATCTAAGAATCTAACTAACGGGAATCAAAGAAAAGATAGCTCGAAACCATGATCACGATTAACGTTATTGAGGTGTTTGATGATTTCTATGCTATTTGAGATTTTCTTATTGAAAAAGAATTGAGATTTTGCAATCACCAAAACGTTATCAAAATCTATATTGTGACCTGTAGTAAAATGATGCTCAGCAACCACAAACTCAGAAATATGCTTTTTTTATACAACGATCATATTCTGAAATGCGAGTAATGACAGAACGACCGGTTTCACTAATGCAGATTAAACCACATGAACAAAGAATTTGGTATACACCTTGAAGTGAAAGTGTAGGAAATTTGTCTTTGGGAAAAGGAACAATCTGTGGGATTTTGCCTATCGAGTTGAATATGAGTTCAATACCATTCTAACGAAGAAGTTTACCTATTTAACCTGTAACCTTGTAAATCTAGAGTAAAAATGCCAATTTTGGATTAGATTTAGAAGTAGAAATGAGTACGTGAATTAAGACGACGATTAATAACCATTTGAATATCTCGCTTCATGTAACCCTTGTTCCGCTTCATCCCTCCCTGCGGGTATGCCACTGTGCACGATAGAAACATTTTTTCCTTGATCTTATTACATTACCTTAATAAACGTTAAAATGACGTTATTAGTTATTTTTGTGCTATCTAAATATTTTTAATTTTTGTTCAAACTAGTTGACTTTCCAAGCGTTGTCACGGTGTACTTACCGTTCTAAAACGGTAAATAAATTACTTACCGACGAGCTACACCTAACAGCTATAGTATGTACGCTAGAGTTATGTCCTTCCCAACAAATTCGCGTTAACCCTCTATTATACAATTTTTTAGAAAAAAGTAATTTAATTTTTTGTTGTCTTTTTGGTTAACACTCAAAAAAATACTTTAAAAAATCACCTGTCCTTTTATGATGATGATTATTTTTGCATAAACAATTAAATGTTTTTATATAACTCCATCGTATAAAAGGTATGTGCTAAAAATAAATTTGAAATTCATTATATGTTTTATTCCAAGAAACTAACAAAATAACGTATATTATTTCAAAAGAATAGGTACTATGATAATAAAAAAAAGATCTCCTAGCAGAACCTTTCCCTTTACAGATAAAAATCTCAATTTTTTAGTCATACAAACACAGATCAACTTTATGCTTTTCATAAATTTTTTTCTTTGAAATTCAGGTGTTCGCAACGTTGTCTGTCCGTGGTGTGAATAGGCAAGTGCTATTGCCCATTCTTTGGATTTCATAACAGAGAATTAATTTCTACCGATTTTTTTTACGTGATTCCTGAACAGTTGAGGAAGGTTTTCGTTTTCTCGACTATAGCATTTTGTTACATAACGCAACCGCAATTTCACTTACTTGATTAGAAATTCTTCTCATTAGTAACTAAAAGTTGCATACTACCAAATCGATACAGTCTTATCAAAGAGTCTAACAAATCCACACCTCCCATGTGTTTGTTATAAACTTTTACAATGTCAGGAACAAGTATTTGCTTTCTGACGTTTTCCGACTTAAAAAACCTTTGTATTTTTATGAAATAGCTGCGAACCTCCAAATCAGACATCAACAGTACCATTTTTATTGTCAAACCACTGAATAACGTTCTCTTTGGTATCTTTGTAATATGTGATCTACTACACAGTTGTGCTACATCCGCTCATTTATATTTCTATTTCAAAAATAAAAACTTTAGAGACGATTGGACCTGACAGTAGACACAAAATGGATGCTTCGTTCTTTCAAATATGGAAGAAGAGGAATGCCACTGAAGTAATTGTCATAGTACAGCTTATAATTCTGGTTGTCTGGTATAGACTTGCTCAGTCGCACAATGACGTTACTTTCAGCTTCTAGGTCAGGATTACAATTCTCTGCTTTCAAAATCGTAAGTGAATCCACTTATACCTGATAAGACTAACATTTTATAGCCCTACTTGTGTGGTTACTTCAAATCATATGTTTTTAATGAAATACGTGGTTTTAAAGGAATTATCTGCTCGTCGGCTAATAAATTCTCTTCTAATGGGATGGTTTGGCACATTTGTCGGATATAGCTCAAAACGAAAGAAATTTTATCTAATTTGTTTTGCAAGTCTTC
Source organism: Aquatica leii (assembly GCA_035610365.1). Lineage (NCBI taxonomy): Eukaryota > Metazoa > Arthropoda > Insecta > Coleoptera > Lampyridae > Aquatica > Aquatica leii. The sequence goes on from CM069436.1 coordinate 69,755,527, forward strand.
GTTATTATTGAAATGCAACGAGTACTTTAGTTTTTCAAATCGGTTAACTGTCATTACTTCTGCTACTTGAGGAGTATGTGAAACAGAACTCCAGTAGCGAAAATTTTTCTTTTCGGTAACGCATGTATGCATAGGTTTGTCGGCGTTTATCTGTGTACTATATAATCTGTAAAAATTTATCCGTAAAAAAATAATTTAAAATTTGAATTGGAATGATCAGTCCTCTTATATTCGATGGTAACTCGGAGTTTCTAAAAAACTTTACATTTTCGTAATCAGTCACTGTGTTTATCCTTTTCAAGCTAGTTTTGTTTTTTTTTTCGATCTTTGCTTGTTTACGACCTGCTAGAACAGCCAACGACAATTCGTTTTCACTAAAAAATTCATCAATAGTTGTTATTGTAGGTAAATACTGTATTATTGTCACTTCAGGTATTTCGGCACTTATTGGCACTTCACGATCTGTATCGAACTCAAGTTCACTATCAGAACGCAAATTTCGTAAATAATCAGAAAGATGAAGGCAAGAAAGAGGCCAAATGCCACCGTAAAACTTTTTTGGGTCCATCGTAAATTCTACAAAAAAAAATCTAAAGTTACTCATACTCGTACGTTCATTCGGGAACATAAAAATAATTCTTGAATTACAAACAATTATCTAAACAAGAAATAGGATCTTTATTATTAGCAATATAAGATTTTAAACTATTATTCGTAGAAAAAGAAATAGAATCATTAAATTGTTTAAAAAATTTTTTTTTAGGAAAAGACAAGAAGGACTAAAGTAAGGAATAGAACGATAAATATCATTACTTCTAGATTTATTACATGCCAATTTTTTAAATAATTAGCAAAAACGGGTTCTATGAATAACTGTTTTTAAAATTTGAAAAGGATAACCATTATTATAAACTAGTTGTTTAATCATGTTTAATAATTCTTTATTGAAACTGGTTATAGAAAAATGAATAGAATAAAGACGATTAATTAAAGAACGAAAAGAAGCAATTTTATGATCATACGGATGATTAGAGTGAACGTATAAGTAGGTTTACGATTTATTTCAAATTTAAATTTTTTATTATTACGTAAAATAAGTAGAAGTGAATTAACAAAATCGTTAAATTACTCATTTCAAGCTTCTATACACCTTCTTTATGGTCTTCCAAAAATTCATAAACCTTCAATCCCAATACGCCCTGTTGTGTTCTTTTGTAATTCTCCTGTTCTTATTAACTTGACTAATCAATCTGCTATTCCTAATTCTTCAGATCTTGCTTCTAAGATTAATATGTAAATGACTGCATGATCGCGGGCTAAAATCACAACGTACAAACATTGTAAGGTAACAATGTCAATGCAAATGTGAAAATGCCACCAGAGTAAACAACTGGACGACCGTTTCGCCCTTTTGAGGCTCTTCAGCAGTGGAAGAACACTCTACTGTACTTCCACACATGCATTGACAGTCCTATAGCTTTACTTACTATTATTAAACAACTTGCTCATAATAATGGTTAAGCAAGCTAGGCGAGAGTTAGACACCATTTCGAAACAACTCTTTTATCTTCATCTTGAGTTACTTACCAGCAGTCTGATACTACTTTACGACTAACCACTGAAGGTCATCTCAAAAAGTTTCAATGATTGGAATCAAAGAATCGTAAAGTGTCATCCACTACTAACTCCTTAAAGACGGTTGTCAATTTATCTAAATTGGTCCTTACTTCAGAACAGGAATCGGTGCATTCTAAGGGTTTGAATTTTGCGATTGCTCCCAAACGTCTTCCTAAAGAAGATATTTTATGTGCTGTTAAGTCTTCTATAAGGCATCTTCCTCGCCACATATCAGATCCCATTCGTATTAACACTGGCAAAATCCTTGAATCATCTAAAATTCCTAAATCCAACATTTCTAAGTCGGTAGAGTTAGCTCTAAAAAGTCTTCGTAAAAACCCTGATGTTATTGTTCTTCCAGCCGACAAAGGCAACGCTACTGTAACTTTGAACCAAATTGATTATGTTACAAAAATCAATTCTATTTTGTCTGAGGAAACTTACGCTCTTCTAACTCACAACCCCACTTCGAGAATCGAACGTGAGGTCAGCCAAATCATCAAATCTACTTCCTGAAACTAAACGTCGACTTACCCCATCAGATTCTAAACTACCTCGTCTATACGGACTTCCCAAAATTCACAAACAAGGTATTCCTTTTCGACCTATCGTCAGTACTATCCAATCTCCTACCTACAAGCTAGCCAAGTTCTTGTCCAACATTCTTTGCGAGTTTACAGGTAAAACCTCTTCTCACATCCTCAACTCTCAGCATTTTATTCAACGTCTAGAAACTATAAAACTTGAACCCCAAGATCTTCTCGTAAGCTTTGATGTTACTTAACTTTTTACTAAAGTTCCTATTAAGGATTCGCTTATTATCATCAAACAGATTCTGTCTCAACATGGCAAGGACTTGAGTTTGGTTCCTCTTATTAATAAGTGTCTATCCTCTACTTACTTCCAATTTGATAACAAGTTTTATGAACAGGTTTCTGGTGCTGCTATGGATTCTCCTTTATCACCTGTTGTAGCTAACATCTTTACGGAATCTTTTGAAACACTAGGTATATTGACGACACGTTTATTGTTTGGTCTCATGGCCATCTTGAATTGTCTAAGTTTCTTGATCATGTTAACAATCAACACTTAGATATCAAATTTACTATGGAAATCGAAAGTAATGGTTCTCTTCCATTTCTTGACGTTCTTGTAACTCGTAAGCCCGACGGACTTCTGGGCTATTCTGTTTATCGCAAACCCATCCATACGGACAGATACCTTCATGTTTCGTCTCATCATCATCCTGCACAGAAACGCTCTGTTATTGAATCTTTGGTTTATCGTGCCTTTTCTATTTACCAACCTGAGAATCTAGACTCGGAACTCTGTCATCTTACTAGAACCTTAGTGAACAATGGTTATGTAAAGCGAGATATTCATAGAGTTATTAATCGTCGTCTACATCCATTTACTCGATTACCTAAGGACATTTCTACTCCCGAATCCAACCCAAAATTGGCTTTTTTACCCTACATTCACAAGGTTACAGATCAAATAGGGAAACTTCTTCGTAAGAATGGTATTAAACCCATATTCAACTCGACATGCAAAATCTCTCTCTCCTTCTCCCAAAGACAAATTTTCTACACTTTCATCTTAAGGTGTATACCAAATTTTTTGTTCATGTGGTTTAGTCTACATTGGTGAAACCGGTCGTTCCGTCATTACTCGCATTTCAGAACATGATCGTTGTATAAGGAAAAGGTATATTTCCAAGTCTGCGGTTGCTGAACATAATTTTACTACAGGTCGCAAGATAGATTTTGATAATGTTTCGTTGATTGCCAAATCTCCATTATTTTTCAACAGGAAATTCCGAGAAAGCATAGAAATCAACAAACACCCCAATAACTTCAATCGAGATCATGGTTTCGAGCTATCCCCATCTTTGGTTCCTTGTCATTAGTCATTTATCGAAAACACGCCCCTTATCAACCGTAACCCAATCAGAGTCTAGTTTAACCATCCGTGATGATCCTTTTCTTTTATATACGGAGACCTTCTTAAGTCACTTCTACGGAGTTTAGAATCTGGCTTGGTTCACAAGTTGATTATCTAACTCGGTAATGGTTCTTCGTTAGATTTTCGTTTGCTTTTTCAAGTTATCGTTTTCTTACCTTTTGAGAGTTTAGATTATGGTTTGTTTCACAAGTGGATAATCTAACTTCTGAGAAGTTCTTAGTTAGATTTCGGTTGCTTGTTTGAGTTTTGCAATTTATCTCACGCCGTGATGAAGCCCCTTACAAAAGTGGACGAAACGACATTCTTATCTTAGTACTTGTTAGTTAAATTTTTATTACTTGGTATGCTCTTTTAATAATCCAATGTATTAGCAATATTTTTAATAGTTTATAACTAATTTGTAGTAATACTGATGATGACATTCAATCTTGTTGAAACATGTTTATAAAATAAATTAAAAATTATGACATATGTGGGGGAGACTTGAAGTTAAAATAATTTAATTGTAAACTAGTGTAATATATCAAATAACTCATTAGTATGTACAAGATACTTAATTTATCAGTTTGTTTTATTATTGATTTTTTTCGTCATTAATGACCAATAAATCGAATCGTTTTAATCTTCTATAATCAGCGCTAGATTTCTTTAACCGTTTCTTTTCCTACAGATAAATTAAATCTAAATTTCTTTATTTTCGTATTTATTTATACGAATTCTCAAAGCTGAATAATAAAATTTCAATAGTGAGAAGAAGCTGTCTAATAAATTACAATTAAATAAAAATAAAATAAAACTTACTTTCACTGTGTACAAAGAATTGGAAAAAAATCAAAAGTACGGACAACACCAACGAGACTCGAACCCACGACGTTATTCATGGTTTATTGTCATAACTATCTACATGAAATTAAATAAGTGTCAATATTACTCACCGCCTTAACTTCTGCGATTATAAGCAAATGTCATAAATAATTATCGTACGTAATGAAATCACTCGAATCCCTTTTTGTTAATTCGCTCAATTTTTGTACGAATTTATCTCTCATTTATATAATTTTAACCATCTTTACCGCACAAACACGTGTTTAACAAATTGCAGATTATGAATACAAGCAGTTCACGGTATCACAATCGACTTCGAAGGTGATAGCAGATTTGTCCAAAACTCGATTGCCACACGGCGATTTACCTGAGCAAATTACGATATACCATCCGTAACATATATATCCACTTGAAAGAGATTCTAAGCTTTCTGCTACTGCAACAGGAAAATCCTTGTTTTTCAAAAATTGGATATCATTACAAGAAATGCTGTAATACACGTAAATTTAATCCAATTGAATCTATATGGAGTTTCGTGAAAAGATAAGTAGCATTGAATAATATCGCACAAGGAGGTATTGATATTAACTAGTTAATTCGAAATGCATTTTCTGATTTAACAAATAAATATTGTGTAGTGCAGTGAAGAAATGTGGAAACTAAATGGTTTAGTTGATAAAGTTGGGGAAAGTTTGACGTTTATAGTAAATAATGGTGGTTCAGATGAGGGTGAGTGGGAAACTAAAGAAAGTGAATGTTTGGGTAACGATGATTAATTAATTGTTGACCTCGGTCATATTGTAAGTCATTTAACAAATAAAAGATAAATCGTTGATTGTAGTATTTACTGGAAGACAACTAACTTTGCGACTTATTTCGTACAGAAAAAGTATGTTCGCCGCTAAGAAATTAGCATCGATCCATCTGTTGGTCAGCATATTTTGCTAATTACTGCTGAATTTTGATTTTACGCGTCGTTGATTTTACGTTATAGCCATGTTGCCATGCAACTTTTGTTATGTACTCATTTAATTATTATTAATAGTTATATGCAAGTAACAGAATAGTAAATTAAAACACTAGTTACAGAATGAACGCGCTTCAATCACGAGAGGTAGAGTGATTGAAACGTATTCTATGACGTGTGTTTTATTTTATTTTCTCGATTTTGATTTAATTTAATATATTCTGTATAATTCTAATCTTAAAACAACATTGGGAAGCTTTTGTATTTTATTGAATTGGCAACACTTACACTTTGACATATTTAATTTTATGTGTTAACCTAAAATCTCATAAGAAATGATCTCTTTATACCTTTATAAGTAAATAACTTTGAATTAATAGAACGTCTTTATTTTATCTTGACATCAACATTTAAATATCAATTGTCAGGTTACAATAATTTTGATTTCTTTTTCATGTAACGGTAACTTACGATGCAGAAATATTAACTTTGAAAAAACTAACATTACTGAAATTCGATTTTAGTGTGAGAATTGCTAATTCTTATGTAGAAATAGAGAAAAGTAATTAAGAAAGATACTTTTATAAATCGGTAATATTTGTTGACATCTAAAACCTACAGCTTTAATGTGTGATAGTTTAAGTAGTGATGTCACGTTTGCTTCTCCGAAAACCTGAGCCGTCAACTGATGGATTTATAATAATGACAATAAAAATTGTCTTACATAAATACTTATTATTGAATATAAATTCGTTTACTTTCAAAAAATTAATATAAAAAGAAAACAGTGGGAATTGATCAACATTTCAAATATTTTGACGTGGTAATCTTAGCTTATACGTCTCGTGCGTGATCAAGATTTAAAATTAATTTATCGTCAATTTGCATCTTTACTTTGTCAGCATATCAAACATGAAGATTAGAAACATAATTAAAAATCTTAACTACTTTAATATTACTTAATCCTATTTTTTTCGAATATTAATAAAAATGTTATTTCGTTAGTGCTATCGAAATAATATAACAAAAGCTCATCATCACCAATTTCGGTTTATAATGATAGAAGTAAATGGGGATTTCTCTACTAATTGGCAAATCACTGTCCTGCGCAAGTTTGACCTAATTAGGGCTATTCTTTATGAGGTCTGTGTATAAATAACAATTATCTGCTACTTATTCTAAGCCCGGCATAGCTATATGACAACATAATAATTCTATAAACAATTTAAAAAATTTTGAATGTCTCAAAAGACAGTCCCCTGTTGTGTCCAATTCCCAGAATGATAAGTATTACAACAAATATTTCCTTTCAGTAGTGAAAGTATGTACTTTTACAGGTTGTAGTAGTTGTAGTCAATGCTTGAATACAACAAGCATGTTACGAAAGAACAATTATCATTATAAATATTTTATTATGCAAAAAAACTGGGACCCAAATGTTGTCCCCAAAATGTTTGAACAGTCCCCTGCTACAATTTAAAAACTGCGCTAAAATCATACAAGCTGTGTCATGATTGCTTATTACCGTGCAACGGAACAGCCACAATCTCAAGTTAATTCAGATACAGAGCTGAGCGTTATTTTGTTGTCTCTCAATGCTGCGTCTGTACATAAACCACGTGTCGTGGCCGCTTGTTGCAACAGTCCACTGGTAAATAATTTTTTTAATGTTTTAAGCGCTTTAATTATAAAAATTTTATACAACATTTACTCAGAGAGTACGTTACTGTTTCTGACTAATACTATTTAAAAAAAAATTAATATGATTTTGAGCTAAAAACTTCTATGTGTAAAAATAACAGTACCCTGGGCACAGTCCCCTGTCATCTAATGACACAAAGTACTGTTCTATCTTACGGGGGACTATTTTCTTTTTTGTTTGTGATTGTGAATCATGTATAGTCTTTCTTATAGGTAATGCTCCGCAATGCCGCCCAAAAAAACAAAATCAAAGGAAGAAATATTGGAACAAAAACGAATTGCTAAACGATTAAGGTACCAACGTCTTAAAAATAATCCTCAAAAAAGAGAAAAAATGAAAGAGAAGAAACGTCAAAAGTACCAACTGAAGAAAGAAAAGGGCACAAGAAAATTAGTTTAGAACATGAACCGTCGTGAGCACAAAGTTGCAAAAGAAACCTGGAAGGAACATTGCACTACTTATCGTGCAAAGAAAAAAGCTATGAAAGAAATTACGAATACTTTCGTTCGGGAAAATACACCTGATTCCGTGTGTCTTTTTTCAGTGCCTTCAAGTCCAGTAAATGAATTAAATATTGTGAAGAGACGTGCTAAATCCAAGCGCGAACGTATTATTAGAGAAAAAGACCGTAAGATTAATCATTACAAGAAGAAAATAGAAAAGTATAAAAAAAGGTTACAACGATTAGAAAAAGCTAATATGAAAAATAAGGTCGACACACCGAATACCAAACTTCAAAGAATATGTGAGACACCTCATACTCGAAAAGAGGTTGTTAAAAAGGCACTTTTTGGTGAAGTATTGAATGAACAATTAAAAGAACACTATACAAATTTAAAAACCTTTAAAGAAAAACAAATTTACGGAAAAATCTTGTCTGGTAACTTAATAGATAAATACAAACTTTGGAGAAGCAAAGAAAGTGCTATATCCTATAAAAGAACGCAGAAGTCTACTCTTCGGTCAACTTTAATACCCACTGCACAGATTCGGCGAAATAGAGTTGCATCTAAATATATAAACACAGTTCGAAAGTTCTACGAAAATGATGACAAAAGCAGAATTGGTGCAGGAAAACGTGAATGTATAACCAGAAAGAGTGTGAAAAAACAAAAGAGGTATCTATTGGATTAAATCGCTAACTTATACAAGAAGTTTAAATCTGAAAATTTTAAAATTAGCTACCAGACGTTCTGTCGTTTGCGTCCTTTCTGGGTTTTTACTCCAAAAGTAAATGATCGCGATACATGTCTCTATAAAGCATTCAAATATAGATTTAAAGTTGACTGCACTGTACAGCCGAAAAATTTTGCCTTACAATAGTCACATTAAACTTCTTGAAAGCACATGTTGCAATCGGTATGATGAACAGTGTTTGTCACGAACCTGTCAACTTTGTGTTAACAAGAATCCCCGGTACAAACAGTTCGATGATAGCAGATCTCTACAATTTAAAAAATGGGTAGCCGAGAAGCAAGTTTACAACGATTCTAAGTCTAAACAAGCACGGACAGTCACAAAATACCTGAAAAAATCTTTCACGGTTCATCCGCGTCAACTGATACAAGATCTGCAACATGATTTAGAGGCATATTTTTTTCACGACAGAAATATAACTCATCAGTACAAATCTGTCAAAGACTTAAAACAAAATCTAGCTGATAAAGAAGTTCTAATACACATGGATCTTTCTGAAAATTACTGTACCAAATACAGCCAAGAAATACAAGCCTATCATTTTGGAGGATCTAGACTTCAATTAAGTTTTGATACTGTGGTAATTTACACCAAAGTCTTTTCGTACTGTCTCGCAAAATACGACGCACTCACCTGCTGCCATATGGGTTCACTTGCAACCAATTTTTAAATCTTTACCATCTGACACAACCTACATTCATTTCGTGAACGATGGACCTGTAACTCAGTACCGAAATAAAACAATGTTTTATATCCTGGCATCAAGGCTCCATCTAGAGCTGCCAAGTGTAGAACAGTTTTCGTGGAACTTTTTAGAGAGTGGTTACGGTAAGGGCGCTCCTGATGAGGTTGGGGCAACTTGCAAAAGGACGGCTGATGCTGTCGTTGCTGCAGGAGGTGACATTGATAGTTTGGAAGCATTTGTAGATACCATACAACAGAGATGTACTGGAATCACTATCTTTACGATTGACGAGGAAGCCATAAATAAACTAACCAGCGATATTCAAAAAGACACACTTCCAAACCCAAATTTAGTTTTAAAAGGAAAAAGAATTTTTTATTTTTTTAAATCATCTGTAGGTACTTGTTTTTGAAAAATAGGTTAAGACTGATTTCGCTGTAGGTAAGCTATTATGCCAATGATAATTATAAATTAGGTTGTCATTTTGTTTAGCTAAGAAGTTGATTTTGATAAGTTTATATATGCACAAACGTGCTCTAACATTACATTTATTGTTATAACTTTTATTTTGTTACATTTCTGTTTTTTTTTATTTAATGCTATCAATACGTCATCTTAATGACAGATTAAAATAAAAGTTTATTCATGACATTACATAAAATCTGTTTTTCTATACATAATAACATTCCACTGGATGTAAAAAACAGTCCCCTGTCATGAATTTTCACAAAATCGCCCATAACTCGTAAAATAATTGAAAAATGTGTGAGCTTTTTGAAGATGCATATTATACTTATTACTCATTTTCATTATATACACATCGTTTCTTAATTTTCAAGAAAAATATACTTGGGACAGTTTAATAAGGATAAGTTTCCAATTAGCAGAGAATGGTCCAAATATCATCTTTAATGGTCCTAGAAGTGTACAAATCGGAAAATGTTTGTACTGCTTAAGAAAAAACATATTTTATTTAAAACAGTAATAAAAATAAAGAAATAGAAAAGCAAATTACATTTGAAACAAGTTTGCAACTCGCAAAAAATAGGTCAATAGTAACACGATTATATTAGAAATTGGAATAAACTTAAGGCCTGATATATCATCACAACCTCGCTTGTAAAATGAGCCAGTAAATGATAAAATCTTTGTATGACATTGTGCTGTTTGTAGAGACACTAGTCGGTGCAGATAATTTATAAAGGCGTGCGGTGAAGGTCATGTTTCACACTTATTAGCACACATTCACGTATTAGTCATTTGGGTTGTCTTACATTTTCTAATTTTAGAGTCCTAAAAACATTTTGCTCTTTCATCAATAAATAAAGATTTTTTAATAAATCAACAACCTGAAGTGATATTTATTTTGATTCAAATTTTATCTTTTCAGACACAAACGACAAAGAAGTTTTACTTCAATCGCGCGTAAAGATTACACGCACTTTGTAATTTTGTATTTTGATTATTTTTTATTTACATAGTTGAGTATTTCCTTGTTTGTGTATTTTAAGCATTTATTTATCAATAAACAGTAAAAACTGTATCTGATAGCTTTATTACAGCCGCTGCATCTGTGCCGAGTAGTCCTTTATGCTTCGGTAAGAGAAGCAAACCTTCTTTTTTGTCTTGCCACGTGATTACTCCAATCTTGGAATTACTCTGGGCTGCAGCTGTTTCTCCCTTTTTTTAGTTTCGCCCTTAGCACGCTTTCAGGTTTCCCTTTTCAGTGTGAACCATAAAGGTGAGGTGGTTCACGTGGCCTAGCCAGTTCCGTTTGTAAATATATACACTGCTGAGCAGTGTCTTGCATTATCTAGATGAAAGTATATAGATAATTTATTGATTATTATCTAGATGATTATCTTAGATAATTTTTCTGTTATCTATCATGAAATTATCTAATGATTTTTTAAAAGTAACAAATTGATTAGTTTAGATTTGCTTTTTTGTAATTTTTATATTTGTAAAAATAATATAGTTTGTAATGTCTTTGGTAATGTAGTACGGTCGAAATCACTAAAACCTGATAAATAGTCGCCGTATATGTTTCGCATTTTTGCAGCTCTTCTGCTGACAAAAACTCATGTGACCTTGAGCGTTAATACATGCAGTACGAGGTATAAACATAAAAAACACAACTCAAATTATTTTTTGAAACTGAACCAATTGCGATAAGTATCTTATAGTCTTTAAAAACAATTATAATGCTTCTTGATGTACGTACATTTATTCAACACATTATCTTGCACGATTTATACATTGAAATTAACAGCTACTAATTTTGCAATTTTAAGAATCTAATTAGTTGAAGTGCCTACACAGCAAAACTATGCCCAAGTAAAAAAAAGCTTAATTCAAAAAGAGAAAATTAATGACTTTTTGAGCAGTTGAAAGTGGCAAACCCCGATACACGTGATTTAGAGTACTTTTTGAAGAGTATTTAAGTCATGGAGCTTTTACCTTACTCTTTAAATAAACTTGTTGAGTGAGTAATATTAACGTTAAAATAAATAAAGATCCTAATGTAAACCGCGTCGAATAAAAACGCTCCTATAATTCTAAAAATCAATGTTGTAAATTATCTTACGAGTACAATTTAAAAAAAAGACCTAAAATCTAATTCTCTAAGTGCTCGCTGATGTAAGCTGCTCAAAATTTAAAACACAATACATTTTTGGGAAACAGTTGGTTTTCTGTGAAAAATTTGCTTATAATATCGAACTACAAATGATAACTTAAATTTAAAAACAAAAAGCAATAGTTCAGAGTTTGATGAGCGATAATTTTTATAATCTTTTAGGTTCAAACTGACGTCGATATCAAAGCCAGATTTTTCCTAACCGTTACAAAGAAAAACTAATTAAGTTTACTAGACACTTCTCCATTTGTGAAACTTTGGTGAAATAGTTATCGCTTAAACACATCAATTTTGCCGCTAATTGAAAGACCTGAGTTCTGATAGTCTATTTTTTTTTGCTTAGCAATGAAAATTTTGAAAAGACCATATTGTATCAAGATTTGTAAATGATGAAATTTGTTTTAAATTTTACAATAGTAGCTCATTAAATCAATAAAGTTTCTGTCGTTTTTTTTCTTTCGATTTTTATTTTTTTTTTTTCAATTTTTCTTTCAGTTTATATGATAATTAAATGGTAACAGTCAATTAAAACTATTACCTGTTTTTATCTATTTGATAGAATCATCTATCGTATTATCTACGTAAATTATAGATTTTCTTAGATTATATCTTTAGATAAATTCTTCAACTTGTATCTGAATCGATATCTAGACAAAAAAATTGAAAATTATCTATTATTTCATCTAGATAAAAATTAAATTATCTATGCACTGCTGCTGAGGCCATGTGAACCACTGGTGGCTCACATTAAAAATCTAAGTAGAAATAGTAATACTAAATGCATTTTTCATATAAACATCAGTGTTAAATCGGTTAAATGTAATTTTAGATTCAGTATATAGGTTACAAGTGTTTAAGAGTTATAGGCAGTGGCAGTCAATGTGTTAAACGTAAACGTTCTTGTACTTACCTGTGTCTGACAAAACGCCTATATTTAGATACAAATCCATAAAATCGTAATCAAAAAAATATAGGTCAAATAAATTACATTAGATTAATTATTTCAAAATGTATTTACAAATTTCACAAAATACAACAACACATACATTTTGTACTTATAACTATTAGAAAACAATAACAGGCAAGACTGGAACAGCCTAATGATCGACATCACCTCTCTACACCATTTTTAAGCGACTAAATAATTCAACTGTATATACAAATAAATCAATAGTAGCCAGAGTATTACAATAATTATAATAAGAATAATAATTTGGCACAGTATTTCATAATACTGCTATAGAGATAAAAACTAAGAAATATTACTTAAGATTTTTAAGAGAATACCTAAATTTTATCTCGAGGAAGCACAATTTATTATTTGGTAATTACCAAATTCAAATAAACCACACAGATTTATATACAAAATGCATTAAATTATAACTCCTAAATTACATAAAAATATTTATCACAAATTCATTTGCTTACAAGTGGAATAATTTTAGAATCACATTTAAAAAAAGCCAACAAAAAAATAAATAATAAACAGTAAATGCGCTACCTATATAAAATATGCGTTTAGAAATTATATTTCTGTCTTTTCGCAATTATCAATTGCCTAAAATTTTTATTATATACAAGCGAAGGCATTTTGGCAAAAAAAAACTTCTTACAGCGTCGCTATGAAAATGGAAATTCCGTGCACTTTTAATGTTATTGATGCAAAGCCAGATTAGTACGTTAGAAAATTTCAGAAACGAAATAAAAATGCGGTTTTAGTTTCGTACTTCTATAACCGAACTTTTATAGTGCTTATAAGGCACTGTTAAACATGCACAAGGTGAAAAATTTGCAATCAACAGCTGTAGAAACGCCAAAGAACAATGAATTTATTTTATTAATTACTCTTGTATATAAGTCACAAATCACTCTATTTCGTTAACGTTTTATTTCTAAAAATGCTCAGGGACTTTAAAAATTGATTCGATTAATAAAAATGCATTTTCTTTGTAAAAAAAATAATAATAGCGTCAATATAAAAAAGAATAGTACAAAATAAATAGTTACTTAAGTACTTGCTTCACGAATAAATTCCAGTTCATCCGTGGGAAACGTTTCAAACGTGAGATTCGAGAGGGACGTTGAATATTCTTGATTCGGGCAAACTTTGAGGCCTAGCTCCAATCAAATGTTGTCTAAGCGCTACCACCATATTTTCTGGACCAACTAAGTTCACTTCAAAAAACAATCGTTCTCTCCGAGTCGAACTTAAATCCGGCGAACTAGTTCGCAACGTGCATTTTTCCTTGCAACATTGCTCCGAATTCGGATCCTCTTCTTGGTAACGATTATCCAACCAATTCACTTTATCAAAATCTTTAGTGCCTCCAACGGTATGCCGCCTTTTAATCGATCGCTCGGGCATGCCATTCTTTCGTTTTAACTTCGTAAATTCCTTGTTGCCACGTCGCGTTGCCGCAGTTAACTCCCTCCGTTTGTTTATATTGTTCTCGGTCTTTTCGTTTTTCGATAAACTATCGGACCTCTTGAGCCGATCACTAGCTTTATTCAAACTTTCGGACCTCTTTAACTTATGATTAGGAGGCGATACGGTGCGCTCTGGTTTATTCAGAGATTCGGATCGACGTAATTTAGAGTTAGTGTTAAGAAAATTATAACTTCTGTTCGTGTTAGCTTTATTATTGTTATTTAAAGTTAGTTTTTCAGATATGTGACGTTCATTATCAGGTACATTTTCGGAACAATCTTTGTCCTTTTCTTCTTCGATTTTTCCATTTTCCATTTCTTTGCATTTAAAATCATCGGTGTTAGTGAATTTCGTAAATTTTGCAGAACTAAGCAAGCTTTTGTGTAAGCTTGGGTTGCGATAAAGCTTAGGCGAAGCAGGTATATTCTCTTTATTTTGATAGGCAGTATTATCAAATGCTGGTCGTTCTGGCGATTCATCTGCATATGGTAAGTCTGCTCCCGACAAGGGATTTAACGTTTTCTTTTTTTCGTCGAAAATCTTCATTATCGATGATTGCAAATCACCGCCTAGAAATCAAGAGATGGATTTTTAAAACAATTGTTAATAATCGGTTATAGTTTAACACATGGTCTAAATATGAAGCGAACTTAAGCAATCAAAAACACTCCAGATTAAATACAATTTAAGATAATCAGATACGTTTAGCAGCTACGCGTGAATTAAACAATGTTAGTGTTTACATTAGTGTTGATATCATATCGAAATCAAAGAATCTGTTCCAAATAGCAAACGCACTAAACCAATCTGAACAAGATCTTATGTATTTTTTGCTAGAAGCGTTTCAGAACACTGTTCTATACATATTATTCCACGTGTTAACTTCTTGTTGATGATCAAAGCAAGAAACGTGCATTCGAAATGTTATTTAACTGTAGTTATAAACACAATACATTTTAATTAGTGCTGTGCTTCTGTTAGGCCGCGTTGTATAATACACGCTAAAGCGAGTGCAAAGCGGCACAGCTAAATACCTCGTTTAAAACCTGTTGCGGAAACGGGTACGAGGGGGGCGTTGAGGCGCTGATGGAGGGCGCACAGGCCTCCAACCTCGTACTGGAGCCACTTGGGCTCCATACCCTAACATATATATCATTAGTATTGGATAAAATATAATATTTTGATTATTGTTTAGACTACGGTGATGCAAATTAATACAAGTGAATGTAAAAATAAAGTCGTAAAAAGCGATCAAAACAGTTTCATCGGTGGCTTACAATATATTTAAAATGACGGATTTTTTTTGGTAAAAAGAAGATACTAAACGTTTATATCGAGATTTATTTCGATAATCGTGATTAGAAGTTTTTATAAAGAATTAATAAAATACATAAAGTCTAAGTTTGAGCACACTCAAAACAGATAAGAAACGCCAAAAGACCGGAAAAATTACAAAAGTATCAGCTGACTTTCTCATGAGATAATTTAACTATGAATGAATATCTTCTTTCTGTAACCACATATGTTCCTATCGAGTATCCATTGTATCAACACGTTCATTGACCTAAAAACGTTAGAATTGTATGGAGTAAATTATTACTACAGGTAATTGTTGGACAGTATTTGGCGTACAATACCCGAAACTAAGGTAAACTCTGAATTGTTTGCCAATAAGTCCAATTCAAAATATGTGTAAGTATAGTCGTGCCAAAACTTACCGATTCCACGCCTCAGTTTTTTTTGTTATCTTAACATCTACAGTGACTACGTGAATACAAACCGAGCCGAATTACTTTCGACTTGCAAGAAGTTTTAAACAATAAAAAAAATAAAATCAAAAGAATTCCTACAGATAAAGATCTCGATATTAAACCTGATAGTGAATCCATCGGTTTTACAACCTCGGAAAATGAAACAAATATTAAGAGAGTTTCCTTTAAAACGCCAACAGCTTTTCGTCCAAGCCTCTGTTCCAGAGAATGTTGAAAAAGTCATAGCAAATCAAAAAAAAAAATTTATATACAAAACAAGAAAACCACAAAAACACAACGTTCTCAAAATACACCAACTAAAAAAAATTTATGCTTCCAATGGTTGATGTAGATGGAAAAAAACTCAACAAAAAGTAGTAGAAGAGAGTAGTACTGAGACATTGTACTAGGTGACAGTGGTTTTATTTTTTGAATTTGCCGCCATATACCAGTTGTGTATGCTGTCAGATGTTTCTATCATTAAATGATTGTTTTATTATTGATATATGTTTTTAAATGTTTTTCTTCGTTTTTCATGTATGTAGGCAAATATTATGGTGATTTAACATAACCTGTATAAACCCTGCTTCACACCAAACCAATTAAGTTTTGAGTAAATGCTTTTCAAATTCAGTGGTGGTAAAGTACTAACTGAGACAGACAAACTATACAAGGAGAGGTTGTCTCACTTTGTACCACTTTTAAAAGTTCAGTCTTGCCTATCGTTAGTTTATGTAAAACCCTAGGTGATTTTTTTGTTTTAGATGCCTAAAAAGTCAAAACAAAAAAAAATCGGCAATGTGCCCGCAGAAATGATATCTGCTACAAGGGTTTTATAAAAAAATATTTCGATTAGAAATATAGCAGACAGGTTTAACATAAAATTCCAAACATTGGCCAGGTACGTTCAAAAGAATAAGATGAATCCAGATTACAAACAAATGGCGAGAGAAGACCTTGTAACCATGTGTGCCCAAGAACATTTTTGCCTCCGGCAATATTTTTTCCACAAAAAAATATCAAACCACATATGAACAAAGATTCAAGACTTCATAAACCATACGGATTCTACAAAAGAAAACCCTACTTTACTTGTATACGACAATCATGAAAGTTACATTTCTGTCCAAGTTGTGATGAGAGCCAGAGAATGCGGAGTGCAAATTTTGACAATCCCACCACATTGTAGTAATAAACTTCAGCCTTTAGACATTTCGTCTTTGGTCCATTTAGGGCTTATTACAATGCAGCTTGTGACAAATGGATGCTGAATAATCCTGGCGTCCCACTGACAATTTACGATGAAGACTTTCTTTGTTCATATGATAGACCGTTGATAACAGCATAGAATCCAAAGTCTCTGGTATGCAATGTGCACGAGCTGAAATGGAAATAGAAGTTGGCCCTAATAGTTTCACGGAACATTCTGAAGTACTAGAGCCGTCTGGCTCAATGGAAAAAGAAACAGATTTCGGAACTTCTGTAATATCCAAACAGAAAAAAAAACACCTCCAATCGGTGATCCTCATTAAATTTATTTCACCTGAAATGATTAGAGAATTTCCGAAAGCACGACCTAGAAAACAAATGTAGAAAGGCAAGAAAAAGGGAAGAAGTAGAATTATAACTGAGACACTAGAAAAAGACATAATATTGGAAGAAGAAATAAAGATAATAAAAAATAAGAATGTTATTAACAATCTAAAATATTTGAGAGATGAAGTCAAGGCAGTAACAAAGAAGAGGTTTAAGAAACAAAAAATTGAAGACAGTGACACAAGCGAGGATAGCGAATATGAAGTTTTATCAGAAACCAAAACATGGGAAGCAGAAGAAGGCAATCATTCTAAAAATAAGAACGACTTAAAAGAAAATTTAACTGAAGGAAAAGATTTACTCCAAACATATTCTATGTAGGGAAAATTACCAAAATATTCGAAAGAAATAAATGTTGCAAATCGGAGAATCGCTTCCTATTTCCTAACATGCGGATGTGTCATGTGTTGATATAAAAGACATTGAAACAGTCTTACCTGATAACAGTGCGAGAAGCACTAAGAGGAAGACCAACATTAGTTAGTTAGTGAATTTTTATTACCTACCGAAACATTTAAAACTTCTTTTTTAGAAAGCACAGTTTCTTTTTGATGTTCCTGATAGTTTTGTAAAGTGTAGGTACATACCATGAGTACTTATAGTACGGTTCAAAAGAATATTTTAAGTTTGTTAATCTTAATTTTATGTTTTGTTATGTTTTTGAGATTAATTTTACTAAGTAATAAACAAAATTTCCAGTGTTATATTAAAATAATAACATTGCATTGTCTGTCTCATCTTGTACCGGTCATGGTACTAAGTGAGACAATGTCAGAGTCAAATAAAAATTTAAAAATGATATATTATTTTTGTTTAAACAATGAGTTCTGTATGTCAGAAAAACATTCTTCAAAGCTTTGAAAGTGTGACAGAGCTGCATTTTGAATATTCACTCTCACAAAGCCAAAAAAAAACATTTTTGTCTCGCTTAGTACTATCCTCCCCTACTATAGAATGCAGTTTCCTAAAACAAAATAAACAAAGTTAAACCAAAAATAACTCGACTGCAATTTTGGGAGAAACTAATAAGAAGAATCAATCAAACCAACATAATTTAAGTGGATAGGTAGACATAGTGTTGGATAATTCTTTTTTAAATATCATTTAGTTAAAATCACTTTGGATTTTTAACAAAAGTTTCCGCCGACGCTTTTAAAAAGTTTGAAGTTGAACGGCTCCGCAAGAATGTAGTTGCAGTTTCGCGATTACATTATTTTAAAAATTGTTAATACGAATCCAAGCTGAAGAATGCAAAGAGTTCCCACAGAAGCCGTCATTGTAAGGCACAAATTCTTCGCGAATTTAGATACGCAAATGTAAAAAACTAACTCTACAAAAAGAGACAAAAACAAAAAACCTCCAAAAAATATTACAACAAAAAGGATTGGATTTGTCATAAAAATTATACTTAAACGACCGAGTGACGTTTTTAACAATTAAAATCCATAAATGTAAACAATACAGTTGCGCAATCAGCCCTAAACAAATATTTGTAAAACTGATTAACCTTTAACCATCAAATCATCGAATAAACAAATACCGAAAACGTCGACCTTGAAAACCAACGCTAGAGAACATGATCAGTTTCTCCTTAAAAGCAAATGTAAAATACAAAGTTCATTCGGTGCTCTTGATTAGACTAATTGCCTTTCGTACCGCGTTATACTAAAACCAAAAAAATAAAGCATCTACTAAAAAAATACAATTGAAATCACCGAATATTTTCTTAGAACTTTTATTAAGTGTAGTCAATAAAACGTATTCAAACCTTACCATCATCATCGTGTAGTTTATTCAGAGAATCCAAAGACCCCGTTCTTTGACCAATGTCGTTCTAAAAGAAAAATATAAATCCGCGATGAAGAAAACCAAAACAACTTACTTCATTTCCAAATTTAATTTTCTTCATAGTTCCATTCGACGTGAGATCGATTATGCTCGTATTGATGTTTTCAACAGAACTACCTCTTCTAAGAATTGCTTTTTCGAAAGGCTTGGGACCGAGGTTATTCGAATCACTAAATTTTGATTTAAACGTATTTTGATAATTAATATTTGTAGTGTCGGTACGTTCCTTATTCTGATTAAGATCAAAACTCCTCGACTTATCACTAGTTTTTAAATTTACACTTTGTGTATTGTCTATATCACTACAGTTTTTAGAATATTGCACTGTTAAAACACTATTCGCAGAATGCCTGGTGTTTCCATGTATTGGTCTGTAAAACACATTAGACGCACTTTGCGTCTTCGTTATAGCGTAAGAATCACTAAAGTTTCTGTTAGACAACGACGACATCGTACTTCCTTGATTCAAGCCTCCTGATATGTTGTGATCTAGAAATTAACGCGTTAAAATCAAATCGTACCTCCAAGAAACCTTACCAAAACTATCACTATAAAATTCTGCCGTTTTTCTATTCCGTTGAAGATTAGCTTCAGTTTCTTGAATAAAATTTTTTATTCGTCTCCGGTAATTTTCCTGGTCAGAATAATTAAAGTACGTCCCCCTATCGTTTTGCTGATTCGATTTCTCAATATCAACTATAGTCGTCGGTATGTCCATGGTTTTTCCTTCATTTAGATTCTACAAAAAAAAACTGTCATCGCCCGTACAGAAACGCCAAGAAAATATATTACCTGTTTGAGATCGTTTGAAAAATTAGATTGTGATGTGAAGTCTTTAATCCCATTAGGCGTTGTTAGATCATCTTTTAAATCGCTCGAATGGTTATTTTTCCCTCCTTTCTTCATTTTTCGGTGCGCCGCTGATATAATTGAAGAAAACAACTCCCGCCCAGGAACTTTATCACCTTTTATAACTAAACCAAAAAATTATTATTTATCAAAATTGATAATAATTCACCTACCACCTTCAACTTTGCTAATGTTGTCTAGAAGTAAAGCGCGATTACTTGCTACATCCAATTCGTTATTCGAAGAATCGATGGGCTGAGTTGAAGTTAAATTTAAAACACTGGCACTATCGTCCGAAAAGAACCAATCGGCCTAAAAATTTTCGTTTAATATTTACGCAACGCTGCATTAAAACCTACTTACATAACAAATAAGCGATTCCACTATTTTGTAGTTATGCGTCATGTCGTTAACCAAAGTTGCCATGTCGTCTTGCACCGCTCGTATTAACGTAGGCCCAAAGACTATAGCCAAATTTCTACCTTCCATTTTATTCACTTCGCAATTGTCCGTAACCTTTTTTAAATGCAACATTAAATGTCTAAGAGTGTGGTAGTGATGGGGTGGTAGGCACCGAACTAATTTTCGAATCTCTTCCATACGCATATTGGGATCTTTCGTCTTATCGGCTTCGATAAAATTCGAATACAAATTGCTAGTTAACAATGCATCGGGTAACTTTCTAAAGAAAGATTTCAACAAACTGCTAACCACGTGCACGTCGTTCCACTGAGCGTCAACTTGGGGAACTCCTTCGTAACTTTGATTAACAGAGTTTGTCAACGCCGTTATAGCTGCACTATTTCCAGGTACTCTATAAACTCCAATAATATCTAAACCCTTATTCTCCACAATATCTGTACAAACTTCAACCAAACGTGGAACGTGTGGGTTGTAATTGGAAGGATAGCAATGTTCTAAAGGCACGCCAAAAGTAGAACCTTCAGGAGCCGTCGGAGAACTCGGAGAACTGGCACCTTGTATCTTTCTAAATTGTTTTGCAACACGCCCTTTCCACGTTTTCGTTTTGGGACTAGTTAATCCTTCGTTCACTTGCGATGGTTTTCTGGTTTTACTCACAGGAGATTGACCTGTAGGAGATCGGTTTCGTAATGATGGCAGTTTCGATTTATTTGGTTGTGGCGATAACCTACTAGATCCTTGTACTTGTACGCTGGTCGACGCTGGTATTGTTTGCGGTACAGCTTGTTGTTTTGAACTAACAACTCCATCCTATTAAAAAAACGAGATATTTTTAAACTTAACTGACATAAATAATTTTTCTTTAAAAAAGTCAGCTCAATCTATTAGTTACTGTCTGATATTACAAAGTTTGTAAGAACTAAAAAAATTTGATGAAAAAATAAGTAATATAAAACAATCCATACATATCCAGTGCTTTAATGAATACAAATTAAGATCAAAATTATATTCTGAATTTTTACTGAATGTATATTGAACACCATCCGTCAAAAATTAAAAAAAAGTACTTACCGATTTTGTATCAACGTCGGTACCGACTTGTTCTTGTAAAACCTTCACCCAATCTGCAAGATCGACGGGATTGTCCGCTTGTAGTAGTAACTCCGACCGACACGGCAGTATAGAAGAAACTCTAAGCACATTTTTCCGCTTTGTATAATCTTCAGCAATTCTAACACAACTCGCACTCATGTCTACTCCATTCGCAAACGACTGTTCAGCTGCATCTGATGGACTCTGCATTAGAAATTAGTCTTTTTATCAACAATGCCCCATTCAGAATAAAAGTAAACAACGCGAAACGTTCTCAAACTCGATTAATTACTAATTACACTTAATGTTCATTGCGATACTTTAATTTATTATAGGTACATTAACTAAATCACTTATTTGCACAAAATATCACAAATAAAGAAAAGAAAACATCTTGTTTAGAATGGGATTAAACTATTTGTCTTGATATAGTTTGTGTACACAGTTGATGGACTTTCCCGAGTATAAACAGCAACTTAAACTAATTAATTAATTACGTGATTTGATTTCAAAATAAAATAGGAATTGTACCGATTTTTTCGATAGCTTATAGAACGTAACGTGCGTAAAATGTAGTTTATAGTTGATTTTTCCAGTAACTAAGTAAACGTTTCGTTATTCGGAATACTGTTGACCTTTTAAGGACCATATAAATGTGATTATTTCTAATTAATAATTGAATAAAAACGAAACGACGTTTAATTTAATTTACCATTTTAATTGTACTAATAACCTACTGAAACACATAAATGTTAGACTAATACCTTTTAATACTATTGATGTTTTTGCAAATGTAGTAAACTTACAAAAATTACATATGGAAGCAATTAATTTAGATAAGCAGTAATTATACATTGTTTATGAAAAACAAGGTTTACGATATGATAAAGTGAAAACGAATTAGCGTGGCCATAAAATTGTGGGAAAATTTTCTTGACACAATAATGTGTTTTATAATTAAAAAATGAAAATTAAATATCTTAAAATAACTTACGGTATTATTTTGAGCACGTAATTTTAATATCAAATTTTATACGCACAAAAGTAGGTATGAAATGTAAATTAATAATTGAAACTAAAAATGAAGCGAAAATAATTTGCAATAACGATTATTAGGCAACATATATTTTGATATTTTTCGACTAATTTCCCATGCGCACTTCACAGCATTTACAAAACACTCAACCTTCAACAAACAATAATGAGCTAAAATAACAGTTTTTTTTTCAAAATATACCTAAGCGGTAGTGGTTTTTCGAAAACTAAAGTCGAGACGTTGCCAATTCGTACCGCGGTAACGTATCAGTACGTCATAGTGAAACCACGTGCTGAATTTGTGTGGGCGTTTTAGTCTCACGTGGTTCTGAACGTACAATGATTTTCCTTTACTGTCAGTTTACATTTAGTTATTTTTATATTACCAAAAAAGTGCCTCAGAATATCTCTAGAGAATTCATTTAAAAAAAATTTTCTACACAACCGTACCACAATGGGACCACGTCTATGAAAATTCAAACAAAATGCCAAAATTTTAGATTTCTAGAAATGAATTTAAATCCATTTATAGTTGTAGTAAATATGTGGGTACATTCAAACTAGCAAATTTTACATGAGAAGCTTAAATAAAATTAATTCAAATATTTTGGCATTACATACAACGAGTGATATAAAACAAGGTACTTACAGATAAATCTATTTTACTATATAATAATTCAAGAATAATGACCAGCATGGATAAATGTTGATATAATAAAAGAGATTGAGTATTGTTGTATTGTACTGCATAACATAAACAAAAATTGAAACATATAAAGTCGTATTTTTGAATTGAATTGTAAGCTGTAAACATACTTTAAACGTTGGTGCTAAATTTAACAGCTATTGCTTGTTTATTTTCTCATTATAGTTAACTGAAAACAATTCCGCTAAGAATTGAAACTATTCGGGAGGAATATTCTTCAGAAGAATTACAGACTTTAAGCAAACAGGAAGCTGCCTAATTAATTGATTACATTACATTACATACAACTCCTCAAAGAGCTACAAGAATTATAAATGCTTGCCTTAATAGAGATAAAAATGTAGCTGTATTCATCTGACAAACCTCTAGCTTTATTTATAGATATAAACTTGATGAAAAGTCAGTAAGGGAGAGTAGTACACAGTGGGACATCTTTAAAATTTCCCGCAGTTTTTACATTGGTAAATCAGAATCTGCTTCATTCGGTTTTTCCGACCGTAGCCGATGATAATAACCACAATGGCGGAGAAACATTTATCACTTTCCCACCTATAAAAGTTTACATCGACATTCGAATAAAAATTTAGGAGAAGTGCGTCGACTTACTCTCAATGTAAGTATTTTATGTTGTTTGCCTGTTATTTATCAAGATAAGTTTGCAGTCCTCGTTCAAAGCAGCATATAACGCTGCCTGTGACCACTGTGACGTATGGTTGCTGAATCATCCAGGAATACAATTTATCAAGTTGCTGGACTAGTAAACACAGCATTTGAGTCAGCATTCACTCTAAAGAATACAAAGTCTGTATTTTCTAGGACAGGAATTTACCCTTTAAATGAAAACATGTTTACAGACTTTATAGAATTATACGTGACAGATAGACCTTCGCCAATCCAAACCCCCATACAAAAGAAAGCTGGAGAACTAAGCGCAGCCGCAAATAATGACAATGCCAAAATCCAACCCATCACACCAGTGCACAACCCGTCTGGAACCTGGTGTGTACTTTCTTCCGAAGAACTTCGAGGTTATCGAAAGGTTCCTGAAAGGAAAACCCAGCTAAAGGAGACTCGAAAGAAAAAATCGACCATCATCACAAGCACAGCTGTAAAAGAGGATTTGAAAAGGAAAATTGAAAAAAAGATGCAGAAAAAAAGTGGCCAAGAAAAAACTCTTTTATGATCCGGACTTTGAAACCTCTATGGAAGAAGAGGAGGTTGTGTTCGATGAAAAAAATATAATAACTATAATGAACAACTCTCTGACCGGCTAGGTTCAGGTTCTGAATTAGAGAATGCACACGAGGAGGATTTCGTCGACGCAGATCCTATTCCAACGGTTCACTGATGGGTTTTGGTCGAGTTTGAGGGCAAGAAGAACAAGCTCTTCTACACAGGGAAAGTAGTAGAACAGAAGAAAAAGAAGTAGTCGTTAGAAAATATGTTTTTCCCGTAGTGAAGAATGAAGCCACTGATAAAATAAGAAAAGTAAGCAAAATTTTGCCACATCCAGAAATCCGTAAGGGTTACTATTGCTTTAAACTACAATATCCAGCATCTTTGAACTTAGTGTAAATCACTAAATTATGTTATTGTTACTGAATTTATTTAATACAAGAATTTCTTTGTAAAATTTGCATTTTTATTTGAGAAACACATGCATTCCACTACTAAAACTGTCCCAGTGTTGATAACCCGCATGTCCCACTGTGCACATGCGCCGTTACGAAATGAGACAGTTGCAGTCCCTGTTTAAAGAAGTTGCCACATCTAACAGAAAAAAATGTAGAAACAATATGAGTTGTTCTTTATCTGTCTAATAGATCATTATATAGTACCAGAAACAAAAACCTTAAGAAAACATAACATTATGGGAGAAATTTTTCGTCCCACTGTGATTACTCTTCCCTACCAAAACTTGCGGATTCAAGCAAAATTAAAAAATGCTGATATACTATACCCCAGTTGCAACAGAATAAAGGCAACATAAGAATAATGCTATCCCGGCAGACTTAGCACCAGTCGACCATACTATTCGAAGAATAGTTAATTAATTAGACGTATTTTATGTAACTCAGTCAAAACTGTTAAATCAGCTGGTACTTATTTCAAAATGTGGTTGCGATAGAAGCACAGGACATAGTAAACATAAATAAAAAGTTGCATGAACTACGTCTGATTCTGACATGTTCATTCCTTCACTTGTGTCTATCCAGATATTATCTGCTGAAGATTCTGGCCAAAAAAGTTATTTATAGTAGAATCCAAGACCATCTTCAGTTCGATATTGTCGACCAATCCGATTGCAATTTCAAAGAGAAGCTGGCTGCAGTGGAAGTGAAATACATCAAAAATTAAATCAAAAATTTCGTACAAACTCAGGTAGACTTCCTTTTAGCAAAAATCATCTATTTTAATTCAATATGGTATTGTAGGTCGCTGTTGACAATAGAGAATTACGTATGACTCATAATCTGGTCCTTACTATAATCGACTAAAATATTTGCAATTACATAACAGAAACTACATCAGCACAAAAATGTTTTGTAGTGCCAAATACGTACAGATTTGGACTTTCTACACTCCATGCATAGATTCTATTTTTTAAGCATTTCTTCCATATTTCCATTGATAGATTTTCAAAAGTGGCAAATGCGCAGTGAAAAAGAATATAGTTATTTCCAAGAGAGAAAACACAAAATGCAAGCTGACTTTAGACGGGAATTGAGGTATATACTTGATAAAGTGAGACCCGCGGAGAGTAGAACATCTAATGATGGAAATACTGCACGACGGTTTTTTAAACATGCAGAAATTTCGGCAAAAACCACCGGTATTTTTTTGACTAAAAACTTGTGGTGCGCTTCTGGATTTCAAATAAATATTCGGAAATTTTCTGAACTTACAATAAAAACTGCAAAAATTTTTGTGGGTAAATACGGCTACTTTTATATGCCAATTACCGTTCATAAAACATTAAGGTAATTCAAAATGCTGTTCTGCCAATCGCACAGTTATCCGAGAAAGCACAGAAAACTTGTAACAAAGCCGTACTCGAAAACTATCACGGGACGTAACAATGTAAATTTGTTTAGTGTTCTGTTGGTTTCCTCAGATCCGTGCATTACCTCGTTGAGAGCTTTGGCCACAAAACCACGGAAGTCACTTTCTTTTGATGTCTTTCGCCTTTTAAATCCGCCAGACTAAGACGAATACCTTTGAGTTTTGAATCACCCTTGTTGCAAAGGTGATACCAGCAAAAATCACCACGAAGAACCAATTATTATGTCAGAATTGATTTTAGAAATCAACATGCGTAAAAGGATTGGTCTAATTAAATAATTCAAATATTTCAAGAGTTCGAATACCTAAGTATTTAAGAAATTATTCGAATAACATAATTTTAAAAAATACCAAAAGTAATGTATGGCAACACTGCACTGATCAATATTGTCGCTCTTATCCCTTAGCAAAACAAGTGTGGAAAGAACCCAATATATTCTTATACTTTAAGAACAAGTCTGAAACCCAAAGTTTCAAAATCTAGATTTAGACAACGTTAATACAGAATTAGATATTGGAAAGCATTTACCTATCAAAGATGTTGAATCTGTAGTACAAACAACGGCAGTGTTTTCTGAAAAGATTATTCTTAAATCAGACCCAGCTTGTTATCAATGTGAAATTGTAGCACATTGTTTCTATTTAAAACAAAGTGTACAATAACACCGTATAAGATTTATTCCCGGAACGCCCACTTCCCCGCTGCATTGGGAGGGATTGCAGTCAATTCGTTAATGTTTGACGTCGAAGTTTTTTCTTATTATTCATACTCATCCATGGTATAAATAGGTGTAGTATTTTCGCTGCTTTGTAAAAATTATCCTGGGGAAAGCATTACTTCATGACGTCACACCACGTTGAATGAAGATATCAAAACCTGCGCTAAGTTAATATAATTCTAACCGTATTGGGAAGCCCACTTACCGAAATAACATAATTATTTTAAGGGAAACTCGGCGCATTTGGTTTTCTCATTAATCGTATAAACCGAATAGGATTTACTTGTGATAACACCGTATGTACGTGTTTGTTATATTTCAGCAAATTTTAGGAAATTCTAGAAAAGTGCTGCTAGCTAGTTGCAAGTATTATATTTCCTACTTTAATTTTTTTCATTTACGTTGTCGGTTGTACACACGACTGTACGCACATATAAAAATTTCTGTCATTTTTATCACTTGTGTGTGTATTTTGCATAATTTGTGTATAAAAATACAATATTATCAAAACGCTGAAGCCCTTAACGTGCTTTTGATTTTTGGAGAGGACAGGTGTAATGCACTAGAAGCTCGTAGAATTTATCGGAAAAGATATCTAAATCGTCGAGAACCAAGTTGTCGTATTTTTAGAATGACATGTAGACGTTTGTCAAAGACTGAAAGTTTTTATTGGCAGAAATTCAATGTTGTCGAACCCCTCCATTTGAAAAAGCTGTTCTAAATATTATTCAAGATGAGCCACCGACGAGAACAAAAGTAATAGCAAATAGATTAGATATAAATCACGTTATAGTTTAGCAAGTCCTGAAAAAACAAAGCTTCTACTAATTTTCTAAACAAAAAGTGCAAGCTTTGGGACCTGAAGACTTCCAGCCAAGATTCTTATTTTATCGTTGGTTTCTTTACCGTTGCAGTCTTCATAGGCGTTTTGAAAAGTTGATTTCACAAAGGACGGTGTATTGAATACTCGCAATAATCACCTGTGGAGTGATGAGAATTCCCACACAACATTTATTCGTGCGAATTAACGATGTATTTCAGTAAATGTATGGACTGGAATCGTAGGTGAGTACGTTATTGAACCCTACATTCTACCAAACCGATTGAATGGTAAAAATTATTTAAATTTCTTAAATAACGATTTGCCAAAGCTTCTTGATGATATACCGCTAAACATCAGACGAAGACTTTGGTTTCAACGTGATAGAGCACCGGCTCTCACTCGAGAAGTCACAGCACTACTAAATACAGAATATCCCAATAAGCAGATTGGGAGAAGAAGTCCTGTTGCGTGGCCAGCCCGCAACCCCGACTTAACTCCCCTAGATTTCTTTTTCTGGGACCATGGCACCCATGGGAGCCATTTTAAAAATCAAATTTAGTTCCTTCCTTGGTTTATGTTTTTATTATACCTATTTTTCTTTTTGTTTAATCTTTTGTTTAATAGCAGTAAGCCTACTTTGTTTTAAATGATTGTTGCAGTTTGTTAAAATTTATCTTATAATTCAAATTGAATAAAAAATTCTTTTGAACAGATAAAAAAAGTGTTTCAGACAACTTTTATAGATAGTTAAAGAATTTTATAATTATTTTATTTTTAAAATCAATGGAGTGTTTTTAAATACTCCCTAAAATAAGAGAGTAATGACGATTTTTCGGAAAACAAAAAAAAACGCCAATAACTATGAACTGGAGCTCTAACTAAAAAAATTGAACTAAGAAAAGTTGTTTGTTTCAATGAGTTCTAATTGCCATTTTCGGGTGTTACAACTTAGTGTTAACACCCTGTACACAATGAAAATAGCTTACATTATATTACAAATAAAAAACTAAAGCAACCGAATCTTTTAATAACAATACTACGGTTAGATTTAATTCCTACAAAAAATACAATCATTAAAAAAAAACTTTAAAAAATAATGTTGACAATCGTTTTTTTGTTGTTTAAAATAATGCACATACTTTAGTGTAATTATTCGTGTGTGCGCAAATGTCCTAAAATCATTTATTTAATGTATGTATTTAGGCATATTTTTTTCTTTGAATGTTGTGTTTCTAATCAATTCTTAACAGAAGACTTGTTATGTTAAACAAATTTTGCCATAGCCGATTAGCAAATGTGACAACTACATACACACGACGATCTTTAATATATTAAGTGGCGACAATAATTACATCTTGACATCAATACATATTGCTCGTGCAACAACGCATCGGCATCTTTATTTAAAAATACAAAATAGGACATTCGGTAGTACACCTGTTAGTCGAGAAAGCATCAAACGTTATAGCTTTTTTAACACTTTCAAGTTGCAGTTATTCGCGTCGTATGTAAATAATCATTAAGTTTTAAAATCAATTTCAAATAAATTTAAACCATCAAGCACCTGTTGCAAAAATTTAAAAAAACATATTAAGGTCGGGTATAATGGTATAACTTTACGCGCATTTTGTTTTCTAAAGCCTGTATTGAAAACCCAAGTTTTCCGATTCGAAACAACTTGGATAAAGTTTTGGTAATGATTATTTTTTTAAACATCTCAGCATTGATTAATTTTAGAGCCTTATTAGTAATTATTAATCTTAAAAGACAAAATTTTAAATGAATTTCGCCCTTATCTAAACCTAAATAACCAGCGCTCTGCAGCGTGAGGTAAATAAAATAAGTTTTCCAACTTTTTCCAAAAAAAAAAAACCATTACTCATACAGTTATTTTTTTTTAAATCGTTGACAGCTGTCACAAACCTTAAATTAATATTAACCACGTTATCTTAGGAACACCTGTATTTTCATTTCTATGTATTTAGATCAACATTTATAAAATATTTTTATTCGAGTTTTTCTTCACTCCTGTATGCTATAGTTTCACTTTTTAAATAAAGTTTTTTTATTAGACAAATCCTAATTAAATATACTACAAAATAACGATAAACCAAAATGAACATGTCGATTTTAACTTTTAATTGGTCTAATTTCACACGTATTCAATGTAGTATACTCAAGAAAAAAAAACGGGACACTGCCTGGTTCCAATTGCAAACATTTGCTCTAAACGGGGTTTAATCCTACCCATTCAAACAATCCAAATTTTAATCGATTCAGGTGAATTTCATTGAATATTCATGACTACAGTATAAAAAAAATTTTTCGAAGCAAGTCCGAGCGCTTCTACATGAAAATTGAGTTACAGAATTAGTTTCGCCCGCTTTAATCATTACAGGCGGTATGGAGGTACACTATATAGTCTTTAAATTAGGTACAAATGAAAACCAATTTGGTTGTCGAAAAATTTTCTTTTCAAAGTATTCTCAAATACACTTGTGTATATCATGAAAATAAATTTTTATTGTTCCAGATACGTTCGTTGAAGACCTAAAAAATCAAATTTCTTTCCGTGCACTGCTATGCCGCCATTTGGTCATAAAAATTAAAATAAAAAATGTTTCTTTGCACCTCAAGACAAGTGCAATAAGCCCTCAAAAAATCTTTTTGCTTTTTAATTAACTGTTTTACTTGACATTTTTTATTTATTTTATAATAAGTTTGAAAGTTTTTAATGTACCAAAGCCTTTTAATTACACCGCGTGCGCGTTGATTTTGTGTTAATTTCAGATTTGTGACGTTACAACCCAAAAGGTAGGTTTATTAGAGATCGTAACCAACCTGATGCGGTTCTGGGTGATCAAGAGCTAAATTCATCGTGTCGGTTTTTGAGATTAACAAATTTCTATTCAGAGCTAATCCACCCCTAACCGCTGAGCATCGAGTAAAACCCTGTTTATGTTGCTTTTATTCGGGCATTTTTTTATTACTATCTTTTACACATAACATTTATTAGTCATTATCAATTTTTAAAAAAATATTTTAAATGAATTTCAACTTTGTCTAAACCTAATTACAAGCGTGGTGTAAATAAAACTTTTTTCCAAAACAAACATAAAACTCACTGTCGGTCATACAGTTATTTAAGAAAAATCATTGCCAGCTGTCACAAATCTTAAATTAATATTAACCACGTTATCTTAGACGCGCCTTTATTTTCCTATGTATTTGTATCAAAATTTAAAAAACATTTTGATATTCTTCAGTCCTGTACAGGCTAAAAATTCACTTTTTAATTAAACAAGTTTTTTATCGAAAACACCTTAACTAAATGTAATAAATTCAGTATACAATAACGATACATCAACAATGAACATGTCGATTTTAAGTTTTCATTGGTCTAACTTAACATGTATTAATTGTAGTACACTTAAGAAAAGAAAAAAAAGGACCTGCTTCTAATTGCACATATTCATTACGGGTAAATTTTGCTTAACATTGTTTCAAACTATAAAATATTGTTTTGTTTGTAATTGTTTCTTGAAGTTTGGAATGCAATTGTGTTAAAACCCAATTTGACCAGTTATGATTTATTACAAATTTGTAAGTGATGACACTTGAATAACTCATAAAAATTGGATAATAGAATATTTATAAAGCATCTGAATCTTTCAAGATTTTCCTGCTTTTTTCTAAATAATGAAATGGCTTTCCAGTAACACTTTTTAGAATTATCACTTTTAATTTGATAATGTTTGGTAATTTTTTCTCTATTTTTTTTACAAAAATCTTTAAATTGCTAAAAGAAAGTATTCATTTTATTCTTTATATTTTATTATTAATTTAAATGTTATTTAGTACGTTTATTTTCATTTCAATATTTTTAGCGAAATCTTCAAATTGATTCTCTTTTTTCTGTTTTTGTTTTTATTTACTTTTTATTTTTTTCTTCGCTTTCGTTTTTTAAATAAACGTAAATCTATTTACAAAAAATGGTAACTGATAGCAAATCCTTTTTTTCACGGCTTTCTTTACTTTGTTTTTTAAAATCGATTTAATTTTTAGATCTAGACGTTGGAACTTATTTAATTTAGCCTGCGATGATTA
Organism: Aquatica leii; assembly: GCA_035610365.1. NCBI lineage: Eukaryota > Metazoa > Arthropoda > Insecta > Coleoptera > Lampyridae > Aquatica > Aquatica leii. The sequence goes on from CM069436.1 coordinate 69,787,563, forward strand.
AAACGTTTATATACGTTTAAGTTTCGATGTATTCGGCAGAGTCCCGGTTGACGTGCGCATATGACAAAAAAACCCGATATGAATAAATTATAATTCTTATTTTAAACGCCAACATCTTCAAATCGATAAAAGACATTTGCAATGTTTTATATATAAGTAAAAAAAAAGTACGTTTTATTCCGGGAGGTAAAAATGTATCTGAGACGATTAAAGTCGAGTATTTTTCCAGCATTTAGTGACGTCAATGCATAGACGACTGCAAAATTTCATTGATATTAAAAACGTCATATTCCTTATCATTTTTTATTAATTTATTAGTATCCATAATTGTAAATTCTTTTGGCAATTTGATAAACTTATGTTTCTGATAAAAGTAATTCTTCGTTGTTATTTAAGAAAGATTAGAAAAAATAAGTCCAATTTATTTCTACGGTAAAGAATGTAATTAACGGTAGCCTAAAGTTAATAGCTAATTAATTATTATTTAAGAAAATTGGTTAAAAAAAATACATACCTTACAAATACTCAATTATTCAGCTTATTAAGTTAAGCAACTTGAAAAAAAACCGATAAAATTGCTTTTTAAAACATATTACATTGCAAACTTAAACAAACAACAATAAAAAACATTCACGCCGTTTGTAATTATGCTGAGTAAAGTTTACCTGAACTGATTATGACCTGTATTAAGTAGTGTCTCGTTTTTTCTTGTCTTGAGTGTATCTAGAGTCATAACGAACACGTCGTTTTTGATTAATAGAAAGAAGTTCTACTCTAAATAGAAGATTTGAAAATACAATACTTATAGTAAATTTATTTAAACTTATCGTTATTCGACCAAAACTTCTATTAAGGTGTTAAAAAATAAAGATAAAAATTTTATGACAAACAACGAATAACGCTTAAATGCTTTGTTCAATCTACGCAGTTCAGATCTAATCTCTACAGCAACGCAAACATAATTTTAGCAATAAATAAAAAACGTAATAAATTTAAACATTTCCCTTTTATTGAATATTTAAAAGCATTGTGTTAAATTCGTACGAGTCTTTTTGGAATGTGAACAAGCGAGATAAACGTAAATCGTCGCTGTAAATAATAACACGTGCAATAATATCTATAAAATACGAAGCATTTAGATTATATGTAAAAATGTGCACGATTGTAAAACTGTCACTAGAAATATATTATGAAATAAAGTGAATATAATTAGAAATAAAAATTTTATGGTTCATCTAAACGCACTTTTTAACCAATGATACGCCCGCGGACTTAAAGTAACTTTACATGTTCTATTAAATAAAAACCTTTTTTATGAACCCTAAAACTATATGTACTATTAGAATATTTTCACATAATTTGATTTGATATTATTATTGTATAATAAGACTATATTTGATCCAAATAGAAAATTAAAAATGATGCTTAAAACTTGGATCACAAAGATGAGTATTCAAAATTAGTCCTGTTATCCCAAAGATATAAAAAAATTATACCAAAAAACTTACATTTTCTATAATTTAATTTTCCTCCCGAATCATAGATAACTTAATTCAAATCTGTTAATATACCAGAAAACAAAGCCAACATTTTATAAACATTTAAATTATTATTGACAGTTATAAAATAATCGTAAAATTTCGACACCTAATCAAAACCAAAAAAGTGTTGGCAACTAAAAAAAATATCTGCATAAACAATTTATTTACGAACAAAAAATAGTTACAGTTCAAGAAAAGCGATTAAACTGGTCCCCAAAGTTGTAGTTCGTTAGGGCGTCTCACATCACGATGTAATTAATGTCAATTTCTTTAATACCATATTAGAGCATGTAGTGAAAGTCCTGAACCATAATTCCAAAACCAACCTTAAAGGTTACCTCAAAGTATGAGCAAGTTCCTAAATTTAATAAGCTTCATGAGGGAGTAATTGAGTATAAATTGCACAACTTTAGGGTCATATTCATCTTCGTGTATCTTTATATAGTTCTAACATACTCTGCTGATCAAGAATCTTGAATCAATCATAACTTTGAAGCTAAACTGTCGAAGCTAATCAAAACGTATGCAAATATCAATCGAAATCATTAACGCTTCATTTAACTTCTATAAATAAATTAGAACCGTAGAAGGAAATGATATATAATAATCTTAAGGTCTTCTTCACAGATGCATAAAACTTGTCGCTTTCATTAAAACACTCTTTTTCCACCTTGATTACATTAAACTGGTTCTTCGTATGTATAAATATGTATTAACGATTAAATGATTATGCTATTAAGCTAAGAACTGTACCCTACTTATTGTTGAGTTGCTCTAAGTATCTGAATCATACAATTCCGTTTCTTTAAATCATTTTTTGCAAATTAGAACTTGGAGAAGAAATCTTTGAAACATTTTTTAGCGCTAAGAGATTCTTAAAACTGATATATCAATAACAAGAAAGTACATAGTTCATAATGAACAAAAAAATAATTAAAATCTATAGTAGGTTAGATAAACCAATCATTCGGTAGCAACATTAATTTCTTTCTCAAATTAGATACACGTTCTATAAAAATTACATAAAAAATTGTATTCGATTAGCCGTAAAATCAGCAGTGTTTATTTAAAGAAGTCGGCGTAATTAGTCTTGCACGATGCTAAACAAAACTCGGTTACGAAACCGAAAACAATGTTAAATTAGTAAATGAACACAAGCTTTCACGACTGTTGTAACAATACATCTTCCGGGATTCAACTGCATCATCATTAAAAAAAAAAAGAATTCGCCCACTTTCGCAGCGAGAAAGGAAATGAAAAAAGTACTTAAGACTTATCATCCAAAGGTGAAGGCCCTTATAAAGTAAACTAGAAGAGGCGTTAATTTTCTCAAGCGTAACATCAAACTTTTACAAAATTACAGTAATAATTAATTTTTTTAAAATTTAATTAAAAAATTGTTAATTGTAGATTATTAAATGCTATTAATCAAATAAAAATTGTATCTGCAAATCATTCCAATTAGTGTTTAATTTAAAACGTGAGTCACTCAAGTACAGATCATTGAATTTATAATGCAATTAAAATTATATATACCCAAGATCCGGTAGAACCCCATCGTCTCAACCTGCGAGGAAAAAATCCATAATTTGGAAAACTGAGATGCAACTGAAGAGGGATGCAAGAAACGGTACCGGAACGGTCTCCCAATATACGATGTTGCTCCAGCATTTTTCACACTAACAATTCACGCATAACACGTATTATACACGACCTATTCAACTTTTTTAATAGTTATGTAAACAATCACTTGCAATGGTTTGAACAAAGTCCAAAAATATGCAAGTGAAGAATTTGAAGCGCCGGCACAAAATTATATTGGTATTACAATTTTTTAATACGTTACGCACATTCCTTTCACGTGTATCACTCGCGGCTGTTAAAATTTCAACTAAAACGATAATTTTCGTAACATTTGCAAGTTTGCAGAAAATCAGTTTAATTGAGTAAAAATCTATCTAGTTTTAGCGCCCCTGTTATCCTTGTCTGGCTATAACAGGTCGAACTAGATTTTCAAGTACAAATTAAATAGAGGATCATCTGCACATAGTTTTAGTTATATTTTCTTTAAATGGCACAAATCACTCAAACAACGAAAATTTTCAACAATCAAATAATTAAGGTCGCGAGTTAATTTGAAACTATATACATCACGATTGAGTGCCATTCATTTAGTAACTACTGCATCTAAAAGAAAATAAACAACACTTTCATACTTGCACAATTAATGGAGCTCTGCAAATAACCCAAGCGCATCAACCAGCATATGCTGGTTATCGAAGAGGGAGAAACTGTTTTAACGGATAAGGCTTTATTTAAAAATGGTAATTATACTTTACGAACGAAACAGCTATAAAAATATTTGTTACAACGCGTTCAACTTTCAATATCATACCAAGTTCAACTTCGTCGTTTCGTTGCGTGAGTTTGAATAAAAATTCAACAATTAAAAAAAAATAAATTTTAAAGCCAATAAAAATAAGAAAGGAATTCGCATAAAACGTTCGAAGTACAGGAAATCATTAACATAAAAAAATAGACAATGAAATTTATCCAAAAAAGATGCAAAGAAACTAATGAGAGAAAGTCCCTTAGTACACGAAACGGATACGGCAATTAACAAAGGAAAGGAAAATTGTCCATTTCCGAAATAAAAATATTTAACTTCGCTAGAAATTTCAATTAAGATTTGTGAGATTTTCCTTAATAATGTTTGATTGAAATCTTTTTAAAAAGGTAATGATTTAACATTTCCTTGATTAAAAAGTTTCGATAAGTTCATCCTTTAAATACTTTGAAAACATTTATCTCTTAAATTTCCAGGTACGACTTTAATCGTTTACGAAACAATCATTTTGCACTTAAATAATAATTTAAAAAAGATTTGAATAATTATGTTTTTATTTGGAAACCCCTCCTGTGACAGTAGGCGGATTAGACACGAACGTGTGTCTACAGATTAAGCAATTCTGCAAGAACCTTCAAAAGTATAATTTGACATGCGGAATCTGAAAATCAAATATAAATGCATCGTCCGATCGAACTAAAGATTTTTTATACGTCCGGGACTAGTCAAACATGAGCACATGCACTTTTAAACAGTAATATCGCAACTTTTTCACAATGTAAACTTTAACTAGTTGAGTATTTGAAGATACATAATACAATACAAAGCCGGCACAATAAAATGTGCAACAAATTCAAAATCATATACTAAAAAAACATTTTATGTAGAAAGTTTATTTTATTTTCTACATGTTCAAAAAAACGACTTAATACTCCCTAGTCAGTTTTCAACTGTAACGTAATTTTCGTACTCTTTTTCAACTAACGCCAAACTAAAACATTTCATTCAAAAATTAACAACTAAATTTGTCAATTCTCTCATATCCTAATAGTTTTTAAGCCACGAAACGCGGTTGAAAAAAATCCTGTAATCCAACATATACTACATATCCATGAAAATTTGTATATGCCTATTGTGTCGCTCAAGTTCTATCAAAATCTACGAAAATATTATGTAAATATAAGAATTTTTATCATTGTCCAAAAATAAAGAAAATACCTTCCATAAAAACTTGGTGAAAAATTGAAAACTACTTGCATACAAATCCAGTATGTACAGGGTGTCCTAAATTGGATGTTTTGATAGGAAAACTCGGTAACTATTGAAACGTTCGAGAAGTTATTCTCAACTTCGAGAGCCTTCACAAGGTTTTTGTACATTTCCAGAACGTATACCGAAAAATATGGAACATTCGAGAAGGATTTCCAAAATGTATAAATGCGGCACAAAGAAATCAGAGGTCAGTTATTTCCAGTAATTCGAAGACGGCAGTCTTAAGAAGATTACTCAAGTTTAAATAAATAAGTGATTAACGCGTGTGAGATAAATAACCTGGTACGTGACTTTAACATAAACAATAAGTGTTAAACAAGTGTGTGAAGTTATCCGCGGACTTTATCTTATCTTCGTGTCAGTGATAGCGCTATATATACATTAGTGTAAGTGTTTTTATTAAATATCCTTAGATTTAATTCGTTCGGTTAATAATAATAATAAACGTGTATATGGCGTTTGTATAATTTTGAATAACTTCATTATATTTCAAGTTATGTGTTAACTGTCTAATGGCCTATGATTGACATTAAAAAAAAAGAACTATACGTCATAACTTGAAATATAATGAAGTAATTCAAAATTATACAACGCCTTTGCATTCTACTCAAAAAAGTGCCTTAAGGTCATATAAACCGTTTTTCTCTACTTTGAAAAATAACCGAAATATCGCCATGTGGGAAAATCAAACTTTCACGTATACCTCAAAAACAAAAAACAATCGTTCAATTTGGGTTTTACCATGGGATTTTTGTCGAAAAAAGCCCATTTTCTCTCTCTCATCTATTATAGTTACCGAGCTTCCACACATCCAATTTAGGACACTCTGTACAGATCTCTGGAAAATCTTACAAGTGTGGAAACTGCTGTCAATTAAAAACTTATTAAAAATGTTACGAAAAACAATATGTTTCATAACGTTGCAACGCAAATTTTTTTCCAAATAAGACAAACAATGGCGCCTCGCAAGCTCATAATTACAAATAAAAACAATTAGAAAATAAGTTTATGGTTCTAGTAATCAAATTACACAATAGAATTTCGTAAAAGAAAATTTCTAAGACTAATGACCTTAGATTGTTGCCAAACCCAATTAATTCAAACACAAACTTTAAATTTAAAAAACTCGATCGTTTATTAGAGATAATCTAAGAAACGAATTTAATTAAACTTTTCTATTTTAAAAAGATAATGACATCATACAGTTTCGCCGCACAATAGAATTAACAACAATTAAATAATTAATAATTGAAAGTATTTTTTCGGAGCTAAACTTTCTAATACACACCTGAACGAGATTTTTTGGAGAAGAACAAAGATAAAATAAATTTTCTCTATAACGTAATTTATTAAAAATAGTGTAAAATGAGATGTTAATTAGTGCTATCATAACATTGCATTGTAAATAAAATAAGTAAGGTTTATAATTACGTGAAGAAATACAACGTTATTTACGGTCGTGGTTTCACATAATGCTAATTAGTGAATAAGAATGAATCCTGAAATATTACGTTTAAATATTTGAAAGGCACCTGTTGTAATTTCCCAATAATTAGAAAACGTTTCCGATACGAAACAAATACGCCCTTCTCAATTACAAAATTAATAACTTGTTGTAATCTATTTTTTCATCGCAATTATGAAATTATTATCGCATTTTTTATTGCAAAAAAATATACTTTGTTTTTAAACCTAATATGATTGCTTAATTACCTTATAGAAATTAAATCGTACTGCCATATGGCTCTATACTTATTTCAGTACTGAATTCAATATTTGACATTAAAAAACGCACTGAAATTTGGATTTCTCATCTCATCATTCCTCATCAATTAAAGACTTCTATAGTTGCAAATACAGATGAAAAATTTTCAGCGGGTTTTTCAATGCAAAAATTTTCAATTCTGAATTCAGTACTGAAATATGCAGGGGGGGCTTTAAAAACGGAATTTTACTTAATAATAGATTAAGATTTAAAGTCAATCTATCTATCTTTGGAATAAGCACGATGAAACGTTACATATTTGCAATTGTAAATTAATAAATAAAACAATGCAGTAGCCGCCACTAGAAATAAGTATAATGTCATATTGCACTTACAATTAAAAAAATGTGGAAAAAAATGCTACAAAACATCAAAATTTGTTTTGCTATTATTTAATTAAAAATACGATAAAATATAATTCCAAATAAAATAACAATTCGTTAGTTAATAGATCGCCAAAACTAGAAGAAACGTGTGATTTTATCATGTCAGTAAAAAATGACCATTGTGCTGAATTGTGCTCAATATGTGCTACCTTGTGCTGCAAAAACTTTTTTTTCCTCATTTACAGTTTTTACGGTGATAATTCATTTTAGTAATAACAGATAGCCCAGCCGTTTTTATAAAATCAAAAGCAACTAGTGTGTTGAATTTTGCACATTATGTGCTACTTTGTGCCGTGAAAAAATATTGTTTTCTTTTTATTTGGATTTTATGAAAACAAAACCATTTTTATGATAATACATAGCCCCGCCATTTTCAATAAAATAAAAAATGATTTTTGTGCCGAGTTGTGCTCAATATGTGCTGTTTTGTGCCGCTAAAGCAATTTTTGCTTTATCACCAATTGGTCATTTTTTAGTTTATCAAAAACGGCGGGGTTAACTTTACTGACATGTATATTTAAATGTTTATTTCAAGTGCTTTTAGTACATGACTATCCAAAGTCTAAAACCACTTAATGAAAAACTCTACAAAACTCATTATCTTGAATAATTTTATAAAAAGTATATTTTTACAAATATCTTAGTAGTAAATACAATGTAAATGTAATTTTTTTCGGTGTAATTTGTGTCGTACAAATAATTTTTTTTCCTCTTAATTCGCACATTTTAGAGAAACCAAACCGTTTTTACGATTATATATAACCAATTTCATGAACAGCACAAAATTTCCCACTTTTCATCTTAAAATAAGAAAAGTACCGTATTCTGTCGGAAAATTACTATCTATATCTGATTTGACGAATCTTAGTGTTTCAGAACCTCTAGAGTCACACAATGTCTGTCAGTCGAACCGTTACATTTACTTACAAATCGCAGAAATGACTTAACAAAACAATTTATATTCTGGCATACAGGTTTTTACGTTGAAAGGATAAACCTTTGATCAGACTTCTGGAGTAGGTAATAATAAATAGTCAAGTCAATGTTTCAGTCAAATTGCAACTTCTAAATGCGCGTCGGTATTAATTATTATATTTGTACTAATTACTCAAAAATATTGTCGTGATCCTCCAAGTAACAAAAAGTTTCGCTTTATTAAAAAAAACTACAAAACACAACTAAAATTCCTTATGAGAAGACGTTTATTGTCACTTGCTCTATAGAGGATGGCCCAAAAGATGACTATAATAATATGTACATGTGATTAATACCGACGAGCGTTCAGAAGTGGCGGATACACTGAAACTTCGACTTAATGTCTTCAAATTTTTTGCCAGAAATTTGAAATATAATGAATCTCTGTTCTGGGCGAATTAGTTTTTCGTATGGATTAAAAATGTTCAAGAACTTTAATAATGCTAGGTACAGAAACGACAGTGGATCTATTTCTTTATAATAATTGTAATCAAAGCTGCATAATTATTTTTACCTAATGATAGCATCTATTAGAAACTAACAATTTCTGGACCACATCAACGCAATTCACAGAGCGATCAAGTTTACTATGGAGAAAGAGCAAAATAGAAACCTACCTTTCCTAGACATAAGAGTGAAGAAAACCCAAGAGAGAAAACTATAACTTGCAGTATACAGGAAAAAAATGCACACCGATAATATATAAATGTCACATCTATCACTATCACCCCATGCAGAAAATGGCTCGTATAAACACACTACCGTCTAGTGCGAAAACAAAAAGACAACGCTATCTCCCATTGTAATAATGATTTTGTCTTCATGAAATCTGCAAATGACAAAAAAACAGTGTTTCTGCGGCACAAAGCAGCACATAACGAGCACAAACTCATTTTTCATATTATCGAAAAAAGCAGGATTATCTGTTATCAAGAAATTAATTGTCTCCGTAAAAACTGTAAATGAGAAAACTCTTATTTTTAATTTTATCCAAAAAGACAAGAATATGTATTATCGTAAAAACGGTTTTGTTTTCATAAAATCTGCAAATATAAAAAAAACATTGTTTTCACGGCACAAAGAAGCACATAATGAGCACAATTCAGCACACTACTTATATATCTGTTATCATAAAATTTGATTTTCTCCGTAAAAACTTTAAATATTTAAAAAAGAAAATTGTTTTTGCGGCACAACGTAGCACGTACTGAGCACAAATCAGCAAAATAGGTAGTTAATTTTTAGTTTATTTTTAGCTGAAGTGATTTTATCTCTTAAATGACTAATTCAAAAAGTTTAAAAGTCATTTACTTAATGTCAAATTTGAAATTTTGAAACGTACGATTGAAAATGAGACACTCCAGTTTTTTTAAAAAAATTTAAGTTTTAGTTAAGATGAAATAATTTTATCTAAAATCATCTTATAATTTCTTTCATCCACGCTTATGAAACATGTAAAGCGGCCTATTATCCACTAGTGGAATAATGAAGAAAATTAAATTCACTTATTAACATTTACAGTTTCCACTAATTACAGAAAAAACGGCAACATTTCATTTCAACGCTGTATTGTATCGTGTTTTGCATGCATTCTATTCATTGTTTGCAATTTTTATTAAATCGTTAAATTAATGGTGTTAATTCTAGTCATTTTGTTGTATTTGGATAAAACTAATCTAGTAAGAATGACCTGATTAAATTGTGCGCATAACCAACGAAACGTCGCCAAAAAACTGTTAATTTTTATTTGTTTTGTTTTTACAGATACGATTTCCATAATAAAGTTTACTTCACTTACTTTGGCATAAAGTTAGGTAATCAAGAAACCTTGACACCCCATAAAATCTGTTCAATTTGTGTAGAGAAATTGAAGCAATGGAGTCAACGCAAAACAAATCGTTTCGTTTTGGTACCCCCATAGTGTGGAAAGAACCGAAAAATTACAGCGATGACTGCTATTTTTGTTCTTGCAATGTGCAAGGTTTCGACTTAAAAATTAAAAGAAAAATGTATTATCCGAACGTGCAATCAGCAATCCGCCCGGTTCAGCATGGGCCTACTATACCGACACCTTCTCTATTAATTACTCACATAACGTTTTGATCTAATCAGATAAGGTTTTAGACAAGACAGACATATTGCCTCAACTGTTTGCTAATGAAGAAGAAGAAGAAGTCAGTGACGTTTATGATTCGAAAAAACTCAAGAGAGGTTTTAGGTTCAAGAAATCTTGGTAGGTCTTTTTGGTGGATTCAAAATAGAGAAAAGTATTCAAAAAAAGTTTCAATGTGGAGTAGGTATGTAACCGATGATTGAAAACATTTTAGTTTGAAGCAGTTTTGCTACACAACGGTAACAAGTATGTTTCAGGTACCTGTTGATCATTTGGTTTACTTAAAGGAAAAATACCAAAATCTTGAGATGGTTTTCAATAAACCTAGTTATTCAAACCATAAATGGACGATTTGTAGTGATTTAAAGTCAGAGTGGACGGACAACGTATTCATGTTTTCTTTGTGAGTATGATAGCCATGACCAAAACAACATTACACTGAGAAAGCATATCATTATTAAAATAATTTTGCTTCTTCCGTTTCACATCAAATTGGACTTGATGAAGCAATTCCTTAATGCCTTATCAAAAGAAGGCTTTAGATACCTTTGTCAGTAGTTGAAAGAAGTACTTGTTGGACGTGACATCCGAAAATTTATGAACCTTGAGAGAAAAACTGATGCAAAAGCATGAGTATCTTTTACAAACAGTTTCTGACTACAAAACTATGGTTGCTTTTATTTTTGAGGCTTTCGCGACCATATTTGCACTTTTCACAAAATTTATAAAACTTAGAAAGCTTACAAACTTTGAAAAATTTATAATGTTTGACATTTCGACATTCATGTCACTGTCTTCTTCAGAAAAAACTGAAACTGAAGATATAGTATCCTGACAAGCCTTTATATTACGCCGTTCGGGTCAGTGGTTCGTGACGGTTCCGTTTCATTAGTTTTCCGGAACATGTTTTTCCGTATTGGCGCTAGATCGATTCCATTATCCCTATTAAAACTGTCGTACTTCTAGATTTCAATGGCTTCCTTGTATAGTCTAGGCCAGAAGTTTTGGGATTTAGCCAACATTGTTGCAACAATCCCGAAAATAATTATTTGCTATGGTAGCTGTTGGAAAGCTTCAAAAATTTAGACTTTAACATAAGCCTAAAATTACATTTTCTCCACTTGCACCTTTCCAGAAAATCTTAATGCTGTCAGCGAGGAACAAGATAAAAGATTTCACCAAGACCAAAAGATATAAAGTTAACATGATGATAACAGACTACTGTTGAATGCTGAAAACGGACGATGCCCAGCAATCCTCTAACAGAAAAACCACAAAACGAAGATTTGATGGAAAGCAAAAACGATGTTACAAAGACTTTCAAACATGAAGATTAACCAGTTTTGCTAATGTGTTGTTTTTATAAAAAATGTTTGGTTACTTATGATTTTAATAAAATGGATAATAAGATATACATTCTAAAATTTTTTTTTCTATTTATAAAACGGGTCCGTTTTTTCGTGAACAAAAAAACTCTTTATATTACGCCGTTCGGGTCAGTGGTTCGTGACGGTTCCGTTTCATTAGTTTTCCGGAACATGTTTTTCCGTATTGGCGCTAGATCGATTCCATTATCCCTATTAAAACTGTCGTACTTCTAGATTTCAATGGCTTCCTTGTATAGTCTAGGCCAGAAGTTTTGGGATTTAGCCAACATTGTTGCAACAATCCCGAAAATAATTATTTGCTATGGTAGCTGTTGGAAAGCTTCAAAAATTTAGACTTTAACATAAGCCTAAAATTACATTTTCTCCACTTGCACCTTTCCAGAAAATCTTAATGCTGTCAGCGAGGAACAAGATAAAAGATTTCACCAAGACCAAAAGATATAAAGTTAACATGATGATAACAGACTACTGTTGAATGCTGAAAACGGACGATGCCCAGCAATCCTCTAACAGAAAAACCACAAAACGAAGATTTGATGGAAAGCAAAAACGATGTTACAAAGACTTTCAAACATGAAGATTAACCAGTTTTGCTAATGTGTTGTTTTTATAAAAAATGTTTGGTTACTTATGATTTTAATAAAATGGATAATAAGATATACATTCTATAATTTTTTTTTCTATTTATAAAACGGGTCCGTTTTTTCGTGAACAAAAAAACTCTACGTAATAAACTAAATTTTTGAGTTCAACACTGAAAAACATGAAGTAAAAAAATGAGTAAACTGAGTATGCTATGAAATAAGTGACTCGCACTGAATGTAAAACTTCGTAAATGTCTTCTTAGCAACAGTAGTTACCGTGCTCAGTTATTAACCTACTTCTCAAAAAATATTTATGAACTATCCTAAAAAGAGTTTAAATGGACAAGGACAAAAAAAACTAACAAAGTAAAAAAAATTCACCGAATAATTTTAGACAACTGCTTCAATTTGGCAAAAAAACATGATGCTTAAAACTGTAATGCAGTGGAGATTAGAAGTTCTACCAAACTTGAAACGTTAATATCTCAAAACTTGGCAGAAAACGTCAAGAGACAACTACTGTACCTATTGGTTTATGAATTTTCTTTTTATAGAAATATCGAAGCCGACTATCAAATTCGTTTTTATAGTTTGTGATTGTGATCTTTGATTAAGAATCAGTTAAGCAAATACAAAAAAATTAATAAAAAACAAGTAAGTCAGTAATTTAATATATACAAAATCAAATTAACTCTTTTTTATACAAAAAGAAATTTTATTAGTAATTTATAAAATGACCTTGAAATTAAACATTAACACGACATTAATCATGGTGAAGACCCATAAACTATGCTGTGCAATATATTTTACCACTTTCTATTTACATATTGTTAGTGATAAATTACTGTCAATTTTATCTTCCAGTACAACACAAAACTAAAAAAAAATTGGGATACAGATTTTTAAATTTTTATCTTTGATTAGTGGTTCAATAAGTAAAGAAAATTTTTACGAAAAAATGGTGAAGTAAGCTACCGATATTTTGCACGTTTTCGTAATAACTTTTTTTGTTTATGTAGTTTTTCGAAAAAAATAGCAAAAATCATTTATAACAGCAAAGATCTTTAAAAATGACCGTGATAAATGCTGTTGTTAAATAGAAACAATCCATCAATTTATACACAAAACAAAAACTGCAAAGACGTTTCTAATTTAAAAAAGTGTTATGTAGACTCACCTGATGATGTCTGTCTTTATGTAAAAACAGCTTTTGTCCTTTAAGAATAACCCAAACTTGTTTCCAAGATCGATCTGCTGCACGCTGTAGAACAAGTAAAATTGCAACTTGACCAAAAACTTCTCCAAGCACTTACCTTTCCGTCAATTTCGGCAATTTTACAATGCAACAGACCTTCTTTTACAACTTGCCTTTCTTTATCCAAAGGACTACTTGGCATTGATGTCTTATCTCTTTCCAACGATATACTACTGCTGCTACCTCCACTAAGACTGCCCCTGTATAAAAAATTGACAATTAATGACATAAGATATGACAAACTAGATCTGAAAACCTTCACCAAATTTATTAAGAGTGAATACGCATAACCAATTCAAAAACCGTTACGGAAATTAATTTATTCAAAACCAACGACTTTTTTCCATATTGCCCCTATAAACTGTCTTCACCTGGTACCGCCATACATTAAGAATAAGTTTTGAACGCACTTCTTAAAGTATAACGAACCCCAATATGGCACAACACTATCTTAGTAAATCATCAATGTCACGATAGCGTAAAATTTATTCAACGGGTTTAATTTAAATTCACTTATTTTTATGATCAATAAACGAAAACGAAAATAAAAATACTTCTCGTACCGGAAAACTTTAAAGTCACTTATAAAATTTAGAAACACTTATCGTTATAAGGTCACTTAGATAAAGAAACTACATGCACATGGGCAATGCATTTAAATTCCGCCACACGTGTTTCATACACTGTGACGGAATCTCGTTCGTTTCTAAAGCATTAGAACGAGATGAAAGGATACTCATATCAAGTGTTCAATTTTAATTGAAAATTTTTTTTAACAATTTCTCAAATAAAATAACAAGTATAGTACCAATAACCAATTGCGTTTCCGCATCACAAAATCATAAAACAATTATAACAGTATTATATAATAAACAATAACAATAATCGTTTTTAAGTAATAGCCGAGTTTAAAATACAACATAAAATAAGGAAAATATTTCTGTTCAACTAATACATAAGAGTGGTAATATCTATGTAATAGTCGTGCGTTGCAGACAAAGTGGCAGTTAACACCATTCTGCTAACACCACAACTTGCCTACAACTTTATTTGTTCTTTAAAAATAATTTAAAAAAATAAATTAGTCTGTTAAAATAAATATAAAGCTGATTAATTTATTTGAAAAATAGCACGTGATTTTTGCAGCACAATTATTGTAATTAAATCATTATCCTGATAATAAATTTTTACGACGTTTACATTATTTTCTTTAGTTTCTACATTATACACTGTAAAGTTCCAATTGCAAAACTATAACAAACATAATCGTGCCTAGCTCGGTCGTGAAAGCCTCCGATCGTATAACCAAAAAAATAGAATAATCAATTAAACTTTAATGATTAGATAAAAGAATAATAACATATTGATATAAGTTTAAAAAAACTGCACAATGGTTGGGAAAATTAAAGGCTCTTCAACAAACTTTTTTTTTGCATAGTAGCGACAGCGTCAATAATTGAAGTTTTAATATACAGAATGGGCCAATAGTGCGTCAAAGTAAAATATCACTTATACAAAATATTTAAAAAACAATATTTATAAAAGTCCTTAAAAGTTTTATTTGAAAATGAATTTCAAATATACAGGGTAATCCATAATACCACGACATCACAAGTCTACTTTTTTTTTAATGGAACACCCTGTATATTAATACGTTTTCGAAATCCTATTGAGATCTACTTTACAATGGTATAAGGAGTTTATAAATTTTTTTTTTCCAAATTTACGACTACAAAAAGTGACATGCTTTTAAGAAACACAATCTTTATGGTAATTGTGTAATACAAAGTGTTCTGTACTAAAAGTCAAAGATACAGAACTCAAAGAGCCAAAACTCGATTTTTTAAATGGAACTACATTCTCTGTCAAAATGTTATAAAACGTAACGATTCCAAAAGCAATCGTTTTGCATATATCTTAATTTATTCTCACAAATAAATATTGAATGCTCTATTCTAAAACAATTTTACAACTTTGCATTAATATGAATTTTTTTACCGAAATGGTCGATATGATTTATGTGCTTGAAGCAAGTGACAAAACTAACTGTTGAGCAAAAGAACGTATTAACAGCGGCTTCCCGAAAGAAAGAAAACACCTAGGTCTTTTGAAAAGCGAATGTAACGTTTTGAACGAATGAGAAATGTGGCGTACGAGAAAAACGTTAGAACAAAACGGTCTTTAAATGAAAAAAATGAATTTAATGTACTTCTGGCTGTGACTGAAAACCCCCACGTAAGTGGTAGAAACTTATCGCAACAATTACGTATTAGTCGATCTACTACATGGAGGATTCTTAATAAAAAAATGCATCCGTATCATATTCACCTATTAAGTTGAGTGAAAATTGTAATTGAGCTCAACAAATGATAAATATAGACGATGGTTTTTTTGACTCTGTCCTGTTTGTGAATGAAGCCACATTTTACAAAAATGGTTATGATAATTTTCACTATTTTCTGATCAAAAACGACATTTTATACAAGCATAAAGTGAAGTTTTTTTGTTGTCTTGATATTATGGAATACCCTGTTTAGAAAAAAATAATTTTAAAATGTAAAAGGACCCTACAACTTTTGTAAATATTTTTTTATATTTTGTATAAGAAAAATTTTTACTTTAACACACTATTGGCCCACCCTGTACGTAAAAGCATCCGTAGATAAACGCAACAAAAAAAGCTTACTTTTTTTAGATCGCTCGTAAGCCAAATCTACTCAAAATGATATAGACATGAATGTGGTTCTGATAAAAAAAATGAAAATAAATTATATTGACACAAAAATAATACGAAAACGATTAACACACTGTGCGTTAACATCGAAGGTCGCCCAGTTCCCAATTATCTACTCTAAAGACGTACATGTGGACGTTATCCTGGAAAACTACAATGCAGTATTTCCCAAACTATGGTACGCGACATCGTGCTCGGTGGTACACAAAAATATGAAACCAAATTAGTTTTTCTTTCTAATAATTATAAAAATATTAAAACATTTTAAAAGCAATGTATTTTATTGTAACGAAGCGTTATTGTAGTATTTCATTTTAACGCAAGTTTAAATTTTCGCGCTTTTTTTTCTTATTTTGCCTGGAATAATATTTTTTGTCACAATATATAATTATGCACCGTCCAGGCTTGGGTGGTAGTATGATAGGATTTGGCCTAGTGGTACAAAAATTAAAACGTTTGGGAAACGCTGGACTATAGTATTGTCCGCTAGTCCAGTAATTGTCAAAGTGTGCGCCGCGCCGGTGTTGAGCCACAATAATAGTGTGAAAAGACGCGCACACTACTACTTGGAACGCGTTGCCCTGACCACGAGACGCTCTACGTATCAGCCCACCCAGACAAACAAATAAACGCTCACGATTGTATGAGTCACCTGTCTGGCAGTTTCAGTTAAATTCTTCAGTGTTCGTACTGTCACTCACTATCGGTGTCATTTCTGTCAGTGCCGAAACTTGAAGTAGAAAAAGCTCGGAAGTGAGTGAAGTGTCAGCTCATGGTACTGAAATGACGGCTGAAAGAAAACGAAAGTCGAAGCAGCGAAAATGTGATGACAGGTATTTAGATTATGGATTTACTTGTGTAGAAGTCAATAATGAAGAACGCCCGCAATGCGTAATATGTTTGATGGTTTTAGGATTGGAATGCATGCTGCCAAGCAAACCGAAACGCCATTTGAAAACGCTTCATCCAACTTATGTTGGTAAACCAACGGAATTCTTTAAAAAGAAGCTGTCTAGGTTCCAACAACAAAAAAGCGCTTTCACAACGCATTCACAAGTTAATAACAACGTTGGCTTCTTATAGAGTTGCTTATACTGTCGATAAATCTAAAAAACCGCATACTATTGCAGAAAATCTTATATTGCCAGCTGCCATAGACATGGTAAAAATAATTATAGTTTAAGGCGCTGGTAAACAAATTGAAAAAGTGCTCTTGCCAAACAGCACAATCAATCAGAGGATAGACGACATGGCAAAGAACATAAGGGATTAGCTGCTTTTACTGCTAAAAGGTAAGGAGTTTGCACTGCAGTTACATGGGTTAGTTAGAAGGATAGGGTCGCGACAGCGCTGGACTAGACGCGCGCGCCTGTGATTATGTACGCATGCGATCTGAACCGATATAACGCCGCGCCTGACGTATTGGAGTTCAGTTAATATAGACGATTTAACCCAACTAAAAGAGCGACGGTGACGTTATTTTTAAGTTGATAGATTTTATGTGTTATGTTAGTTGTATTTATTGTTTATTGTTAATTTTTTTCAACTCCTACAATTTTATTCTGTAAACAAACCGAGGGATCTACTACAAGCCAAGACTTGCTCAACATATTAGATAACTTTATGAGTCTGCGTAATATTGACTAGTAAAAATGTGTTGGAATATGTACTGATGGCGGCAGCTCAATGGCGGGTCGAAGCAAGGGGTTTCAAGCTCACATTCGGGTAAAAACGACCAATGCTATTTAGACCTATTCCATTGCATGATCCATAGAGAAGCATTAGCTGCTGAACATCTTAGTAAGGAACTGCATGATATACTTAAGATTGTAATCAACTTTATAAAAAAACACTCCCAAAAAAATAAGATTGTTTGAACAAATGTGCAAGAACATGGGATCTGATCACTCATGTGTTTTATATTACAGTAATTCTAGTTGGTAGTCCCTTGGCAACTCCTTTTGTAGGGTGTTTGAGCTGAGGCACGTAATATATGCATATCTGAAGGGTAAAAACCAGGGAATGCTGACAAATTTATTGATAAGGACTTTCTGTCGAAGCTAACATTTCTTACCGATTTGTTTGAAAAGTTGAACGTATTAAACAAATCAATTCAAGGAAAGAACATAAATATCTTAAATCTGTCAGATAAAGTGGAAGGTTTTAAAAAGAAACTAGGTTTGGCGAACACCATCATTACTAAAGGTGATTACACAAGATTTCCTGCCTTAAAACAGTACTAGATTTTTTAATAATAATAACCAAATTGCCGGTCGCAACTTTGTGTTAAGCAATTATGTTTAAAACGCAAACAAAGAGCTACAATACTTTTTAAACGATTTAAACATGAATACCGAGATAACAGAAAAGAAACCTCGTTTACAACAGTTAGTGTGCAAAGCGATTCTTTCACTTCTGGCAATAAAGCAGTTAAAGAACTGTATGAAGATTGAGGCCACATCGTTTCTTCAGAACTTAACCAGCTAGGACCATTAAACCAAAGTGTAGTATTTGTGAGTTCAACGGCTGTAATACCGCGCGAAAGCAAGTCGGCGGGATTATCTGCACTACAAATGTGATTCCAGCACGCGTTTTTTGAAAGTTCTTGTACTTCGACTACTCGGTTGGCTACAAAGATTTTCAAACGATTGGGAAGCATTTTGAACCAGCCCAAAACGATCGTCAAGTCTGTCCAAAAAACTACTTGATTAAACTCTATATTTAAGGCAATATGCACAAGACGAGCGAGTAACAAAGCTCCACACAACTCAAGTCGAGGAACAGGAATACATTTCAAAGGAGCTACCTTTCCCTTTGAACATAATAACCTAGAGTTGATATAACCTTCAGAATCTATAGAGAGAATGTACAAGCAGGCGCCATAACCCTTCATCGACGCGTCACAAAATGCATGTAGTTCTAGAATTTTAGGGTTTTTAGAAATAACTAAGCGCGGTATACGAATGTCATTGAGCGCTGGCAAAGTGTCTCTAAAACAAGACCAAAGAGTTTGCAAGTGTTCAGGTAAGGGATCATCCCATGCGAGTTTCTCAAGCCATAAAGCTTGCAACAAAAATTTGAAACCCATTACGCAAGGTGAAATAAGAAGACCAAGCAGATCAAAGATTCCTGAAATATCAAAAAGTATTGATCTTT
Source organism: Aquatica leii (assembly GCA_035610365.1). Classification (NCBI taxonomy): domain Eukaryota; kingdom Metazoa; phylum Arthropoda; class Insecta; order Coleoptera; family Lampyridae; genus Aquatica; species Aquatica leii. The sequence goes on from CM069436.1 coordinate 69,807,079, forward strand.
TTGTAGGAATACCTAAATTAAAATTTTAAATTGAAAATAACAAGTTATCGGAGTGACTGCCCATAAGAGTCCAAGAGTTTTGGCGTTAGTATCAAAGCTAAGGAAATTTGGATGTATGTGAGATTTAGCAATGTTATCAACTAATCTCGGATCGTTGGCAAGCCATTTTTTGAGAGAAAAACAATAAGAATTTAAAACATCATTCAGGGTCTTGCAATCTGATTGAGCTTTGATTAAGCTATCAGTACCACTCAGTCTCAAAGCGCCTAAGCAGCCATGGTTAAAGAGCGCTACTTACGCAGACTAACTATAGTAATTCACAGTGATTGGGACGTTGTAGATTTAAGTCAAAGCTAAGATTGGCTAAATCATCAAAAACGTGAATTAAAAAAGCTTGTCCTTAATACTTTTCATATTTAATAATTGAGCACAGTTTAGGAAAGAGTTTTAAACAGATTAGACACTTTTCCATTGACTAGAGTCAAGTTTGAGACACATTAAATTGTTCAGAATAAAAACAAGAAACGTTGCAGAAGACCGCAGTGACCTTAAGCGACAGAAAGGTTGGTGAATACCTATCAACAGAATTTAAGAATTTCAGTCAGATTCGTGACTTTAATGATACAGATGGAACTGATTCGTAGCAAAATATGCAAAGTATTAAAGCAAGAGTTAAAGCGCCCAAGAATTTTAGTGTACAGCATTGGAAAATTACTGTAAATTACTGAAGAAATACAGTCTCAATTGCATACAGGACCGCGCCAAGCCTTTCTGTGCCCTCGGGCAAGTCACTCTTAAGCGCTCCGCCGTCTCTTACGGAGCCCTTAGCAGCATTACGCCGACCGGTTCTGCCCTTATGAACGGCCCTGGATAGTAAACACAAAAAAAAACCCAAAGTACATAGCGCCCGTGTTGCCCTATAGAATTGCATGGCCCTGATTGCATATACTAAAACATCCACGGTATTAAATGGACCAAACTTTTTTCCGGTATTGTGGGTTGTTCAGTTTACTTGAAAAAAATTGACAAGCAGATATCAAAAATTAAAAGTAGTATTGTAAGCAAGGTAAAGTACCCTCACACCTCTCTGATAATGGATTCTATAAATACATTTTGTAAACTAGGTTTTTGTTGAAATGCAGGGATCAACTAAACTTTACCTAAAACAGACAATTGCTGAAGAATAAATCATTCTTTGAAAGAAAAAAAAAATAATCGAATAAGTTGAATAAAGGGGTATTAATCTTCTACAATTTTTTTTTTTTTAAATATTATATGGTGTCATCAAATGAATACCATAAATTTTAACGGTTTTTTAGTTTTTTCATTGCGTTACAAAAGAAAGCTAACAAAACTTTAAAAAAGTATTTTATGTAATTTAAGAAAAAGTGCTTAGGTTCATCGGGAAACATTTTTTATATTTGTTCTTGCATAAGTGATTCAGCTAAGATCAACATTTACTTTATCAACTGCAACTGGCGTAATATAAACTGGTCGCACGTGCGAATCGGTTTTATATCTGTGGTTTTATTATCGTTATCTGTGTCAGAGAAGCAAGCATAGCACTTTTAAATTGTTTGAGCACATCAAACCTTTGAACCTACGCATATTTATAATTTAAAAAGTTAGTTAAGCACCATTACAAAATGACAAATAACGACAGAAATAGAACAATGTAGACAACGACAATTTTTGTGTGATTTTACCAACATTTCATAAACACAGTTAAAACATTTTAAAATTGGCCAATGTAGTGCTTCGGTCGTGAGTCAGGGAGGGGATTGCAACCATTGTCTTCCCCTGGATCCGCGCCCTGTATACACTGTGTTCAGGATAAAGAGCGCCACTATGAGGATTTCGGAAACGGTAAGCTATAGAGTTTCGGTTAAATGGGAGAAAAGCTGGACATTTTGGAGTTCAATAAATTGGCATTTTAAACTGACGAAACGGTTTCGAAGTTATGCGACAAAAATCGAATTTTCACGATTTCATTTTTGACAAATTGTTACTTTGTGGTTGATGTTAAATAAAAAGTAAGATAACCTTCTATAAGTACTTTCTAACATTATTTAACATGGCATGCAGCAAATTAGAATCCGACGTTTTGTTTTTGAGCAACCGTCATCAACTTACAACAAATACGATCATGATTTTTTTATACATAATATTAGAAAAGGTTTTTATTCTTCATTTAATCATGTATCACACTTTATGGTTTAATTGAGATTTTTAAACTTATTTTACGATTAATTAATTCATAAATGTAAGTAAGAACCTGAATGCCTCCCAACAACATAAACTGAATTTTATTCATAAATGAGTTTTTGCCAACTGTGCTTTCCTCGTCAAATTTGAAATAAAAAAACATATTTTTTTACTATTTTGAATACAAATCTTCTAACTGTAGCAACCAAAGCATTCTTTAACAGTGTAGGTGTTACCAAACCGATTTTGTGCAGCTGCACAACCCTGCTAAAACAAACAAAAGCGTATTTCGGCTAAAGGTAAATATTTAAGAGCGGTTCCAAAGTAGTTTCTAGTAAATTTAAGAAAGGTTGCGATTTTAAATTTTGGTTATAATTAAAGGTCCTATTATCCTTTTTCCTAAAATCCCAACCCAAATATTGAAGGTAAAACGATGTTGACAATGTTCAAAAGTCGTTCTAACTACTTTTTTGTGCGATTTTTATGGTTCCTATTTATTCTTCCGACTGACGAATAAAATTTTAAATTATTCAAATAAATCTAAATAATAAATAATAATTCTATTTTACTGATAATGAATGACAAATCTAATTATTTTTTTTTATTAAGTGATGTTCAGTGATAAATATAAATAGTTTTTTTCGCCGCTAAGACACTAGTCTTTTACAATAAACAGCAGATTAATTTATGCTATACTACCTAAACAAGTCAATAACTATTTGCATATAATTTGCCAAAACCAAAGAATATTTTAGAATGCTTTCTTATACAGTTTATATTCGTTCATTTCTTTATCTTCTGTTGGTATATTTTCATAACTTTTTTAAATTTGGATCTTGGATTCTATGTAGCAAAAAAATTGTTTTTTCACCATTAGTTTGGTTTCTGTAGTGCTTTTATTCCTATTTCATATTTTTCCGTTCGTTTTGTTTAAACTTCAGGACAATGTGCGTGAAAGCATCTCTTACGTTCATTGCAGCTATTTTCATTATGTTTTGTTTCGGTTTTATTTTTCTACTAAAATATATGTTCCCGACTATATTTTCTGACATTCGTCTACTGTTTCTCGAGTGTACAATGTGCAATTGCAACGACTGCTTATACATTCTTCAGTTGGTAGTTCCCACTGATGTATATTACTAGCTGATACTATATAGGCTGCGATTAACCCTTTTAGAGAACTAAAATATAGCTCATTGCGGTTGCGTGCCTCCCGCGGCATTCGATAAGACACGTGATGCTTTTTAATTAATCATAATTCATTTTCATAGTGGAAAAATGTTTTAGTTCACTTGATGTGTGCGCTGTTTCGTTTAATTTAGTACTCATCTCAGTATTGTGAAGCGCTAATTTCGATTAAATCTAACCACATATTTTATAATTTTTCTCATACATATCAAGTATCCATAATATAAAGAGATCAGTAGTAGTTCCTAACGGCGATTGTTCAATACTCCATTGACATCTGTCGTTATGTGAACTATGCAAAACATTTATCGTTACCTGTAGTTCGAGATTTAAACTTAGACTATTAGATGCGGAATATGTCACGAGATAGAAACACCACCTTCATTCATAAATTGTATATGTTTTGTTTTTAAAGAGTTTAACGATCGATCTTGCTCCGATTCTCAACGAGTAATTTTTTTTTATTTAGCTAAGATTGTGTGATAGCATTAAATATGTATCCAAAAAATTCAAGAGGTACTTCGTAGGGCGTTTCGACAGCGCATAAAAATGATCGTTAGAGCCGGATTTAGAGTGTGGATGATAATGATTATCAAAATAATTTGAGTAATAGTGTCTATAATTGAACGAAATATTAGTATATTCAGTTAGTATAATAATTAATACGATCGTGTCCCTTAACATGGTCAGCCCCTAGACCTGGACCTACCGAGCCTAGTGGTAACTCCAGCACTGATGATCATAGAAATATAACTGTATCAGGACCACTGATTAATATTGGATAAAAGATTAATCGACAAATTGTATTTTCTATGAGATTACTTGATATTAGGCGAGAAAGCATTAATATTTTTTTCAGTTGGAAAGGCATTTTGCTAAACCAAAACTCTAGGATTTGATTGTTAAGTATATACACACAACGGCATCGTTGAAAACTATTAACAAAAAAGGTTTAGTAATATTGAGAAACACTTTACTTCGATTTTTTCAATAAGATCTTTTGACTAACGACTCATTCCACTTCACTGTGTGATCTGCACAGCTCGTATACTAAATTAACTTGATGAAAAAGCTGATGACTTAGTTGATGAGTGTAAGATCGCAGCAAACCATGAATAATTGATATTATTTGCATAGCACACTTTAAAAGCGTTTTTTCAAGTGTTACAAAATGTTGATATTTCTAGTTTTTTTTAAAACTCTAAACTTTGTTTATACTGACATCAATTCCCCTCTTGTAGTAGAAGTGTCTTACATCTCTATTCCTTTACAATTTTCATAAAAATGAGTTCTGGCGTAAAACTCATTCCTAGTTGTTCTTAATACTCGTGATGTATATAAAACCGTTAACTCGCTAAACTATCATGGTTAAAGCTTAGCATAAAAAAGTAGTGTCTAAGATATCTTTTCCTAATACATTTAATCAGATTTTTTATCGTTCTTATCAATTGTCAAAACACGCTAACCAAGATCGTTTTCACTTACCAGTATACATCAGTTTCTGTAGAAACTTCTGTGTGGAAACAAAGTTCCAACATAGTTCAGTATTTCTTAAATGTTAGTGGTAACAAATATTTACTTGTACACTACACGTAAAAGTTTGCAAAAGTCCCTTGGTAAAAGCATATTTAATCGTTACGTAATTGAAATTACGATTATTCAATGCACACAACTCAAGACACTCAGAAACCACACACTAGATAAAATATTTAATTTTTATGATTTACACTATTTTTTGTTGGTGTCTACTCTAAATTATTTCATTTCAAAATTGATAATTTTTATTAATCGTTTCGATAAGATAACCAAAAATATTTGCTGAAGTGCGACAATATACTAAAAGTAATATCAGAAATACTTTGCGTTCATCTGCATAAAACGGTCGCTTACTTATTTTACAATTTGTTTAGAATTTTTACTAAAGAAAATTAGGAAACAATACCACCCGGTTTGGTTTCTACGCACCTGTAATTTTTTTGCCAATCAATTTTTAAATATTTTTTTATTATATTCGATTTATAAATATGAAAAAACGTAGTATTTTTATTGCGTGTCGGTTTTAAATTGTGGTTATGCATATTCAAATTACGATCTATTAAAATGCTTCTATTTACAAAAATGATTTAAGCAATAAGCACAAAAACTATCAATTAAAAGCGTAGTAAAACTGTGAGAACATTAAAAAAATGAATCATGCAGTAATTAGTTCAAGCTAATATGAAAAAAGCCAACTTGCTGATCTAAATGTCGCAAGGACAAATTCCTCATTGTTTATTTATTCGTTAGTTATAGTTTTTATCCACTTTCCGACGAAACACATTTCGTTGCTTGTAATTTATAAATTTTGTGTGCGTACGTGAAATAGCAATATGATTAAATAGCTAAGCTCACCCCAAAGAATAAGCGGCATCTTCAAAAAGCTTGCGAAGTTGTTGGATGTCTCCAGGAAATAATGGAGGTCTCCATTTTCTATGCGAGCTAGTAAAATTCATAATCGTAAAACACCCGTCACCCAATATCTACCGCACCATATTCAAAGTACGTACCTTCGAATTTGTGGAGAAATTTCGCCATCACTTAATTCTTCGACTTGCATTCTGCCGTTGCCGGTCGCTTTTAAATACGATTCTCGCCGCATTGCCCTATCTTCGTCACCTGTTAATATTTTAAAAGGATTAAACAATCACAAAGAAAGATGAATTCTTACCTATACTGTTGTTTTTCACTCTTCTTACAACTACTGTGGTGTGTTCATCCACGTTAACTGAAATTCGAAAACAACTATTATAATAAAAAATATAAATGAGTTAAATGCAGATTGTTATCTACAAGACTTCTACCATTAAATCAATAACAAATGGTACCAAGCAAGGGATTAGGGATAAGACGCTTATTATCTTTAGAGTCTCCGCAAGGATGTTAATTGCTCGTTGAGATGTTAGTTAATCCCTATAACTGCAAAAAATCTACCTGGAGAACTAGATTGTCCTGGAGAAGATTCGCCCGAATGAGACAATTGAAGTTTTCTAGCTGGCCTAACTGGACTTTCCAAATCTAGTTGATTAGGACGTACTGGTGGTGATTTAGGAGTTGGGGATGTAGCGGGTACTACAGCAAGTATAGGATTTATTTGTAAATGCTCTACTGGTTCAGGGATGAGAGGAGATAATGGCGATTTAATTTGAGAATCGCACGACGTCTGGTTGGTAACTTCTTGTTTTCTCGGTCTAATCATTTCTGCCATGTCGTAATAAAAATATTGCAAGTTATAGAAAATTATTTATATTAATTGTGAGACAAAGAATTTTAAGCATAATTTACTTTTTAGTATTCGGAATTGCACTCTACTACCGATTAATTTTATGGATATTGCAAAAATTATATAACGCGACAGAACATTTTTTTAAGCTAATATGTGCGACGATCGCCCGTTGATCCATTTTGTTTCTACTCGAATATTTTTAGTCAACAGACTAATAAAATTGTCTAAAATCGGAAGAAATTATTGAAAATTTACAAATTTTTTATGGTAATCATTGTATGGATCTATGTACAGTAAGATGCTCAATAAGGCGGCTAAGAGATGTAGACATACATAGACATTATAAGAAATAATCTTCGACATTTTCCGAATACAATAAAATAATGTTTAAGAAAATTGGTGCCATTAGATTTAGTAAAATTTAGGTAATGTTTGATGATATTAAAGTTGAAATAGTTCACTGTAATTTTTGGAAACAGATAAAGTTTAAGAGCATCCTTATGATCCCGAGAACAAAACCCAAACTGTTTTTTGAAATTCTATTTTTGTTATTGCTGACTTTTTTGAAGAAGAAAAACTGACACTATCCATCGGGATACCACATTAAAAAAATAAATAAATAAAAAAAAGTTTACTGCTACTAAAATTCAGTGGCGTAACTACCGCCGGTCCAGCGGATGCAACGCGGTGGGGCCCCCATTTGAGATTTTTTTTGCTTGTTCGTTACAGTTGAGAACAAAAAGGAATTATTTATTTTAGTATGATTTTTTAAAATGAAAAGTAGAGATTCAATATGTTTCAATAAGATCGAATCTGGACGAGATTATCGATGCGTTCGTTAAAACGAAAGTCCGGAGGGTTAGAATCTAAGTATGTTATCCTTATACTGTAAATAGATTGTTCTTAAACGTTCTAAATACGCAAATGAAAACAGTGTCTAAAATTTTCCTTTTTCCCCTTTTTTTTTCTTGTAAGCTTGGGCCCCGGACCGACCATGCATCGAGGCCCCGGGAGGGATCGTTACGCCACTGCTAAATTTCAGAAGAGCGTTACTGTATGTATCTGACACAGGAGTTTTGCGATGCCTTCAAACACACAAGTCTGGGTTCCAAGGAACACACTGAACCCGCCTCGCGCCAGTCCTGGGAACAATAAACTTTTAACGTTAGATTGAAACTGTTACAACAATAAAAAAAGCTCTTTATCAGTTCATTTTTTTTTAATCAAATGAGACAATATTTATCAATGCGCCCTAAATTAAAATTAACTGATAGTAGAGTGATTCGGTTAAAAAAAAATCAATCGTCAATAATTAACTTTAAAACAAATTATATTAACGTGAAAATGAGTTATTTCGTTCAGAAAATTTGCAAAAAAAATCGAAATTTTCTTCAGCTTTTCACAAAAAAAAGCAACATTAAAGCATTAAAAAACACACACTTTTTAAAATCAGACAACACATTTGTTAATAAGATTAGTATTTCCTAGAATATTAAAAAAAATATACCTTCGCGCTGTATTTTGTTGTTTGTTGTTAGATCTCCGTAAACCTTTCCTCGATCGTCAACAGAAGATTGCATTGCAGATGCCCAAGAGTCGGCAGAATTAGAACGAACCCGCATTCTAACACTTTGATTTTCAATTTCAGCTTGAGTATCTAAAAAATATTAGTTTTAAAAAAACAGAACGTGTATAAATAACATAAAATAGAGAAACACAATGGATTATGTTAAAAAGCGCATACAATCTAAAAGTCCCACAAAGTAAGTTAAGAAAAACAACGTAATAAAACAGGTAAATGTATAAGTTATACGAGCAATAAATCTTCAATAGATCGTAAATACACTATTAGTAGCCATTTTGAATATACAGAAACGTGTGGTTATTTTATTTGATACATCAATCAATTACAAATGTTAAGTACAATTTAACACCACTAAGTTATTGTTTTGTTCTAACCTTTAGATTGCCTATTATCCACCGGAGGTGGCACGTGAATATATTTGCTTCCAAAAGGAATGGTGACATTCCCCGAAAGCTTATTATGAATAACTTCGTTGACACTGCTACTGCTAGCATTGCTTCCTAACACCCAAAAGATGAAATTTAAACTAAGCAAAAAATAATTAGACTTACCGGAACTGTCCAATGATCTACTATCACGGTGCTGCCTCCTGAGCATAGAATTAGTGGAGCTTCCGCTTGTGGTACGCCTAGGTTCGGACGAACGCAAATCAAATTCGTGAGCCCGTATCGTAACGTGGGGCACTACTCGCTTCGAACTTAAACGTGCAAGTTCACTTTTATAAAAACTAGTCCGGTCTTTTAACATAGGATCGTCTTCCGGTAAAGGCCTACCACTCTCAAATTGTTTTGTACGTTTCGAAACCATTTGAAGATTGGTAAGGTACAACCTGAAACATTACAAAATTACTTATAGCAAATAAACTAACAACTTTACCTTCTGTCCTCGTCTTCAATTGTCAACGCTCCGTTCATTTCACCGGGATATTCTAAAGCAGCAGGAGCTGGGGTAGCTTCTTTCATTTTTGCGGTGTTCGAAACGTTGTGCCAATCTTTGGGAGAATTCGCATTTTGTTGAGGAGCGTTATAAACATTTCCTCCAGAGTAACCATCATTAGAGACCTGACAACTCAAATCTCTTTCTGTATCGATATCCGACTTCACCCTTTGAAAATTTTGGTGAACTGGTTTAATAGCTCTTGAAGGCGAATCTTGGCGATTGTTCTCATTTGGAGGCCACGTGGATTTCTCCAATTTCTTAGGCCGACCGTAGAACTCGCGTTGTATTTTTGGTGATTCGACAGGATGACTGGGCCTTCGTAAAAATTCCTCTTTTTGTTGTAAATTCTTACGTAGCCTTGTCATTATCACCGAATCGTCGGTTTCTTGTCCAGTCAACGTAGACACAGAATCGTAGGAACTTAAACTGTCTTTACTTCCGTCCGCAATAGAAGACGTAAGAGAAGAATTTGATTCTCTTCGTCCACTACCATCTAAACTGAGTCGACAACCAACAGTATTAGTATAAGGTAGTGTTTGCATATTATCGTTACTTCGTGTAGTATGCGTACTTGTTTCCGGATAAGCAATTTTTGCAGAACCCTTCATTTTAGTTCCACCAACAACCATTTCACCCGATGCGGTATTTACAGAGGAAGCGTCAAAATTGTCATATTGATAAAGATCTTTATTTGAAAATGTACTTCCTTCGCTTGCTCTTCGTCCCATTTTTCGATATATGGGCACCTGCGGTTGTGCCCTTCTCCTAGACGGTTCATCGAGATTTTGTAAATTGTGATCGTATACAAATTCTTTAGGATTTGAATATAGAAGATTATCAGCACTTCGTTGCTGTTGCTGTTTATAGGCCGCTACATTGCTATATACGGAAGCTTCCTGAAGAGATTTCCACGACAAATCATCGGCTTGAAATTCAGTACTGAAATTTTGATGCGGCTGGTAAATTGGACGTTGTTGTAACTTTCTCCGGTCGTGTTTTATTTGCTGGTTACTAATTGGATGATGCGCAGTTTCTGAGAAGAACTAAATAATTGTGTAAGTGATATTAGTGCACTTGTATAATATTACCTTTTGTAAAACGTCGTCTTCTTTTGGTACTACCAGTAGATGTAAATATTCCGGGCTGAGTTGAATTAATTGCACGACTTGTTTGTATGATTTATCGTTTACTAAAACTCCGTTAACGGCAACTATTCTATCGCCGTGTTGTAAACCTGCTTGTTCCGCTGGACTATACGGAGATACGTTTTTTACAAAAATTGTGTCCATAGGAGAAAGCAATGCTCCAACAGCAGCGTGTCTACTGCTAAGTGTTTCCTGAAACAAAGTATCGGGATAAAAATAAACTTATTATTTATCGTATTGTAACAAGAGTATTTATGTAAATCAAATACGTTTGTTCTAATTCAAAACCACTAGTGATATGGATTTCTAACCGCATTTGTAGAAAATGACTTACCTGTACTGTCGTAGGAGGATATACGATGAAGTGTCGTAGTGTAAACCCAAAACTGTCTCCATGCTTACGCAAATATAAACTCCTTGGTCCTCTGCTTCCTGGTGGCAATGGAACTATTCCGGTTGAACGATACTGAAAAAAAAATTCGTAGTAATAAACTAGTAAAAATATCTCGGTGCAACGCGGAAGAAATATGATATTTAAGCGCAAACATTTTAATTACAAACAGCTTGACGCTTAAATATGTTTCAAACTCTTACCTCAAACATATTTCTCTAGAATAGAATAGAATGCATTAACAATTTGTTTGCTAAAAATAATAAATTACTCATTTTTCATATCGCTGATAACGCCAGATAATAACTTATTTATTCAGCAAAAATCGTTTTAATGCAAGTCGAATCTATATTTTTGTGCAAGTGCCAAGTTTAAACCTAATAATAGTTTTCGTGAAAGAGAGATCCATGTCATGTCGCCTTTAGTTTTACATCGTTTTTTTTTTAATGGACATTTACAATTTGGTATTGTATGTGGGTTTATATGAATGGAACGACGACAATAAAAATTACGCTTACGTGAGAATAATGCATAACGGGAAAATAAAATATAAAAAATATACCACCATACATGTAGTAAATTACGTACCTACTAATTATTAGTTATTTGGTTTTATAATTTTGACTTTGATTACAGACATTAAGTAGACATTAATTCTTTATTTTGGAGGATAAATAGAAAGCGGGATTATAAGCGCACGTGTGAGACAATTACACGGTATGGATTATAATGGACGTTTCTTCGATATTTGCATCTTATACTTTTGATACTTGATATTGACGTATTAGGGTTATTTCCGAAGTAGTAAAAACACGTACGCTCGAATTTGCATAATACGAAAGTGTCATGAAAGAGCTATTTTGAGTTTGGGAAATAAATTAACGCAATTAAGCAAGCTGCACGTGCGAGAACATTGTAAATCTTATAGTTAAGATTAATTTGACAGTATAGAAAATAGTACTCGTTTTAAAGTTTAGCATTTATCGGATAATTCAGTTTGTCAGCAATTTTGGAACAACATAACTATGTTGAAAGTTCTCGTCTACTATTAAAAAATAGAAGTAAAGCGGTTTAATTGCAAATGCACAACCAGCATCAATAATCATTAACCAAGTTGAATCTCATTGTGTATGTAATTGATGTGTAGATTGTCTATCGTACTACATAGTACGTACCTACATCTGTTTCAGTAACGAGTAACGACATGTGGTTATCAAACTGTCTATGTTAATAGTATAATCATATTATTTTTCTGGAATGATTTTTTAGTTATTTCAAGGAATGTTGTGCAAGTTTTCACACGGTAAATCGAAATAAGAATTCCCACATTTTCAGGCGACGCAGTTATATATGAAAATAAATTTTGCACCAATCTAATTTTTGTGCAGCAAAAAATCAAAATTTTGGCAACTAGTAATTTTGAATTTGTTTTTTTATAGAAAAGACTATCCCGTCTAATGCACCGCATGCGTGTCAATGTGTATAAAATCATAGTTTCTTTAAGAAGCTTTGTTAACAAAATTATCAACTTTATTTACAGATCCAACTGGAAAATCAATTACAAACTACTTAAGACATTTTTTTGTCAGTCAATCCTAATGAGAAAAAAATTTACATCGACCAATAGCATCAAAATTACACCGACTATTTGCTGGTAGCTGATTACAGCGACTATTTTTTCACGTTATTTAATTTTAGCTTTGTTTAAATAAATGTATAAAAAAGTTACCATTAATATGGTATTAGTGTGACGCAGTCATTTGTCTGAATGTTAACATTAAAAATTCAGCACCGTCGCTATTGTGAATTTCGCTTTTAAAATTTTCTCTAACACCAAAACCAACAGAAAAAAATATGGAAACAGTTGTGTTTAGAACGTAATTATGAGTTAATTGCATGAACCGAGATGAAACAGATTTTATCAATTTTGAGAGTAAACTACCAAAAATCTGTTGTCAAAACTTTGTCGAATTGATATCAAGAAAAAATATTTCAGGAATTATAATAGAAAAATTGATCCCTTCACTGACATTGAAGTTGCGACTGCACAAGAGATTGTAAACGTAGAGAACTTCAACATATTCCAAATCACAAGAGATCTGGAGCTTTCAGAAAAGAAGAAATAGAACAAATGATAGCAGCATGGAATAAAAATAATCCATATGGCTTAAAAAGAAAATTTTATCACTGATTTGGAGAGGTACAGAAGCGACAAACGCAATATTTTAAAGAAAAAATAGATCATCGTGAATGTAATCCAATAATGTTTAAAACCACACAAGATTTTTATCCCAAGGAAATTATACATTTACATATAATAATTGAACCAATTGAGAAAATATGACTAAAAGTTATATTTAAAATTAAAAAATTTAAAATATATCACGGAAAATTTAAATAGGTAATCTTAAATTCTTATTAATATTGTAATGAATTTTTATTATTATTAAAACTAACTAATTTATTTATACTACACGTTTATAACTAACCGAATTAATTTAATCTAAGGATATTTAATAAAAACACTTACACTAATTTATATCACTTACACGAAGATACGATAAGTCCGCGGATAACTTCACACACTTGTAACTCTTATTGTTTACGTTAAAGTCACGTACTTCGTAGATTTATTTATAACACGCGTTAATCACTTATTTATTTCAACTTGAATAATCTTGTTAACACTGCTGTCTTCGAATTACGGAAACAAATGACTTCTGATTTGTTTGAACCATATTTATACACTTTCGCGAAACGTTCGCGATTGTTCCACATCCTTCGGTAAACGTTCTGGAAAATGGATAAAACTTCGAGAAGGCTCTTAAATTTGAGAACGTTTCAATATACATTTGCTTATCACCGATAAAAGTTTATGTAGATAAAAATTGCCTTTTACACAGCATTGTTTGAACAAGTAGTTTAGATTTTGTGATCGTTTTTTTCAAAAACAAAAATTGAATGCAAAATTATTTCCAAAAGTAACTTGGTCCTTTTTCGTACAAGACTATATGGAGAAAGTGGGAAAAGTTAAATGTTTAAAAATTATGTACCATCGTAAAGATGCCATGTCATGTCAACAATTACAACATTAGCTAAATACTGTTTTCTAAAACGCGCTAACAAGATTGTTTAAACTTTGTATACAAGCTTTGTCAACCTCGCTCATCTATCGCCTACAACCCACGAGTGTAATTTCTTCTGCAAATAGACACAAGAAAAATGAAGAAAGTGTCAAAAATTAAAAATCTACGCGTGCGAAGCAGAGCGGCTAAGCTAAGTTAAATAAAGATACTTAACACACTTGCAACATAGTTTAAAAAATAATCACGAATCATTTTTGTTGCTATTAAGAAATGCTACTCGTGAACTAGGTCCATTCGTGAGATTCGTAAATCTTGTTGCGTGTCGTTAGTTATTAGGTTTTCACAATTTGTATTTTGAGAAATTTATTGGTACGGCACAATTCGATATTACTGCATGTAGTTGAAATTTTTTGGATTTAAATAGTTCAATTAGGTTAAAAATGAAGATTCTGTTGTTCGAAGGTTGTTAGATCGAGTTTTCGTTACTTAAACAACTGCGTGGAGGTAAGCAAGATAAACTCGGAGTCGTTTCCTACAATTATATATATATATATGAAAAGTGGAAACATGTACGACTTCACACCTGTCTAACCCTTGGTGGATCAATTCTAATCCAATATAATTAGTTTAGGTGGATGACCTCAATGGTTACTGCAAAAAAAGGGACCTTGACTTGGACCAGTTGTCGCTAACTAGAAAACCGTCTCTTCGATATGGTGTTACTTATCGCCTTCAGCGTAATTAATTGTGTCTAACTTTATAACGTGTGTTACGTGTGTATTTACATTTCTTTAAATCAAGCCTTCAGCTGTATTCAATCATGTTAAGCCTTCAGGGTTATTACTTATATTAAGTCTTCATATACTTTTATTGTATCAAAGATTTTACTTTCTGTCGAGTATAGTGTACAGCCTTCGGCTGATTTCGCTATTAAGTGTTACAGTTCACGTTGACTTGATCTGATCGAGTATCCTTAAGCATCAGTCGTATTCAAGGAAAATTTACTAGACAATAAATACCGCAAATTGCGTAAACAACTGTCAGGTCTAATTTTCTTGATAGAATTATATTGAAAGTTACAGCCACTTCAAACGTTCGTCCTGTTTTTAAAAATAACAATAATATTTTGGTGTATTTCTTAAACTTGCGATACATAATAAAAATTTAAAAACTCTGAAATTTAGTCTTCACAGAATCATCTGGACCACACTATGTAGCGATTCAAGTAGTGTACAATCTAGTAACTTTAGATATAAATAAGTGAAAAATAATAACCAAGTTTATAATAGACAATATTGCGATTGCATTTCATCCTTAAAATTTAAATAATTTGCTGTGTTAGAACAAGCATGATTTTGTTCAGAATTATGTGCAACTTCAAGCAGGTTGTCAAAACGCTTTAATAAAGAGTAATCCAAATGACATCAAAAAGTTCTTAGAGAGAACATCAAAAGAACACGATGATTAGATGTTTTGCACAAAGAAACAGCAAATACTGGTTTGAAAAGTCACCGATTTGACAATGTTGTAACGAAACCGATTGTGATGTCCGTATTTGTATTAAAATTGTGTAGAAATCCCGACAAATACGCGTGGACTTCGACCTCGTCGCGTCTACAAAAGTACGTGATCGCGCAGACGAAGAATCCCCACCGATGTCCACCGAAGCGTGACCACCAACCGTATAAAATAGCATGCATCACCGGGAAAATCTATCTATTTTGACCAGTTCTCCTCGCGTTTACCTGGAAAAATAACCGTCCTGAACCGTCCGAAAAATATTAACAACCTGCACCGTACCTGACCATTCTTCTGATTCACGATTATCTATTTTTACCAGTTCTCCTCGTGTTTACCTGGAAATATAACCGTCCTGAACCGTCCGAAAATATTAACAACCTGCACCGTACCTGACAATTCTCCTGATTCACGATTTACCATTTGCACCCGATTAGTTCATTCATTTTGTACCGCAATCATATTCGTTACATTTTGTATCATCATCATCATCGTTCATTCATTCCGTACCTCGTCCTGTCACTTGTTCCAAGTGTATTCATCGCCAGCACCTGTATTTGTAAGTAACCACCATTTTATACCAGTATTGATCGATTTTATTTTTATTTTACCTGAATGATCCTTTTTAATTTAGTTATTTCATATACATCCCTGTTGTAAATAATTTCTCTGATCTACAAGTTCTTGCTGGGGCTAGTGTGGACCGCGGCTAACTGCCGATAGTTACACTAGCCAACGCAATCTCCGTATTGGGTCGTTTGACCTCTAAAAGCCTCCGAGAATAGAATTACTTGTTGGTGGACACCGGCTAACCGCCGATAGTTACCGGAGTAATCATTACACCGAAACCTCGTTACATAAAAAGGAATTTAGCTTTTACCGTACTTCCACGTAGCATTCATGCATTACCGTTAAATCTTGAAATCTAGTATTCATTACCGAAACAACATTCTCGATCCCTACATCTTCCCTTAAAAGTCAGTTGCCATCCCTGTACCTTGTCATCTCTAAAAAACCCATTCGTTCATTGTCATTTCACAATTCATACCCTGTAGTAACCTTCGTACAAGTCGCAACCTCCGAGAAATTTCCCTTTAAGATCCTGTTTATACCGCATAAACGATCAGTGTACACCCTTAACATTTGTGTTTGTGTGGTAACATTCCCGTTCATTCCCTATTGGAACTTATCCTAGTAGTTTTCCACACCACCTGTTGTAGATAAAGCGCCTGACCGACTTTACCTGAAAAATCCGTTTAACCGTTATTTTACCGATTGTAGAATACATCAACTCACCTGTGTATATCCTACTAACACCTCGATTAATTACAGAGCACCGTATTTTAATTAATTACTTGCAGCAAAGTTTGCAGCTGGAAATTCACGCCGCCATTTTCGTACAAGCGCAGTTTAAACTAATCCACCTTTAACCTTGCAGTGTGCGAAATAAACTACCAGTGGCGTCACATTGGGGCCGTCGCTCGAAGGCGAAGAACAACACGCCAGGAAATCATTTATTTAAAGAGTTTTTTGTAATTATTACAATATATTTAAGTTTATATTATTGTGTTTATTTATCTCAACGTATCTACCGCAAGCTACCCCGGAAGAGTGTTACAAAACTGGCGCCCGAGCAGGGACTCCGGACGACACTGGACTCAAAAGTAAGTGATAATTAAACACGTAATTAATTTATTTTAGGCATTTTGGTTGGCGCCCGAGATAATCCTGATTACCGAAAATCCACAATGTCTGAACCAATGGAAATCCCCGAAACCCGGCTCTACTAGCCCCACCGAATGGACCAGCTGGTTGAAAACCGTAAACAGGTATGTGCTAACCGAAAGCAGCCCGCACCAGCAGAAGCCGAATTACCAGTCTTGAACGAATTTCTGCAACAAGAAGTATCAAGATTTCAAGAACTAATTGGACCAGCCGTAGACGTCTCTTACCGAATACCGTTGAAGCCCGGAACCGAACCTGTCAAACAACGGTATTATCCCCGAAACCCGGCGATGCAGTCCATCATGGACGAGGAAATCGATCGGATGCTGCGAGACGCTATCCTGGAACCATCTAGAAGTCCATGGAGTTCCCCTGTAGTCCTGGTAAAGAAAAATACTAGAAAATTTATATCACCGGTGATTGTCGAGCTGCGTGCCCCAGACTCACGTAAAGTGGTGGGTCGTGTACAAGATGCCAAGATCACGCCTGATACGCAGGAGTCCCTCTTGTTGCCGGCAGAGGAGGAACCACGAGCAGACAATTAATGTTATATGTTTTCAGTGTATGTGTCCCCCTGTCCGTCGTCTTTCACCCCAGGCAGAGGTGGTGTGTAACGAAACCGATTGTGATGTCCGTATTTGTATTAAAATTGTGTAGAAATCCCGACAAATACGCGTGGACTTCGACCTCGTCGCGTCTACAAAAGTACGTGATCGCGCAGACGAAGAATCCCCACCGATGTCCACCGAAGCGTGACCACCAACCGTATAAAATAGCATGCATCACCGGGAAAATCTATCTATTTTGACCAGTTCTCCTCGCGTTTACCTGGAAAAATAACCGTCCTGAACCGTCCGAAAAATATTAACAACCTGCACCGTACCTGACCATTCTTCTGATTCACGATTATCTATTTTTACCAGTTCTCCTCGTGTTTACCTGGAAATATAACCGTCCTGAACCGTCCGAAAATATTAACAACCTGCACCGTACCTGACAATTCTCCTGATTCACGATTTACCATTTGCACCCGATTAGTTCATTCATTTTGTACCGCAATCATATTCGTTACATTTTGTATCATCATCATCATCGTTCATTCATTCCGTACCTCGTCCTGTCACTTGTTCCAAGTGTATTCATCGCCAGCACCTGTATTTGTAAGTAACCACCATTTTATACCAGTATTGATCGATTTTATTTTATTTTACCTGAATGATCCTTTTTAATTTAGTTATTTCATATACATCCCTGTTGTAAATAATTTCTCTGATCTACAAGTTCTTGCTGGGGCTAGTGTGGACCGCGGCTAACTGCCGATAGTTACACTAGCCAACGCAATCTCCGTATTGGGTCGTTTGACCTCTAAAAGCCTCCGAGAATAGAATTACTTGTTGGTGGACACCGGCTAACCGCCGATAGTTACCGGAGTAATCATTACACCGAAACCTCGTTACATAAAAAGGAATTTAGCTTTTACCGTACTTCCACGTAGCATTCATGCATTACCGTTAAATCTTGAAATCTAGTATTCATTACCGAAACAACATTCTCGATCCCTACATCTTCCCTTAAAAGTCAGTTGCCATCCCTGTACCTTGTCATCTCTAAAAAAACCCATTCGTTCATTGTCATTTCACAATTCATACCCTGTAGTAACCTTCGTACAAGTCGCAACCTCCGAGAAATTTCCCTTTAAGATCCTGTTTATACCGCATAAACGATCAGTGTACACCCTTAACATTTGTGTTTGTGTGGTAACATTCCCGTTCATTCCCTATTGGAACTTATCCTAGTAGTTTTCCACACCACCTGTTGTAGATAAAGCGCCTGACCGACTTTACCTGAAAAATCCGTTTAACCGTTATTTTACCGATTGTAGAATACATCAACTCACCTGTGTATATCCTACTAACACCTCGATTAATTACAGAGCACCGTATTTTAATTAATTACTTGCAGCAAAGTTTGCAGCTGGAAATTCACGCCGCCATTTTCGTACAAGCGCAGTTTAAACTAATCCACCTTTAACCTTGCAGTGTGCGAAATAAACTACCAGTGGCGTCACATTGGGGCCGTCGCTCGAAGGCGAAGAACAACACGCCAGGAAATCATTTATTTAAAGAGTTTTTTGTAATTATTACAATATATTTAAGTTTATATTATTGTGTTTATTTATCTCAACGTATCTACCGCAAGCTACCCCGGAAGAGTGTTACAATGTTATGGACTACTATAGACAACAGTGGTTTGAAAATAAGAACAATGTTGTGTTAAATCTAACATTTAGAATTTAGTATTTAGACCACAGTACTACGTCTTCAATTCGTAAAACTTTATGGAGATGATATTGATAAACAATGATTGCTTCTCTATAAAACATATTGTTTTTGACTTTGAAGACTCTTTAAAGACTTATTGTACCTGTGTTGGTTTCAACCATAAAAATTTTGACACCAATTAAATCAAACAATAAAGTTATACAAGGCGTCTAGTTAAGCGAAAACTTTTTTTTGTAAAAGCGGAGAACATGTCAACCAGTCAAGTTATAAACTCCAAAAAAGTAACTTATATTCTTCGTATATGTAAAATAAAATCGTCATTGGCAAACCACAACTTTTATTGGTGTGCGGTCAAAAGCAACGTGTCTTGAATCGATGATTAACAACGAACAATCATATGGTTTGGCTTTTTAAGTGTAACTCTGGTGCAATATTTCTCTCTACTGCGATCATTTCGAGAATATAACTGTTGGTGTACCTGAATCACATAAAGAATTATTTGCAAAAAAGTTCTCTTCAAACTAAGTTGCAACGCTGTCTTTCGCTGACTGACTTCTGGATTTTCTTAAACCTGTTCAAAAATGCGTTCATGGTTATTGTTAATGTTAACCGTGCTGAGACGTTTATTAAACTCTTGTGTGAATTGATCAGACGTATATCGCACACTTGCACTATTGCGTCGAACGATTCCGTATGAGCAAAATCATTCTTCATCAGAAACACTTTCTCATCTGTACTTAACACCATTTTTGACAACAGTGCCCTACTATTTAATTGCTTGATAGGTCAATACTAATTACTAGGTGATGTAGGTATGACGGCGCGCGCATAAAGGCACTGCCAACTTAGTTTCAGTACTGTTTATTAAGGGCATGCTTTGTTCACAATTAAGGTTATTAAGATATTTGATGATTTCTATTATCTCTTAAATTTTTCTATAAAAAGATGGATATTTAACAATCACCGATGTGTTACCAAAGCAGATCTTTTGTGAAATTATGTTTGTCAACAGCACAAATTCTTTTTTCAGTTTTTACATTTACTTTTTTTACATTTAAAAAACCAAGCATGTTCTTCAGCTTACATTTACTACATATTTTACTTATTAGAAAGAGTAAGAAATCCATGGCTTCAACATGTAAAACAAAAAAAGCCCCTCTCGAGTTTACGTAATCAAAAAAACGGTCACGAGATCGACAACTGTTCACTTGCGGCTAAATGATGTAATGTAACACTTTTTATTGGTTACTTTTTTTAATATTAGATACTGTTAAAAACGTCTGACAGACAGTTGATTGTAGCACTAGTAAAAATCTAACTGCACAGTCCAGTACCAGAATACTGACAAGAACCATAATGTCTTCTGATATAACAACAATCTAAACCTAAATAGCAAAAGTCGTTTTGACTTTGAAAAACACGCTGATCTGCGTTTTTCTCATGTCTCAAAAAACTACTTTAAACTTAGTTGAAGTAGTTCTTTTGTGGTCGATTTACCCAAATGATGTCGTGCCTTTAAGTTACTTTTTAATTACCCAAAAGAAAAACAGTGCATTCCGGTAGAAAAACAAAATAGGAGTACGCCAAAAAAATTCCTAAATTTTTATTTGAAAAGTATAAAAAAAAGTATTTACAGTAAATGTTCGTAGAATCATCAAGAACTATGTGAGACCTCATAAACAGCAAATATAGAAGTGGTTAGTAACTTAAATGTTGTTGCAAAATGCATATATTGCATATTTTACCAGTTTTTTGCACATCTTAATGCTCCGTGCATATTTTTTAACTTTATTTTACATTTTTGAACTGATTTTATGAATTTATGACCAAAATTCAATACCTTCATAAAAGATACATCAAAAAAAGAAGTAAAGAGACATAATCATTCATCTGTGAAATAGTAATAGTGCAAAAATGATGTGCAAAATACTCACGTAGATTTGTCCATTTACGAAAGTTTATTTAAATAGTAACACTGTTTTCTTTCATCCAAAACTAAAGTTTAATTATGAACAGTTACATATTTCTTACAGAGACAATTTCAAAATAAGGAAAACAACAAATTTCAAACTGATCTAAACAACATTAAATTATGTTTCGAAAACTTTGGATAGAAAATGTTTAGCTGAACTGACCAGTAATCATCGATCAAAGTTGCCTCCATTACATATGTTGACGTAAAACTTTTCCATGTAAAATATGTAACAGATTGTAAATATTAGAATATTGTAGTTACGTTTACAAAATAATTTTTTTGCCATATTTTACATACACTATTGTATAATTTGTATATTACACAAAAATCCTGCATATAGTATATGCGCATATTCTCAAAAATATGCATATAAATCTGAGCGTAAGTACTTAAGTCAACTTAGATGCAATTAGTCTTTTGTAACTTGCTGTCTAAACCTACTTTAAACAGTATCCTATATTTAGGATTGCCCAATTGTCCTCATTTTTAAATCTTCAATATTATTGTTATCGCATATAAACTTTGAACACTTTCTTTCCTTCTAGATAAAGGTTGATAAAAGCCCTAATAAACTTAAACTAAAGTCAAAAATATATAGGATGTTCTATTTCAAAGTACAAAAGTACTTGTAATATAGAGATAAAATAATAATTTTAAATGTAAAGGAAAAACATCTGAGCAAAAAATGTATGCTGACTTTTTCTTGTAAAGTTGATATTCAGTTTTTATTACGTAACTGAGTACCATTCAACCGGTTTCAAAAAATATTAATAGATTTAAAGATTAAAACTGCTAGTCAATTAAGTACATTTCAAAATGCATTTTTCTTTGTTTTAAATTTCGTCATTTCCGTGTGATCTAGATAATTCAAAAATCGCCAGTCATACTTAACCTACATAGCCAAAAGTTTATTATCTTGAAACGAATCAATTTTTTTTTTTAAATTAAATGCATAAATAACATATTTGTAAAAAATAAGAAAAAAGAGAACCCAAATAATTTAGAATTGGAGTTAACATGGCAGCATTAGAGTTAGTACATTTTATTAAAATGGTATAATTCTTCTGTGATTACAATTTATCCTTTATTGTTTTTTTCAGCAATAATTAATCATAGACTCATTAATTCACTAAGTAACAATTAACGAATAGAGCATTTTTTTAACAGCAAATCAGCAAACCGCTGTATGTTTTCATTCAAATACAAGTGTAAAAATATTCTCAAATAATGTTTTTCGGAATTGCATTGATTGACATTTGAAACTTTCTATTTCTTAAACTTCAACATAAATTTGTCAAAGTTAATCAGTGAAACACACTATAATATAAATATATTTCTTGGTTATAACAGCAATGACAAAACGTCAAAAACGCCTGTACTATATTACGAGGACTAATAAATAAATGCATTCAACCATAAGAAAATCGTTGCGCTGGATGCAGAAGGGTTTAACTTCAAGGGTGGTTTAACTAAAAGGTAATGGTAATGATGCTTAACACATTTACTTTTAAGGTTAAAACGAAAAATAATACTTCTGAGTTTAGCGACATAGAAAATTTTTTAACTTCAAAAGAACCAATCAAACGGGATAAACAAGCATTTACTACGCCATAGATTCAGAATTGTTGACAATCTTTAAAACTAGCAATGAATGCAAATAGAACCATTAAAAAACAATTCATCTAAGAGTCTAAATGTGCATTTGGTTTAAAAATGGGTTATTTTATGCACGGTTAATAAACGTGACCTACTAAAATCTATTACGTGATATTACTAAACTTTTACAATTGTATGATTGTCTTAAATAAATAAGCAAATCTTTTGCTACGTAATAACTTTGATACTTAAATTACTGTTAGCTGAACTCTATATACAAGTCATTTTTTTAAATATAGATTTAAATCTAAACTAAACAGGAATAGAGCCGTTCCCTATAATATAACTTTAGTTACGGATTCAGGTAAATCGTAATTATAAACCAAATTTACTAACTTTCTAATCATGATTTATATGCAACGCCAATTTATTTTGCTCAATTTATACTTTGAATGAAACTACAAAAGACGAGAAAAAAATTCGCATTTCTATTTAACTAATGGAAGTAGTATTAGGGAATGTAATAAAGCCATAAAGAAGCAAACTTGGATTTTATACATTGAATCGAACGAAAGGGGTCTGAAATGAAAAGATTTTTATCGCATGTCTGGAATTTACAAAAGTGTCGTATGTCTATACCCGACATCTAACACCCTTCTTTAATTCTGAATCATTTAAGAACTGTTTGCAATGACGCATGGTAAATTTAAGTTAATATCCGTATAAACGTGTCTTGTATTTTTTATGCTTCAGTGTGTTGTGCTTAACAATTTAAAGCGACACCTACGAAATTGAAACACGATGATAAATTAAACAATGTTCGTATTGTTCTTTAAACAATCACAAAATTATTTGAAAAGTCGTAACCTTTAAAACATGTAATATGGAATTTGCTCTTTAAAAATCGTTATTGATCTAAGGCAGCGTTTCTCAAAATTTTTTAGGCGCGGAACCCTTACAAATTAAAGTTAGTTTGGCGGAGCCCCAGTATATTCTTTTATAACGAATTAATTAACTAAAAAAACGTTATAAAAACTTTTAATTTTAAGAAAATACATAGTAGATAAATTTTAGATAAAATTAATAAAAACAATTTTGAAAAACGATCGTTATTTTTAGTTGTTATCATAAGTGTTGGTATGTTATGTCAATATGCGATTTCGATACTTGGTTTAGTTTCACTATATGCTGAGGAATCGAACAAGAACAGAAATAACTATTCTTGATTGCTGTAGATACTTTTGTTTAAGGCTATACTAAAATTCTGACAGTGGTCGGTTCTCAAATTTCGCTTTTAGTGTATATTCTGAAATCAAATCTATAAATGTTTCATACTCTTGCCATAAAAAACCATGTGGGTTTTCTCTGACAACAGAAGGATCTTTTACCCAATCTTTTTTTTTTTGGAAAGTATTAGGTCACAGAAATATATAGGTGTGTAAGATGCTCAATAATATCGTTTGATCGTTCTTTAGATAGCTCAACTGTTTCCAATTCTTGACTAAATTCCTGTAATATTGGAAAGCTGTCAAAGTCTCCACTTTTTACGCTACTAAGTCAATATTATGTGATATCTTTTGTGTAGAGACAGATTACCTTCCTGTAGTTTAGAAAATATTTTCGTTAAATAGGTAATTCTGAATAACCGCATTTTATCACTTCATCTAGCAACTCGAACAACCTAAGTAAAATTTTATCCCCAGATAACCATCATTCTTCTGTGAGAAGTAGTAAAGATGTATGCAGGTTACCCATATCATCACCCAATATCGTAATAACCGTATATTTAAAGGACGAGACTTTATAAAGTTTACTATTTCCACTGACTCGTCAAGAACAGGTTTAAAGAAAAATGGTAAATTTTTGATAGCAAATGCTTGGCGATGAATTATAAAGTGACTACTGCTACAATTTTTAGCAATCTCTTTAATCTTTGCAACAGCGTTTTTGCTCCATGAGTGCAAACATCGATGCAATAGTCCCATGAAAATCCATTTTCGCAAAAATAGTTGTTAAAAAAACTCAAAATTTCAGCCTCTGTGGTATTACTTTCTAAGGACTTACAAATAAGTACACGAAGAGGCTATAGCATGTTCGTATTGATATTGTACAAATACTAACAATACTGCCAGCGCTGCTACATCAGTGGATTTGTCCATTTGTAAAGAAAACTCACAAGACTTTAGACGACAAGGTAGCTCAAATTTTATCTTATCTGAGTGAGCTCTTATGCAAGGAGATACTAAATTATTCGAAAGTAGCCTTATTTTTTTTTCGTTAAACATAAATTTTGTTTTTTATAAGCTTTTCTGGTATGTGAGCCTCTCCAGTTATTGCAATTTTGTACGAAACGATGTAGGAAGCTTCCGTAGCATTTTGTGTGATGCTTGGAAGCATAAGCGTTTTTGTTCTTAAAAGCACCTTGTCTGTAAAAAATTCTACCGTCTTATTTATATATTCCGGATGCAAAGATTGGAAAATGGCAAAGCGTTTTTGCAAAATACGTAGAACTGTTTGATAAAACTTACAAAACACAGTGAGAAGAATTATCTGCATCCGTAAATCCAAAATCTATGTAACTTTCGCTATACTTTCTCTTTTTTGTGCTTCATGAGATTTATTTAAGTATGATTGACATGAAGATTGGCGTACTAAAAAACGCTTATTACTACTTTCTGGTATAACTAAGTTGTCTGCTTCTAAACATTCTGAAAAAAAATCCACTAATATGTAATAAAAAGAAAACTGTATCTGAATTAGAAGGCCTAGTTTAATTCTGTATCTTGTGAACTCTCTAATGTCGATGTATGTGTTTTTTTAAAGGTTCCTGTTTTCAGCCAACGCTCTACTACAATGAATTGAAAACACACTGCTAATAAAACATAAACAACTATGATGCACTGCCATTCATTAACGCAGTATGTTGATTGAAAATAAAGTCAGTGTTGCTAGAAGAGATTGGTTCAGGTCGGTATATTACTACCATAAATTTCCGTAGATTCTGCTAAGAATAAAGAAGATATACTTTTAGCATTTGACAATTATTTTAAAAATAAAATGAAACCTAACTGGTTTGTTTATTTTTACTCACGGAGCCCATAAAAATACTCAACTAAGACCTAGGACTCCGCGGAATACACTTTGAGAAACGCTGATCTAGGGGTATACCAACGTTTCACTAGAAATACTTTTGAAATAGAAATAACTAATTATATACATATAGTTCGACTATTTGTGTTTTATTTTATATTTAAACTAGATTTACGTCATTAGTTACGATGTATGTAGCATAGAATGTGTGCACTGCTGCGGCGAAGTGATATAGTAAAAAAGTTTGCTCTTAATGGCCATTAGAAACTCCGAATTATAAAATTAAAATGCCTTTTGTTTTGTTTTTTTAGAAAAGTTTATAGTTTAGCCAAAAAATGCTTGGTTCCATACTTTTGGCGGGACAGGCATAGTTTGATTTAGACCACAAAATGGCTCGTGCCACACCAACTTACATATAAAAGTAATAACGTAATAACTAAACAAAATTGTTTTGCTTGCAACATAACGATTTATATATTTTTTATTACAACTATTTTTATCAAAAAACCATGCATTTCTTTGATTTTCTATATTTCTAAAAAAATCTCTTAAATTACGACACCTTTTTTTGATTTGCACACACTAAATTCTTCACACCTTCTATTGAACGAAGAGGTAGAAGAAGATGCAGCAGTCGAAGCATCCAACAGACAATACCATATTTCTAACCAGACTCGGCAGCTGAGAAGATAAATACAAAAGTTTAAAAAATAACCTATATGATCCTATCTGCAAGAATTGTCAGCATATGAATATACTGATTATTTGCTCTAGAAAGCAACCAAAAATATCAAAAGATCTGTAACCTCTATTCGTTCTATTAGAAACAACGATAGCCCATGGGCAATAAGCAAAAAGCCAACTTGTTTGCCGAGCATTTGGCTGAGATATTCGCTCCTAACAAAGGACAGATAAATCACACCATGAATGAGTTACCCCAAGAAAAATAACTGAGAAGATTAAAATGCACTTGAACCCAAAAAAAGTACCAGGGTTCGATCTACTTACTGAATAAATTTTATAATGTCTCCCTAGAAAGGGTACTGTAATGCTCACATACCTGTTCAACGCAGTTTTCAGACTGAAACATGTCCTTGACTCTTGAAAAATTGCGGAAGTGATCATGCTACCAGGTAAACAATTCAATGATGTCAAATCCTATAGGCCGATATCATTACTGCCGATAATCTCAAAACTCTTTGAGAAACTGTTGCTCAAGAAGCTATAGCTAATAATAGATAGTAATTTCCTAATTCTGACATCATCGAACGTGCTTTAGAAGAAAAACAAGTCTTCTTAGACGTCACTCAAACCTTCGGCAAAGTTTGATATGAAGGCTTGACACTTAAATTAATCAAAATGCTGCCAAAGCAATTCGTAGAGATACTAACGTCATACATCACAGATAGAATCTTAGAATTAAACAAAAAGAAGAATATTCAGATTAGAAAGAGATAAGAGCGGAAGTGCCTCAAAGTAATGTACTGGATCCTATTCTCTATTTCTTATAAACTACCGATATACAAGAACTAAAGGAAACCACATTAACCACGCTTGCAAATTACACCTCAATACCAACAGTAGATAAAGACCAAGAATTATCCACTAGGAAATTACAAACAGCCAGCAATAAAATACTTGACTGGACTAACTAATGGAGGATAAAGCTAAACAAGTTGAGAACCTTATGACAACAATGCCAAACACCTAGGCATGACTTTGGACGCCAAACTTAAGTGGAAGGAGCATATTAACAAGAAAAGAACGGAATGCACGCCAATGCAGAGGTTCTTCAACTGCTGGACGACCAACACCATGTCCAAAGATTGCAGAGGAAAAAACCATGTGATCTCGTGTAGTATGTTGTATATAAAAGTAGAGCACAGTGTACGGGTGAAGTGCAAACAATTTTGAAAAATCTAGAAGACATCAATGGATAGACTCTAGCCGTTAAGTATATAGTAGTAAAAATTGAGATGAAAATTAATGGTTAGTCTTCAAAGACTAATTTAATCGCAAGCGCTACTTAAAAACATTTTAATTTTTCGTAAATTATTTTACGTCACTACCAACTTTATCATTCTTTTTCAAGTGTTGCTTGTCAAATACCTTTCTATAGGACAAACTTCTGAAGAGCTACAGACACTTCTTGTAAATTTCGACAGATATACAAAATGTGACACTACCACAGTAGTACAGTACCACCTTTCTGCTTTGACAGTACCACCTTTCTACTTTGTGTAAAATTCGGAACCGGGTAATGCTCTGAGTTCCATTTCAACATACTTTTCATCCTCTATTAAAAATCATTCAACAGCATCGTTAAACAAACGGGCGTACTATTTTTGATTTTTTCCACTTTTACTTGTCTTTCGCTTTTTTGGGTACTTGGCTTTTGCTATTTTTTTCAATATATGCCTGTGCTTCATTTAAATCTTGAATTTCTGAATTTATTATTTATTTCATATTTAGAAATTCAATTACAATATTCCCTGCAAACAAAAACGAGTTTTTTATTGTTTGTTTTAAATGTGAAATCGTATTTAAAATTAACTAAGTACACAAACAAAAAATTCAAAAATAAGAGATTTTGTGTGCTGTCCTCATCTCAAACATCAATATTCGCTCGTTTGTGTAGTTACGTAATCAAAGTAGAAGTGTGCGTCTAATAGAAAACACATTTAAAAATCTCTAAAATTTTGTTAAAATAAAAAAAAGGTTTTAAAAATTTTATTAATTTAAATATTAGAATATCTTATATTTCGAGGTTGGTATTTGTTACTGCGTATGCTACGTATAGTAATAAAAGTCAAAGTTTCCAGATTTTGGTAGTAATAAATGTGGTACAAACATTAAATATGTTTTTCTTGTTACATTTATTTCTCAAAAAAACGCACAAAAAACAATGCATGTAACTCTCGTGGAAAGTCTCATGCATCACTTTCGACGTTTAAAAACTGAAGTCACCAAACTGTAAAAAAATAAACAATCAAAACAAAACATTACAAGAATAAACATAAAATGCGCTAATCATTTTACAATATACAGAGTGAGCCAAAATGATTGGGATCAAGTTAAATTTCCCGCTATAAAATTTATCAAATTTTGTTATCCTAAGTTGGTAGCAGTTATTTAAGAAGAAACAAATAGATCAATAAAGACTATTATGTTGTACCTTTTGAGAAACATTTAGTTTGACAATAATTACTTTGAATGAATTATAGTTAAGAGGTTTTACCAACTACACAAAATTTTTAAATAGTGGGAAATATAACTTGTCCACATGCTTTTTGGCTCACCCAGTAGTAATGTAAAATAAATTTTTCGAAAAAAAAGAAACATAAACTAAGCGTAATTTTTTCAATTGCAACAATGATTACTTAACCTTTATAATTATTAACTACGTAACATATAAATAAAAACGTCATAATGTAATATGGAAAGCTTCGAGTAAAATATGAGCAAAAACGTCAGCTTTAAAATTAATACTCATCAGTCATCAGTGTAAAGACATTTTTAATGTTTGCATAAACGTTACACACAGTTAATTATGGATACAAACCTATGTAGTAGTAAAAAAAAGAGTAGTTTTTCAATGTAAACATTTTTAATTATTTATTTAGTTTTTCACAAAAATAGTTTAGTATTTATTTAACGTATAAAATTTATTATGCAAAAAAGCCTAAAAATTGTTAAATCAGAAAACAAAATATGAGCATTTCATTTAAAATAAACATCTACTATAAGCAAAAGTTACATGACTGTAAAAATCTGAAAAACTACTAAACATAAAAAATATTGTAGTAGGTACACATGTAACCGGCAGAATTTGTAATTAGATTATGTTATTGTAAAAATGATAAGTGTTATCCAAAGGAGACCCAAAATTATTAATAGAATCAAAATCATTTTTCCATAAAAAAAACAAGAATCAAAAATATTTGTTAAAAAGCGAGTTAGAGTTTTGTTTTTGGTTTTCCTCTTTTGGCAAATGTATTTCACTATTTCAAATTGTTATTACAAATGAATGCGGAAAAAAAGACAAAGGACACAATTTCGAACAAGGTACGTGCTTTAATAATCAGAGGAATGGACAGTGGACACTAAAACAAATAAATAAAAACCAAATTTTTAGAGCAAAATCCATAACCAGAGGTAAGCTTATTGACCATTGACAGAGCGACAAAAGCATTTCACTATTCTGTAAAACGCGTTTCTTTTGTGCCAGAAAAGTGCAACACACCATATAATATCCAAAGTAGGTTTAACTATGCTGTTTTTTTTTTATTTAAAACTTACAAAAGAGGAAAAATATGTCTGTAACAACGGAAAAAAGGTTTGAAAAACAGTGAATTTGAATTGATATATTAATGACAAAGCGATGTAGGTAGGAAATAATTTTCAGAGATATAAAGAAGAAAAAAAGAAGAAAAAAAAATCTTAAAGAAGGGTTTCTAAAGTCATGAAAACAAGTGATTTTTACTTATTAAAAATCATTATTACCATCTGCAAAAATATAGTTTCGTGATAAAAATCCTAAATTCATCCTGCAAGAAGACAAGGGCCCAAAACATCGTAGTCGCTGATGTAGTGGATGTAAGAACAAAAACAGTACCATTGTGTTAGATTGACCGTCTTGATACCAGATACAAATGCTTTAAAATTAATTATTTGCTCTTTAACTATATAATATGCAATTAATTTAGTGAAAGGTATTTATCTTAACTAAAAACCATTATCAATAACCTATAGTACAATACAATAAAAAAAATTCAACAAAATAAAACAAAAATACACTGATAATCAAACAGTGCCATCACGATCTATAGTAACTTTTCAATTATAGCGATAATGATAAAAACAAGTAAAATCTTATTACTCATGAATGAAACGTGTATCGGTTAAAGTTATCAATCAATATAATTTAATAACTTCTAATATGTTAAATCACATCAAAGAAGAAAAAAGGCATTAAAATTAGAATCATCAACGTTCATTTACATTCGAATCGAAAAATAACACAAATTCTTGTGACACAAACTCGCTATATTCTCATTTATTAACTGCAAAGACGACCAATTACCATTTCGATGAGAAATCGCATCGTCAGACATTGTTACAACCAATGCTTAACTACTTCACTTGATAAAAAGTCGTTAATACTTGATCTTTAATTTTTTTTTTCATATTATTTAGTGATGTCGATTTGTAATGGTGTTCGTGATAGCATTTATGAGACATAGGACAAGTGTTTAGAATTACTATTTAAAAAAGCTACAAAACAAGGAAGCGTATTTTGCTCTTAATTACATTATGCAATGACATATTGCATTAGTCTTTCTTAACCGATTCTTCCTTTTATCGAGTACTTGACGACATCTGCCATAACCATGCATTATAAAATTGAGTAGCTCTGCTTTGACTATCTCATTAATTCAACGGTTATAAAATATTCTATAGACGCAAACACTTTGGGCTTTTAAAGCACTTCAGATTATTTGTAAATGTAATTATCACTACGGCATTTTCTTTAATACATACGGTATTTATTGACTTAACACGTTTCGTATTGTTTGGCAAAAAACGCCACGAATACATTACTATTTTATAATTAGCCTTGAATACACCATGAAACCTTGTTGTCGTTTTAGAGATATTTGTTTCTATTGTAATGTTTAATTTTAAGCGATGGACAATTAACGAAACAATTTACATGGTTAAGTAGACAAATTAAATACTGCTTTTTGTGATCATTAACGGAGATAAGTACTTCCATAACTGCGATTAAATCATGTTAAGTATCAAAAAATGGAAATTTTTAGTGTAAAAAGTAGAATTCCTTGTTTTCACCCTTTATAGCGAAACAAGAATAGACAGACTCCGGTACGTCCCTTTTTTTGTATTTATTTATTCCGTTTTATGCTTATAAGGTTTAAGACTACTTTCTGAAGCCGATGCTACAGGGTGAAGGCTGTTAGCGAAGGTCATTTGATTTTATACGAGATAATTGTAGTGGCATTTGTCGGCAACGTAGATGGAATGTGTGGTTCAACGTGTGTCTTTAGAAGATCAAAATAAAAATTCCACGTGCGTTCTGCGATCAAAAATAAAATAGCTAATTATAGACAAATGGGCATTCTATATACCTAAAAATCAAAGAGTTTTTATTAGACATAAAAAAACGTGAAGCACTTTTAGTTAGCGGCTTTGCCTATTACTGTCAGATGAAGTCCAAAATCCATCGCAAGTTGATCGTTTTTCAAATTCCTGGAATACGAAATTTATAAAATGCTGAAATAAATGAGAATAGATTTTTCTTCAAATTTGAAAAAAAAAATAAAAGTGTAGGAGAATTGATCATTCTATTAAAATATTATACACAACTTTTTATATTATTAATCTATCTCTCAAAAATTTTATTGTTTTGATTTCTAAGGTCAAAATCTTTTGTTATCTGTATTAATATAGTTTCTAATCTGCTTTTATCAAAATTATAATCAAGAAAACAAGTTAAACAATTAGAAATATTAAGGAAACATTTTCAAATAACCGTTAAAATGATTCGTAATCTCAGCACAGTATTTTGTATGGCCATTTGTGAACAAAAGTTAACACATATTATTGTAGTATCTATGTAACATATCACTACGAGCATTTTACAGAAGTCTTTTTGTTTAGCCATTACATGTTTAAGCATATAACCGAAAGTGCGTTAATTGATCTTTATGCTTATACTTATTTCTACGTAGTTTTTCGTCAAAATCGATTTGAAGTCATTTGGTAAAACATAAATTATATTCAGATATTTGAATTTATTTGAAGGTTTAATATAAAATTAACAAATTGTGACATATTCTTATTAATATGAAAGTTAAAATAAATAACAATGAATACATTATTAGCGATTTTTACGTCCTAAGTAAAATATAAGTATAGACAGATGCATAAAATACAAAGTAATAGCAGGCAACGCGGTGAGTCAGGCTTCTATATACAGGAACGCAATAGAGCCGATACCTGCACAAACTAGTCCATAATATGAACTATAAAAGAGTCGTGCATCTACACAACAATTTAGTGCTGTGTTATGCGTGATGTGAAGTGCATACAACAAATTTTCCTAGTCTTGGACTAAAAAAAGTATATTTTTTTGTATTGTTACGCAGATAGCGTACTTTCACGCCGTAGGTATTTTTGAATAAAATTAATATCTCTTTTTAATTTAAATTTATTTAAGCAAAGTTATACTCTCGTTTAAGTCGATTAAAAAAAATATATATCACAGTAATTGGTTCAGTAAATCCTTAACATTCATTAATTCATTCATTGTTTTTTTTATGAAAAACTTAAGGGATTGTAAGTTTTTCACACAAATGTGTTTCTAAAGAATATATTATTGATGATTCCGTAAAAAAAGTTAGATTTATTGGGTTTTATAATTCAATTAATGTACCCTAAAAGTTCAAGTTTACTATTTTATATTTTTGTTTATTTCTGCGAATAAACAAATCCGCGAATGTATAGAATTACTGTATATTACTGTATTATTATATTCTGTTGTTACCTAATTAATTCTTAAATCATTTATTTTTCTTAAAAAAATAATTGGTACACAATGAGTGACACAATATGTGACATTTAGATGAAATGTTATCTTATAAAAGTATAAGTGAGCCGAAGAAAAAATGCAGACAATACAGTGTTGAATATACGAAATATGGCTTGATTCCATCACCAAGAAATAGTACTTTACCTATGTGTCTTCTATGCAATAAAACAATGTCAAACGATTCAATAAAACCTTCTATGCTTAAGGAACATTTTATAAAAATCCAGTGACAAAAAAATAAGGATTAAAAATATTTTCAAACAATTAAAGAAAAACATTTGAAAACACCGACATTGCAAGATCTCATAAGGACAACATATAAGAGAGATGACGATGGACAGCGTGCTTCTTATAATATTTCTTTAATGATTGCAAAGTTCGGAAAGCCGCACACTATTGGTGACGAACTTATCCTACCAGCTGTAAGAATTCAACTGAGTAATAACACTGTACGCAGAAGGATCGACAAAATGGCTCAGTGTACAGAAAACGCTTTATATGATTACTTAAAAACGTGAATTTTCTATACAGCTTGAAGAGTTAACATTACGAGGAAACGAAGCTTTACTTTTAGCTGTGCGATTTGTAAAAGTAGATAAATTTTCTCAAAGATTCTTATTTGCTAAATGTTTGGAAACTGATACGAAAAGTGGAACATTATTAACTGAATTAAAAATATTTTTATATACCTTTGACTGATATCTCCGTTGCTACTGACTGTGCTTGGACAATGGTAGGACAACACCAAGGCTTTCTGGCATACTTAATACAAGCTATATCGAATCTATTATCGGTACATTGTGTCATTCATCGACATCATTTAGTGGATCGCCCTTTGATTCAGTGTTGTAATTCCTGGAGAGTAAAGGCTGATTTATTTGCAAGATTTAACGTGAATAATTTGAAACTACAGAGTGACAAATTTAATGTAATCAAAGATAAAAGTGTAATGACTGCGTTTGTTGCAAAACTTTTACTGTACAAACAAAACTTGGGAAGAAGAAAATGTTCTCAATTTCAAAATCTTTCAAAATTGCAAAATAGAGATGAAGATTTGTTTGCTTCTTGTCAACACTTAACGGCGCTTCATTCGGACCTTAACCAAAGATTTAAAGAGATTTTTCACAAAGATCTTCCCGACTGGGCGTTGAACCCTTTTGCAAGTAGTCAAACTCACAGCACAAATACAGATGATTAGATACTAATACAGGAGCAACTGATTGAATTATCCACAAATGAAGAACTGAAACCAAGGATACGAGAACTTCTGGTTACAAAAACAGATTTTAAGTTTATATCCAGCATTATGCGTTATTGATGAAGCTGTTGATTGCTTTTCCGTCTTCCTATGTGGTAGAACGTGGATTCAGTGCCATTGTGAGCCTCATCACAAAAATGAAACCGACTAGAAATTAATACTCGTGGGTATTTGCGGTTGCTACTCACAAACATTGAGCCGGACATAAATACACTTATAACATTTCATCAGGTTCATCCAAGTCATTAAATTTTTTTTTGTATTTTAAAACAAAAGTTATAATTTCAATAAATACTTCTTCACAAAATTCTTTATTTATATTTTATTTTTATGTCACCATTTATCATTCAAGACATCAAAATTAAATTTGTAATTTTTCTATTATACATTTATGTAGTTTTTTCACTCAGGAGTCAGTGGGCAAGTTTTCACTTGAAAAGAGGTCCGTGGGCCAAAAGTTTGGAAACCACTAATCTAAACAGAAGCCAACCTTAACCCAACATCAATATAAAATTGCCTTTTATTTCAGTTTCTATGTATGACTAATTTTTTCGATTTTTTTATAAATTAATAATCTGCATAAAAAATTGTCAATATGTGTTATTAGTAATGATTTTGTTAAGTGAAAACGCAATAGTGCTATTTGACTTTAATTTGAACTTTGCAATAATCGTCACATGCGTTTTATAAGATGTCGTTTAGTAAATGAATACAAAACCACAACCGTTGATAAATAAAACGAGTTTTCCAAAGGTACACGATAAAACTTAATAAGTAGGTACATTTTAACATTTGGCGGAAGTGGAAATGTGGTGAATCAAAGCACGTCAACTTCCTATTGTACGTATTTAACATTATGCAAATTTTTATACAAAAACTGAATATCTAATTCGAACGCATTTAAATAATAGACCATAAAACAATAATTGTAGGCGTTTTTTTATTAAGTAATTTGCGCTACCGTTTATTAGAGCGGTTAGTACAAACACGTTCATGTTCTGAATATGCGAACGTACGCCCAACATATAGAGAGGCTCATTGTATCAATACGTGTAGATTAAAGTTTCTTTTGATACTTGCAGCGATTACCGTTAAATGTATCTGTGTCATGACCACATTTGGTAAACTTCAAGAAACAAGGCTACAAATACACCAATTCACCGAATTATACCCACCCTTTACTTTACCTATTGATAATTCTATAGAGAATGCACTTTATTTTTTTTTCAATCGTTTGTAGATAGAGAAACTGGACTTTTGTATGGCTTTAGTGAAAACTTGTAGAGATTCTGTTGCAAAATTAGTTCAGACTTTAAGCCTTTTATGGAGAGTTATGTAAAGGTGTATCAAATGCAGAAGTCAATTTATTTTTTTTAATTTATTGATTTATATACGATATGTGGTATCCGTGAAAGTTAATCTTAAAACTGATTTTATTTATAATACGATTAGTAATTCATAACTGCAAATAGTAAATACGTTTCAACTTGATCACAGACATAAGTATTCAAAGATTTATGTGAAACGTGTTAGTAAATGATTAAATATTTTACACATTTGTAGAAATTTGCGTTAAGAATTTTTATGAAGCTATAAGTAATTGTATATAAAATACAATAAATTATACACCAAAGTGGAATTAGTAATAAAAAAAACAGATAGGTATACGAACATTTTAACAGTAAATTTATTATTTCCAGCATCGCTTAGCTGTAAATTTCATGCATATACAAAAAATGTAACAACCAGCACAATAAAATTGGTTAGTAAAAGTAAAACGCACGAGCTACGTATAGTAACGAAAAACTGGTTGCAGAAGGTTCGAGTGTAGTGTTAAAACAATAAGTGAAAATAAAGTACAACCGTGACAGGTTTGCTGACAATAGTTGTGGACAATCATCAAGTAGAAAACATAAACAGTAAAGAAGAAACGACAAGAAGTACATAAAAGAACAATACGACACGGATGTTTTAAGTCAACCTCTAAGAAGCAGTTTTCAAATTACGTTATGGTTAAAGATGCGATTTAATGTTACAGCATTTGTTTGTTAAATTAAGTTTCATTTAAATTATTTCATTTAACGTCAATTGTGAGATAAAAAACTACAATATACAATTTAAATGAAGCGTGTAATAAATATAGTAGTGCCATCTATAATTCACGAACATTAATAAACGAACGTAGAAAATTGTCCACGCATATTTTAGGTACTACCTATTCCTTTACGTCGGATTTTTTTAAGATAGTGTTTTCAAGCCCTAGACTTTTTTAATAACAGCAAGCAATTTAAAAAAACCTGCTATTTTTTTAATTCTATTACATAAAATCTGTTATTATTTTGATTTAAAAGCAGTAGCAATTATTTTGGAATTATATACTCTTATATTTGATAAACGGAAATAGATTCATTCAAATCCGCTAAAAAGTATAAAATTATTAACGTTCACTATCGTTTCCAGAATGAAATAAATCACGAATAGTAGACAAAAAATATCATATATAAAAACGCGATTTTGGTACAACTTAATATAAGTCACTATTTATAACTTCTTATTTTGTACGTTATAACAGGATTTTCACTACGTTATAACCGAGTAAAATTGTATTCCTGTAAATGGGTAATCGTCTGAGCAAATTAAATTACGAAAAATACCTTATTAACAAAAATGGGTACAACCAAATTCAACTGTTGTTATGCTGTTTTCCTCGTAACTAAAAAAAAAGAGCGACGACTAACTCGGTTGTTCCGGAGATAGAGTCGTAAGCTTCGTAGTGTTAGATTATAAACTGAATCTAAAAAGGCGCCAAAACGATGAAATATTAGAGATAGTAGACAACGTTTGAATCTACCCACAGCTAAATTCGAACAAATGACTAGACAGAAGTAATAACACATTACACAGACAGTAGTTCATATTACACAAAGGAGAAGAATGTACATACGTACTATATTAATATAAATTTTACAAACACTAGTACGTAGGTCGGTATCACAGACAATTGAAATCTAACCCTAAACACCATGTACATACGGAGTAATTTGTTTTTGCAAAAATTTCTTCCAGTACATATTATACTCGTATCCAACCCTCAAAGATGTAGAAGTATTAGTTATAGCGACATGACGTCATCATGGAAATTTTCCCAATTGTGACATCTGTTCATTATCTCCACAGACAAAGAAATGTGTGTGGTATGGATACCTCCCCAAATAAAAACTTTCACTAAAATCGCAACAATCTCCTAATTCTATTCCACATAAGTGTACGTGAAACACTTTAGAAAAGAATCAAATAGCGTTTTAAAATTTGACATCCTCGACACACTCCAACAACGAAAAGTGGACGTATTAAAGAATTTTTACATAACACCGTAATAAAAATAATTTAACGTTTTAATTTCAACAAATGTCTCAAAAATCAATTATACATAGTAATCCATTAAATATTAACAAACAAAATCATAGCACAACTCATATGGCAAAAACTGAAAAAACTGTGGAAATTAAAGTTAACGGAAACTCAAAATTTTCTAAACTAGTACTTGAAAGGCGAAGGCATATTAAAATTCAAAGAAAACATTTAAAAAAATCATACTCATGTTCTGTAAATGCATGATCAAATGCAAAGGAAGTTTAAGGAATGACCTAACCAAATAATAAAAGACTCATCTACAATGCGCTAAATTGCATATAATCCAATGAGACATACATTTGAGTAAGGTAACTTTCGGCTTAGACCGCGGCGTAGTTGAACACCCAGACTTTTTAGGCTTGGTCTAGTCTCTCCTTAAGACTACGAAAGCTTAAGAATCTATATTGAGTACGCTAGTACATTAAAATACTTAAAATTTAATTGGCTAATTGGAAAACAAAAAAACTATAACTATAACTGTAAAGAAACGTTATTGGAAGTCACAACAGATACACAAAAACACATTAAAGTGTTGGGTTAGCGCAGCTGTAAAGAAAGCGCCTTGCCAATATGAAGATCCGGCAACAAAATTTGACTATCGTGATAAGTAGTGTCAAGTAATTTAATGATACTATACACACCAAACACAACGTCTGAGTTTTATTATTTAGCGATTTATGCGGCTAATGGGTAAAAGTGATTGTAAAGTAGCACAATTTATTAAGTTACAGATTTTTTCATGTAGAGGTCTTTCAAAATATCATGAACTACGGTGCTGTAATTTTCACAAATATTTACTTTAAATTTTATTTACTGCAGTCCACGCCGCTTATTAAAATGACGGTTAATGTGATCAGTCAGACATAGAAAAAACGTCGTTTATAGTAATCATAATTTCGAAGTATGTTATCAATTTTCTTTTTAGGTTTGTTTTCATATATGAACAATAACCTATTTTGCATGAATGTTTTGGCTGAATTTTCACAACACACTTATTTCGAGTAAAAAATTTTATTATTGTACCCTAAAAATATTTATTTTGCATATATAGCTTTGTTTTTGCAGTGTTATTTATCAACTCGCGCTGTATGTATTTACTGCTTTCTAACATTTTAACCAATAAACATTTTTTTTGTCACAGTATGATTCTATTAAGCGGTGTTCACTGTATTATAGATAGTCGGTAACTTTTATAGTGTTTGTCTTTCAAATAAATTAATGTTTATAAATCCAGTTCATGTCTACCACTTGAGATGCAGCATTACAAAAGTGGGCAATGTTTCACACAACTACACCTATATTCAAGCAAACACAGAAAAATTAAAAACTTATATGCACAGTTGCATTAAAAAATCCAAATCAATGGTCAGAAGCAATGTAATGCTCAAGAAACTAGAAACTATCAAGAACGCAAAAACTTAGCAAATCAGAAAACTGTATCACCATGAAAATGAAACTAAATACCAAGAACCATACAAACTGCAACATCAATACATATAATCAGAAAAGAAAAATAATTAATAAAATGGAACCAAAGCATATTAAGTAGAAAACCGGCAATAGAATATGCAAAAATCTATGTATGTACATGCACATTAAAAAACAAAGTCCTTATTGTCAATACAATCTTTGCTGCTACTATTACGCGAGATTTAAGGTTACCAATCTTCACTAAATCGATTGCTTTGACTTTGATAGCAGCGCAAATAAAAATAATATTTCCGGAGAAAACGAGACCTAAAAATAGAAGTGAATAGTACCTACTATAAAACAACATCACGTTGACTACGATAAGTTGATCAAATTACTATGATACAACTTCAAACATACTTTAAACCGTTTTCAAATATTTATTCGAGTTATTGTTTATTTGCACTATTAGTATTTTAAAAAACATTTTTGATATTGACATGCAAAACGTCCCGTTTAAATACTACCGAAGTAACAAAGTGGTTTTATAATTCTTAAGTTAGAAAACTTTTCAATTTTATTGTAGTTATGTTGTTGCTCTCTAAATGCAAAATGGTTCTTGTCGATACTTAAGCGTTTTTAAGTATAATAAAATAAATATTATAAATACACACTTTATTCAATAAAAATCAACGTGTTGCATATAGCTGAACGCGCATTTTAAGACTGCATCTTACATTTTCTTTACCAAAAAGAAACCGTAAATTTTAAGTAGCAGGTGTCAAACACCCTTTTTATTTAACTAACTACCAATAACAAGTTTCCTGTCCTTTAGGATGAGTATTATAATACTTTACAAAATGCTTTGAAATTACCATAAATCCTTGTCAATGTTAATTGCTTATATCTACGTTTCCACGAATTTGTATTTTCAAATCCTTTAAACTTCTTACTTACTAACATTAGGTCTTAACATTCCGCCCGCCTTGAAAGACTATACTTTCAATACGCTAAATATAAATAACACAAATAGTTCACTGCACTGAAACCTAATCACTACCACTAAAAACTAAACACCAAAACACTAAAACACTAAACACCTAATCATTGATTGGTAGAAAGGCTAAATTTCGCATAGCAATTTTAAATGTCCCTCTTGCTGTGCGAACTGACGCTACCCTGGCCACGCTGTCGTCTCCATGGTGAAGCGTTGTGATTCTTCCTAGTCTCCAGTTGAGCGGAGGAAGGTTGTCATCTTTAATGATTACCATAGCTCCAATCTTACTGTTTGTTGGATCTTGACTCTTCCATTTGACACGCTGTTAAAGTTGTGATAAATACTCTCTAGACCAACGATTCCAGAATCCTTGAAACATGTATTGGACTCGTTTCCAATGTGATAATCGATTTACATTTACTACTGAAATGTTTGGTTACGTAGGAGCCTTCAGCGAATCACCAATTAAGAAGTGAGCAGGAGTTAGGGCGATATAATCATTTGGATCATTGGAGATTGGGGTTAAGGGACGTGAATTCAAACATGCCTCTATTTGTATGATTAATGTAGACATTTCTTCGTAAGTAAGAACATTAATTCCAACTACTCGTCTTAAATGAGGTTTTGTGGTTTTAACAGCTGCCTCCCAAAGTCCTCCAAAATGTGGCGATCGAGGTGGTATGAAGTGCCATTTTGTATTGCACTCAATCAATAATCGTTGAAATTTTTCTTTATAATCGGGCGATTTTAACTGATTTGTAATTTTTTCCCATTCATTTTTTGCGCCAACAAAGTTTGTAGCATTATCCGAATAAAGGTTGGCTACGTTTCCCCGCCTAGATATAAAACGTTTGTAGGCATTCAAAAAACTTTCCGTACTTAAATCTAATATTAATTCTAAATGACTTGCTTTCGTCGTAAAGCACACAAACACCGCGACGTATCCTTTCTGTGGTACAATTCCTCGTGCGCGTTTGTGGTATAATTTAAATAGACCACAGTAATCAACCCCACAATTTGTAAATAGACGAGTTATCTGAACTCGATTTGTAGGTAGGTTGCCCATTATATGTTCAAGTAGTCGTGGTTGTGACTTGCAGCATCGTATGCATTTTCTTAATACTCCCTTTATCGTGTTGCGACCGCCAATTGGCCAAAATTGCAATCGTATTGCTGCTAAGATAAATTGCACTCCACCATGAAGATGCCGTAAATGTTCAAAATTTATAATTTGTGATGTGAGAACATGGTTACTTGGTAAGATTATTGGATGACGTTGTTGAAATGGTACATCAGCTTCTTTTATACGTCCACCGACGCGAATTAATCCATTATCATCGATGAAAGGATTTAATGAAAGTAATTTACTTTTTTTACTGATTTGATTTCCTTTAGATAGTGCATTTAATTCTTGCTTAAATTCGTCTTGTTGGCATAATTTTAAGATTTTTACCGTTGCTTCTTGTATTTCTTCTACTAATAATTGCCCATAAATTTGCATTTCTCTTTGTCGCTTACAATTGTGTATAAAACGTAAGCAGTATGCTGTTACTCGCTTTAGCATAACTAACGAAGAGAATTTTTGCAGTAATTTAAATGATTCTAAAGTTGTTGTTGTTAAAGATATTTCTGATCTTCTTTCTTGTGTAACTTCTGGAAGTCTTAATTGCTGTGGCCATTGTGATGATTCGTAATTTAAGAAATCTGGACCATGCCACCAAAGCGCTAAATTGCGTAATGCTTCTGGCGTTGACCCTCTGGATATGATGTCGGCAGGGTTGTTGTTTGTGCCAACATGTCTCCAGGCAGAAACTTCTGTAAGTTGCTGAATCTGACTTACTCTATTTGCCACAAATGTTTTCCACGATTTTGATGGCGCAGTAATCCAACATAAAGATATTGTAGAATCGGTCCAAAAGTATTCCCGATTAAATCGAATAGATACAGCTAGCTTAACCTTGTGTTGTAATTCAGCTAAGAGTAATGCACTACAAAGTTCTAATCGTGGTAACGATGTGGCTTTTAACGGCGCTACCCTTGATTTTGAGCATAGTAATTGTGTTCCGTAATTATTTTTTCCATCTGTAGTTTGAATATAAATACAACAACCATAAGCAGCTTCAGAAGCATAGCAAAAGCCGTGTAGTTCTATTTCATAATAGTTTTTGTGTTTCAAGACATTGCGATGCAATTTTAAATCACTTAATAAATGTAATTGATTGTAGTATTCTACCCAAGCTGAAAATATGTTCATTGGCACTGATTCGTCCCAATTTAACTTTAATTGCCACAACCTTTGCATTAATATTTTTGCCTTAACAATGACAGGTCCGATTATTCCCAACGGATCATAAAGTTGTGAAATTGCAGACAATATGCTTCGTTTCGTGACTTTCATATTTGTTATAATATTTGTTGAATATTGCAAGCAATCATCTGTAGGATTCCATAATAATCCCAGCGTTTTTGTAGTTTCATCATTGTCGAAATTCATTATTGTTTCTGATTTATTCGAGTGGCGGATTAGATTTGTCATTTCTTTGTTGTTTGTTCTCCATTTTCTAAGTTCAAAACCACCTTGCAATAAAATGTTGGTAATGTTTTTGTATATGTCTAATAACTCTTCCTTTGTTTGAGCTCCTGTAATTAAGTCGTCAACGTAGAAGTCTCGTTGAATTATTGTGGCTTCGCGTGGATTTGTTTCCATTGCTTGATTACCAAGTTCGTTTAGACATCTAACTGCCAAAAATGGCGCTGACGCAGTTCCATATGTCACTGTGTTTAACGAGTAACATCTGATTGGATCGTTGCTGTCATACCTCCACCAGATCTTCTGATACTTTCTGTCCTCCTCTGCGATCAAAATCTGTCTGTACATTTTCGTAATATCTGCAGTAATTACATATGCGTGCATTCTAAATCTTAACATAATAGAAACAAGGTCACTCTGTATTGTCGGACCTACTAGTAGAGTATCGTTTAACGATAGATTCGTTGTTGTCTTGGAGGACCCATCAAACACTACACGCAGTCTGGTTGTTTTGCTACTTTCCTTTATGACGCAATGATGTGGTAAAAAATAACCGTCTTTGATTTCATAATTCTCTTCAACTTCTGTCATGTGACCTAGTTCTTCGTACTCCTTCATGAAATCCTTGTACTGTTGTTTTAAGTTTATGTCTTTGTTCAATCGTTTTTTTAATAAATGAAATCTGTGTAATGCCATGGATTCCGATTGTCCTAATTGTTCGATACATTTCTTGAATGGCAATTTGACAATGAATCGCCCATACTCATTTGTGGTTGTATTTTTACTGAAATGTCGTTCGCAGCTTCGTTCTTCTTGTGTTAACATTTGATCCCTTTGTGTTGGTTCCTCAAGTTCCCAAAACCTTTTCATTGTTGTGTTTAAATTGTCTTCGAAGCAACTCAAATACGTGTGAGTAGGCTTGATTTGATTTGATATTAAATTATTCAATTGACCTGCTACAATCCAACCAAATTGGGTTTTCTGTAATTGCAGGTTAGAATGAAATGGTAATTTTATCTGTTCAACGCAAAGTAATTGCCAAAATAATTCAGCTACTATTAAACCGTCAATTGGTGATGATTTACTAAAATTTGGATCCGCCAGTTTAATATTTGCAGGTATTTGTATGCTGTTTGACGGCACATCGATTGCTGGCAATTGCTGTGTAATGATTGGTATTACAAGAAATTGCAGTTCAACAACAAAATTATTTATGCGTGATTTAATGGTTGCCTTAACCCTTTTTCTGATTTCCGTATTACAATGTCCGATTCCTATTAATGGTATGTTTACTTTTTCTGTCGCAATATTCAATTTTTTAATTAATGATTCCGTTATAAAATTAGATTGCGAACCGCTATCTAATAGTACGCGAAATTGCATTGTACTTCCCCGACTATCTACGATATCAATGACGGCGGTTGACAGCAGCACTTGACCACCGCATTGTGAAAATATTTGTGCCGAATAACTACTGATGGGGGTTGCTTCCGTTTCCAAGTTTGCTGTTGATGCTTCGCTTATGCTGTTTACCGTTTCAGCTTGATTTTGCACTACGTTTGCCGTTATTTGATTTGTATGTGCAGGTTTTCTGTGTAAAAGCGTGTTATGTCTACCATTACAATTTCTACATCCTCCAGTTCTACAAAATCGTGCTTGATGATTAGTTCTAAGGCAATTTAAACACAATTTCAATTCATTTACGATTTTATACCTTGCATCAACATTTGACTCTAGAA
The DNA here is from genome assembly GCA_035610365.1 of Aquatica leii. Taxonomy (NCBI): domain Eukaryota; kingdom Metazoa; phylum Arthropoda; class Insecta; order Coleoptera; family Lampyridae; genus Aquatica; species Aquatica leii. Next base: position 69,852,023 of record CM069436.1, read on the forward strand.
AATGTTTACATTGATATAAATGATGTTGTTCTTTGCAATGAGGGCAAATTTGTTGAGAAATTGTGTAAGATTTAATTGTATTTGGTACAGTTCCGCTGTTTTTCATCTTCCACGGGTGACTAACTTGTGTTTTGCTTTGAATTTGTGGTTCTTTGTGTACGCGAGATTCCAAGACTTTACACCGTTCTTGTAGGAATTCTGTAAGATAATGCACGGTAGGAAAATCTATATTTACAGTCCTTTCTTCCCATTTATCCCGAGTAATGCTATCCAATTTTGATACCGCTATAAAAATTAATAAATCATCGATTGTAGGATGTCCTAGTACTTCCAATGCTTGCACATTATTTATAAACTTGTCAAGATGACTTCTAAGTGATAGGTTTGAATGCTTTTGAACATGAGGTAACGCGAACAACGTTTTCAAATGATTTTCTACTATTGATTTCTTATCGTAATACCGTTTACATAATCTTTCCCACGCAATTAAATAATTCGATGAGCTAATCGATAATGAACTTATGGTTTCCGCTGCGGACTTTATTAAGCTACTTCGCAAATATTGAAATTTCTGAACATCGCTGAGTGTGTCATTTTTATGTACCACAGAATCAAATGTGTCATGAAATTTCATCCACTGATCGAATGAACCATCGAATGTCGGAAGTTGAATTGTCGGCAATTTAATGTGCGATGAAGTTTGATTAAACGATGCGTTTGATTCTAATCTAGACGAAGACGCGATTTCTCTAGTGTGCTGTTGAATTAATATTTCTGATTCAGCTACTGTTTCGAAATAGAACTCTTCAAATTCGTCACCCTGAATTGTTTGATATTCGCTATCGTCTAATAACTCGATTTCTTCTTGAATTATATTAAAGTCAGCGAAAGTTTTATTACATACTTCAGCCCGTGTTTTCAATTGTACTATGTTTTTGTCGGTTAATAATGGTTCAGATTTAATTTTTGTTAGAAACGTGTTAAATTTTGTGATTATTGCTTTACAACGTCCGCGTTTCGTTACTAAATTTTTTAATTTTGTTGCATGTTCATCGACAGTCGATGTTTGAGGCATGTTTGTTGTGAATAATAGAAAATGCGTAATAAGGAAATGTGATTCACTTACCGGTGATGTTTTAAATCCGTTGAATGCAGTTTTGTGAATTTCTTGTTACTTTGGTTGTTATCGAGAACATATATCTTGCGATAACCGTACGTCGAATAGTGGCAGCGTGGTGGTTGTTACCGAGAAATTAGATCTTGCGATAAACCGTTACACTTCACCTCTACCGAAACCGTATGTAAAATTATTGTATAGAATCCGGCTCGAAGGACCAATGTCGATACTTAAGCGTTTTTAAGTATAATAAAATAAATATTATAAATACACACTTTATTCAATAAAAATCAACGTGTTGCATATAGCTGAACGCGCATTTTAAGACTGCATCTTACATTTTCTTTACCAAAAAGAAACCGTAAATTTTAAGTAGCAGGTGTCAAACACCCTTTTTATTTAACTAACTACCAATAACAAGTTTCCTGTCCTTTAGGATGAGTATTATAATACTTTACAAAATGCTTTGAAATTACCATAAATCCTTGTCAATGTTAATTGCTTATATCTACGTTTCCACGAATTTGTATTTTCAAATCCTTTAAACTTCTTACTTACTAACATTAGGTCTTAACAGTTCTATTAAAGTTGTCTGAAAGATTTTTTTTTTATCTATGCAAAATTGTTTTTTTAAATCGATGTTTAGAACTTTCTTACAACAAAATTATAAAACTGCTTATGAGATAAGTATAAAAGTGTTTTGTAAACGTTTATATAATATTCGTTATAAGAGATTCATCGCTTACAAATATTAATTGATTTATAATAGCTATGTAGCTTTGTCATTTATCACTTTAGAACTGTTTTATATAACTGTTTTAATAAAGTATGGGACTACGTTATATAATTGTTGTATTAGTAATATTATAAAACAATTTTGCTTTCTGGATCAGATTACTCACAATGGAAGCTCCAATATAACTGTTAATTAAAAAGACACAAAGCCTCAGTTATAAATATAAGAGAAAAGCAGTTAAATATAGTTATAAAACAATTCGGATATACTGGCGTAATAGAAAACTACCTGATTTGCCACCATATCTACAACCGTTTGTTGTAATTATTTCAGAAGGATTAATAATGAATGGATCGCAGCTTATTGTTGAGTTACGCTGCTTTATATGTGATTCGCCTGCTCGACCATTTTCATTAACTTTTTATTATTGAATACGCGATTAAAAATTCATCAAAATATAATCACATTTGTAAAATACGATGCTGTCGTGTCAACTTTTACTAAACTAAGGTAGTTAAATTTGAACGTTTTATAAGTTTTCTATTGTGGGCAATTATAGTTGTGAGGAAATAAAGATGCAATAAACACAATTTTATTCACATGTAGTATCATTTATCCACGGCCATAATCCGAAGATATACGTTATTTACATAAACTTCATTATTCTTAACGTACATGTATCCTTATTTTTATTTTTATCATCTCCTACCTTACCGGCTTTAAGACGTCGTGACGTCTTGCGCGCGCTTGCCAGCTTGTGCATCAAATCTTACAACAATTTATTTGCCTACAGTATATATGCATCATAATTGTTGTATAAAAGTAAATTTGGTAATAAAAATGTTCTATTAAAAAGGGATCATTTTGAAAATGTACTTGCATATATTTACATGGCCGCCATTCTCGAGGAACATAAAATTAACTTATATTTCACTACTTCGACGACAAAAACACATCAATTAAAGCTTCTTATACTGGTATCTATCTACTATTGTGGTTTTATGATAAAAAATTGAAATTTAGACTTTTTGTTTTTTATCTGATTTTTAAATTTTTGTTTATATACTCAAAATTTGCGACCTATCTACTTCATAATTGACAGTAAAATTTCCTTCGTAGCAAAAAACGACGTCCGTGTAGATCTATCTCATTAAATTTCGTGTAAATAATATATACTTGTATACGTTGCCATTTTTCATGAAATAGCCATAAATTTTAGTTTAAGTAAATAATAGGAATAATTAAGTTCCGAAAAGTAGTACTTAATAACTGTTTGATTTTATTGAAGCTGCTCTTCACTACAAAAATGTGTTGTAACTTTATTAAAAGTATTGTTATAAAGAGCCAACCAACTATAAAATATTCATGAAACTGTTTTGTAAATATATTTTATAAATATGTGCCCATTTTGCATGTATAGCTACTGCAAGAACGTTTTAGTTACGTTCTTAGGACAAAAGGTGTTTTATAAATTTTGTTTTGTAAACGTTCTCTCAAACGTTATAAAATATAAAATTGTTACTTGGGTAGTACAAAAATGATTCACTTTTAATACAGCTGCCTTAGAAATTGAAGAAAAATACATAATTGTAATTTATGTCACTAGCGTCAAAAACAAAGCATAGGATAACAAACGTTAATGAGATCGCGTTATGGTACGAAACTTTCGCCGAGAGTTACATACATAGTTTTTCAGCTGTTTTTTGTAAAATTAAATCTTTTTTCTTTTGAAAAAAATTAAAGTGAATATTAAAAACATGACAAATTTGATTTTGGTACTCCATTTATAACTAACGATAACTGTCAACTTTGAAAATCAAATTAAAATTTTATGTTAGTATATACTACTATACCTACCATACGCAGTATATTCTACCAATTTTAAAACATAAATATTTAAACATTTTTTAAACGTATTTGATTTCAATTCAAACTAGCTTTTAAATATATTTTGCACTAGACACGCATTCCTACTTCAATGATAATTTACTCATAGTTTAATTTAATCATAGTTTTAGGTAGATTCCGATTTTTCACTTTGCGGATCTAGAATTTTTGGTCATTACGTAACGACACTAACAAGTTGATGTTTGCAATAGGGGCAGTACAGAAAATAAAATACACCTTCGCTGTGATCTAATTAAAACTATTTTATAAAATTATTTTATAAGTATTATTGGCATGAATTGTGTCAAACTTATTTCGACTCTTATTGTTATTCCTGTTAATGAAATTAATTTTGTTGTTTCCGCATTTCCGCTCGTAGCACTACGAAACAAAATCGGTAACATACGTACCACAACAGTTTACAAAGAGAAATATAATGTAAAAAAATTGACAAAAATAAAGAGTAAAATAACGCTAAGTAGAACTTGCAGACTTCAACGTCAAAAGTAACAGTCACACTAAAAACATTAAATCGGATAAAATAAGTAAGAAAGAACTAAAGGACCATTGACCAAAAAGTTGTTACTGCAGAAGCACAACAGAGGAATAAAGAACCTTTTAGTAGAAGACCAAACTTGGGTATAAATTACCTACGTTGTGTAAAACAACAAAATCTACTATACCAGATCAGTTTTATTCAAAATGCTAAAATTAAAAACTGCATAGTAAACGTATGTAACTTAAATGCTTAGCAAAATATTTTAAATAGTTGGTTATTTAATCGTTTTGCATGGATAAACGAATGTAAAATCAATGCTTATAGAAATAATCGCTGAAGTATGATACACATTTACGTTTTGCCGTTAGATTCAATTTTCTTTCGGCGTTTCTAGCATTTATGGTCGTATCCACTAAATTACGTTATTCCTTTGTAAATCGAATGCTGGCTGTTTCTTTGGATTATTGTTGTCGTAAATATTTTTCGTAAACTGGTGGGAATTGTGACCATCTTCAAAACCAAATATCCCAAGCATGTTATTATAATAAGATAGCTAATGAAACCTCGCTTCTAAATGCGATTAATACATCTGTACTTAATTTAAAATCTAGCTACAAATCTAGAGAGTTAGAAGTCTAGCGTAAGTCCATATTTCGGAAATGGTTGTAAAGTAGTTGGTCTTATATGTGATACCACTGCGATAAACTTTGTATTTATTTTTAGATTGATTGCACCTCACTAAGAAGAGATTATAAACCGTAAGTAACCCTATATTTTTATCACATTTTGCTATCAATCCTATAAACTGGGACTGAGTATATACCTTTTAAAATCGCAGATATTAAGTGTATGTTCAAGTTATTCAAGCTCGGGGCTGGTTTGCTGTGCGCCATGCTTATTCAACCACCAGTAATTTATATCAATTTCATACATTAAAATTCAATTTTAAAATCATGAATTATTCTGTTATTTATATTTGCTTTATAGTAAAATGTGTTGACTAACTAGAGGGTTTAGAATATCCTCTATAACTTGAGTTGTTGTTGATTTCTCATTACTGTGATATTGCATTTAAAAATATTGTTGACTTTATATGTATCTATATAAATTTACTTCTTGTTAGCTTATTTATGTTCTACTTGTATTCCTGGAGTTGTGTATAGGTGTAAACCAGCAGCTGTATTTAAATACTTTTGTTCTAGCGACTATTTTAATCGATTATAATCTTCACATTTGTACTGATTGCTTTATCCACGCCACTCTCCGATATCAGAACTGCCGTTGCTATATTGTTAAGTTAACTTTGCGGGTGATTGAAACACTTCAGCTACATGATTCATAGTAAGTACCTGCAAAAACGCACTCCTTAGACTCATTGTCGTTATTGCATTTTTTACTTGATCAATATTGTTATAATAAACCTACGTTTAGTAAGACAAAGCTTCAATTGTTTTCGGTGCAGTTAAACAATCAAACCTTCATACATTTTGTTTTTTGTACTAAAGAAACCACAAGAAACTCATTTTCAATCATAACTTGTGTAGCAACATTCTAAGTTTAATAAGCAATAGAAAAATTGAGTAGGTTAGATTTTGATCCCCACCCCTAGCTACGCTACTAGTATCTGTAGTAATAATGTACAATGTGTAAAATTCTACACGCATATAACAAAAAACAAAATACATACTAGTTTATAAACATTTACCCACATACAATTGTAGAAAAAGCTCTGATTGCCTATTAAACATATATGTACATAACGAAAATTCCAATTTTTTTCCAAAAAAAAAATCAATTAAAACAATAAGCGCTTTTCATACTTTTTATTTTTGTTTTCGTGCTGTGAATTTACTCAATAATTGCTATAACAAAATTACGAACACAATCGTAAAAAAACGTTTAACGTAATTTACATATGTATAAAATTTTATGCAAACACAAAGGCATATCATAAATAATACGAAACAAGAATAGTCAGATACAACTTTACAAAAAAATCTGTAGTAAAAGTACCGTTTAGTGAAACAGTGCATTTGCCTCTACTAACGCTATTAAGGTCAAAGCAAAAATTACTAAACACACCCCTAAAACTTTAATGTATAATTTATCATGTCTAGTGTAATCAATTTTTATAAATTTGGCAGTGTAGTCGTTATAATTATTTTTAATAATAGCAATTTTCAGAATCTCGGTTATGAGTCATATAAATGTAAATGCCTGAGGTTAATGTTTTTAAAATTTGGGTTACCAATTTGGTGGTTTAATAATACCGTTATAAAATTGAAAGTGTTTAAACATCAAAGCTGTACGTTAACCTTTCATTCTTCGATCTCATAGATCATACGTTTTTTATACAAATACACCATTGTTTTTAATTTTGCACCATTCGCTATTAAACTTACGACAAATTATGGTTGAATGAATTCAATAGAATAGAAGTTCATCTTGAAACAAAACAAACCTATGAATCAATGTGATGTAATAAATAAACCTAACGTTAAAAAAAAATCTAATAGTCCTTTTGCGAAATATTACCTTTCAAAGTCATTTCAAGCTAAGCAAGCAAATACAACCCTTTGATATGCTAATTCACAATGGCAACTGAAAAAACTTATGTATGAATGTTAGGATTATCCATTGTTCAACATCACGGTTGATTTACAACCAGGTGAAGCCATGTCTGGCCCCTTCAATCAAGGTGTTTGCAACAAAGCCATCATTTTTAATCTAAAAAAAATGAAGGAAACACATATATTGGCAACTGCATTTAATCTATTACAGAATCATAAATTAAAACCAGCTTTGCGATAAGTAAATTTATCGTGGACACCCATTAGAAACGTTTGCATACAATTACATTCAATTGAAAAGAAAACCTTCAATAAAATCTTGGAAATCGTGTATAGATTCTTCTACATTAACCATTGGCAATATAGTAGATCTTTTTCTAATAGCACTATTCTTAAGATAGTTAGTGTATCTAACAGGTCACGACTGCAATACCTCCTGTTAAACATATTCATTGCAATTGCACGTTAGATAACACGTTCATGGTGGTATAATAGAACTTTCAATTCAATTTCTGCCTTAATTGTTTAATAGTAAATAAATTGTAACGCGCACAAGTAATGAACAAATACGTAGGTAATGGAACTAATGCAGAATTAACATAAACCGAATAAACCATTATCATTAACTTGAATCCAATAAAATACATAAAAAGTTGCATTATTACAATTTATATACTGAAATTGTTGTTTTGAATAGATACATTGTTTAAATAAATATAAATATGTATACGAAGGTAACATTAATTATTCTACAATTTTTTTATTTTACTTTTCACTTTCATGGATATTGAGGTTACAATAATTTTTCCGCAGAAAAGAATATATTTAATGTTTAATAAAATTTATCAATTATCACCCTGAAATTTCTCCTATTTTGTCATTGTTATGGTGTAGATCTAAGCAATGTGATAAACATATCACATAACGAAAAAAAGAGAAAGGAGTTCATCAATGAATTCCAAAACAATAAGAAACAGTAAATAATTTTATAATTCAAAAAATATATGTAAGCTATAAATAATGATTCAATAAAGAAATAATCGACATAGCATTGTTCATTGTTTGCTTGTTTGTTTTCATTTTTGTTACTACACATCTGTAATTGGTTAAATTACTTCCCGCCAACTTACTTTTGTAAAATATGCTTTGAATCGTTCATTTTAAAATATAATAATGACCAGAACCTTCAACGCATTGTTATAAACTTTGTTCAACAATTTTAAAACCGAGCATGTTACTACTCTTATTGTTAACGAAAATATTTAGCATAAAAAAAAGTTGTTTCCTAAGGTAAATGTGTAATCAAAAACCATTCAAGATGTTTCCAGAAGTATTAAGAAGTATCTTATCTTAGTATCTATATCTCAATACTACTATTACAAAAATAAGACCATTTTTAATAGTACCAGTATCTTATCATAAATATTTTGACTGACTCAATTTTATGTCGATCTTAAAATTCAACAGACTCGCATTGACATTTTTTTACCAATTCTTTGCTAAGTAAGTTGTACAGTTGAAACATTTAAAGACGGCAGGTGACCTTCGCTGCGCCGTAGCAAATATAGTATTGGTGATGGGGACTTTACTTTAAGGCACTACTTGTAACTTGTACTACAGTCCCAAGTAAATCTACTATTTGTGTAACTTTGAACTCGTCTATCTAAATCTAAATTATTGCTATGTACCAATGAAACTTTGTAGGTTAGCCGAATTAGAAGCCAAAGCAAACTAACTGATGAACGAAGAAGATATCGGTGTCCTAGAAACCCAAACATCCGGAAGCCAAGAGGAAGAAGATTTAGTGGAAGTAGAAGAAGCAATATCAAGCGATGATAAAATTCCGAAGATGTAAATCAAGCAACTACAAATTATTTTATTCAATCATTGAACCCAAGAACACAAGCTGGAAGTGGTAGTACATCTATTTTAGATAGTGACGACAAACCAGATGATAACATGCCATTGCCTTGGATAGCTGAGAACTTGAAGCATATCATTGTTCCCAAAAAACCCTATTTGAAAGGTAGCAATGGTCACAGATGGTCTACGATAGAACTACAACGACAAACGAGAGTTCTTGCTAGAAACATAGTTCAATTTCATCCTGAGCAAAGGACCTGCTTCCCATATACTGACACCATGAAATTGCTTCCAACATTTTTTCAGCAATAATATGTTACAGAAGATTGTGATTCATACAAACAAGCAAATCACCCTAAAATCGGTCTCTTATAAAAAAACGTTGACTATTTCAAAGATATGCAAAGAAGAAGTAATGGCATTTATTGCTCTCCTAATTTTCTCTGAACACAAAAAGAATGTTTGACCCAATACTATCGGGAAACATCTGTAGGGCTACAATAAATATTGATCGATCTTTATTTATGTTCGATTGTTTACGTTTTGATGATAAACAAAGTAGCATTGACCGAAGACAAGTTGACACATACGAGACATCTGAGAACAATTTATCGCCATTTGTAGATTTTCATATACTCCATCCAGCTACACGACTTTGAATGAACAACGTTTATCCTTCAAAGAAACATGCGAATTTCACATGTTTATTCCAAATAAACCAACCAAATATGGCATCAAGGTAGTTATGTTATGTGATGTAGCCTCAAAATACATGATTGCTGCGGAGTCATATCTACGAAAAAACACTACAATAAATGGATTGCTCTTAAGCACCTATTACGTCAAGAATTTGACAAAAAGCATCCATGGCAGCAACAAATATGTTACCATGGATAATTGGCTGTGGCTGTTGAGATCCTACAAGCCCGTTACATGTTGACTCTTGTCAAAACACTAAGAAAAAATAAAGCTAAAATTCTAGCGAATATGTTGAAAACTCGACAAAAAAAAAACAGAAACATCGATTTTTTGTTTTGACCAGCAAAAAACTCTAGTATCGTATTTATCAAAGACAAAGAATAAGAAGCTAATTATTTTACTAAAAACCATACATACCGATAGAAGTTTAAAGATAACAAAGAAACCAGAGATACACTTTTATAATGCAACCAAATTTGAGGTAGATACATTTGATCAAATTGTGTTCCAATATGAACTGTGATCGTAAAACCAGAATATGACGTATTCTATGATATGATAAACGTTGTTGAAATTAATTATTTCGTTATATATAATTGGAATGGAAATAAACGTGGAGAAAAATCTGTGTCTAGAATGACATTCATGCTTGATTTGAAGGACGAGTTAGTGAAATCTTAATTGCAACTACAAATTAATACGCCTACAGTACATCGCCCAATGCCATATCCTTAATATTGAGATGAAGCCTGAAAGGCTCGTCGAAGTAGAAAAAAAAACATTTGCGATTTGTGTCCGACACGTCTTCGTCGAATGTCTTCCAACTATTGCATCCGCTGCAATCAAGTTATCTGCGGAATGCATCGGACATCTTATTGTTTGAATTGTGGAACTTAAATTTGTTTTTCAAATTTTTTTTTTACTTCATATTTTTCACAAAGTGTCTTTTGTATTTTTAGTTTGTTGCTGTATGAAAAATATAATATTTGAGTTGTTTGTAACAATAAATTTTACTTTTCCCGAAATCTATATCTGCGCTTTAGACACGATGACTTGTTCTTTATAGTTTTCGCGAATCTCATCTGTCATGCTTAATTGCTCCAACAGTAAATATTTTTAAGGTTTTGCAGTATATTTCTTAAATCTCCAATATAATAGATGAAGTAGAATATATTTAGATGTAGCTGATCCAAATATACGTAATAGAACGAGATTTAATGTTGCAAATCAAACCGATAAATTACTGTAATTTGTGACTTGTTTACAACGTAACAATATTTTAAAATAGTGTAGCATACGTCATTTCGTCGTAAAACGTTCCCATGAAGCAATTAATTAAAATAATATAGATCTTAAAGTTAGTACTGCTTGGATTTTCACACAGAAAAAAATCGTCAACTGAAACCAGTGTACAGTTATTTCGTCCTTTTGATACTCATCAGCTTTAGAAAACATTCTGATGTATTTTTACATCATATCAACAACGTACTCTAAAAACTCGTTAAAAACGTAATAACACTTCAAAGTGATGTGGCATACGTAAATGTAAATATGTAAATATGACACGCAAAAACAGTATTTTTCATTTTTATTTTAAACTCGCTATGCAAGTAAGCATTATCGATTTTTAAGGTGTCAAACGAAACTAAAACACTTTTTTGTTCAAAAAACATTTGCTTCGTTCCATAGACTTCTTAGCAACATACAAGAAATTTTAGAAATATAAACTTTTTAGGGCGCCCTAAAAGTACCTTAGATACTTTTCATTACTACTTAGGTATATTTTTTTAATTAGCATATTATCTTAAATAAGATAATTATAACTGAGTAATTAATTTTATCTTAAGGTGCTTTTACAGTAGTACCTTTTCAACTCAGCGATTTTTGTATACTGCGGCCATTAAAAAAAATCAGAATACTTATCTTCACACGATTACCTGTTACACTCAAATTTACCACACAACCTAGTTACAATTATATATCTTTTTTACTATGGAAGTGTAACTTACTTATGTAAATAGTCAATTATCGCTTATTCGCATTTAGAAAAGTTTGGTTAGTAAATCATTGAATCGATAGTATGGTTACAATTGCGGAATTGACCCTTCAAAATTAAAGAATTGACTAATTTTAGAACGGAATACATTCATCAACAATAGCAGAGAAACTTGAGAGAAACCAATCTTTTGCTACTATTTCTAACGGAAAATTACAGCAAACAACTACTAAATTAACGATAATAGAAACCATTAAAGGTACCTATAAGTCAGAAGCGGATCTACGGGGGTAATCGGTGAATTGCCCAGTTCTTGACCGAGGCACCTTTTTTTGACCGATTTAAAAAAAAATCAAGTGTGTTATTGAAATATAGGTACAATCACATAAACATTGCCTCCCCCCCCCTAAACAATATAAACAAAATCACATAAAAATTACTCCCTCCCCTAAACAATGTAAGTAATATCACACAAAAATTGCCCCATCCCTAAACAAAATCCTGTATCCGCGCCTGCTATAGATAAGACTCGACCAAAAGCCAAAATTATTAACTAAACATATTGTTACGTATTTATTTATTAAAAACTAATTTATTTAAACGATTAAAACTACTTTTACTTATTCTAGAAATATGTACACATTTAAATTAACCGAACTTAATTAAATCTAATAATAAAAACACTTACACTCTAATTTATGTATAACCGTTGTATAACACGAGATAAGATAACGTCCTCGGATATCACACTGTGAGTCACGTTCACTCGATTCGGTGTACACTGTTATTTATTTAAAACTCTCGCACGTGCTAAACACTTATTTATCTTCAACTTGATAATCTTCTTAACACATTCGCATTCCAGCCATAACTGACCTACGATTTCCATCTTCGGCTTTTATAGACATCGGCGAATTCTTCTCGATCGTTCCTCACTTTTCGCTATATCTTCTAGAAACTAGATGACAGTTCTAGAAGGCTCTTGCATTTGCAAGTAATTTCTCGGACGTTTCAATATTTTAAAATCCAATTCCAAACAAACCAAGTAATTAATGCTAATGAGAACTATACATCTCGAATACAAAAGTTGACCCGAATTAAAAAGTAGAATTGCAAATAACTAAAGGTTGAAAAGTAATTGGAGCATCAAAGTTCGTTACTCTGGCCAAGAAGTATATCAAAACTAAGTAAATCGGAATTTTTATATCGATGTACTTGATAGTATTGTGGAATAATAAAACCAAAATCTCAGATAGCATCTGCTAATAATTTATTTCTTTAAAATTTAATTTTTTACATTTTAAATTTTAAATAGCAAATAAGCCTCACTCGGTAACTGTTAAAATAACAAATAAAAAAAACATATAAAACCCAAAGAAGTTGAACATCTTTAAAAATGTACATTTAAGATTCGTAAACTCCACGTCACTCAAACTAAACGTTACAGTCACTCTTCGCCTATTCCTGGTGACGTTCATATACATCACTAGCTCCTTTGAGAGTAAGAACTAAATCAACCCTTTTCGAGAAAATTATCGTTAAGTGGGTTTAGACGAGAAAACTGCATCACTGAAATCCGAATGTCTTCTTTCAGCGGAAAAAAATTATTTTCGCTAATAATCTTTCAAATAAATTAAAGTAATTTGTTCGTCTGTACTTAGAATTGTGAAAAAATCATTTGATACTCTTTTGAATTTTTTAGTCAAACGGAATTGCAGAGTTAAATACCAAACGATTTAGGTACAATTTGCTTTAGCTTCAATGGCATTTAAAATGTTTTCTTCTGTAGGGCTGTATTTTGTATTTTCATATTTGCCGCCAATAAATTAAGTTGGCAACAAGCGATAGAGTGGGAAATAGTCCGTTAATGGACGATTGTGTTACATATTGATTTTTAAAATATACATTTTTTTGATTTACTGGAATTTTTATTTAGTTGAGGTGTTTACAAAATCAGAAGTGCGATCAAGAATCGAGAGTAAATGCATTTTTAATGTTCTCATACATAAATCCGTCATGATTGCAATTGTGGCATTGGTTACCACGTGTTAAAGTTTTAACCTGCATACATTGTGGTTAAGAGTCGTTTGTGGCGATTCAAGATCAACGATGCTGGTGATTCGTCAAAAGTTATCCTATTTTATGGATAGAATCGTTTAGAGTGGAGGAACGGCAACAATAAAAACAACCATTATCTGTTGTTAGGGCAACGTTCCGTTGGCTTTAGTGCACAACTTCTTCAGGCCAGCAAAAATTATTGATTTGTTTTACCTCAATTAATTATAAAACTAATTTTTAACATGAATTAGTTTAAACATTACAAAATAAAGTCGACTTTAAGACGGCCAAGTATATTTACATAGAGGAGGATAAAGTCATGACTTTGATTGTCATTTTAAAACTTACAAATAATGCGAAAAATTACATATGGCATTAATGGATTTGGCAATCCTGTCTTGCAACCACAAGCAAAGTTAAAAGAATTCACTAGACTTTCCCATCTACTGGAGTTGTGAAATGATGTGACCAGCAATGAGAGAAGGCGCATCTAGTTCATATGTTCCACCCCAATGTGTTTCAATGGTACAGTAATTAAACATGGAGAACAAGTACGAAATACAAATGTAGATCAAAGGAAACCATCAGTGAGAGGTTATACGTGTGAAAAAGTAGAGCATCTATCATTAAACTCTGGGCAATCGGTTGCACGTAGTGTATCCAGACTTCAGTACAGTATTGGGTACAACCAGGGCATCATCTGATTCTATAAGTCACCCAAAAAATCAACCAACACTTTTAGTGAAAGATCCAGTGGTAACTAGACTATATACTTTAGATCTTTTTGGTTTAGAATTAAATAATACGTTCGGGACAGTCATCGATACTGGTAGCTTAATTTCGTTAATTAAGGAAACTCTTGTTGCTCAAGATATGTATTTAAAGTTACCTGACATTTTGGTGGAGCTTTTACGGGTATTAATGGTAGTCCTCTTCATATATTATGTGAGTTTGCTTGTCAATTAACCGTAAGTGATGATATTACAATTAAACATAAGCTTTATGTGGTACCCGATGGTACAATGAGGATAAACTGTTGACTCCGAACAAATTTTAAAGTTTATTGCCATTTTGAAATTGTTTTAAAAGATACAGTACTAATTAAAAAATGTACATCTCGAAGTAATGATCAGAGGAGTAGTCTTAATGGTAGTGACATTCTTTTGATTAGTGACATAAATGAAGGCGATGTACCTACGGTTAGTAATTTAGATGTAGGTAGCAATATAGATTATAAAACTAAGCAAAAATTTTTCGTTTTATATGAAGAAAAATACTTGTGACCAGAAAGAAATACTGAACCAAAAACTAAGTATAAAGTTCAAACTAAGTTAGAACCCAATCAAAAAAAGTTTCTTTCTTTTTCACTAAGACTATACTTAGTGAAAAAGAAAGATGGTAGATATCGAATTATAAGTATATTAGAATGCCATTTAGATATTGTAACAGTCCGACTAATTTTATGCGATTTGTGTCAGAAGTATTCAAGCTTTTGCTAGATGAAAAACAATTTTGATTTATATCGACATAAGTATTGATTGCAACTGGAACTGAAACAAAGAATTTAGAAATTCTAGAGCAGGTGTTTAAATTATTAGTTAGAAACCTACTGTATTTAAATTTAGATAAGTGTAGGTTTTTAAAAACAAAAATAGACCATTTAGGATATATTGTAGAATTCAATGATATAGGGCCAACTCCTGAAAACCTAAGATCTATTTTAAATTATCCAGTACCTACAAAGGTTAAACAGATACATAGTCTTTTAGGGTTAACTAGTTATTTTGGAAGGTTTATGCGAAACTTGCCCAGCCGTTATATAAATTAATTAGGAAAGATGTAGAATTTATATTTGGTCAGGAAGAACTGTGGTTCAAGCGCAAGCGGATATGGTGCTATTCCAATAAGTAATTATAGTAAACGGAAACGGAAGCAAATTATCACAGCAACGAATCAGAGTGCTTAGCCATAATAAACGCGTTAAAACTATTTGGTGTATACTTAAAAGGTATTAGTTTTATAATTGTAACAGACTGTAATAGTTTGAAAATGACATTCTCTAAAAAGGATGTTCCGAGAATTATGCGTTTGGTTTTGTTTTTGGAGGATTATGATTACATAGTTGAGCATAGAAGTAATGATAGGATGGTGCATGTCGATACGTTAAGCAAGAGAATTCTTTTGACACCGTTTTAAGTATTAAGCAGAATTCGGAAATAGTAAAAATTGGAGATAGCTTAGGAAAAGGTAAGCATCCGTTATATGAACTACGAAATGGTATTGTGTATAGAATAAAAGAGAGAGAAATACTATTTTACGTACCAAAAAGTATAAAAAATTGCGTCAGTCTTACCATGATCAGGTAGGGCATGCAGGGTTAGATAAAACAGCAGAATTAATTAAACGAACTTATTGGTTTCTACAATTAAAGGACAAAGTCGAGTGTTACATAAATACTCGTCTAAAATGCATAATATTTTCAACAGTTTCGGACAATAAAGATGAATTTTTGCGTAGCATCCCTAAAGGCGTACTACTATTTGACATATTGACCATTACGGAACTTTAGAAAAGTCTCAGAAAAATAACAAACATATCCTTATGGTAGTAAATGGATTTGCCAAATATTTCAAGTTGTATGCATGTACATCGACTGATATTAATGAGTGTAT
Organism: Aquatica leii; assembly: GCA_035610365.1. Taxonomy (NCBI): domain Eukaryota; kingdom Metazoa; phylum Arthropoda; class Insecta; order Coleoptera; family Lampyridae; genus Aquatica; species Aquatica leii. Next base: position 69,868,120 of record CM069436.1, read on the forward strand.
AAAATATTTGAGAACGTATTTTAGTTATTATAGTAGATCTAAGCGTAGTGTGTCAGATAAGGACTCAGCTTTGATGTCCCATGGTTTTAATTATTCAAAAAGCACAAAACATGTTTGTATTAGTAATGGTACCCCCAGAGCCAATGGGTAGATCAAAAACTTTATTCCAGTTAGATATCTAGATAGATATGAATGTAGATATCTAGTAGAAATTTGAGAAAAATCTGCAAAATGTATAGTAGCCAGTCAAAATTATAACGAAGAATATTATGACAGGTCTCATAAAGAGGCTAACAAATATAAACGGTGGACTACATAATCATATAAATACTGATGTAACCCCGAGAATAAACAAAAAGCTGCTGCCTAAATTTGAGGGGCCATATGTTGTAAAGTAGTGTTGCCAAATGATCCGTTACATTGTAACCGATATAGAGAAATTCCAAATGTCCCAACAACCATATGAAGGAGCTAAAATGAAATTAAGGGCTACTTATTTAGTTATTTGGACTAAAATTTCATGTTTGTTGTTATCGATTAGCTTAAGTTTATTTTAAACCTTCAACTCTGTATAATTCTGATCGAGGCCGATCAGTGGTCAGCATAGCCGAGTTGTAAGGATGTATTTTCTATTTTCATATTTGCCGCCAATAAATTAAATTGGCAACGAGATATGAGTGAGAGGTAGTACATTAATGGATGATTATATTACTATAAAATATACATTCATACAGTCTTTACACTTCTCAATATTTTTTTTACTTTCTTCAATTTTTGTATAAACATCTTATCAAAAGAATAGATAATAAAGTAATGAACCGAAGAGCAATAATAGTTAAATGTATTTTCAAGGAGTAAATTTTGTTTTTAAGTTTTTTTCTGAATAGCCTTTCTCCATGACCTAATACTAACACTAAAAATATTTTGAAGTTAACAGTAGAAGTCTACAGTTATTAATTATACATAGTAACCCAAATAACAAGATTCTCGTAAACAGATGCCTTTTTAATACCATTTTTCGGGTATCAATTAGACATCATTCTGACCACTTTTTTCATACAACATTTGTGTCGAGAATTCCGCATGAAATCGGTATCTATAAACTGTCACTATCATTTTTGATGCATCCAAATGATACCATCTATAAGAAAGGTGAATGTTACTGTGATGCCAAAATCATACCACATAACATGATTATTCCATCATTCTGTATTAATTAAATTATACGCTCCTATGTTGATTAATACAAATATGCAAAGTATAAATATTAATTATATTTTTTAACTTTAATATGTTTAGTGAAGATCTAAACTTATAAAAAAAACACTGTAATTACAAATTGCATATTGGAATACAATATTTTAAACTTTTATATGGTAGTAAACATCGTTTTAACAAGCATTTAAAGTAATAAAAAAAGCTGAGGTTATACCACGTTATACCTCATCGGACAAGAACGGACATTCTTCGTAAGGCTTCGGTGCGTAGGAGGATGCTGCAAATTATGCTGATTAGTTTTTAATACCGCCAAAATAAAATGAAAACGTGTCTTAATATTTTTTTATGTCTACCATTTAACATAAAAAATTATTAATATATTCTATAGCAAAACTTTTATGTCTAAAATTATATCTATTTCCTTTTAATAATTATAATTATTCCACGGCGTTGAATTATTATTTAATCATGTTATGATTGCTATTGTGTCTACAATAATTTATCTTTTTTTACAAGTTGTCTTTTGCGTAAAATTCACAATAAACATTTGCAAAATGACCAATATGAAAAAGTATGTATAACGCTTTTATGAATTTTGTATGAATTAAATTGATGTTTTGAACGTTTAAATTTTTGCGTTGAATTTATAACAAAATGATACATTGACAACGATAGCAGCGTATACAAACTACCAAGCTATCTATTAGCTATGAAAATCGTACCAATAATTTTGTATCAAAATTTTGTGCTGATTGGAAAATTTATACTATGAGATGACTCTGCCATCAAACGTTTGTTAACCGATATTGTTCTAATACCAAGTGCGCTATTTAAAATCGTATTAAAAGTTCCTTATAAAAAAGGTTTTGTAATACTGAACAAAACAGGAATTATGTATCATACAAACAATATTTATTTTAAAGTTTTGCGCCAATAACATTAAGATCGTTTACCATACCATATTTCAAAGTTAGCAAAAGCATAAGTTAAATTTTAAAACCAAAAATATACTTATATTAAATTTTCGTCGTCATCAAAATGCCTAAATAGACAAATTTTAGAAACTCTAATATTAGAACTACTTCAATTGACCACAAAAAATTGTCATCAATTAATACTTTTCAATAAAACATTCCTTTTATAAAATGAGAGCAAGCACAAATCTTGTATTAATTTAATCCTAAGAAAAAATTCTTCTACTTTAAAAGAACTCAATATTACAAAGTAAGTTAGTGTTGTTCACTAAAATGTTTAGTATTAAAACACCTTTAAATGTAACGTTACTAATTATCAACAAGAAACGTGAAAATATTTATAAGAAAGTGTAAAGTAAAAGGCAAGACCGATGAACATATCTTATTTGATTGAAGGTTTCATTGTCAAAACATACAAAATCTTACAGTCAAAAGTCACACGCAATATTCTATATAATTAAGTTCACGTTCGTTAACCATTTGTGTATTTTTAATTAAGGCTTTATACTTAACGTCAAATAGTGTCTGCAATTTAATTGGACTATTAAAGAATGCCTTTTTTTGAAGCTCTCATTAAAATCTCTAAAAATTAATCGTGTCCATTAGGCCGATATATCCATTCTCAAACTTTCACTAATGTTAAAAAGTGAAATTAAACTACTGCGTGATGATAGACTAATATATTGTTAAGTGGTCAGAACCGCTATCGAGTATTTTTTTTTAGTAATAAAAACCTTGACGCCAATAACTGATTTATTTTATGTACCCACGTAGTGCATTTAATTACGGTCCGATTTTAGTTAATCCCTTAAGTTTTAAATCACCTTTGCAAAATATCAAGGCAAAAAGCATCATTAAAACGAAACAATGACAATAAAAATTATATCTGCGTATACACGAGTAATTGAGATATAAAATCAATTAATTTTGTTAAACTTGCAAACCAGGGTGCAAAATAGCAAATCGCAACGTTAACCTTGTTTTAGTAAAACAGCTACTCCTTCATTCACAAAACTTTATTTTTTTTTACAGTGTAGTAATCCGAGGAGACGGCTTGGCGACATTGCCCGTACATTATTGATATTTAAATTGATACGACATTGGAAATTTTGTTTCATATTTGCCGATTTATTAAATTAGCAATTTACTTAATTCACCTCGATAAATCATCTCCATGTCTTTTAACATGAAAGTCTAAACGTGCACTACCCAATTACTGTCAATAATTACATGCATTTTTACCTGATAACAAATTGACTACACATACCATAACCTTTTACGAGTAAACATCACACACTGAACATACTGCAAAAAATTTTAAATCGTAATTTCGTGTTGGTGTAGTAAATGCATATTAACCTACACAAGAATATTTCAAGGTTTAACTTTTAAATTTATGTACTAACTGTTATCGCAATTAAAATTTGACTTTTATTTGAGTTCGACTACAAATGAAAATGGAATAATCTATTCAAATGCAGAAAATAATATTAAACTTACCGGATATCTATGTTCAACTTGTGTTTCCGGCGGTCTCTGGAATGTTTCCTAAAACCAAATAAAGAATTATACATGTGATCACTAAATCATTTACGTATATTAAATTCAGTACAAGGTATTGCAATTAGTTAGAGAGTAAGTGAAATTTGTGTTAGTGAAAAGCAAAACTGCATTAAGCAATTGACACAGTATCATAAGCTATTACAAGTCGGCGTAAAAAAATAATTAGAGACATTTTTTACGAAGAATTTCCCTACGCGTTTATTAAACAAATTAGTTCAACACAGTTACCCCCATTAATTAAATACATAAATTTTACAATAAAAAAGCGAATGCATAACTAAACGATTAATTTGTAACGCAAACTTTTGATTACTGAAGATAGTTGTGCTTTTATTAAGAGCAATAAAAGCACTATTACAATTAAACCGTAAATTCAATAGTTCTTATTGTTAATAAAATAGTAAAAAACTTGAAGAATCTCCACAATTATGCGAACAAACTGTAAATCGTTTACGTTTAACATAGAAACTTATATACTCATTAAGTATAAATTTCATGAAAAAAAGTATACAAAATAAATTAACGTTTATAAGTAATTAATACATGTATTTGATAATTAATTCCATGAAATTAGATGCTCAAAGCACGGGATTAAACAAACTAATATTAATAATAACAAGAACTGATTATAATAAACATAAATAGAAAATAAATTAAAAATGTTGAAACACTAATTGTATTTATACAACATCCTTTAGGTATGTACTGCTTTTGTTTCTTAATCGTTTATACAACTTCATTAAGTACACAGTTTTCCTGTAGGCTTTAACAATTCTCCGTTACATCACCATGTGTATTCGCCTAAATTATTTTTATGAAGTTTTGGTTCTAGTCTTAAATGGCTTTACCGTTACGATAATAAGGTTTGTAATATGCATCGTTTACACATAATTTGTTCTTGCATGTAAATTATAATAAGAGTGTTAAAAGAACTTAATCGGATAAGTCATTTAATTAATTTATGCCTTATCGAGTTAAATAATTTATTCTAATAATTTAAAAAATGCTAAAGATGCTGTAGTGTGTCAAATAACTTTAGATCAACTTACAACAAAACTAAATCAATATTTGTAACGCATAATACAGGCGCCTAAATATGATTTAAGTAAAAATCCATGTGTTGATAAGCAATAAATAATATGTGTTCTCTATAGAACATCTAATAAATGCTGCGTTTTTAATTCAATGTTAACAAAAATAACACGATGTAACATTAATTTCGCTTAGACTAAAATCAATCAAACGCCTTGTACAAATACTTGATTGTCGAAAACATAAAACAAGAAGCGGTCACACATCTCTCAGGATCTTTAAAAACCTTGTACCTTTTAAGTTGATTTATTGACGACTCAAGAATATTACAACAAAAAATCATTCTATAAATAAGTAACAAATAGTCAATGATATATTTCGTTATCAATAATTTGTTAAGTATTGTAGAAGCCATTTTTAATTTGGATGAAACAAGCGCCTTGGCAAAAAACTGAAAAGTTCTTTCCAATTTTATCTTTATCGTTTAATTCTATTCGGAAAACCAAAATTTCAAATTTCAGCCATAACTTTTCACCGTATGCATCACGCGTCTTCACCTAAAATATTTTCTAACTTAAAAAGTATGTTTTTTATTTCAATAATTTTTTTTGCAATAGATAAATAGATCTATATTCAACAAAATATAAAATAATTGGAGAGATGTTTCTTGTTTAAAGAAAATTATTCAATTTCAAAGTTCAGCCATAACTTTTCACCGTATCCATTACACGTCTTCGCCTAAAATATTTTCTAGCTCAAAAAGTATGTTTTTTGTTTCGATAATTTTTTTGCAATAGATGAATGGATCTATATTCAACACAATATCAAATAACTGGAGGGGTGTTTTTTGTTTAAAGGAAATTATTCAATTTCAAAGTTCAGCCATAACTCTTCACCGTATCCGTCACGCGTCTTCGTCTAAAATATTTTGTAACTCAAAAAGTATGTTTTTTATTTCGATAATTTTTTTGCAATAGATAAATGGATCTATATTTAACACAATATCAAATAATTGGAGAGGTGTTTTTTGTTTAAAGAAAATTATTCACTTTCAAAGTTTCTGTGTGCCAACTGATGATAGTGATATTGATAAAAACTTTGTGGCATTAGATGATGACGGAACTTTAGATACAAGTGAGGTATGTATTTGTTTTTGTGGCATATCGTGTTTTAACAAAACAACGATATAACAAATTTTAAGGTGGCTTATCATGTTAACGCTATAATTTTGCTAACTATCTAATATACTAACAAGAGTAACGAAAAGAACACTTGAAAAAACACGACAGTCCCGTTGGAGACAAAGAAGAGACAAAAACTATGAACGAGTGAAAAGAAAAAGAAGGCGCAATTTAGGACAAATATATTTAACAGTAAAAAATAATAAAATTCTGAAACGTTGTACATTGGATTCTCCTTGCAGAAGCACAAACAAGTGCAGAAAAAAAACTAAATTTTGGGACTTATGATCTGCAAAACAGTATTTTTTCGTTGCATTCGAGTTGGAAAAAAAATCGATCTTACAAGAAAAAGCAAAAACGTCAAGAGTCTCGTAGACAATTTACTGCTGAATACACTGTAAATGGTAATAATATCAAAATATGCAAAATTGAATTAATGCACGTTCATGGACTTCAAAATTCTCGAGGATGAATTGACCATATTGTTAAGATAAAGACAACCGGATCTTTTGTTCCTAGAAAAAATACACGTGGTAAACATGAAAAAAGGTCTAATGCACTTACCGTTGACCAAAAACAAACCGTAAGAAATCATATTAAAGAGATTCCAAAGTACCAGAGCCATTATAGTAGAGCCAATAACATGAATAAAATCTATCTTAACCACGACTGAATTGAACGCCTATACAAGGAATTATATGTTCCGTTGTGTCAACAACAAAATATTGTCCCTATAAAATACAGTACCAACCGCAACATATTTTGCACAGAATACAATGGTTTTAAGCTGTCGAAGTCTGACACGTGTAAGATATGCGACGAGATAAATATTAATCTTGATACTGCAAAATCAAAGACAACGTGGAGGTGCATATATAAGTTTACACAGAAATAGAGCTAAGGCAATGCAAGATTTGCTAAAACTGAAGACGTAGAGATCAAAAAGTAACAGAAACGTATCAGTTTTGATTTACAACAGCCATCTTGGAGTGCACGATTGCACGACTGAACAGGGTCACACGTATCTATAGACGGAAAATTAGGCCAAATGTGGAGCAGATGAAATTGCTTCTGTACTCTTCAAATTTCTGAACCACAAAAAACAGGTAGATGATCTTATTATATTTACTGACTACTGTACCGAACAAAACAAAAATTGACTACTTATGGCATTTTGGCTGCAGCTAGTTCAAGAGAAAAAGTAAAGTAAAACAATAACACACAATTTTCTTGTTACCGGACACACACATTTGTCATTGAACGGAGACTTTGCACAGGAAATATGCTTCTGAAATTTATTCTCCAAAAGGTGGCAAAAATGTTTTTCAGTTTTGAACCTATTCTGGCTAACATACAAAAGAGTGCTTACACTACCAACAAAGAAAATTTAGATATTTCAGATGTATATACCTTTTGTTTTAAAGCCGAGAATACAAAATCTCATTTTGGTAAACATACTGTAGGCCCAAATTACATTTTTATGTGATCTAAAAAAGAAGTACATAGAACCAATAAAAATTTCAGCAAAAAACTACAAAACGTGCTATCTTTGCTTCCGTATATACCTTTATTACACTTCTCTTTCTTTAACAGGTTAGGCTCCATAGAAAATGAAGAGGAATATGTTGAAATTATGTAGAGGAAATTATTAACAACATAGTTTCTTATTAAAAGTTTTACTTGTTTGTAGTAGGCAATAATATAATCCGCATAATTTTTGAAAACAAAAATTTTTTGATGCCAGTTTGTGTTTGTTTCCTCTTTCCATACGAATTTATTAGAAAAGTATCTAATAACTTTATTAAGATATAAGTATCACATGTAAATTTAATAATAGTATTTTTTTTCATATTTTTTTTTCAAAAATTCGTAGTCCAATAACTCATTTCTGGCATATCAAGTTATTACAATAAGGTCCTCAATTGTAAAAAAAGTGCAAAAAGCATGTTGATGAAACGATCTAAACATCTTAAAAGATCGCTGAAAAATTACTTAAAAAACTACAATTGACCACATTCATAAACATTTTTGCACTTTAATTTTATTGACAATGAGTTGGTCATTCTGTTCTTTTTTAATATTGGTGAAGTAATTCATTTCTCTAAGTGGAGTCTCTTTTTAAAATAATATTTTATTACTCTTGAAATACTGTGGAGAAGACTTCAAGAGTAATAAAATATTATTCTGTTCTTTTTTAATTTCCTTCACAAAATCTTTAATCTAATTGGGTCTTAAAATATCAGATTTGACATTTAAAAGCTAACCTATATGTTTATGTTAATTCAAAAGAATAAACATATAGGTTATCCTTTTGAAAGCCAATTTGTTAAGGAAATTTAACAAAAACAGAATGTCCAACTCAATCTCAATAAAATTAAAGACCTAAAACGTTCACAAATATGGTCAAATGCGCAATCCAAAAGAATTTTATCAGTGCCTACTACAACTAAGTAATACATTCTTCTCTCATAAGAATTAGTATCGTCCTAACATCACAAAAATCACACTGATCAAAACACTCTCTCATAGACAAAACACGGAACAAATGATTCTATAATACAAGAAATTGATAAAGACACTAAACTATTAACTACTGTTCAAAAAAAATACTGCAGATCACTTAGAAGATGGGAGGATGAAATTGATGGGTTAACGGGTAGGAAACTAAAAGAAAACACCAGCAATGTTCAAGACAGAAAACATTGGAAAGAAATCGTACAAGCTACAAACTACATACGTTATACAAATCACGATCTTCGGAAACGAAGAATACGAAAATGGAGATTATATCATGCTTAAACAAAATACTAAGACTAAAATTCATGAGTGCTGTGTTATGGGAGGTAAAAGAGTGTACCCATAACCTCAAAATAGCAAAAAAAACGAACATGAACGAACACACAAAAACTGAAAAACACTACATTTTATACTTATTAGAACAAAATATAAGAAAACTGTATAAAACTAGGGTTCAACTAGACTTCAAATATTAAAATAAACAGATAACATGAAAAAAGAACACCAAAGAAAATATAAACTAGAAAAAGTATTTATCCAACAAAACTGACAAAAAAATAATTATAAAAAAATAGAAATATCCGCAAAGCAATTAAAAAAAACAAATCGTCATCGAGGAATAAACTATAATCAAGGCAATAGTAACATAAGAGCACAATCGTCAAAAGTATGAAGAACTGAAGAGTATGAAACTGACACGTAGTTTACATTCTTTCATTAGCCTAAATGAGTGGTTACAACATTATGAGACACTTAGCATAAACTAGAAATAAATTAATACAGAACAGACCAAAAGTGGAAGTTGAAGAAGAAATACTAATGATTACAACAAAAAAAATAAATGAATATGACTGAGTTTATCGAAAGATAGATTTTAAATGAATTATCTAGCCCTCAGAAATTAGTAGTAGTGAATTCTTTAGAGCACAAAGCAGTTTCTCAAACAACCCAAAACTTTCAAAAAGAATTAAACACATAACCAAAATGTAAATCGCAAATAACTACAATAAAAAACTATTGCACAATCTTACAAAGTATACTTCTGTCAAACCAAGAGTAACAGCGGCATCTAAGTCTTAACCGTTGACTATCGCTTATCTACCGTATGTCAAAAGTACTATTATTCATCGTATCGGAAAAATCTTGTCGAAACACAACATTATCACTGGATTTTCTACTCTTTCTAAATTCAGCAAATTCTTAAATCCTGTGATTTTCCTTGCCTTTGTGGTCGTATAATGAAGAAACGGATAGAAACAAGTATTCGTATTAAAAAACATTAAATCATAATTAAAATATTTAATAATCCTTTCAATATTAATCTAGATTATAGTTTTCCTATGCCGGATATTTAGAAAACAGTTTTCTCGATCATAGGTCAGTCTATAAAAGCGGGGTTTTAAGGCACAATCAATCAGTTTATTCCAGGTTCTAAAGATGTCTACTGCGTTCAAATTATAAGAAATCGTTCACACGAGAATTATAATTGTATATATAATTTATAAATATACATCAAAAGAACTTCGGCAAAGATGTAATCTATCTCCGTTACACCTTTTGTGGATGACCAGGTAGTGTTAGAACAAAACACGTTTTGTTTAGAATGCATGCTAAGAAAGTTGTATAGCAAATAGAGAGAAATGTAGATTATAAATCAATCTACAAAAAACCGAATACCTAGTACTAAACTCAGCAGCAAAACTTGTCCTGACGAGACATACGTAAAACAGATGACCAAATTTAAGTATCTAGGATGCATAGTAAACAAAGACGAATTAGAAAGACAAGAGATTAGATATAGAATACAAAAAGACTTTTCTTCAGTGGATTTTTAATTAGGTGTAGTAGAACAAAAACATATATGTTACAAATCAGAAGAATATAAGAAAAATTATAGTAAAAACTGTACTGTGCTACGCCTGCGAAATGTGAACAATAAAAGACAAAAAATATAATTACCTGCTGTTAAAAAAAATCTCCAAATAAGTGCTGGAGTATTTAGGCGAGACAGAATCACAAATGTAAAAATTAGAAAAAAGATGACAGCATATAAAACTGTTCTAGACAGAATAGAAGTAAAATCTTTAAAATGGTTTGGATCTATTACGTATAGCGGGATTTATATGCCCAAAACGACTAATTATTACGTAAACACAGAAAAACTAGAAATATAAAATAAAAAAACAGAATAATGTATATTTATTGAAATCATACAAGATAACTTTTTTAATTTTTTGGCACTTATGGAAAAGGCGTTTGGTAATCTAGAAGACAACGGAATCAAAAAAAACTTTTCATGGAAACCTGGTATATGGCTGCGACATAAAGAAAAATTCGGTGTAGTTCAGTTTAAGACTATTTTTGACTCACTATGAGACTCAAGAGAAAACAAAATCCTCAGACAACGTTGATCTAAAAACACCGATGCAAGAAATCAAATTTTAAAAAAGTGAATAATGCGTAGCTAGTAAAATCAAAAAAGAAGACTTTTTAATTTTCTGGCATTTGTGGAAAGATCTTTGGGAAGCAAGAAAACAACGGAATCCAAAAAAAGTTTTCATGGAAAGTTGGGAAATGGCTGCGATATAAAGAAAAATTCGGTTGGTCGGTTTGGTTCAGTTTAAGACTATTTTCGACTCACTATGAGACTCTGAAGAGAGAAACAAAATGCTCAGACAACGTTGATTCTGAAATTCTTGTATGATACTAAAAACCATGCAGTAAAAGAAAGTAAAAAATTTGATAGAAACGCTTGATCTCATTTTATCTTTTATTCATCATCAAAAGATTACAACTACAAAAAATCATAATTTTCATTAAAAAAGAGATCAAATTAGTATTTCAAGTGTGAATTTTTGAGATATATCCTTTTCAGTTTCTTTCACAAAATATGTGTTTAAAGTTCTGACCAACCATTTTGCTTTTTGCAGTCCCCTACTAAATGCACACATTGATATAAACTAACTTCGACTTCTTTTTAAATAACTTAATGATAAGTATCTTTTAGATGGTAACCAAGTAACATTAAGAGTAAATTAGTGACTATAATATAACCCAACAACTAGAACGTCGATATAAACGACTCCGTAGTGTGTAATGGAGCAATTACAAAATCCTTCCATAACAGTAATAAAATGTAGTACATCAATTGCCAATCAATGTTTACATACGCAAGTAATATATAAAGTAGGACATTAAAACTGAGCACCGACAACGGTTTTCTAAATGAAATAGATAAAACGCGTTTCGTACTATCATTGATGTTCCCTTGATTTCTTCTTTTCTGGTGTAAATATATTTGTCAAAAATTATAAGAAATTAAAAATAGATTTTAGTGTTAATTTAGTAGTAACTACTTTATTTGTAGGTTTCCTTAATTGCTTTGATACTTATTTAATGATGATATGAATCATGTGTTTACAAACAGTTTCTCACGCAATTTAAACCTTTAACATTACTTATTTCTGAAATCAAAAATAACAACTATTTAGATTAGAATATTAAGGTAAATTCGATAGAGAAAAAAACTAAAAATCAATGTAACCCGTCTAATGTTTTTTTCTAATTCGTAAAAATCGTTTTCGTTTAATGGAATAAGTAGCAAGAGCGAAAGTATGAGAAAGTAGAGAAGAAAATTAATATAAAATTTCATTCGACATTTTTCACTAGCCAACTGCATTCATATGCAACATAAAATGCCTTTAAGAATAGTTTAAAACCAAATAAACGTTTTCAGATAACACGATACGGATTTATAAGTAATTGTGAACATAAAATTTCTTAGTTATAGCATCATTAACCTTCTCTAGTTAAAGAAAAGTATTTAAGTCAGCATTAATTTATGTAGAAGAATTCCATGTAGGGTATAAAGGTTAAATTTTATGGTAGTTATAGTTTAAATTGAACTGTGCCTTTTTTATACCCCTAAAAATGCCTCGTTGTTGAAGTACTTTGTATATAGTGAATATATACATAAAGAAAAACGTCGTATGTCATGCCTTGTGGTTTCTTCTTGAAATTGGCACATCCACAGACCACAAATCATAACAAAAAACGACATCGCAAGTCCATTGTTTTCGACGATACAATCGCTTTTCACCGTAAACAACTGGTACCTCCTTTTAAGGAACAACATGCTTGTAGTTCCTTCTGAAAATTGGGGATATTCCAGAGTGGTTGCGCTTAGTACGTACGTTTTTTGTTGTTTGAATTTATTACAAAACAAGTTCGTGCCAACTAATTTTCAAATAATTACACGTTGAAAATATTTACACCAACACTATATTATTATTGTAAACAATCATTTTTTAATTATTGCAGATTGCATAAGTTTCTAAACAATATGCTTGCTCAACAGTTTTTACGCTTTTGGCAATTTATGATGTTTACTGTAAAATGTAAAACCAAAATACTTGTAATTACACATTGCTACAGTTTTTAAGAAATCATTCTTACGCCAGAACTTATCGTCATATATTCATAGAGATTTTGATGGCAATAATAAAAATCCCCATTAAAAAATCCTACAAATAATACTGTTATTGTTAATAGAGACGTTAAATTAGATTTTGGCTAACAAAATAAAAACATTTAATCTTACCAAGTGTTTGCAAAATGTAAATATCCGTAACAATACTAGTAAAACCCGTCCTTTGCATTTTCAAGAAAAACAGATCACGCAGTTTAGAGTGTAACAAACAATTAGACCAATCCTAACTTCTAAGAAATTTTTCCGGTAACTTTGTTATTAAATTTTCTACAAAACAAAGTAAGTCTGCGTTCGGTAAACAAACTGATGTGTAAATACTGAACAAAAAGAGAAATCATACGCAATTTTTATAAAATTTTCTATATTAATCAACCATTCGCGCATTGTGAAAATTCGCTTGGACAAACTGTTAAAAAACCTTTATGAAGTGCTAATATTTCATTTACTTACTTTCGAATTTACTTTCAGTGTTGACAGTAATTTTAATTATTCACCGCGAGAGCGCTTTAGGTAAATTTAAAAAAAAGTTTAATTATATCCATTTGCAATTAATTTTAAATTAGAGATTTCAATGATTCTTTTTCAGTTTTAATTAAATTCAGATTTAAATAGGCAACATTAGATCGCCTCGTTCCGACATCAAAATCATTTTCAAATACAAATTAGAAATACATTAATTGAATTGGAAATTGACATATTTTGCTTTAGGGAAAAAACCACTACACATAGCGCATACATTTGCATTTAAAATTCTAATTATTATTTGAGTAAACGGTTGATTTTTTAACCTAAAAATTTGGAGTTTGACATCGTAGAAGTTTGATACTAAATTTCTATTAACACTCAAGCATTATTATTTTGTTTTTCTATTTTATTATTCTTCAAAGAACTTGTTTGAGTTGTCTAAAGTAACACTTTATAGCACCCGAACTGTGGTTTTGTTAGATTGGCAATACTGATATTTGACAATTAAAATACAGCAATCCAACTACGCAACATGTTAAATTTGAAATGTTGCCAACTTATTCTTAAAAAAAATTTTTTCAATCAATAACATAAAAGTAAATATGCAATTAAAATTTATTTTTCTATATAATTTCCAAAATAGAAAAATTAGTATGAAGCATACGTTTCATAAGACATACTCGATCATGGTCTCGAGCTCTAAAATAGACCCTTATTAAACTAGTCATTTAATATACTATTATTGTACTGCTACACTTTATATGACTTTTCAATTAATTATTTTCGGCGATCTATTATGGTGCAAAAATAAGTTAGAGTAAATATACAACAAAATACCTTCAGAAACCGACTCCTACAGATGTCAATTTAATTATAATTAGTATAATTAGCATATTGGAAAAAAGTAAACGTAATACATTGTACTACTTTCAGTATTTACTTGCAAAGTAAGTAATGTTGCAAACTTAAAATTTAATTTATTTGAACTATCTTACACTATTATAAATTCAACTTGATTTACTAAAAATAAAACACAACAATATAAGAAAATTATAACTAACTAATTAATATTTTTATTTTCTATTTTCGTTGTTATTTTGGCTTTTCATATTTCTTTTTGCTTTCATATCTAAATTTTTGTCGTGTTTGTATACAAACCTGTTCTTTTAGAACAATATGTATTTGTATTTGAATGTACCTTTACAATCACTTGGTAAGTATTTTTAGGATAAAATTGTTTTTACTTAATTTACAACACAAAATAATTTATTTATTGTGTTTATAGTAGAAAACCAGTAATACAGTAATAGAGTTGTAGTAAGCAAAACCCAAAAATTGTTCATTCCGAAGAACGAAATATTATACGTAATGTCATTCAACTCGACAAATAACAAGTAGCCTGTCAATAGATAAATCCAACTAAAAACTATTATAATATTCCTGTTGCTGCTACCGAGAAATCCTTGACCTTTATTAAGAAGATTTTTAAAGAATCTGAGTACCTGCAGTCAAAGTTCACGATTTTTAAGAAAACTGAAAGATAATAACGCTAAATGCAATAACAAAGCAACCAGTTACATATTTAGATTAAAAAATCACAACTCATATGGAGTTAACAAATGTTGGTACCCAGGAGAAAAACTAAGTGTTTATAAGTGTGATCAAACTGTGCAATGACCTACCATATTGCTTAGAAACACTTCATATGGGTTTGTAAACAACGACTTTCTCATTTTTAAATCACAAAATAAGTTTGACAACTATCATGACGATATAGATCATACAACCTGGAAAAGCAACTTATTGAAACTTTGTTTAAGTTTAATATTTTAATATGTTACAAACGCCAAAAAAGTTTTACTTTAATCGCGCGTCAAGATTACATGCACAATTTTTTGATATTACAACATAAATAAATCTTGCAAGCAGAACATTTAAACTGAGGCAAAACTCTAATGTAGATATCTTCTACTGGAAATTGTTGTAGATAACACTGGCATTAACAAAAGCAACCCCAAAAGATGCGGTGCCACCACTCTGATTTTTGATCAACGCAGTAATTACTTCTAAGGTGATCTGCCAGAACAAGCCCTCCTACTTGAATTGAAATAGCCATTAACTATATCTCATTGTCTATGAAAATTGGTAGTCATAATCCGTGTGTTTCTTAGTGCCGTATGCTAAAATGTTTTTGTACATTACTTCTTCTAGTAATAATACTAAAAAGTAGTAATCAAAAATAAATTTCTGTTCTGGTTCCAAAATTGTCTCGATAGTGACAGAACAACCCTTTGTCCCAACCTAAACTTTCCAAACTCTTCTTTCACTTCTTCAATTTTGCCTTGATATAAATCGAAGTCAAATATATTCTAGTCTGTAATTGACTAAATTTTATAATCTCGTTTTATCCGTTTCATGGGATTGCATGGCGTGAGCGAGCTGCGACCTTCAAAAACTGTCATTGATTCTTCTACACTCAAGTCTCTTGTACCATTACTGCTTTTACTAAATTGATTATTTAGAGTCACTATCAATTTTGTAAGCTTTGCTTTTATTTCATCTCATTATCGTTGAGATGTAAATTTTGTAAATCTTTTTCAAGTCTATTTCTTTGCATTACTTTTACAAAAAGACACCCAAATCATCGCTTGTACTTCCAGCTTGGAAATACGTGATATCACAGTTTGTACATAAGAAGCCCAAAAATTCAATTTTTTTCAAATTTAATAATGTCATTTTTCACTGCATATAAGTTACTTTGTAAGCAAACTATCAACTTGTATTTTTCACTAAAATTACATCATTTTATTATCGACCTTTATAATTTATTTGAGGACTAAAACACATTTGTCTGATAAAGAACTTAAAAAAATTCTTGAGGGTCCTAATTTGATTTCTGATGAGCCACCAGCTATAGACAATCCTGTCGATGATGATTCTGAGAAGAACACTAAAGTAAAAGTATTTCAGAACCATCAAAGTGATTTTGAACAAGAAAACAATGAAGATAATGATAGACTAGACGTCACGTACAGAATATTTCTTTGGCAAAGATAAAAAAAAACTAAATGGCATAAAAAGAAATTCCGTGGCACAAAAACTAAAAAGAAAAATATTGTCAAAAAATTTCCATTCCCAGGCAAGAAATATGGATGACGAGCTTAATACTCATTAAAATAATTGATGTTTCAATAATTGATGAAATAGTAAAGTGCACGAATATCTACACAGAATATAAAAACAGTAAATTAAATATACAAGAGATCGAGATGTCAAGGAAACGACATGAAAAAATACATAATGGCCCTATTTATGATTTATTGTATCTTTTAGGATTGAAGAAACTAAACCACCAAACGTATTAAAAATTTGGACGACCGATGGCACATAAATGGAAATAGTTCAAGCTTCTTTTTCTTTGTGTGATGCCAAAACATTTTACACCGAAAACCTGGAAATCATGCCCAAAAAAACTATCCGATAATATTGTTATCAACAATGCATCACTTAAGCGTAACTGATGAAACCACCCCAAAAGCCAAAAATAATTTTAGACTATAACGCCACAAAAAGAGCTGTGGACACTGTTGACCAAATGTCTTATATTTTTTGCTTTGCTCGATTTAGCTGGTATCAACGCCCAAATACCATTCTATTCAAACCAAAGTAATAAAAAGGAGTCCCAAAAAATCTTTCTGACAAACTAAGCTTTTTCTTTGATGAAACCACATTTAAAAAAATTATTCTTACTCTTCCAAAGAACATTACGTTGTTTCTTTCAAAATGCAGATTGCAAGAAACAGCAGGCGATGAAGAATCCGCGACAAAAAACGGGAAAGATGTGTTACTTGTGTGAGTGTAAAAAACCGTAAACACTACCATCACTTGTGACAAATGTTACAAAAACATGTGGTAAAGGCACAACTCTGTTTTGAATGTCAAGAAGGGCATATTAATAGTAACTAAAAAATGTAAATTACTATATTATACAACTTGTTACGAGAATTTGCTTTGAATAAAGATGCGGTACTTACTTTAAAAACCTGCC
The DNA here is from genome assembly GCA_035610365.1 of Aquatica leii. Classification (NCBI taxonomy): domain Eukaryota; kingdom Metazoa; phylum Arthropoda; class Insecta; order Coleoptera; family Lampyridae; genus Aquatica; species Aquatica leii. Next base: position 69,885,607 of record CM069436.1, read on the forward strand.
TCATATTTATGATTCCTAGAGTTTTTTGTATTTCATGCGGAATTATTTTTACGGAATGAGATGCCAGTATATTTTAAATTACAGCAGTTGCTTTTGTTCTTGTCGTTTTATAATCGGTATACATAATAGAATTCAGCTTCGTTGTACAGTCTAACGAATTGAATGTCTGATAGTGCTTAAGTGTTTTATATGCCGTTGTTAATTCCGCAGCACATATTAAAATGTCTTCTAGAGAATTTTTTCTAATCAGATAGGAAGATTGTTTATTGATGCTGATACAGAAAGTAATCTTGAATTGTGATTTCTTGATCTAATGTGGTCTCTTATGGATGATTTTCCACCATAACTTACTCATATAAAAATATTACAAATCGTACAAAATGCTTCATATTTATTTTTCCTTCTTTTAATACATGACCACTCCTTTGTAAAGTCGTCAGCAAAATGACATTTTCTTTTTGGCATGGTTGTTAAAATTATTTAAATTAAAACAAATAACTTATGTTAAAAAGTTGGTAGGTTAAAATTTTTGGAGTATAAAATTTGTCCTCGACACGCCCACTTTTCGTGGACGACTGTCAAATGTTTCAAAGCACAACTTCATTCTTTTTCCGGTAACGTTTTGTACAATACACAGACCTCCGTGTTAGCGGTGCCTGCCCCAACCAGGTTTTTATCATTACGTTGTTTCACGCGATTCCACGTGAATAGGCAAATGCATTTTGTGTCTAAGTGAAAGCTTATTTGGGGTATGTGATTACATAGCATTTTTTTGTATTGAAGGTTGAAATTGATTCTTTATTGGGTCGTGACGCCTCCACTTGTGACCCTTATCGGTGGCGATGATAAAACACCTGTGATTTTTAGAAAGTTTCCGTGACGTCACGTTGTGATAACGTCGTATGTACGATTTTGTGTCAAATTTATACCGGATATTACACAACTGTATAGTATTGCATTTCCTATTTATACGAATACTACTTCGTTGATCATGGCGATTGTTAGAATGACTATACGTACATACTAGGTTCTAATCACCATTAATGTTAAAACTTTTTTTGTGTGTCACGTACTTATCCGGTGCGCTTTGATTCTCTAGACTGTTGATTTTCGTATTCTTGTAATTAAACTTAAGAAAGTAAAGTCATTCTTTCGTTAAATGTAAAAGTTAAACCAATTATGTCGCTTTGATGTGCGACGTGTTGCCCAGTCATGTAATATTGTTTGCAACGTTTATATAACTATACTTATGTACTGTCTTCGTCCTGCTTCTGTGATAAAATAAATATATATTCTGTGTTATCACTGTCTATCATCGTTTTGGCGCCTTTTTAAATTTAATTTATAATCTAGCATTAGGAAGCCTGTGACTCATGGAAGAACAACTGTGTTAGCCGTCGCTTACTTTTTTTTGTTACGCTAGGTAACAAACTAAAATACAAAATGAAACAGTAATATAAAAAAAAAACAATATAAAATCATTAAATATAAGATGTACTGAATAACTTACATCAAAATATCGATATCTCCCAAACTCGGCAAAAAAAACAGACAGTGAACCAACGTAATTATCAGTGGAGAGTAGATGAAACGCGATGAACTACCAAACACACGCGCTGCAAAATTTCACTGTCAGTGTTGCCCGCTGGCAAATAGTGGGATGCATATAACAGGTGGGGGTGTTGCCAATGTGCTACGTACGCGTATAATTAGATACTAGGTGGTACGTACATATCTTTGCTTGGACATATTTTGTTATCATTAATTTATTTGCTGACTTACATGTTAAAAAAAATTAATTAAAATTTGAATTTCATTTTATTGTTTTCTTTTCGATAAAACTGTAATGCGGTATTTGTAGTCTTCCGAGAGATTTTATTTCATACTTTTCTTTTAACGACAGCCTTCACAAAATCATTAAAAAAAATGTACAGTACTTTTTGCATTTTTCGAAAATTATATACGACAAATATACCGTTGTGCTTAGAACACATCGTATAAGTTTTACCGCTTCATGATTACTGAATCACGGGCTACAAACGCGCGAGCCCTTTCGCACGTTAAAACTGAATATGAAAATCTCGTAGAAGGGATCGCAATGTCACCTTACAATGCTCGCTACATACATGCATGGGCACCAATAATTGTAGCCCAAACATAAAGAAACACCTATTTAATATACGTTGCTTTGGATGGCGAACATAATAAATTAATGTTTTGGAGCAATAAAAAGTAGATATATAAATATGTTTAAATATTTTAATTCCTAATAATTTTTACTGTTTTTGTTTTAATAAGCGTCTGGGGAAGAGTAGCTCGCGCCTTAGAGCCCTTATAATAATTAAACATCCGCACAACACTAAATAATTCTTGTATTATCTATTCACAATATACCAGATCCACAATAAATCTGAATAAAACCTTGATTAGGTTTCATACTAATCAAAAAAAGAAAACAAAAGAAACATGGGTTCAACACGTGGTTATTAACAATGCACTTTCAGCGTACTATAAATATTTGTAGAACAATTATTTAATAACTATTTAGTACTATTTAAAAATATAATACGTAAGTACGTGAACGTCAACCGCAAAATATCTAATAATAAAAACTATTAAGTATAACAAAAAAAAATTTTTGTATAATTAATAAATCATATCGTAGAGAAAACTGTATTAGTCAAGAAAAAAAATTCACAAATACTTCTTAATTACCTACCAGTTATTAACTTTTACAACATATGCAATAAAGATCTTTTCTATACTTGAATTTATACGGTATAAATTTTATGCCAAGTTAGCGAAAAAACGTCAGTCAGCTATTCGATTTTAATACAAATTATTTTATACTACAAATTGTCAGATTCTACAATAACGCCTACATCTTTTAATTGGTATTTATTGCAGTCTATAAATTTTGATCGTGTAGCTATAGGTATACCGAAGGACCACTTACTAAACGATAATTGCACCCGGAAAAGTTGAGACAGCACTTTTTTTAATAGAAATCCAGTTTTGATGACTAAGTTACAAAATACTTTAGTATATCATTATGGTAGCGAAACATACTTAACGTGGAAGATTCGTATGATCCGTTATTATTGTTATAGCAGTAAATATCTTAAATGATAAGTGTACAAAAACATTTAGCTAAATTACAAATTGCAATAGAACATGAAAATAAATTAGTCTTAAAAGTAGGTTAGGTATCAGCTGTCACAAGAGAGTGATAAACTCCAGTGTACAATCAAGATGTTAATAGTAGCTTTAATGATTAATTCTAATTTAATACAAGCTTATCTACCATAATCTTTATAAGTAATATAAAGAATTCTTCTGGTTGTTGTCATATGATAGAAATTAACTTCTAGCATTCCCGAAAAATACGCAATAGAAAAAACATATTACGAGTCTGATTTACAAGTAACAGCAATAACAAAACTTTTGAATTAACCAAGTTAAAAAAACATGTTTATAGTATACGTTACATACTATTAAAAGTAAAACAAGCTCAGTTATAAATAAAACGTAGAAATTAGATTGAAACGCAACTTTACTCCATCAAAGATAAACTAAATTTTATATTTATGAATGAACAAGATAAATGTGGAAGAATTTTATGCGCGTTAAAATATTAATAGCCAATTGGTTATCGTTAATCTCAGGACTTGTAATAATTGTTTAGATGTAATAGTAAAGATTAAAGGCAATGGAACAGTAGGACAAGAGCATTACATATGCGCATGTATAACAATACAACTGTATAATAAATCGATCGACTTTAAATAAATCTATCAATCATACAATAATTCTGTATATCATCCAATCTATAACCGCATATAATTAATGAAACTTACATACAAGACGGTAACTCATTTACGCCAAGTAATGGGTTATTTATATGCGACGAACTCAGATCAAGGTTAATAATTGTGCACACACGTTTGCTTATAAATATTTTAATGTCTGAGAGTTTTTCCAAATTGCGATTAATTCTAAATGAATATAAAGCACTCTCAATTACGTTTTCAATTCGCATAAAAACCTAAATTTTATTTATGAAAACTACAAAAAAACCAAGAACTGAATTAATCCAAATAATTAGAAATGCTACAATTTTGTTTTTTTGCGATTAATAACATTCAACAGTAACGAAAATGATATTTTCTTATCTTTTATCAGTGTTTTCATTTTCGAGACACTCTAGTAAAAATAATTTTCTACGACTACAATCTTTTTTTCACTAAAGATTCTTTTTTGTCCAAAAAATGTATACCACATATATGATTTCCATAAACAGATTTAAAAAATATAGCTTAAACTCTTTTTAGCTTACTTAGTTATAAAGTAGAATCCTTCAGGTTTAAAATTTGAAGCCTCATCAGATACTGTCAAATTCTTCTCGTGAGGGATGTCAGAATACTGAGAATATAGAGTTTTGCAACAAATATTACGCTAAGAAGACTTGTTAAAATTCTACGCTCTGTATCAAAATAAGATACTAAACCTTGTACTATCAGTTTTTGAAGTTCATTTCTTCCCGTCCGCCGATGTCAGGCGAGTAAACTTTTTTCTTCATTCGGAGATTGTTCCCCGGTCGTGCCCGGGGCCTCTTGGTTCAGCCTATTCTTGAGAGCAACTAGAAGACAATAAAATTTCTCCATCAGTTGCTCGTATTGCGGAGTTGGTTGATTTTGCACAACGGCTTGATTCCGGCCTTGTTTTTTAAGCCTTCTTCCATCATTAATGTCTTGTGTCTAGCTGAATCTTTTATTACGAATGCAGCCCGTGGAAACCTGAATTCTACTATAACAATTATTTATGGAGAGGATATTCTCGTTATTAAATAATAATAAAAAAGTATAGACATATGAATAAAAGGGAATTTAGTATCTACCGAACAACGGTTCAATGTTGAGGATGACCCAACGTGTTCATTTGCTCTTATTACCGGTGACTTCTTTCATGAAGTGCATCTCGTTTGCTAGAAGATACAGCAAGTGGTTGTGCCGGTTCCGTAGCTATAGTTCTGTCTCTGATAATTCTAATACATGTTTTTCTATGTACTTACTGGACTATACCTCATTGCTTTCCCACTTTCAAAGCTTTAGCCCATATAGACGCCAGATATGACATGCTCGAGGCCACAACTGATAATATCAATCACCGTTTCAACATACCTGGGCTATTCACGTTCGCTATGATTTTCGATATTGCCGTCGTAGTTTTGGTAGTTTTGGCAGCGACCATTATGTGGTGGCCATAATTTAAGTATTTATCTAGAAATACGCCGAAGTATTTGACATGATTCTGAGGTGTAACAACGTGGCTATGAACTAAAAAAATATATGGGTCCCAGCTCCAGCTTGTGATTTGTGAGCCAGTTATTGATCCGAGCAATCGCCGTATTTGGAACCATCGCAAGTTCATCTTCGGTCCTGGTACTGGTCATTAGCGCAACATCGTCCGCGATTTGAGCTTGCGCGCGGTTCATTCTTAATAAATTATCGAAAGTAATTCTTTAATAACTAGCTGCAGTTGCTGCTGATTAGACTGCACGCCCTGCTGGGCATTTCTCAGTCTTTTTATGGCTACCTTGTATCCTTTACTGCAATGATCGTGGCCGATGCTCCTGCATAGTTCTTGCCATGCATTATTTTTGGTAGCGTAAATAGCTCTACGCAACTCTCTCCTAAATGTGTAGTGATGGTATTCCTAGGTTACGGTGTTGTTGGTCTTTTTGCTAGCTCTGGCAAAAGATCTCCTAGCGCGTTGGCATTGCTTCTTGAGCCGGGCCAGGTCGTCGTTCCACCACTATAGCCCAGTACCAGGACGCTTGTTCTCCTTAAACCGGAGCATGCTAGCGTCGCAGCTCCGTTCCATGATGACTGTCATACATTCCGGCCGTGTAAACTTAGGAAATTTAAATCGAACCCATCTGGTAATCGTTGCTCTTCATATAAACTTATACAACTATTAATAAATTTGCGTCCCCCAATAATGCCCGTATTTCATCATCTATGATGTTTCAGTCTGGAGAATAAAATTTGAGCAATCCGATTGTTCAAGATTCTCATAATTTATCATTCGTGTTCGTTGTTTCGCTTTTGCAGCGGAGTTGTCAAATCTAATATTTTGGAATATGTCCTTTTACATACGGATAACAATATTACAGTGAATAATATTTGGATAAAACATATAACTCACATTTAACTTACAGTATTAGCATTCTCTGAAAACGTATAGAATTTAGAAATAGAAAAATTGCCAAAACAAATGAATCTATCTTTTTGTAGTCCATCCGAAAACCTAGAATTATGTATTCTTCTTTGTAAAACTAATATTTTATACCTAGTTTTGAACTATATTGAAGAGTAGTATTAAGGCGTTGTAAACGTTCTTGGATAGTCAATTTGGAAAAGATTAGACGGTAATCTTTACTAGCATAAACACACATTTGTTCTCATTCTCTAAAACAATTTGCAAGTCTCATAGAAGCCAATTAAAACCTGAGACCGGTGTGGGGCATGCGACCTACTTCAGCTGAAAAATTGCCATGTAATTAGAAAATTGTAACATACAAATGTAAGTTTTTATCTAATTTCGTCACTAATATAATTTATATTCCTGTTTACGTACTACTTATACAAATAGCATAGTATTTCATTGGTCAGTTGTTCAATTTTACGGTTAGGCATGTGGTATCGCCAAACGTTTGCATTTTCCATTTTAATGTTAAAATTTGAGCTTTTTAATATTTAGAGGAAGCCATTTTCTAGTAATTGTAACTTGCAGTATCTTTATTGTCTTTTTGTTGCATTTTTAGCGTGAAAAAATACATTCAGAGCTACAATTTTATTTGGTCGCTTAATCAATGTATTGTAATTTGAGTTTGGTATCATCGTAATTAATGCTTTCAGCGTAGATTTGCCTCCTATTTTAATTATCTTTCTTTCGGTATATGAAAATTTGAGTTAAATTACTAAATTAGAGGGTACTTATTTAAAGATTTCTGTTTGACCTCTACACCAACCTTCTTTTTTGCAGATTGTTACACCAGATTCCTAGTTTGATTTTCGATTAAGTACACGTGCATCGATAGAATTTATAAGCGAGGTTCTATTCGCTTCCCCATTATAATAACGTGGTCGGTATGTTGGATGTTGAAGAAGACCACAAACTCGACAATTCCTATTAGTTTACAAAAAATATTCACGACGACAATAATCCAAAGGAAAAGTAAGCATTCGATCTACAAAAGAATTAATTAACGTGTTAAACACGCGATTTAGTGGATACGGTCAGAAATGCTAGAAACGATGAAAAATAATTAAATTTAACCGCAAAACGTAAATGTGTCTCATGCCTAAGCGATTCTTCCTATAAGGATCGATTGATTTTACATTCGATTGTCCATGTAACACGATTGAATGGTCAACGATTTAAATAGCTTCGCTAGACATTTATGTTACTCGCGTTTACTATGCAAAAGAAAAAGAACTCCAATGCTTAAAATGAACGATGCCAAAAAAAGATTTTTAACAACAATCTTTCATTAAAATGGACGAGGTAAATATTAATTCGCATAGGAACAAAGGTAGTAGATTTTCGTTTTGCTTTTAAGCCCATAGTGTAAATCACGCAAAAAAACAATGTACGTATATATACACTACCGGCCAAAAGTCAGGGATCACTACAAAAATTGCACAAAACTGCTATACAGCTTGTAAAACAAAAGGTATATTTAAAAAAAAACGTAGTTTCTGATAAACACAAACAATAAATTTACATGAAATGAAATGTTTACAATATGTACAAAGAACGCAGAAGAATTATATTAATTGTTCTATATTTCAGGAAAGTAGCCGCCGTTGCATTTTATAATTTCTCTGCATATTTTTGGCGATCTTGATACTAGTTTCTGTAGGGTACTTATTGGTATACTTGCCCAAGCATTTTGTAATTGTTCCCAAAGTTGGTTTTGTGATGATGGACAATGGTCTCTTATTCTCCTGTCTAATTCATCCCACAGTAACTCGATAGGATTAATGTCGGGCGATTGTGCAGGCCAAACCATATTTAAAAGAACACCTTCTGCTTCTTTTTGTTGTAAATAGTTCTTACAAAGCTTAGACGAGTGTTTGGGATCATTGTCTTGTTGTAAATGAAATCCTTTGCCAATTAACCTAACCCCCGATGGAATAGCGTTCTGTTTCAAAATGTTTAAGTACCCTTTCTTTTTTAAAATTCCATCAATACGATGCAGATCTCCAACGCCGTTAAAAGAAAATGAGCCCCAAACAAGTACAGAACCACCTCCGTGCTTAACAGTAGGCACAACACATTCAGGCAGCATTCTTTCACCAACCATTCTTCTAACAAAAATTCGTCTATGACTACCAAATACTTGAAATTTGCTTTCGTCCGTCCACAGCACATTTGCCCACTTATCCATGTCCCAATCTTTATGTTGTTTAGCCCATTCTAAACGCTTCTTACGATTTTGAGGTCGTAATAGTGGTTTACGGGCGGCTATTCGACCTTTTAATCCAGCTTTTGCTAAACGACGTTTTACTGTCGTGAGTGACACCGGATTTGCGCGGTTTTCATTTAATTCTGCGCGAATCTCGGGGGCTGTTAGACGTCTATTCCGTTTCGAAATTAATTTAATTCTTAAATCTTCTCCCGGTGTAGTCACTTTTGCTCTTCCTGAGCGTTTTCTTGATGCTGTTGTTCCAGTTGTTTGGTAACGTTTCACCGTGCCTTGAACTGCCCGATAAGTTAACTTAAGTTTTTGTGCAATTGTTCGCAAGAAATTACTTTCTTTATGTAAAGTTATTATTGCGCGACGTGTTCCCGGACTTAGTTCGGCTCGTTTTGGCATGATTGATTTTTTTAAACTATTTTTTTTATAATTTTCACGCGGAACGCACGTTTCAGCACCTGCTTTCGCAATTTTTAAATGTAGACTAATATTTCGTAGCTAATATAGGGAATAGTATACTAATGGCATAAATAATGTATTATTATAGCTATTACAGTAATAAAATGGTGTAAACCAACTTAACTAAACATTTATGAAAGAATATCTAAACAGCAGCTGTGACCACAAATTGCTTGCGACAAGATTTTAGTTATTTTTTACTTGAAATGTTTTCTTCTGTAATATACAATAATTCTATAATTAACAGTTTATTATTGTTTGCAAATACACAAGTTTTTATTTTATTACGATCATAAAAACAGGTAGAAAGACAGAATAATTAATAGATGGACGGGTGATCCCTCATTTATGGCCGGTAGTGTACATACGTCTTATACAACCGATGGCAATTAAAAGACTGGATTTGGAAGCTATAATGTTTCAGATAAAAGTAAGCGACAAACAATACGTCATTCCAAATAAAAATAAAGGAAACTTGGATAAATACATATTCAGCAATAAAAATAAAAGTGAATGTAATTATTGCCAAGAAGAAAGCTGGCTCACCATCTGTTGTGATAGAAGAACGAGTTATAAAAAATCAAAATAATTAAAAAATGATCGTAAAGCTATAACAGTTTATGTAAACTCTATACCAAGAAACGTCAGACACTCAACATAAACAAAATTAAAAAAAAATATATTGAGTCACAATTTAAATCTCAACAGACTATTCAAAGTTTTTCAGAAACGTTATCCAAGAAATACGATAAGTAAAATGAGACGGTACCATGTCGTAGTTTAAAGTTCTTCTTAAAAATAACTGAATAGCTTTAAAGGTAGATGATTTAAGTTTGTTTTACGCCAGCTTAATTCAAATTAGTTTTGAATAAAACTGCTAGCTAAAACTACAACGTAAAACACATTAAAAGTAATGTCAATGCAATTGTGCAAATTCCACCAGAATGTGCCACTTAACCGCCGTTGCGCCCTTTTAGGTCTCATCAGCTCTAATGTATTTCCACAATTGCATCGACAAACTTGATAACTTATATTATAGTTATTCAAGAACTGTTCTAACTCACAACTTTTATAGATTTGTGTTACACAAGGAACTTACTTTCGACGACCAAGAATAGATAGTTGTCATATGTGTGATTGTATAACCCGCGCAAATATTGAAACAAGCAGGCAAGCCTAAATTCAGTTAGAATTCTTAAAAAAGGACTGAAAAAGCTAACAAATTGTTAAAAAAAAAACGATTCATTCTCAAGAACTAGTAGGTGAAGTATGCTGCTTCTCCGTGAATCTCAAAGAGTATGCGCCTACTTGAGTACATTCGCATATGTTCTTCTCTTACTATATCCTGTTATATCTTCGGTATTCAAGTGGAAAATGCATTCATCTTCTGTTGGCATAAAAGATGTTTAGAACGAGGTGTAATAAGATCGCTTCTTGTTTATTCTGTTTTCTAAATAGTGGCTACCCGAATAAGAGACCTTTAATTATCTAGTGTGACAACTGCAGAGACCAGAATATAAACAAATTAATTTTATTTATATTGTTTTTGGTTGCCAACGGGTTGTATGATTCCGTAGACAAGAAAATCTTGTGACTAGTCTCAGCTTCATGCCGCGTCACAGAAGTTTTAGATTAACCGAAAAACGCAAAATGGCTATGAAAGCGTCCATACCTAAAGAAATCGTTAACATTATTGAGTCAGCAAGGTACAGCCCACCATTCGATGTTACTGATATTATATCTGGAATATTAAAGACCCACTAGAATGATTAGCAATAAAATCATGGTGTAAAAAACACAATTTCATAAAAGAACTAGTACACGTGAAATGACAATGTATACAAGAAGATTCCGCCAATCGAAAAGAAACATCTAAAACTAGGTTTGAACTGATAAATCTTAATAATACAACAACGTTAAAAACTAACTATTGTACGATGATTCATATAGGGTACTCTATCGTAAATTTTTACATTAACCGCAATTAAAATTATCTTGCAAGATGACTAATGCAAAAGCTGAGTAGATCAAAGTAAAGAATCAATTCGATGAATCGGCAAACGATAACACACTACAAACAAAGAAACGTAGATGTGTAAATTGATGCTACATAGTTTTCAATACATCAATAGTCAGACAAAACTGAACTAAAAAGTATTTAATATAATTTAACACATTTTAAATCTATTTATTCAAAACTAGGTATTTGCACAATTAAAAATTTTTTTTTATAAACGTAACTAATTAAATCTAACAATATTTAAGAAAAATGTCCGCGGATAACTTTAAACTTTTGTTTATTTAAACTGGTATTTGTTTAAATTAACAACACGTTCATTTAAACGTTATATTTATTTTTCACCCGCACCTGCACTTTATTTATTTGAACCAACAGTCTTCTTAGCACTACCGTTTCGATTAGAAAAAACTAAAGTCGATCTTCCTTCGAATACTTTTTATATTCTTACGTTATCTGCTTCGAGAACATTTCGGTAATTATCTCGAATTGTCTTGAATGCTCTCCAAGCTTCTATGCGTTTTAGTAAATTTCATTCATACATCAATTATTTATTTTTCACTTGGTTAGCATTTACTCATAATGCTTAGGATACGAGATACGTAGACATATAGATAACAGCAAAGCGGTATGAGAGGGAGTTATGAATATTATACAAAGTGAAAAATAAAATCATGTATGCACTACTGGCGTTAGTGGATGATTACGCCCATCGAGCAACATACATCACTCGGGCCATAAGCCTTCGGGCTATATACGTTGCCGGACGTAATCATTGCAATAACGCCATTGGTGCATAAATAGCTGAAACATAAAGAAATCAATTTGTGATTTGGCAACAAACTTGTCAAATTATCGTGTCAGTTGCTAATGTTATCTATCTTTGCCATTACAAAAATTAAATATATCTGTAACTCCACCGTTTTCTACACTCAAAAGAAAAACGAATGATTTGAAAATATTTTAAAGTAGTAAACGCATATAAACGATAACGTCGAATTAATTGACAGAAAGCAAAAGTGCAAAGGAAAACAATTAAAAACAGTTCAAAAAATTTTCAATCATAAATTTATCACTAGTACAGAGGATGTAAAAATAATAAAATATTGAAAAGCAAAGAATTGTAACAATAACGTTATCTAGCGATCTGGATAACTACAGGATGTATATAATTTACGAAACGCATTTGAAGACAAAGTAGGTTACCGTTTCCGTAAGCGATCAAAATCTTTAACTGTATTCTTCAGAATACAATAATCTTTTACATAAGATATCGAAACAAGCTGCAAAACGAAAATATGTAAATGAAGACAGGTTTCACCTAAAAAAAGGTACCAAATTAGGAATGCTACTTGGACAATAAAGGGAAAGTGTTGCTTATATATAAGTTAATGACATTTGTTTTCCAAACGTGATATCATTACACGGCCGTTGTAATCAAACAACGGAACAAACTGCTACTTTCGACAGCTTGATGATACCGAACAAATTATACGTAAATTTTTAAATAAAAAAGTGAAAGCAATGAATCATTGACCTTCCGGTTTTAAATTACTCTCCTATTTAATTTTTCCAACAAAAAAACTAGATTATTAAATTAGAACCGTCGTGAGTTAATGAATATTCAACTCAAACAAAAGACGTCTCTAAATTCCTGAATAAATTATCGAAAAATGTTGAGTAAGGAAGCTCATCTTAATAAAATAGGTAAACAAATCTTAAAATCGTGATTAAACAATATACTCAATTCCCAATAACAAGTAATAATAAGCTATAAACAAATTTAAAATAGTTATTAAACCAGTTTCGTAATTACGATTTTTTTTAAATTTCAGTAATTGATACTTGTTATACGAAACGTAACCAAAAAATGACCTTAGCACATTTACAGGGAAAATCTAAGTGGAGATTTTTTTGTTCGCGGTTTTATTGTGCAAGTTGCAAAAGAAACAAAGAAATAAGACGAATTAAAAATTCATTCACGTGTGATATTTTTTCTAAATGTAATCATGTCGAAGTAATATTCTGTCTATGTAATGACCGGAAATCATAATGGAAATGTAATTACATAACGTGTTAAACAATACGTCTTGAGAGTCAGAGATCTTATGATGAGAAAATCATAAATTCGTGTAGATTTCAATCTACAAATGTAATTTTAAGTTAATTAAAAAGTATAAGGCGTTAAATAACAAATTTAATTCCTGCTTTTACTTGAAATATTATTTTAAAACTAACGTCGACTTTTACTCGTAATCTTTTCATGGTTTCCATTATGAAGTTTATACCTAGTCTGAAAGTATTGAAAAAATGAGTTTCATTTCTATACAGTAATGACATACTTAATGTTTTATGAGTACATATTCTAGGTACGTTATATAAAATTCAGTATACCAGGAGTATTTAAAAAAAATAAAAGCGATTTAATGTAAAAATGCGTCAAGAGAAGTTTTAATATCATTAAAAAGTTTATGATGCAAATAATTGCCGATTGCAATCTTCAAACTTAAAAAAAACAGGCGCATAATAATTATCATCAAATTAAAGAAATGTTTTGCAAATATATTCTTGTCGATTTATTTAAATTTACTATATAATTAGTTGAACTGAATTTACTACAATTAAATCACAACAAGTTAACTAAGAAAATTGTATCTAACTAATTAATGAAACAATAACTTACTAAATTAATTTATGTCAGTGTCAATGTCGACTGCACTCACATTTATTTATTTGACACACGCGTAATACTTTTATTTATATGAAAAAATCGCACGTTATTTTAAAACTAACTAATCTTATCATGTCTTTCATCAATATTTTCTCGTATTGCCATCTGAAATATGCTGATGTTTAAAATTTTTAGATTAAAGTAGCTGATCAGCAAAACGTTAACAATAACTGCTAAACTATAGTAATATAAAAAAACAAAACTTCTACATCAGGTACAGTAATTAAAATTTGTATCACCCACAGGAACTTATACAATTAATCAAACTATGAAGAAAATCCGATGCTCAATCAAAACACAAAACACATTACGGTTCAAAACACAAAGAATTAAACCAAAGGAACAAATTCAAGAAATCGACACAACTATTGGCATGTATGCCGATAATATTGATATAATAAGTCAAACAACCAGACCAAATAAAGAGTCATTTGTCAGGCTCAAAAATGCAGAAAATACTATAATAACACCTACAGAACAACAGCAACAACGAAACCGATAAGAACAAAATAAAACAATAAGAGAACATAACATCACAGTAGTGAATGTTTTCGTATAGTTAGGGTCACACGTAAGCAATGAAAAGAAACACGAAGAAGTCAAAAGAAGGATCCTATTAGCCAACAGATGTTTCTACGAGTTGAGCAAATAAATAGTCATGCGGGCTAACAAAAAAGTCCAACATGAGCTTATATGAAACCATGAATGCTTACCAAATAACACGAAACCATGCTAAGAAAAGATACTGCAAAACATTTACGAACCAATGATCGAAAACCAATTATGGAAAAAAAAGGTATAAGCAATAAGAAATACAACAAATCAGACATAGTCCAAACCATAAAAGTTAAGCGACTTAGATGAGTAGGACACATTAAAAAAGAAGACACAAACCCAACAAAACATCTATCACTAACAAAACCTGATAAAAGAAAAAATGCAGGAAATCTGAAAATCAGGTCAACAAACACAGAATAAAAAGTATGTTTAGTTTGAGTAGCCTCATTTGGAAAATTTTAATTTTACATATTAAATAACGTCAGTGTGTAAAAATTAAAAAAAGTAAAAAAAAATTGAAAAAAAGCAAAGAAATTCAAACAAAAAATAGATGCAATCGATTATAATTTTTTAAGTAAACAGATTAAAGTTCATTTCAGAAAAACTCAAAACAAAAATTGAATAAAAATAGAATTGGTTTTGACCAAAAAAGTGTTTAAGAAAAAAAAAGTAAAACAAAAAAAATGTTTTCGACATATTTTTTTTTTTTTAATTTATTTTATATAAGTTATAACAGCGAAAAAAAATTTTAAAATCAAGTAAGTAATTTTATTGACTACAAAATTGAAAACACAAATGTGAAGATAACAAAGTTTATCGATTATATTTTTTTCTTAACGAACTGATCAACATGTACATATATGAAAAAAATCTTGAAATAAAGAGTAAAGAAAATGAGAAAATGTAATTTTATTTTATCGAAGTTTTTGGTAAAATAAAAAGAGATTAACGAATAATATAAAGAGAATTTAGGTTCAAAAAGATTTTGGTTAAAAAAAATGTAATGAAAATTAACGTCTTCAATAAAACTAAACAAACAAAATAAAAGTAACAAGTTGAAAAAGCACAGAATACCTGTAAAATTTGTGTTAAATGTTGTAACCAAATCTTGAAAACTTGTCTTTATTTTGTTGTTTTGCTACATTTTTCACTGTATGTTGAAATATTTGTTTTCTTTAATAACCAATTTTTTTCCATATTTTACCAAAATCTTTAAAAAAATAAAACTCATTTTTCTTTTTTTCTGTATTTTTATTAGAATTTTTTTTACAATTATGTTCCTAATTTCTTCTCTTTTGATTCTTTAATGTATTCATTTTTAACGTTAAATTTTATTGAATAAATCAACTGTTTTTATTTTACAAATGTTAGTTTTTTAAACAAATTTAAACTAATTTTTACAAAAAATTGATCATTTTCGCTTCGTTTGAACAATTTATTTTATTTAATATGTCATTGCTCTCAATCTACTACCAAAATCGTTAAACCGATAAAACTACTTCGTTATTGTCTTAAGTTTTTTTAATTTCCATTTCCTTATCTTAAGTTTTAATTTTAGTTTTATTTCACATGCAAACTTCTTAATTTTTGTTACTCTAAATTTCTACATTTTTTAAAACGTTTTTTGAAGTTTTGCTTTCAATTAATAATAATAATTTAACCGTTTAATTTTATTGAATACGTTATTCTAATTTTTTTACTAAAATCTATAAAGCATATTTTTTAATTTTGTTTTTCTTCACTTTTTATTTTACAATTTTCTAAAATAAACTTTGATCATTTCATTAAGAGAAGAATGCTATCGATGACTTCTCAGTTATTTTCACTTTCTCTTCACTTCAATTTGATAGTCAATAAAACCAATTTGATAATACATTTTTTAGTTTTTTTTTTAATTTCTTATTTTAGGTTCTCCTACAAAATCAATTTATCCAAAATTATTAGTTTTTTTTACTGTTGTTAATTTCTTTTTATTTATGAATTTTTTCTTACATAGACAAAACTATTTCGTTCTTTCCCTGATCTATTTATTAAGAAAAATTATAATCAAATGCATTTCGGTTTTTTAAATTTTGCTTTCTCTACTATCTTTTTCAAATTGTTCATTTTTTACTATAAGTAAAATACGCCTGCGTTTCTTCTAGTTTTTGTATCAAAATGATAAAAAATTGCTATTTTTTTTCTTAATTTTTTATTTTTGATCACCATAAGTGTTGATGACGTCTGTTATTAACTATTTGAGAGAGAGATTTCACATAATTATCATATCAATTATAAACCATTAATAAATATATCAACGGCTTAAA
This sequence comes from Aquatica leii, assembly GCA_035610365.1. Classification (NCBI taxonomy): domain Eukaryota; kingdom Metazoa; phylum Arthropoda; class Insecta; order Coleoptera; family Lampyridae; genus Aquatica; species Aquatica leii. Next base: position 69,902,163 of record CM069436.1, read on the forward strand.
CAGAAAAAATAAAATATTAAATAAAAACGATTTCATTACGATTTGAAAAAAAAAACAATTATATTAAACTATTTCACATTGTTAAATTAATTACTAAGTTTCCATGAAGAATCGAATTGAAGACAGTATTGGACGTGAATCCGTGTGTGTTTTCATGATGTAGTTTGGAGTCAAATTGAAACCGATTTGAATCCAGTTACAAATGACATGCGCCAAATGCCGCGTTGACGTTGGTGTGCACCTAAAAATCGTTGGAACTCATAATGATCAATTTCAAATACCAATTCATACAACATCCTTACCGCATGTACAAAAGTTTCGTTAAGAAATACCTGTAAAATGTTAACTTTTTGTGACACAAGCGCGCCCAAGTAACTGCGCATGCTTGGATTCAATACGATACTGTTTCCATAATAAAATTGTATTTTCAATTCCGTAACGAGTCCAGAATTTGCCGTATCGACCTTGAAATTCAAATCGATTTGAATTCTGATTTAAAAGCGTTTCCATGTTAGTATTGACTCGCAATGCCGTTTTCAATTCAAATTCAATTCTTCATGGAAACGTATTAATATATGATTATATATCTTATTATTATTGTAATTTCTGTTGTAAACTATACCTCAAACGTCTCTGCGTTCAAACGTCCTAGATCGCGATTTTAAGATATCTATTATTCTTATTTGACTTTTTATTGTAGTTGTCCAATAGACCAATAAAAGCAACTAAATCATTTAAGAAACTGTTAACATCAGAAAAGAGGTGACCCTTTAACAAGAATCTTTTTCCCATATGTCAAAAAGATGTTAATAGATCCATGTTTATTATCAAACCCACTATTGCCGGTGTCAAACTTATCAATAACACTTAAATGCAAACTAATTATATGTTAAGAGAAGATTCTAAACAACTGAGAATAAAAAATGAATTTAGTGAAACACTGGTATCTTTAACAAATAACAAAATAACAAAAAAATTAAAACAAATTACTATTGAGTAATGTGTGTATATAAAAACAACCAATAACGAATGGTCCAATTACACGAGTAAAACAAACAGCCTAATTGTAAACAACCGCAAAGTGATTTATTTTTTTACACGATAAAATCAATAACTACGACTTTAATCATTTAATCGTTCAAACGTCCAATACCTTAAATTAATATTAATTGAATACCTATACCTGGCTTCCAGAAAACGTAGCTGCCGTTCGCGTCTACTTTTCAAGAACGAAATTATTAATCAAAATTAATTTAGAAGCAGTTACCGAGCAGGATGTAGTAACAAAGAAGATAATTAAAACGCCATTCATTTATCTTGATTGCAATTATTAATTCCTGCTCCTGTCGTTAATATTTCATACAAGAAAAATCGATTAACGTTATTAGAAAAATGTTGTTATAAATACTTTTGTGTAAACTGTCATTGTTCATTGCAATCCACACATCAACTAAATAACTATACAAAACATAAAAAAACCACTAAAATATTAATAAATCAAATAAGTAAAATATGTAAAGGAAGGCGCCGATATAAATAAAAGTTTCTATGAATGATTGATTATCCCATTGATTTATTTAAAGGTGAATTAAAAGTGTTTAATCTTTTTTTAACGTAAACAAAATTTGTTTTGCTTTACATAAATTTATAACAGATCAAACTGAATAAAACGTAAAGATATTATAGCATATCGTATTTATTTATATAACCTAAAGTGCTAACAGAAAGTTTAATTTATTGGATTTTCTAAAAATATATTAAATATTCAAATTTTATAACTCTAAACATCTACAAGACGATCGAAGGTATTAACGTTGATGTTTGTTTAAAACGCAATGACATATACACGGTTTTAAAAATGCACGGCATGAATTGTGAGAGTACTTTAGCTTTAACAAAGTTAAAAAAAAATCTTTGAAGTATTATTATTAATATTATTAGTACGACTGAACGGAAATCATAAATATTTTGAGTAAGTAGATTAATCATGAAATGACTGAAAATATTGAACTTTGCTTTTATTTTACAATTTCTACGCATTTTGAAACTATTTAAATTATTTGAATTTAAAATTAGTTTTCGAAGAATATATAAGCAAAAACACACTTCCGAGTGATAAAATAATGGAATAATATACTCTGTGACATTGAAATTGCAACACCAATAAGGGGTGCGAATTTTGTGACCAAAGTTGGCAGAAAGGTTTAGCTACTCAGAGGTAGTAAATAATTAAAGTTTCAAAAAAAAAAAAAAGAAACAAAGGTAAACACACCTATTGGCTTCACGCTCCCTCACTCTTCATGACATCGATTCCAGCAGGTAGTCAATTTCCTGTTGAGTTGTATCCCAAGAAACTTGAAATTCATGCCAGAGAGCTTCCTGTGTCTGTGGAAAATGCGCTAATGTCCTCAGTCTTCGGCCCATAATGTCCCACACGTGTTCAATAGGCAAAAAGTCGGGAGATCTGAGTGGGCATGGTAAGAGATTAACGTTGGCCTCTTCGAATCGGCCCATAGAGTGTCTTGCTATGTGGAAACGGGCATTATCCTGCTGGAAAAGTGGGTTTTCCAACTGCTGAAGAAATCGTTTACTACCTCTGAGTAGCTAAACCTTCCTGCCAAGTTTAATTACAAAATTCCTACGCCTTCTTGGTGTTGCAGTTTCAACGTCACTGAGTATAAGATATTAATATAAATAAATACATTAATCTGCAAGTAATCAACAAATCAGGTTAGTTGAGCTCTAGTCCTATTTGATATATGTATGTTTTTAGTAGAAAACCTTGCAACTAAAAGAAACTTCTACACAATGCAACCAGCGATACTTGTTTAAAGCCTACAAAATATAACAGAACGCCAGGATCGTTGAAAAGTCCTCTTAATATTCTCTGGGTATGGCAAGAAAAGCCATAATCCCAACGGAATGCTAGCAGTAACTAACCTTAAAAGAAAACCTAAAGGAGTCAGCTGTGAATGCAAAACAATGGCGGACGTACAATCTTATATCGTAATACGCCCAAAAAAGGTAAGACAAGCACTATTTTGGCAAAAACCAAACTTAATCGTAGTTCAAAATTCATAGCTGCAGCATGGCGATGATAAAAATCCACACTTTTATATGAACTTGTAGTACCACATTGGGAAGTAGAAATAGCTTCTTTAAATTTACTAGCAATCTTTTTTTTTCGGGTGTAAGCGATTTTTTCACTTTTTTAAAATTTTGATTTTGACACACTTTTTAGATCTAATGGCAAATTTCTTAATATTATCAACGGAATATGAATAACTACATACAAACTTTTTCACCTATTTTTTTGACCCCTTGTGTACGAATCACTACATCAAACAATTCATTAAATTGTTCTACCCACATAATTTATTGTCTTGTTTTCTTTTCTCTTTAAAAACGTTTTTTTGATTGTCTCGAAAGATGTAACTTTGTCACGGTCTCAAAAAAAGTCATGCTTTTATAAGTACAGACCAACTCAAAAACTTTGGACAGGATGCAGGGTTATGTAAAGAAGAAATTAAACAATTATACAATCAGATCAAACAAACACTGGGATCACTGAAATCAACAGAGATATAATTTATAAAAGTACTCAGTAACTTTAATGTAAAGGTCGATAAGAAGAAATGCGGCAAATTTGTAGGGAGTTACAAGCTAACGACAAAGAATGAGAAGGACAAGGACAAGTGCAATTTTGTTAAGAAGAAGAGATGATAATAGCGAATACCTACTTTCAAATTAACAACCGTACGAGGTATAGAAATTGCATAGCGTTAGTTAAGGTTTACCCTGGCGCTGATGTCTCGTCGAACTACAACTCCTTGATATCGAAAATACACACATAAATACAGAAAATGTAAAGAAGTAAGACGTGCAAAATAAGTTACAAACAAAAATGTTAAAGGGAAATGTGCCCAGCAATAAACAGAAATTCAAGGAATACTCCGAACAAAAATTCGTAAAGCAAAGAAAAATATGAAAAAAAATTAAGAAATTACAAGCAAAGCACGACAGTTTTAATGTATGTATAAAGGTAAAAAAAAACTAGCTAGCATAAAAAAAGAAACAATTGAATATACTGTACACACTAACAAGAAAACAATGAGAAAAAAAGAGATGTAGAAGTATCTCTTCACAGATCAGAGACAAAAAAGGAACCTGAATAACATAAATAATTAAAATGATGCCAAATAAGTGGCTGCTATTAACTTTTATAATGCTCCTTAAAAATCGTAGGTGGGTCAATTAAGCGAAGAAAATTATAACTTACTATACTCCAAGTTTTCTTGAAAGAAAAAATAAAATAAAAGAGACCAATAGCAAAAAGGAAAAACTCATAATTAAAAAACTTTTCAGATCCATTTGGTTGTCGGCATCTAAATAAGAATGTGGTATGCTACCGCTATTAAAGATATCTAATATCTTCTTAGAAGTAAAATGTGCTGCTTAATGTACAGTTTATTTTAATAATGCTTTGTAATAAAAGAAAACAATTATATTACTATTTCTGTCGGGTCGAGAGCTGTGTTGAAGCGATCTCATTCTTCGAATTTGTACAGACACTATACAACTTTTTGACATCAACTCATCGCTAAGCAACTATGCAGAAACACCCCAAAAAAGGTTCAGTTCAGAAAAGTGTCCGACACATGGCGAGAAGGTTACAAGAGGTTCCAGAAAGCTTTGTAGTCTATTGAAAAGAACATGTAATGGCAATATTTTGAGCTGTCATTCTGAATCGAATCAATGGTGTCAGTATGTGTTTACAAAAACCAGCTATTGAACTTCGAACGGTAGTCGAACTTTTATAATAGCTTTTAGATTCTTTTTATCGCAGCGAGAATTATTTGACGATTACGGGATGACGGCAAATGAGAAAACCGATACCGTATACAGTAATGAAAATCTGCGTGTGCAAGGAAGAAAAAGACATTTCGATGCCGGATCTGCAGAAGAAGTTGTGATCAGAAGAACAGATAAGTTAAACAATGAAACTTATTTGCGGGTAATAGACACGCTGTATGCAGAATTGTCGCGGCGACTAGAAGCTAATCGGGAAATTAATTCTCTGCTTGGATTTCTAACAGATTTCATGACCAACGATGAAATTAAAGAGGCTTGTACAAAAATTTTTAAATATTATTCCGATTAGCATTGCTAATAAATAAAAGTCTGATGACATCAAACGCAACAGGTGAACGTAACTTTTCAAAATTAAAACTAACAGAAAAAACTGTCTTAGTTCCTCATTGTCTCGGAACCGTTTAAATTCATTGTCGATAATGGCGATTGAAAATGATGTACCTACATATTTTTTATTATTTTATTTATTTATTTATTTTAAAGGTCAACTTTTAAGAAGTTATGAACGATTTTGTATACAAAAAAGTTAGAAAAGTTAATATTTAAACTTAATGTACTTGACAAAACTATTTTCTTTCGTTTATTGTTTGTTATTGCATTTAACAAGAATAAAGTTAAGCGGCGTACGTAGTGGCCGCCATATTTGAAAAATAGCAGTTACGTTTTGTGGGCTTATTAAATAAAATTTATGATTTTTTTCTTTTCCACGTACTTAGAAACCAAATATAGAATGTCGCTTGGTACAAAAATTAAAGAAAAAGAAACAAACTTTCTTTAAACTTTTTGCAAAATGCATAATTGGACATTTCATAGACTTAGCGGCATTCTTTCTAATAAAGTAAAAACATTTAGAAAAGACAAAAAAATTGAAAAACTTCAGAAATTTTGCGTAAAATGTATTTCTAATTATTTTTTATATCATGCCATAAAATGCTACCATCTATCATTAATAATTGATGATTTAGGAGGTTTGGCAACACAGCTCGAAAACTGTTCATTTCGCCATCTTAGTTGTCGTAGGTCACGCTCCTGAATGTAAACAACGGTTTTTGTAGAATTTAAGACTCTGCTTTATCCTTTTATCTTAGTGTAACGTATTATTTGTACATATTTATTTTTGTTAAGACATTTTATCTGTGTAAATTTAGTGTTTTTTAGTTTATTTTGTGTAAATTTTGGTCTTGATTATAAAAACGTGTTTCACATTGATATTTTCTACAGTAAATTATAATATTCTTCTAACAAACGGAATTATTGTGAATATTACAAAATAGGCCGAAAAAAAAGTTGTAAAAAGATGTTATCTTTGTGTGCTGCCAGAAAAATCGTCGGCTTTGATCTTTGAGGTAAATATTTACTTAATAAATTTAGAAATGCATAACATATTTTTATAGTCATTAAAAGTGATAGATTGTACTTATGTATGCATTTTAGAGTTATAAAAGACAAAGAAAACAAAAATCCAAAGGTTATGAAACATTCTGAATCAGAGTATCAAAGATACAGAAAAAAAGTAACTAGGGTCAATTCCATTCACTATTACGATTATCAATATTATGTGATTTAATTTGACAGAATGCATTACAGAATTACCTGCCCGGTCTAATTTCAGGAACTGTGTCAGTTTGCAGCCATGTTCAACCAGGATGTAGCAAATATCTTGATGACATCATTTTAACACAATAAAGATATTATCCATATTTATATGTAATAATTAATTTTTATTTATCATTTCTAGGTACGACAAAGGCATCAACACTGAATCGATTCATACTGAGTCGATACCTGATTGCAGTACAGATCCTGATATTCAAGAAATGTATCCTCATTCTTGTAATAGTTTATTATAGTAATTAATGTATATTTTTAGAACAATAAATAATATACCTGAAGGTATTGTAAATGTGGAATTTAGGTCTAACGAAGAAGATGAGCTTATTATAAGTGGCAGACGTATATTTGATGTGAAGCATCTTTTTAACCAAATACTTACAGCAAAAAGACATGAACCTTTTGATTGTTCAATTGTAGATATGACTCTTGTAAATGAAATTGTAAAAGGTTTATATAGTATATTCTTACTAAAACGCAGAATGTGTAATAAAACTGAAACCATTACAACGGAGGATGTAACCGATATATCTGAAATGAATTTATATACATCTATAACACTCGCTGCTGCTGATGACTAATAAAACGTTTAGTGCATATCATGAACGTGTTGCTGATGTAGTGCTACAAACAGCTCGGAAAAGCATGGAATCTGTTGCTCAAAAAGAAGCAGAATTTGCAAGGAACGAGGACGAAATTGATCAGTGGGATAACATTCCTTGTATTATCGTTGTTACAGATGGTGATTATGATTGAAATTCAGGAGTGGTAATTATCAATACAATTTTTATATTCTTGGTAACTATTTTTCATTTTAGGCATGCATCATTGGTTATAGGACTGGTAAATTATTATACCTTGGCATACGAAACAAGTACTGTTGTGTATGTGCTCGTAGTGAAAATAAGGTAATTAATATTCCGGAGCATAAATGTTTTAAAAATTGGGTTGGAATTCAACTTCGATGGAAAGTGATATAATTGTTGAGGGGTTCAAATTAAGTATTGAAATGTGTGGTTTAAAATATACGAAGATGATTAGTGATGGAAATTTATCCGTTTATAGAAAATTACTTGAATCAAAACCATATGGCAACAAACTTATCGAAAAAATTGAATGCAAGAATCATTTATTAAGAAATTTGTCATCAAAATTACGAGAAATTGGCAGTAGGTTTCTTTAGTTAATAGATTACTACAATCTTAATTTGCGAAAAATGTTTTCTAAAAAAATAAATTGCATTTACAAATAATATTTTATTCACATAGAAAAAGAAGCAATTCAAAAAATTTACCGGTTCCACCTAATTTAGGCAAAGAAGTGATCAACCGTGCATCAAGGCTTCGTGTTGCTATTTCGAAAGTAGCACAATACAGGAGTCAACACTTATGAAGAAATGAAAAGGTTGCTGGAGACTGACATAAATGTCTTTGGAGAACATGCTTTACGTGAGAACATAGAATATTTTAAGTGTGAGCCAAAAGAAGATGAGGTAAATTTATTACCGCTAATGAAAAGCTGTGGATTGTATGAAGACATCGAAGTTTGTTTAACTCGACTAACTAAAAACGTTAATAGTTTATTACTAAACATGGACAATAATTTAGCCGAACATTTTAATAGTATAGTGTGTAAATTTATAGATGGAAAAAGAATTAATTTTACACTTAAAGGAGCATACCAAACACGATGTGAAAAAGCAGCTATTTCTTTTAAGTCGCAAGGCGATTATTATAGGATTATGCATAAGCAATTGACTGGTGCAAGTCCTAGAATGTATACTAAAAGATACGTGAACTATTTGAAAACGAAACGAAATCGGATCAAAAAAAGAATTTTTGGAAAAACAACAAAATATGGTACCTAATATAAATTATGGCCCTCAAGCAAATGCTTTATTAATTGATGATGCAGAATATAAGTTAAAAGAAGAAGAGTTTTTAAAACAAATAAATAAGCCTGGACACGAAATCGACGCAATTCAAAAAGCTACCATAAAACAAAGCCAAAATATAAATTGGATTCAATAACGTTCAGTTAGGATTACTGCGTCTCATTTTGGTCAGATATATAAGATGCAACCAACCAGTTTAAAATCCAATATGATTAAAATTTATATGGGAATTTTCGTGGAAATAAAGCAAATAAATATGGGTTAGAGAGTGAGCATATCCAAACGTTCCAAAGTTTATATAATATTGAAGTGCAAAGCTGTGGGTTTTTTATTTACAAATTTGAAAATTTTTTGGGTGCTAGCCCTGACGGTGTTAATAACAGCGATATTATCATAGAACTCAAATCTCCATATGTGAAAATGACTCCTCCGCAAAATTAGAAAAGGGCCAATTAAAATTGAATCGCAGACACAATTATCACTATCAAATGCAGGGTCAGTTAGAGATTACTGATAAGGAATTGTGTTACTTTTGTGTATAGAGTCCACTAAGATTATTAGTGGAAAAAATTAAAAGAGACACTAACTTTTGGAAGAATATGTTGCCAAAATTAAAGAAATTTTTTTTTGAACGTCTCCTGTCAGAACTAGTGGATCGACAGCACCCAAAAAGATTGCCAATTAGAGAATCAACAAAGTAATTCAGTGCATAACTTTGCACACAAATTAATATTAAGTAAAGTGTGTATATATAAAATAGAAAAAGCATCGATGTTTCAAAATGACATTCAACATGATTTCTTCTTAAATTTCTTTAAATTTCTATAAATCATTTAAAATTGTTAGAACTTTCCTCTAGTTAAATGTAGATAATTCTTGAAACCCTTGTAAAGTAAAGATTGCGTGTTAACACAAAATTGATGTCATTTCATCTGTATTTGACATCCCAGTTTTATAACAGATTGTTGATTTCTTGAAATATCGTATTTAGCATACATTTTTACCAGTACAACAAAAAATTAATAGAAGAAACGAAAATATGTTACAATCAGCTGAATATTAGTATACATTAGTGAGGTTATACACAAAACTAAACAGTGTTGTCAGATTTAGCATTATCAGAGTATGATTTATGCGTTCTTCATCTCTCTTCTTTTATTGCCATACAGATTGGTCAGCTGATCTTTACTCTTCTTACAATTAAAACACCCTCTCATTTTATTCATATCTCTTCAGCAACTTGAAAAAGGCTGGTGATCTTCCAACAACTGAGGAACCTAGCATTGAGCGACCTCTTTTCAATATTTTTTTCTTAAATAGGGATAGGCATCGAGATTTGCATTGCCTAGAGGACCCAACATGGTTAATTAGGCCATGGGCATGTGAGCTAAAACTGAACAAATACATAGTAAAAAAGTTAGCTAAAAACTTGTAAAGCTTATTAAATTTTCAATATAGAAAATATTTCCCAAAAATTTGTTACCGGTCGTTGTAAACACGCCAATCAAACTGTAATAACCGGCAGTGTAAGAAAATAATGGTCACATCCAAAACAGACGATAAAATCCTGAGGCAGTATGTTTCAGATACAATTTTTCAGAAAACTAAAAATTTAAGACTTGACTCTTGAGAATACATAGTTAGAAATCTGTTCAAAAATACGTGATTTAATATTGAACCATGCGGCCAACGCTGGCAATTAAATTTGGAATAATAATCAAATACTAAGAGTATATCATTATTTTTTTATTAAAAACATAGATATACATTTCCACTCAGAGAACCCAATTCACGTATTTGACACTACATTTTTATTTCCATAAAATATGTTTTTGCATTTAAATTATAATATGATCAGAGTAGTCAACATAAATTTTTCTAAAACTTGATCAAAAACATCGAACATAAACCGAATGTGTAAAACACACAATAAAGTTAGTTACTAAAATAAATCACATAAAAACCCTGCATGAAACTTTTATCAAAAACTTAAAAAAAGTATATATTATTTTTCTATGTAAAAGCAACAAAGCAGTTAGATAATAAATCCTCTTCCAACAGCTAAACCGTGTATGTAATAATAATAAAGACAAAAAAAGTTACCACATCCAACGATTTAAACGACACTGCCTGTTGGTAAAAAAATAAATCTCATGAAATCAAATATGTATGTACACAAGTCAAGAAAAATTAATACATAACAAAATACATAGTAATGTAATTAATTTTTTACTGTTTCAAAATCTAAACATCTTTTTTAATGATAGTAGAATTTGTTAGTGAACACACGTTATACAGCACAATAAATTTTCATGCGCATCCCGGTGATCATGGAATTTTTATTGATTTCAGAACATGTAGACATTATCATAACGTCAACTAAAATACATTGATTCTTGAAAATTCTAAACCAACAAAATATACAGTGTAAACATATCCACAAATTTTATTTGATAATAAAAACTAACATTATAAAATCATTACAATAAATATGTACAAGTGACGACGAAATATTTACCAAATTATTTTAATAATTACTGTATGAATGCAATATACAAAAAATGCATTCCCATGCGTGCATTCAACAAATAACAAAAAACCATATGGATTATAATTGTACATTCAAATAACAATCCACAATTAACTACTTAACAATCACGCGTTTCGTGCATAGAAGTAATTATCGGTTAGTCGCCAACTAACGCGTATACATCACATTTGAAGTATTTAAGATAATGAGTATATATTTCATCCCTACTAACTTATCTTTCTCATAAACTAAATAATTTAATTGCATGGATGATTACAGAATCTACAGGTGTATATGTTAAAAGTATTTCAAAATCTAGATTTAAAATAAAGACCATGAATACATAAATCTATCTGTGGTTATCTAAGACAGCGTTGTAAATTAGATATCTGTTTTGATATGCAAAAAAAATTAAAAAAACGCAACACGTGCAGCAAATAAAAATACACGCTTTCACATTCTAATTAATAATTTTAAAATAATTAGATCAATTTGATTATCACGCTATATATTTTCTTTATAGAACAGACAGTTTTTTTTGGCATTAGGACGTGGTCCATGCAGCCAATCAACAGACAGTTACGTATGCGCATATACAGGGATGATATATGTTAAAAAACCATATAGATCTTGACATCGGTAGCTAAACATCGATAACCGATTATTATCAAACTCAAAACATCGATGTTTTTTGCGAATATGGTTACAGTTGTTACTAATACAACGTTAAACTTTAGAAACCACAATAAAAAAAAATCTTTTTTGAAATAATTACATGTTAATCAAAATCATAGAAAATATCCACAAAAATCAAAGAAATGCCATTTCTTCTGTATTCAATTTTTCCATTTTACAATGCAATCAGAATTTTTTTAACAATACCTATAATACGTAGAATCGATTATTTGCTCGTAACATCGATGTCACAATGTTTAACAACTGTCTAACTTAGTTCATTATCGTTCTTAAAACATCGATATTACGGCAACATCGATCATTTCTAAGAAAATATATGTTCACTAATTCTCAAGAGCCTAGCTAAGATGTTAAACGAAACTTAAATTGTATTTATTATAAAAATGAAAAATATATAGGAAATGATACAACAAAGAAAACGCAAAGTCAAGGAATAAGTAGCAACAAAAACCAACTCAAAAGAAATATGAACAAACCACTTCAAAATGTGCCACCACCTGCAGAATCTATACATTAAAAAGAAGTAAGTAAAAAAAAACGACTAAAAAACAGGTAAACTTCAAGGATTGATGAACTGATACAGTTCTTAAGGGGATTCTTTCCTATGTAAAATCAGGCAAAATTATCCCCATTTTTTGATAGACTTTACAGCAAAACCAAGTCACCAAATTTAATGAAAAAAAAAACACATGTATGCTAAGTATAACTGAAGGTCGCTAATTGCTTGACTTGGCCACAAAAGTGATAGTTATTCCTACAAAAAATCACGAAAATACGACAAAAACACATTATAATTCACATATAATTTCAATGTCTTGTGTTAAAATTATTAAATAAAAATAATCAAGCGACTTACATTTAACCTTTATTAACAAATCTGCATCAGCACTAAGACGAGCATTGCATTTTATGTCGGCAATATAATTTTGAAAGTACCCCTTATTTTCTCAAAACGCAACATATAATGCTGTCTCTCTTATCTTCCGTCTTTGTCGTGTAAGCTACAGCAAATTTTTTGGCCTCTATTTCACTGGACATGTTGGTTTACGTTGACGACGTGAATGTTTTCTTTACGGACCAGAGTATGATTTGGATTTGAAGAATAAAGAAAGAACCGCCTTAAGAAAGTAGTGGGTTTGTACCAGAAAACTTTAAATAAAACAGCCATACCAACCTACTGGATAAAACATCTCAACCTTTAAAAAATTATAAATGAGTAACTGTCCGAAAGCCGTTATGAAACTATTGAGAAAAATCATCTGTAGTTTTACCTAAAAACTTATACAAAAAAAAGCTTAGAAAAAATAGATCTACCATAGATGCCACATTAATCTTCAAAGTATCCATCTTATTATTCTCAACAGAAATAAAACACGAAAAAACTCACTAAACCCGACACTCTTAAATCTTATTATGAACAAAACAATATTAGACATTAGAAACTATTAAAAAATAAATTATACAGTTATTATATTGTTACGTATTTATTTATTAAATACTAATTTATTTAAACGATTAAAAATTATGTTTACTTATTCTAGAAATATGTACACTTTTAAATTAACCGAACTAATAAAATCTAATAATAAAAACACTTACACTATAATTTATATCACTTACAAGAAGATAAGATAACGTCCTCGGATATCACACTTGTTTACACTAATTATCACGTTCACAATTATTCTCGATTTATTTATGTAGACACACGCGTGCTAACGATTTATTTCCACTTGATAATCTTCTTAACACATTCGCATTCCAGCAATAACTGACCTACGATTTCCATGTTCGGCATTTATAGACATCGGCGAATCCTTCTCGAACGTTCCCTACTTTTCGCTATATCTTCTAGACAGCTTCTAGAAGGCTCTTGCATTTGTAAATAATTTCTCGAACGTTTCAATATTTAAAAACCGAACTTCAGAACGTCAACGTTAATTTTCTTAACGGTTTCTTACGATGATTATTTTTTTATATATATTAACATGTTTCAAAGCTTCTTAACTATTTAAGCTCATCTTCAGTGTTAATTTTTTTTTAAATTTTGACATTTTTCAAAAAATTAACATTCTGAAGATGAGCTTAAATAGTTAATAAGCTCGAAACATGTTAATATATATACTGACTTCCAGAAAAATTGCAACACCTAGAACTTGTTGAACGATTTTATTGAAATTTTTAGGAAACGTCTATTTTCATGAAACAAAGTGATGATTAAAATTTGAATAAAATCTAGTCAGTAGTTTTTTGTTTTTTTCTTGTTGTTCCCATAGTAACATAGTAACAATAAATTTGAAGTAGTAGACCATTTAGTAATTCTCAAGTTTGCAAATTGTTGTTATTTGTTCACAATTTCATTCTGAACTTGATAACAAGGCCGAGAGTACGTCAACATTAACATTTTGTACAATTAAGTGAACGTGGCCGTGTTATTGGTATGAGACAGGTCGGAGTTTCCGTAAGGGAAATTGCTCGTCGTGTAAACCGAAATGTTTCATCGGTCATTGAGATGTTGAACCAAATGGTCCGAGAAAGGGGTTCAACATCGTCGCTGTAGATCTGGACGTCATCGGAAGACTACAGATCGCGAAGAACGTCGCTTAAGAGTTTTGGCCCATACAGATTTTTAACAACTCGATCAATTGCATATGATTGGATGATAAGTATAGGATTCAGAATGTCAATATCATCTGTTTATCGCCGGATAAGATCTTATGAGTTGCGTTCATATCGTCCATTTTTATGTCTTCCCCTTACACCACTTCAACGTCTACGCAGACTAGAGTGGATCAACAAAAGGGTTAATTAGGCGCAAGAATGGCATCAAATTGTGTTTAGTGACAAGTCCCGATTTTGCTTGTGGGCCCACGATGGTCGTAGAAGGGATGCGTGGAGAACGTAATCCAACATTTTTTGTGGAACGTAACACAGTTCTCACTCAAGGAGTTATGATATAGGGTGCAATATGTTATGGTGGCAGATGACCCTTGGTCTTTATTGACGGAAACCTAAACGCAGCTGGTTACATTGCTAATGCGCTACAACCAGTTGGGCTTCCATATCTTCCGAGGTTGCAAAATCTCATTTTCCAGCAGGATAATGCGCGCCCTCATACGACAAGGGCTACAACACGGTTTTTGGAAGAAGCTAACATTGCCGTCCTCCGATGACCTCCTCGGTCCCCTGATTTGTCGCTCGTTGAACATGTATGGGATATGATTGATAGGCGACTGGGTAATTTACTACACCCTCCAGATAACTTACACGATCTCCAGCTACGAATTCAAGAAGCTTGCGACGATATACCACAAGCAGCTTGATTGATAGCATGCCAAGACGTCTAAATGAGTGCATTACAAATCGTGGCGGAGCAACTCTTTATCGAAAAAACTTTTTAAGCTTTTGTTCTTTTGTTTTTAAATTTTAATTATCACTTTGTTTAATAAAAATAGACTTTTCCTAAAAATTTCAATAAAATCGTTCAACAAATTCTAGGTGTTGCAATTTTTCTGGAAGTCAGTACATATCAAAAAATAATTGATTGATTTATATTGGTTTATAAATGAACAATTACTTTAGTTTCTATTAGTATATCTAGTAGTTTAGAAGAATAAATATTTTGAAATTATTTACTTGTCAAATTGATTTTACAATCAGAATAAATTTGCAAGAATTGATCAAATTTGTTGAAAAAAATGCACAAAAAGAAATAGAAAACTTGTCATCATCTAAATCAAAACAAAAATATGAAAAGAAATATGTTTAAGTACGTAATAAGAATGCGTAAGAAGAAGGTGTTATGAATCTATAACGCCTCGGTTGTTATGTTTATGTATCTCGTCTCCTAGGTACTATGAGAAAATTATAACAAAGTGAAAAATAAAACATGGTTGATTGGTTCATGATGAAGTTAGCAATTCTCTGGTAGCAGTCAAGTGGATTTTCATAGTTTTTTTCTTTAACATTTACTAAATCTTTCATATATTCAGCGCTTGAGTTATTTATTGCAAAAGACATAATCAGGCAAAATTACTTTTGTCTCTTATATCTATTGCCTTCAAGTTTTTTTCATCATGAGCACATATTAACAACACGGATCTGTGATCTGTATTATGGGTGCAAGTTGTTCTAATGTAAGTAATATTTCATATTTATATTTCACTATTAAATACTATTTTTTTACACTACTTTGATTATGGTAATACTGCCACTGTTTACGACATGCAACCTATAAATTACCTTTTGTCTTTTATTTGTTATTTCATTGTTACTACTATAAGTAGTAAAAAAACAACAAGACGCACAAAACAACACAGCAAAATAAAATACTATGTCACCTTACCCACCACTCATTATCGATATTTTTTCAAATAGTTTACGCCTATAAAAAAACGACTAAAGAAGGTGAAAATGTAGAAAACATAAAACGAGCCTTAAAAGTTGTTCGGAAAAGTTGGTTCATATAAAGCAAGTAGAGTTTTCAACTAACCAACTGCTACCCTTCGCCGTCGAGGTCTTAACAAAAATAACATCGCAACAAATGTTAAACATCTCGTCTCCTCAAAATCAGTACTCAATGGAAAGGTAAAAGATGCAATACTTAAGAACCACATTCTGAACAGAAAATCCTTTGTTCTTTACTTGAGAACACTCTTAAGACAGCTCCAATTGTCATTGTGTCTCCCTGAAGCCACCTATCTTGCTAAAGCGGCGACTTTCAATAGAGGTTTTTTTTACTAAACTTGTAAAGTTATAGAAGAAGATAACATTTAGAACACTGTGTTCTTCCAATATAGACAACGCTAAGGCTAACGACTGTTCAAGTCAACACAAAAACAAAAGTCAAGTAGGCGCCATTACAAACGCAGATGGAAGTGTCCATACAACTGTTGTTGGCTGCTTCAGTTCTCGAAGAACATACGTACCAACAACAATAATATTTCCTCAAAAAATATGTGATCCTGTCTTGTACAAGTTATTAATTATGAAAAATCATAAAAATTACGAAACTTTGAAAATTTGGTTAAAGGACCTTCTTAATACTACTTTGCTTAATTGCACACTGCACACATCATCTCAAAAAATATGTTGCATTTTTGGTCCCTTCCATAAACACTACCAAACAGTCATAATGATTGAGAAAGAAGCCCGGTCGGGTCGTCGCCATTAAGTATTTAAACTTTTCGAAGAAGCATATGAAAAAACAACAACACTAGCAATCGTATTACAGAATTTCCCTCTAATAAGATATTGCCTTTTGACTCTGATATATATATTTCTAGAACTTCCAGTAATGTGCCTTAGATGCACCAATAACAAAAAAAATACTAATAATAACTAAGATGTGCAAGAGTCAGCAAACTGCGAACTACAAACCCTCAATAATAACTTACTCCTAAACATCAAACCATTCTTGCTACATCACAAGCAAATTCGACCAAGATTCTGTTATGTTCAAAAACTTTAGTACGGTTTCTCATGGTGTACGAATTTTGCCCAGTCGTAAATATCACCTACGAGTGAACCTTGTTGGTTATTATATTTATTGTTTCTAACGTTACAGAACCTGTGTGCTAACGCCATGCCCAGTGATTTCCACGTTTTAAGTATCGTGGAACATCCGCGCTATTAGTGGGTAAATCGCTGCGGTAAAAGTGCATTTCCCTTTTACGGCGCGATTTAATTTCTGTTTTATGATTATAGCAAGTTCAAAAAAGTTCAATGACTGATAAATAAAACATACACGGCATACAAAAATTAAACCGTATTAATTAAATGTGAAACCTGTCAGTCAGCAACTTGCGTTAGATAAAGAATTAAAACCAACAGTTGTATATCCTCTGCTAGGGCAAATTGTTATGCTAAAAGTGTTTCGGTGTAATTTTCGAACCGTATATGTTCGTCCCGGAGCACACACTGTTTGTTACATTCAGATTAACAGCTGTCATTTTTAACATGTGCATATTAATAAAAAGCAAATTTCCATTATCGCTGTAAGAAAGGCGATACACGTAATCTAATGCTCGCGTACCAGTTGACGGACGTATCGATTTTACTGTGTTGGTCTTCCTGGGGTAAGAATTAGCTTATATTCTTACGACGCGATTTAACTTTATCGTATTATATTAGCGACTTGGGTCACCGCCACGTGTCTGACCTTTTTGGAAATTGTGCATGTCGAGTTTATTAAGTACATCGAGTCGATAATTTGAAATCACGTACGATTGGGGATATTAGTTAATTACGCCAATATCCAGGCGTAAGTTGGGGTCAAATATTTGGGTGATAGACAATTAACATAAGAACATACTTGAGATGTTATGAGTGACAGTCATTTGGAAGTTTGACACATTCGGGCTATAGCTCATTGAATGATTTTCGAGCGAATTATTATTGATGTCAATTTATATCTAATTTTTCTTTTGCCTTCACTTTTAGCAATTTTAGGAGACGATTCAGGTGAGCCAATAGCTTTTAGCATCACTGTATAATAATGAGTACGTATCTTTTATTATCTATAAATTCATGTAATTGTCGAATGTCAATACGTACGACTTAGATATATGTACGTGTTATCACGACTAATCCATGCAGATTTATTTGTGTCATTACGTATTACCTTTATTACAAGTGCGTTTTGCCTCTGATTGCGACATTCACTATATTTCGCATCGAGTCAAGTTTTAGTCTATACACAATAATTATATGTACAAAGGGTTGCCCAATTTGGGAGCCTGCAACACCATTTTTATCTGTGATATTTATTAACAAACTCTCAATCACTCATATCTGTATAATTCTATGTCTCTCGTCTTGCTGAAATAAATATATTTGTTGTTATATTTGTGTCTCTTTATTGTTCGGCAGATATAAACGGAATCTGCAATAAATATTTACTCGTTTTGGCGCTCATTTATTTATCGTAACACACCAAGGAATACCTGCGACTCTCTCTCCGAAATATCGAGCTAGCCTCTAACCTTTAAGTTGCGGGTAAAAAAGCACGTAACAAAATAATTACAAAGAATTGGTGGCACACCTGTTAACATAACTTAAATGACTTCGAGAATTTGTGATAGCATAATTGTATATGTGTCGGTGTTTGTGTGTGTGTTTGTATTTATGTAACAAGTTTTAAACGCTGCGCATTGTTTCATTATTGTAAAATCACGATAATTTTGTGATAATTTATTTTTTTTTGTATTCACTAACTTTAATTTACTGAATGCAACGTTACTATTATATATTTCTTATTCTACTTGCTCTTTTATTCTTTTTATGTTGACGTTGAAATAAATATACTAATTGTTAGACTTGTATTAGTCGATTTATCTACCTCAAGCGTTGTTAGGTGAAAACGGGAATCTGTATATTTCTCTCCATTTTGGTGCTCTTTTTTAATTATATTATAATCGATACATCCAAAATCAGGCTGAATCCTAATAGTAACCTAACCGCTCTACCCACTCTCTAAAGTTCTGAACTGCCGATACTTTCTTTGGGGTGATCAAGTTATTGGTAAGTGATCGCACTTCAGACTAGTGCAGGCTTACGTTTTACCATAACAATTCTCCAACCACTTATTTTCAGAATCCGCGTCTGCAGGGGCGGATATTTCTATCATGTTTACATTTTGCTTTTCTTAAGTGTATGTTGCAAATATTTTGTTCCTTCATATGTGAATAAGTTACATAATTATTTTTTTTAATGTGATACATAGATACAGTAATAGTCATAAACCGCATGCATGTGCGTGTATATTTTCTTGTCGGCCAGCTATTTGAAAGTATATACTGTATGATATTTCTTCTATAAATTAATGGAAAATAGAAGAAAATGTATTCTTATTGTATGATTTTTAATTTCTACATTTTTGTATCTGCTTGTTATTAGTACATCTACTTTTAAGTTCGTTAAATAAATACATATACGATTATCCAAATATTTTTTGGATCTACAAGATTTCCAACATCTGTAATAAAATCTTTAATCGATAATTCATCATTGACGTTTCAAATGATAGTTCTTTACACCGAAAGGTTTGATTAAATTTTATGAATGGTAATAATGTTTTAATTATTGTTAGATTACTTCTGTAGTATTCAATTAATTGTTGTTTGATTAATTTTATACTATAAGCCCCTGGCATTTGGCAACTTACAATATGTTCATCGATGTTTACAAGACACATTGTGTATATAATAATAAAAACAAGATTGATTTATACATTTCTACAGATTTCCAAACTTAGTAAGCCTAAATGAGCACTAAATTATCAAAGAGCTCTCCAAGCGCTATTAATTAAACGTAATTTACTGTTTGCAAAAGCAGTCAATTAAGAAAAACAAAACAATAGAAATTAACTAATTAACATAAACATATATTGTACACAACAAAACCTAATTCATATAACAAAACGAACATTCTTAATGTAAGCGTCAAGAGTAAATCAAGATTGACGTTGAAATCAATATTAAAAAAAGCATTTGTCATTGACATTACTATTTTGTTAAAGCACTAATTTTATTTTTCAGATCCCTTGGTTAATCAGTCACCGAGACGCATTCCCAGACGACAATCAATATCAATAAATTATAAACAAAATTATAATAGTGTAGACTGCTGCGGTTGATTTCATCAACACGCACCATATATACCCCAGAAATTAAATTGATTCAAATATAAGTACATGCATCGGTTATAAGTTTACAGAAAATGACAAAAGTAATTGTACACTGCATGTTTAAATCGTAACGTTAATCAAATTATTTAAATGTAGCAATTTAGTTGATGCTGTAAATTGATAATCTACAAAATGATAATAATGTATAAAATAAAATTGATATCTTGTTTGTTGAATATATATTTGCAACAAATTAAAATACATACCAGTGGGTTGAGAGCAGAAGTTGCTTAATTGATAAAATATACTGAACAGACATAGACACACCCTACGATAGCTTTTAATCGATAGGTACTATATCATCGTTTTTACTCAACTACTTTAAAAACATCCTAGAAAATACGTAATATTATATGTATATTATGCTACAAGTTTTCCAAACTTTTTTCAACACAAACTCTATGTTCAAATATAAACAACACTATTTAATAAATTTAATTGATGATAAATTGCAAATAAAAAAATATATTTCGTTTAACGTAGACTGAAAAAAAGTGTGGTTTTCTAAAAAAAATCATTGGTCATTTTGTGACTTTATCCAATGATTTTCATAGTAAAATTCTTTACTGGATGGAAAAATATATTATATTTGCTATAAATAAATTTGTAAAAAAAATATTACAAAGTAATTTTACATTTATGAATGAATATTACTGCAAAAAAACATTGATAAAATATCACAGTAATTTTTATTATTACAGACACGTAATCTTGTAAAAACACGCGGACTTTTTCAGTGTAAACATGCTAAAACAAATCAAGCTATAACCAGGCGCGCGCCGTACATAAGAGCAAAGTCGTGTGGTGCACGACGGCCCCGAAAAGCCTCAAAACTCAAAAGTAAAAAAAAGATAAAGCAACAAACAACATTATCAAAACAAAATTTGTAATGATTAAAAAACCAGTAAAGAATTGCTAGCTATTACATTGTTTTTTTATTTGTTTATTATTTATATTATTATACTTCTCGAAAATAATATTTTTTCCAAATGAAAGTGCGCAATAATAGCATTTATTCGACCGAATACGTAATACGTAACATAACATGAATTGTGTGAACTCAAACAAATCTGATTTTATTCATGTTTTAGCTTGAAATTTGGCTTGCAACGAGCCAACCAGCAAACAAGCGTTTTTTTCCTGTCTGAGCTTGCAATGTACAAAACTTTATATATTTAAACGCGGCATCGGTCGCGATTTCATTTGTTGCCTGATGCCCGATCGATAATTAACTTAGCGAAGTGAAAAGGTGCATGGGGTAAAAGATATCTGCTTTTGAAACTTTGGTTTTTTATAGTGATGTGTTTTGTGTTGTGAATTAAGATGAGTTCATCTAAAATTTATTTTTTATTTTAGATTTATTAAAACATTAAAAGCCAAAAACTTGCATCTCAAAAATCCTTTTATATTTGATTATATAAACATCATTGTTAATTGAAATAAATTCAAACAGAATAATTGATAAGCACTAATATTACTATTTATAAAAAAAAATTATAAACTTGAAATAACTAATGTTGAGAAAATACTTTCGAGTTGAAGTTTGAGACGTCGAAACATTTCTATTTTTCATGAATAATCTGTTGATTTGTTTACTTATGTATTAATTTCTTTACAGTATACAGGATGTCAGAAAAAAGAAGAAATTGTCTGAATAGCAAAATATGTTGAATAAAGGAAAAAGAGGGGAAGAACTGGAAAACCATGTCCATATTACGCATTTTTTTCTTCAATACCAAAGTCTACTTTGCCAAATATTAATAACAACAATAATACAACTGAATCCTAATATTCTGAACTTGCACTTGAAACAAGTAACAGCAGCAGACAAGAAATTGATCTTCTAGAAAGCAATCCATCAACATCTTCAAGTTCCGCTGATAATGAGAAATCAACACCTTCAAAAATTATCAGATCGAAAAATATGAGTCAACTTTCGAAAGATGCTGCACTATGGCCAAAGAAATTACGTCCTAATAATATTCAAGAATTAGTAAAAAGTGGCCCTGCTCATTATCAAAACAAAAAGGATATTTATCCGAGAGATAGTTCGGAGTCGGGGCGTAAGTTTTCCAATAGTTACTTCTTTAGAATTTTACCGAATAAAAAAAATTGAGCGTTATTGGTTGTTGTATTCCGAAACAAAACATTCACTTTACTGCTTCTGTAGCAAATTTTTTAATGACGATTTGAAATCTGTTCGCCTTAATGATGAATCTGGTTACAAAGACCGGCAGCATTTAAGTGAACATTTAAATATTCTTGAAAAGAGCAAGTTACATATCAAAAATGTTCTAAAATTGCTAGATCTTTCTAACCGTTTAAATAAAAATGAAATAAATGATTCTGAAATTCAAAATGTAATAAACAGAGAAACTAAATACTACAAGCTGTTATAGAAAGAATTTTCTACGTGATTCAGTTTTTAGGTCAGCAAAATTTAGCTTTTCGTGGAAGTAGTGATAAGTTGTTTGAGAAAAGCAATGGTAACTTTTTAAAATGTATAGAAATGATTTCCAAATTCAACCCGATTATGTCAAAACATACAAAACGCTCTCAAATAAAAGATCACAAAAACTATCTCTGGGATAAAATACAAAATGAAGTAATCAACTTGATCGGTGAAAATATCAAATACAAAACCTTAGAACTAACTAAAAAAGCAAAATATTATTCCATATTATTAGACTGCACTCCTGACTCTAGTCACCAAGAATAAATTTCAGTTTGTATAAGATTTGCTAATTTAAAGAGCACGGGAATTAGTATAGAAACGCATTTTTTATTATTTTGTCCTATAGATGTGTCAGGTAAAGACTTGATAAAATTTTTTTTGTCGGCGTTAGAGAAAGAAGGCTTAAATATCAACGATTTGCGGGGTCAGAGTTACGACAATGGAGCAAATATGCGTGGTAAGCATAATGGTCTACAAAAAAAATGTTGCAATCATACCCTCAATTTAGTCGTCAATGATGCCGCAAAATCGAATACTTTGAGCATCAATTTTTTTTCTTTAGTTCAAGAACTAAAATCTAATGTATCGAATATAAAAAATTTGACTTGAAAACCTTTATCGGATATTCGATGATCTAGTAGAATAGATCCTTTAAGGTTTATGATGCTCTGTTTGAAATAAACAAAAAAAATTTTCAGAATAACGTAAAAAACTTGGCTGTTTCGTTGGCCAAAAAATTGCAAAATTTTGAGTTCATTTGCATTCTTATATTGTGGTATAATATTTTAAGTAAAGTTAACATTGTTAGTAAAATTATTCAAAAACCGACCTTTGTGTTGCTCAGTGATGTAATCAATTAAATAATTTGAATAATTTTTTGAAAGCTTATCGCTCCGATAAAGGTTTTAATGATCTATTAATTGTTGCTAAAGAAATAGCCTCCAGCTTAGACATAGAACCTAAATTCAAAAAACAAAGAGGTCTAAGACCGCGAAAAATTAAAAAAAACATTTTGATTATGAATGTGACGATGAACCAATTCACGACGAAACTTTAAAGTTGATTGTTTTTTAATGCTCTAGATGTAATCATAACATTAGTGGATGAGAGATTCCAATTACTTTCTTCTTACTCTAATAATTTCGCGTTTTTATGGAATATTGATAAATTTAAAAATCATTCTAAAACCGAAAAATTAGAATTATGTCAAAAAGTTGAAAATTTATTAAACGACAAAACTCGCAATGAACGAGACATAATTGCCGTGGAACTTGTTAAAGAATTCCAATATTTACAAAATTTTGATGAAAAAGTTATTACGTCTCCAGAAGAAACTTTAAATTATATAACAATTAACAACTTAGTGGATTCTTTTCCTAATACAAGCATAACACTTCGTATTTTATTAACATTGTCGGTTTCTGTTGCTACCGCAGAACGATCTTTTTCAAAACTCAAAATAATAAAAAAATATTTAAGATCGACCATGGGGCAAAACCGACTAAGTAATCTTGCTATCATTTCAATAGAAACGTACCAGCTAAAAGAATTAGACACCGAAGATTTAATTACAATTTGCAAAAATTAAAGCACGGAAAGCTCAATTCACTTAGCTAAAATATTAATAACAATACCTAATACTTAGATATTAACCTTTAAAAGGTTGCATTATTAAAATAATATATTGTTTTGTTTTTATTTGTCGATCAGTTTCGTCCTGTGATATATAAACGAGTATTTTTAATGTTTTAAATATTTTTTTTATTTCTTGTGCTTTTGTATCATATATTACATTTTAAAATAAAATACAAAAATTTTGATTTGTAATACTGTTAGAATATATTTCTGTTTTCTATAAGTTTATAATTATGTTATGTGCCTCAATGAAAAAATACTTATATGGCTTGTAAAATATAAAAATGAAAATAAATTTATAAAAATTATTTTTCAATAGTGGATAATAATACCTAACTTAACCCGTATCTGTACTCACATATGAACGTAATACAAATTTGGGGCGTTATTTTAAATTTGCACAAGGGCGCCAAAAGTGCTAAGCGCGGGCCTAGCTGTACCTGTCACTAGAATTCTTTAATATATTTAACAGAAATTCAATACGTACAGGTATATTCATTTCCAGATTTATTATAAGACTTTTTAAAATAAATTTTATTCAACAAGCACGAGTGTGAACTTGACACATACTAAAGTAGTATAAGTATAATAAAATAAAATTTATATTAGTAAAGACGGTTATTACTCATAAGTAATTGAAGAAGAGATTACCAATTACAAATGCGTGCTTATTTGTTATGACATAATAAACAATACCAACAACGTCAATTCAATAATTTTCATAAGTACATATCGTACATGCACTTAGTAATTTATACATGCAATCATTCACATGTATGTACGTACACAGAAAGAATTTAATCAAAATATGCGAAATAACAAACTATACCTGTATATAATTTACACTAATCAAGAATGATAAAGTTTCGAGTTCAAAAAGAGCATTTGCTTTACGATTTTTTTCTTGAAAGCATTAATAATAGTAGCGTGATTAATGTAAAGAATGCTTGTTTGGTGTTACGTATACGTACCACGACTGAACAAATAAACAAAACTAATAATTTCTAGCTCGGTGGTGTTGTCTGAAAAACTTACAACTAATCATAAATAGTCGTCCCTCGTAACAAACTCAACAATAAATAATTCATAGATTTAGCGTGTAATTGGTAGTGTAAATAGTAAACTGATGCTGGCTAGAAAGTTAATGACATGCAAATAAACTGCATTAATTTATAAACCTTTCCGTTAGACCTACTTTTCGTTTATTACATGCGTTTAATTTTATTTCATTAGCAAAACGAGAAAAGGACAATAAATTTTACTTAACATCAAAAATTACCTATCTCAATACGACTACAACCTGTTCGCTTGTGTCGAGAACAATCTCCAGAAGCACTCCTTACCTAGAACAAAAGAAAAAAAATGATAATACTAATAAAACCAATACAAAAAAGTATTTTGGGGGAGTACTTTTTTTTCTTTTCACCAAAGCTACATTTAAAACACAATGATTTGAATAAACGTCGTAGATGTTCTTTGATAATGCAGCGACATTGTCAGCATTACTACATGGTTTTGATCTCTCCCTTATTTAATTGTTATTAAGTACAACTCAAGGACTATCGGATCTAAAATTTATTCTTTTTATTTATTCATGTTCAAGGTTAACTACATTCTCCTTATATTGTAATCGAAATAATGTACTGTAATTTGAAGAAACGTACGTGTTGGATATTACAATAATAATGGCGCTAAAAATTATCGAACGTAATTTGTCAAATTGCCGAAGTGATCATACTAACGGGATGTGGTTTTTGCACTTAACAGTATAATTTATATATTTATAGATAGATATACTTATATTATGTGATCATAAATGGTAGAAGTTATGCAAAAACAATAAAAGTAGAAAATACAATACATTCCTAGCATTTTTTCAATTTAAGTTTTTTATTATTTTTATTTGTAAATCTTCGTTATCGTAACTTTCTATTTTTAGATATAATATTTATTCATTTTAATACACAATATATTCATTTTAATATTTCCGGTTCTCAGTGGCAAACCTTCATTTAATATTTCATTTTCCTACTTACCAATAATTCGGCAATTTCATGATTATTGTATTTATTAATTACAAAATTAGTACTTAATACATCTAAAGTACTCTACAAGAGAAGTTTCGTTATATATTTCAGTTTTTGGTTAAAATAAGAAACTGTAAAAAATTATGATATTTTTGTAATAATAAATAACAAATAGAAAAAAATAATAAATTATTCGAGTAATGATTAATTGTTGGTAAAGGACTCAAAACGTGTATTTTCATTAATCTATTGTGCGTTTCATTTTCCTATGTTATTACATAATTCATGTAATCATGTATAACTAATCAAATCAAGTAATTTTCTTTTCGAAAATATAAAGGCGGTTTGACAAAAGAGTGACTTTTCAATAAAAAAAATATTTTACTTTAAAGAATTTTTCAATATATTACCTTTTTAATTATGTACACTTCCCCCAACGATTTTCCAATGTTTTCAAACCATGCAAAAAGTAATTTTTCAAAAACGCTTGAAAAATATACATTTTTTCCGATATCACCTTTTCATTTCCATGAAACCTCTTTCCACTAAGTTGTTTTTTTAATATATAATGTGTTCAAAGAGAAGTCGGTCCTATTGCCAACATTGTTATTATTAGAAATACAGTTGGTTAAATTAGCAAATATAATACGTTTTTGTTATGATTGTAATGGTCCAACCAAAAAACAATTGCGCATCAGTTTATCAAGATACACAACAATGTGACACTTTTTTTAATAGAACATCTTGTAGATTTTTACATATTTTAAAAGAATATGAAACTCTAAGTCAAAATACCTAACTACGAATAAATTAAAATCAAAACATGTACAATTCCTTAAAGTTTTAAAGTTTAACGCAAAGATCTTATTAAACGCAGGTGAATGATACTTTAAATAAAAGAAGTAGGCGTATCTATATCTATAAATACAGACTTTGTCAAACCTTGCATCTTGGCGACGAAGATAGAAGTGTGCAATTTTGCTAATGGCTGTCGCTGTCAGCGAAAATTCAAATATTCTGTGCTCAATTTTGTGATAAAGTTTATTCTTCTAATAACTGAATGTTTCTTCGAAGAAATCGGCATTATTGTAGTCGCGAGAATCCTTTCCTTCATCATCCCCATAAACCCCAAATGCTGTTCAGTATAAATGTTTGGATTGGCCTTATTAAACCAAATGTCGTGGGGGCTCAGCGTTACATAGACTTATTGAGAAATACAATCGATGAGTTCTTAGATAACGTAAACTTGGCTTATCGGCAGCACATTATCTTTCAGCAACATAGGGCTCCTCACCACCAAAATCTCAGAATGTTTTTAACCTTCTAAGGGAACTGTCCAAAACCGTTGGACTGTTATACGTATGGCCTATCTTATGACCTCGTTCCCCCGATATTACCCCTCTGAAATTCTATTTTTGGGAACAGCCTAAATGCTACAAGAGAGGTGCATAAACGAATTCAAAATTGTCTATAGCATGAAGGAGACCTATTTGAACATTTGCTATGAGATCAATTTATTTTATTATTTAGTGAATTGCTTCCTAATAGTTCTAATTTGTTCGACAGCACATAAAATATCTTCTTTAGGAATACGTTTGGGAGCAACAGCAAAATTCAAACCCTTAGATAGCACCGATTCCTGTTCTGAAATGAGAACCAAACTAGATAAATTAACAACCGTCTTCAAAGAGTTAGTAGTAGATGAAACTTTACGATCCTTGGATTCCAATGTTTGAAACTTTTTGAGATGACCTTCAGTGGTTAGTCGTAGAGTGGTATCAGACTGCTGGTAAGTAATGTTGTCAAAGAGATTCCAATCATCCGGGAAAAGAGTGTTGGCCAACTCAAGATGAAGATAAAAGAGTTGTTTCGAAATGGTGTCTAACTCTCGCCAAATTCCTTGTTCATGTGGTTTAGTCTACATTGGTGAGACCGGTCGTTCCGTCATTACTCGCATTTCAGAACATGATCGTTGTATAAAGAAAAGGCATATTTCTAAGTCTGCGGTTGCTGAACATCATTTCATTACAGGTCACAAGATAGATTTTGATAACGTTTCGGTGATTGCCAAATCTCCATTCTTTTTTAACAAGAAATTTCGAGAGAGCATAGAAATAATCAAACACCCCAATAACTTCAATCGTGATCATGGTTTCGAGCTGTCCCCTCTTTGGTTCCCGGTCATTAGTCCTTTATCGAAAACACGCCTTCGTTCAACCGTAACCCAATCAGAGTCGAGCTTAACTAGCCGTGACAATACTTCTTCTTTATATACGGAGACTATTTCTTTTTAAGTCCCTTCTATGGAGTTTAGAATCTGGCTTGGTTCACAAGTGTATTACCTAACTCTGTAGTGGTTCTTTGTTAGATTTTCGTTTGCTTTTTCAAGTTTATCGTTTTCTTTCTTACCTTTTCTGGGTTTAGAATCTGGCTTGGTTCACAAGTTGATTACCTAACTTTTGAGAGTTATTTGGGAATTTAACGGTTTTTAGCGTCTTTCATTAGCATATTTCTTTTTAGGCTATCGAAGGCTTGTTTGATGTCTATTTATACTCAGTGGCGACTTCTCTATTAGGTCATTTGGTCAATGACCCTCCAAAAAATGAATAAAAAAGGTATCTTATTTGCTTTAAAATTACAGAAAATTTGCGATTAAATCAAATTATCAGGTACTTGTGCCCGCATATACATTATACTACGATGATAGTTATTGCAGTCAAGAGTGAGACACACATAATACAATTTTATGCGAGTTAGAAAAGAAAATAAGTAAATGTTTAAAAGCTATCCTGCGGTCTTTAGCCTGGCCGCTTACTCCGTGCAATTATCTTTGAGTGCAATGCTTACATTTGCGTCATTTATCATTAGCTTTGCAGCACGTGTGTGTAAAATACAGATGCAGGAATGCACATTTCTTATCACATATGACAAACTTTACAGTCGATTTTCTTAGTTGATCGATAATATTCATTTGTAAGAGACGAATTATCGTTGTTGTTTCATAATAACGGTAGTACAAGACATTAAAAGATGAATAACTAATAATTGTTTACACATTTAGAATTTAAGTTCAATGCTTGTCCTCAGCTTTTACTTCAAATTCGACAAACCAGTAAACATACAAATAAAGAAGTCAACAATAATTTTAAAGAATCTGTGTATGATTCATTAGATTGGATTAGTGAAGTGAAATAAATAATAGATTTCACTGTTTTACATGTTTACTGTTTTCACATGATTCATTAATCATTATGGTGTAAAAATAATGTTTCGGATTTATAGCATTTAAAAGAAAAAGTAAAAAGCACTCCTTCGCTGAATTGCATGAAAAATTGTATGAATTATGCTACTCTCGATAGTGTTAATATTCGCTTACAATTGGACAGCGCTCGCCGAAAGTTAATTAAAGACCACAATAAAAATATTTGTAAAAACTAAAAATAGATACATAACATATTAAATAAATTGACTGCCTTTATATATGACTACAGTGGAAAGAGAGCGATTTTTCTCTGCGTTAAAAATAATTAAAACATTTCTACGCAATCGGCAATACTATGGGACAAGAAAAATTGTGCGCATTTCTATGCCAAGCATAGTCAGCAACTCAGTATAACATTCAACAGTTATCGTTTTCTTTTTTTGTAAATAATTTATAAAAATTAACCCTTTGGTATCCCAAAAAACTGTGGTGATTGACCAAGAAACCGTTTTTGCCTTCTTGAGGACACGTTTCTCGAGAGACGTCAATTGTTTAGACTGTATTTTAGAGTGTAATAATATATCCAAGTTTCATCTAGTATCACAAATGAATGGAAAAATTTCCTTGAATTACGTTTCAAGATAATCAAACATTTTTTTGAAGTTTTAACGCAAGCGCGCATTTAGTCTACATATTTAACTTTTCGTGCAAAATATGCTGTATCATACGCTCAATTAAAATATTTCCTTATGTATGTTCTAACATCTAACGTCATGCAGTTTTGTAGCTTTTTGTTAATTTTTCTTTTCGTTCAGCTGTTCCAAGCTTCAAGCCTAAGCACACTATCAAAAGCTTTGTTGTTGCTTCATCACGTCCTGCTGTTTTAACGCCTTTTACCAATTTTACTGCGTCTTCTATTTCTGCTAATTCTATGTCATAATCTTCGCAAGCTTAATTATTTTCTATGTTAATTGTGTCGTTCTTTTATTAATTAGTTTTCTCCCACCTTTTCATGGTATACTTTCCTTGTATGATTTGCGTTGTACAGTTTTCTGTTTTTTCTAAAAGTTCTCCCCAAGACATTTGTTTCGCTTCTTTCACTATCGCTGTGACTTTATGTCTCTGTTCTTGATGCATAATTTATAGATTTGAATCTTAAGTAATCCTTGCATCTCCATTTATAATCTTTTATTTCTTCGTTCCACCATCTTGTTTATTTCTTACAGTTATTTATTTTTGAACTCTGAATATTTTTACTGTTTCTTTAATGGGTTTCTATAATTAAATTCGTTGATCTTCCGTTCTTGTTTTGTATTTTCGTATTCACTAATTTCTATTAGGTTATGCATTTGGTGCATTTCTCCTAGTTGTGTTCGAACTTTAGTATTATGTGCGTTTATAGCAATAATAAAAATTAAGATTAAGTGACAAAATAATAATCATAGGGAGGTGTTTGTATAGCTGTGAAAGTGACACAGCAAAACTATATAGAGCATCAAAAATAATCTGTAATTTTTTTTGTCATGTTATTGTGCTATTACATGTTTTTTTCAGTTATTTGTTGATTAAATAAACATTTCGATATTCTTAAGACACTCGGTTTGAATTAGCTCACGTTATTGAGCGTTTGCTGTATTTCTCTCATTTGGGAGTATTTAAGTTTCAAAATATTCATTTTTAATATAGTCTTTAATCTTTTTTAAATTTACGCTAGATTTTTAAAGACATACCTTACTTAAAATTGCAAATTGTGAATTTAGTTATGTATTCCGACGTTGCACCTAGCTAATAAAAGCAGTTTTTGAAGTAATACGCGTCATGCAACAGCTAACGGTTTAAATCTTAATGCCAAAAGTATTTATTAGAAATCAATTTCCCGTTGTTACTGATTTAATCTGTAATGTAAAAAAGTAATTATAAACGTTCCTTTGAAAGTTCAGTTTTATAAGAAGCGACTTCCTAATGTTCAATTGCTCTCTTAAACCAATATAAGATAGTATACATACTTACAACCACAACTAATAAACATGTAGAATAAACTTGGCTTAGTTTTAGATTTTGTACAAACTAAGTAATACAAAATCTTCCAAAATAATTAAAGGAAAAACAAAGTCAACAACAGTAGACGCTTAATTAATAACTGTGAAAATTACACACCGATTTAGTCGTGCATACATGCACGATGAAATAATCAGAAAGCATTGGAAAACTGGACCATGACATATGGCAAACACTGACGTAAATTAAAAAACCAAATCGAATTTAAAAATGCATTAAATTAATGATTTACAGGCTATAAGAAAAGTTTAATATTTGGTAGTTATTACCTTCCACTCCTCTGAAGTGTCAGAATCAAAATGATACATGTTAATGTGGTAGTAATCAAAGCTCCTGCAGCAAAAAGAATTTTCTTCTATGCGTGAATTGCATTTAAAAACAATTAATAAAATGCGTTAGATTAATCACGTTTTATTATTTGTATGATAGAAAACATTAACATGTTAACGCGTGATGAGCCGTAAATTTTTTATGTGCCATTATTGCATTGCTCATAAATAAAAAATGAAGTTAAAACTTTATGGTATGAATATATAAATTGTAACGGTACCTGTGCGTTTCTTTTGTGAAAAGTCGTCTTTTGGGATCAACTACATGCAGCCATTGTATTATTACAAACACGAGAAATCTATTCGAAGAACTTTTTACATTGGTTCGTTAAAGGCAACTCACATGACAATCACGTATGACGTTACATATTTTTGCTTCGTGTTTGATTTTTGCTCGATTACATTACGCACATATATAAAAATTTCCTTTATAAAAGAAAAACACTTTTGTTTTATGCCGCCCAAGTAGCATTATTCATAATCATTTTATTACATACAGATGCTTATTTGGAAATTTTATTTCATATTCGAATGTCATCTGGTACAAATGATCATGTAAATGGTAAAGTGATTTTTATGAATTTACAGGTATTAATGCCAACATAATTCCTTCAGTTTGTAATTTAATGTGCTTTAATTCATGATGATTCATTAAGTAGCTTCCCTTATAACTACCACAAATGGACGCATACGACATTTATCTAACAATAATTCTTCACCATCATAAAAAGAATGAACAACAAAGTAATTAGAAGTTGCGAAACCAATTTCAAATATACGTACAACGTGAATCACGTAGATAGTGGAATAATATATTACAAAATATTTATGTCATGTTAACTACAAATAATAAGTTAAATAAATAATATTTATTTAAAAATTGCAATAACTAACATCGAAATCAAAAAGGCATAAAAACAACACCTGAATTTATCTTTCACACAGTTTATCACTTTCGACGAGTTTAAATTCACATTAGCTCGAAAACAACAAAACAAATTTCTAATTTTCGATAATAAAAGAAAAAAGAAAATGCTAACACGTTTTTCAACTTATTTATACGACATTGCTGTTTAAATACCTACCTTTATAATTAATGACCAATATTTTTCTAACTCTTTCGTGAAAGCAAATATAAATAAAATTCTTTAGCTGTCGCGCTTAATTTTAAAAATACAAAATAAATAAATAAAACAGAAAAAATGTTGCGTTAATGTCAAAACAGGAAAAGACGATACAATAAATATTTTTTAAGTTATGATGAGTACAATCACATTCATCTTAACTATTTTTGAAACAATATAAATAAAAAACGTTTATTGTGGTGAAAAACTTTTCCGTTTCAACGTTATTGAAAAATACGGTTAAAGTAATCGCCAATCAAGATTTTAAAAATAGATAATTAATTGTATTCCGCATTTCTTAGATTACTAAGCAACAAAAAGAGTGCTAAAAACGACTCAAAAAATTAATCAATTTCTAGTTCATTAAATTTTTTAATACATTTTAACAAAAATAATTTCGTGAATCAAATTTTGTCCTACATAAATAATAATTAAAAGAATTCCTTTAATATTCAAAGTATAACTTAGTAGGACGATTGTTTAAAATCATGACAAAAAGCAAAAACACTAAAAGATAAAAGTAAATACTTTTTCGTATTCCTTTACGCTTGAGTAAACTTTTCGATAGAACAAAACCAACATTCAACCATTGCTTCCATAAATTCCTACACACCTAGAAAAAATGTATTAGGAATAAACGCAATCAAGTCATTTACAGAAGATCTTTCAATACAAACCCATTATGGAATAACGTTTCAACGTTCGTTATGCAACACTTCAAAAGTTCAAGTACTTGAAACAATTAGCAATTATTCTATAGAACGTAGACACCAACGCTGAAAGTAAGTACTTGCATACAAAGAAAATTTTAACTATTCTAAAATCATTTTGCAATATTTATAAAGACTTAATTTTATAAATTAAAGTAGAGGAATTAAAGACCCCTAAAAGAAAATACTCATACAAGAATTTAAAAAAAAATCTCTCATTATTATTTGCGCATTTAATCAGCAAAGTAACAGTAGTGTTTGTTGTCAATGTAAAATTTGACCATGAAATAACTAATGTGATTGAAAACATTTTGTACGTAACAACGTCCCAAGTAGAATTTCAATTGTTTATATATTGCGTACGTTCTTTATTAAAATACCTACACGTCTAAATTAATCAATTTTGGTTTGGAAAGAAATTAAAATTTTAAATCGGAAGCTACTTAGCCTATGCATCGAATATAAATCATCTGATTTACATGTGTTCATAAATATTCGTCGCAATTTTTTTGGAACGAAAGTTTATATTTAAATTTTCAACGTTGTTCACATTCAGAAACAACATATTTAGTTCTTCAACTTTGAGATGTTTGCAAATTGTGTAACTTTTTTCACTTTAATCAAAATCATCGTTTCATTTTCAAATTCTAGACCATGCAATCAACTTTGCAAATAATTATAGTGTGATCTAATTCTACATGTTACGCCGACTGCTAAACAGCATACATTTTTTATCCATGTAAAAATAATTTGATACGACTATCACGTGCCTTAC
Organism: Aquatica leii; assembly: GCA_035610365.1. NCBI lineage: Eukaryota > Metazoa > Arthropoda > Insecta > Coleoptera > Lampyridae > Aquatica > Aquatica leii. The sequence continues at coordinate 69,936,767 of CM069436.1, forward strand.
ATTTTAGATCGCTCAATTTAATATCCAGGTTTGTTGCGGAAAAAAATTAGGTTTTATATTACTACGTCAATTATTTTTGCGATCAACGACACAAAATTACTTGACATTTAACAGATAGATTAAAATCAAAATAAACAAACACTAATTAACATTTATTTTGCATGTAGTTTTTAATTAGTAAATTATAAGTTACAAAAAATTCTTTAGATTTAAAATTGTTGATAATTTAACATTTTATCTTTTCTGAGTAAAATAATACTAATAGTCATGTAATCTTATAAAAAGACAAACGTTAGAAATAATAATAGAATCCAAATTATGCAAAATAAAAAGTATAAATACAAATATTTTGATTCAGACCGTTATAACCAAATTCCAAAAATTAAAAACAGTTTATGCAATGTTTATCTTATAATGCAATCTTAGCGATCAAGCAACTTAACATTCAGCGATCATTTGCTAGATATCTACAACTTTTGATCATAGCAAACAAGTATTTACATAATTTTGAATTGATTTCTAGCAACTGCACTGTACTAAAGAACTACAAAAAAACGTGTTTAAACTTAAGGTTAACTGCTGATAACTAAAATAAAATAAAAACACAAAAAAACCATAGACAAAAATATGTCAAGTTACCTAATTATCCTAACATTAATTAAATTCACTAAATATCCTAATAGTAACAAAATTTGACTTCAAACAATTGCCAGTTTCAAAAATAGCCTACAAAGTTATTTAGGAAAAAAATACAGTAGATGTTAAGGATAAATGCGGAATATATAAAATAAACTGTCAAAACTGCGAACAAGTATATGTAGGACAAACCAACAGACCGATTAAAGTTCGGTTTAAAGAGCATTTGACATACATTAAATACAGAATAGTAGATAAATCCAGCGTTGCTAGTAATATGCTCGTAACAAGACATCAAATAAACAAGTGAAACGAGTGAGTTTAATGCATAGGAAAGCCAGAAAATTATAAAATTATAAATAAAAAAGTATAAAACATAAAAAAGTATTGTTAAATAATGACGATCGAAGACCATTAGGTTTCTTCGCACTTTTAAACCGATATGACCTAACATTCGCATCAAAGCGCACAAAGTTATCTATATAATAGAAACGCGTACGAAGTTTGTTATAGTTAATATTGTGGTTTTTGGTGTTTATATTATTTTAGTGATAACGACACAAAATTCCTTCTAGTTTCGTTAACTGCTGATGATAAAATATTTTAGCATTTACCTACAAACACTTTTTAGCATTATCACTATATAAAAATTGTGAACCAAAAATAGTAACAACTTTAACATAATTTTATTATTTATTTTTTTAACAGAAATGTGACTATTGGTTATGAGTAGAAGTTTGTCAATATTGTTGACAAGTTAAAACTTAACTTATTTTGTCTATTTTACTCGATTATAAATTGTAACTAATTTTACTAAAATTAAAAAACAACGCAGTAAACTAATTGAACATTATAGCTAACTAAATAAAAACAAGCACTTACTAAATGTATATAGTCCCCACCGCTTATTAGAATCACGCATAATATAATCAGTCGGGTCATGTTATGACTTTATTAAAGAACCAGAGTTCCGTAGCTACTACATAGAAAAAACATCCTTATTGTAATCATAATTTCGGTTTATGTTATCAATTTTCTTCTCAGGTATCTATCTATACATAAAAAACCTCTTTTGCATGAATTTTTTAATCGACGTGTATTGTATCAGTTTTGTTTTAACACTTTGCAATGGCTGACGCAATAAAGAGATGCGATCTTAGTCTAAAAGAAATAAAATTTACAACAACCAAGCCAGAAATAAATCAGCGCAATGTACCAATAATTAGCTTAATTAGATAATTAAAAACCAGTTTTGTATGTTTAACTTTATGTTTGCAGTGTATTTATGTATTAATTTGTATTTATTTTTATTTTTGGTGTCAGCCAATTACTAAGAAGAAATTTGTAGTTCTCAAAACTAAGTTAAACATCATAACATTGTACATATTTGATTTCTTTTTATTCTCGATGTCAACAAACTTAGTAGTCGTTAATACAACGTAATTATCGATTTATTGGGCTCAAACTTAAGGTTTTTTTAGCATGTTTCATTAAAACTTTTCTTTTGACATGTTAAATTAAACAGATACACGCTGTAGGTATCTGCTATCATTCGGTTATTGTTATAAAAAACCCAGGTCTCGATGTGATTCTATTAAGCGGCGTGCAGTGTATAATATTATAACTGACACCATTCGCGATAAAATAATTTGCAATCACTTTTATACATGCACGTAAAACTACTAAATTTGCACACGATTACGATTATCTTTTATATTTTTGCCTTATGTTCAACTAAAATATTCTATTGTAACATGGGGATTATCAGTATTTGTTCCGCAATAAATGTTTCTTAGTCCTTCGTAAATACTAGCGGTCTTCCTCAGAAGCGGCTCGAGAGGTCGGGCTTAAGGTGCGTTACATTGTTTAAAATGCTTGTAGGTGACTACCAAAATGTTTTGAAGTTTTATCGGCTCCATCAAAATAAAACAATAAATATAAAAAACAGAACGAGGCATATATCGTATTATATCGACACTCCCACTTATTTTTCAACCGTCTTCAAAAACAAGGACGGTACTCAATTCCTTGGAACATATTTTTTTTTAAATCTATACTATGTTCAGCGATCATTCTTTACGACGCTGATCGATTTCGATAATTCTTTTTTTTATTAAAAAAAAAGTAGTGGTCGCACTTCAATTTGGTCAAATTCTGATGATGGGATCCATGAGAAAATAATCAAACTCTCAAATTCACATTGGCATAAAATCTTCTTCGACGATGTTCAGTTTCAAGGTTTTCAGTGACTATAACCGTTAACATTAAAAAGAAAAAAAATTTTTTTTAACAAACAAAACAACCGACTTCAAAAAAATGCATCAAATAAAATAACAAACTCATGATTGAATTTATTTACAATTAAACGACACAATTTTTATTTCCATGAAAGTACTTTTTGAAGTCGATACTAAACACATTCGAGTCAAATTTATTACAATTGCCAAAGGTAAGGTTAAAAATTAAGCCTAAACCTACATCAATGTCATACATGGCATCGACTTCAAAAAGTAATTTTATGTAAATAAAAGTTTAATTGTAACTAAATTAAATTATTTTTTTGCTTTTTAGTTCAATTTTTAAAGTGGGTTCTTATTCTTGTTAATTTTTTTTAATTATAAACTGCACTAGAAAAATGCTGTGTAAAAATTACGTTTTATGTGCTTGATTTAGTTCTAAATGTGGAGTAAGCTTTCCGAGAAATTTTATTTCAACCTTTTCTTCTAACGACAGTTTTACAAATTTATTTAATAAAAAAGATTTTACAATACTTTTTTGCATCTTTTAAAAATTACGTACCATAAATATACCGCTTCATTTAGAACACGTCATACACGTTCTACCAACCAATCAATACTAAACCGCGGGTTATAAATCTCATAGTAAGAATCACAATTCATGTAATGTATTTTATGTTACGAGTTATAAAAAATATAGAATACCTAATGCAACAATTGGACAAAGTGCGAAAGTAACCGACAAAAAACTAGATTAACAGCTAGTTTCGGGCTCTGAAGATGTTCACTGCAACGTCTGACAAAACTTCAGCTTGTGTGATAACGACAACACGGGAATTATCCAGAATGGAAAATTGTATTACAAATGCAACCGGTGGAAACCTGAACTTTACTGAATTAACAGAGCCCAAAACAGAAAATGAAAGATATTAGAAAACACCTATAATATTGTAACGAATTTTAAAACTAATTTATTTATAAACAAAATATTTATACGATTAGAACTACACGTAACTAATGAAATCTAACGATATTTAAGAAAAGCACTTACACTAATTTATTTATGACTATCACTCAAAAAATAATGTCGGCGGATAACTTGTGCTTATCTAAACCGGTATGTGTTTACATTAAATGCACGTACGCTTATACGCCGTTGTATTTATTTTTCACTGGCACCGACACTTTATGTATTTATCTAACACACGTTAATCACTTTTTTTTTTAACAAACAGTCTTCTTAACTTTAGACTTCGAAAAAGTGACCTCAGCTCCTTTTGAATACTTTTTATATATTTCTGTTATCTGTGTTGAGAAGTTTCTACATTCTTCGGTAAACGTTCTCGAAGACAATAACTTCGAGAACGTTTTAAGATACAGCAGTGTACGTTAATAGGTTAATAAAGAGAGTATTTTATAAGAAAACCAGTTTGTACAAAACATCAAAATGACACAAAGTACATTTAAACCAAGTTTTTAAAAACAATGCATTTTATAATGTTACCCCATAGATGTTGGCTTTTGTCATCAAAACCACAAATTATGTTTATAAAGGAAAACGGTAATATTATCCACTGTGAATACTTTCCGGTATGTTTAACAATAGTTTAATTTTTGCCATTTTGCTCAGATATCTTCCTTGATTCTATTAATGTGACCGCTCGCGTGAATTTTGCCAGATTTGCACTTTAGAGTTTCTCTCTTGACTGCTGATTTTTTTTAATCTATACAGTTGTAGTTGCATGTGTTTCGACTGGGTTTGTATCTAAACTCGTCATCTTCTACGTTTCTCTATCATTCTGATGTTTCTTGTTTCCAAGTACTTTCCAAACGTTTTCTGTCCTCCGTAGAAATAGTAGTTTTCTAATTCAAATTACAAATTTAATCATTTTATCACATCTTTTACTCAGCTTTATATTTTTCTTAATTTCGTGTGATTCGTTAACTTCCATATCGTAGTATTTGAGCAAAAAAACTGTAGTACCAGAATTTGTTTCTATAACTGCTAAAAACACCAGCAAAGACTGGTAATTTATTTTATTTGGATGTAAAATTCATATACAAATGTTCTGAGAAACGCCATCTCGTAGTATTTAATCAGAATAATGTAATTGTCTAGTTCCAAACTTTTTAGTAAATTACTTGCAAATCGGTATTTAAGCAGGACTAGTTCGTGACCTTCTACTATGTTTGCATAGGTTAGTACCTATGCAAATATCAAAACTATTTTGATTAATTTGCGACCAAAAACTGTACTACCATAGTGCCAGAAATTGTTTATATAATTGCTAAAAATACCAGCAAACACCGGTTTTTACACGGAGAGAAATATTATACTGAATTTAATCATTACGATTTCATATTTAAAGCATTTGCTTTTTTTCTAAAATTGATCCACGTTCAAATAACATTCAACGTAAATGTACTAAAATTTAAACTAAATCTCTTATTGCAATGCAATTACAGCGACAATCTAATAAAACAGAAGTTTAATTCAAGCGTACATCGGCTTGACTCAAAACCAACAGCCTTTTGCATGATACATATCAATTCCGCATAACCTTTTTTTCCGTGTACAACTATGTTAAACAATGTGCCATAATTTATTTCATTTAAATGTAAAATTCATATACAAATGTTGTGGGAAACGCCATCTCGTAGTATTTAATAGTATCATTAACATATAATTTTCTAGTTCCAAACTTTTTAGTAAATTAGTTGCAAATCGATATTTAGGTAAGACTAGTTCGTGATTTGCTACTACGTTTGCTATGCACCTAAGATTTGTCTTAAATTAACTTCCCGCATTACGAATTCTGGAAATAAAATCCCCCATTATGAAGATCTTCGCTTCTTTTGGTAATTGATCCAACATTTTTTGTGCTTCCTCATAGAAAACAATTCGTTTTTGAAGCCACTTCCTAATCTTTATTGCTTTACAATGTGATAATCCAGCTCCGATTCGTAATTTTTGAAATTGTACCATTTACTTTCCGTGTCGTTTCGTGCTTATTCTGAAGTTTGTTCAACAAATCTGAAAGCTGATAACTCGTCCGGTCCACGCTCCACCTTTAATCAAGCTTGAAACCTCTAGTGAAGACTTCTGAGTTACTGAATCGATCCACTGGCAATTATCAACTACTTTATTTTTTATCATAAAAATTGGTTCAGGTTGTTATACTAATAAAATACCCCTATTGATAATTTGCATTAAAAAGTATATACATTTTTTCCTAAACATAAAGTAGTATTACAAAACTTGGCGTGCTTAATAGTAAGCAAGCAATTTTGTTTAAATTACTTATTTATTACAAAAAATTTTACACGTACTCAAAAAATTAACGTGCAGAAATCAAGTTTTAATGTAGTAGTAATAAAAGACATATTATAGACTTATTAATCGCCTTGTGAACTTACAGTTGTATAACTCAAAAATTTTGTACAAACAGAATACAAACTGTAACTGTTCTAAAGTATTAAGGCATTAAAAAACTTAAATACAATAATGTTTTCTTTGAAGAAACTTCGTCTGTCGCACTCCAGTAAACGCAGTTAAATAGTGTTTATAAAAAGAAAATTGGTACGTTGATAGCAATTTTTAAACAAAACCCTTAATTAAAGTCCATTACACTTCGTAACGCAAGACAGAGCCTCGCGCAAAGTTATCTATTTAAATATTAATTAATAAACTGTACTAGATTCGCATTTGCAGATGTTAAAAAAACCATCGACAACAAACACATTTTTTTTTAAAATAAACTATCAAATATTTAAATCGTAAATTTTTAATCGCCCACTTTCTCGTAAGTATAGAAAAAAATCTAAAATAAGACTAAGTAACCGTAGTAGATATTCAATGATGCGTATTTCACTGAGCCAAATGTTGGCGCGTCTAGACTTTTGAACTCTCGTTGGAAGCCAAAATTTTTACGTGTATCATTTTACGATTTTCAAACGATACTTCCATTTCCAGTCGATATAAAACTAGTTTGCGTATATGCAAGCATCGATAGTAGATCTATATATAAACCCAACCTTGAAATATCTTAACGTCCCCGTATTTCAATATGTAAATTCCTAACTGTTCGGATTGTTTCAATTAGTAGTATGTTGACATATTGGTAGTTAAAAAAAGTCGATCATAATTCCTGACACGTCGAGGCTACTGTATTTCAGTGTTCCACTTGATAAAATCCATAATAAAAACAACACCTACCCAAAACTGAACTGATTTGCAGTACGATTTTAAAATAATTTTCATATAAAACGCTACCTGTGCTTATGCTAATAGTATTTCATCGCCGTCTGGCAATCACATTTCAATATATTTGCGTCTGACGTTAGGAAAGCTTTTAAATAAACCGATAAAACTTTGATTTCATCACAACTACAGTTTAGCGTCTTTCAATAATCGCTCTTTGTAAATATTTAAAAATTTTCAATAGGTAATGTTTTTCAAAGCTATCGCATTACATTGTTTTAATATTTGCCAAAACAATGTAGTAACGTCCGCGCTTCTGTATACACGTAATTGCTCATGAAGTATTACAGTTATGTGATATTCAATCATCGTAATCTGTATGTACCACCTGCAGCTTGGCTACCCAATCTAAAGAAGTAATAACATAAATGTCAGGATTGTAACCACAACGTTGCAAAAATATTGTACGATGACAGGTAATAAATATGTTTATGACGGTTTATTTAAGTATTTATATTTTTCACATGGTTAAAGTTTCAACTGTCGACGATTATTTTGCTATAACCTTTTACATCTTGTCCGCGATCAAAACATAATAGCGTTCGACCTTCGCAAAATCTTTTTTATAAGACTAATTACATTCCATTCTTCAATAACAAACAATCACAATTAAAAACGAACTGCAGTAGAAATCAATTTTAAAGATAATGCGCAAATATATACATTCTTTAGAAGTTAATCGAGTAAACAATAATACATCATCTAGTTACTTTTGCAACGAAGGTGAAGAAAAAACGATTAGTACACGTCTGGAGCTGACTGTAGCAACCTGTATTACAACCGTTTTGATCCAAAATACACGTTTTCTCTTATCAAATATTAACACTACTCATTTGTTTAGTTTTCCTTAAACTGTGACAAGTTTTCCCTAGTGGTAGAAAACGCCATGTTAAAAATTATCAACAAAACGTTTGCGATGTTTGTTAGTTAACGATTTCAACATTTGAAAAGTAATCTCTCCATCAGTTGAAGATTTTGATCTGTCAATTGTCGTGAGTCTATAGTATTGTATTTATGCTTAAAACACCAAACATGACTCTTGAGAAAACTTATTAATCATTATTCTGTCCTTAATCGGTAGTAAAATCAAAAAATACTTATAATAAATATAAAATTTTCAATGAAATTATGTTACTGCGTTCCTAAACTACTAGAACGACGATCGATAAGTTTCAAGACTGCTTAGTGATGTAAACATTCAATCGACCAAAGTAGACAAGTACATTTTATTTTAGATACAAAATTTTCACCATGAAACATAATAAACTAGTTTTTGGGTAAATATTTATTAAAAAAGTCAAAAGCTTTTAGTCCCGCGCCGTACATAAGGGCAAAGTCGTGTGGTGCACGACGGCGCCGAAAAGCCTCAAAACTCAAAAGTAAAAAAAAAAAGATAAAGCAACAAAAAACATTGTCAAAACGTTTTTTTCCTGTCTGAGCTTGCAATGTACGAAACTTTATATATTTAAACGCTGCATCGGTCGCGATTTTATTTGTTGCCTGATGCCCGATCGATAATAAACTTAGCGAAGTGAAAAGCTGCATGGGGTAACAGATATCTGCTTTTGAAACTTTAGTTATTTGTAGTTTTACAGACTTTATAGTGATGTGTTTGGAGTTGTAAATTAAGGTGAGTTCATCTAAAATTTATTGTTTTCCCAATATTCTGAACCTGTACTTGAAATAAGTATCAGCAGCAGACAAGAAACTGATCTACTAGAAAGCAATCTATTAACATCTTCAAGTTCTGCTGATAATGAGAAATCAAAACCTTCAAAAATTACCAGAACGGAAAATATGAGTCAACTTTCAAAAATTGCTGCACTATGGTCAAAGAAATTACGTCCTAATAATATTCAAGAATTAGTAGAACGTGCCCTTGCTCATTATTAAAACAAAAAGGATATTTATCCGAGAGATAGTTCAGAATCGGGGCATAAGTTTTCCAATAGTGATTTATTTAGAATTTTACCGAACAGAGAAAAAATTGAGCGTTTTTGGTTGTTGTATTTCGAAACAAAAAACTCACTTTACTGCTTCTGTTGCAAAATTTTTAATGACAGCGATATGAAATTTGTTCGCCTTAGTGATGAATCTGGTTACAATGACTGGCAGCATTTAAGTGAACATTGAAACATTCATGAAAAGAGCAAGTTACATATCGAAAATGTACTAAAACTGCTAGATTAGATAGAAAGAATTTTCTACGTGATTCAGTTTTTAGGCCAACAAAATTTAGTTTTTTGTGGAAGTAGTAATAAGTCGTTTGAGAAAAACAATGGTAACTTTTTAAAATGCATAGAAATGATTTCCAAATTCGACCCGATTATGTCAGAACATACAAAACGCTCTCAAATAAAAAATCATAAAAACTGCCTCGGAGATAAAATACAAAATGAAGTAATCAACTTGATCGGTGAAAATATCAAATCCAAAATTTTAGAACTAACTAAAAAGGTAAAATATTATTCCAAATTATTAGACTGCACTCCTGACTCTAGTCACCAAAAACAAATTTCAGTTTGTATAAGATTTGTTAATTTAAAGAGCACGGGAATTAGTATAGAAGAACATTTTTATTATTTTGTCCTATAGATGATGTGTCGGGCGAAGACTTGACAAAATTCCTTTTGTCGGCGTTAGAGAAAGAAGGCTTAAATATCAACTGGCGTTCAAGAAAGATCAGAGAAGCGATTGAAATTATTAAAGTACCCAACAACTTTAACAGGGAAGAATGGTTATGAGTTATCTGACACCTGGTTACCTGTTATTTCCTGATCTTTACTTGATCCACCAAACACACTATAAGTTACGTCTAGAGTTTTTAATGGTAGTTTTTCTTTAGACCTTCGAGCAAACGCTGTAGCTAAAAGACCTTACAACATTTATCAAGTTTTCCGAACATTTGTTTTTTCCAGTTACCTTAGTTTTATAATTGTCATTTTATTAATTTTCACCTGAAGAAGAACGTAGATCATATTTGAAAGCTTTTTTAATAAATATATACACCATTTACCCAAAAACTATTTTATTAACTACATTTTATCTGGCAAAATATGTAGTTTCGTATTTTGAATGTGTTGTCTGTATCTAGGCCTTAATTAAAAAAAAAGTTTGTTAACTCAGCACGGCTGTGGGCGCGTCACTACGACCGATTTTGTGTCACTTTTTTCGGTTTTTGTTAAATACTTTTTTACCGGTAGATCCTACAAAATAATATACAGTTTTTTGTTGAGTACAAAGTTTGCTACAATGCAGTTGAATGAGCAATTTTATAATTTGAGGTTCTAAAATGATAAGGTGAATAGTTTTATTTCTAAAGTCACAAATTTGCAAACTAAGTTAAAGTAATCTGGTGAAGATATTCCTGAGAAAATGATTATTACCAAAATTATTATGTCTCTTCCTGATAAATTTCCTACAAGGTTCCGTCAAATGTCTAATAAAAATGTTAATAAAGACAACATAATGTTTTGTTTGTGGAAAGGTGGGCTATTTAAAAAGTCAGTGTCGGAATATTGTGTGTCAAAAGAATGGACCATTGGATAAAACGTTTGAAGCTTAGATAAGGGTTTGTCATTATTTTCCAATGCCAAAAGGGCTCAGTTTGTAACTAAGAAAAACGTGACTGTAGCTATTCGGTGTGAAAAATTATTAAAAATGATGTTTAAAAGGTCTGATCTTTCTGAGTATTCATGCCAAAGCCAACAATTTTATACATCTGAAGGTCACATTTTATTTTGTAAATAAAGAAATATGACCTTGAATGATGGCAGAAAGCTTTAGGTCATCAGAATGTTAGCGACATAAAAATGCACTTAATCAAAACCATATTGAAGTAAAACAAACTGAACTGTTTTGTAACTCATGTGTACAAGCTACACAATGTAAGTTACCTTTTAAATCTAGTGAACAAAGAGCAAAAGAACCTGGAGGTATAATACACACAGATCTCATGTCCAGTAAACAAGTCTTCTTTTAGTAACTGACGCTAAATGTTTTTGTTAAAAGATGATTATAGTAGTTACAGGTTTATTTTTAAAAAAATAAGTTTAATGTATGTAGTTTTGAATGATTTTTTGGTGTTTTTTGAAACTCAGATTGTTAAAGTTTTTAGGAGCGATAATGATAGGAAGTTTTTTAATTTCTTAGTAGGTCCTTTGTTGAAAAGGAAGAGAATTAAACATGAATGTATACTCCCCAACAAAATGATAGAAAGGAAATGAGTCTGTGAGAGCTATGCTAGCTGAAAGTAACTTACCACAAATTTTTTGGGCTGAGGCTGAAGGGAAAACTCCTTACGAATTAATTTTTAACAGATCTTTTGATTTAAAAATAATTATGACCATTTGCGGTAGCAAAGTGTGAGCTTATATACCTAAAGAAAAAAACGTAGAAATTAAACATGAAAAGTAAATCTGGAATATTTGTCGGATAATGTTAAAAAGTACAGAGCCTATTATAGAGACAGAGAAATAACTTTTGAAATAATAGAAGGTCTAGAGAAAAATTAATTTCTTCGGATCCGAAAATAACTTGGAGAGCAGTGATGAAGAAAAATTACAGAAGGACGATCCAATTGAAGAGCCATTAGAAGTACCACAGAATGTGGAAGGTAATCTAGTGCCAGAGTTAGATCTAAATGTAGACTAAATACCCGAGCAAACACAAATAAAAAAGAGAAGTCAAAAATTGCGTCCTAAAAGTGTCTTAAAAATGCCTCAAAATTTATACAATGATTACGACTTTTTAAGTTATTTTAGTTTGTTGACATTGATGAGCCCACAACATATAATGCAATAAATAGCAACTATGCAAATAGATAGAAAAGACCAATAAATGAAGAGATGCAAGCCTTAGTAGACAATGACACCTGGCAGCTTGTTGTGAAACCTGATAAGTGTAAGCAAGAAGGTTTAAACAAAATGTTATAGAAGATGTGTACAGTCTTGTAGTTAGATTGACTACTGTTAGAACAATTTTGGCTATGTGTCTTCAGAAAGGGGAAACAATTTATCAAATTGATATTTGCAATGCCTACCTACACAATAAATTAAAAGAAAATTTATATATGTACTTACCAAACAGTTGTGAGGTAAATGCTAAAGTTTGTAAACTAAGTTGGTTATTTGTAGAAACAATAATATTTTGTCGGCTTTGCTGACGCAGATTGGGGAGGCGATACTACTTCAAAGAAACAAAGAACTGTCGCCGTCTCAACTACCGAAGCTGAAATGACAGCATTAAGTTCTTGTATTAGCGAAGCCTATTGGCTACGAAATTTGCTGTTCGAGTTACGCTTAGTTAAAAAATTGAAAGGTACCATTTATGAAGACGATCAGTCTGCAACTTGTTCATGCAGAATTAAACACATGAACATTAAATACCATTTCACAAAAGACCAAATTATTAAAGAGTTAAAATATATTCCGACTGGTGAACAAATTGCAAATTCTTACTAAACCTTTAAATGATTTCTAGTTTGAGGAGTTAAGAAGTTTCATGTTTAATTAAGTTTTTTTTGTCTGTTCTGCGTGTAGCAATCAAAATGTTATGTTGGTACCGTCTGGTTAAGTTGTAGGTTGGTAATAAAAAGTAAGCGCGCCAATGACACATTATTGTAACATGTGGCTGTCATAGTTGTAACTATAATTTCAAAGTGCAGCGCATTTTTTTTTCAAGAATCTAATGAGCCTCGTTTATTAAGTAATGATTTTGGTATTACAGAATTAACATTGACCAAATATTTTTCTGTTGCTGAATATTTAGCAGTACTAAACATTGAAAAGGAGATGTCCTCCGAAATCATTTTACTAGCAGTTTTGAAAATTTACAATCTTTCCTCTTACAGAAAAAACAGCCTGTGTTGGGAAAATTGGCTAAAATGATATCTTCTCCATAATTTTCCTTAAGACGATTCTTAACCGTACTTATATCTAGTCAATACTCTCCCACAATTTGATTAATTAAGTTGGCCAAGAGAAAACTGACACTTATCAATATTATTAGCAAGGTATGTGTAAATAACTTTCATTGCTTTATTATTTTTGTTCTAGTTGCTGTCCTAGTATGGAACGTTTTTGGCAGATGAGATGATACTGTGAATCGAATGCTACTAAATTTGTGTCGTTTTGTCTGGTTTGTTGATGCGATCAACCAATTTCTCTCCCCAATTACTACGTTTGTTTTCTGAATTCAGTATGCTTTTATTTGTATTCAGATTTTCTACTTTACACACGTTCAGTAAAATCTTTTTCAATCTTCTCTCCACAAAACAAACAGTTATATTTAAAGTCAAAACTTGAATTTTACGATTGGGTGTTGTTATGAGACGACGAATATAGTTTTATAAAGTAATATAAGGAAATGTGACCATGGAACTACTGTCTCTTCGTCTTTGTCTCATCAAATCGTCAATCATCAAATTACTTTCAACAACGAGAAAAAGTACTTACTCTTACTCCAAAAAATGATAAAAGAAAACTTCTTCTTGCCTCTATTATTAAAAACACTGCAAATGAGGGATACTTACTTACAAGAATGACACAATCATATAGACTCCCTATTAGACAATGTTAATGCTAACAGCTAGAGTTTATAAAAAAACATTATGAAACGCAAACCGTTTAATCACACACAAGCAAGAAAAAGAAACATGTTAACATATAATAAAAATTAACTTCGCGTATAATTCTGGCAGAAAAACCAGAATAGATAATATAACTATCGTCCTAATGAAAACGTTTATTTATATGCTATCGGTAACAGCTACTGAGCCGGGAAAAATATAATGCCAAAACAGCAGCCGGTACGTTTTTATACATCAAACAATATTATGCCGTCAAAATAACTATTAAACGGCGCAGCGTATTTGCACAAGAAAAAAAATAGATAAACAAATGGTATTGAGTAAGGTAGTTTCTGCTTAAATCCATATAACTTTTGTGGAATATGACATCGATACCGAACGTCGATAAAAGATCGTTTATAGAACAACACACCGGTCTAATGATCCTAATCCAAACCAAAATCTGGTAGATTTCTTTATAAAGAAACTATCAATTTCACATTTACTGCTTAAAAATCAATAAAAGAACTAATTGAGAACTAACTAGAACAAAAAAGAGAAAAATATGGCAGAATACAAAACTTGAAAAATAATTTGTCCAAAGAAATTCGGGATATCTTGCAAATACGATTAAAGCAAAAAAAATGCTGTCAAAAAAGAACCCAGGGGAAGTTAGCCATAACTTTTCATCCATAGATTTCTAAAGAGCGCGCACCGAACCTACGCTCTTATTTTCAATGTGAAAGATGAATTTCTTGAGAAAATTTCTTAGTAAATCGATAGTATAAATAGTAGACCACAAAACAATTAAATAATTGCTACAATACTTTTCCTTCAAAATAAATAAATCATAATTTCAAAGAAGTCGTTGCGCGTCTTCACATAAAATTTTTTCTAACTCAAAAAGTATGTTTTTTATTTCGATAATTTTCTTGCAATAGATAAATGGATCTATAATCAACACAATATTAAATAATTGGAGGGGTGTTTTTTGTTTAAAGGAAATTATACAATTTCGAAGTTGGGCCATAACTTTTCACAGTATCCGTCACGCGTCTACGCCTAAAAAATTTTCTAACTCAAAAAGTATGTTTTTCATTTCAATATTTTTTTTGCAATAGATAAATGGATCTATAGTCAACACAATATCAAATAATTGGAGGGGTGTTTTTTGTTTAAAGGAAATTATACAATTTCAAAGTTGGGCCATAACTTTTCACAGTATCCGTCACGCGTCTACGCCTAAAAAATTTTCTAACTCAAAAAGTATGTTTTTTATTTCAATAATTTTTTTGCAATAGATAAATGGATCTATAGTCAACACAATATCAAATAATTGGAGGGGTGTTTTTTGTTTAAAGGAAATTATACAATTTCAAATTTGAGCCATAAGTTTTCACAGTATCCGGCACGCGCCTACGCCTAAAAATTTTCTAACTCAAAAGTATGTTTTTTATTTCAATAATTTTTTTGCAATAGATAAATGGATCTATAGTCAACACAATATCAAATAATTGGAGGGGTGTTTTTTGTTTAAAGGAAATTATACAATTTCAAATTTGAGCCATAACTTCGTGCTGTTTGGGAAGTTATTGAATATGTAAGAGATAAAAGGTATTGCTTATCCAGCAGTTTTTCGTACTAACTAAAATTACGTTTTTAATAATTTTTTTTTCTCATGGATGAAAACAAATTCACATTATGCAAGCCGAAATTCTAATTTTAAAACTGATTATACACTGTCTAGTTCTTCTTTCATGTTTTATACAGTACTGGTTTTTTAATAGTTTTAATAGTAAATGACTAGGGGTTTTTGATAACAATAACAGAATCATAACAAAATCCGAAATAAAAACATGTTTATTGGTTAGAAAGGAGTAAGTAAATACATAAAGTGTGTATCTTATACTCATTAGCTTAGAACATATAACATCATTATAAACAAAAAATGTCAAAATAAAATATATAATAAAACATTTAAAAAACTCAAAATTTTGAGACAAATAATAAGAAAATTGGTCAGCAGGCCACGAGAGGACGGCAATGTTAGCTTCTTCCAAAAACCGTTTTGTCGCTCTTGCCGTATGAGGGCGCGCATTATCCTGCTGGAAAATGAGATTTTGCAGCCCCTGAAGATATAGTTGTAGCATATTAGCAATGTAACCAGCTGCGTTTAGGTTGCCGTCAATAAAGACCAAGGGTCATCTGCAACAATAGCATATTGCACCCCATATCGTAACTCCTTGAGTAAGGGCTGTGTTGTTCCACAAAAAATGTTAGATTTTTACTATTGCAATCTATCTATTATCTATTGCAAAAAAATTATTGAAATAAAAAACATACTTTTTGAGTTAGAGAATATTTTAGGCGTAGACGCATGACGAATACGGTGAAAAGTTATGGCTCAACTTTGAAATTGAATAATTTCCTTTAAACAAAAAACACCCCTTCAATTATTTGATATTGTGTTGATTATAGATCCATTTATCTATTGCAAAAAAATTATTGAAATAAAAAACATACTTTTTGAGTTAGAGAATATTTTAGGCGTAGACGCGTGACGAATACGGTGAAAAGTTATGGCTCAACTTTGAAATTGAATAATTTGCTTTAAACAAAAAACACCCCTTCAGTTATTTGATATTGTGTTGATTATAGATCCATTTATCTATTGCAAAAAAATTATTGAAATAAAAAACATACTGTTTGAGTTAGAAAATTTTTTAGGCGTAGACGCGTGACGGATACGGTGAAAAGTCATGGATGAACTTTGAAATTGAATAATTTGCTTTAAACAAAAAACACCTTTCCAATTATTTGATATTGTGTTGATTATAAATTCATTTATCTATTGCAAAAAAATTATTGAAATAAAAAACATACTTTTTGAGTTAGAAAATTTTTTAGGCGTAGACGCGTGACGGATACTGTGAAAAGTTATGGCCCAACTTTGAAATTGTATAATTTCCTTTAAACAAAAAACACCCTTCCAATTATTTGATATTGTGTTGATTATAGATCCATTTATCTATTGCAAAAAAATTATTGAAATAAAAAACATACTGTTTGAGTTAGAAAATTTTTTAGGCGTAGACGCGTGACGGATACGGTGAAAAGTCATGGATGAACTTTGAAATTGAATAATTTGCTTTAAACAAAAAACACCTTTCCAATTATTTGATATTGTGTTGATTATAAATCCATTTATCTATTGCAAAAAAATTATTGAAATAAAAAACATACTTTTTGAGTTAGAAAATTTTTTAGGCGTAGACGCGTGACGGATACGGTAAAAAGTTATGGATGAACTTTGAAATTGAATAATTTGCTTTAAACAAAAAACACCCCTCCAATTATTTGATATTGTGTTTATTATAGATTTATTTATATATTGCAAAAAAAATATTAAAATAAAAAACATTCTTTTTGAGTTAGAGAATATTTTAGGCGTAGACGCGTGACGAATACGGTGAAAAGTTATGGCTCAACTTTGAAATTGAATAATTTCCTTTAAACAAAAAACACTCCTTCAATTATTTGATATTGTGTTGATTATAGATCCATTTATCTATTGCAAAAAAATTATTGAAATAAAAAACATACTTTTTGAGTTAGAAAATATTTTAGGTGACGACGTGCAACGACTCTTCATTGAAATTATGATTTGTTTATTTTAAAGAAAAAGTATATTAGCAATTATTTAACTGTTTTGTGGTCTACTATTTATACTATCGATTTACTAAAAAAATTTCTCAAGAAATTCATCTTTCACATTGAAAATAACAGCGTGCGTTTGGTGCGCGCTCGGTAGAAATCTATGGATGAAAAGTTATGGCTAACTTCCCCTGGGTCAAAAAAGATGCTTCAACCATTGACATCTGAAACAACACCAACGTAATAGAAAACATCATATCAATTGCACTACCAATAAAAATGTTTACATCGTACAATAATAACACACGTCTACACTACTTTAATCGCCAAGAATTATTCCCATTCAAAAACCTTAAAAACCTGTCAATCGCTTCCAGAAAAATCATCATCAAGTGTATCTTACAAAAAAATGACCAGTGGCTTCAAATTTTCGTATAAGAAGTCGCAAGTAAACATCGCTGATTTTTATTCAAATGCTTTGCTAGTTAGTATAAAATTTAACAACGACACACGTCAAAAGAACGATACATACTGACGTGTAAATACCCGTAAACAATGAGTGAAAGACCCGAACAAATACCTTTGATAATACAAAATTACAAAAAAACTTGTGCTTCTCCCGATTGTTGTTATTGAGATAATTGATCTAATCGTATTGTAGTAGAGTAACACAACTAATATCCTCAAAAATGATTGCGCTGGATATTTTAGGAGATACATGTAATAAACATTAAAAAATAAAAATTTTTCATCGCAGTGTAATTTTAAGGGTGTTGACAGCCTCTGCCCAGACTTCATTATTTGCTAATTACTTCAAAACTTCAAAAATTTGGGGCAGGGCAGGTGGGGGTATGCCACCGACCATGTCAATTTGAATTTTTGATATTTTTTGTTGTAAATAATTTTCAATCCAAAGTTTTCAAATTGACACACTGTCTATATTTAAGACAAAATTTTAAACTGATTAATGAGATACAAAAACAATCTTATAGTAGAAAACGTTCTGCTCGTATTCAAACTTGTGAACTCAGCCAGGCAATAAAACCTTGAATTGACTACAAAAAATATTAATTCGCTTTATACGGCTTTATATTCATAACGTAATTCTTTATTAATAGTTAACATTACTAGAAAAATCTAAGAGACTGATTAAGAACATCTTAACGTAATGCGTAACCTCCATAGACTAGAACTTCGTTAACTAGATAATCATCTTATTAAGAAAAATAGTAGATAACGAGCGTCTCAATGACTTTTTTCCGACGTAGAAGTCGTTTTACAAATCACACTTAACCTCATAGAAACAGTAACAATCATGAAATTTAAGTTACGAAGTCAATGTTTTACAGAAATTACGATGTCCTAAAGTGAAGCAGATACGTAGTAGTACTATTTGAATCTTTTTCGTTCATTGATCGGTTTTATTTATTCTGCTACCTTATATCTAAAGGTCACCAGACAGTAAACAACGATGAAGTAAAGAATATGTAAAGCTTTTAGTTTTTATCATATGTAGACTGATGTCTACCAAAAAATCCATTTGCCATTAGTACGAAGATAAGAAAAAGCAAACAAGAATTTGTAAATGTCGTTTAAATCACAAATAAAATTTTGTGAAAGGTAGGTTATTAGCGTACACGATTTTACTAATGTAAAGCTATAATTTATTACAAAACGTAAGTAACTATTCTTAAAGCGATTAGTCTAAGCACGCTAAAATTAATTAATGCAGCAGAGTGGTGGTTCAATAGATATAATGGTAACAATGTAAAAGAGGACACTATAAATTCCATATAAGGAATGACATCTGCTTCTTGCTATTAACAACATAAAACACTTTCTTCCTATAATTTGCGCCTTGACAAATAATCTGAAGATAAAGTATCAACGAGAACCCTAATATTATTAGTTAGACGACGTCATTACTTAAGAGAAATTTATACTTTCTTCGGAACAATTAAAAATGTAAATGTCAATATTTATGTTTGAAAATTATTACCTACAATAGTAACGTCGGTAACCATAAAAACAGTATAATTTAACATACCTTAACGAAATTAGGACGTTGAACTAAGCGAGTGCTTACCTTTTACCTAAACACAATAACTTAAATCTATTATATTAATACTAAAACGCGTCACAAAACAACAAGGAAACATTAAATATACCATTTAATGAACATAGGGAAATATGTTTCAGCTTTTTAACCAACTAATTATAACCAAGTCTTTGATCTTTAAATTCCAGTGCAACAACGTTCTAAAACTATTTTCAAAACAACTAACGACACCTATTTTTTAATTTATTAGGTGATGTAACTTTAAATGCTTTAAATGTTTCGTTAATTACTGAAATATATCATCACAACATAGCGCCTAAAAGCATAAAATTGTACATACGAAAAAAGTTTAGATTTGTGAAACAACAAATTAATGGTCTTCTTTTTTTAGACATATTTTCAAAGAAAACCAACAATCTTATTGCAACACGTGCATGATATTAAGGCTTTTGTATTTTCTTTTTTCCAATATATGTTTATTTAAGTAGCATTCCAAAGACTTATCTATCAACTCGAATATATTTTTTTGATAAGTTATGAATCGTAATTTTCAACGAAATATAAATATGTTACATAAATAGAAAAATTCACTAAACACTCGATGAAATTTGTATATTAAGATTACTTTGAACAAATAATTTCATTTATAAAGAATTCGAAAATATTGTAGGAAGCTTGTTTTTCATCATACAAATTTTGATGTAACTATAAATTATAAAAACTAATACAAATAACGACAAAAATCAAATCAAAAACGTTGCTCTGTCATTGTTCTTAAATTAGTGGAACTATTATAAACGTACCTAGTTTTACTAAAACACAACACAATGCTCTAATACACTGATACCTAACTATGTAAGTAATAAAAACAACCAATTACTAAATACATACGCTTAACTAAACACGGTCCGCGGATAAGATAAATACAATAACTTATATTTATTTCTACAACACACGCGTAAAAACACCGAATATGGATTTATTTATATTGCCAATCTAACAAAACCACAGTTCAGGTGCCATAAAGTGTTACTTTAGACAACTCAAATCAGTTCTTTAAAGTACTTGTTAGAGTACCAAAATAATAAAAAAAAATAAGATCAAAACAAAACACTTTCCTTGTACCAGTTTATATAACATGACCTAGTTAAAGCTTAACAATACTCTCAATTCATTGATTGTTTTAGCCGTTAACACATCGAGTAAGTTGTCTAAATGTTTAACGTAAAAAAATAGAATTTTACCGAACTTAAGGTAGCTTCTAGTACTTGATAAAGTGAAAGAACAACGTCGTGATTGCTAGCGGTTAAACATTAGTTTTACAATCACTTGAAATTTCAGTACGCAAACCATTCAAAATGATATGTTAGCGTGAAATGAATATAAATTAACCTTCTGCATAACTACTATTTTGCAATTTGGATTTAAAAAATAGTTCATACATTTTAGCTATTATTTATTTCTTAATAAACAATATTATGAATAGTACTCATTAGAAAGTTTAAAATTATGTAAATTGCAAAATATATCAGAAATCGATTAATTATTACTGAAATAGTAGGCAAAAGTTGTTACAAGCACGTTTCTATCGTTTTGTTCGCATTGTTCAAAGACTAAAAATGTTTACCTTGACCGCTTAGATAAATAACATCCGATCAAATTATTGTAAAAAATAAATTAAAACCGAGTAAATTATAAATACAAAAAATGCCAGCAAATTAAAAAGGTCAATGCACTTTGAAAAAAAAACATATACTACTGATTCGAATACTGATGAGAACTTCGTGTCTTGTACAAAATATGTTGACCTAAAAACCGAAAAGCATCCAAACATTATGATCGATTCCAAAGTGTTCATATAAAAATTTCAAGTAACGACTCTAAAATCACAACAATGTTAAAAAACAGAACAAAAACAATCTACAAACAAATTAAATGTCAAGTCACAATAACGTTCAATCTTTAGAACTTGGACAGTGACATAATTAAAAAAAAAAAACAATTAGTATTCGAAAATAATTATTGGAAACAGTTTTAACGTCATCAAGTACTTGATGGTTTGATTGTTATGCAAATACACAAGAAAGAAAGTCAAAACCAAACTAACAACCTTGTCTAAGACCATACGTAGTAGCTAATTAAAAAAACCTCAAACGCTTCTTTGAATTAAAATAAAATAATAAGATGATTGGATTATCTATTTTTTGCACGTCATAGTGTTGGTTGCAAAATATAATTTATGTGAAACAGAACTTCATGATTCACGACACCTTCCATTCGCAGACAAAAAAACGCAATAGATACTAAAGTAATAGACGTCGAAACAAGTCGTATATTTTAATGATCGAAAAGATTTTTTTATCGGATAAAGGAAACGAGCCAATACTGAACGTCAATAAATTATTGCATGACGCAATTACGATGACATAACATCAGTAAAGATTGTTTTCATCGCACACTTTTCTAATCGGTGTAAGCGTGTCCTTAAATATATGAAAAAGCAAATTTTCATAATGAAGGTTATCTAAACTGGTAAAGTAAGTGTATAATATAGATATCCTGTCATAAAACACATATTAATACTCCAAAAATAAAATAAACCAATGAATACGCCCCAAGACATCACGTACACTCCAAATAGGCAATTACAGCATTGATAAAATATCATTTTTTAAAAAGTTTACCATTATTAGTAGATAATTATAAGACTAGGTCATTGTGAGCACGACTACGAAAAAACATTTATGGGGCATTTTTTCTTGAACTACTAAACCCAAAAAGAATTAAAGTTTATACTTATACCGTTTGTTTTTAATAAAAGTTGAATAAATTCAATTTGCTTTGGTATACAAGTTGATCTCTATAATTATAATGCCATTATTACGCAACTTTTAACGACAGTATTTGTAGACGATGATTTATTTAGTGGTTACTTAATTACTTTGCAAATGAAACATTCGAAGCGGAATGCTACATGAACTGAACTAAATTCTACTACTACGAGGTTATTTTTTTGTCAAAAAAACTAGTAATTATAACAAAGTTTATAAACATAATCTGTAATAAATCTGTTTAACATCAGTTGAGAATTTTCGCAGCTGCGTTCACAATTTATGCCGATATTAAAAATTTATAGGATCATTAAATGCATGTTTAACATAGGTGTACTTAAATTGAACTTTTGTAAAATAATCTGTACTAATACGATAAATAAAGTAATCTATTTACATGTAGTATACTCTATGAAATGCAATTGAAACTGTTGTATTGTTAATATAGTACGATATATGTACACACAACAAAACAGCGTAATATTTCTTTTATTATCATAACATTGTCGACAAATTACCCATTCTTATGTTGAACTTGAACGAGTTTAAATGAGCTAGAAAATGTTGATAATCCACATAATATTGATATTGTTCCATATTTTTAGTTCTGCTGCATCTGTAATTTTTAATTAGTCCTTAATAAATACTTTATTATCGATAAATTGCCTTTATCCTTAATACTACGAATAATAATTGTAGAAAATTTCATTAGTCTACTTTTTTACACCTCAAAGTTTTAAAATCCCTTTACAATGTTGTAGTTCAAGCGAGTTGTGAAAGTGCAGTAAACATCGTTAATCAATCAATAAATAAAACATATTTTTTGTACAATTTCTCTTTATATCAATGCTCTATTAACACTTGTGAGAAATGCTTTAAAAATACCTTGAAACCAACAAAACGATACCTGCTGTATTATTTTTAACACGATGAAATAAACTAAGAAAAACTATTTGAAATAAAAAAATCCCCATACGCATTGAACTTGGACCGCCAGCTTAATTATACGTTTTTTTAATCCTAGATAAATTCCTCAAGCATATTCGAAAAAATCTTCAAATGACATTCATCTTTATATTGTACAATCAAAAAATGCCTCACTAAAATTCAAACAATTCACTGTTTACTTATAAATCAAATTTAATTATCCAAAAACTATTTTTCAGTAAACACTAGATTCAGTGTAGGATTTATACTTAACTTTCTTATAATTTTTGTAGTACATAAAAACATAAAAAAAACTTTGATACTGTTAAGTACGTAGTTGTTGTTGCTGATTAGATAAACTAAAAAGTGGTTAACTTATCGCACCTCATGTTCCTGTAATGTCTAATTGTTCTGCATCGTTCTTTGTTAACAACAAAGATAACAATTATCAAAACGTAAAAAGTTTTTCTACAAAATAAGCTTCGTAATTATACCAGTGCAACCACAAAAATATTTTTTTAAGTAAACGACTTGGGAATTTTGTTGCTGTAACCATAGTAAAAAATTCTAATATACCTAAATTTTGTAGTTCTACATTTTTTCTACAAAATATTCCAAATATTTTTTTAATTTCCCTAACTTTAGCACTTGCACTTCTATTTTTCAATTTACACGTATTATCTAGCTATCAACATTTTTTCCTTTCAATTAGAAATGCCTTAAATTTAAAGGAAGCAATAATCCATCGGAAATAAAAATAACTTAAATAACTTTCATAAAAAAAAATAAAAAATATTAAGTGTGTTTAGAAAATAACATTAAGATGCTGAATTGAATTCATGATATCTATATGGAGCAACTTTTGTATGCAACAAGTAGAGTAATAAAAAAAATTGATAAAACGCATAGTTCAACTTAAAAAAAACCTAATGTCAAAAACGTCTGAAAACAAATTTTTATATCACCTATTAAGACTAATTGATTTGTTTACAAATAAATAAATAATTACCTAAACATTATCATACACAAAGTTATCTAAGAAACTGGTTTTGATAGCTTCTTTATTTAATTATTAATAACATGAGTAGGATTCAGGTTTAAGCGTGTATTACATTTCTTTATTACAAAATTTAATCATGAAGACTGGTACGGTTAAGCCCCTGGTGTTTTAATTTCATTAATAAATTATATCGCCATTTACCTACAGTCTGTTTAATATCGTGCAATATGAAGTTCGGTCATTTGTTAAAAATTTTTTTTAACGTGTGAATGTAGTAATCCAGATTATGACAGTTGTTGTACTTTGTATTCACTAAAGCGTATATCCGTTTACAAGTCGAAAAAAAAATGCCGGTTGAAATCCCCTACATTGTTAATATTAATTTGATTCAACATTACTATCGGTATTTGCCTATGATATCACAAATTAATAGGAAGAATAAATTCTGAGCATCAAAGCAGATAATTAATTTAACGTTAATCGGTCGATTAACTTTGTTATTTAATACCAATAAAAATAATAAATAGGGACTCACCTAAATTAAAAAGAGAACTAGGTGGAGAAAATCGCCGGCTTCGACGTTCCGATCTTTAAGTCAAAACGCACTAGCAAAATTTAACTCATAATACACTACCACTCGCAACACTAAGTCAAAAAAAAGTAAAACTATAATCCCAAAAATCGGAAAAAAGTTCAAAAGCGAAAATACAACTAAAACAAACTACTGAAGCTGGACACTCGAAGTGGACTGTGTTTGATGAGGCCCCGTGTGGCGAGCACTAACTAAATCCCCTCTAAATGCGTCAGTACGCGAAGCCAACAACGCGATACTAATACATACAGAGTTGCGTGCTTGAAAGAAAAAAGTTTCAAGATTTCGCTGGAAAATTGATTGCAGGAAAATTACATTTAGTTGTAACGTATTAACTTATGTAAGTTCATTGTTTAGTTAGGTAGTACATGAAGCGGTAATTTTATATCAGTCTGCAGATATTTAATTAATATTTACAGTTGAGTCCGGTGCTCGGCCAATTTAATTTTATTTTCTAATTTGAATATTAAAAAAGTTTCGAGCTTGTTTAATTAAACCAAAAAATTTTTAATTAAAAATTAATATGTACCTGCATTGAACACGTACCTTTTTTGCACAGTTTCTATTTTTTCATGTCAAATACTTCATTATTGATTTAAGCAAGACACCAAAGTACTAAAAATTTTATTTGAGAACTTTAACCCCGTGTTTTTACCGGTACCAACAGTGTTTAAATTCAATCGAAAGTTTACAAGAATATCATGCAGGTGCGCAATTAAGTCTTAACAGGCTAATGATTTTTCAGATTTTATCAAACTACTTCCTGCTATTTAAAATAAGGTAATTCTAACACCGTAGCTGTGGTAACTTCAATACGATTGTCAAAGTTTTTGGAATACACACATATATCAAAAGAAAAAATTTTTTTCGCATAAAAAAATCAAAAACAAGACTTTTGCGTTGTAAACATAAAAAAACTGACATTGTCTAAACATAAACTGAAAACTGAAGTGCCTTGTTTTACAATGTATAAATTCTTGTGATCGTATTGTAAACTATACATTTGATACATGTTTTAAACAATAATATTTTTCTTTTTGAGAACCAGTCCCAAAATAACTCATTTTTAAAGTTGCGAAGCAGGTATTACATATGACATCAAGATATCTATACGCTAGAATTATTTCTTGTAGTAAAACCTCACAAAAAATTTTACAGACCACCCATTTGGCTTAAAAAACATTCAAATTTCGAATATTTCTTAAAAAAAAAAAGACTAAAGTAAAGATGAAACAACAACAATAGCACAAAACTAATTGCTGTCTTTAAAAAAACAAAACCGCGTCCATGATCCATCTTTTGAATTATATTCAAAACAAGACTCTTCCTATTGTGATTGTTAGTAATATGAAACGCCCTTTTTGTGTAACCTTTTATTGTGAGAATAATTTTGCTTTGTATTAATAATTACAGTATTTATAAAACATGCAGTAACCCTTATAGATCGAGAAAGGCAAGAAACAGTAACCAACTACTCTTGAATATTTATTGAACTTTTAACAGTATTTACTGCTTAAAGTTATTGGTAATAGATACTTCAGTAGACTTATCGTGTGGTTTTGAAATCTTTATAATCACGTAGGTCACTGGTGAACGGCCTTCCGTCATCAAGGACTTTCGATTTTATTCATATAAAGACAGGCTCAAATTAAAAAATTTGTTTTATTAATCTTGAGAATATATTTTTATGCATTCAAAAGTATGTAAATTACCTTTTAAAATTAACATATACATATTTTAAGTAGACAGATGCATAGCTATGTTAAACACAGAAAAAAACTACTAGAATAAAAAAACTTAAAGAATTTATAAACAACGCAATAAGAAAGAATAATAAAAGAAAAATAAAATACATGTATGAATAAGAAATTGCAATGGCGATAAAATTTACTAGACATAAAAGAAAAGAAACTTATTTAGATGCAGTCTAATACAAAAATAAACAATATATTATTTTTCATTACTACAATTTCCTAATCCTGTCTTCTCATTCAGGTATAATACATTGTTACAAAAAAAAATTATTTAATTAGCATATATTTGTTAAGGAAAAAAATCAATTTAAAAATATCTGATGATGACCAAAGAAGTATCGTAAACAAGTGATCCTGTGACAATTTTATTATACACATTTATCTAAGGCTACGTCGTGGTATTGTTGTTTTCTCAGAGAATATTCAAAACTTTCTTTAACGTTATTTGAGCGTTAAAATATGTAATAAGTAAATTACATCTAATCGATAAAGATTCTATGTATATGACTTCGGGTCTTATGCGTTCTATGTCGTCAATAAATTGGAGAATAACGTATATGGGTTTGTTTGCTATTATTTCTGTGTCTACTTAATCGGACAGTCGCGTAGTACTGTTTTCTACATATCACACATACTGAATTATATATGATTAATTTCAACGAAAATTAGTTGTTTCATAAACAGTGACGTCTAAATAATCCTGCAATCAATGTCAACTAGATTGTTCTAATTTTAATTCATCAATTGTACATGTTGACGAGCTGAAGCAATATTGTCCTAAAAACTTTGACATCGTCCTAATGTTTTCACACATGGCCCAAATGTAGAAACCATCATATTATCTTCTATGTGACTTTTTCCTTTAATGCTGTTTCGTTCCTTTTTGTTTCTGGCAGTTCTTTGGTGTGTTCACGCAGAAGGGTTTCACCTCGTCACCTGCATAACTTCTAGTAACCACCTAAATCTGTATTAACGTTATAAATTTATTAACTTTTTCTGTACACTTTCACGTATCGATTTTATATTATTTATGTTTTAACCAAGCGTATACCTAAACTGGAACCTTGCTTTTCTTTACAGTAGAACATACACTAAGAAAACAAAGAAAACAAATAAGAACAAATTGAAAATCAATTTTCAAAAATATCAAAATAACATGATACAAACATAAAATTTAAATAAAGTAAATTAGAATGTAACAAAAAACTAAATGCAATCACAGAATAATAGGTAAAACGTTTTAAAAAACATTACATTAAATTTAATAAACATGGAAAATCTATCTAAAAATAAACGATCATCCTCCCTCAAAATTGAAAAACAAAAATGAGCAGTAACCGATCGAAAAATACCAGTTTTTTGATGATAACTTTTGCTAAACCAACGAAAAAACACTAAACAACGAAACCAAAGAAAAAAAATCACAAATATAAAATATGTCATCAATTAGTGTTGACAAAATCAAGAATCTCCTAAAATAAGTTAAAAATAGGAAGTAAAACAAGATATTTCAACAGACTGGACTAACGCCATAGTAATTTTATCGCATAAATAAAGAAAACATACAAAGCATTTTCCAGACTACTACTACCTAATTACAAAATTAGATCTGTATAAACACCATAGTTTCTTTCAGACTAGTAAAATAAGTCACTTCGTTTTTTAAAAAATCGTAATCGACGAAGTTTTTTTTGTCGAATACATGTCTACAATTTTTCCTAGAAATGCTTCAATTGGAATTTTAGAACCTACATATTCAGTGTTAAGCAATGGAAAATTGCCACGAAACTGTTTCACTTCTCAACGGAAACTCTATTTTCAACAATCCTAAACATTATACTCAGTTTCATTTTGTTTCTCTAAAACGTACTTTTACCTGCCAAAATTGAGAAGTTTTTATTTTTCAATATTTCTTTTACTTTATTTGTCAAAACTTCACCCATACATACTAGTAATTCTCAAACTGTGTCTTCAATACTGTAATTTGATTTCTCCCTCTGAGTTTTCCTCCATCTACTAAAATTAAGTTTATCAAGTATACTTTCTATTACACTCTCATATTTCGTTATACAAGCTACTTCTTCATTTATCAAAAAATACAAGCCTCGTAAAAGAATTTTTAAACATTTTCTGCTTCTGTTCCTCCCTTTCACTTTGTTAAACAAGTAGAGCGTGAATGTGTGTTAATTTTTTCAGTTAGTCGCCTGAGAGTTTCCATTTCTACGGGTACAGTGTGAGCTGAAAAGTACTCATGCAGCATCCCATTTTTTTCCTATAGCTTCTTTTAAAAGATGAAAATGAAATGTTTATAAACGTCTGCAGAACTTTGACATAATTTTTCGTAAAATTATGACATGACTTTCAAAATGCGGCTCTTTGCTTTTCACTGTATACCAACCATCTATATTTCCTCTACCATTGTTTATTGTAGTGACGTTCCTTTTTGTTGAATGATTAACTGGATGATCCTGCGCCGTTATTGGTAACGTTTTCGATTCAGTTGACTGAGATGATGGTAGGCCTGCCTTCTCTTTTGGTTTTTAATAAGTACTCGCCATACAAAAATTAGAGTCACGCAGATAGGTTCAGATTTTGACAGAACGACACATCCACTTTTGCTAAAATACTAAAACACAATTGATTCCATTACCGTTTAGAAAACAGTCAATACCGAAGGAACTTGCGTTCAACCAGTCGCGTTCAAACGTCCTAGACTAACATTTCCAAAACTTTTGAATTTTTCTACTACTAGACAAAATCTTAAAATATTGACGTACCACCCCTCAAATCTGCACCGTATTGTATTATTGTATATTCTGACAATAAATTTGACTTGCCGGGAAAAATTTAAAACAAACCCACACAAATAATTTGTTTTCATATACGTACCACCGCGTACGAAAAACACTGCGTGTTAAGCACAGTGTCTGCCCGTACTTAACAGTTCGACACTTAACTCCGGTAATCAATATTTGAACAACACCATGATGAATGACTTTCAAAAGCGCTTAAAAAATGTAAATTATCTGTTCATAATTGAACATATTGCCCACTCAAATAATTTGTGTTTACCAAATAGTTGACTGTCCGAGTGATTGTTGTTGAAGGATTGGCTTGTTTTTGCAATGTCCTGCTGTTGCGTCTCTTGTTGTTTTCTAAGCGGTAATTCTTCTTCTACTGCTTGGAATTTTTGGTCTAATTTTTTTCCGATATTCCTTGAATACTTTGTTGTGAGGTTTCCAATAATGTATAAGCGACCTTGACTGTTTTATTAAATGTGATGCATCATACTTGCATTGTATTAAACCGTAATTCATGTTTCTTGGTTGTATTTCCTTGGCTTTACTGCTACTTCGTAGTTTGTATTTTCCGGCTGTAATCTTCGGCTCTCTTCCACTTCGTAATTTGTAATTGTTTCGTTCGTT
This sequence comes from Aquatica leii, assembly GCA_035610365.1. NCBI lineage: Eukaryota > Metazoa > Arthropoda > Insecta > Coleoptera > Lampyridae > Aquatica > Aquatica leii. The sequence continues at coordinate 69,966,711 of CM069436.1, forward strand.
TGGACCGTTGAGTTGAGTAGTATAGTTTGAAGGGTTTGTAATTATTTCGTTCGTTTGGACCGTTGTTGAACCTTAGTATAGCTTAAAGGGCTGTAGTTGAACCACTTCGTGTAGTTTGTTTGTAAATATTTTAACAGGTTGTAAAGCTTGTGACAATTGTTTCTTTCTTCGAACCGTTGAACCACTTCGTGTAGTTAAGTTGCTGGTGGACCACTTGGTTTTCTTTTTTGCTCAAAGGACCAAATATTAGTGATGGACTACATTTTTTTTTCTTTATTTTTTTGCCAATTCAACAATAATTTACAATGTTATTCATGGCATTGATATGAATAGTAAGGTAAGAAGTAGCTAGAATAAAGTTATAATTAATGGGAAGTGGTAGTTCCCTTACAGTTAATTTAACAGTTGCTTACAGGTTAATCACAGTCCGATTTAATTAGGTACAGGTCTTGAGGCAGTTGGCGTTTTAGTCTTTGATGAATGTTTTGTCTGCCTATGTTATAATGAACAACGCCTTGACAGTTGTGAATGGTCGTAAAGAACTTTTTAGCACTCGCACTGATGCAGCTGTGAACTGTAGTTACGTCTAATTCTTAGTGAAGCTGTTCATTGCGAATGAACCATTGCGCGTTCACTGTAATGCGTAAGATTTTATTTTGGAGTCTTTGTATTTTTTTCAGGTTAGTTTTTGCTGTGTTACTCCATACTGGCGATGCGTAGAGCACCGGTGGTCGAATAAGCGATTTGTACATCATGATGGTGCATTTTGATTTAAGCGATGATTTTCTATTAATGAGGGGATACAGCTGCGCCAATCTCGCATATCCTTTGTTTAATTTATGATTTACGTAGAGTTTCCATGTGAGCCTCGTGTCGAGTAGTACCCCTAAGTACTTTATGGCAGCGTCAGCCGGATTCCAAGGAACGATGCTGTTGTTTATTACTAAATTGGGAGGGTTTGTGATCCTTCTTAAGGAGAATATTTTTGCTTGGCACTTAGTTGGGTTAATGTGAATATTCCATTTTGTGTACAATGTGCATATTCGATGTATTGCTATCTGCAGTGTCTCTACGGCGTGGATGAGGTCAGTGTGTTGAGTCAGAATTGCAGTATCATCCGCAAAGGTCGCTAAAGTAGTCTCTGTGGTGAGGATGTCTGATGTAAATATACTGAAGAGCACCAGCCCCAATACACTTCCTTGTGGGAAACCTGCGCGGATGATCTTAGTTTCTGATATTGTGGTGTTGATACGTACTGCGAAAGTTCGATTGTCAAGAAAGGAGAAGATTATTGCTTTGAGGTAGTTGGCGACTCTGATCTTGATTAGCTTGCTTTTTAAGCCTTCGACCCAGACCTTGTCAAAGGCCTGGGCGACATCTAGCAATACAGCAACAGAATAGCTTTTAGTTTCAAATCCCTCTTCTATTTTTTCGGAAATTCGTTTGAGTTGATGTTGGGTTGAGTGTGCTTTTCTGAAGCCAAACTGGAATGGTGGTAGTACATTGAGTGGTAATAGTTCTTTCATTAACTGGCTGTGGATAATCTTCTCTAGGATTTTTGAGAGCGTTGTGGGACTACATTTTATGCACTGTGGTTGCCCGTACTTAACATTTCAACACTTGCCCCGGTAATTAAATTTTAACAGTAGCAGATTGTATGGTAAGCGCCAGGGATCAAACAAGTTTTACGTTGCATGATTTTTAAGAGGCCATAAAAAATGTCAATTATCTATTCATTATTGAATACTGACCTAGACCGTCTAAAAACCGATTAATTTGTTCTACACACAAATTCTCTACTTTGGAACTGCCGGAAATTATTTTTTTAGAACATTAAAAAATAGCAATATCTTGAACATGAAAGTAGTGCATTCATCAGCTATGTTACGTTTTTAGAAGGTTCTTAAATTTACTATAATAAAATATGTGTCCTTAAAGATACGTACAACCACGCACAATCCACAAACTGAATCGTTTAGATTTTTAGTACGAGGTTACTGCGGATAGAAAAGTTTACAAGTGATTTTTGCGTTCCAATTTTTAATGCTCAACGAGTAAATGATATACGAGGTACGTTAAATTTATTTTTCCGTCGATCGTTTATTAATACTTGTATTAACGTATAATAATGTATCAAAAGTAGTGCGGTAATAGCCCCTATTACCGCACTACTTTTAAACCAATGAAATCAACGAATTTCTATTAACGCTCTATTTTTTCTAACCAATAAAATCGTAGAAAAGAATTAAGATTTTTATGAGGTTACGTATATCGTATTAGTTAGCGTTTTTAAATAAAAAATAAATTAAAAAATTCACCTGTACATTATTATAATTAAACATTTCCAATAATTGTAGGTTAAGTAACCTGATCACTAAAATGAAAACAAAATGATATACTTTGGAGTTACCAAGATGCTAAAAGAAGCTGATAAATAAAGTCCTTATTAACAATCATTGTGGTCTACATCATCTGACTATTTTATGAGCACACAAATTGTCAATTGGTTTTTATCGATGACATAAAACTAAAAAAATTTTATATTTTTAAAACTAATTATAATCAATCCGATTAAAATTTAATTGACGCGTTGAGGTTATATAGCATTCCCATTACTTAAAAATCCCACTACCGTTGATACAAAAATAAAACAATTGTTTAGTAGATAAAATTATAAAATCATAAGTAAATGCAAAAAATTAATAAGATATACGATCGACGGAAAAATTTAAAAACCAACTTGTTTGATAATATGCAATTAATAATCTCGACAACATTAACGCTCTCGCTCGCTGCGCTCGCTCGTGCGTGAAAATGTCTCGATTATTAATTGCCTTCATTACCAACCTTGTTGGTTAAATAACTATTAACTGGCGGAACCAGATAAATTTTCCGCTTTGTATGATTGAAATTAAAATATGTATGCTCGCCCAAAAAATTCAGTTTTTCGCAGGTTTCCGGTTTTAAAGAGGTTTCGCATTGACTGGTTTCACGTATATAATTGATACAGAAAACTAATTAAAGCACACGTCTTCGTAAAAGACAGAGAGAACACACTTTTATAAGATTAAAGAACAAAGGTATTCCCATATGTATCGCGTATCGATAATTGATACATAAAATGCTGTATCGCTCACCCCTATATATGATTAGGGCTGCGTTGTATCGATTTTTCGATGGATATTTCGATAGGTATCGATATTCCATACATAAAATGCTATATCGCCCATCACTATATAAATAAATTTTTAGTTATCACAACATTAAGAAACCTATCTCAATATTTCATCAAGCTGATTGATCATTTTCTTCACGGCAGTTTGTACTTCTACGCCCGATTGAAAACGTTCATCTTCCCATTTCGTTTTTAACAAATGGCATCCTTTGCCTTGAGATTTCTATTTTTATCGTTAAACACTTTCTAAGACTCAAGAATTATCGTATAATAGCACAGTTCTACCTGTAACGTAAAAAAATGGGTGCTTTTAAAATATCCACCTTACATTCCAGATCAATCACATTGAGTTCAGGTCGGCATTTTTGACTAAACGTAAAAGAATACAACATTACGTAAAACGACAATAATCTAGAGAGGTATTTGCCTGTTGGTAAAACAGTAAAAATATTTTGTTAAATTAACGTTAACTTTGAACAGTGTTAACGTTTACTGAGTTTAAATTAAATTGACCTACATTCTATTTCAAAGTAATAACAAATCAAAATTTCCACCGGTGTTACCTAGAACAATAGAAAAAAAAACTATACGGTAGCTCTACAATAAAACTTATAAATAAAGTAAATTTGGACGGTGTTATCTGATGCAGAGCACTGGAACAAAGCCAAATTCTCCAATTACATTTATGTTCATGTGTGTCTGCGCACCTGAAATAGTTTGGGGAAGGAACTAAAAGTGTTAGGTTTTTACTAAACAAAAAATATAATGAAAAAAAATTCAAATTCATAGAACTGTATCTATTTAAAAAAATACATAATAAAAATTTTTAAATACGAAACCAACTGCCAAAAAGTATTTCTTTTTATAGTTACGCTATTTAGATGCAGATAAAACTCTCATTATTTTGCAGAAAATATTTACCTCTTTAAATGCAGATTTTTACATTAACATCTTTATTAAAATTACGTTCGAATTTCTTTATTATCGCACTCCTTGCATTAAAATTAGAAAACGTCTCGCTGTAGTAATCAATACATGTTGAGATTGTAAAAGTTTATATAAAAAAAAGTGTTTGAAGTAAACGTGTCTAGAATGGAAAACCGCAAATTGAAACGATATGTGCAAACTATGCCATTTTTATTATGGGTTATCATTAGGCGCCAATCATAAATTCCTTAATTATCGATTGAATTGTTTATTTATTTCCTCAGTTCAAAATTAGCTTTTGTTATACACAAATGATTCGTAGAAAAAGTGCGTAGATTGCGGCATGTGAACAAAAAGGTCAATGAATAGGAAAAGGTCGAATGAAATATAATAAACAAATAATTTGCATTTAATTTATTAATTCTTATAAATAAGTCGTATAAAAATAGTTAGCAAAAATTCCAAAGTTATTATAAATATCAGTATGTACATAAAATCCGAATAAATCTTATAAAATTTCTTTAAATAAAAGATACGATTAGTCTAATTGTAAAGTTTAAATATTTATGTGAAACTTTTCCACGTAAAGCCAAATTTTTAAAAGAATAAGAAAAGTTTAATGTTTTATAATTGAATTTATGTAATAATCAATACAAAGACAGTTTCTATCAGTGAAATAAAAATTATAAATTGATTTCATTGATATTAATGCATGACGGTTTATATAGTAAATAGTGAAAGTACTTCATAATCACTCTTATTTGGAAAGCTTATGGTTTCAAGGTAATGTATTTCTTAAAGAAGAAGAAAATTAATTAGACAGTTGATTAAATAATATTTTGTATAAGTTTGTTAAACTTTGATTTTTTGTTGGAGTACAATACTAATTTAATTTAGAAGTCTTCAGTGAAATCTCTGGTAGTTAATTAACATCATATTGCCCCGTCAAAAATGATAACAAAAGTGAGATTGGTAAACAAAAACTATTTATTTTATTAAGGTACCAACACGATTGACAAAAATATCCAATCTGATATTGAACCATATAAATTTTACGCATTTTGGCAAAAGTTCAAAGTAGATCAATTTCTTCTAATTCTGTCTGTATGTGCCAAGACCCGCATCAAAAACAATTTAATGCATATTAAAATAAGTTTTGTGGTTATCATGTTCAAAAAGTCATTGGCGAACCACATTAATGATATTCGCTCTATCTAGAGACAAATAAGATGAGGTTGTAAATCCTAAAATATTGGTGCATATAGAACCTTACAAAAAGTAATTCAGTTTAGAGCTGGAAATAGTAATAAGTACTCCGCCCTATACGACCGTTAATCTGCATTAATGTGAACGCGGTTATACAAGCACATACGTTTAACACAGGACAAGATGCTCAAAAACTCCACAAAAAAGTAGTAACCTAAAGTTCTTAAAGGTAGATGACTGACGTTTTTAAACAGTTAACCTAAGAAATTTATGTAATCTTTTGTAGAAACTCACTGCTCAAATCAACAGGTTATGAACCCAGGTGTGCCAGCCAAGTAGAAAAAATAAAAATTTCGAATTTAATAAAATGGGTTTCGAGTCAATCACCAGTGGCAAGTTAAATTGTTAAGAGTTCTTCCTCAGATCAAGTTAACTTGCCAAACCCTTCGTTGAAAGACTGCTTTCAATGCCTGTTGATACGATGTTTGTGTATCTTTCACATACTCCAAATGCGAATTTGCAATACACTGCACAATAATCAATTTACACTTTTAGTCTAATTTTATGAATGCACTGTCGGGATTTTCTTTTTCTTCGTCTATACACAAATTCTTTTCATGCTGATCAAAAATTATTTAAATTCTAAATTTCCAGTGGTCCTAGTTTTTGCCATCGAATTGTTTTATTCTATATTTTTCGATTATTGCAGTAGCCTTTTTTTACTTATTCCTCTGTGCGAGGAAACAATAAGAGAATTAAAATCAGTAGAGGCTACCCTTGAAAAAATTGTCATTGTATGTCATCTTCTTATAACGTTGCCTAAATCATTTAACACCATTGTAACAACCTTGGAACCATTAGAACAAAATAAATTATGTTTGGAGTTTGTAAAAGCTAAATGAATGGATCATGAAAGTTCACAGTAAGCGGTACTACCATTCATATGCACCGGTAACATATTCTAGTGATATAAAAAATATAACATGCATAAACAAGGTGCTTTGCAAGAAGTTAAGAAAACAAAAACTAATAATCATCAACTGTAATATTGTGCCAAAACTGCGGAAAACCAGAACATACCCGTAACCAATATTGGTTTAAGAAGCAAGCTAATCAAGAAACTGAAGAAGTTCAGCAAGAAATAAGCAAGATAGCATTTATTGCTACAATCATTGACATGAATACGACCTGTAGTACTATATAGGGACAGCATTAGTTGATATGTTGACTCGGGTGCTACAGATCACATGGTGAACAATTTAGATGTCTTCTCAAATGTGAGTAAACTAAAACATGATATTAGCACCAATGTAGCAAAAGCTAATGAATCTTTAAAATGTATTCATGTAGGTGATATTAATGTTTTTCTAAAAATGGACAAAGATGCCATTAAAAAAAAATGTTTTTTTACTAGAAGTAGTTTTTAAGGAAGGAAATGTTTCTATCTACAAAAATAGAAAGTTACTTGCTAACAATTTAGATAAGTGCGGAATCTGTATTCACTTAGTTTTAATAATAGCGGATAGTACTGTTCTCAAGAATTTTTGAACTTTTGCTAAGTTAAAGGTATTAAAAATCAGTTCACAGTGCTTTATAATACAGAATTAAACGGAACTGCTAAAAAGTTCAATAGAACACTCTTAAAATAAACCAGGACCATATTTCTAGCGTCGAAATTACAAAAGAAAATATGAGGAGAAGCATTCAGTATGCTACTTACATTACTAACAGAAGTCCTACTACTGCATTGGATCATAAAACACCCGCTAAATTATTCTATGGTAGCAAACCTAATATTAAAAATCTAAAAATGTTTGGAAGCCTGATCTATAATCATATATCCAAGAAAAAACAATCAAGAAAATTTGAATCAAACAAAAAAAAAATTAAAAGTAATAGTTGCTTATATCTATAATAGATATACTAGGTTATGGGATCTCGTAATAAGAAAAATAGTGATAGCCAGAAATGTGGCATTAGGCGAAAAGAAAAATATTGAAAACTTTCATAAGAATGATGGAGTTCTTTTAAATAATAAACAAATAGTTGCAATCAAACTTGAGGAATATGGAGAAAGAAAATTTAAATGACCTACAAAATCAAGAAAATGAAGAAGCAACTGGAATACGTCAAATAGGTGAAAACCTCGACATTGAAGAAACAGGAGATGGTAACAAAACAAAACGTAAGCGAAGGAAAAAGACCAAAACATGCAAGAGTGCTGAATACAAAGTGGGTCTTTCAGATTAAAAATGATGAAGAAGGAAATAATAAGAAATACAAAGCAAGATCTGTTGTAAAAGGTTTCATGCAAAAAGAAAGCTTTGACTTTAAAGATACTTACGTACCAGTAGCTCGTTATACAAAAGTAAGAACATTGTTGGCAGTCGCAAATGTAAGGAATATCGCACTTTATCAAATGGATGTATGTTCGGCATTTTTACATAGTAGAATCGGACATATATGTAAATGTACCTGATAAGTATGACAATAAAGTAAATAAACTACAAAAAGCATTGTATGGGCTTAAGTAAGCGCCATACTGTTGGAACAAGAGATTTAATGAATTTGTGAAGAAAGAAGGATTAAAACAATCTAATAATGATGCATGCTTATATACTGAAAAACTCGGAAATGATGCTACTTGCCTGTTACTATATGTGGACGACATAATAATTGCCAGTAATAGTGAAAGCAAAATGTATGGATTAAAACTGAGATTAACCGAAAGTTTTAAGATGCAAAGATATTGGATCTTTGGAGATTTTTTTTTTAGGTATCAATATCAAAAGAACTGAAAATGTAATTACATTAAGTAAAAAAAATACATTTCAAATCTTCTATTTGCAGCCGATTTCAGGATAAACTCTCAAATCAGCTGTAAAAATATCTAAAAAAACTTTGAGATACATAAAAGGTATAGCTAATTATAAATTATTTTTTGAGAAAAACAACAAGAAAGAGGATCAGAAACATGCGATAAACCAGTAGTCGCCCCATGTTTTCTTAGATGAGTAGACATTTTAGGAAGGGCGCAGTTATTTGCGTAAACAAAACCTTTTAAATAGAAATTTGTAAAAAAACAATCATTTAAAAAAGCTATTTTTTCTAGTCAAATCAATTTGTTCAAGAATTGTTTCTTCCAAATTGGGCGGGCACCTCGATTAACAGAGTAAGCATTTATATCGTGTCTCTGTACGTATCAACTAAAGATCACTACAACAATTTAAAAAAAATACATTTTTGCAAATGTATTGAGCATAATTTATGTTTCTCTTCAGATGGCATAAATATCAAAACGGTAAAATTATTTATTGTATCAAAATCAGAAATTAATTTTAAATTACTACGTTGATAAATTTATGTAAATACGATAATCATATTTAAATTTAAAATATCTAACTCAACATAGAAAAATGAAATGGAAAATATGCTAGTGCTAGTTCTTCGCAATTATACAAAATTTATATTTTATTAAAGCAATAAAATATTCTAATTTAATATTACCATTAAATACCGAATCGTAACTTATTTATTTTTCATGTATGTAGAAAAATATATAGTAACTGGCATTCATCTTTATTAATGAACAGTCTTAATAGCTTTATAGCAAAACCACTTACGTTAACTTGTAATTTCTACTATTTTCGCTTTTATTACTACTTACTTTTTTTTCTAATTGTTTTACTTATTTATAGAGGAAGTTCATGTATTGCGTAAATCCAAATTGCTAAGGTGTGTAAAATTACTCTGTTTAGTACAGGATCGTTAATTCTAGATTTTCTGATTAGTAAAACTACTTTCTTATGTTAAGCATCTTCCTGCTGCTACTTTTGGTCAATAGTATTGTAATTTTTCAGAATTTCGATGACGGTGAAGACAGTAATTACCGGAAAATTTCTACTTTAGTGTACGTAAATTTTTAAACAAGTACCTGATTAAAATCAATACCACAAACGCTACACAATTTAATAATTTGAAAACAACTATCTTTATCCACCGATTTAGCATACGCAAACTTAATCGTCTATAACAGAAATCTTGTTTTTCTCTTTTTAGAATATAAACTTGCCTTTTGTCGGTGCTCCTATACTTTGCCTATTGAAATTTTGTCATTTGCATTTTTTACTATTGCATGTTGGTATATTTTATTTTCTTTATTCAATGTATCCATTTTCGTATTGACGTTCAGTTAGCTATGGTGTCATACAATTTGGATTTTACTTGTTTTATACCTAATTCGCTGATCTAATCCTCGTTTCGGTTGTGTATTTTTCCTTACTGTTATATTTAGAGATACTTCCATTTGGGAGGTTTTTACTATTTGTTTTTTTGTTGTTGTTTTTTCTACTTCTTAGTATCGTATAATTTTACTTTTATTTAATTGCATTCAATTTTATTCACTAACCGTCTGCCTTAAACGTATAACTTATTGTATGTAATCACAACGTAGATCTTACTTTCAGTCGCAAACTTTGAATCATCTTTATTTTTATGTATTTTCGTTGGGTACGTTGACGTAACCTCCGTCAAGTTTCTTCAATGATTTGAACGCAGTCAAAGCTAAAGGCACATAACATAACCGTCGTTCGTAAGCTTACTTACCACCCATACTTTCGTTTTTAACTCAAATAAACTGAAGTAATAAAGGTTGCTACTTGTGACGAAGAATTGTCGGTTGGGTAAGTTTTTTATGCTCATATTTTCTTATAATTATAATTGTCGATTGTCGACTCGTTTCGAGACTGCATGGTAAACGAAGTAATTGATCGAGTACTATTTAAATTTTATTAGAATCAATTACTTATAACACCTGTTAGCATAAATCCTAAAAAATAAACTTTTAATTTAACATATCCTTTATTGTTGTTACACTAAGTGATTGTCATAGTTTCTAAATCTATTCATTCATTCCTTTTTGTTCATTCAAAGTGAGTAAATCAAATACATAATAAACGTTGTCGGTTTGTTATCAACATGCTTGTAGTTATATGTGGCTCTTTCTCTAAAATATGCTTTTGTGTGTTAATTTTCTACAATAAATATCCAAGAACAAGGTTTGTACTATATGTTTATATTTTTTATTTCATATTACTGAATATTTTAATATATATTATATACTAAGTGACGGTTTGTTTTTCTTTAATATCACTTTATTTGAGAAGTAGACATTTGACGGTATTACGGAACATAACGAATACAGACAAAAGAATTTACTAATCAAGATTAGTTGCAAACATTGTTGTTACATCCGTATCATTTGACCACTGGTCTCCAAAAAAATAAAACTGTATTGTCAAAAAGTGTAATAGAATGATAGAATATTCACATTAAAAGAAGACTTATAAATTGGATACAATAAATGTAACTATAAAAACCTGATTAGTTAGAAACTGCCTCATTTATCAAAATATATTAATATTTTATAGTATTTTTTTAGACCAAAAATTAGTTTTTATTTTGTTGTTGCATCCTAATATGAATTATAATACCACAAATAACAAATTATCCTAAAAAAATAAGTTCTAACAAGAATGTATCTATTTATGACCGCCCTTGTACAGAGACGGAAACGCTGTGTGTTACCTGATCTAAAGGGCCGGCATCAATATTACAGACTGTGATACTTGTCGACGAATCTATAATTATTATTTAACTATTATTATTCTTTCTTGCTAGAAATAAATAAATTATTGTGAGAACCTGTGTTTTGCAAATTGTTTCTTTCAGTGATTTAAACGAGGTCTGTATGGGATGATATTAACTCGTTTTGGCGACTTTTTAACCTAGTGTAGGAAAAGCACACCGAGACTTACAACCCGTCCGCCGAATCATACTGAGCTAGACGCCTGCATTTAAGTTTGCCTCTCGTCTCCCTTCTTTGCTAACAGCATAATTTATTTATTATGGTAATAAATTTTAAAACAATTACATTTGCACATACACATTATTTAACGTTGTTTATTCATTGTAATTGATATAAATATTTGTAAAATATTGCTAATTTTGCCGTCTTATGTATACTACATATATCCCTTTCAATGCTCCCGTTTCACACTGATAAAGTGAACAATAAAGTCATGCTTAACTTTTATCCACCATTTTGAAGCCGAAAATAATTCTATAACACTGTTTTCTATCTAAACAAGATAATCCATTTATATTGAAATTAAAATTTGAAATTAACCGATTCTTATAGAAACAATTGCTGAGGTATGATGCAACTATACGTTTTGCGGTTAGATTTAATTTTTTCGAAGGTAATAATGTTTTTGTCCTCCTTTACTATTGAATTTAATTAAGTTTGTCGTTGTAAGAACTAAAAAAGAACTTTACAACAAGCCTAATTTTTTTCTTTCGTTTCAAGCATTTATTACTACTACTAAATCTTTTGTTCGACACGTTTACTCATTCTTTCGGATTGTCGTCGTCGTAGATACCTTTCTCAAAATGAAAAAATGTCAAGTCTGTGCTAATTGAACCTCGCTTATAGATTCTGTCGATGCACTAAAATATAGTTTTTAATTAGAATTGTTGCGTACACTGGTTTGTCGCTTACACCGTCTTTTAATGCGTATCGTTTACGACATTTACGGGTGGGAGAAGCGCCAACCATAAAAGAACTGTCGTTTCATCCATCTACCTATTTTTAACATTGTAAGCAATTTTTCTTTTTACTTAATTTTCTTCGTTGGTTATTTCTATTATACTTTTAGGCAATGTGCTGAAGAAAAATTGTTCAATGTACTCATCGGATTAAGCGATTCTGTTAATTGCGTAGTGTTCTTAGGTATAAAAGAAATTGTAAGATAGCGTCGTCACGTTGCTTTTAGTACGTCTAACAATTCAGCGAGTTTCGTGGGGCTACCATTCGGCTCTTTTAGAGATCATAATTGTTTCCTCGTTGATACTTAGCAAAAAACCTCCAAAAGACTTACGATCCTAGTCAATCGATTAACATCTGTGGAATTCAGCATTATATATAGAATCCACATATATAAAGTTGTGAAAGCTGCTACTTGTGACAAGGAAATTTCGGTGAGGTAAGTTTAGCAATAATTTTTTTTCTTTACTATTCATTATAATTGTGGATTGTCTATTCGTGTCGCGACTGGATGTAAACAAAGTAGTTGATCGAGTACGTTTGAAATTAGGGTGATTGTAAAGTACATCATTTGTTGTTCAACTATTTAAATTTTATTACCCTATTAAAATCGAATTATATGTAGTGCATGTTAACATTGAATATAATTAGCTGTATAAAGTGTTGCTGATCTAAAGAGCCTGCATCAGTATTCTAAATTCTAATATTGGTCGATGAATCTCTAATCGCTATTTACTTACCATTGTTCTACCTCGTTTTTTAAACTCCTATTCTTTTGTTTGAAATAAATACATATATTCTTGTTATAAACTATGTTTTGCAACTTGTTTACTTTCAGTGTCCGATAGACTTAAACGATATCTGTAGTCAGTATGTCCTCGTTTTGGCGCTCTTTTAGTTATCTTAATTAGCACACCGAGAATCTTCTACGGCCCTTTCTCCGGAATATTGAGCAACAACCACCTAGCCTAATTAAAACTTTAATATTAATCTAGAGGATTGAAATTCTAGCGCATGTTTTATTTCAGATATTGGTTGTAAACTAATTATTCGTATTTTTGATACTACCGCAATATAGTTGTGTATTTGTTTCAGCTTTTTTTTTGTCCCATTTTGCTGTACGTTCGTATGACTTACGACCGAGATCACCACTATCACAAATATAAAGTTATATTAACGTTCAATTTATTCAAGATCGAGGCTTAATTTGCTGTGCGCCATTCTTATTCAACCACCAGTTAATATTTAAATCATTCATACGATAAATTTCCATTTATAAATAATTAATTTCTTTATTGTGTACATTTGTTTTGTAGTACAGTGTGTTGCCTAACTCAAGGCTTTAATATATCCTCTGTAATTTACTTGTTAATTACTTCTATTGTGAGTTTGCTTTTACAATTGTAGTTGACCTTACTTTACTAAAGTCGATTCCAAAATAAATTTACTTATCTTTGTGTTTCACTCGATTGTTTCTTCAGTTGTGTATAGGTGTAAACGAGCATCTGTAGATACTCTCGTTCTGGCGCCCTTTTTAATAATTTATAATCTGCACATAAAATGTAGGCAGATTTGTACTCTTTGATTTACCTTAATCACTTAATCCAAGTGCACGTTACGATTTTTTTGCGTACAAAGCGTTTTTTTAGAGCAATTCCAAAAAATCTACAAACTTTGATTGTTGACATTTAGACTAAATTTTTAAATTTAAAGAGCTATAGAGTGTCCATTGCTTCGGCATTGCATAACACGAAAAACTAGATTGTATACAACGGCACCAGTCCCGCGTCGTACATTAGGGCAAAGTCGCGTGGTGTACGACGGCGCCGAGGTGCCGAAAAGCCTCAAAACTGAAAAGTAAAAAAAAAGATAAAGCAACAAACAACATTGTCAAAACAAAATATAGAGTGATAAAAAAACTAGTAAGGAGTTGCTAGCTATTACATTGTTATTTATTTGTTTATTTTTTTATTTTTACTCTTTGAGACGAGGAAACCGAAGTACTTCTTGAAAATATATTTTCCAAATGAGACTATGAAATAATACCATTAATTCGATCAAATACGTAATACGTAACATGATAACATGAACTGTGTGAACTCAAACAAATCTGATTTTATTCTTGTTTCAGCTTCAAATTTGGCTTGCAACGAGCCAAGGAGTGAACAAGCGTTTTTTTCCTGTTTGAGATTGCAATGTACGAAACTTTATATATTTAAGCGCTGCATCAGCCGCGATCTCATCTGTTGGCTGATGCCCGATCGATAATTAACTTAGCGAAGTGAAAAGGTGCATGGGATAAAAGATATCTGCTTTTGAAACTTTAGTTTTTTGTAGTTTTACAGACTCTATGGTGATGTGTTTTGTGTTGTGAATTAAGTTGAAATCATCTAAAATTTATTTTTTATTTTAGATTTATTAAAACGTTAAAAGCCAAAAACTTGCATCTCAAAAATCCTTTTATATTTGATTATATAAACATCATTGTTAATTGAAGTACATTCAAACAGAATAATTGATAAGCACTAATATTAGCATTTACAAAAATTTATAAATTTTGAAATAACTTGAAATAAGTAATGTTGAGAAAATACTTTCGAGTTTGAGTTTGAGATGTCGAAACATTTTCATTTTTCACGAATAAGTTGTCTATTTGTTTACTTACGTATTCATTTCTTTACAGATCAGGATGTTAGAAAAAAAAAAGAAATTGCCTGGATACCAAAATTTGCTGAATAAAAAGAAAAAGAGAGGAAGAACTGGAAAACCATGTCAAAATTACGCATTTTTTTTCAAAACCCGAGTCTACTTTGCCAAATATTAATGACAACAATAATACAGCTAAATCCCAATATTCTGAATCTGTACTTGAAAGAAGTATCAGCAGCAGACAAGAAATTAATCTTCTAAAAAGCAGTCTATCAACATTTTCAAGTTCCGCTGATAATGAGAAATCAACACCTTCAAAAATTACCAGAACGAAAAATATGAGGCAACTTTCGAAAGATGCTGCACTACGGCCAAAGAAATTACGTCCGAATAATATTCAAGAATTAGCACAACGTGGCCCTGCTCATTATCAAACCAAAAAGAGTATTTATTCGAGAGATAATTCGGAGTCGGGGCGCGTAAGTTTTCCAATAGTTACTTCTTTAAAATTTTACCGAACAAAGAAAAAATTGAGCGTTTTTGGTTGTTGTATTCCGAAACAAAAAATTCACTTTACTGCTTCTGTTGCAAAATTTTTAATGAAAGCGATTTGAAATCTGTTCGCCCTAGTGATGAATCTGGTTACAATGACTGGCAGCATTTAAGTGAACCTTTAAACATTCATGAAAAGAGCAAGTTACATATCGAAAATGTTCTAAAATTGCTAGATCACCACCATTTTATTAAAAATGAAAAATTTGATTCTGAAATTCAAAATGTAGTAAACAGAGAAACTAAATACTGGCAAGCTGTTATAGAAAGAATTTTCTACGTGATTCAGTTTTTAGGTCAGCAAAATTTAGCTTTTCGTGGAAGTAGTAATAAGTTGTTTGAGAAAAACAATGGTAACTTTTCAAAATGCATAGAAATGATTTCCAAATTCGACCCGATTATGTCAGAAAATACAAAACCCTCTCAAATAAAAGATCACAAAAACTATCTCGGGGATAAAATACCAAATGAAGTAATCAACTTGATCGGTGAAAATATCAAATCCAAAATTTTAGAACTAACTATAAAGGCAAAATATTCCATATTATTAGACTGCACTCCTGACTCTAGTCACCAAGAACAAATTTCAGTTTGTATAAGATTTGTTAATTTAAAGAGCACGAGAATTAGTATAGAAAAACATTTTTCATTATTTTGTTCTATAGATGATGTGTCGGGTGAAGGCTTGCAAAGTTTCTTTTGTCGGCGTTGGAGAAAAAAAAGTTTTGGATTTCAATCCGCGAGCTTTCTTTGTTCCTTGTTGCAATCATACCCTAAATTTAGTCGTCAATGATACCACAAAACCGAATGCTTTGAGTATCAATTTTTTTTTTAGTTCAAGAACTGTTTGTATTTTTTTGAGCTTCTACTAAACGCTGGTCAATTCTGAAATCTAATTTATCTAATGTAACAAATTTAACTTTAACTATTAATTTATTATAATCCTCCTTGTTATATCTAATTAATAATTGTTGTTGAATCCCAATAGGAGGTCGTGTGGGAGGGTTACAAATTAATTGGCATTAGATTGTTGGCGACGTTTCGCAGACTATACTTGTGTCTGCTTTTTCAGGCCTAATTATTCTATGCAACTGTTTGCAATGAACAAATTAACACAACTATATTTTAACATTCAATAATGTCGGATCGGATCGGATACTCGATGCTCTAGTAGAATAGATGCAATAACTCCTTTAAGGTATCAACTTGGGGAGGTTTATGATGCTCTGTTTGAAATAAGCGAAGACAGCTTTGAAAATAACGTAAAAAATTTGGCTGCATCGTTGTCCGAAAAATTGCAAAATTTTGAGTTCGTTGCATTCTTATATTGTGGTATAATATTTTAAGTAAAGTTAACAATGTTAAAATTATTCAATTACCAAACTTTGATGTTGCTCAGTGTTGTAATCATTTAAATAATTTGAATAATTTTTTTAAAGCTTATCGCTCCGATAAATGTTTTAATGATCTATTGATTGATGCTAAAGAAATAGCATCCAGCTTAGACATAGAACCTAAATTCAAAAAACAAAGAGGTCTAAGACCGCGAAAAATAAAAAAAAACAATTTGATTATGAATGTGACGAACCGATCCACGGCGAAACTTTAAAGTTCAAAGTTGATTGTTTTTTTAATGCTCTAGATGTAATCATAACAACAGTGGATGAGAGATTCTATTTACTTTCTTCTTACTCGAATAATTTCGCGTTTTTATGGAATATTGATAAATTTAAAAATTATTCTGAAAACGAACAATTAGAATTATGTCAAAAAGTTGAAAATGTATTAAACGACAAAACTAGCAATGAACGAGACATAACTGCCGTGGCACTTGTTAAAGAATTGCACTATTTACAAAATTTTGATGAAAAAGTTATTACGTCTCCAAAAGAAACTTTAAATTATATAACCATTAACAACTTAGTGGATTCTTTTCCTAACACGAGCATAATACTTCGTATTTTATTAACAATGCCGGTTTCTGTTGCTACCGCAGTACGAACTTTTTCAAAACTCAAAATAATAAAAAATTATTTAAGATCGACCATGAAGCAAAACCGACTAAGTAATCTTGCTATCATTTCAATAAAAACGGACCAGCTAAAAGAATTAGACACCGAAGATTTAATTAAACAATTTGCAAAAATTAAAGCTCAATTCACTAAGCTAAAATATTAATAACAATACTTAATACCTGGTTATTAACCTTTAAAAGGTGACATGTTGCATTATTAAAATAATATATTGTTTTGTTTTTATTTGTCGATCAGTTTCGTCCTGTGATATATAAACGAGTATTTTTAATGTTTTAAATATTTCTTGTGCATACATTTGGAGTTGTAATACTGTTAGAATATAATTCTGTTTTCTATAAGTTTATGATTATGTTATGTACCTCAATGAAAAAATACTTGTATAGCTTATGGTTTGTACTTGTAAAATATAAAAATGAAAATAAATGCATGAAAATACTTTTTAAAATTATTTTTCAATAGTAAATAATAATACCTAACTTAACCAGTATCTGTACTCACATATGAACGTAATACAAATTTGGAGCGTTATTTTAAATTTGCACAAGGGCGCCAAAAGTGCTAGGCGCGGGCCTGAACGACATAAAAAGAACTTTCGCCATTATAGAAATTTAAACAGAATTGTACTTCACGCACAACAAAGTGTCTACCCGTGTCTACCTATTTGAAAACATATGTTAAAACCATTTAGAAAGTTTTAATTACATATTTAATCCCTTATAATTTGGTTCAGTACAAAAATATATATATTTGCAGATGAAAAAATGTATTAAACGTTGATAAATTCAAAATGAATGAGGCAATATATCTAACATATGTAAATGAAAAAAATGCTAATAAATATATATGTAAACATCGAGCGCACTTGAGTATAATATAGAGACACAATTAATTATAAAATTGTAACATCAGAAAAATTCAGTTACTTCAAAACAATGAGGCAACATTTAGGTAAATTTGAATAAGTATCAGTGCTTCGTTTTGCGTAAATTTTAACAAGTAATTATCTGAAAATGTACATCCGGTGTGTATTACCTGATATTTTTCGGTACCAAATCTATTTAAAACCATTTTGTGTATGTACATTAGCTTTGACAACCGATTGCAATAAAAATATAAATACTTCAAGTTCAAAAATTCATTTTTAAACTGAAGTTTAGAACTTTTTTTTTCAAAAAAACACATTTTAAAAATCCTACAAAGTCGTGACAACGGGATTGATTTATGGTGCGGTATTTGACGTAATTAGCGCAATCTAAAAATATAGTTAGGTTGTACGTGTATTTTCAGAAATGTATAAATGGACCAATATAAATGTAAATTCATCGCTAATAAGCAATTGTTTTTAGCTTTTAAGAGTTTTACGATGTTGTTGCTATTCGTCTGACTATAAACAGTTCTATTTTTAGATGATCATCTAAAAGTTGGTATTTTAAACAAAAATCCATAAAGCAGGCGTGCGAATTCGCTTTAGGCTCAAATGTCATACTATGACCTTTCTCCGGAACTACACGTTGAAACTTTACGAAATATTGAGTAAATCTCTAAATAGCACCAATTGTTGACAACTTGGAAATGATCCAAATTTATAAAACACCCCACGTATTTTATAAAACTGTACACTATAACTTTTACAGATTTTAGCGTAATCCCACAAGCAGCACCCATTGTTTCATTAAGTTTTCTTTTTTAATACAATCAGTAGCTGGTCAATTTATTAAATGTTGTGTCAGTAATAAGAATTTATTTCGTCCTTAATCCCTTCACAACATACGCTAATGATAAAATACAGACTTAAAATCTTTTTAATAAGAAGCCCGATATTTCTTAATATAAACTTCCTTGAAGTCCATGAAAGGAAATCCTTGGAAGTTTTTTATCTTTATAATGCACAAATACAAAGATTGACTAGTACAGAGGATTAGAAACGTAAGTAAGTATTTTTATTACTCTCACAGTTTTAATTAAAACGATTCGTTAATTAATCAATATAACTTAAAAAAAGTTTGTTTTTAATTATTTTTAAGCTCGATTCTGTTTCTTGTGTAGATTATAAAACCATTATTTACTCCAAATGGTAGCGAAGCATTTGCTTTAGGATAAACTTACTTATTTTTAATATGAAAATTTATATGTACGTAGTTGCATTTCAACCTAAAAAATTAGAAACATAACTTAAAGATTAAATTATAATGACAAAAGTAGTAGAAAGCGTTGGATAAGCTCGATTTTATTAGAATACTAATCATTTATCAACAAATAAGGTATTATACATTCTATAGAATTACAAGTAAATTAATCGGAATCCAAGTAAATAAAAATAAGCCTAAAATGAATAAATTAAAAGCTTATTTAAAACATCCTGAAAGAACATATGCGCGTTTTAAACATTAACAAATACAATGAAGATGAATTTATTTTTTTTTGAAATCGTTAATATTAAATAAATGTGTATACAATAACTAGAAGAAGTCTACAACTTCAGTCCGTGGAGTATTATAACTTTAGGCTTAGGATAATTGTACATTTGGTCATTTTTGGTTATAGATGCATATTTGACCTATTAGTTTTTTTTTAACCTTGTATGTATCAAACAGAAACAGATTTTAGAACGCTTATATAAAAGTATAGTCATTAACTCATTTAGCTAATTATTATATTTAAAGTATTCACTTAATCACTTCTTGTTTAATTACCTGTTGTTTAATAACTTCCATAGCTTTCTAATACTGTTATTGTTGAATGACAATTCGTTTCCTTATTAAATCATTAACGTTCAGTTAACAACGAAATAAATTTCTCTAACAGTTAGTTAATCTCTAGATTTTTGCGGGCGAACATCAAATCAATGCTACTACGATTTTAAATCAATTTATATATACTATTGGTCAAATTAAAAAATGTGGCGTCGATTTTTTTTGTAAAAATATACCAAACAAAATATACCGAACGAGTCAACGTTGCAAAAAGGGCAAGTTTCACAATTGTATAGTACTACCATACAAAAATTATCAGAGAGAGTTTAGAACAAACCCATTTGGGTATCGTTAGATCAAAAAGAGACAAAACAGCAAAGTATTGCAAATTTTTTATTTGCTGTGTTAAGTGTTAAAGAAGAAACAAACAAATCGTATTTACAAAAAAAGTATTACAAAAATTGAATAATTCGACAATTGTTACATTTTTAACAATGCCCACAGTCTCTCGTGACCGACAGAAATTTGCTAGATAAACGTGTTCTTGGATTGCACCGATGCTGTCCCATATAAGTGCAAAGCAATGAAAGGTTTACAAGTTATATATTCAAAAACGATTCATATTACTTGTGCGGGACATACACTGAATCGAGTGGCTGAATTAGTGCGTTTGAAATATCCAAATTTTAATTTATTGATATCTTCAGTTGTGATACGATGGGGTGCTTGAATCGAAGCTACTTCATATTACGCTCAGAATTTTAAACTTATAAGCTCGTTAACAATAAATTCGATCCTGAAGAAACTCAAAATATAGAAGAAACTCAGAATGATGTAATCAGAAGAAAAGTATACGTTTTTATTGAATCTAAGTTTAAAAAGGTATTAGCTCATAACCAGCACAAATTCATTGTGGAAAATTTGTTGTATTATGTTGTAAGCAAGAGTAACAACAATACCTTAAAAAATGCACCATTATTTGTGTTTTTGTTTAGAATAACACTAGCAACAATTTTTTTAAACAAATATGTATAATAAACTTGCTTATATCTTACCGAAAAAAAAGAGAATACCCGAAAAATAGTATAACGCATAAGTTATCCTCCTATTTAACAAAGGAGATACATCAAACATAGGAAACTACCGTCCCATCAGCCTATTATCCCACCTCTATAAATTATTCATAAAAATCCTCACAAACAGACTATCAAAAAAACGGGATTTTTACCAGCCCGTAGAACAAGCAGGCTTCAGAAATGGATATAGTACTATCGACCACCTCCAAACGATACGCACCTTGATTGAAAAAACGACCAAACACAACATACCCATTCACCTGGCCTTCGTAGATTTCCATAAGGCTTTTGATAATGAAAAATGCCAGAATACACTCTAGATATGCGACAATTATAAAGGACATTATTAA
This sequence comes from Aquatica leii, assembly GCA_035610365.1. Classification (NCBI taxonomy): domain Eukaryota; kingdom Metazoa; phylum Arthropoda; class Insecta; order Coleoptera; family Lampyridae; genus Aquatica; species Aquatica leii. The sequence continues at coordinate 69,987,979 of CM069436.1, forward strand.
AATGGAACAATGCATATCGAGATTGAAGAAGGCATAACCACTAATAAACTAAAAATACGAAGAGGAGTTCGTCAGAGAGATACCATTTCGCCAAAACTATTTACGTCAGTCCTAGAAGACGTTTTCAAAAAGTTAAAATGGGAGGAGAAAGGTGTGAAAATTGATGGCACTTATCTTAATCACCTACGTTTTGCTGACAACATAGTTCTTACCTCGAACAACCCAGACGAACTGAAAGAAATGTTAGAATTGAACTAAGCATCTAAAGAGGTGGATTGGAAATGAACATCAGCAAAACCAAAACCATGGGTCCAAATAACGTCGAACTTCAAATTGACAACCAAACAATAAAAAACGTGGACGAATATATATATATACCTAGGCCATGCCATTAGATTGGGAAAGTAAAATCAAGGAGCAGAAGTGACCCGAAGAATAGTACTCACCTGGGCAAACTACACTACATCTTAAAGAACCAAGATATCCCGATAAATCTAAAATGGAAAGTATATGACTCCCGTGTTTTGCCAGTAGCCACATATGGCATAGAGACAATGTCACTAACGAAACGACATGCCAACAAAATAAGAATGACACAGAGGAGTATGGAACGCGTGTTTTAATAAATTAATTTTTATGTTTTAAGGTTATGCTTATTGTGGCTGGAGCTACGAAAAAAACTATACGTTCTGAAGCTCGAAAAATGTTATACAGTTCTTCAATAGATAAAAAGCAGCTGGTAAATAAGCAATCCCTTTGGACAAAGTAACCGAATTTGCTGCTATTGGGAAATCATTGGCTACTATTTTGAGGATCAGAAAAGAAGATGTTGTGGCTGACGGCAATCTACTAGAATCACCTTAAAAAAAAAAGAGAAACGAAGGAACCAACAAAATAGTGTTGTGTTCAAAAAGAACATTGACGGTTGACAAGCAAGTGCAGATGTTAAAAACTTTAGTGAGCAAGATGTAAGACAAGATGAATTAAACTGGCAGACAAGAAAGTATTCGAAGACATCTTTTAAGAATTATCTTCAAATTTAAAAAATGTGTAAACCGACGAAAATTACTGATGGAACACAATGATATTACATATATCTTATGGAATAAGTCAATATAAAGCTGATCGTTCTGGTCAGCGGTACTTTATTGGTCACATTAAAACATTTTATGTGGATAAAATTATAAAAAACATGGACATACCGTGTTATGATTGCCTCGATATAATTGCTTGGCTAAACATAAAGTCGCAATGAATAACGTACAGCAAAACGCATAGATAATCGAGGTGTTAGTGCGAAACGCGTTTGCTGAAATCACAGCATTAGATTGGCAAAAACAGTGTAAGCATATGGATGGACTCAAAAAATGTCGGAAGATGACACAAGTTCGGAAGAAAAATATAAAAATAACTAATAAAATTGTTAAATTATGTACCTACGTGTTCAATTAAAATTGATTTTAATTTAAGGATTAATTTGTGTTGCTAAAAACTGCCAAGTAAATAACTTTCGATAAAATATACAAAATTTAAAATAAGCTAAAGAAATTTTGTAAATCTTAAATTATTTAAAATTTTTTCTTTAAAACAATATTGTTACTAAAAATGTTATATTAACGTTTACGTTTTTTAAGTATAATAAAGTATTTTTTTTCAAATTCTTAGTTTACTGTTTATAGATTTGTTCCTTTCTGATTTTGTTAAGAAAAAAATAGTTAAACTGGTTATGCAGCACACAATACATTTATGTATATTCAACAATACACATTTGAATTAAGCGCCTAAATACTTTTTTTTGGGATTGTGCCTTACAAGCTACTATAGAGCCGGTATCCCGTCTACAACTACCTTGTTTGCTGAGTTGAGCTGTGATTGTCAAATTAATTTCAAAAATAATTCAATTTTGTCATTACAGATTTCAGTTTTGTCTACATGTGTTATTAAATTTTATTAAAAATCAATACTTAAATAACTGTATTTAACAATTTTGTGTACTATAAAGGTTAGCACACCTTCTGAAAGTATTTTGCGAGTATTGGCATTTAGTTAGCCGCGGTTTCACCTCGGCCTACAAATATGCTCATACTCGCAAACTAGCACTTTCTGACAGAGTGGGGCAAAACTACAATTATAGTACAAATTATGATTAAAATTTAATCACAACTAAATCAATTACAGTCGCTTTTACCCATATTTTAATGTTATACTTAGTAGTAAGTTACAATTAATTACCATAAAAACAATTGTAAAAATTAGTTAATCTGGTAAATATGAATTAAAAATTTCGTTGATGAAAGCCGTTAATGATTAGTAGGTACTCAAAAATTTCTGGAATACAAATAACTATTTTACAATCAAAGTTTGTTTAGATAATTATGAATTGTAATCATTTGCGATAAAAATATGTGATTTGTAAAATATTTATTTGACTTGATTTCTTTAAACTAAAAACGTTGAGATCGATACACAAAAAAACGATGAAAACATATTTCATTCTGCCTAATGTGTGTGTCTTTTACTTATTTACCAAATGATTCGACCTTAACGCACTGTTGAAGCAAGACAAATATTAAAACACGTATAAACAAAATCTGAATTAAAAGCTTATTACGCCGTAAACAGTTTTTGTTAAAAATTACTTGTGTAACACTAAGTACATAACAACTAACCATCTGCATAATATTCAATGCTAAATATGCTGTGAGTCATTCTTATTAAAAAAACTACAACATAAAATACGAAAAATCTATTTTTAGTTAGAAATAAAGACATAAAATTTACAATGAGGGGCACACGTTTTACAACCTTAATTAAAAGCAAAACTTTCTCCAATCTTCAATACATAATGACAGAAAATTACCTCTATCAAAAAGCTTATCTTGCGATCTCATAGATTCGTCAGTGATTTTTATGATTGAGCTCTTTATATAGTATAAATTTAACCAGGAAGTAATATAAAACAGACATACGGCCCTGTAGTTTCTTTTTCTCTAAACCAAAGGTCAGTAACAAAGTAATGAAAAGTTAAGACGCCATTATTAGGTTTACTATGACGTTACAGCCAGTTAAATACTGCTATAAAATGTTGTATAATATTGACAGGTCACAAAAATGAAATTGTACTCAATGTAATAAAATACAATATTTAATTATATTTTACATGTATCATATTCTATTAAAAAATATGTTTAATTTATTTTAAATAATTGCGTAGTGCATGGATTTATCTTTCACGTCATTTAAATATTGCATGTGTTTTATCTACTTAACATAAGAAGATAAATCAACACCATCATTGCCATGATGTGTCCCAATAATTTTGAAACATATTTATTGTGTTATTCCGAGAAAAATATAATGAATTAGTACGAAAAATATTTAGTATTTTTAGAGACTTTTTTTTCACAATAAAAAGCTTACTGTTTCTAAATAAGTTTTAATATTTAGTTGAAATATTTACCGTTTACCAGAAAAATCATAATGTCAAGTGAAGTAAAATCAGACATAGAAAACGTATGCAAAGAAAAACATCTATAAAACCAAACAATAAAAAATCAAACTTCTAAGTTCAAGTTACTTTTTTTATCACAATATATATTTTAAAATATAAAAGAAAACTACATATTAGTATTGAACTTAAATTTTATCTTGGTGATAAATGGTGTATCTCCTGTTTGTCGTCCCCGAAAATCTTAATTGACATAGAGTTCGGTAGAAGCATTTCATTATGTCGTGATCTTAAGTTGAAAATCGAAAGTAGTAAACTAAAAATTAAAAATTTGACAAGTCTAAGTGAATCTCAAAAACGTTTAAAGGACAACCACGTCAACAAATTTTATAAAAATAAGTAGTAATGAAGAGTTGTTAATTACAAATACGACAAAAGCAATTATAGGTTAGCAAAAATGTTACGCCGAATATGTGTAAGACGGATGATAGCAACATTTTGACATAAACTGATTACAGCGCCACAGTTCACGAGATCCTGAAAAACTTCTAATGCTTCGATTATTTTTTCATACTTTGATCGCTAGCATTTAATACTCCACAACAAATCCTAAAAATCAATGTTTCAATCGTTACTTAGATTCTTGGTCTTCGTATAAATTGGACGACTAAAAATAGATAAAAAAACTGTAGATTGTTTATTTCTGTTATTTATAGTTAAGACAATTACAAAATTAAAAAAAAAAACCTTTTTTTAAATAAGAATTAGCTTGGTCCTAAGGTAAACAAAAACCTTTAATTCTCAGTAGTCATCGATAATGTTAGCCCTGCCTTTTTTCATCCAAATCATTTCCATTATGGTACAAGATTAATGTTCTATATTAAAAAAAGGTTCATCCTATTTAAGGGTCACGTGATACAACACTAAATGTATCAAATGATTTTAGGTTACGAATTTTAAGAATGATGTTAATTCGTCGAGAATTATCATAGACGATTCATTTTTCACAGCTTAGAAAAAAAGTTGTCCAAAAACTTTTTCTTAATCGAATTGGCTTTCGACCTATCCAGAATGTTGTCAAATGCCCTCTAAATATCATTTCATTTTTTAGTAATAGTGATTCTCAGTTAAATTACACAGTTCGCGGTCACTTCCAACAGACAACTAACAGGGTAATGAAGGCTATGTGCAGTTAGATAGTTCGATTTTATCTTTATGAATAGACAAAAATTATTTAAAAAAAATAATTAAGCTAACGCTGGTTGAAACAGACTGTATTACTTATTATTATGACAGTAATGGGGTCATCCGCATTGATGCTGCAGAAATTTGCATCTTTGACAAAAAAAAATTATGAAACCATAATACTCTAGGATCATTTTTAAATTTGTATAGCTTAATTGTTTAAAAATAGGTAAATTAAATTAAATTAATTACAGTTGACGTAACTTAAGACACATACTAAGTTTTAACTAAAACACTTATTAAATACGTACTATAGAATCTACGCATAAAGACAGAATCCATAGAGTATGATAAAAACGGTAAAGGTAATTTAGCGAGTAAATATAAGGAGTGTAAATGTATCCAGGTCATCTTTATAAAATTAGATCAAGGTTCATCAAAAGGAATTTAATTTGACGAATATCGCTTTATGAGTCCCTAAAGATAAGTAGGTCACAACATTAGAATCAATAAATATGAATACGAGACAAAGCCTTTCTAACATGCAAAACGCTTTTACTCTAATTACTCCAACGCAAGGGCCACATGTAATCTTTTTGACAGTCACTTTGGAACAAAGAGATAGTTGTAAAATGTGACTACAAATAAAATTCGTCTATAAATTGGCAACGAATGTCTTCCTTCCTCTTTATACGGGGAGAAAGTGACATGATGATTCGAGCTCGAATTAAAATCCGACGTGAACGTATGACTCAGTAAAAAAAAAGCGGATACATGCATTTTATATACATATTATAATGAACCACTTTTACAGATAGCAATCAAAATGTTTTGAATTCGATTTGTCAACTTATAAAAATTTACTACTTCCATTTGGACCAACGACATTAATAATTAAGTTCTTCCGCCCGAACCATTAATTATATTATAAAATCACTCGAAATTTAACTTAATTTAATGTAACGCTGTTTCGACAATTGTGGGCGACACAGAATATAATTTTTTATTTACGACCCACTTCAAAAATTCTATTTTAAAATGTTGGTATTAAACTTAACTGTATGTAATTTATCGACATTATCACTAATTGAGCCTAACTCATCTAGATGGCTGTACGTGTTTTATTAAATATTAGATATTTGAAGAGACGGAAGTATTTTACTACAATGTGCGTTGCCATAAAACAAGATTCTAGTCATATATGTTTGTTATGCCGGCTTCTTCTAAAATGCAAGCACAATCCTTTAGGGGCGGTTACGGTACCTAAATTTCTTACTTTATTCGAGGGTTGGAAACGTAACAATTCCAGAACGATATTTCCCAAAGTACCAGCCTTAATAAATATTTTAACAAAACACAATCGACGTTAATAAAAGTACCAAATTACGTAAATCGGAATGTAATTAAATATCATTGAACTTTCTAAAACAATTTTGCCAGTCATACTCGGCATACCTTTTTGAACTGTTACACACGTACAAACAACATGTTGCATTACTTTAATGCATATACATAACCCTTTTGTTTACTTATTAATCGGTTAAATAGTAACATTTTCTTTGCGTACTTTCTAATTTTTAAAGCCCATGAAAACTACTCGATTAACTTTTAAGAATGTTAATATAAATAAGTAAATACATCTAAATAAAAAAACGTCTTAATGTAAATTAATGCGTGCGTTATTTTCTTTTTTGATTGCAGAGAAGTCTATAAAAGTTAAGCATCAACAAATTAAGTCCTACAAACATTCAGTATTACTTATTAATCTTATAAGGTATTAAAGACGTTGTTACTTTATATGCAAATTGATGTTATTAATACAAATTATAGTTGTCATTGATAAATTCATTAAGTAGAAAGTCATTGTGTCGCGATGTTTAACAACTTATATTGTAAATTGAACTTTGACATTAAAATATTAACGTTTCGATTTAATTTTGGTATAATTGACAGCGTTTATAAAAAATTTAGAATTAGAGTTTAATTAGGTGTAAAATTAGACAAATTGTTTAGTTCGTAAAGAAAGTTGGTATTATCGTTGGCGAAGGTGTTAACATATTTGAATTGATTCAATAAAAGCTAAGTCTTAAATTGTTTTACACTCAAAAATATAAACATATTAAAAGTGTCTTTAAAGTGCAAAACTGAAAACAACAATGTTTCAAATCTTGAGAACAAATTTTAATTCAACTTAAAATATGCGAATAAAGTATCTAAATTAAAAAAAAATAATGGAATTTATAAAACAAGAATCAGTGGACAACATTCTTATAAAGTGGCCGAATCTAATGCCATAGACAATAAATCATTTTATTATTACATACAGCACCATCTTAAAGACAAAAAAGTTGATTTGCTTCTTATTTTTCTAGTTTTTATATGTAAATCGAAACCAAAACAACTTTGCAGAATTCTTGGTATGAATAACATAAAGTACAATTTTCATGCTGTTATAATGGTTTTATTATACGCAATTTTATTAGGTATTATTATGAGACAACCTAATAAATTAAGTATACATTAAATCAGTACCTCGAAGCTGATAGTGTGTCTCTCAATACCTTTATAATAATTGAAATCAACGCCAAAGTTTAATAAGAATAATGTTTAGCTGCACTCAAAACGTCTTTAAGTTTTTTTACAGCTTTAATGCGCATCGGAATAGTACCTGTTACGTACGAAATTTTCATTACGGAATACCCTGTATATGTAATCGAAATTAGATATCGGTTTGGACGCCCTCTGCCGATCTTTTCTCGTGGCTGTCATTTTTGCGACAGAATCGTGAAGCTGTCGATTGCCTAAAATGGCCTGTATGACTTAAAGAAATAATTTCAAGAGACATCCGTAATAATGGGAATCAAATTGTAATTAAATTACGTTCGTGAAATATTTGAGTCGTCAAAGGGTAAGATAATTACTGCCGTTTTATTAAACTTCGTTTGTAATTTCTCCTTAATCTGATAGCCGTTTTCCACATGTTCCTCCAACTGTTCAAACTTGGACAGCAATAATGATGATAATAATGTAGAAAACGATAATATATTAAAACATCTTGCAAATCTTCGTACCAAATTAAAGGAACGCCAAGATAATGGTGAAAAAAATTTAACCATAAAGTACATTTATGGCCAGCCACAAATAATTTCACTAAAAAACTAAAAAGCTCTAATAATACTCAGTCTAAAATCCTGATGTATTACCAAAATGTTAGAGGACTTCGTACTAAATTACATTACTTAAAAACTGCAACTTTGTCAACAAACACTGATATTATAGTTTTAACGGAAACTTGGCTTACACCGGAAATATACAGTGCTGAATTGGGATTTCACAACATGAACATCTATAGATATGATAGACCATATGAAATTGCCAAAAGAGGTGGAGGAGTTCTAATCGCCATAAATAATAAATATTATTCTAAAGTATTACCTACGTCCTTTCCTGAAATTGAGCAATTATTTGTTTTATGTAATATTGGACATAAAAATATTATTATGGGCTCCATTTATGCTCCTCCTGATAGTAACTCAGATTACTATGATAAAATAACTAATACTATGGATAACATTCTACAAACTCACATGAACACAGACATTTTCTTAGTGGGTGACTGGAATCTGCCTCATGTATCATGGAACATTAACGAAGATAATACACTTTCAGTGTGCGGTTCAAAATCTACAAGTGTTGAAAATCTATGTGTGTGCTTAAATATGTGGAATATGTTTCAATGTAATAGTGTAAAAAATTGTAATAGCAGATCGCTTGACTTAGTTTTTAGTAATTTAGCCAATACAAAGGTAGAACGCAGCTTAGATACATTGGTTCCTGAGGACCAATATCATCCTTTCTTGTCAATATGTGTTGAGCGTACATGCTATGAACCATCTCTAAATTACGATTATTATTACTACAATTTTCAAAATGGTAATTATCTAGATCTAAGTTATTACTTGTCTAACATTAACTGGGACTTTCTTATGTCGTTAAGTATAAATGAGGCTGTAAATTGCTTCTATGACATTTTGTATAAAGGCTGTCAAAATTTTGTTCCTATAAAACGTGTTTATAAAAACAAAAAGACATTTCCTATCTGGTACTCATCTTCATTGCGTGAAATGATAAGGAAAAAAAATTTGTATCATAGATTGTTCAAGTCTACCAATAACCTCGATTATTATCACGAATTCTCTAAATTACGTAGTAAATGTAAGCTTCTATCAACTACGTGTTATAAATCCTACATTGACAATATTGAAGGTAAAATAAAAAATAATCCTAATTACTTCTGGACCCATATTAAAAATCAAAAAGGTGAAAATTGTTTGCCATCTGAAATGACTTTTGGTTTACATAAAAGTAGTAATGGGCAGGAAATTGTGAATATTTTTGCAAAGTTTTTTGGTTCTGTGTATAAACCTACAAGCAATTGTTCTCCCCAACATCAAACGACAAGTTTTTCTACTAACGTTATTAACTTATCTAAGTTAAACATTACTGCTTCTGATATATTAAAGAAGCTTAATAATTTAAATTACAAAACAAAGTGTGGTCCTGATAACATTCCTGCCATTTTGTTAAAAAAGTGTTGTTATGTTCTAACTTATCCAATCCAAATTCTCTTCAATAAGTCTTTATCATCAGGAATATTTCCTGACATTTGGAAAACCAGTTTTGTTACTCCTATTCACAAAAATAAGAGTAAAATCGATATTTCTAACTATAGACCAGTAACAAAATCGTCTGAAATTCCTAAGTTGTTTGAAAAAATTCTTGTTTCAACTATGTTTCCTTTACTTAAACATATTCTTGCAGAAGAACAGCATGGCTTATATCCTAATCGTTCAACTACTACCAATCTCATGTTATTTCAAAATTCAATCTATAAGGCTTACGATCATAATGCGCAACATTTATACTGATTTTGCAAAAGCCTTTGATTGTGTTAATCACAAGATTTTAATTAATAAACTAGACAATATAGGCATTCATGGATCACTACTTGCATGGATAGAAAGTTATCTTTCTAATCGTGCTCAAATAGTCCAATACAAAGTTTTCACTTCCTTTCCTATATCAGTTCACTCTGGTGTTCCACAAGGTGCTCATCTAGCACCGTTATTATTTCTGATTTTTATTAATGATATTAGAGAAGTCTTTAAACATTCAAATATACTATTGTTTGCCGATGATTTAAAAATTTACAAAATTATAAATTCTTTGGATGATTGCCTTCTACTGCAGCGTGACTTAAATAATTTCTACATTTGGTGCTCATCAAATTTTATGGATTTAAATTTAAATAAATGTTTTACAATGTCATTTCATCGCATCAACAATCCCATCAAATTTTCCTATAAAATTAATGACATATTCTTACAGAGCTTAAATTCTATCACCGACTTAGGAGTAACATTTACTTATGATTTAAAATTTACCAAACATATAAATAACATACGAAACAAGGCGACTAAAGCTTTAGGCTTTATTGTTAGATCTTCATCGCATTTTAACAATCCTGATACTATTAAATTATTGTATACATCTCTAGTTCGCTCACATTTGAATACTGCAGTATAATTTGGTCACCATATCACTCAACTCTCATCACTACTATTGAAAAAGTGCAACAACTATTTTTAAGATATTACTCTTTTAAAACCAGAATTCCACTATCTAGTTACTTACAAACCCTGTCTCAACTGAATATTAATACATTAAATTCTCGAAGGATATTTCTAGATCAAATATTTTTCTATAAACTGCTAAATGGAATTATAAACTGTTCATCTCTTTTGCAACTGGTTAGTTTGAATGTTCCAGCCAAAAACCTTAGTTTTGTTAATATGTTCTATTTAAAAGTGAGCAAAACTAATTACCTCCAACATTCTCCACTTCAAAGACTGATGAATACAGCTAATATATATTCAAGCATTAACTTTTTTGACAGTAGTTTGAAGTTTAGAAATGACTTAAAAAAAGAATTAGTTAAACTAGATATTCAGTATTATAGCAACAAATTTTACAAATTTAATTTAATTGTCAGTTAATATCATTGATTATTATATTATTAAAGCATATGTTAATTTATGTTTGTAAACTAATAATATTTTTTTTTATTGTTTTTTCTTTTAGTGTACAATTTATTAATATGTATTTAGTCTATAAGTTATATATTATTTTTATTACTCTATCTTATTTGTATCTCTTTGGGTTTTACCCGTATTTAAAATAAAATAAAAAAAAATATCGAGATCCAAGTAAGTTATTAAAAAAATGTTCCCAAATCAGAGTTCTATTTTTAAAATCATATATTACGCCAATTGATTTTAAGGAGCGACGTCCACAGTATCGAAATACACTCGTTCAATATTTTTTTTTCAATATTGTAAACGTCACTCGACAATACGTATACATTTGCCTCATATCCTAAAGTAGTTCTTCTTCTGTATTTTCCCTGTCGAAACATTCCGAAAGGGCATAACAGCTGAGATGAGTTTTCATTAAATAATTGTGCACTAATTACCGCGTGAAATGTTCAGAATCGTGCAACCAAAATTCCAAACAAATTTTCAACAATGCGTCTTGCTCGCAATAAGCGATAGTTATATATTTTCCGACTGTGACATTAGGTAATTTTGCATAAGAGGCTTCATCATATTTTCCCTTAAGAGAAAAGCATCATCCGCGATAAACATATGGTGTAGTTATATTTGAGTTCTTGACCGTACCTGCCGAAGGTATAGGAAGATTATTGGAAAGTTTTTAGAACAATTTGGTGTTCTTCAAAACACCGCCATATGAAATTCTGCCGTTGGTACCAAAATCACAAAATAGATCGATAATTTGTGTCCGCTATGGCGAGTAGAACAATGCTATCCCTTCCTATGTAGTTACACAATTCGGAGCCACTGCCAGCAATAGTTATATGTTTCCCATCCATAGTCCCAATGCAGTTCAGAAAATTCCATTTAATTTCAAAAGCATCTGAAATATTTTACCACTTTCCTTTAGTCTGAGGGAATCCAACAATAAAAACAATACATCGAAATACACGTTTTCGTAATTGATAACTTCGATGATGTATGAGTTTGTTTCAGGAACATATAGACGAATCATCGCAAAGCAGTACAAAACTCAAAATACAGAGATATAGCTTTGGCTAAAAGATCATTTAAAAAAGCATCGACTTGAAGAAGATCGGTTTAACATTATTGGAAAAACCATCGCTACAAAATTACGACAGCTTCCAAAACAGCAAATGCTTATTGCTGAAAAAATAGTAAATGATACTTTTTTTCAAACCGCTGCTTAACCATGACGTTAATTCGGTCGCTACTACCGTCCAGGCACTAATATATAAGCTCTTAAAAATATCCTGGTCAAAAAAGCCCGCTGATTTATTCCAGATCGCCCAGCCCCGACCTAAGATAACAAGCGACCGCAGTTTTATTAATCATCAGGCATTAATAATTTATCAAAAGACAATAAAACCGCAACAACTTTCTACTCAAAAGTTTGCTGAGAAAATTTTATTGAAACATTTGTTAAACAATCAAAGATACTAAATAAATGTTGACAAATTGAAGCTTCATATTTTTTTCTTTCTTACCTTTGAGAAAGCCTCACAAGTTTCTGGTATTATGTAGCCAAGAGCTCGAAGAGAAACTATTGCTGAATCCTTCAGGTTTTCGTAAGTTCTGCCAGTAGCCAAAAACCTTAACGTCGCTGTAAGCCTCTCATGGGAGGAAATGACTTGTCGCATCGCTGTATCTTTTTCTTAATCAAATCAAAATTTAAATAGCTTTGCTCGTCTATTCTCAAATAGTGCCAATCTTTAGAAAAAACCTTTAACTCGGAAAGGATATTTATATGGGAGTACTTGTTTCTCCTTATTAGCCATTCCTCCGCCCAGACACTTCTCTCAATATGCTTTTTTGTACAAGCTTTAGCGCACTTATTTCACCGTAATCTAATCAATTACCGTCAAAGCATCATAGTTGGTAGATGCCATTGCTATATACGAGTCACGAACTGACGTATAATCCCAGTCCGTGTGGGGAGCACCCGCATTTAAAGGAATTTCTCAAGGCCTCGACATTTTTGTCTTGAGGAAAAACTGTATGTGTATGGCTACCTTTATTTGGCATCAAGTAGACACGAGTTATCATTAACCAATCACAATAATATTTATTATTTCAGTTCAGTATCTGATTTCGCAAACAAATCCTCCGTTTCGTCTTGTTTATAGAGAAAACTATCCAAAACAATTACTTTATTCGCCATAATCAAGTAAAGATTCTAAACATCAACGTTCCACCTGTAGTATTAAAATGTAATACAGTGACGAAACTACTAAAAGGCAAAGTAAAACAGTGTCTTGGGACCCAGCGCCGAAGAAAACCCCTAAAAATTAATTTTTTAATGTTTGTCTTAGGGTCTAAAATTTAAAGTTACGCCACTAATGTAATAAATCTGATTTATAATAAAATTTTTATGAATAAAACGTAGTCGTTAGTGGTGAGTTTACAGAAAGTGAATTAAATATTTAACCGAAATTAAAGTTAATACGTTATGTGATTGTTTAAATTTTGATGAATAACTAATCAGAAATCAGAATTTTAAATTTAATGACGATTAACTTAATTTTGATTTAATACGCTTTCTGTAAACCCACCCTAAGATATACGTTTTTATTATTCAAAAACTACATTTATATAAATTTAACAAACCGTTTTAGACAGTTACTATAGATACTCTAAACGGGTTGATCTGCTTTTCATTATATTTCAGGTAAAACTACACACGAATTTTACTTAACTAAAAGGAAATATTAAAATTATCTTTCAGAAAAACACCTCTATAATCATGTAAAAAAATACTATTCCTGTTTTAGTGATTTAGTCAGATACAAACACAAAATAAAAACCTATTTTTACAATTCAAAATTTTATTCACATTGTCTTTATATGAACTATTTCTTCACCTTTATGAGATTTGTTATAAAATCATTGAATTAAAATATATCAGTTTGTATAACAGTAGAAAAAATATGACAATTTTTATATGCCATGAAGATTTCCATTCAAATTTGAATAGAAATATTATGTACTAATGACATTTATTTCGTCATACACTGTCACCATTGTTTATTGTTTAAAAGCACAAACAATTTAACCGAAGTCGACTTTAGTAAATGTCAAATTAGTTGTAAATTATTAATTCAAAAATTATTATGTCCATAGTTATTGCAAATCAACGCCTATGTATAATACGAAATGCTATTCGTGTGAACAGAAATTGAAATTCTCGTTCAATGATTTTAAAGTTTTACATAAAAACTGAAAACAAGAGACTAAATTTGTATTAATCCAATCTTAATGTACAGTGTGTAGACTTTTACGTTGCGCGCTACCTGCACAAAACCCTGGTAAGGTCAACAATAAAGTATTATCCTTTGAAGTAATTACGAAGGTATTACAGCATTTCTTTAGAAAAATACATAAGCAATTACTGCAATCTTTTAAAATCAAGTTCTTATATATTGTCGTATACCTACACAAAAAATAAATAAAACTGATGTATAATGTTATACTACTGAAAATACATAAATGATTAATTATTTCTTAAAGGAAAAGTTCATTTTGACTTGAATATTACTCGTTTATTTTAAAATTTGAGTTACAGCAATAACAGAGGCGTTACATGCTTGAAAATGTGAAAACGAATACAATAAAGTGATTAGAATGGAATTATAATAAATAGAATAGATGACTCGCACGGAAGAAAGCATATCATCTAAAATATCTCTATAATCCAGACCTGTCATGCAGCCATTGATCCTTACTATTTCAAATGTTTTAAATTGTAACATACACAAAAGTAGTAGAAGATAAAAGTTCACATCCAAAAGTGTTTAAAAAAAAATTAAAAAAATTATTCAACACAATTGCTCAACTCAAATGATAGTTATTCTTAAATACATTAAAGCACATAAACTTTAGTATACAAACAATGTAACTATTAACAAGGCTAAAGAAACCTTACCCTTACTCCAAGTGTGCTTGCAATTTCTGTTGATGATTTTCCAGCATCATGCAAACCAACTGCACGTCCTCAAATTTCCAATGGATGTCCACGATTTTCCATTTTTATTAGAAGTGTGATGCTGCAGTTGTTTTTGAATATTATATACGAAATGTTTTAATCTTTAAAATGATTATAATGCAATTACCTAATTACAATAGAAACAAATGCCAAATAATTCTTTTAAAAAAATATATAGTTGTTACAATCTAATTGTTAGTGTAAATGGATTATCTAAATATATGACGAATATTTAGTCTAAAATTAACTAATCGTTTAACAATCGTATTGCACCATTCTATAGAATTAATGTATTTTTAGTATTAAATTTGCAACGCTTTAAAAAAGAATTTATTCTTGAGCATTGCGGTAATTGTCGACGTATTATTTTGAAACCATAATAAATCCATTTTTTATGTTTAAATTTTCATTGTAATTACTCAATTGTTACTGTAAATAGAATTTTTGAATAAATAATTAATATTCAAGTCTTTTTTATTTATTACAATTCCATTCTAATCACATTATTTTCTCCGTTTTTAAAGTTTCAAGGAGGTAACGGGTAACGTAACGTCATATACATTACGTAATACTATTATCTGTGGTATTACTGTAACTCAAATTTTGAAATAAATAAGTAATATTTAAGTGAAAATAAAATTGCTCTTTAAGAAATATTTAATAATTGATGTATTTTCAGCAGTACTAATATTATACATGGGTTTTTATTTATTTTTTGAGTAGGTATACGACAATATAAGAACTTGATTCTTAAAGATTACAGTAATTCTTTATGTATTTTTCTAAAGAAATGTTTTAACACCTTCGTAATCACTTTAAAGGATAATACTTTATTGTCGACCTTACCAGGGTTTTGTGCAGGTAGCGCGCAACGTAGAAGTCTACACACTGTACCTACACCCACATTAATTTTGAGACATCGCACCCATTTTGTAAAACGAGATCACCACATTATTACACATAGTGAAAATGAAAAAGTTTCATTCCGTGTCACTGACTTACGAATTAACCTTAACGAATATACTTTGTTTCAGTTTTGAAAAAATGCAATAATAATATGTGAACCCTAACTAAATATGTTGCTTTAAATTATTTTTTTATTTGGCCCTTCTATTATATCTTTTGTTAGTACATAAAAGCTGCATGTATTTTTAGAAAAAAGTTCACTTCTCACCTAAATAAAAAATAATAATAAATAAAATATAAGCATTCTGTTACAATTTCAGTAAAAACGTGAAAGTTTCTGAAATACTCTTACACCTTAACTTATTTTTGCGACGTTTCTTCTATACAGATATATGAAAGTAAATAGGTTTATTTTTAAATTCGAATGCATATTTCATATGGTTATTTAAATAAACAGCCGGCGCATTAAGGAGAAAGTGCATAAGAAATTTCCTAAATGCCTGTCAAAGCTGTCTCAATCTGATATCAATGATGTTGCATGTAATATATATACACAAGTACGTTGAATTCGTGCTAACGGAATCGAAAAGGTCTTCCTGGGTCCGGTCCCATTTGCCTTTAACCTTTAGGTCATGTACTATAACAGAAAACTTGCTGTAAAGACCGAATTTTACACAATTACGGTATCAAATTATACTGTCTTCATATAAATAAACAACAGGTACTTGAGAACGTGTTTTACTGGTACCACTACCTTCACAAACCAAACCATAACTACTACTAAAATATTAGCCATCATAAACGAACATTCATTTCAAAGATTAAGAAAAGCCGCAATGGCTTATGTCGAGTGAGATGGTTATTATCGATTTAAGAATTAAAAAAAGCTTCCGAGAACTTACACTTAGAAATTAACTATAAGAGGCGACAGTGATTCTACACACTTAAAATTCCTCAATTTATTACTGTAATAGTCGTAATTAATGTTTTTTTTCTACGCGAACGAAATTATTTAACATTAGAAACGTCTAGTTTGAGGGGTTACGACATATTTCACCCTATTGAATGATTGTCCCTCATGAGAAATCGAACCTCCCTTTATACCAAATAGTTGGGAACTGATTATAAAGGCAGTAACCCCGATTATTTCCGCATCAACAATATCTTCATTTTATTTTTTGTCAATGCATTTTTAACATATTTTTTTCGGGGTAAAGCTTTAGAATATCCAACGTTTACACGCAATCACGTTGTGAAAATAATTATTCAGCGCAAGTTAATTTTTTCCCATATTCTATATCACAGCGCATTTACAATTTTTAAAGTACTTGAGAAAAAGTGTGATTCATCAGTTAAATCAACGAAATAATGGACCTTCGTTTTTAAATAAACAAATTGTCTGACAGCATAGTAAAGTAGGCAACTGATTCTAAAACCGTCTTAAAAAAAATAAACAAAAATATTTTTAAAAATAGTAATTTACATGAAATCGTTTTCATCTTGACATTAGTCAGTTCGTTTAATTTAACTCTTAATGAAAGCAGCGTAATTGTAATTTTATGTAGAAGTTAATTCAACAGACGCTTTGATAACTTTTTTTTAGCCAATTACAAAATGTCTAAATAATTACTTTGAATAAAAGCCGATGTGTCTTCTATTAAAACTCCAAGCCCGAATAATACAACAGCAAAATTGTTCTAGAACGGTCTATTACTGCTGCTAAAATTCAGAATCTATTAATTAGCTAAATGTGCTTAGTTTAAAACACCATAAAAATGTGTTTACGTCTATAGTCACATTCTATATTCTAAAAATAGATTCGCGTTATTAACACTTGTTGATTTCAGTCTTTTTCGTGTTAAAACAATGTTTTCTTAATCGTACCGCTATTTACATAAAAGAAAAAAAAACGTTCCGACATTAAACTGTTTTTACTGAGTGATTATATTACAAAAACCGCTAAAAAAGTAATTTTTAAATTACTATTTTTATGTAAAGCAATTGCTAAGTAAATAATTTTTTTTTAATAAGTACACAATAAAAGCGGCAAAATTGCTAAAAGCATATTACACAAAAAAAAATCAATACACGTGCATATTTATACTGAGTTACTTTCAACCAATTAAATCAAACAAAATATACAGTAATTAAGAAAATTCTAAAATATAGACATAAAATAAACCATTTTCTTGTTAACTAAAAAATCCCATAAGAATAAATTTGATTGCACCAATATAAGTCATAACGTTCAGTAACAATTACATAAGCAATAAACAATTCATTTAAGACAATAATATTGAATCGTTGATATACAACAAATAATAATCGTACTCCAAAGTAGGTAATTTAACTGCAAGCTTTCAGCAACATTAACTACAATAATACATGAGAAACTTTAAATTACATAAATCTTTCTATGAAATATCGATCTAAATTAATAGGAATAATGTCGATTGGGAGTATTTTAAATTACACGTAATAACTGTCTGACGCAAATAAATCTACAAGAAAAATTACGTTTAATTTATAATATAAATCAAGTTCATCCTTAGTTATTTTTTTGAAAATTCTTAATTGTTAGTTCTATTTAAAGTAAAATACTTTCAAAATGCGTGAATGGTGCAAATTCGTTTGAAAAGCGCCGATTTCGATAAGAAAGAATGATAATACAATTACACATCTACAATCGTAATCGATTTGTCATTAAGTAATAATATCGGATTTTGAATGGAGGGATTCGAATCGATCCCCTCGTCTAAAACCGGTGTATGGAACAATACGTGCACATGAACAAATAAAATAGGGGAAAAATGTGTTAATACATTATTTTATATAAGGGTACATATATTGTGAAAAATGTATTAATATTACTTTTTCTAGTCCTTGTAAAGCATGTTTTAAGTAAATTTTGTAATATGTTTGTATTATAAAAAACAGAATAATAAATCGATTTAAAACAATAAATAACTGAATCCTTACCCACATGGTAACGACGGTTCATTGCAATACGAGGAATTGTATAAACTTACCATAACATAGGAAATGAGTCAGAAAATCAATATTTACCTAGAACAAAAAAATTAGATTAGAATATGTGCTGAGAAAGAATGTAAACGACGATTAAAGATATTTAAAAAATTCATAAATTCAATAAATATTAACAAATATTATTAACACTGATAACTTCTTAAGTATATGAAAAAACAGAGCAAGGAATAAGGAAAAATCTAAGCTCGTACCTATGTTAGTTTCAAATCAAATTGTTAAAACAAAAACGTACAATCTGAGTTAGCTTGTGAACTTATTTTGATATTCAATATACGAAATTTGTAGTTCCTTTTAAAACTCGTAATTAGTAAGAGAATCGTTAAAAAAAAGATATCTACCGATACGTGAGCCAGTTTCAATATTTTTTAAACAACACTGTAGATACATGCTTTTTCAGTTTGTACGTTTAAAGAAATTAATTACAAAGGCAACATGTGTGAATTTGTAGTAGAAACTTAAAATTTAAAAAAAATTCAAATCTTGGTTGCAATGCCTAGTGTAACACAATATATAACAAATAACAAAAAGTTCCAAGTGTTGAATATTTTTAAACAGTTTTCAAATATTATGTCTGACACATTTTGTGAAAAACAGTCGTGCTGATGATTTTCCGCAATTTTAATGGTAATTTAACACAGTTTTATAGGAGTTCTCTGCTTTAAAAAGACTAAGAAAAAGTTCCAACTGTTTAGCATTTTAAACAATTTTCAAAAATTACGTCTGGCACGACATTTTGTGAAAAAGTGTCGTACTTATGATTTTCCGCAGTTGTAGTGGTAATTTTGCACAGTTCTATAAGAATACTCTGCTTTAAAAAAACATTTTAACAAAAATTTCTAACTGTTTACTATTTTTAAACAAATTTCAAAAATTATGTCTGGTACGACATTTTGTGAAAAAGTGTCGTTCTGATGATTTTCTGCAGTTGTAATGGTAATTTTGCATACGTCTACAATAGTTCTATGCTTTAGAACATTTTAACGAAAAGTTCCAACAATTCATAATTTCAAACTTAAGTTAATTTTAATTTTGTAATGTTTTAGTCGAGTTACATTGTATCTGGTCAAAAGCTACTTACTAAACAGTAGAAATGATCGTTTTACTTTTAAATATATGAAATATCCTTGTACGATTTTCAGCAAGGTATTAAAAATAGTAAGCAGTTGGAACTTTCGTTAAAATGCTTCTAGCAAAATGCAAAATTACTACTAAAACTGCGAAAAATCAACGGCACGACACATTTTTACAAAATGTCGTGCTGATCGTGAATATTAGAAATTTATTAAAATTTGTTAATTGTTAAAATATCGATCTAAAATTACACATATATACTTAACTTGACTAGAACTATTCAGAACTCTTGTCCAAAATAGTAATATTCAACGCGTTTTAGTACTTAGTAGTAGCAAAGTAGCACATTTTTACAATTTTGTTTATTATGGTAAAAAATTCGGACCTTTTTTAATTTTTATCAGGAACTGTAGCACTATGAAATGTGCTATTAGAACTCTTATTATTGTTTTTATAAATTATAGAATGTCGTGCTAACTTCAGACACAATTTTTATTTGGTGCCGGTTTTACTATTCTCGATTCTTCCAATATTTCTTATTGCAGATAATTACAACGTTTCCATGAAGAATTGAAAACGGTATTAGGAGTCAATACCACCATAGAAACACTTTCAAATCAGTATTAAATCCAAGCATGCGCAGTTACTTGACCGCGCTTGTGTCACAAAAGTTGACATTTGACAGATATTTCTTAACCAAACTTTTGTACATTTGGTAAGGTTGTTGCGTAAATTGGTATTTGTAATTAACCATTATGAGTTCCAACAATTATATATGGTTGGCAGGTCAACGTCAACGAGACATTTGGCGCATGTCATTTGTAACTGGAATCAAACCGATTTGAATTCGATTCCACTACATCATGAAAACACAAACGGATTTAAGCCCAATACCGTTTTCAATTCGAATTAAATTCTTCATAAAAACGTACTAAATAAGTGATTTCAATTAATTATAGCAAGATTATTGATTCAATAGATTTTGCAGAATTTTAATTTTCTTTGCAAAAAACTTGTATTTTAGAGTAGTACTGATGTAGGTTTCACTGTTGAAATCAGAAAATAAGTGGGACCTTTAAAAAAAGCTTTTGTGAAGAAAAAAATAGATTGTTGCAGTTCTTAAATGTGGGAAGTTGAGTATGCGCATACATCATGCCCGTAAAAGTAAAAAAAATAAAACAACTAGATTTCTCTCCTCCAAAAAAAAAAACGCTTGCGAAGTGTATGGTCACATAGCTAATACTCAACATAATACACCGTGACATCCTCTCAACCAATATCAAAGCGGAGCTAGATTCTAATTTGGGAGGGTTGGGGTCCATTTTTATGGTATCTTGGTCTTGCTTAGGTTTTTCTGGGGCTCCCTCTTCTGTTTTTACTTGTTTTCCCATACTTTCTTGACTATCCATTCGGATTAAGTGTCCCATCACTTTTAATTTCTTTTGTTCTATTTTGTTTTTTAGAGATTTCAATTTTAATTTTTCTCTGATGTAGTCATTTATTATTTTATCTTCTCTTTAATCCCTTCGGATTTTCCTAGATATTTCATTTCTATAGCCTTTAGTCTATTTTCTTGTCGTTTGCTTAGTACCCAATTATTATTAAATATCAGTATATATTGTGTTGTGCACTTTTATTTTTGTATCCTTGCTTTGCTTCCTTCTCTTTTTTGTTCATAAACTTCTTGTATATGGCGATATATGTCCTTGTAGCTGATTTAATTCTATTTCATACTTCTTCTACTTGTGTTTGTGCCCTGTTTAATAATTATTCATTAAACTTGTTCCAATATTTCTTCGATGACTTATTTTTTCTTCTTTACTGGAGATGACTATTTATTACCTTAGTTTTTAATTAACCATTAAGTTGTATCTTTAAGTATATCTGCCCACACATGTATAGTTTCTTGTAATTTTTTACTGTCTTTTGCCACAAATAATACGTTATATTTAATGATTGTATTTTAACTTGTTGTTTATAATATCCTATTGTGTACTTTGTCGTTCTTCTACAGCTTTCTCTTATAATTTCATTGATAATGCCGATATAGAATATGGGACTTAATACTCCTCCTTGCTGTACTCCATGTTTATTTACGAAAGTTTCTGATGTTCAGATTTTATTATTTGTTACCTCATATAAACTTTTAACGGTCTCTAGTAAACCAGCATCTATCCCATTATTTTGTAGTGTATCCCATATTTTGTTTCTGTTTACCATATCAAATGCCTTCTGCATATCTATAAAACCTAGATATATGTTTTCTCCATTTGCTAGTGCTTTTGTATTGTGAATATGTGGTCGTTCGCGCTGTGGGCTGGTTTGAAGCCATTTTGTTCGTTGTAATTTTGTTTCTATTATATTCCTTACTTCCTTTTCTATTGAGCTTTCGTAAACCTTTCTTGTATTTAGAAATATTTCTCAATAATTATTACAGTTATTTGGGTCGCCTTTTTTGTATATAGGGTGTATGATAATATAATTTTTCAATCATAGATTTTGTTTTACAAGCTAGGTTTTATATTTCTAAAAGTTTTTTCTTTCCAGTGCATCCTAAGTATTTTAACAATTGAGGGTCTGTTTCATCTATACTGGCAGCATTTTCTATTTCCAGTTGTTCGAGCGCTTCCTGTAGTTCCATTTCCGTTATAAATTTATTTCTTTCTTGAGTGCGACTTGTTTTTCTTGTTTCTTCATTTCTTATGCTCTCTTTTTGTTCGTGTCTTTCGTTATAGAGTAGTTCGTAAAAATATTTTTTTCATGTATCCATAATTTCCTTTTCGTTAGTTAACAGTTGTACATTTCTATCCTTTGTAGATCCAACTTTTAGTTTTTTGCTGTTTTCTTCTAACTTCGGTTCAAATTCTTCCCAAGATGTTTCATCTTGTAGTCTTACTGATTCCTGCTTTGTAAACACTGTTTTCATATTTTTTCATTTATTTGACTTCTTCTTTAATACGTTCATTTCACCATTTCTGTTTTTTTTTCTGTAGTCTCCTTTTAAGTTACTTCGCAAATTTCTGTTGCTACCTTTGTAATTATTTCTTTAAGCACCTTCCATGTTATTTACGTTATTATGTTGCTCAGTTATATATGTATGTATGTTAAATATTTTTACCAACTTTCTCTGCGTATTTTTCTCGTAGTTCTTTACTCCATAAATTGTAGCTTCGTATTTTATTCTTAGTTTCCGTTTTTATCGGCATATTTTTTGGTTTCGTTTTTGTCTAAATTTGTCTTCTTAGAAATAATGGTCACTGCCAATTTCGCACGGTCTTTTAACTCGTACATCTTTTTTTCTCTCTAAAAATTACTATGTAATCTATAATCGACACTTCTTTCTTTTGGGGTACTTCTCAACTAATTTTGTGTATTTTTTGTGTTTAAAATACGTATTCGTTATCGCTAGGTTGTTATCGTAATGATAATAATAATAATAAATTGAAGTAGACGATTTCCATTATGACTCATCGTTCGCTCCCCGTGTCTTCTCACGTTCCAAGTTCCTATTCTTCATTCATTGTAATGAGGTCTTTTATTTCTTCTGTTATTAGATTGCACAGATTCCATTTTAATAAATCTGTTTATTGCATTTACCGTCTTTGTTTTAGTCCTTTGAACTTTGTTTTCCTTTTTCGTGGACTGTGTTGTCTCCTTAGTTATAGTTATTATCAGTTTTTAGTTCTTTGAATTAGTTTTTGTTTTTGTAATCTTCAAGAATTTTTCAGGCAACTCTGTATTTGAATTGTCTCCTGGAAACCTTTAACTCACTTATCTTGCTTTTCTTCCCATTTTCCTGTTTGTGCCTCAATTGAATCTTTTTCATCTTGTTAGTTTACGAGCTGGTTTATTGTCTTCCATGTCTGTTAACATTATCATAATTTTTTCTTTCAATTTTAGATCACTTTCTTTTTCCTGTTTTTCAACGTCATGTATTATTATAATTCTTCTCTTTATTTCTTTTTCTAATTCTTCTATTTTTCTGCCCTGTTCCTGTATACGCCGCTTACTGATTTAGTTATCTTCCCGTCCATTTTCTTTTCTATTCTTATATTTCTCTCTTCTCTTCGGTGTAATTTATCCCTTATTCCTTCTAGTGATTCTCCATTTTGCTTGCTTAATAATGTCCAAAATTAAACTTTAAATATTAGAGCCTCCAAAGCACAGCAACACTTCTAACGGGCAATCAATCAATCGATTACGATAGTAAAATATTAGGCGGCAGAGTTTAAACGCGATCGTATTAGTTTGCAAGATGAATATCGAAGTTGTCAACAAAATAAAGTAACTACGCCAAAAAATTGGTTAAGAAAATCCACAAAATTGTATTGGATGATTGTCGATTGAAAATGTGCGAGGTAGCAGAGATAGTCGACATTTCAAAAAATGATGTACATCGCATATTAATTAAAAATTTAGATATTAGAAAGCTGTGGCCAAGATAGGTGCAATCATTACTCACGATGAAATAAAGACAACGTCGTTTAAAGGAGCAAACAAAGAACAAAGCCAAGTTTTTGCGTCGATTCATAATCATGAGTATATTGCTTCACACCTGAGATAAACAAACAGTTAAAACAACAAACTGACATAGGAGAATGGGCCCCAAAAAAGACGAAGACATATTTATCTGCAGGTATTGTGATGGCATTAGTTTTTTGAGAGGTGCATGAGATCATTTTCATTGATCGACTTCAGAAAAGAAAAACAATGCACGACAAGTATTATGCAACCTTATTGCAACGTTTGAGTTATGAAACCAAAATAAAAAGTTGCATTTGGCAAAAAAAATTTTTGGTTCATCAAAACAATGCACCAACTCACGTATCAATTATCGCGATAGCTAAAATCAATAAGCTAAAGTTCCAATTGCTTTATCACGCAACTTATTCGTCAGATTTAACCCCCTCAGACTAACTTGAGAAAATGACGCTTTGTAGTAATCGATTTGCAAACAATGAGAGCGTAAAGTCTGTGATTAATGACTATTTTGAAGAACTCGACGATTCTCATAAAGAAAGTATCAAAGCTATTGAACATCGCTGGGAAAAGTATACGCTAAAAGGAGACTACGTGAAAAAATAAAGATATTTATTCATAAACGTATTCATGTAAAACTGAACGTAGCTCTGCTTGTTAATGCAATGTAATAGAGTTAGCAGCTTAAACGCTCCACGCAAAAAAAGAATAATATTCGTAATAAAATTTTCCATTCTGGATAATTCCCGAGTTGTTATTACACAAGCTGAGCTTTCGTCACATGTCGCAGTGGACGTCTTCAGAGCCCGGGCTCTGCGACGTGTGACGAAAGCTGAGATTGTATAATACCGACAACACGAGAATTATCCAGTATGGAAAATTGTGTAAATTATTTTCTATCAAAAATAAACTGAGTTAAGTAAGTAAAAGTTTCTTTTATTTATTTAAACTAATTAACACAACATAATTTTAAAAAAAAATATTTATAAACAGAATCGAAATTGTTATTAATCATTATGTATAAAAAAAACAAAAAACTAAAACATTTTAAATATGTAATTTTTGAAAATTTCAATTAAAATGAACCATGTATATTAAAATTAATTGATTTTTAAAGAGTAAACTTTTTAGTTTATTACAGTAGAAAGCCATAGAAATAAAACTTGAGGTTTTGTAAAAACAAATACATTCATCTTAAAGACTACAGCTTATTGATAAATTGTAACTAAATTAAAAAAATAATTTAACCAAACGGTATTACAAGTTAATTTATTAGTCTAAAGGTAACATTAAGTACTAGCTGTACTACTTTACGTACTTAATAATAAAACATTAAATTTAACAAGGTAAGTAATATCTATACTTTAGATGCTTTCATCTTCAAATAGGTAGGTAAGTATAACAGATGTTCGTTCAAATAAATTTTCTCGACAAAAAATTGTTGGCTTTTTGATATTGCATTTACCTACAACAATTAATTAGAAAACGATTTTAATATCATACTATAGATTCATCGCAGAGAATTTCTCAAAAGAATTTCTATTTACTAACTAAAGACGAATATGTTGTAGCAAAAAAAATCGCTTACCTTGGAAGGTATAAATCCGCAGTCACACGAAGGAATACATAGAAAGTAATAATAAATTTCAAGGATTGGATTCTTTATCTTAATGAAGCGTTCTATATGTTAATGCTTCAATGTTGTACAAAACGGTAGCTTCCTTAGACGTGAAAGCATTAAATGTTAAGGTGTAATAATTTAACATTTTTCAAGCGTTGTATTTTGCAAGTCCTTGTTAAATGAAATTGCTCGCCATAATTGAACATATAGACAGCACGAAATTAATTTAACGCCCACATCTTATAAACGATGAATCGGTATCAGATGGTAATTGTTCGCCAACACTTAAATATACCTGACCAGCACAATGTCGTTTGACGCCTACCCTAATCGTTTCGCCCTTTGTTTGGTACCCAAACTACGTTCATTACTTTTACTTCCTTCCTGATTATCACAACATTCTCTCATAACGTTGTACGTGATAACATCTGTACACGAGTATTCACGTATGAATCATTAATATAAGAACGCTGAAAATCCCGATTTTAGATAAAATTCAATACATTGTTTCTTTTTTACTTCAATTAAGTATCACCTCTTTAAATAGATAAGCTTGTTAATGTTACAATAGACTCAACAATCACTTTTAATATTAAAACAACTAGACACCTACGCTAATGTTTATTCAGAAACTAAACAAAGGCATGAAAGCATTACAATGCATGAATATTACCACAATGGAAAGACAGAAAATGGCATTAGCTTTATTACAAATCGGCGTTAGATTATTTATAAAAAAGTGTTAGAAAGTGTTAAGAAACGGTTGCCTATTAGAGCATAAAGCATAAGATTGTCTTGATCAGTCGTTTGACTAAAAGCAGTCGTACGAAAATATAAATCAGGAAGTAAATTCACGGTTATTTAACAAGATTAATTATTTACTGCACGTCTAAAATTAATTTGTAAAATAAAAAGCTGTCAAATCAACGATTTTAATAAAATTGTCCTTGCAAGATTCAGACGAGTTTAATCCATCATTTTGTTCGTAGTTATAAAAAATTAGAAATTGGCTTACAAGTACAAAGTTTATTCTCTAGTTCGGCTAATGAAATGCACCCGCTGCTTAAAATAATCGTATTTCACGCTGAAACCCTTCCCCTTTTAGAAGCAGAAAAAAATTAAAAGTACATGCATGTATACGTCATTCTTGTTAGGGATAACGAGGGTTGAGTGGCCACTCACAAGTAAGTTTGGGTGTACAACTGAAATTCTACGAATGTATTTTTGAATCCAAACGATAATAAGATGCGTTTTGATAAATGCACCTTTAAATGTATTTCTTAATCTGACCGTTATAAAATACATATAACTAATGTACCCAAGTTCTATAAGTTATCAATAAATAACCAAATCTTTGTTGTACTCCTCAGTTTAATTAATCTTCAGATGGGTTATCCTGTTTGTAGCGTCGACTAAACATTAATTTGTAAATAAAATCTAAATTTTAAATTTTGGTTACTAATCATTTATTTAAATATTTGATTTCATATGTTTAAAGAGCATCCTAATATAAAAAGTTACACGTTATTCACACAACACCAATTTGTGAGATGTTTAATGAACATATCAAAAGTATTCAGAACAAACCAATTGTAGCTTTAAAAATAATCAAATAATTCTATACATGTTTCATATTTTTAAAACAGATAAAACGTTAATTAAAGCACCAAAAAACTTGTGAACAAAAAAAACAAAAAAGACAAATAAAAATATTAACTGTAAAAGTACTCGATAATTAGAAATAAAGTTTAGTCAGTGAACGTGTTCGATAAGACGATACGAAAAAAAAACCACAAGAAATGAAATTTAATGAAAATATCAAAAATTTCTTGAAATATATTGCTGGAATATTGAACTTTTTGAGAGTGGAAGGAATTGATAGGTAAATTATTGACCGGTGTGAAGTTAGCCACGGATCTAGCCATAGAAATTTGTTTTGAATTTAATGCCAATATAAAGCCTTTAAACATTTCAAAATGAAAGTTATAATGCTACAAACATGAGTTAATATATTTATAAATAATTTTTATTAAAAATAATAAAAACAATGTCAATAAACATGTATTTAAACATGTAATTGTAAAAGTTGCTGCAACTTCGACGTAAAATAACTTTTTTTAAGAAATGACCACATCGTAATTTTTTAATATGTTGTTAATTATTATTTAATCTAACCATAAACGAATTTTCAAAGAAATCAAAAATGACTATGTTTGTAAAAATCGCACTTTTACAATTACATGTTTAAATACATGTTTATTGAAATTGTTTTTATTATTTTTAATAAAAATTATTTATAAATATATTAACTCATGTTTGTAGCTTACATTTATATTATAACTTTCATTTCGAAATGTTTAAAGGCTTTATATTGGCATTAAATTCAAAACAAATTTCTATGGCTAGATCCGTGGCTAACTTCACACCGGTGGTATATTCTTGGTTTTAGGGTTTCGCTGCAGTCGTCCTATCTTGAAGTTTGGTTTCCGGGCTGGTTACCGCGTCGCTGATGAATTTGGTTTCTTAACGTTTCGGCCATCATCTCGTGACCTTCTTTAGAAGATTCCTAAAACTGTTTTGTTTATTCTGAAAGTCACGAGATAAAAAAAAACTAACACGAAATAATAATAAATTTCGATGAGTTCAGTAAATATATAATTCAAAAAAGAATATAATTTATGATTTTTATTTTATAATCGTAAGCAAGAAGAAGGAAAGTCGTTTGATCTGTTTCTAAATGAGTTCAAGATATTACTGAACAGTTGTGAATTCAAAGACGCTGAAATGATTAGAGACATAATTGTTTTAGGAGTAAAAACACCTTATTGTCGCTGGGAAATTTAAATTTAGAAAAAGCCGTAGAATTGTACAAAACCAGTGAAGTTATCCAGAATCAAATTATAAGTGAACAAGATAGCACAATTGAAGATGTCACTACGATTATCAATACAAAAAAAGACGTCAACACAAAAACTTTTAAGTTTTTTAAATGATTTGTTTAAAATTATACATTAAGTCCTGATACAAACGTAAAGCCAGTAATCTGCTGCAAATTTATCTACAAATGAAATGGATAACAATTTACGATTAAAAAAATATTATTAATTCGTCACTCCAAATCATTCAAATGACAATTAAATTTTCATTTGTCACTTAACATCATGAATACTTTCTTCTTCTTCTTCATTGTTATTATAAGCGACTTCGCTTGTTTAATCCAGATCATCCTTCCATCGGGCACTCGAAATTCCTTTTTCCATTTAAGGAGTTGTCACGTGCTGCGTTTATTAGTCGTTTGCTATTATCTTAATGTGGCTGTTCCATTCTATTCTTCTTCGAGTTACCCATTCGTCTATTGCTTCTAGATCCCATTGTTGTCGGATCGTCTTTCCCGCTAATTTCGTGAATGTTGTATTTAGTATTTGTATGGTTTCGTATTATCTGCTTTCATTTCCACTGTTATGACTGGCCTTATAACACTTTAGTAGATTTAGGTTCATTTGTGAAATATTTGTTGTTCTATATCGTGTCTTTGAGACATACCGATATTCTTGCCGCTTGTTCTTTCACTTCTTCTACTAGTATTTTATTACTGATATGTAAATTTCATCACTTGCTCTAATTTTACCTTCTGTCTCTAGTTTGCATCTTAGCGGTTCTTTACTTATTGTTAAGATTTTTGTTTACTCGTAAATATCTTTAAGTTAAACTCTTTACAGCTGTTTGAGAATTGATGAAACAGTCTTTGTAATTTGTCCGCATAACTTTTAATATTTAACGCCATGTTTTTCATTTGGATCCTTCCAGTTGTCTGATGTCTTTTATAATTTTGTCCAGTGCGAGGTTGAACATTAAACCCTTTCGTAACAAGAGCGCATCCTCTGTGCAGAATTATTTTGAGCAACAATGTATATTTACGTGTAAAGCATATGCTTATTTTTCAGCACGTACATGTACGTGAATAGCACTGTCCTCGCAAACTATGGCACTTGTATATAGCATTGAGGTCATATCTTGCGTGTCTTATATATACGTTTATAACACTGCCACATTGTAACGGCGAAAATGTAGTTTGCAATTCTTTTCTTAACGGATAGGCAACTTTGCCACCACCGACGTACGAATACGGATTTTGGTAGAGTCTTACGCCGTCAGGGTTGTAGTTCATTTTCCAAAAACATTTCCGGTCATTTTTGATTTTTAATACGCCAAGTACGGCATCTGTGTCGGCGTTAAAACGCAAAAGTAAGAAATAATGAGATTTTGTCATCAATCGACATCTAACTTATAAATGCTTTTCTTTTAACAAATCCTTACTTAATATTTCGTATGTGAAAGTCGGCGAGACGACTCACTAATATTTCGAATCACCTGCTCGAAGATCATATTGTAGGTTAGTGTTAAAACGTGGTTTAATAAATATAAACGCTGTTTATAGTTTGCGATGTTTCAAAGTTACAAATTGATATAGATTCAATTAGAAAACTTTCTTTGTATGATATATCTCAAGGCATCAGACATAGTGCTTTATCACATTCTTCACATTGATAAGTGTCACGTTTACGCATGGTGGCCCTTTCAGTATGATTACAGACAAAGCAAGATTTTCTTCTTACCAGGTACACGCGGTATTTTCTTTGGAAAATGTCTTGCTGTAAGCCTCACTGAGTCGTCTCTTAAAGATGGTCTGCCCTTCTGTACAGATTTGTCATTTGGTCTGAACAACCGATCCAGATACTCCCAAGTCTGAATCAACGCATTTTGTGCTGGATCCAGTGTACACAATAATTTTCAAAATATAATATGTTTCGACGTCACACAATACAAACAATTTAATCTCAAATCGATGACGCTTAGTCCAAATAAATTACTCGAAGGATAGTCCTCCATTCCAAAACACCAATGATTTGTCGATGCATACATTTTTGAATGTATTGAACAGGTCAGCAAATCTACGATCCAGAAACAATAAAACGACCTCCATCTTGAAAAGACAGTCTTCCATCTTCTGTTTTTTGTTGTCGCAAAAGTGGAGCATTCTCAACAATAACGTATGTATAGTATCTATTTGTTCCACTTGTTAATTGTTCCGCTAATTAAGGACAAATGAAACAATGAACATAGTCGAGTTCAGAAGCGTCAACTGGAAATTTATTCGGTTCGTAGAAACCAGTTCTGTTGTCAAACGAGTGTACAGTTAGAGTAAATTTGCCAGAAAGCCATACCAAAAGTGACCGGAGAGCTTTACGACGTTTTCTTACTTGTGGCTCTAAATCATGGTCACTCTCTCGTCACTGGTTGAGCAGTCTCTTGCAGTCTGTCTGCCGACTGCCAGAGTAACATGTGTTTATACTCTAAAAAAAAGTAACTGTATTTTCACAGTCGGGCACGTATTTGTACGTGAATAGCGCTGATTTTCCGCTTTTTCAGAACGTATATTTACTTGTATAGCAGTGAAAGGGTTTAAAAACTCAGTGAATTGCTTTGTCTAATTTACTTTGTTGATTCTATTTTCTCTGTTAAACCACTTTCTGTTTTGATTATATAATAGTTGTTACTGAACCTTTATATTATAGGAAGCTTTGACTATATCTACAAAACAAAAATATGCTGGTTCAGTATATTGTATAGCCTTTTCTGTGATCTGTCTCATAATAAATACTGCATCGTTACAAGATCTGCCTTTCCCCAACCTTCGTTCTTCATTAGTAAGATTTATTATTTCAGATAGTTTCTCAGTTGTAAATTTTGTTATTAATTTAAGCATCGTACTGAGTAGGTTTAATCTTCTAGTTTTCTGACATATGTTTATGTCCTTTATTGAATATGGAAATGACGATCTCAGTTTTCCATTTTACTGAAGTTCTTTCACTTAGTTGTCACACAGAATGATTAGATTTCAATTTATCACTCAAAAGCATCAAAATAATTGAATTTTTATGATTTATTTCCAAATCTTGAATGAAAAATCAATACATTCCCATTGCAAATAAATAAAATTCCAATAATGTAAAATTTTATATTGATTTAACAATTTAACAATCATGTATATAAAAGCAAATTTAAATTTGTTTGAAGGTTTAGGTAAATTTAAAGAGAAGTACAAAACCGAATTAAGAGTTGTTAGTTCTCCGGTTCTTAGACCACCATGAAGAGTTCCAATTTCAATAATGAATAAACTAAAACAAAACATATATAATTTAAAAAATAATAAGAAAAAGTTAATAATAGTTTAAAGTGAGCAAGCAACCT
Organism: Aquatica leii; assembly: GCA_035610365.1. Classification (NCBI taxonomy): domain Eukaryota; kingdom Metazoa; phylum Arthropoda; class Insecta; order Coleoptera; family Lampyridae; genus Aquatica; species Aquatica leii. The sequence continues at coordinate 70,020,102 of CM069436.1, forward strand.
GGTGATTTTTAAATAACCAAATGAGTCCTTGAGAATATGTCTACAACTGGTAGGCTACCTACATAAAGCAAAAACAAATGTGTAATTAGCAGATAAAAAATAATTTACTGAGTTCAATTTTAAAAGTGGATTTGACTATATAGAACCAGAGAAACAGCAAACTATGTCTTCCTTACGCGTGAGACTAATTTTAACGCAACAAAAAAACCGGCAGCTAAAAAGCTTCCTAGTGTTAAAACTTCAACAACAAGAAAGAGTTAAAAACCTAAAACCCAAAGTTACAAAAATAAACCAATCTGAAGGTAGTGGTAGAGGCTGCCAAACAAGAAAACAAGAGAGATCAAATTCTTCAAGAACATAAACAAAACACAACTGGTGCTCTGGTGTGACCCCAATTTAGACCATACGGTTTAAGAAAGCACTGGAAACAACAGAAGAAGTAAATCACATTTAGAATCAATAAGATAGTAATAAATTAGAAATCGCATTTCAAGAAAATGAGCCTACCTTTGTTACAGAGTGGCATGTGACGATTCAACCATCACTTACCAACAGTAGTCCGATATTTCTAGGAAAAAGTCGATTCTATCATAGACAGTCTCACACAGGAACTATTTAACATACGATGATTAAAACGTTTATATATGATCAAGTTTCGGTTGACGCGCATATTACAAAAATATCACTTACCAACTATAGATATATAAAATTCGAACTAAAACGGCAAAAAAAACCAATACTACGAACCTCAGTGGAAATAGAACAAATGAATCAATAGAACTGGAAGAATAGAAGACAAAAATTCTTGTCAAAAAAATGGCTACGCTATCAGAAAAATATTAACAACTTTGTTGGTTTTGATTTGTATTGGAAGATCCAAATACACGACTGTAGCTTTGATGTGGAGTCATACTCGTATATTCCGGTTTCAAAACCAAATAAAGTGGTGCTTTTCCTTCACTTGGCACGAACCGGCTTTTAGACATCGATCTAAATTCATTTAGTACAAAGTTTCTTTGCGCCTATATTTTTTGTAATATTGACTGAATTAGAGCCTTACTAATGTGTCCATGGTTAGATTTGTTTTGCTTCGTTCGAATACGTACGGCTTCAGCAAGACTACAAAGACAATTTTCATTACACTCATCATGACGTTAGAGATCGGCGAACCAGTTATTAATTGTAGCATTGCATGATGCTTTATTATCAAAAACCGATCAAAGTCAATCGCCACATTTAAAATCGCGTAAAATAATGCAACGAAAACCTTCACCCTGAAACTTCCATTTATTCACTGAATTATTTTCTTTAACACTGTAGAACCAAACGCTTTTTTTTCGTGAGTGTGAATTACTATTAAAGAAATTGCATAACAATTTTTTTGTAATATATGTTTATATTATAAAGATATAAATAATAAATTTATAAAATAAATAGTTTCAGAAAAACGAATGAAGAGAATTTAAAACGTGTAAATGTTTAGATGCATTTATATGTGCAATCATATTCAAATCGCAAAATTACTCGAAAATTCTCCTGACCAAAGTAGAATTTTTGTTACATTTATCCAAGAGTTCATTAATTTTTGTATATTCTATTAAATTTAGACAATTAATTCTCTTATGTGATATGGTAACAATTCAATGTATAGTTTAAGTTACAATAATTAAAAAAAAACTCAATTAGCACTTGTTATCTTTCAAACATACTTAACTTTGTATTTCCTGTAGATACAGTGATAATGTTTAAATTATTACAAAAATCTTACCTGTCTGCATGCACGTCATTTTATTCCCTAATACGCAACACGGAATACTAAATTTGGTTTATTACACACGCGACGAGTACCATTGACAAACTAAATATCTAAACTTTTATGGGTTTATTTATTACGATTAGGTTATCTACGATCAAATTGAAAGTATTGTACAGTTCAAGATGGAAAAAAAAATAAACTGATGTAAATAAATACAGCTAAACTGGAAAACAAAGTACTTTTTTATCGTATTTATTTAGGTTAGAGGTTGGAATTGGGTGGATCCCGAAATTTATTTATTTTACTAGGTGTGTATTTTAAAGATACAGAGTATTTTAAAATGTCCACGTACATACTATATTTTCGCAAACCCTCAAATCTACGAACAAAGCGTTTACATTATATAATTTAATTAAAACAAACGTTGTTGACGCTACAAAGACGATAGATAATAGTGCAATTTCATTTCTTTTTACAAACCAATAAAAACAATTAAGAAATGGAGCCTTCAATAACTACAGAAGATTTACATCGCATCAATTTAAAATAATATAGATATTTTATATAAAATTAAAACCAAAGTACCAAAAAATCCTTTAAGGCCCAAGCAACAATTCAACCAATGTTACAACAATCTTATTTCATATATCTGACCGTTTACACTATAACAACAAAAAAAAACGTACTGATACAGCACAAAATATAGAATTTTTATAAAATTTTAAGAAACTGTAAATATGTATTTATAATCTTATTAGAAATATTTGCTCTACAATTAACATTGTTTACAAGATTGATCAGATCCGACAGATATACAGCCAGAAGTGTAATAGTATCCAATATCTTCGTAACGAATGATCATACAAATAAATAGACATGAATCGCAATTTTTACAAGAATCTACTCAAGTTCACACATGATTGAAAAATCGTCATGCGAACGTTGTCAAGTATTATTTGTATTATTAACTCAATATATACATACAACTTGTAACTCTCGAGTGTGATTGTTGAATAAAAATAACCAATGATTATTATCAATTAACCTCTATTTAATCGTCCACAATATAACGAAAAATTGTTTCATCCTGTGCGATAAAAACAATTTACGATAATTTATCTGAGTAATTGCTATATAAGCGATAGAATATAATGCAATTATTAGACATACTAACTTATTTATAAATTTAAATTTATAATTTTATGAATATCTGGCAATGTTCGTAACATGTAATCAGAAATTTTAGAAGACCATGCTTCAACAAATCCCTGGCTTGGGGGAAGAAAAATATAAATAGTAAAATTTATATAAACAAAGAATTATACGGAAAAATAAGATTTCGTTAGTATTGTTCTTCCAAATTTTAAACTATTAACTACTTCCTATTTTAGACAGGTTCATTCTATAAGAAGAAAAGCACAAATCAAAATAATTTCTGTTCACTATGAAACCAATTCTTAAATGAATAAAAAACCCAATTTCTGTTAATGCGTTCAACATTTTTATGAACTAGATAGAAAGAAACGTTACTTATTTCTTAAAACCTAAAGCAATCTAACAAATAAAGATACACATTATATTTCAAAAGTTCAATATAACAAATGTAACAGTAATAATTTACATATAGTACTGCATAAACTGGTCGAAAGATCCCATCTATGAATTGTTGATTGATTGAAGAAAATAATTATTGTGTTAAAAATATTTCGGTGTGGTTTTCGTACTGTATAAATCTTGTCCCGGGACGTGGGTTTTTTAACATACAGAACATTTCTGTCAGGGTGTCATATGGTTACATATTAAACCACCCACTTCCATTTTGAGCAGAACGTATGTGCTAGTGCCCGTGAGCTTCCATAGTAGTAAATATTTTAAATCGAATTCGACATACGTTAATTGAAGATATCAAAACCATCGTTTGAATTGTTACGATTACGAATGAATTGGAAGATACACTTATCGCAATATCTATACTAATTTAGGAAAACTTGTCGCACTTGATTTTCCTAAATTTACTTTAAGCAATTTTAGGAAATTCTGAGTAATATGTTTTCTATTTAAAGTTTCTTTTGTCTACGTTGTCAATCACGACTTTTTTAATGTAATATATGAAACGTTGCGCTTTGTTTCGCTTAAGCACGAGATAATCGACATTTGTATAATATTCATCAATGTGAATTTCTTCTCTTTGAATGTAAAACTTAAGCCTAAAAATTTTATTATATGTACGAAGTGTTGCCCAACCTAAAGGACTTCCATCAACGTTATTGTCTGTGATATTCGTCGACGAACTTTTAATTTATAGCATTCTACGTCGCTTCTTTTTTTAGCCTTTTTCTTTTCTTTTTAAAATAAATATACTCGTTGTTATAACCTGTGTTTTGTTATTTGTTCTCTTTCATTGTTCGACAGATTTACCGGTACCTGCAGTTAACACGTTCGCTACCAAATGAGTCGATATCGACCGACAGTAAAAAGTACCAAGTCTACCGCGTGAGTTGAATTCGAGTCGCGACAGGTCTCGACAGGAGCCCATGAGTACTCGATGTCCACATGCTAGTATTGTTCAGTTGCGCTCTGACCTTGGTCCACGGCGTGGCCCAACTCATGAATTCCGATTGTTTAATTTTTTAAGTATTTTTTAGTGATCTTCGCTAAGGTAAGTGTAACGTGTAAATTCGAAATCGAGCGAAAATCCGCCTGATAGTAGGCAACTTACCGTAAAAACGGATAAATACTCGACCTCGAGTCGTGATTTTAAGTTACGCTCGCAGAGGGCGCTCGAAAGTAGTCGGCCATCTACAAACCTCATTTTTATTCTGTCGTTTGGTTGTGTAGGAACGTGGAAACGTCGGAGGGGTAAGAAACACGGAATTTCTTTTTCATCGTTTAACATCTACTACAACGACGCTTTATTTTAGCAATCAATAACAAATCCGACTAAACGTTCGATGCATATAATACCAGAGCGATGTATTTTGCTACAAAACGCATAAAGTAGGTTAGTATTTTACACGTGGTTTAGAAAATGGAGGCGTATCAACTAATATTCGCTATTTTAGCTTCTTAGTTCCTTCGTTCTTTCGTCGTTTCGTCTGTACTGTTGGGGTTTCTACCATGTCCGTGGGAATTTTCTTACGAGTCTGGTGAAGATGGTGAACTAATGCGGTAATCGTAGTCGCAGAGAAAACAAAAAAAAAAGGATCCCAGTGGATCGTTGGCGCTGTGCTAAAGTGAGGGAATGAAGTATCGAGGTATTTATAAAATCATTAACTTGGAATCGCGGGAGATTCACTAGCTGTCGGCTCATTTCGTCCACGCGCTTCGGGGTCAGGACTGCTGCTCTCGCTACGTACGTTTCGTGTTAAGTGGAAACAGTGCGGACTTCATGTTGTAAACACTTTTGTAGTTCGAACGTTCTCTCGTACATCCGGTACACCTTTTGTTGTCAACTAAAATTATTTCTAATTTCTTTAATTGAACGATACTAATGAACTTCTGTAACTAGCATAATTATGATTAATAATATTTAACGTCACTTTTCTCTATAATGTTAATAGTAATGAACTTTTGTAACTTGCAAAATTATGATTAATAATATTTAACGTCACTTTTCTTCATAATGTCACTAGAATTAATTACGAAGTTTATCAGACGCCTTAATTGTAATGGTTGATCTATAACGATTATTTAACGTAACTTCCACTGATTATTTTGTGTTTCATATAAAAGAATTTTGCTATTATCAAGGGTAGAAATTTGGGAGCTATGCCGTCTCTCGGAAATTAAATGAATGATACTTTTATTACCGGTCGTGCTGAACTTGATATCAAGGTCCACGGGCGGTGTTACGTACGTTAACGCGGATACGTCTTACTACTATTTACGGTAGCCGCGGAGATAACTTTTTAAATATTTAACGTTTTCAATTTTTTTGGCTCCCAGAGTCTATTTTTGGAACCTGCTTTCAGCTTGTGTGTATATTGTATGTATATTATTACCATTTTTGTGGGGTTATGTAGATAATTTAATTGCGGATTATACCAGTGGCGTAACCGTCGAGGGGCCTTTTTCCGTTCCGGAAGTGGCTATTAATCAATATCTTTAATAAATAGTTATTGTTAATTCATACTATGTTTCTTTTGGGGGACCTCGGGTCTAGGATCTCCTTTTCTCCTACCTAGACTGTGTATCTGCGATAAAAATTCGAGAAGAGGTGGCGCACTTGGGCAATTAGCTTGGTGTCTTACGATTTTCTTTTACCCGACGACCATCTACAGTGAGGCTAGCCGAAAGGTAAGCAACAACATCTCGGTAATTAATTTCAGTAATTTATTCTTTCTTTCTTTCTTTTTCTCCACCTCCCCCATTGGATCATAACAAATATTGTAACATAAGTCATTATAGATGTTAATAAATTTATAATGAAAAAAAATGTGAAACGATTTCGACTCTCATTTTTTTTGTATTAGCTCTTTATAACTAAAATTGAATTGGAATTTTTTATTTTCGTCATTTTTTCATCTTGTTATTGAATTATTAACCTAGATAGAGTCTAAAAGGGTGAAACTAGTAATTTCAACTATTTTTTAACTTTCTTTATCTATAATAATTGTACTTTCACTGTCAATTTCTCCTGTTTGCCTTGTCTAAATTGATGATAGTAAATAGTATTTGTTATTGTTATTTTGTCTTATTGTTGTAGATGAATCGTCATAGAAACTGCAAACGCTTGACGGCATCTGAGATTCAGAAAATTTTGGAAGAAGGATCAGGAAATGAAGGGGATTACTCTCCTGATGTCAGGGATTATGAAACAGACGAAGACGAGCGGAAGTCGAAAATTTCTGAAAGTGACGACAACACAGATGATGATAATATCCTCTCTGGTCCGCCTTCTCCACAGTCTCCAGTAACATCTCCAGGTAAAAATTAGAGTAGCATAACAGGAAATTTTTTGAAAACATTTACTTTTACGGACAATACAGATTCAAAAATATGGAGTTAGTAAAAAAATAGATGCTTACTTACTTTTTCTTGACAGTGAGGTCATTCGCCTCATATTAGACTGCACAAACAAGGCAGGAGAAAAATATTTCGTATCTAAAAATAATCCTAACCAATGGAAAACTACGACTGAGTCGGAGCTGAAAAAATTTATCGCATTGCTGCTTTATTTTGGTTTGATCTCTTATCCGTCATTAAAAAAATACTGGTCGAGTGAAAGAAAATTCGTAAATCTATTCGTGCGCAGCACAATGCCTCGAAATAGGTTTGAAGAAATTTTACGCTTTATCCACTTCTCAAATGAAGACAGCCGGCCAGATGTTAGGCTAAAAAAAGTGCGCGATTTAGTATGCATTATGAACACAAATTTTCAAAATTATTCCATTCCTGGCGGGGACAGAGTAATAGATGAGACCATGGCACCGCTTAGAGGTAGGTTGAAATTTCGCCAATATTTACCAGGAAAGGCACACAAATATGGAGTAAAATTGTACAAAGCTTGTGGAGCCGTTGGCTATACATACAATGTTAAAGTTTATTCTGGTAAAGAAGATGAAAAAAATACAGTGGAAATGCGACACAGTAATAAGGTGGTGCTAGAGTTATTGCAGAGTTATCTAAACGAAGGGAGAATCTTAGTTGTTGATAACTTTTACACAAATATCTCAATCGCTGCAGAACTTTTAAAGTCCAACACACATTTTGTTGGTACACTGCGAGCGAGAGTTAAAGACGTTCCCAAAAGTATTTTATATGCGAAATTAAAAGTGGGAGAGGTTATTGGACTTGAAAGCGATGACGGCATTGTTGACGGCTGCTGGAAAGATAAAAAAGATGTGCGATTCATAACAACGAAACATACTTTGGAAATGGTACCTACCGGAACAAATAGGAAAGGCGAAACAGTGAAAAAGTCAGCAGTTATTACCTATTACAACAAGAGGAAGCAAGGCGTGAATCTCTCAGATCAGATGACCTCTTATTATACGCCGCTGCGCAAAACGATTCGTTGGTTTCATAAAGTTGCTTTCTTCCTGCTAATAGGGACATCTGTTGTAAACGCGTGGCTAATTTACAAAAAAAAAGACAGGAGCTAAACAGTCAATGGCAAATTTCCGAGACTCTCTGATCTTGTAAGCACGTCCGAACCAGCAACTGCGTCCAGCTCAAGCAAGAAAGACAGACATTCTTTACAAAAAAACCACCCAAAAAGACAAGAAAAATCACTCTGTGAGACGTCGCTACGTAAATTGTTATGCCACCCTTAGCATTCACCTCGGAAGAACGGTGGCTTTAAAAAAGTGCCCTAAGGTGGTAACCAAATCCGTAACTTGCTCCGAAGAACCGTCAATGTGTTTGAACTGCTTCAACATTCACGATCTATAAAAAACAGTTTTTTTTGTACTTTTTTAAAAATTAAATATCTTAAAAACCACAACACTTTTCATTGGCCCAAATATAACAATCTGTAGGTCTCACTTTACACTATGCAGTAGCCAAAGCTCAACATTCTTCTTCGTGGCCCAGCAATTAAAATGTGCGATAAGAGAAGCACGTAAAAAAAATTCATGAGCCACGAATTCGACTCGCGATTTTCAGTTAGCTTCTTTTCACTGAGAAACGAAATCAACTCGCAATGATCTATTACCTGAATTTCTCCGCGAGTCGATTTCGTACCACGAATATGTGATAACGCAAAAACACAAAATGACCGCGAGCCCCAGCAACAGAAAAAATCTTCTTATGGCGGTAGCGAACGTGTTAATAGTTTTCCAAACGATTTGGCGCCTTTTTAAGTATTTTATGATTAGCACACCGAGCATCACTTGCAATCCTCTCGCCGAATTGTATTAAGCTAATCGCCTGTCTAAAGTAAATTTACGTAACCTAATTTAGAATTAACAGTAATTAATAATAACACAAACCGTGCAATTTCGCTAGAAAAAAATTAAAATTATTACACTTTTAAGTAAGTCATCAATTAGACCTCATTGGTTGAAAAGATGATTTTCTTTTATAAATTTTTAACTTGAAAATGTTTTTCGTATGCATGGTTTCTTTTTCCCGAAAACTACTATTAATACGTAAGCAGTAGATATATCTGAAACCCATACGAAAACAGGTACGGAATTAGAGAGGCAATTGCACCCATTGCCCCCCCCCCCCACCGACTTACGACCGAAGCACTTTTTTTGATCAATTATAAAATTCTTCAAGTGTGTTTTTGAAATATAGGTAAAATTACACAAAATTGCGCCTAGAAAATACATACAGTGTTTAGGGAAAAGCAAAATACATAAAAAAACTAATTGTTTTACTGGTGAAACACGTCGAGTTTAGAACAAAAAGACGCAACTTTTACCAACCGATTGTTAAAAAAGTCTTTGCAAACCTTCACATAAAATTAATAAAAACTACAGTTTGGGTTGGTATTAAAAAGTGGCGATTCAACTTGTTCAAAAATCCTCACACAATAACAACAAAATGAGAAAGTGCCATGCCAAACCAATCAACAAGCTAAATAATTCAATTCTTGGATTTTAATGAAATTTTCAGTATCATTCTCCCAAAGGATCTATTTAAAATATATTTTCAAAAAAATTCCATCAATTCATTTTTAAAGATTACACAAAAACATGCATTTTCTTTTGCGGTGACATTTTCAATCTTGATTAACTCTTATTCTATAAGTTATAGAGTTGTTTTACATCTCAATTCAAAGAAAATTTCGCAAAGTTTAATAATAATATAATTTCTAGAAAAATAAAGCGGAGTCTGTGGATGTCTATTTAGACTTGTCTTACTCATATTCTTACAAGAGTCTCATGTGTAGTCTTGCAGACAAACGATTTATTATGTACATTTTTCTTTAATAAACATTTTTTTGTATTTCATTAAAGAGGACTATGAGACAAAGGAAAAGATATTGAAAAATTGGAAGGAATCAGTAAAAACAATTTAAAAAAACAATTTCAAAGTTATGTTCCTGTTTAAACAAAAGTAGAACAAGAAATTATTATTAAAATCAACAAAGCAGAAATGAGAGGTGTAGAGGTATGATATAAGTACACAGGGCTGGATAAATTGTTATTTTTATAGAGAAATCTTTAACTTGGGTCATTTTTGTCAATTGTGTTTTATGTTTAATTACAATATGTAGATTTTAAAACTTTTTGAAATGCGTTTATAAAATTGATGTGTTGGGTATAGTACATATTATACTTTTTTTATTTTCTGGTCCCATTGAGATCCCATCCTGAAAGTTTCAGCGTTAATAGTTTATAACAATACATAAAACATATATTTTTTTCAAAATTTTTAAAAAACTAGCAAATATTTTTTGAAGCAAGTTTAGTTATGGAAGTTACATATCAAATTAAATCTTATGATTTTTTTTTAAAATGAGGTGTATACCTAACAACTCTCTAGAACTTATAGAATGGGAGTTATTTTAGATTGGAAATATTAGCGCAAACGACAAAAAGTATGTTAGTACAAATTTTAAAAATGGATTACATCAAAACCTAACACGATGAAATTTTTCTAAAAGTATATTTTAACTTAAACATTTTAGAAGAAAGATTCCTGAAGGTTTCATAAAAATCTGAGAAGGTCAAGTTGACTGACTGGCTGTTTTGGTTGCAGATCATTTTGTCACGCTATAACTAACACAGCGATTTGCAACATTTCATTGTTTGATTGTGTTTTTTATTTAATAGAGAACAAGTCTCAATATCTTGATATTGTACTGAATTGCGCAGTTAACCATTTAAAACAAAATTCAAAAAAATTATAGATAAAATTATTAATCCTTCTTTATATCTATTGCAACTAGTTTCAATTCTTCGCTTAGGAGAGACAAAACAAAATACTTAATACTATTTATAGGACAACGTTTCGTGGTGCAAGTGAGAATTTCATCAGGCAACTAAAATTGATTTAAAAAAAATGTAAGTCTAAGAAAATTTCTAGTATAAAACTTACACAAACAGCTTACAGTGAAATAGACCACGAACATGTCCAACTCACTTTACTAAACTTTTTAATAAAAATCACAAAACCAAATGAAACATGAAAATGTCAATAATCATAATACTTAAAAACAACAAGCGAAATGAAAAGTTCGACAAACGCTTGACAAGTAATGCATCAGAAAAAAATTAAATGTCAAGGCAATAAGAACATAAGAATTAAAAATATAACAGAAAAATTGAGCAGCGATAATATTGACCTATATAGTTATCTCGCAATTTTTGAAATTAAATTATTATACCTTCTACTTAAATTATTAATATGATTTTAAAGTTAATGTTATTTTTATGTATGTTGATGTGTATCATTTGCGAAACCAGTCGTTCCTTTTTTAAAATTATGTAGCACATTTAAAATTATGGGGTTATTAAAATCGAAATTGTGTCCTGTGTCTATATGATAGACTGCTGTATCACCTATTTTGTATTGCGGTCGTATTTGTGATAGCTAATCCGATTTTTAACCTTCTGTTTAGTTTGTCCAATATAGCATACATTGCAACCCGTACAGTCTAATTTGTACATGCGACACATTTTTCTATTGCATTTAGTTAACATGAGTATTCAGAGACTGGCGGTATATTGAACTGTATCGGATAGAAAGGTCAAACAAAACCTTAAATAAACGTAAAAACTTCCTTATTTCCCTATTCATCATTACATTTTTACAGACAGCTCGTGCTTCTTGCAAAGCTTGTACCGTTACAAGTGTTTTTAGAATTTTGTTTCTGAAACTTTACTTATAAGTAAGTTGTTTTAATAATAATTTAATTTAAAATACAATTGTTAACTGCTATTAGAACACCATTAAAAATTCGCATACTATTTGATACATATATTCTGTTAAATACAAAATAAATTAACGAAAAACACTTTTGACACAGGAATAATTAACATATATTACAAACGAACCCTAGATTAAAAGTGCGATATTAGTTTAACAAAATAAATTCGTTGCAAAGGTTATTCATTAATTACCTGTTAGAAACATAAAAATGTAAAATAGTTTTTTTTTAAGTAGCATGTTACCACAAAACATTTTTTATAGAATTTTTTATTGCATTGTAATTTGAGAAGGGTTATTTCTCACACAAACGATAGAATATTTTTCTTAACAAAATAGTTTCCGATGCATTGGATATTGTTGTCGTGCCTTTTAGCTGTCACTTGTGATCAGATGAATATACTTGACATTCAGAAGTATCCGAAAAAAACAATAAAATTTGAGTTTCATTAAAATAATATTGAAGTGCATCAACATAAAGAAACAGCACCATCGGCGTCTTGAATACATATTATGCTGATAAGATGCATTTTTATACACTTCTTAATATGCACACGATGCAGTCTGCTTTTTATTCTCAAACAAATTATAGTATCACGCTAAATTAAGTAAAGAAAAGCAAAATTTAGAGCACTGCGATAATGATGTCAGAATTAAGTAATTTAAGTCGCCGCTTATGACAAATCTTTTAAGTTTAATGAGAAAGACAAACAAAATTCCACACCAATTTAGGTATGTATATATGCATAAATTAATGCGTAACAGAATTAAGTTATTTGTGAATATAGTACGTAAAATGTCAAATTAAATCGTTACATTGCAGTCTGATGCAGAAATGACATTTTGTTCATATATGGGTAAATGATACGTATCGATTTCTACCTTTATGTAACGTATTGTATGTCAATTACAAAAATTATATCCTTACATTTCTACGCTTTTGGCAAGATTTTCTGTATTTTTCTGTTAAAATCAGTTATTCCAGTGACATAAATTTAGCTGTCATAGATTTTATTTATCGATGCTTTAAACTTCAAAAATTATGGTCTTTAGTCTTTTAAAAACAAACAAAATATAAAACAAATTAAAAAATGTGTATGTATGTACGTAAAAATGGCATCCATCACTATTACTAGATGAGTGTAAAAATCCATTTCAAAAACGAGCCAACTGAAAGCTATAAGAAAACCAAGACAAAGAAATGAAGCGATTAAGATGTGTCCTCGGATGTGTCCTAATAGTACAATAGTATTTTTTAGCCGTAAGCAAAGCTGTGAGTAAAAATCTCTAGTCTAATAAATTTTGCAACATGTAAAACAATCTCGAAGACTAACAACTTGTTAGCATTAAAAACATTTTACTCTATGCAACAACGTTATGTGCGTTTGCAGTCAAACCGGCTGAGAGATCAACAGTCGTGAGCAGCCGAACAACGTGAAATGCGATCAAAGTCAAATAGGTTAAGAGAGCTGCAGTCAAGAGCAATAGAAATACCCGAACAACATGAAAACCGGCTTGAACGTATTCAATTATTACGAGCACTGAAATTTCAAAAGGAATCACCCGGCATGTATTGTTCGAATGGTAAAGTCAAGTTCTCACCGCTGGTTGAGCCACCTGAACCACTTATAAGTTACGTTTCTGCCAACACAGCGTTGTCAAAGCATTTTTTTAGAAAACATTCGGAAATACAATTCGAGCTTTCAAATGAATTCGTTCGGAGCTACAAACATTGTTAGCAATACAGGTTTTTTTGTGTAAAAAAATACATCAAAAATAAAATGTTTCTCCAGGTTTTACGCTAACATTCAAAGTGCAAGGACAAGTTAACCACCAAATCGCTTCACTTCTTAACACCAGATCAAAATTTCACATTTTGTAAATTTATTTCATAGGAAATAAAGAAGAAGAAGTTGATCAACGTTGCGCTGTTATCAATGGAACAAGACGTAAAACATTTCAAATTTGCAGCGTTTATTTCACCAGCTAATCATTTGGTTAAACTATTCAAAGTCGCTTTGGATCGAATGCCATCAGATGATTACAAAATCATTATAAGAGCCGATAAAACACGCTTTAATGCTCCAACGATCAACGAAGTGGCAGTCGTTATGCTTGGAACGGAATTCGATCGGCGAGACATCATAATTCAAAGACAAAATACAAATTTGCAACGCGTCTCTGAAACACACCGATCGTGTGATGCTCTTCAATATCCAGTAACTGTTTTGGCAAGCTGAAGATGGATACCAATTTAACGTCATGCAGATAAACTCTGTCACTGGTGCAGCAACAACAAAAAAGTTTGTTATTTTAGTTTGAAGTAAATATCGTCAAAAATATATAAATGAGTTTGTCTGTTTATATATAGGAAAAATTTATTTATTATTAAACAAAAATATTCGTATTACAGGTTTCATTGGATTATTATGCATAACGCATTATGATGAATTGAAAGCGAGCGGCTTCTGGAAACTGCGTGTCGAAGATTATATTCATTTGCGCGATGCAATTGCAAATGATGGAAACGCTGCCAACATTAGTCAAAAATGTATACTTCCTGAAACGTATACTGGAAGCATAAGACATATGCATACGCCTGGTCAGTCATCGCATCACAGACATGATCTGACAGCTAGTTTTCAAACGAATACTAATGAAACTAATGAATCTCATAATAAAAAAACGTGGTTTACCGCACGCTCATATTCTAGTTTGGCTGAAAGAAAAAATAGTTCCAACTCAAATCGATAGTGTCATATCTGCTAAACTACCAAATCAATAAGAAGATTCGAACTTTTTGACGTTATCTGCAAGGACATGATTCACGGCCCATGCGAAGCATTGAATATGAATTCGCCTTGCATAAAAAACGCCAATGCACGAAAAGATATCCACGCGATTTGATTGATGAAACTCAAACTGGTGAGGATGGATATCCGAAATACAGACGACGAAAGCCAGAAGATGGAGAATTCACCACCACCATTAAAATAAGAAACGTTGGTAATTACATTGATAACGAATGGATTATTCCATACAGTCCAATATACTGTCAAAAACATTTTAAGCTCATATCAATGTGGAATACTCCGTAAAATCCATTAAGTACATATGCAAATATGTTAATAAAGGCATTCAAATCGAAACGATAAAATCACTCAATTTCAGATGGGTCGTTACATCAGCAGTAATGAAGCTGTCTGGCGAATTCTTGGTTTCAGTATTTACGAACGATATCTAACTATTCAACATCTTGCTATTCATTTAGAAAACGGTCAACGTTTTTATTTTACTGAAGAAAATGCCAAAGAACGAGCAACACAACCACAAAATTTTTCAATTGTGTCAAGCTGATAATTTTGCGAAAACATTGCTATATCAAAATATTACACTTGGAACACAACAAGCAAAATATTTACAAGGATTACAAGGCGCTGTTCTTCCAGACTGTGTTGGGGTTCGTGCATCTGATGGATTGGGTTGAGTATATACTGTACATCCAACTAACGCTAAATGTGACTATTTGAGAATGTTGCTTCACACACTCAAAGGTCCAACATCATTGCGCGGTTTGAAAACGGTTAATGAAAAGAATATTGGAGGATAGATGTATTTCGATCAACAACAAAATTCTTTGCCAGCTTAGGTTAGCACCGACACGTGATCGAAACAACGTTCACGACAGATACGTGAACGACAATATAATTCTGATAAATTTTGTCGATGCTCAGAAACAACTGTTGACTCACTTATTGTATGGAATAAATGCACTATGGCGCACAAAAAATCTCTTGAAGCTCTTGACCGTACACTCAAAGATTTTAGAGAAAATGACCGACTAATGGCTATTGCTTGTTGTTGGTAATTTTCGACAAACTTTGCCAGTGATTCAAGATCAATACCAGTCAATGAACTAAACGCATGTTTGAAAGCGTCATATCTTTGGAGATATGTAGAGAAACTAACATTGTTGACAAATATGCGTGTGCATTCACTTCAAGATGCTGCCAAACAGCTTTTGGATATAGGTGATGGAACAAAGCTCAAAGCAAATCGCTAGGTGTTGCTAGTTTGAACTTAAGAAATTTCTATTTGTCATACGGCCAATTATATGTTGCTTGCTCCAGAGTTGGAACGCCGAAAAATCTTTGTTTACACACCTACCAAAAAAATTCAAAATATTGTTTATCCGCTAGCATTATGATAAAAAAGTTAATCAATAAACAAATTTCCTGATTTTCCAACAAATAATAAACAAAATGTATTTCTTTTTTTTAGCGTAGTAGCACACACCAGAAATCCGCTAGTTCAAGATATTGGTCAAATGGGAATCCCACTGGATTTGTAAAACTCACACACAACATCTACAAAGTTGAATGTTTTGACGAGATTTGTAGAAAACGAGCTTACAAAAACATTATTCGTAAATGGAAACTTAAATATGAAATCTATTAAATAACCAAATTATTTTTACCACTTCAACGCAATCGACAGTTCAAAATTTTTGGTTTCAACAGAATAGATTACCTCAAATTGTGTATTAACACGGAGAATGATAATTTAAGAATTTGTTCATAAACTTATACAAATTGTCAGAAATTAGACGACAGGCAATTTGAAATAATTTACTTCAAATTTGATAATTTTCATTAGTTTACAATAAATAAAATTACTGGTTCAATAAATGTGAAGCGCTTTTCTTTACAATTTTTATAAACACTAATACTAATCCTAGTATTGACAAAATCTGTAAAACAATGCAGTGTCCAATTTAAATTAAAAAAAAGTTGGGTGTACTTACATTAAAATGGAAGTATCGTGACTAAAAATCACATCAAATTTATTATGAATCATTAAATTTGTCTCAGACGTTTCATCAACATCATAGCCTTTGTTTTAAAGATACATATTTGCTTATTACTTCATCCAAACACGATCTGAACCATGTATATTAGAAAAAAAATTCTTCTGAGATTGAACCGTGTTGAAACTAAAGTAGCCAACGTTTCGCCCACTTTCGTATATAGCATCATCAAAGTAAGATAAGAACAAATATATAAGACAAATTGAAAATAAGAAACCAAAAACCTAACAAGTTGATAGCTTATAAGGAGTTAGGTAATCAACAAGATCAGGTTCTAAACTCCTTCTAAAATCAGATTTTTTTTGGAATGCGCTTTATTAGTTCTCTAGGAAACATTTTTTTTTGCGTTATTTTTAATAGCTAATCCGTTAAAAAAAGGTTACATACATTTTATTCTATACTTTCATTGTTAAAATAAATTTGTGGTGAGTTTAAATTCTCTTTTAACTTAACAGCTTATAAATGCTGTAAAATCAATTGTAATAAAAAAAAACTAAGCGACAGAATGCTTTTATATGTAACACTTTTAAGTAAATTCCCAAGTCCTTACATCACTTTAGAAACTTAATTAAATGCACTCAAGATCTGTCAAGCGCTGATTACTTTCCTCTGAATAACTCATATTTTTAATTATAAGCTGTTACAAAGAAATGCGACAAATTGCAATTAAAAATATTACCAGCTTGTAGATTAGAATGCAAAACAGAAATACCTGCTCGTATATTTTATTAAGCAGAAATCCTCTTAGAATACATTACAGTCGCGCATAAACAATAAATTAGATTGAAATAAATAGCTCTGAAATGATTCTAATATCTGTATTATTTGTTTAGTACAGATACAGAATGTGGGAAGGTCTTGTTCTTCGTTTGATAGGATATCAGTAGGAGTAGTTTATCATCTTCACGGCACACCTTATTCCATATTTAGTTGCATTATGTTTATGTGCACGTGTTTGGTCGGAAGATCACAGAGGAAATTAGGTTTTATGAATTATGAAAGTAAATTAGTCGTTTTACATCCGCGTCAATTAACTGCTATATTTACAACCCTAATTCGTTTTGGTAGATTATAGTAGAAATATAATCAAAGAAAAATCACTGCGATAAAAATCACAGCTCAAATTAGGTCACAATGCAAGTTGATCATCAATAAACAAATTGTTAGGAATTTAAACCATTTAAGCTAACACATGTGCACCAGAGAAGATTTGTTTATATACAATCCATCTGCATCCCTCTAATGTTTACAATTAAAATAAGTAAATAAGTCTACGCGTCTTCATTTATACATGCTCTAATTACTACATAAAAAAACTAAAGTATCAATAAGCTTAACTTCAAAAGTGAGAATTTGTTTACCACCTGACCTGAAAAAGTAAATTAAATCTAATTTTACCCATTCCATTCCATTGTTTAAAGAACGTTGAAGGGCACCTAAACAATTATGAGAAAATCGACTAAAAGGTTTTTTTATAATAAAAATTCTCTGAACCGGGAATTTCAGTTCGTTGAATATCAACAATGAATGCATCAGCTTCTGCATGCATAATATGTGGCTTTAACACCTGCTAACTCTATATTTAATTTTAACGAATTGTTGGCAGGAAAATGGAAATGCAGATTTAGAAAGCTAGGAATGTGAAAATACTATCTTTTAGTGTTCTCCTATTTCACTAGTTTTTGCCAAAAAAGCGACTTTATCATTTATCTTCCTGAAGATTAATCATCACTTGGCTGCTTTGACTAAAATATTACCGCCGTTTGTGTTGGTACTTAAAACTCCCAATAATTTATAGTAAGTAAATCACAAGTATTTTCCTATTAATAGGTAAATTACGGAAAGTATCAAGTTAATAATGTAATCTGAAAATTAAAAAATTGAAAATTTTCTTTGTATAAACGTATGGAAATCGCATTGCGTAATGAAATAGTCACTAAGTTATTTATGAACAGAGCACCTGAATATTTAGATCATAGGTTTATTTATGTCAGAACAACGCGTACCCTTTTTTTAAGTTTCGTCATAAATTTTAATAGTGTGTGCAATTCTTTTGAAAAACAAGGCTAAGGCTAGCGAAGCAAAATTTATTTATCTCACATTTAAAAAAAAGGAATTTTAACCTTCAAAAATTAACAGAAATTAAATGCAAAAAAACATCACAAAAATTATTATAACGAAACTAGGACAACATTGAGCCTAGTCAGCATTCATAATTATAAAAATCCTTGTTATAAGATCAGTGCTTGATTTTTGATGGTAATTAAGCGTACGATCTACTATTGACGGGCGTGTTATTACGCAGTGACTACGTGAATAGAACTTTAAAGCTGTCCCTTTTTGTATGAACAAAAAAAAGCTTTTCGGAGAAGTTATCGACGGTTTCATTACGAAATAAAATTGAAAATGTCTACTTCCGTTATATTCTCCATTAGAAAATTTTTACCGGTTGTATTGTGAAAATTACTAGTAAGTGTTAGTTTTGTTTCAATATTCTTGTTTCTTTTTATTATTGTCAGTTCTCAAAATGTCACATTCTTTTTTACATGTATTACAATTTAGCAATTCGAGATTTGACAGGAGACTTTAGGACAAAACTGACGGTATCCTGGATTACCTTATATTATATGTAAATTTTAGTATAGAAAAACAAATGTGACATCCTGAAGACAGTTTGACAGCGAATATCATTCTGAATTGGCCTATTCTCATATCTTTAACCCTAACTTCAAAACGTTTACGTGTATATTATACGTATTGAATTATAGTCCATAAAAATAATCAATCTAAACTGGTTATTTGGTTTTCTAAGTACTAATAATTTTCATCTTCGTAGAAAGTAATAGTTTAACTATAGCCTAGTAGGCTTTATAACCCCAAAATAATAGTTATTTACATAAGAGTCAGGAAAATCTCACATTACTGAATACAAGGCACTTTGTGTCGAGTATTTTAAAGCTCCGAGTCAGAGATTTTACTGATGTTTTGTATTAAATTTTTCCGGAAATCGTAAAAAAAGATGAAAAAACTTACAAATTTTAGAAATCGCTTTTACAAATTCCACAAAACTCAAGTTTGTCAATTTTATTGGCAGCTAGTTACAAAATAAACAACACCGCAAAAATTTCATCAATTGTGTGCGTTTGTTGTGAAGACAGTGTTAATTCATAAAATAATGATGAAAGAAGACGAAAATCATTGCGAGGGCATTCCCATTGATGTGAGTGAAACTGCGGCTGCTGTTACTGACGATCTATTACCGGATAAATCAAAAGAGCGGTATAAGAGCGCAAAAGCAAGTTTGTAGAAACCCTCAAGTCTTTGGAGTATTTATTTTTATGTTATTTATTTATTAATTCATATTAATATTTATAAGTAATAGTTTTGAATAAATTCTTCTTTTTTAAAGTATCTGTTTTATTTTGCGTCTTGTTAAGTCTTTACAGTACTAGTACAGAAAATTCAATTTTCCTGCGCGTAGACAAGCAACAACATGTAGTTTTCAAGACTATTTCCGGAAAAAGATATTTATAAGCCGTCGCATACAGAATTCAGACTTTATACAACGTAGTAAGTAAACAATGCAACACAAGAAACGCCATTAAATCAGAAACATTCAAAAATCAATAATAATTTAGTAGTGAATAAGTACATTTTGACAAATGATAAATTTTTTAAATAATCACCAAAGCAAAAAAAAATCTGAAACAAATATCAAATGAAACAGTCCCACTTTAGTAAATTCTAACAAACACTTGGCAAATCATGAAAAGAACATAAAACTGCTATCACTTAAATTGCAACAAATGAAAACAATGTCATCCAAACAGAAACTAATAGAACTAGAAGAAGAGTTAAAACTCTTCGGACACACTCGGATTAGCCGAAGTGCGGCGACAAATAAAAGGATGAACCACTTTGAAATCAGGGCCATGTCTTCTAAAATACAGTTAACATTGACGACCCCCAGAATGGCGTAGCCTTGTTACTACACAAAATATATTATAAGAAAATAATAAATGTAAAAAGCATCTTACCTCCAGTTGCGTTTATTGTGCTGAGACTGAATAGTAGATACGATATTAAGATTGTCCAGGTTTATATACCTACATCAGCACATGAAA
The DNA here is from genome assembly GCA_035610365.1 of Aquatica leii. Classification (NCBI taxonomy): domain Eukaryota; kingdom Metazoa; phylum Arthropoda; class Insecta; order Coleoptera; family Lampyridae; genus Aquatica; species Aquatica leii. The sequence goes on from CM069436.1 coordinate 70,040,671, forward strand.
GTTGAAGTACTTTACGAAGACATGATACTTGCCCTGGAAGAGACGCATTGCTATTATAACCTGGTAATAAGAAACTGTACTGCCAAAGTAAGCATAAAAAGCGACGAAGCAAAAACTTCGATAAGCAACTTTGGATTACACGCTAGAAACAAGGCCAAAAGTTAATAGACTTTCTTCAACAACAAAACTGGAGTCTCGATAAGAGTTTCTAATTACCAAAACAAAGCGTCGTCAAATATGTCACTGTTATAAATTCTATATCCACAGTAGTGACCACAGACTCGTTAATGCAAGCGTAAAAATAGACTTGAAAACGGGTTATCAGTGTTGTTGCATAAGAAACCAATATCAAGCAAGTGCAAACCATATAAGAACAAGAACAATTTAAACATATCTTAGAAACCAATTTAGAAAAAAATACAAAGAACACAAAAGATATAAAGACATAAAACACCAACATTATAAAATCGATTATAAACAGAAAAGCAGCATTGTTAAAAAATAAACAAAAAGAAAGATAACATCAGTCAAAAAGCAAAAGACCGTATTAACGAAAGAAAACAAATGAGAAAAAATATTAACGCACACCTAGATGAACTTAAACAACTGAACCAAAATATAGTTAAAGAAATAAAAAATATATAAAAATATTCAACACAAAAAATCAAGCAGAAAATATTAAAGAGACCATTTCAGAATATAAAAATAATTGAGTACTTAAGAAAAAGCTTTCAATTAAAAAAAGAACGAAAGAAGACCAAGACATCACAAATAAACAAATATTGCTGATCATAGTAGAAAAGTACAAGAAGCTATACAGAAGCAGACAAGTAAGAAACGAACTGTTTCTACAGGAAAAATCTGTGATAAACCCAAGATCCGAAAATATGCCAGATATAACTCCAACAAAAATAAGCTTAAAAGAAACGAAAAACTACCGGAGAAGATAAGGTGGCAATAGTTATAAAAATCAGAAAAAACAAGCTCTTGGAGAAATTATCATAGTTACTAAATATGTGCCTGCATGACGCCACCACTCCACAAACTAATACACAAAAAGCATTACAAATTGGCAATCAGTCTTCTCTCCCACATATACAAACACTTCACAAAAAATATAGACAAACGCTTAGATAAAAACAGGCCGGGTACAACAAGCCCCTGACACTAACATTTATTGACTTTAGAAAAGATATTGACACTGTAAAACATCCAGCAATAATGGCAACCCTAAAGCAGTGCAGAATTGATAGCAGATACACTAAAGTATTGCAATACATATATAGCAACACAATAGTTACAGGTAAACTCCACGAACCGACCAGAACTTTCAAAAGTGAAAGAGCTGTACGACAAGTTGATACTATATCTGCGAAATTATTCACAACCACCATAAAGTATGCCTTTAAATCTTTAAACTGAGATAACATCAAAATAAAAGTGGACTGCGAGCATTTAAATCACCATAGATTTGCTGACGATATAGTGCTGATGGTCGATAACACCGGAGACGCCGTAAAAATGGCAAAAGAATTAAAGGAAACCATAGAAACAACAGGTCTAAAAATAAATATGAACAAGACTAAAGTTATGACTAATCTTGTACCAGCAAGAAAAATTAGTACCGCGGATCAAAATATAACTCAAGTTTTTAATTATAAATACTTAGGCCATGAAATAAAACGTTATAAACAGTTATTTTTGTCAGCAAAACACAAAATGTATGAAGTTTACATCTTTTATCAGTTGAATTAAAAAACAACTGAACAATAAAGGCTAACAGAAACTCAAATATGTGTATGTATTTTTAGTATACAAATGTAAGACTGAGAACGAAGTCCTATTATAGCTTAAAAATGTAAAACAATAAAAAATAAAAAATACATTGGCAACGAAAAAAAAACACATACAATTCAACATAAAGAGCAAAATATATAAATACAAAAAGTAATAGAGAAAGATATAAAAACAACTTAAAAAAAAATAAAAACATGTAGAAGAGAGATCACAGATGATAAAAACAAATATACGTACGAGCCGTATCCCGAATCTAAGAGTACTGAATTTTTGTAGGTGTTAAAATTTTTTATTTAAACAAAAAAATTACGTGAAACTTTAGTACATAATATAAGCTATTTTTCGACATAGTCGCCATTCCTCTCTATGCAGGTGGTGTAGCGAGGTATCAATTTTTTTATGCCTTCCTCAAAATAGTTTCCCGCCAACTCCTTCGTCCACTTCTCCACTTCCTCCTTTACCTCCTCGTCGGTTGAAAACCTTTTTCCACCCATGTGCAGCTTCAGAGAGGTAAAAAGATAGTAATCTGAAGGTGCTAGATCAGGGGAATGCGCGGGATGGTTCAGGACATCCCACTTAAACGAGGCGAGCAGTTCCTTCGTGGCGTTGGCCGTGTGTGGTCTGGCATTGTTGTGCGGGAGACAGACTCCTTTTGTCAGCATGCCTCTCCTCTTGTTCTGAATCGCCCTCCGCAATTTTTTTAGGGTCTCACAGTATCTTGCAGAGTTGATGGTCTCCCCTTGAGGCAGATATTCGATTAAATTATTTTGCACTTGGCGGGAGATTGGTTGACATTATTCACGAAACTTGTTGTCGCGTCGACAGTTCTCAACATACTGACCTCGAACCGGTCTTGTCGCAAAGGGGAGGAGTCAGGCTACACTGCCGTGTGGCCAACATGATGACAATAAAATCCCTCTGACCGTGAGAGCCTCAGTACTCTTAGATTCTGGATACGCCTCGTATATACTGAAACGTTCGCAAGGTTATTCTCAACCTCTAAAGCATTTACCGAAAGATGTAGAAAACTCTCGAGACAGATAACAAAAATATATGAAAACGGTTCAAAAGATGCTAAGTTTTTTCGAAGTCGGAAGTATTAAGAAGACTAAATAAATAAGTAATCAACGCGTGTGTTAAGATAAATGTAACGGTGTTCAATCGTACGTGCCTTTAATGTAAACAAGTATCAGTTTCCAGTTCGTTAAAGTAGTGTATTTAAACTTTTCATTCGTGTTTTAATTTATGTCGGTGGCGCGTTTGAAAGCAGTTAAAATGGATTCAGTTATTTGAGTTTCTCAAATTAATAAAAAATGGTTAAGAATCGATGAATAAAAATATGGAAGAAATGCATACTAGTACTGAAAATCGAAAACTATGAAAGAACAAATACAAATTAGTGTAGAAAACCAGAACAAAACTGTTCAAGAAGAAATGCAAAGCGGTATCTTCAATTTAAGAGAAGCTGTAGAAGACAAAATAGAAGTAGAAGTCAAATTAGAACAGAAGTTAGAAGAAAATTCAAGAACCATAGAAGACAAACTAGAGCATAAATTAAGAAAAAATTGAAGAAAGAATTAACCAAATAAATTGTCACGGTGAGAGAAGTGTCACAAACGAAGATTTAATAGAAAGAAGAAAAAACCACTCACAAGTTTAAAGTTGTAACTCCAAACTTTGATGGTAAAGTTGAAGGGTCAACCTACTACAAGCAGTTTGAAACCGTAGTTACAGCTAATGCTTGGAGCAACAAGCAAAAAGCGACATCTTTAATAGTGTCCTTACGTGGAGAAGTCCTTGGTATCTTGCAGACTGTTCCTGACCACCTACAAAGAAATTACGAACTCTTAATTTCACGTTTAGAAATGAGATATGGAGATGCTCTTCAATAAGTGCACCAAACTCAAAGTAAAAGTCGGATTCAGAAAGCTGTCGAAAATCTTCAAGAGTTTGAGGCTGACATCGCCAGATTAACACAGCTTGCGTATCCTACAGCACCAGATACCTTTTTGAAGCAATTGGCTATTCAAACATTCGTAGACGGCCTCCGAGACAGAGAAATTCTTCTGCAACACGATTTACATCTAAGTCTAAGAGACCAAGATTGTTCACTTGAGAAATGAGTTTTGAGTAAAAATAATGAGTCGAATTGAAGCAGTTTCTGCAGATGTCCACGTGCATTTGTTCCAATTTCATATTTTGAATCGTCTCTCAGTTCCGGAAGAAATGACAGTTTTTGTGTTTGCATATACACACCACCTTGTTGGACAAAACGGCTTTAATATTTTTGGGTGAACTGAGGTATGAAACTTATTCACTGCTGTGTCTTTTTGGAGTTTTTCAAAGCAAGCCAACCGTTTAAGAGATCCATCGGATACATCTCTGATACACTAATATTACTCAAACAATTTCGTACATCTTCTGCAACAAGGTTTTAAACTGTGTGTTAAATAGTGTACAAACACTGCTCTTGGTCCAGCCTTCAATTGTTTTTTGCAATCCGCTCAAATGACCACTAACGTTATTAGCCCCATCGTTACACTAACCTCTGCAGTTACGAATGTTTAAGTTGAAATAAATTAAGCAATTTTGTACAACGTTCAGAGTCGAATATGTATTATAGAAACCGAAAAAGTATTCTTTCAAGTCTAGACCCACAAAATGACATCTGCTTAGAATTGCTACAATCTGTGGTTTCATCTAATATTATTGAAAAAGGATTGTTGCCTCAGTTCTTCTAAAATTTCATTCAGAACATAAGATGTCATTATGTCATTGTCTACTTCCCTTAAAGGCCATTCGAAACCATCTTTGATTTTCATCTACTTTTTGAGTGCTGGAATACCATTTGCTCGAAGAGTTAAATGTGTCCTAAAATTGGAATATTCTTTTTAATGATCACGAATTGCCAACGCTTGACCCCTCAAATATTGAAGTAAAGAAACTACTGTACCTAGAGCTTCACGTGCTTCTTTAGTTTTTTTTATATCTAAACTTGCCAAAACGTTTGTACCTTTCTTCACTACCGCTAGTAACTGCACTGAATTTATATGCAATTGTAGAAAACCGTTTAAGAGCTTTGGCCCAGTTGTCGAAACCGTTTTCGCAAAATGAATTAAATTCTTTTTTTTTCTCGAATAGGTGAAGTGAAGCTCACGTGACATTTTTAATTTCAGAAGTAGTTTTGCATGTCATACAAAAACACGTTCTGTGTGTTCTATTTACACGTTACGTATTTTTTTTTTTACTAAAAGGAGCCGTCGGGCGGATTAGTTCTCATGTGAATACGACAAAGCGTCTGACGTATCTATCTTTACTTACTTGACGCAAGCTAGCAGATCTTCTCAATCCGTCTCTAGTGAAATTCATATTATATAAATCTCAGTGCAGGAGTTTCTGGTTTTCTTTATTCTATAGTATGTGACCCCCGATGTGCCCATGTACTTGTCGTCCCTGCCTTCGGCAAGCTCCGCGAAACATATAAAAATATTCAAATACCGATATACTTAAAACAGAGAGTATTGGAAACAATAGTTGATGTCTGGTGCTAAAAGAGTAACTTATAAAGTAAAAGTAGTGTAACGTGCAATGGAAAGAACGAAGCGAGGAATCACACGATGAGACAGGAACCTCAAACGCCCAAGAACGGAGTTAAAACACATCATACAGTATAATGCGAAACTGAAGTGAAGATGGACCGGACATGTCGCGCGATTCAAGGACAATCTGCGGATAAAGTGAATACTCGAATGTACCGTAGACAAGACCAGCGAAGTAGTGGCAGGCCCCAAAACAGAAGAACGGGTGACCTAAAAAGGATAACCCCCAACTAGATAGGAACTGGCCAAGATAGAAAAATATAGAAAACACTAAAAGAAGCCTACGTCTAGCAGTGGCAAGAGAGAATGGGTGATAATCTAAGAAAAAATTGGATTATCGCTCCTCTTCAGAATTAAGACAAATCGTTTCCTTTTTCATTGATGCACATGTAACGATTTATTTCTGTGTTTAAAAACATATGTGAATACTTCAGTAAACATAAGTTTTTGTTGTTTGAATTCAACCTATTAATAAATCAATTATAAATTAACATCAGTACACAATCTCTACATTTCGAGAAATCACACAAAATCTATAGCGTGATATTATTAATAAATTTTCATGCAAATTCAATTTTCAAAATGGACCTCGTACACAAACAAAAACCACTAGACGTGAATTTAAAAACTTACGTGACAGCTGCAATTATTTTGCGTCCTCGTCCTTAATTTTTTTACTTTATGTTATAAAAAATGATGGCATCTGGTAAAATAAATTTTTTGAACAATTTAGTGTAACAAAGTAACAGTGAAATTATCACGTTAACACATTTATAAAATATAAAATATCATTTTATCTCAGCAGCAATGAGAATGTTTGAAAAGAAAACTTTTAAACTGATCTTGGTAGACTATCTCGGATTTCTTTTGTAGGTTATTATAACATCCCTTTTCTCATACCGTTAAAAGTTATGGCCTGTAAAAACACTTAATTTCTTGAGTACATATTAGCTTCACTTACAAATCTATATTTAGTCTATTCTAAAATTTGTGTTTTCTCACGAACCTCATCATCATGCTCGTGTATATTAGATGCATGAAAAATAAACTGCAATGCAAACAATTATTAGGTCACGGTTAGATTTGAAAAATTCAATTTATTTAGATTAAATTCCTTGACACCATCTATAATATAAAAGTTCATTATATGCGTATCAGTTTAGTTATCAACTAAAAATTGTAATATTCAATTTTAATTTTTTAGATTATTTAATTCTGCCTTATATTGTAAAATTCATCTGCTCCATAACTGTTTGTTTTATTAGAATTATTCATATACTCCATTAGCAATCATGTGGGAGGTTATTATTATAGATAGCAACTTCCGTGATCAATAAGTCCACAATATGCGATTATTATTAGAAAATTCAATTATAAAAACGTTAATGAACTGATAAACATTTGCATGCAAATTCTCACGTATGCCAAGACAAAGAAATATCAATTCTTATCAATAAAACCACTGTTACATTATCAAATAAAATCTAAATGCATAAGGAAACAGAATATAGAATACGTCTAAATTTATAGTAATATTAGCAGTATCAAAATAAAATGATGATTCGTGTTGTATTAACATTTTTACAACTTGCAGTTTGCCTGTTAAAATTAAACTTTGAATTCAAGAAGCTTTAATTAATCAAAACTTTTAACGGTATTTTTCTAATGGGTGCTCTCTAAGTTAATAACGATTATGCAATCGAAAAGTGTATTAACCTCAGAGTGCACACTTCATGAACATAACAAAAACAAATCTGGTAAGCGACTAACAAAACCGCATGTTCACCATTAAAGCACGATTGGAACATAATTTTTTGTGTTCAAGAACTCATGTTAAGCGCGATTTCTATTCTTTTAACCAAGCCTGAATGTAATATTGATACATAACTTGTCTCGACTTTTTCACGTTTACACTTGCCCATAAATAACTAAATAAGAGTGTACAGTAATAATTTATTTCTTTTGTTGATTAAATTATTGAGGTTCGGTGCAGTAATTTGTTTTACTAGAATTTTCACAAAAATGATGAATAGGTGAAATCGTACGTTATACAATACCTTTACTAACTTTAAGAATTTTACAGAACAGTTTTATTTAATTAAAAATCGAAAAATACTCCATGTGAATAATAAAAAAGTATTTTCGAGCATTGCGAAATTATCCTTTCAAGAGGAAGAATAACATGAACTACTGTAAATATTTTTTTGTCGATGAAAGCTTTTATGCTCAACATCAAACGTAAAGCAATCACATTGTAATAAAGGGGTCATAAAAAGTGTACTTTTCCAAGAAAATTGAAAAACATTTATCAATTACTTAAAAGAATCAGTAAAAAAGCTTCAACTCGTGTAAACATTGTTCGTTCCGACAGGAAACAATTATGAATATAAGTATACAGGTATTTTCCGATGTATTTTTAGTAATACAATTTTCGTGTGTGTACTTTGTTTAGTAACGATTTTTAAGATTGTCTGTTTATTACTTATTTTGCTATTACATAAATCGTGAATTAATTAATGTTTAATGTCATCAAAACAAATTAAACAAAATTGAACGAATAAATCCGAGTCTAAACATCAGCACAATGCATTACTAATTCTAGAATCTGCTGCAAAAAGCTACCTCCAATACAAAGCATTCCAAAACGTTTTGGGGAAGTAGTTATGACAACAACATGACAAAATTACGTTCAAGAACAAGAAATGCTTTTGTAGAAGAAATTTAATGATTTAATAAATTTTATAAATTACTAAACGTTTAAACCAAAGAAATTTCTGTAATTGATTTGATTTCAATAGAATTTAAAATATGAAGATGTTACCGTATCTTTCTACTTTTCTATAATCATGACTTTTTAAACACGCGTTCGTCGATAAAGGTAATTTGAGTATCTGCATTGCAAACAAAAAATACGTTGCTAATAAAATCGTTTAAACTAAACCGACATCCTAAAAACATGCTATAAAAAAGTTGAAGAAAAACACTTTAATTCTGTTTAAATTTGTTTTAAAAATAAATGTATTTATTTTAAATAAACCGAATATATAAACAAAGTTATAGAACTGTGAAGGCAATTATAAAGAATAACTACCGTATTAACTGACATTTCTCAGAAATTGGTGAAGTGCGAATAAATAAGATAATAGAATCTGATGTAACCTGGGTAAGCACAGGCTATATTCAAGAATTATCCGAAAATCACTCGTAGTCATGAAAACACCCGAAAACTTTAATAGAGAAACGGGTATCGTCTCAGCACAAGTTGAAAGTTGACAACGTTAGACAAAAACCAACAGCAAATCAAAACTTCAATATACAACGAGGAACAGAGAACAACATCAGTCTTAGTTTAGAAAAATTCAACGACCACTGAATAATCCCGAAGAAACTATACGACAGAAAGTGACAACTTTCAGGATATCTTGATTTAACATTTCCATAAAATTGGTATTAACAGAAACAATAGATAATTAGATATCTGAAAGCTACACTATGAAAAAAGTTGATAGTAGTGTAAACTAATTTTGGAGATAATCACCTGAATAACAACAAGAAAAAAAACGATAACTATCCGTTAATAAGTCAAAGCTCATCGTTATGGATGTGACAATTCATAGAAGTTTGAGTTGTAGAATCAATCACTATTTTGTTAAAAAAATTGATACACATTTAACAGTAACATTTTAAATATAACTGATAATGAAACTCCACAGTATAATTAAGACAATTTACTAAAGACTAAAAATTTTAATAGACGATTAGACTTCGTTAAATAAAGACCAGAGTCAAATAGAGTATAAAGCTAATCAAACAAAATTATACTCTACACCGCTAATTAAAAGAAAATACGTTAAACAAAAATGTCAATAGCTGGATAGTCTAATCAGTAGCTGTCCACAAAAGTCCCGAAAACATCTATAAAAATAAATAGTTCAAAAGTGTGACTATACTACAACAGATTTAATATATTTTCCAAAAAAACCATATCCAAGGTTATTAAAAGTACAGAGACCGCTGTATAAATTCCACATATGTAGATTTCCATATCAAAAAAAAACAACAATAGAAGCTACCAAATCCATAAGAGAAAATTATGAAAATAGATTGAACATATCAGACTAGATAAAATCAATCAGGATTGAGAAACCGTTTTCCAAAAATGTTCAATTTAAAAAAAAATCTAGCAGACGATGATGAACAAAATAGATATTTTATAGCTTACTGAAGGTATTAAGAAGAAAAATATCCATCTATATATATATACCATAGAATTAGTAATGATTTCATATATAAGTAAAAAGTAAACCACTCTACACCCATAAAGACCAATCACCTAAAAAATATTTTTTTAAATGTCCTTTATGATGCTTTGGCTATAAAGGAAATTAGTTTTGCTTTCTAATATTAAAGACATATTCTTACATGTCGTCAACAACGATTTTATATACACTTCCAGATATAATTAAAGGACCATCAAATAAACTTGAAATAACTTTTCCAAGTTGTTTTCAATAGACTTTTCATATGCCATACATTGACATTCTCTGCTAAGAAACGAAAAGTTAACAAAAATACGTCATTGTTGCTACATATTTTTAAGTCGTTTAATTAATAAAATATAGTTTTTGTTACGAAAATTAGTAAATTTGTTTGCATTACGTTCATTAAATATGCCTAGACGTCACTGTAGACTAAAAGAAGTATCCCAAATCATTATCCTTCTTGGTGAAAGATATTCACAAAGAGAAGTTGCTGGAATTCTAAATACCAACAAATCCGTGGTACAAAAAACCGCAGCGCGATTAAGAAAGATTGATAGAGCGTGGACAAAATTCCAAACGAAAAACAACAGGGTGAGAAAAAAAAAGCGGTTTGTCACAATTGGTGAATTAAAAAATTATCTTCGATTAGCCACTGGAACAAAAATTTGAGTCAAAAGAGGAAGTCAATGTGTCTGCTAGAAAACCAGCAACCGGTCCAATTCTCACAGTTACGCACAAAAGAAACCGTTTAAACTTTTGTCAAAATCATCAAGGTTGGAACGAAAAGCAGTAGAACCCTGTTTTGTATTCGGACAAGTCCAGATTTCTCTAAAATAAGAATAATCGCCGTGCTCTTATGTTACGAAGAAGTGAGCCATTTGCACCATGTATCATTAGAAAAATTGACAAATATGGTGGGAAGTCTGTGATGATTTGGGATGGGATATAATTTAATGGCGGTACAGAATTGGTTGTGATACGAATTAGGTCGTTAACAGCAAAAAGATATAGACACGAGATTATTGTACTCCATGTTCAACCATTCGCCAAAAATTTCGGCAATGGATTTCTTTTCATGCAAGATTATGCCAAACCTGATACAGCTAACATTCTCACAAATTGCGTTGAGAAATGCAAATACCCAATGTTTAGAATAGCCTGCCAAAAGGACAGATTACAATGGGATCAAGTGAGTCAAAAAAAGAAAAATGCACCTTGTAGTCGTAATCTTCTAATTATGACTCCAATCGTTTATGAAGTTAACCGCCTTTCAACGTAAGAACTTATTTATGAATTATTTATTTCGAGTATATTAGAATTAGATACCGTTAACGCCATGCGTAAAACATTGCGTAGCTTTTTAAGATTAGAACGAGGACTGTCGTTAGACTATCCGGTCTATCCATTCAAAGTAGCAGAAGACATTAAAGAATTAAACGACAAAGTTTCAGAAATTCAAGCTTTATTACACGATTTTGATGGTTCAAATCAAAATACATATAAAAAATTGTTAACTAAATATGCATACGCATTAGGTAGAGCTAATCGTGTATTACCAGATAAGTTACAAAAATCAAAAGTATTGGTAGCAGTTTTAAATCTGACCTAGATAAAAAAGTTAGATCATATGAGAGATTTGCAAACAAAAGAAAAAGCGTCTTAGATCTAGACATGCTAAATATTAGTACCAGTAGCGATAGTGATTCTTCAGTAGTTGACGAACCTCTCGGGAAACCAAATTTCGAAAGTACTCGAGTTCATATACCTGTAACACATAAATCTATTCCGGTATCACAATGAAATCTTAAGTTTTCCGGTAAATTAACTGACCTGTTAGTCAATCCATTCTTAGAGAGAGTAGACGAATTAAAAACTTCAAGGCACGTATCAGATGCTGACCTTTTCAATTCTGCTTACAACTTGTTTTCGGACATCGCTTTAATTTGGTATCGTGGTAACAAACAAAAGGCAGCAGACTAGAAATCATTAACTCAATTGTTACGACAGGAATTCCTTCCAAAAATTATATTGATATTCTCTTCAAACAAATCAAAGAACGGGCTCAACACCCCCAGGAACCTATGGGAATTTTCATAGTTTACATGAACCCTGACTCCATACGAATAAAAATACTTCTCAAAAATATGGCACCCTTTTACAAAATCCGTCTTGCTTCATATGGCAAATATTAAAACCATAGACAAATTACTAGAACTTTCGCGAGAGCTAAAAGCAAATAGATTATCAGTGAATAAACATGTACCACCTCCATCCAAATCAAAAAATACATTAGAACGAGACTTAGCTTGCATCTATTCACAACCTTCCACTAGCCAATGTTCTACAGTGTGTCAACAAAAAGAAATGAAATGTTATCGATGCAATGGCATAGGACACATTGCTATTAATTGCAATAATAAACATCTACGTTATTGTTACAGATGCAAAAACCCATACTTCACAGTTCGAACATTTCCTAAATGTAATGACAACTCAAAAAATTTCTAAACGAGACCCTTCATGGTCGAGAAAACGTCTCTTTTCGTAGAGATGATACGACCACATCTTTTACAAGCAAAGCAATCATAGACTTTATTCTATCACATTACGATAACGACAACAGACCGTACCTACAAATATCAATTTATGGACTACTCCATTCTGGCGCATCACGTACCATCATTAGTAATTTAGGATGGCATAAACTTAAACATTTGAACTTCCCCGTTAACAATTCAAATATTACAGAGGTTACTGTCGCAAACGGCAATCGATGCAAAGTCTACGGTAGCATTACTGTTCCTGGCAGGTTAAAGGACCGTCTGAAAATAATCGAAATATTAATTATACCAAGTCTTAATCATAACTTGATTCTCGGTGCAGATTTTTGGAGAGCCATGGAAATAGTTCATAATCTAAGCCAAAATGTGAGGAAATTCTCAGTCGATGAAATTTCTGAACAACTTAACCTACTACCTTTAAACTGTCTAGACCAACAACTTCGTTTAAATAATTTTCTAAAACTAATATTCACAAACATGCCAGAAACAATAGGTTGTACACATTTAGTTAATCATCGTATTAGGACGGAAGCCAAGCCAATTAAACAAAAATACTATCTAGTCAGCCTCATAGTTCAAAATTACATTGACACAGAACTCAACAACCTTTTAGAACAAGGCATTGTCGAGCCGTCTAGCATCCCCTATCATTTTAATTAAAAAGAAAGATGGAAGTTATAAATTTTGTGTGGACTTTAAAAAATTAAACCAAGTAACAATCAAAGACGCTTACCCTTTACCTATGATTAAGTCTACATTGGCTAAGTTTCATAATACTAAATTCTTATTTAGTCAGCTTTTTATCAAATACCCTTGGATTAGGAAACAAAAAAGTTTACTGCTTTCACAGTACCAAATAGAGCATTATTTCAATTTCGTAGAGTCCCTTTTGGCTTAACCAACCCACCTGCAACATGGCAGCGATTTGTAGACAATATCATTACCAGTGACCTTGAACCGTATGCATTCGTATATTTAGATGACATTATAATCGTGACCCAATACTTTGATAAACACATCGCAATTCTAAATAAACTACTTACACGCCTTAAAACAGCAGGCCTTACCATCAATAAGGACAAATGTGTATTTTGTAGATCAGAATTAAAATATATTGGTTATGTGATTAATACTAATGACGTCAGCATCGATCAAGATAAAATTGGCGCTATACTCAACATTCCCCCACCAAAAAACGTAACAGAAATACGAAGATTCTTGGGAATGACAAGTTGGTATAGAAGATTCGTACCCAGCTTTGCAACTCCTGTAGCTACGCTTACCAATTTAACAAAAAAAAGGTTAAGGGCGCCAGATTCTACAATCGTCAAGAGAATTCGTCAACTCACAAGGTTTCGTTGGAGTTCCTGGTTGCATGAGCGTATCACTAGAGGTGTGGGTAAGATTGCAGATAAAACAAAAGTGTGTTCAACATTCCCATTTAATTTAAGTTAGGACAACTGATCCATGTATTAATTATATATGTACAAGAGCAGATTTAACGACACAAAAAATTATAGACGAGTTACTAGGTGTATTTAGCGCGACTGCAATAAAAGCTTCTTCATCCGCGGTTTAAATCTGTACAAGAACTTAATAATAACAATAAAGGCTTTAAACAAGAGGTGACTACCATAAGCTTATTTGTTTGGTTACCCCCTATATATATGTACATATTAATTTTTTGTGAGGTATAACACTTACCATTCGGTAGTTCAAACGACCATTCGTAGGTACACTTTACTGAAGTTTACGACTTGTACTTGTACAGGAGTTAAACGTAATCGCGCGAACGAGGAAGTATAATTTCTTTGTTTATTGGAAAGGAAAAGAAGTTATTAGAGTTATTAATATAAGATTAGCTTGTGTAATTATAACACACGTATTTAAGCAATAAGCAAGTCCCGTAACGCCGCTTAACAAGGTAAATTAATCTAAAAATAAAACTAAAAACATGAGGTTATGTGCCTAATCTTTAGCACGAACACATATCGCCAGAAAAACAACGGTTCCACGAAGTACTGGCGCGGTAGAAAGAATTTGGAATGTCACTGACCTTAGTTATCAGCATAAAAGGGTGAGTCGGTGTCGGGAATATTACATATCTTTAAAATGAGATGCTCGACAACCCTGAGCTTCATCGCATTCCATCACGATTAGAATAGGTATTGGACATAGTTTATCTAAGTCAAGAGAGAATGATACTAACCTAGGTTTTATGGCTGGAAACTTGACGAACTAAATAAGTTTTATACTGGATATCATCGTACACCTTACAGTATTTCTAAAATTTTAACTTAAACATAATTATGTGACTAACAACTAATTGCAAATATCTGCTTATCCTAGCATGGAATAATAAAAAAATTAAGAACGAAATTCTACAAAGAGCATCCTAACATTTCCCTATCTAGGTAATACGGTAGCAGCTACTAAAACTCAACCATCGTTAAGGTAAAATTAATTATTTGCCAGGCAAAATCCGTTTTTCACGAGTCAACAAAATGAAGCATTGATGCCTTCGACAAATAATATAGGACTGCCCAAACCACTAACTTTCTCTTAAGATAACGCATTCTTAGAGGACGTGGATAGTGGTCGAAAAATAAAAGTATTTTTGGAAAAGGAGGAAATTTACTGTACTATACCTATGTATGAAGTATTGCCTAACTAATTGTAAAATTTACTGTTACAACCTAGACTGCCAGTAACCCTTGATGAGCTCTCCAACATGCTTGTTCAAGAATAGAAACAGATACCTCAAGAAAGGATACAAAACTTATTCTCCAGCATGCTAAGAAGAGTAGAAACGTGTATTGCTGCAAGAGGACGGCATACACACTATTAATATTACTTTTTGTTACAAATTAGGAGTTAAGTTCATGAGAAGACCATTCGTATTTTAGTTTAACTTTTAAAAGTAAGAATTTTAATAGCTGTTAAATCAACTAAACTGTAAAGAAACACTTGGATTTATATATTTATTCGTTTCATTAAATTTAGTTCTTAAGTTTATTTTGATTTTACTATTGGTCCCTTAATTTTGTCCTAAAGTGTATCTAAAACCAGTACAATAATTTAAACAAACAAATCAGAAAAAATATGAGATAAGACACAAGAAATCATAATAAAAAACTAGTAAAAACTGATAGAAACAAATAATATAAAAGTGATAAGATCCATCAACACTATAGAAAGGACACCAATTGAAAAACAAAAACAGAGACACTATACAAGAAAAAAATGAACATAAACATACAGTAAAAAACTCTTTTACTCTTCTATAAACCCGAGACCACACAAATAAAATCTCGCACTTTCTTAAATGAAAAACGGCCGCGTCCTGGGTGACATATTGTTATGAATGAATGCCTCCAACATGAAACAACTCCCAACAGCTGGAACAAAGTACAAAAAAACGATAAATTAAATCTAGAAAGCTATCAACCAATGCTAATACTGGCGGGATTTCGCAAAAAGTATACCACAGCAACGAATATAAAATACCAATACACCTAGCATTTATTAAGTTCCATAAATACGAACAAGTGACACTATAAGTAAAATTGGCTTAGAATTTAGAAACCCAACTGATAGCTGACAAACGAAAAGTGAGGAAAGCCGAGGCAATTTCCCCAAAGCTGTATACTCTGGCACTAGAACTGCTACTGAAAAATTTCAAAGTTTACAAGTTGTTCGAGCAATGGATTCAAACCGAAAAAATTTTCGCGCAATAATTTTTTACAGCTTTCGAAAACAATTATCTCAAGAAGCACATCAGTCGACAATTTCTCGATGGTATAGAAAAGACAAATGTCTTCTCGACGGTGCACAAAAAAACGACTGTCACCCAGAAAAATGCTGATGTTGTGCGCAAGCTTATCAAGAAAGATCGACATGTGACATATCGCGAGATTGAGGCATCAATAAGAATTTCAAAGACTTAATTCAATAAATTTTGTATGAAGAATTGGCGGTAGAAAAATTAGTCTCCCGTTGGATACCACATCTGTAGATCGAAGAACAGAAACAAGCTAGGGTCTATTGATGTCTAGACCGCTTCAACGCAGGAAACTCTAAAAACGTGTACAGTATCGTCAGTGGTGATAAATCGTGGATTCACGGACTGCGTGGTCACAAGTTTCAGTCGCCAGAAGAAGCAGTTGGCGCCTTCACAAACGTCATTTTCACTGTACCAACTAGTGGAATAACTGCTTCCAGAATTGATTTAAGCGCATGCAAAAGTGCACTGATCTTAGTCTTTAAAATCTATCTACTGTTTTATTCCAGCTCTATATGCAACACTCAAAAGACAACCTTCGTATCCTTCCGGTTCTTACGTATGGATTACAGACAAAAACTCTAACAAATTAGATAAGATTCAATTCTATGATGTTAGACGTTATCCTTCGAGATCGCATACAAAATGAAATTAGACGACGAACGAAGGTAGAAGGTGTAATAAAGCGAGTCCCCACATAAAATAGTCTTGAGCGGGAATATTGCCAGGCAGGACAAAACACATTGAACGAGAAACATCATTCAGTAGACACCGAGACTGCATAAAAGGAGCGTTGGGCGACCCCCCAAAAGGTAGATGGACGATATTAGAGAAGTGATTGTCAAAACTGGTATCAAAGAGACTAGACCGAGAAGAATGGTAAAGAAAAGGAGAAGGCTATATCCAGGAGTGAACATCAAAAACTGAAAAAGAAAAAAAGAGAAGACTTCCTCAATGATACCTAAATAGCATAAAAATAAGCTTTTGAGATCTTCAGCAGTATCTGATAGTCGGCCAAAAAATAATTATGTAAACGTATTAGGAGGTAAGAGTGTGCCAAACAAAAAGTACGCAAGAGATTTAAAAGTATCTCTCGGCACCACTAATATTTTCGTTCGATTCAAAAGTCATTTCTATTATAAGCACCATTTCCGATAGAATTCAGCTTATTCCAAATTATCCAAAATTAAAACTTTTTCTTACTATTAGACAATAGTATAACAAAAAGTTTTAAATATTCGACATATACGAGCACCTAAAGTTGACTAAACCTATAGTACTATTTTTAAGAAATAAAAAAAACTTGTATTCTAGAATTATTACTCTTGCCTTTTAGTAGCTTATCTTGAGAACCTGTACGTGCTCAAGTATACTAACCAAAAGTCAATGTTATGCTATTACCACCGGATAAAACACACCGTCCAGGATTATCACTTAAAATAATTGTTTTTCCGTGATAATTAAAACTACGCAAAAAGAAATGTTTATACGTTACCATAATAAAACTGTAATTCAACTAACCAAAACTAATTACCATAACTAATGGTAATTAATGTACGGTACAGGATGTTATAATTACAGTATTTAGACAATTTGAAAATATAACTTACGTACTGTATTTAAATCAAAACTTAATTTTATTCAAGGCCATTAAAATATTACTTATTTGTTTTATTATTATTAAAATTATAAAATAAAGATGCACGTTTAGAATAAATTAAAGAGTTAAATTATGTGAGCTAAATTAAAATATATTTGAAACCCTAAATTATTTAATACAAACACAAATACTTTCTAAAGTAATCATTCACAACTTAAATTAGAGGTTACATAGCTATATATTTATAAAAAGATTTTTCAAAAACTAAATAAAAAAAAGTATGCATCCTACTAAGGGCTTATTACATGTATTGTTCTAGCGTTTCTGACCCACATAAACAAAAGAATGTTTTAAGAAAGTCAATATTACTCAACACTATTGTTACATCAAAGCCCAGACTGAATTAAAACCCATTATTAGATTTTTTTAATACTTTCTCTCGAAAATGAATAGGCAACATCACTTATAATCAAGACCAAGCCATGTCTGGTGTTAATAACAACAAGAAAATACTTATGTCACCGTATAGGTGTATAAATAATAATTATTTATCGGTTTGAATTTTGTTTATGTAATTAATCAAATCTTTACCTGGTGAGGTTTGTACGAGACGGGTTTATTTGTGGAATCACCATCTTCAGCCATTTGTATCTGAAAATAAATTAATATAATAAATAGTTTCTTAAGAGAAATGCAAGGTTATAAGTTAACAACTTTTATTTAGATATGACGTGACAAGTACTAATTAGTTTTACTCACACAATAATTAAATAATTCAAATGCTTTCGCTTCGTGTTGAATTTTCTTTTAATTACGAGTAATGCCAAACGAATATTTAAATTAGGTGATACCTTAACATAATGAGAAATAGTTTTGCTAATGTAATTAGAACACGCTTAATTTTGTTCTTTCTAATAGTACTTTCTACATAACCTTATTATATTTTGAAGAAAAATAAGCGGAAAATCAAATAGTGCAATAATAGTTACGAAATAAATACCGCCGTCACAAGAAATACATTAATGGCAAATGATCCAAATAATAATCTTAAGTAATACTTATAGAAAAATTTTAATGACATGTATTGGATATTATAGGTTGTAAGTAGGGCGAATTGAATAGTCCTGCATTGAGTTTGCACAAAAGAAGATGAAAGGAAGCCGCTCAAATGTAAAATAGAACTCAATTGTCAGTATAAGTTTCTCTTACAAAAAACTATCAATCTTATTAAAGTAAATGATAGGAATAGATTTTTAATAACAGATTGAGATAATGCGAAAGTTAATAATCTCGACATATTGCCATCTAATAATTTACAGATAATGGAAGCTTTTTTCTATACAAGTTACAGCATTTTGAAATCTATCCAGGAAATTATTATGCAGTAGGAAACAACAAATACGATTTTATAAACAAAGAGGTGATTCATTGCGGACGTCACCTGTGCGGTGTTATGATTAGGTGTCATATTTTCTTTTGTAATGCATATTTATTGTAATTTCCAAGAAATATAAGCAATTGTTATGCATTATTATGTGTATAAAATGGATAATTAAAAGTAAAAAAAAGTAGGTAACCTTTAGAAATGCGATTCCGATAATGGAATAACGCATATTCTGTGAAAAATCTTGCAAAACGTGCGTTATCTTTAAAGGTCAAGATCTATAAACTATTAATGTCAGTTAAAATATGAATGATGATCGTGCAGTGCATTATCACGTACGATGGTAGCGATTACAGTAGCTTTTCTGATAGTATACACACTCAACTTTCTTGGTGGAGTTCAACAGTTATGAAAATGGCCTTATCTTTATTCGTTAAAGCGCTTGTCAGTCTTTAGAACACTCGGATATTAAACGTCAATCTGGAAAATCTTAAACATGGCATCAATTTTGTACACTTTCGCTTCTTACTCTAAGCAACACTGCAAAAATTGATGAATGATAGAGTCGAAATATTTAAATTAAAATTGCAAAAAGTGAATAGTTCTAAAATTAAATAGTTAATGTACGCACCTTTAATTCGATAATGAAAAGCCTCCAGTCTGTTTACCAAAGAGGAAATAGGCGTTTTAACCCCTTTTCGCAAATGCTAGGTAGGCGTAGTTTGAAACTACATTAATTAGAGTAATTTAATATTCTTTTACTTCACTTGACGTAGATCTAACATGACTCATTTAAACGTGAACCGAAACGATAGTTTTCCCTATAATTAGGGTATACAGTCATAAATAAACAGTAAATATACAGCAAATATGAAATAATTATAATGGCATAAACTTTATTAATGCTGCTACCGTATTTGCTTGTAATTTTGTTTTGCTTTGCTACGATTAATAAATCAAAACAGATACGTTAAAACTGTAATTAGTAGACGTAACTATATTTCGGATTTCTCTATGTGGTTAAACTCGCATGTTTATTGGCACATACTGCAAAAAACAAAACAGAAAATATTGTCCTTTCTCAAGAATAACTAGTACAAAAAGCCCAATTATAGACTTAATTACCATTAAGAAATTTATTTTTGAATCGTTACTGTCGCTCGTAAAAATGATTGTTCCACACCTTTATAAAAGAAGTATAATTAATTACAGAAAAAAATTACCAGAGATACTGTAATACAAAATAGAGAAAAAGTAAAACACGCGCGACAGAAATAAAACACACGAGTTCATTAATAGTTAGTAATAAAAACGATAATTATATTTGTTAATTATAAAGACCAAAATTTTAAACTAGCAATTAAAAAAACGAATTTTCACTTGACAATTACACTTAAAACGTGTACTTTTTGAATTCAGCTTAACGAAGAGGGAGAGAATGTAAAGAAATTTGCAATAAATGTGTTTTTAGGGCGATGATGCATTTCATTTAAAAAAATTATTAGAAGTTACTAAAAAATCAATATTACAAAAATACTGTTAAAATTTAAAAGAAAAAATACTATAAAGTGAAAAAAATAGATTGACAAGTTTTACCATAACGTGTAGATAGTTTCGTAACAATCAATTACAAAAATTAATTTTAAAAGACTGACCAATATAATTAATGTTTCTAAAAATAGGTTTCCAAATCATAATTTAATTTGAACTTTAAACCCAGAACTCAATAATTTTAGGAAATTATAATGCACTTACTTTAAGTTGAAGAAATACAGAGGTAAAAAAAAATGAACATGGTTAAGCATACAATACAAAATCATATTAACACGTTCGCATCGTAGACGTTTTTATAGGTCTTTCATCTCGGCCGTAACAGATTTTGGCAGTATTGGTGTAATATACCTCTGGTTATAAAAATTCAAACATGTACCACTGGTGGTACACGTCGGCGCGAACGTGTTCAAAAACTTTTAATTGTTGCGGCGTTGTTTCCAACTCATTAAAAGTCTGAAACTATTTTGGTCAAACTTGATCAATAGTGTGATCATACAAACGCGATGTTAACCAAGATGAAGTTGTTAGATCCTGCAATAAGAATAATAAAAGAAACAATACCCCCTTTGTGCAATTGTACAACATAGTAATACCATACTTCGAAAAATGTATGCAATAGCATACCTATGAAATTCTTGTAAAATACTTTGCACTACCTATGAGAACCTTTGCAATACCTGAGGAATCCTGTGCAATGCCTGTGAAATGGTTGGCAATGCTTGTGAAGTACATAGGATATGGTAGTTGGCTCCATCCGTCATCGAACCACTTGTTTTTTTATTTATATATTAGTTGTGAAGTCTGATTTGGTATTTACTGATTCATTGGCGCTTTACAGCCCATTCAAAGCCATGGTCTTAGTTTCTTGACTAATGTTCTAGCACAGGGTAGTCACTCATGTGTTTGATCTTGCCCCTACACCACTCTTTCGTTAACTTTTCTTCATTTCTTTTTGTACCCAATTACTCTTCTCCAGTTTTCCAGTCCTGTTACTTCCAAATCCTTCTGCACCTTATCCATCCAACGCTATCGAGGTCTTCATTTTAATTGTTTTTCTATAAAAGTCCCTTATAATTATATTATAGATTTTTTTACTTTCCTTGATATGTCCATTCTCTCTATATGTCCTAGTCACCTTATTCTGGTGCTTTTTATTTCGCTTGTTACATTCGGTTTATTGTATCTCTCCTTCAGTTCAAAGTTTTACCTACTCTTCTCTTATCGTTGACTGGGAGCAGTCTTTCTCAATTTTTGTTGAGAGTCCATGTTTCAGATCCGTACATTACAATTGGTGATATTACTGATCTATACACTTTTAATTTAGAATTTATCGATACATCGCATAAAATTACTTATTTCCTGCCGTAACTATTGAACCGAGACTTCACTTGTTCAAATACTTTTTGAGCTATTTGCACACCTCCTTGCTCTGCTGTTATCATAACCTTAGATTTTTTTTTATCCTAGTCCGCGTATGCTAGAATTTGTACACTCCTATTTAATACAGTTCCACTTTTGTTTATTTGTATTTTGCGTACTATCGATTCCAATTCCAGGTTGAACTACACTGTAGATAACGGATCCCTTTGTCTTACCTTCCTGAATTTAAAATTCTTCCGATATCATATCATTGTACCTTTGCTCTCGTATTCCTTAAATACATCCTTACCATATTTGTTAGTTACTGTGGTACCTGCAACTCCTCTAACTTCGTTTTCCATTGTCGGCATTAACTTTTTGCCATTATTGTACTCAGTATTTTATATCCCACATTTAATAAGCTATTCCCCGGAATTTTTGGCTTACTGTTTTGTCCCCCTGTTTGTGTAAACACAATATTGTCTCCACGTTCCACTCATCCGGCATCTCCTCTTTCTTTTAGATATTTCCTATCAAGCCATACATCTTTCTTCCAGTTGTTTGCCTCCATATTTCAGCATCTATCCTACTATGCAATCTTTACCTAGAGATTTGTTATTTTTTAAATTCCTTATTATCTTTATTATTTCTTCTTGTGTTGGTAAATTCTCAACCCTCTCTTTCTGTTGTTTCTGTCGTTTAATCGATTGTACCTCAGTTATGTCTTGTTTATTTAAGTTTATCAATTCTTCAAAGTACTTTGTCCATCTTTCCACGACCTTTTGCTTGTTTCATACATAATTTCCTTCAGCATCCTTACACAATGCAACTCAATGTATTCCTTTTTCTGAGTCCTGTTTTCTTTGAAACATTTTCTACGTTTCTTCATTTGTTCTGATTCTTCCATAGCTTCCTTCTACATATCCTCCTAGCCTTCAATCTCCTTTCTTTATAGCTTTCGGATTCTTCGTCATACCATTTTTTTTCGAATTGCTGTATTAACTCTTGGTAAAATTTCCATGGCTTCATAGTTTATCTTTTTATCTGTTACTAATATTCTACATTTCCATGCTCCCCTTCTGCTAATTTTCCATTTACACCTTTATACTTTTATCTCCTTGGTTATTCTGTATTAATTCTTTTATGTCAAACTTGCACTTCAGTATCCCCCGTTCTACATTCTTTGCCTTTATTTTCTGATTATACTTCACCCATACCAAAAAATCGCAATTCGCACACCTTGTATATCTGTGTATGTATGTCTGACCCATGTCTTGCTCCTAACATGGTATTTATGAGTTTTTTTGTGCATGAATCTTGTACTGCTTACCATCAAATCATTACTATTTGCCAGGTTTATTAAACGTTGCCCGTTATCATTTCTCTCTTAGTGCAAGCTATGTTTGTACATAAAATCATCATCCACTTTATCTTCCGTCGTAGCATGTACGCTGCAAATGGTAATATTAAAGAATTTTGCTTTTATTCTTAGTACCGCCAGTCTTTCATTTACTGGATTAAATTGTATATTTATATTTGTTGTTTATTATAATTCCGTGATTCTATTATTCCACTATCCTTCCATATTATTATTTGTTCTGCTACAATATCTAATTTATACGTTGTTATTTAGTTCATTAAGTTTGTAGTTGCCCCTACCTTATTTAAACTTTTTATATTCCATATCGCTAACCAAAAATTCTTTGTCCATCTTTTTTGCAGTCCGTGATCAATTTTTCCGTCCGGTTTTAGTTTCACTTAGTTTTTTGAACGCCGTCCACTATTTGTAATAATTCTCATTTGTTTCTTCAATTCATCATCGTCATCGTTCACTCGCGATCTCATGCTTGATATCCCTGCTTTACTCATCTTATCATTTATTTTTGACAGTTGTTTCACTTCATTAACCTCCAATTCCTCTAGTGTATACTCCTTTCCGTCTATTAAAACTTTGATATATCCCAATTGTGTCTTTTTACCGTCTTCTGTTACTTGTGTCACATATTGACTCAACTTTTTGCGTTGTTTCCTCACTATTTTAGGGTAATCTTCTGCAATCCATATTTCAGTGCCTTTAAGTTTTTTTATAGCTCTCAATACCTTTATTTTTTCTATCCATCCTGTCATTTCTACCAGTATTAATCTGTCTTTCTGTACTTTGCCTTTTCCTAACCTTATTATATCTCCTCCTAGTTTAATCCTGTTTGCACATCCCACTTTTTTGAAATATCTCCTATTTTCTTCCTCAATTCTTCTTCTTCTCCTTCCGTCTGCTCCATCCCATAAATCACAAAATTTTTCTTTTTTGTCTGTTTCTCTAATACTTCTATTCTTGTTCCTGATTCCCTCATCTGCCTCTTTAGTGACTCGTTTTCTTGTTGCAACGATCTATTCTCTTGTTCTATTGTTTTATGACCTCTGCATTTTTATCTATTTTTACATCCACAGCCGATAACTTCCCCTCCCTATTTAAAATCTTAAGCTTTCGCGGTTATATTGTTTATGATGATAAGCGACTTTCGGCTTAGACCGCGTCGTAGTTAACCACCCAGACTTTTTAGAAGTAGAACTTAGCCGTGGCCGCATTGTCGTTCGTGAACCGAAACAAACTGACGTTTCGTAAGACATTACAGCTTGCATATTCACAGTGGTAAATGTCACTGAAGAAAAAACTATAAGTGACGATATTTATTTATATATATTAGCGATTAGCGTAATTAATGGACCTTATCTTTCCGTTACAGCTTGACTGACTTCGTTATTACCCGCAGTAAGTGCTCGTGTCCTTTCGAAGAGGATTGATCTTTGTCTTAGAAGATGTAATACTGGTAGCCAAGATTTGCTGGGTCTTAAACTATCTTCTCGTTTCATATTACACGGATGTTTTTCTATTTCCATAGCTTCGTGAATTAGTCTGGGAAAGTAGAAAGGAGTTTTAGTCAACACTTTAGTTTGGTCTAAGTTTAGTGTGTGTCCTTGGTTCCACACGTGTTCTGCCACTGCTGATTTTGTAACTCTGCGGTGTTTGCAGTCAGCCATATGTTCTTTTACTCTAGCTTCAATAGAGCGCCCCGTCTGTCCTATATTACTTGATTCACAGGAACAAGAAATTTTGTCAACTCTGACATGTTTTAGAGCCCTTTGTTTTTTAACAACAAAGGCCTCTAAAACATACCGGAGTTTACAAAATTCCTTGTTCCTGACGATTAAGTTATATAAGACAGACGGGACCCACTTGTTCGACAAGTGCGTTGTGTGACGTCAAGTGATTCTAGAATAGTAAATTTTAGTATGTTGAACATAATTATCAGATTTAAACGCATTGAAGTCGGCTTCAAAGTGAAATATTCTAGATTTCAACATCAAGAAATAGAAATATATGAAAAAAATTGGATTGTGACCTCGATATACAGAAGTCTAAAATAAAAAATATTAATGGTAATTCAGAAGACTAGTGGGAACTGTACCAATGGAAAAAACAACATATACCAAAGCTGCTACACAAGAATTGTTTGAGAACGTAAGCTTTATTCAACCAGTCCAAAGCTCTTTGGTACTTAAAGACTATTCCAAAGGAGATCACAACCAGGATAAAAAAAAATTGAATCTCTAGGACTCAAGCTCATTTAAGATTGTGACAGGTTCCAATAATAAAAAGCACATAGTCGGAAACTTCTCTATATTTTGGTTTTTGAACGATAGTCCACATCGATTCCGTTCGGACCAGTTAAAAAATGTAGAAGATCTAGAAAGCCAAAAACTTATAGATAATTTACAAGTGTTTTTTTGGCAAGCAACAAAAATGTTCAGAGTTCTATGTGTTAAAATGACCTTTAAGATGTTAAAAACTTAAAAGTAGTGAAGTACATTGCAGAGAGACTTAACATTTTCTTGGTAGATACATACTTGTAAGATATGAGTTTAAAAAATTTCAGAGATTTTATATTAGATTTGTGGAAGAGGTAATAAAAAAAAATGTAAAAACGATAGTTATGAAATGCTATGCAATACTTATGAAAAGCTATGCAATAATTAAATACACCTTGACTTAAGCTATGAAATGTTTATAAAATGAAAAAAAACTTATGAAATGGTATGCGATACTGGTGAAATTTTATGAAATATCTGTAAATTGTTACGCAATACTTTCTAAGTATTTCACGAGTTGGTCGCTTTATGACGAAGTGATTAACCCCTCGCAACTTGATTAGCAAAAAAATTTTTGATTCAAAGCGCGTAATTCGACCCAAATCTGATAAATAGATGCACAAAACCATACCCGCCTATCTCTCATCAGCTTACTTTAACGCAGCCACATAGTCAATCCGGTAATCATTCAATGTTCAGATTTCCTTGAAAAAATTAAACTTGCTATGGCGAGTTTCTTCAAACTGCTGTATAAACAAAACCAATATTTTAAACTAAACCAGATTTTGACAGATTTATTAACTGCCTTGCAAAGTTCTAGTTTTCAAACAGCAAAACTGAAAGAAAATATAGTAATGTAAAAAATCCAGCGAGGATAACCAATGTAGTGATTTGATGAAAAAAATCAAAGCTACGAAAATGCTTTTTTTACTATGTTATGCATCACATCGTGCTCAGGCGTAAAATTATGAAACATATACTAATTAATTAATACATCAAAACATTTCCATTGAATCATTAAATGCTAATTTGTTGAATTAACACAACGCAAATCGTTTCAATAAGTAAATTACATTTGTACACACCTGTCTCATGCACCAGATGCAGTCCGTTATATTTGATGCAACTAATTAGAAATTCTACTTATAGTACCGAGGAGGTTATGGCATGGGGGCGCAAATTATGTTTACTATTTTTAACTCACGGACGTACAAAAATGGTTAGCTTACCAAATATTAACAAATAAAAAATTATAGATTGTGTGTCTAAGCACTTTACGAGCTGAGTAAATATTTGTATTTTTAATCCAAAGTTATTTATAAACTTATCATGCAAATAAATCAAGTTTTCAAACCTCAACAAATATTAAGTTACAATTATGTAAAAAATGACCGACCAATACTATCACTTTAAAAAACCATAACCGATCGCGTGCATTCATAACCAGAATGACTAACTCTATTTTGCTTACAAATATGAAATCAATTCGCTCGCGTTTACATAATATGTAATCGTTGAATAAACTACTAATTGTGAAATCGTATAAGACCGATTGAAAGAGCATAACAATTTTTATCAAAAAAAGTCACAACCAACTACCAATAATACGATTATAGCTAACACCATTAATAGGTCATCTCTCACTTCTTATCACGAGTTCTCAATTTATTATTGTTTCGATTATATTAGTGTTCTCAATTCTATCAAATAATTTTGTAATGATCGTATCTAACAGTAGAAATGTACTACAACCTCGATTACAGGTGTATAATTTAGTACCTGATAGTTAAGTTTAGGTAATAATGGTTAATGCTAACCTTTGAATACTAAAATGTGCCAATATGTATGCACAGAAAAGCGACATTAACTTCTTTATAACTATTATAGTTATTTTCTAATTGTTTTTTGCAGTAAAATGTCGAGGTACGCACATAGGCGTAACATAACAAGTGTGGGAAAATGAAAAAATTATGCCACGAGATCATGGCACACTAAGACTAAGCTCACGTATAAATGTAATTCACGAAATTGTACAATTAGCTACGCCATAAAAATAGTAAAAAAGAAATCATCATTTCTATTGGTAAATAACAAACAACACAATTAGTCCAAATCTTTGTAAATAAAGTAAACTCGTTTTTTTAGAATCTGTAGTGTCATTGAAAATAAAGTTAAAATACGTAACTTTAATACAAAAAACAATAAGTATTTGTAAGAATTCAAAATTAACAAAACACAACCAAAATTGTTGAATTAATTCCATACACAAAACCAAAATATGTCTACTAAAAAGAATAGTTTTTTATACCAATAATATCGAGTTATTTAAGTTGTTTTTACATTTACACTGCTAATTAAACATACGTCAGTATTTTTGAAAATTGTCCAATACGTTATTAAGATGATTGTCAGTTTGCAAAATTATGATTTCACAATGCTATTTATAAGTAGTTAAAGTATTTGTGTTTGATCAACGTATACTTTTTGGCAACTTATAACATCGGAGAAATTTTGAGTAGTCAACTATTGTTTTTATAATATTTTGTTTGGGTTTCTACCACTGTTAAACAGTCCATTGATTTTAAAAACGTAAATAAACATAAACACTATTTCGAAGACATTAAAATTTTATACTTAAGAGATATGTCAAAAACGAGGTCAAGTTGTTAATAGTTAAGTACGTATTTATAATCTTTATTGTTGACAATTGCATTTAAAAAAGTCAAGTTATAATTTTTGCCATTTCATCGACTTTATAGTTTCCAATGCCACAAAAGCGAGTTTTGTAAAATGATCATCTTGAATTAAGAAGAAAACAAAAAATATAACACATTTTACAAGTAACTTGAGCAACCAGAAACGCTTCTTTTCAAGTTTAGACCGGAAAAGTGTATCGTTGATTTTTATAATTAGAAGTTGGCACTAATGCTTATCATTGTTTTCTTATGTGTCATCCGTCATTAGTGTCAGACTTATTATTACCGACATTATTTAAAATCACCTTAACACTTTTTTCTAAATAAACATAAACTGCTTGTGTGTTACTGTTGCCAAAAACAAGGTAACAATTTTACATAAATTACATTTTATATAAACTGCCCAAAGCATTTACAAAAACAATTGAATTTTAAAAGTACATATTTTAGTTCTATTTACTTTATTATAAAACGTAAATAAATTGTCAACAAATTCACAACTCTCAACTTCCATAAACTTTGTACGAAATAAACATTAGGAATCAAAAGTAATTAAACATTAAGATTATTCATTATCCGTAACTTCGAAATGAAATTAATAAAAAAAAAACGAAAAAAAAATTATTTTTCGTAGTGCAAAAAGAAACTGCATGGAAGAATGAACCGGATGCATAATCTACGTTAGATGGGGAAATTAACGTTACCGTATAAAGTTCTGTCACTGTGGAAAGTATTACGACGAATTAAAAGGCACAACTGTAGATATACTTTAATTTACTTCGGGAAGCTTACCGCACCTTGCCTTTAATCAATCGTTTGAAACATGACAACTTATTTGTGATAACTGTGTAGATATGTATCTGCTTAATTTGCAGAAAATTTAAGAGATTTGTGTTTGATATGCCATTAGCTAATCGCATACTTGGAGTGCTGGGTAAGTACCCTGTTTCTTATATTTAACTATTTGTTTTGTGGTCGGTCGTATGCACTTAGACCTGAGATATTAAGCTGTTACTAC
Source organism: Aquatica leii (assembly GCA_035610365.1). Taxonomy (NCBI): domain Eukaryota; kingdom Metazoa; phylum Arthropoda; class Insecta; order Coleoptera; family Lampyridae; genus Aquatica; species Aquatica leii. The sequence goes on from CM069436.1 coordinate 70,069,930, forward strand.
GAATAGCGCACGCCATCTGTTTTTTAGTTATGTATATAAGTTTTAACGTTGCAGCTGGTTTCCATATTGTGCAATCACCATAACTTCAAGCTAATCGGCAGCGTTTTTTTGTTGTATTCACCAACGTTAATTTATTGAGTGTAAATTTAAGCCATTTACATTTGTTGCGTATGTGTACGACGTGTTGCCTAATTTAAGAGTCAAGTATGATTAGTCGTAGTGCGATATTGTTGGCAAACCCTTACTTGTTAGATATTACTTATTCTATTTTTGTGTTTATTTATTCCTTTGTGCTATTGTTAAAATAAATATACTCGTTGTTAGACATGTCTTAGTCAATTTATCTACCTTAAGCGTTGTCAGATGTAAACGGGCATCTGTAGTGTATATTTCTTCCGTTTTGGCGCTCTTTTAATTAAACTATAATCGGCACAGCAAAGATCAAGCTGAATCTTATCAGTTATACCCCTAAGACTGACTCCGACTTTCTGAACTGCCGCTACTTCCTTTGGAGTAATTTAATAATACCGTAACAACTGTAGCATAATAGTCAGACAATTTTATTAGCATTAAATGATACCTGTAAAAAATGATTGATAATTTAACAGAAGTTAAATTATTCTATAGTTAATACTAGTGAATGTAATTTAATTACACATTAAATAATGATAGTAAAAATTAAAAAGTTTTAAAAATTCATAGTTTTCGAGTGACCGGTACAACCATTATTTCAAAATTTTCATTTCTAATTATAATTTTCAAGAATGCGGCTTTACAGTTTAATAAAATAATGTATGATGCCATTGTACAAAAATTGTTTTTTTTAGAAAAACGTCTTTTAGTAATCATAAATGGTCCTCGAGAAGACGTTAGTCGTTATTAAACACAAAATGTCTCAATATGAAGCAAACTTTTTTGACTGTCCACCAAAAAAAGCAACCGCTCATAAAAAAAATAATTAACCGGTAACATGTGTTCTCCCTAAGAATTTGAGGTCGTTCAATGATATCTTTCCAAGAATTCGTAAACGAAGTAAAAAACAGAAAACATGACAAAGTATTTCTACAGGATATGTTTGCGACAAAAAAAGATGTGTAATTGCAGAATACGTAGAAACTAATGATTTAAAGAACCCTGTCACTGACAGTGTCTCAGAAGATGATTGGTAACCCGAGCTATTACTACTACTACAGCAGTAATATATGAGGTTTCTTTAAATTATCAGATGTTCTTAGTTAGATTTTGGTTGCTTGTTTCAGTTCTTCGATTTCTCTCACACCCTAATGATGCCCGTAACAAAAGTGGGCAAAACGTTAGCAACTTCGGTTACAAGTATGACACGGTCCAAACCCGGAAGACATTCTCATCTTAGTATAAATCTTGTTTAAATTAAGATATATAAAACATGTTTCAATTCGGTATGCAAGTCACTTGAGAGATTCCTATGAAACGGACTTGAGTGAAATGTATCTAGAAAATATATTTAAATACGAGTTCGCGCATTCCAGAATTGCGGATCAACTGAAACCTCACTTTAATGTATTTAAATATTTTGCCAAAAATTTGAAATATGATAAAACTCTGTTCTGAGTGAATTAGTTTGTCGTTTCGGTTCAAAAATGTTCAACTTCAATAATGCTAGGTATAGACTACAGTAGCTACATGGTTCTTTTTACCTATTGATAGCATCTATTAGAAAGCAACCGTTTCTAAACCACATCAACGCACTGCACAGAGCGATAAAGAGTACTATGGAGAGAGAGCAAAATGGAAATCTGTCTTTATTAGGTGTAATGGTGAAGAGAATCCAAGCGAGAAAGCTACAACATACAGAAAAAGGTTGCACGCCGATAATATCTACATGCCCATATTTCACTTTCACCCGATGCAGAAAATGACTGTTATAAACACAATACTATCTAGAATAAAAACCATCGGCGACAAGCAACACCTAACCAATAAGAATATGCACCTTAACAAAGCACTTAGCGGTTGACCCTTCAACCTCTTCTTCCGTCTCGTTCTCTTCTTCTTCCGTATCACTTTCTGGTAAATTAACCTATTGTTTAGGCTCAGAATTGTGTTCCTCATACTCATCGCTATTTTGATCGTGGCCTGTCTCATAATCTCCTACAATCTCCTCCTCGCCTTCATTCCAAATAATCCACAGTTATTTGTAACTCTTGTTCTGTTAGTGGCTAATCCATACTACAAGGATAAATATATTGATGTAAAATGCAATAGATATGCTTATTACATCACACACCTTACCTAATTGGCAAAATATACTTCTGGCAACAAAAATGAAAAAGTTACGTAACTAGTGGCGTGGGGTCAAAAAATCTACAAACACAGTGACGTACCGCAGTTTCGAACAATGTAATTGTACTGACTTAAGCCTGGAGCTATCAGGTGGTGATGTCTAGCAAGGAAGAAGAGCGGGCAGCAGCCCTGTCGGTTTTATATTTTCGGAAATATTACATAAAAAAGATTGCGATAGGTCATATTGACCCCACGCGACAATTTAAGTGTGAAAATGTGTTGTGCTGATATTTTTTGTTGCAATTTTTTTTTCATTATTTACAGTTTTTACGGAGACAATCAATTTTTATGAGAACAGATAGTCCCGCCTTTTTTGATAAAATCAAAATTAACTAGTGTGCTGATTTGTGCTCATTATGTGCTACTTTGTGCCGTGAAAATAATTGTTTTCCTTTTTATTTGCTGATTTTATAAAAACAAAACCGTTTTTACGATTATACATAGCCTTGCCTTGTTTGATAAAATCAAAAATATCTAAGGTGTTGAATTGTGCTTAACACGTACCTACTACCTTGTAACGCCGAAACAAATTATTTTTTCTTCATTTACAGTTTTTTTCATAACAGGTGTAATCGCGTCTTTTTCGATAGTATGAAAATTGATCGTGACCGAATAGAATATTAAAATAATATATTATACTTATTTCACTTATTTGTTGGAGTTAAAGAAAGATAGTTAATCTTTAGAATGTCGGTAATGCTAATCTCTATAACGTAGGTTATTTATAACGCCAGCGAACGCCGATAACATAAATAACGTTTTGTCAGTTGATTTAACCTTGAATTAAATTAACTATTAACTGCTCTTAAGTTAAATGATTCTAATATTATGTGTTATAATTGTTCATAACTATATCAAGTACCTACATTTTAAATATTAGCATAATTTTTAATTTTTATCCGTGATACAAATAATAGTATAATTATCTACATTTCAAATCTAGCTTTACATTTAAGAAGTAGGTAGAACCGCAGTACATTAATTTTAGATCATCCATTCCACAGCCATAGTTTTTCATTGGGTCAAATCACATATTTGTAACCTACAAAATACATAAAGGTTGTTATATTTTGAGTAAATGTGTTGTAACGAATTTTATTATTATTAAAACTAATTAATTTTATTTATACTACAAATATATACACGTTTAAACTAACCGAACTAATTAAATCTAAGGAAATATAATGGGTAAAAAAACACTATAATTTATGTATAACGCTATCACCTACAGATAAGATAAGATAAATCCGCGGATAACTATTTAACGCTTGTTGCTTGTTTACACTAAAGTCACGTACAAGGTTATACACCGTAGATTTATCTCACACGCGTTAACGACTTATTTATTTAGACTTGAATAATCTTCTTAACACTGTCGTCTTCGAATTACGAGAAATAATTAACTTACGATTTGTTTGTACCGTATTTATACGTTTCTGCAAACATTCTAGAAGCCTCTACATTCTGTCGTGAACGTCTAGCGTGGATAAAAGGTACGGGAACGTTCTCAAATTTACAAAAACTTCGCGAATGTTTCACTATTTGCAGATTTCATGAAGACACAATCATTATTACGATGGATTATCTTACACAAAACGTAAAATGACATCTTGTTGTTTATTGTACTATTTTGTGCGGTACAACTAAATGTTTTTTCTATAACAGAAGAACCTGTACCCAGCCAGCCTGGTCCTTCCCGAGGAAGATGTAGAAAATGCCATAAAAAATGATAACAGTGTCAGATGCACTAAGTGCTTTATTTGCAAAGAGCACACAAAAGCGACGATTTGCTCTGACTGTGTTGATGACAAATAATGTCTGCACTAAAGCGTATTAGAATTTTTGTTTCAGTATAGTTATTTTATATAATAATATATTCTAATATAGCAAAAAAAGTTTTTACAATGATCCTCAGATTTTACATGTTTTGGCCCCACGCGGATAGTTGCGTGTTAAGGGCTAATTGTGGTGCTGTAATAACATCAAGAGGGTAATCATAATTAATCACAAATATTGCATATATTGCAGACATATTGCACATATTTCACAAAGGTTACACACATTGCCTCAATATTGCACGCACAAAATCACATAGCATATTTATTACAGCTTGCACAAAAAATGCATACGTTGCACACAGTTTTTGAAAATATAATTATTACGCATTTTTTGCAATGCACCAGAAGAAGTAAAATTAATCAAACCAAACTTATATAAATTCTCAACAAAACTAAATTGCACTCGTTAAAGTTGCCGTATTTGAAAGAATATCTGAACCGTTTTGATATATTCTCACGAAGTCGCTTTGCTGAAATTAATGCCCAAGTATATTGCTAATACTTTGAATTTTATCTTTATCTTCAGATATTGTCTTTTTGCGAGAATCTTGCTGAAAATATTTATTTTTTCCTAAATCTGTACGACCTGTGTATCTTAATTATCTTATAAGAGATTTTCGACTTAGATCGCGTTGAAATGAAACTCCAAGACTTTTTAGAGTTAGCCCTAGTTTCTCTTTGTGAACCAAAAAAAGGAGTTGAACTTGACCTTTACCGTATCAATTTTCTACATGACACTATGTATGTAAATTATGTAGAAAATTTAATAGAATGCGTGAAATAATATACAAATTTACAACAGAATAAGGATTACTATAAGTAAATGTTTTTTAAGGCATGTAAAATCTTGACCGATCAGTAGAAAATAGCGTGTAATTATTATTAAGAATTATATTTTTTATCAAATAGTCGAAATTCTTTAAAATCTGCATTATGCTCGGGATTATATATAAATTCGGTATGAAATTTTGGTATGTGGCTTTCATATGATATATTTGTAGAACAGTTGAAAACTCCAAACGATTTTGTCAAGTATATTTAGCCCATAGAAAAAATATATAAGTAATCGTATTTACTTGGACCAATACAAAAAAGAATTTAAAGTACTTAATTATTTTTCTCGGTATCTCCCTTTTAAAAAAAACATAAAAGCAAAGTTGTCATCCACACAATCAATTTATTTACGAAATATGTTCTGTGTTTCAAATAAACAATCAGAAATAGCAGATAATGCATTTATTACAAGTGAATACTGTAATCTGACGCTTTGCATTTACGGTTACAAAACGTGTAAAAAATGTGATCGCTAGTAAATAATAAAGTGTTGACAAACCAGCAAGTTTGAACCTAACCTATCTAAAAATTATAACTTGTTATTGTTTCTTGGTTGAGTCACATCGAAAAGACTATGAAAACAAGCTATTTTTTTACCCGACTAGAAATTATTTAATTATTCAGTATTTAAATATTTTAAATTATTTATTATCCATTAAATTGTAGTTAGAATTAGTGTGTTACTCGTAATTGATTTATAACTTTGAAAATCAAACCAGAAAAGACCAAAAGATAATTAACGGTTTCGGTCTAGTCCTTGATAAAAAACGTAAAGAGCCAGCACAGCAACTATTGTACTTGTTATTGCAATAATTATTTTCCAGACTATTTTTTTGTATCAAAATCGTAACCAAAATTTCAGTACGGGTCAAAAAATGAAAATAAAATTTGCGGGAATAGACATGTCTATGAAAAAAGCGTCTGTATAGCTTAGATTCGATTGCTACAATATTCTAGCAAATAATGTATCATTTGAAATCGATTGCAATTTATATTGCACACGCATTACATGATATTGCTTGTGTTACTAAAACATTGTTCACATATTGCATAATATTAAAGAATAATTCATGCGGGATGCACAAATATTGCACTGAATATGTCGGAATATGTCCTACAATATTGCACAAGTGATTATCCCCTCGAATGACATTAAACTGTCAACTAGAGCCAAATTGGGATTTGTCTTATCAATAAGAAGTTTATCAAAGAAAGTCTCAGAACACCGAACACTTCAGAATGTAAAAACAAAAAAAAATCAAAAAGTTTTATCCATAAACGTGCAACGCTAATTCCAAAAAATTATCGACATGCTGTTGCCACCAAATTGTCATCCTGAGAGTAGAGTTGAGCAAAACTAAATAAATAATATGGTTAAAGATCAAATCATGTCATATTGCAAAGAAATAAACTACAGTAGTAAGAATTGTTATAAAAATTAATTAACCCCACAATTACAACTCAGAACGTTTATTTGATTTGATTGCAAAGAAGAAAACATATATAACAGCAAATAATTTCTTCTTTTTATCTCATTAAATTTAAAACACAAGATCTTCAGTTTGCAGTAACTTTTTAGGTCAAGTACCCCTCCGTCTGTCGCCTCAAAGAATTATGTCAGCATTTAATCCAAATAATATTTTTAAACAGCGATTGTATTGATGACAATGCCCCAATCACACATCAGCAACTGTTAAGAAATGTCACGAAAAGCATGCAAGCGAAATTTAACATTTTCGATGTGCATTACAATCAACGAATTTAAGTAACTATAATGGAATCTGTTTTAAATGACCAAAATACATTCTAAGCAAAAAACTACAACGAAGATCTTGCGCTGTACTAACAATAGAATGAGTAAGTTAATGAGATGTTTACATTATTTTACCGACCCCTAGGCGCTTAATATTTTCCTTAGTAGGGTGTAACAATCTTCTCAAATGTACACAATAAACAGTTTGTTTTTCGAGCATGATTCACGATATACATATACACAATTAAAAACTTCGAAGGTGGGATTAAAATTTGCAAAATTTACCAATAAAGCAGCACAAAAATTAAATAAAAGTTAAAAAAGGTCAATTATGTCATAATCGTAGTAGGCAAAGTGAGCGTTAAGTGAGGTACCAATTAAAACTAATATTTTTATTATTGACGTCAATCTAAACACGACGTACCTATCAACAGTAAATTTAAATTAACTATTTTATTGTTAAAATTGCGTCTAATTAGGCGAATCCTATTTTTGGTAAGATCGTCAGATGCAGAAGGATTTTAAAGTTACCGTGCATGCAATTGTAACGGTATTGCAGACATCTTATTGCATTATATAATTTTGTTATTTTTTTACATCAACTATTACGTAATTGTTTAGATGAAAGTGTACATAGGTGTATACAATACAGGTAAAATAACTTAAAATGGAACGTAAACTAAACAAAACAACCTGTTCGGTTTGTCGTTGACAAACAGAAAAGGGTTAAATTTATTAGGTTAGAAAATCGGAGGGCTCTGTATGTATTAACGAATTTTTTCGTAACGCACCTGGAATTGTGTTTGCGTTAATTATTGATGCATACTATCAGCTAAGATAAGAAAAAAGGTATATACATGCGAAAAAAACGTTAACTTATAGATTGTGAGTCACGTACCTAACTGCAAATTTAAAGACTTTTCACGCTGAAATGTTGATCCATTATTTAAAAATACCGCACTTGCAGTACACTCGGTACACTATCACACTTCACAGCTTAAATAATAACGATAACTACAACATTAACGTGCCAAATATGTAGTCTATCCGTCTCGCTCACTACATTTCAACCGTACATGACATTGTTTGATTCACATTTACAACAGAAGTTAACGATAGAGATGGAATCTACTACTAGCAACACAGACATTCAATTTTCTGCGTAGGAAGCGACACCTCGTAACTAATAGCTAAACAATGAACGTTAAACAGTTTATCTCAAGATATCTTTAAAAAAAAATTTATTTCATTTTCATGCTTTAATTATTTCGCAAGAGTCGGTTTTATTTTATTCTATGATTTTATTACAGCAAAAGCGGAAAAGCTATAGAATTACGCGGCTTCTTTTGTTTATATACATTTTGGTATAATCTTTTAATAAACGAATACTTTAAATCGAATCATAATTTTAACTCGATTTAGACAAAAAGAAAACTCGATCTACTAATTTTAATATTTATATAATTTTCTCCTTCTATTTGGATATTATTCAAATCTCCAATAACTAAAATAGCTTAGTTATAGCATTGATTATAACTTAGTTTTTTTAAGTTTTAAAATTTTGTTAAGTTTAACGTTTTTAGCGAAAAACTAACTGTGCTACTATTTATCAGTTTAATCAGTAGAAATATCAATTTTGCAATTGTATCCAGGGTCGCACGAAAGGCGCCTGTCGACAGTTCCGCGCCGTACATAAGGGCAAAGTCGTGTGGTGCACGACGGCGCCGAGGCGCCGAAAAGCCTCAAAACTCAAAAGTAAAAAAAAAGATAAAGCAACAAACAACATTGTCAAAACAAAATTAAATAATGATAAAAAAACCAGTAAAGAATTGCTAGCTATTACATTGTTTTTTATTTGTTTATTTTTTTTATTTTTATTCTTTGAAACGAAGGAACCGAATTACTTCTCGAAGATAATATATTTTCCAAATGAGATTTCCAAAACGATTTAGATAAAAGTTGAAAAATTTATCTAGATAATAGATAAGATAATCTATAATTTACGTAGATAATACGGTAGATGATTCTATCAAATAGGTACAAACAGGTAATAAGTAATTGTTACCATTTAATTATCATCATCATCAATACCAATTCATTGTTTATTAAATTAACTAATTAAAAAAATGAAAAACAAATTGAAAAAAAAATAAAAATCGAAAAAAAACATTGATATCGACGACAGTTTGAACCTAAAAGACTTTAAAAATTATCGCTCATAGCCGTTAATCACTCCCTGAATTATTGCTTTTTCTTTTTAAATTTAAGTTATCATTTGTAGTTCGATATTTTAAGCAAATTTATCATAAAAAATCAAGTAATCCTCAAAAATTTATTGTATTTTAAATTTTGAGCAGCTTACATCAGCGATCACTTAAAGAATTAGCTTTTATGTCTTTAAAAAACGCAAGCAGTTTTGTTTCTTCTAAAAAATTTGGTTTATTTTAAACAGTTTATTCTCTGCTCAGTACTTTTTGTAATTGTAAATGCAACAAATTCAAATGTAAAAAAAAACATTTTTGCTTTGCAGCTTTGTTAATTATATTTGACAGGTTGTCAGTAATTGTACTCATATGATAATTTACATCATAGATTTATATAGGAGAGTTTTTATTTTATGCGGTCTACATTAGGATCTTATTGCGACTTTAATTTAACGTTAATATTACTTACTCAACAAGTTGATTTAAAGAGTAAGCTAAAAGTTCCATGACTTAAATAGTCTTACAAAAGAACTCTAAATCACGTGTATCGAGGTTTGTCACTTTCAACTGCTCAAAAAGTCATGAATTTTCTCTTTTTCAATCAAGTATTTTTTTATTTGGGCATAATTTTGCTGTGTAGCACTTCAACTAATTAGAATTAGTAGCTGTTAATCTCAATGTATGAATCGTGCAAGATAATGTATTGAATAAATGTACGTATATCAACAAGCTATTATTGTTTCTAAAGACGATAAGATACTTATCGCAAGCAATTGGTTCTGTTTCAAAAAGTAACTTGAGTTGTGTTTTTGTTTATATCTCGTACTCCATGTATTTACGCTCAAGGTCATGTGAGTCTAGTTTTGTCAGCAGAAGAGCTGCAAAAATGCGAAACATCTACGGCGATTATTTATCAGGTTTTAACGATCTGGACCGTATTACATTACCACAGACATTACAAACTATATTATTTTTACAAATAAAAAAATTACAAAACAACAAATCTAAACAAAAAAATGTATGTTAATTTTAAAAAATCATCTAGATAATTTCATGATATATAACCGAAAGATCATCTAAGATAATCATCTAGTTAATGTTCAATACTTTTATCTAGATAAGGAAAAAGATGATCAAAAATTATCTAGATGAAATATCTATATAATTTCATCTAGATAATGCACAACACTGCTAGCAGGCGCGGCTTCAGTGGGGGAGGGCCGTGGGGGCTATGGCCCCCCCCCCGACATTGAAAATAATACTGAAGTTTTTCTCACTTTGTATTTAATACATACGCTTTTTTTAATAGTTGTTTAATTTATGATACTTTATTGCTTGCAAGTAAAAGCTTGGTTCATAACGAAGTACTCTTCAATACCGATTTAATATTTTATATTAACGCCATATTCAATACATTATTATTTAAAAATGTGATGAGCACTAACCCCCCCCCCCCCTTTAAACTGATGGAGCCCCCACCGAAAGAAGCTGCTGGAGCCGCGCCTGACTGCTAGTAACATGATAACATAAATTGTGTGAAGTCAAACAAATCTGATTTTATTCATGTTTGAGCTTGAGCTTGAAATTTGACTAACAACGAACCAACTAGCGAACAAGCGTTTTTTTCCTGCCTGAGCTTGCAATGTACGAAACTTTATATATTTAAGCGCTGCATCAGTCGCGATTTCATTTGTTGCCTAATGCCCGATCGATAATTAACTTAGTGAAGTGAAACGGTGCATGGGGTAAAAGAAATCTGCTAATGAATCTTTAGTTTTTTGTAGTTTTACAGACTTTATAGTGACGTGTTTTGTGAAAAATGTATTTTTTATTTTAGATTTATTAAAACATTAAAAGCCAAAAATCTTGCATTTCAAAAATACTTTTATATTTGATTATATAAACATCATTGTTAATTAAAGTAAATTCAAACAGAGTAATTGATAAGCATTGATATTACTATTTATAAAAATTTATAAATTTTGAAATACATAACTTGAAATAAGTAATGAAAATGCTTTCGAGTTTGAGGAAGTCAGCAAAAAAGAAGAAATTGTCTGGATACCAAAATTTGCTAAATAAAAGAAAAATAGAGGAAGAACTGGAAAACCATGTCAAAATTACGCATTTTTTTTCAAAACCCGAGTCTACCAAATATTAATAACAACAAACTTTGTAATTAATGAAAATTTTAAGAACAGCTAATTTTTCTTTAGTAATTCCGTTTATTAAGTATTGGACATATAAATTATGAAAATTGAACCTTACGTACGTTTCGTTTTTAAGCTTATTCATAGGTTCTATTATTACATTTTAATATCTAAAAATGAAATACATAATAATTATATAAGTTAGTGAGAAGATAATATTTTCTTAAACTCCTACAATTTGTCATTTTTATTTAAACATTTTAATATTAAATTAAATAATTTACAATAAAAATAACTTTACAACTTCTTTGTGAAGTGAAGGTTATACGAATGACAATCATTAAATAAAATGTTTACTAATGCGCAAACGTTCAATAACTAGATAAATAAAACTATCAAATTTTCAAAATGTTTTTTGATTTAATAAAAAACCTATAAATATCTAAAAAAAAATTTTTTCATTATAAATATGAGAGAAGGAATAAGAAAAACAAAAATTAATAAAAACAAAAAGTTTTTTATTATTACATTAAAATTAAATGTTTATGAAATGATAGAATAATAAATTGAATTAAGATTTTCTATGTCAGTTCTATAATTTACTGCATTAGGACTTTTTTTAATTTCTATGATCTCATAAATTAGGCTCATTTTTAAATTTTTTTTCTTCTGTAAGATTTTAGGTGAGTTAAAATTAAAATTATGATTGTTTTCTATGGAATGATCAAAGTGAGCAGTTTTAGGATAATGTGAATCTTTTTTATTACAATTTGATGTTGGTTTATTCTATTTTTCAGGTATTGCTTTGTTTGCCCAATATAACTACAATTGCAATTTAGGCAATTTAATTGATATACAACATTAGAATCACAAAAATTTTAGTTTTGTCTTTTAGGTTTTAAAACAAAGTTTTTCCAAGTGTAGAATAATTTTTGAAAGCAATAATAACATTGTATTTTTTTTATTCTTTTTCTAAAGTATAAGATAAATTAGGTATAAATGGTAATGATACAACCTTGTTTCTTTCTTCATTATTATTAATAACATTTTCTTTTTTTTATATTTAGATTAATAGTAGCTGAAGAATTAGCTGAATTTGAGCTTGTATTATTATAAATAAAACTGATCTTCTAGAAACCAATCCATCAACATTTTCAAATTCCGCTGATAATGAGAAATCAACATCTTCAAAAATTACCAGAACGGAAAATATGAGTCAACTTTCGAAATATGCTGCACTATGGCCCTGCTCATTATCAAAACAAAAAGGATATTTATCCGAGAGATAGTTCGGAGCCGGAGCTTAAGTTTTCCAATAGTTACTTCTTTAGAATTTTACCGAACAGAGAAAAAATTGAGCGTTTTTGGTTGTTGTATTCCGAAACAAAAAATTCACTTTACTGCTTCTGTTGTAAAATTTTTAATAACAGCAATTTGAAATCTGTTCGCCTTAGTGATGAATTTCGTTACAATTTAAATGAACATTTAAACATTCATGAAAAGAGCAAGTTACATATTGAAATTGTTCTAAAATTGCTAGATCCTTCTGACCGTTTTAATAACAATGGAATAATCGATTCTGAAATTCAAAATGTAATAAACAGAGAAACTAAATAGTGTCAAGCTGTTATAGAAAGAATTTTCTACGTGATTCAGTTTTTAGGTCAACAAAATTTAGCTTTTCGTGGAAGTAGTAATAAGTTGTTTAAGAAAAACAATGGTAACTTTTTAAAATGCAAAAAAATGATTTCCAAATTCGACCCGATTATGTAAGAACATACAAAACGCTCTCAAATAAAATATCACAAAAACTATCTCGGGGATAAAATACAAAATGAATTAATCAACTTAATCGGTGAAAATATCAAATCCAGAATTTTAGAACTAACTAGAAAAGCAAAATATTATTCCATATTATTAGACTGCACTCCTGACTCTAGTCACCAAAATCAAATTTCAGTTTGTATAAGATTAAGCACGGGAATTAGTATAGAAGAACATTTTTTAGTATTTTGTTTTATAGATGATGTGTCGGTTGAAGGCTTAACAAAATTTCTTTTGTCGGCGTTAGAGAAAGAAGGCTTAAATATCAACGATTTGCAGGGTCAGGGTTACGACAGTAGGGCAAATATGCGTAGTAGGCACAATGGTCTACAAAAAAAATTGGATTTAAATCTACGAGCTTTCTTTGTTCCTTGTTGTAATCACACTCTAAATTTAGTCGTCAATGATGCCGCAAAATCAAATACTTCGGACATCCATTTTTTTTAGTTTGAAAATAACGTAAAAAATTGGGCTGCATCGTTGGCAAAAAAATTGCAAAGTTTTGAGTTCATTTGCATTCTTATATTGTGGTATTATATCTTAAGTAAAGTTAACATTGTTAGTAAAATTATTCAAAAACCGAACTTTGATGTTGCTCAGTGTTTTAATCATTTAAATAATTTCATTAATTTTTTGAAATCTTATCGCTCCGATAAAGATTTTAATGATCTATGGATTGATGCTAAAGAAATAGCATCCAGCTTAGACATAAGTAGAATGAGGAGGATTTTCTTATTAGCTAATTAGTCACCGCTAATTAACTGATAAGAAAACCTGTTAATGACCTCACTGTTCATCTGGGCGATAACGTGGAAAAGCGTTTTTCGTGAAAGTTTTTTTCTCTCTCACATTTTTTTCTTTTTTATTTTACGTAATTGCATAACTGGTAATTTTTAATGCGTCATCCTGGCTTTCTGATTTATTTACGTTTGAAATTAAAACTCGCGAACAAAAAAAAATCAGCCACATCTTGCTGTGGCTCTTATCGTCAAGCTTCTACGTACATTGTTTACTGTCGATAAGTGGGAAAACTGTAGTAGGTTCAATAAAACACAGCAGAATCAAATCGTAGTTTTTATTCAAATAGAACTTTTGCCTGTTCGGTGGAATCCGCAGTAGGAGGGAAAGAACGAAGTAAAGAAACTCCTCCGGTCCTCTAACTGAATGTAAATGCAGGATCATTATATAATTTAAATTTATCAAACAACCAGTTTATAATTAAAGATATAAATAAAAGCCAGAAAGTTAGGACGTCCCAAATTTAAGTAATTTACAGATACAGATATGATAACAGGTTTAAACCCCAACACATATAAACACATGCACAAACATCATTATTTTAAACAGCAGAAAAGTTAGTTAACTGACGGCCTGTCAGTAGGTACTAAGGTTCTGGTTACCGAATCAACCCAGTTAAAGATTTGGAATCGTTCGTTTCTATCAATAGCGCAGTCAGAATTTTGTATTGCGAGAGTAAAAAAATAAGAAAGAATGTTAAAAAATACGAATTTATTGAACACAAAATGTAACATACATATAAAGTACATTTAAAAAATATAAACAAAACAAAACCTTTAAATCAGCATCAAATAAAAACAAGAAACAAAAACCACAGCAACATAATACTTTCAAAAAAAAATTATTTACAATAAAATATTAAGACGCCGAGATTGGAGAGCTAAGACATTAAGAACTTCGTTTTCCAGAATAGAAATATCAGGATGTATATACATCAAAGCTAGGTCGTTTAATCTGTCGTCACCAGTAGAATTCCGCAAATAATTTTTTTAGAAATTTTAGGGGATAAAACGATCATTCACAGGAACATGTGATGACAAGTAAAGTTGCCATTATAATTAAAAGTTTCTAAATTGTGGAAAACAAATTTTTATTGCATCTTTCCAAAGCCTCAACCTCACTTAGCAACAGAATCATCTAGTTCATAAAATTCCAAAAGTTGTTTAGTGGAATTTAAAATTTCTTTAATGTCTAAACTATTATTATTACATAAACGTTTCTAGAATGGTTCAACAGTATTTTTGTGATTAATAAGTTTTACATCTATTGTCAGTATCGTTTGATCGAGAAACGGGATGTAAATAGCCCTTCGATAAAATTCGGCGATGATCCAGGAACATTAATGTCTGCAAACTTTCACGGCCGTTGTTTAAGGTAGCACTGTTTTTCGGGTGCTGCCGCGTCACAAAAGTTTTGTGAAACGGCAACACCCGAAAAACAGTGCTACAACATTATGTCTGTTAGTTTGCCGATTACTTGTTCAAGGTTGTAAAATTTTAATATCAAACGCGTCACAAATTGTTTTTGTTTTTAATATCTAAAAATGACTTTTCGTCGTCTTTTCACTTTTTTTTTAAATTTATTGAAATTTTCAGTTGACTGAAGAGCTAAACTCAGATCCAAATTTAGAGCTTGTAGGTACTTGCTATTTTAGTTTTTGTATTTTTGGTAATTTATTGATCTCATTTTCTAATATACGTTATTGTTTT
This sequence comes from Aquatica leii, assembly GCA_035610365.1. Lineage (NCBI taxonomy): Eukaryota > Metazoa > Arthropoda > Insecta > Coleoptera > Lampyridae > Aquatica > Aquatica leii. Next base: position 70,085,362 of record CM069436.1, read on the forward strand.
GAAAAAGTGGTTTCATCAGTACCCAGACAGTTTCGTACTTCTGCCACTGAACAACCATCAGAAAGTGCCAAATTAAAACAATGTGACGAACAATGAACGTAAAAGGCTTCAGGATACCTCTTGCTTGTGCTCCTTTTATAGAACATCACTTATTGCACCAGCTCCATTGTATCCTTGGCCAACCAGATATTTTACATTTAGCCCTACGTCCATCATCCCAAACATGGATGGTATTGCAGATAGTATTTGCTAAACCAGCGCCTGTAATATCAGAGACATAAATAAACTGTAAAAAATCATCCCTCATCATGCTAATTTCCACAAATCTTACACATAATGACATTTGAGTAGTACCGTTATGTCGGTGGTCTCGTCGCATAACACTGAGATTTTTTTTGCAGAATTTACTTTGTCCACAAGTTTCTTTAATAAAATTGAATTGAACGACGATATTATTTCATTCTGTATTTGCCAGTTAATATAAGTTGCATTAGCACCTGCTGTGCTTAAGTGTTTAGCCAAAATATGATATCCTCCTTCTATTCGAAATTTGAGTATAGACAGAAAATTGTTTTTTTCTTTAACTAGAGGTTCATTTATATTAAGAGCCATTTTGACTAAAAATCAATATTTTTTATTTTTTTATTGATTTTTAATTCATTATAAGGTACGTCAATAACATTTAAAATAATAAAACTAAAAAAAAATTGAAAAATGCGTGAATGTAATAAATGCAATAAAAAAACCAATTTTTGAACGGTGTAAAGATTCTTGTGAACCAGAACCCTCAAAAGAGAATGAATTATATTACCAATAAAATTGTGCAGAGCAAGTGTATTATGTAAATCTGTGAAATAAGTTTTGATTGGTGTCAATATATAATTGATCGACTTAACTGTACACTAATATTCATTTGTTGCCACAACTGAATCGAATTATAATGAAAATGTTAAGATTTTTTAAATATAAGTGTGACATGTTTAGTATCAAAGAATTAATTTCCCACGTGGATCTTGGTAACGGAGTTTGGCTATTCATTATGTTTCGAGAATGCCATGTTCAAAAGAAAAGGTGCCATTTTTATTAAAGGATTTGCATATGCACTGTTTCGTGAGGACACACTAATAAATTCATCAGTAACCGGAAACGCCTAAAACTTATAATTAAAAAACTGCCAATTGGATAATTTTTCTGTTATAGAGTTATGATCTTATATTGACGTTTTTTACTTGAATTTTCCAATTTTCAACGCGTGTTATTAACCACCTATTTATTGGGAGTAATAAAGAATTCTCGATGGAAAATGACGTAAAAAGTTTTAATTTGGTATTCACAATAAAAATATTTGATATTAAGTTTTTTTTATTGGTAAGTACTTATTAAAAAAGTATGAGTTTTTAATGGGTCTATAGGCATTAAAGCGTATTTACCTATAACTAATTAATGGTTTTTAATTGGTCTCTAACAAAATAGTACAATAATTCTATAAGTATTTTTCTATTTAATTTTAATAGTTTTAAATGAGTAATTATCAGAATCTATAAAAATTTATTGGATCAAATTAAATAAAATCTTATTGGTTTCTATGAGGAATTTCATAGCAAAAGATTTTGCTAGTTTGATATGCAGTTTAAGTAAGAAATGCATATGTAATCTTAGGCATTCGTTTCTAAGGTATATTATAAAGCTACATAATAACTTACCGATAAAACTTACAAGTTTCTATTATAAAACCTGAAAAATGCAAGTAGCTTTACAGGAACAAACTTACGGTGAGAGTGACTCAAACAAATATGGTGCAATGCCATTGAAGTGCAGCGTTTCGCGCAACTTGATTTCGGTTCAAAACAGGTGTGCTAACATGCATACGTTTTCATTTTGGGAATATATGCACATGCCACAAATTTTTATTTTATACAAAATATATAATATAAATACGTAGCAATCAGGCTGTTACAAAATGCCAGTTATTTGAAGTAACGTTGTACAGTTGAAACTGGAGAAATTAGTGTTCTGATTTGTCCACACTTTTCTTTTCTTTCTGTTTACAATAAACAGTTATGTATATATAGCAAAATATTTGATCTTAGCACTTGGAATTGCATTTCGACATAACTTTCTATGAGAAGCAACAGAGAATGCAATCGAAGGAAAATAGGCAGCACATACATTGGCTGCCAAGCACTTAAATAAGAAATAACCCAAGGAGCTAACTATTTTTTTTCATTTTATGCGAATTTTAACTATAAAAATACATTTTTTCTAAACTTATTTTGAACAGATTTTTTATTTTGGACACTGGTAATTTTTGTATTCGTATATGAATGGCTCGGCCCCTCAAAAAAAGTTATTTGTTATTTTATGTGTGAGGCCACGTCGTTCAAATATGTATGACACATATTTTAAAGATTTCATATCTCTATATAAATTACATTATTGTGGCATACACATATGAAGAACACAGCTTCACATTGTTTGCATGCCGTCATTCATTATTGAATGACGTAGCCTGTGTTGAAATAACGCCGTCATTCATATATGAATGACGTGGTAGCCAATGTGTTAAGAAACTCTAGTTTTTTCTTTATTAAAGTTTCATATTAAACTATTTTCAACCACGAATTACGGCCTCTTTATTAAAGTATAATTTTAATAATGAGAGGGGCATCCTGAGTATTCTTTTGCAATGCAATTGGTTTAAAACATTGTTAAACCGTAATTGATTCATAAATTTGTATTATCTATTCAAACTTACCGTTCTATTGATATTAAATTGATTTAAACAGCAATTAAAACTTATTAAAAGCTTTATAAGTGATTACAAAAGTGATTAATAACACTTTTAAAAGTGCAAAATGTACATTATTTGTACGCGCATATAATGCGCGTAGATGATTTAATTATACAGGGAGCTATAAACTAAGATGACTACAATTTCGTTGTAAAATTGTAAGTAGCACAACAAACGAGGGTATTTACACGAAATTTGTATCAAGAAAGTACCCCGTCAAAAATGTTAGATAATAAAATAAAGAATAAAAATAATTAAAACTAACAGAACACCAGGAAAAACAAATACGGAGTGGCCACCAGATAATTTTATACTTTTTACTTTTATAAGTTTGTATTCGTTTCGTCTATGTACGAAAACCAACTATCGGTGGAGTAGAAGTAAATAATTGCAGTTGGGTTTGAACCAGACGAAAAGTACACATCAGCATCTTTAAAATATTTGTAATAACAATAGAAAAACTAATCAAAATTGATTGATAATTTTTATTTAACTTATCATAGTTTACTTTATATTATCTATAACAATGTATAATTATTAAAAATATGAAATGATAAGCGCTCAAGTTTATAATCTTACATAAGAAATCTCATTGTACGTTTTTTATTGACATCCTAGAGACATCCTAAACACGTACGTTCTAAGTCCCAGGATGTAACGATATCATTTGCACATAAAACGGACGTCCTTGGGACGTCGTCGTGTGTTTACTGTGAATTTTAAACATTTTAAAGAAATGTAACAGTAAAACCTCAAAATTCAATTTATTTAAAAACATCAAAAATCGGTCCTATAACTAAAACCAGCGATAAATAATGTATTATCATTTTATCAACACTAGATAATACAATGACCGTAAAAAAACACAATATTAATACTCATTAGTTTATACTAGTTAAAAATCAATTTACATTTATTTTTCCAAAATGCGAACGTTGGTCTTTAAAAGGTTAAACAAAACGCTCATAATCGCTTTAAATTAGTTACAGTTAGTTCGTTTTTATAGTTAGTACCCAATCAACAAAGAAACATTTTTTAAATGTTTTTTTAACGTTTTGAAAAGATATATTAACATGTTTAAAAACATTGCAAAAACGTCAATTTTACGTTGCAAGGGCAAAAACGTTATTTAAATTTAAAAAAATGTCTAACGGCCGGTTCCACCAACACAACTTAAACTTAAGCAATGCTTAAAAACAATCGTTGCTATGGTTTTAACAATTGCATGTCAGTTTTTAAGCTTTGCTTAAGTTTAAGTCGTGTTGGTGGAACCGGTCGTAAATGTATTTAAAATATTGTGGTATCAATGAATAGATGAAATATTTTTAAAAAGTAACAAAACACTTTTTATATTAACTATTTTAAAACGTTGTAACGTTTTTAAAATATGAAAAAACGTTTCTTTTTTGATTGGGTAAATATGTAAGTCTTATATGTTTTCTTTTCAACTACTCACAATTTCTAATTGTTCATAAATTAGTTTTACACGTCACATTTTTGTCTAAAATCAAAAATAACATAGGTTTAACACTACATTTTCTGATGGTTCTCTTTTATGACAATCAAAAAGATTTTGAATTAAAGAATTGAAAAAACTTACTGCAAAACAATTCTCCTATTAAGGTTAATGGAATCAAATTTCCGAATGATTGCTTCAGGGTCCAAAATTTTTGCCAAAACGTTTTTAATGTTCAGAATAGATATTTGCTTCAATCTTTCGTCACTCATTTTATTACGAAGATACGTTTTCAAACGTCTTAAGCAGGAAAATGTAGCCCACAGCCCCTACTAGAAACAAGAATAGTGTTAGCCGTCACTGTTAGTTTACAAGTTTTACTAAACACGATTTTATAAGTGTTAAGTAGCTCAATTAGTTGCATTATATATTAGTAATATTTACATTATTTTCTAGTAGTTTATACTGATTTATTGTTTTAGGTAATATTTTTAATTAATAATTGTTGTTGAATCCCAATAGGAGGTCGTGTGGAAGGGTTACAAATTAATTGGCATTAGATTGTTGGCGACGTTTCGCAGACTATACTTGTGTCTGCTTCTTCGGGCCTATTGTTTATTGTGGAACAAACATATTGTTCATTGCAAACAGCATAGAATAATTAGGTAAGTCTCATAATTCTGATTATAAAAATAATAATATTTAAATTTGTGATGTTTTTAAATTAGTTATAAGAGAGATCATATATATATATATATATATATATATATATATATATATATATATATATATATATATAGACATTTTTATTTACAATTTTTCAATTTTGTGATATACTTTAATAATTTTGTATGTTTGTTTCTTAAAATGTATTTACTGTGCTATGTTTGTTCCACAATAAACAATAGGCCCGAAGAAGCAGACACAAGTATAGTCTGCGAAACGTCGCCAACAATCTAATGCCAATTAATTTGTAATTCTTCTACGCGACCTCCTATTGGGATTCAACAACAATTATTAATGAGATATAACAAGAAGGATTATAATAAATTAATAGTAATATTTTTAGTTCGGTTTTCAATGGTTCACTATCAGCTTTATAATGATCTACTAACTCTTTCAAACAGTCATAATCTAAGAAATCTTTATTTCCTAAATGGAGACCACTGATCGCATTAATAATGTTCATGCTGTCCCCAGTTCGTTCAAAATTAAGTACAAAGTAGGATAAAATATTACTGTTTTAAATTGATTTTCAACGGATATTATTTCTTCTACTCATCACAATAAATGTTTCTAGTTCTTTCAGCATTTTCTTCTTTCTTGATTCCGATTTTATGTTTTTTGGTATTTCAATATTATTTGTTTCACTAATTTTGACAGCTTCAGAATATATTTCAAACATACATGTACTGTCAGATCACATTTCCGCAAAAACATCAATAAAAGATTTTATTAAAATATTAGCTTTCGCCAAATTGGATGACACTTTTTGCAAAAAAGTCACTGGCTGCACTAAATAATTACAAAATTTTGCAGTACATAAGCAAAGAAAACACGAACTTAAAATCGATTTGCCAGCGGCTTTCGGTGCACGATCACTTCTTTCGCTGATAAACATATTCAAAAACACTAAAATTTCTGTGAATGTTGTCTTAATTGCCATACAAGCAAACACTTGAGCTGTTCACCGTGTGTGTTTCTTTAGTTCAACTAGATTTTTTGAAAGATTCCATTGTCGCTGAACTTCCATAAATTTTTGATGCATTAAGAAGCCGGACCATAGTTTATCTATGAGCCGGACACAAATACATATGTTTCTAAAAAGTCAAAAAAATAATTTCCCTGTGTCAAATTCTTGCAAATATCAATCACAATAAAGTTTAGTCTGTTATTATAACAGTGTATATAAATTGCTTGAGAAACTTAACGTCTAAACAATGTTTGAACACCCTCTGAACAGCCACTTATTACATTCGCGCCATCACAGATTTGAGCAATGCATTTATGCGTATTCATTTTACACTCATTAAACAGGTCCTTAACATATGAAAGCAATGCTCGAGCATTTAATTCCTTTGCAGCTCGAATCCAACAAATCTCTCATAAATAGTGCCCTTTAAGTAATAACGCATTACTATCATTATTTGTTCAGTTTTTGTTATGTCTTTTTTCGTCACAAATTACCGCAAAACGTACCGCACTGTTAATTTCAGCACTAATTTGATTTAGTACCATTGTACCAAATGAACAAAATCTCGTTTTGTATTTGGGGCTAGTATATTTTGCGTTCCTTGACACTTCATCCACCAATTTTTTTTAACTGCAGGAATATGTTTAGCGAAAAGATGTAACATTTCAAAAAAATTCCTGGCTTCTATTACATCCCCTTTGTGAAACGTTTTGTGTTGGATTAAAATTTAAAATATCAATAACCACACGTAAATAGTTTTTATTTTCTTCCACAAACGTCAAATGTGCCTCATCGATTTGACTTTCGACTGATAGTTGTTCTTTATTTTTTACTTTACAACGATCAGACCACCTGATGTAACATTATTTATGTTCATTGCCACGATCATGTTGATTAAATCCCGACTTTTTTTCTAAGGTTCTCTTCCAATTTTTAAAACCGACGCTGACAAACATATCACTGTATTCTAACCAGTCCGGGTATAATTTGAATCACCAACTGTCTTTCTCTATTATTAAATTTTCATTTAAGTAGAATTTTAGTAGTGATTGCGTTGGTCCATACTCATAACTCTGTGAAATATCACCACTGCCCGGCGCTTTTTTCTGACTTTCGTAACTGCTTGTTAGGTTTTTTGCTGCTGTTTGGATAACCATTTTTCAAAATCCAATGTTTTCTCAGTTTCAGATTCGGTGTCCAACAATTCCAAAGCCAAATCAAAATCGAGGGTGGATTCTACCATGGACGCGGAAATTTTTTTTAGAAGTAGAAGCCGCGTTATCGGAAGCTCATGATGATAAAATTAGTAATTCTTTATTTCGTTTAACTTTTTTTGGAGAACCAAAATAGTATACTAAAGTTCTTTTGCCACTACCACTCATAAAAATTATTCTAAATTACAAATAATTAAAAAATCAATAATCAACACATAAGTAGCACTGCACACGATAGGGTTACGTACCTACCAAATCTAAAGACCAACTGAACTGAATAAAATAATAAATGACTTGTTATCAAAACTAAAGAAATAATGTAAACCAGAAGGATAATAAATTTTAAGAAACATGATTTTTTGTTTTGTAGTATGTCTGCATCACCGAAAAAATCGTAACGTTTAAGATAAGATTGTTAACGCCGCATTTCCGATGAAAACGAAACCGTACCTGTAATATTATATAACCATTATTTTTTAGCTGTGGAGCTGTGATATTTAAAATACTTAATAAAATCTTTAGATTTTTTTAATTTATTTATCTCCGCAGTTCTTTGATAAAATTTTGTGGATATGTCTACTTATTGTCTAAGGTGGGCACATGGGTGGGGCCCAGAAAATATACAGTAGCCCTTAGCTACGTTCCTGTAATTGTTTGATTTACGGACAACGGACGTTCTACAAAGATGTTTAGTGTTGCTACAAAAAGGTTGATTATTTTTTTATAGACTGTAATAAAATTGTTATTCGAGCTCGTAATTTTTGTCGTAATTATACCATAAATATTACGTTACACATTTAACGTCATAGAAGTAATACAGTAAAGCGGGGTTCACATCTACGCATTTCCATGCTGCAACTGACATGCAGCATTAAAAAATGCGCGTTAAAGGGTATCACAGTATGCATTTTCATGCGCATGTTTTAATGCCGCATCGAAATGCAAGCAATAGAACATGTTCTAATTTTTGATGCATTTCTAGTGACTTTTATAGGGATATTTTTACTTCCTTTCTATATGTTTGCTTAATCGGTTCCTAGGGGAAATTGAGTTCCTTAATATTGTATTTTTCCTAAGATTTTCTTTTACAATACCATGTTCTACCAATTTAAGTAAATCATTAAAAGTTTCTACGTTTATTCGGATAAAGTTCTTATAATTTTCTTTATTTGATATTGCTAATTTTTTGTGTAATAAACTTATATTTCACTAATTTTTGTTGCGTTCTAAAATCCATGGACGTATCCACCATTGCCTTTGTTTTTTTTATATTAATAGTGATGCACATGCATCAATTATTAACAGCAACAAAGTTTCTTCAAAATCCATTGTAAATAAAAAACAAGTAATAAAAGAAGGAAATGTCACAATTTAAGGTTATTATTATATGCTTCAATTGTGCCAACAACAGTATTCGTAACAAAATTCAGAAATCTACTTAAATGCGCGTGAAAATGCATTTATGTGAACGGCTTGACGTATTTCGACATGCGCATTAAAACATGCATACATGTATGCATCTTTTAATGCAGCATGGAAATGCGTAGATGTGAACCCCGCTTAACGTTAAAATGACATAATAATATAACGTGATCTGGTTAGCTAGGAAGAACAATCCAAATATTATAATACAAAATTTTATGTAATTCCAAACTGCTAAGATTAATAAATAAAATAATTGTTTATTATTTTCACAACATATTGAGTAAAAGAATTAAATCTTATATTCTAATAAACTTCTAATGAGCGTTTTAGAAACGCTGTTTGTGAGCTACATCCGTCCCTAACATTGTTTACCACTGGTTTAATCTATACGCGTTGCTATGACAACTGATCAGTGCAGATTCTATATTTACATTTTTAGACAAATTTATCAATAATGGTTTTAGTTACGCACATATTATTGTTTTCCATTTTCATCCAATTCTCTAGTCAATCAGTGGGAGATCGATCTCCTTTTTATCAAAAATGTTTGGAAAAATGTAGTATAGAAAATTGCACTGAAGGTATAAACTGAGGTTAAGTTTGTAAACACTAAAAAGTTTTTATTTTTAGACGGTTCGCTTTTCATTAACAATAAACAACAATCAATTATTCTACAAATGACTCGATGGTCGTGCTCAGATGAATGTCGTTACGACTGCATGTGGCAGACAGTGTTTGCATTTAATAAAAGGAAATGGAAAGTACCACAGTTTCATGGCAAAGTAATTCAAATACGAAATACACTAAACTGATTTTAAGTAATATTTTTTATTTTAGTGGCCTTTTATCAGAATGTTGGGTTTACAAGAACCGGCATCTGTAGTATTTTCGTTATTAAATTTGTATATGCATTTAAAAATGATAATGAAATTCCGTTTTAAAGTTCATTCTGATACACCTACTTACCTTCTCTGGCACATTTTTTGCATTGTGAGCTTGTAAAATATATCGATAAACTTTGATAACTATTTGTTATTTTAGGTGTCTGTTAATGCTTGGTTTTGGTCTACAATTTTTCATGCTAGAGATTTTCCATTTACAGAATTGATGGATTATTCCTGTGCATTTTCTCTAGTTTTAATATCATGTTACTGTATGTGTATGAGGTACGTAGATGATTTTGTCATGTTATTATGATTAGAACTGTTCTTTTTTACTTTTTATTTTGTAGGATTTTAAGAAATGCACCTCAAATACTTTTAATGATACTGACAATAATGTTTATGGGATTCTTTTTCAACCATACTGTGTATTTAAGCACCGGTCAGTTTAGCTATTCATACAACATGGAACTAAACATTGCAATTGGTAAAAACATAAAATAATTACATTACGGCAATAACTTAAGACTTTCAGGAGGATTAACTGCCTTTTGTTGGTTTGCTTGGTGCGTATGGAATAGGAAACGGCAACCATATACATGGAAGTGTGCTTTGTTTGTTACTTTAGCAGCTGTATCCACATTACTCGAGTTAATTGATCAACCACCGTTATTTTTTATTTACGATTTCCATTCCCTGTGGCATTTATCTACAGTACCTTTAACAATGTTGTTTTATAATTTTATTATAGATGATTGTAAGTACTTGAGAAAAGAACAGATGCACGATAAAACTGCATAAATTGACAATTTATTGCTGGATGATATTAAGAACCAATGACTGTTACCACAAAACCTTAATGTTTAAGGTTTTGGTGAATAGATGTGTTTATTAAATTGTGATAAGTGTCTTAATTTGCCCTATCGTACCAAATGAATTGGCACTATAAAAATGTTTCATTTCCCCCATGTTACCATTACAAAATGTTTGCATGAACCCCTGCCCTGGTGGCATTTTTTCCCATAAACTATTTTCTAGTTTCTTTTTACAGTAAATAAAATAAATAAGATAAATTTATGTGTAACTCTATTTAACATTTTAATTTCCACAAGTTAAATCAATTAAATAAAATGTATTTAATCTATCGTAACATTTATTAATATTTAGAACGTTTTCTATCTTCATTTCGGTGCTTTCGATGCTTATGCTTGTTTTTCTTCCTGTCATTTTCAGAGTCACTGTTGCTATGTGACGATTCTCTCAGCTTTCTTTTCTTTTCCTTTTTTGATTTTTTTTCAATTTTTTCGAGTTTTCTAAAAACATACATATTGACATACAGCTTATTTAATGTAAGAAGCAGGGGTTTGTTTGAGATTGTAACGCAAATGAATTATTTTCATTTAAGCATCAATCTATACTTACTTTAACAATGCCTTTTTCTGTTTCTTCGTTAATGACTGTATAAACTTAGCCTCGTCGTTTTGATCATCGTCTTCAATTAATAAATTATGTTTTGCCGTCTCTGATATATTATAATGTTGTTTTTTAAGAGCTAATCCATCATCAAGCATTTGCTGTACCAACGACTTTTGATCCATAATAGGTGCAGCCTCTAACGATCGAGCAGCACTCATAGATAAACTGTACATTGGACATTCTTTATCTACAAAAACATGGAATATTAAATCGTAATTTTTGAAGCATTAACTTTTTAATTAATAAATAGAAGGCGAAACGAACCTGTATTAATATGACCCCACTTGTGACATTTTATGCATCGTACATTACGAACTTGAATACCGAATGGTTGATCTCGAATTTCTTGATCGCCTTTACAATAACTTTCACGAGGAGCGTTATACTTTCTCTGCCATTCAAATTTATACTCGGGTTCGACTTCATCACGATCTCGTTCTTTCTTAGCACCAGGTGGTGGTTCGTACATAAAGCTGATACTTAATTTATCTTTGCTCTCCTTGCTTAACATGGCTTTATTATCATGCAAATCTTGTTCCTTTTCATACTGTTGCCTCAATTCTTCCTGTTTCTTCTTGTATGCTTCTGATTTTTGTTCTGCCATCCATACCTATAGGATAATTTAGAAAACGTTTTTAATAAATTCGTTAATTACTTACCCGTTTCAAATTATCACGCGATGCTGGATGGAAGAACTTTTTACACATGTAATTATTGAATCCTTTACCCATTTTTGTGTTCTTCTACGTTTGTTTACGTACGCGATAAATACTAGACGTCTAAACAAAATGGTTGCTGTGAATGACTTTATGAATGAATGAGTAATGTTGGTATAACAGGATACTAACAGGGAATGAGTTTGCGCCCTCTAGTAAACAGGTTCAGCAATACTGTTAAACACGTTTAAGTAATAATATAAAGGTGTCGTCACATAATAAATTAGAAATTTCGTTTAAATTTCAAATTGCCTAGAAAAATTTCTTAAGTACAATAAAAAGTTAAATACAGTTTCTATACTTCTACTACTATAAACATAATTTTTTTATTATTAATGTCTCAAGCAGAAGTCAAACAAAAGTTTAACATTTTTAAGTATAGGATATTAAAGTTTATGAAATGAATAAAATACATTTACATGTTTTTCTAACAGTTTACTAAATTAAACACAAATTTTAAATAAACGTTAAAAAAAACGAATTAATAATAATGCACAAAATAGATAACAAAAAATGATTTTACTATCTCGTAGAAGATACAAATTTTTTAATTATTTTCTGTTTTGCTTCATTTTTTCATTTATTATATTTTAGCCTTTAATTATTTTTTCTTTAATAGTACCATCTGTACAAGGAGTTTCACATTCTAAATGTTTTTGCATTTTTAAAAGTTTTTTGATTTCTTGTACTTCTAAATTTACGTTTCTTCTAAAATATTTGTCTTTAAAAGCTTCATGTTACAGTTTGTTGTAGATTTTGATTTATTGATTTATAAAATTTTTTAAAACGCAAATTTTTAGATATTAATAATAATAATTCTCATTAGCAAAATTTATGTTTCTGAAAGACCCAATTTTTAATTTAATATTGAATTAACTATTATTTGCGTTTCAAATATTAATAGCGGTTAAAAGTAAAAAAGATGTATTTAACGAGCAACTTTTCTAATATTGTTTTGGTGTTGCTTCTGTAGTTTTCTAATAATGTTAGTAAATTTCGTTTTTTAATGTTCGGTCTGATTTTGATATGTCACTACGTACTTTTTATCGTGAACAAAGTGTTTTAATAATTGTGTAACATTTCAAAATGAATATATTCTCATTTTTATTTAAATATGTAAACAAGTATCCTAATCTAAATATTACCTTTTTTAATTTCACTGTAACGTAAATATTTCAAAAACTAATAATGATAGTAACGAAGGTTTAGTTTTCACGTATACACTTATTAGATCATTCAATTGATAATAGTAAATACGGGATAGTCTAAGCAAAATTCGTTTTGCCATTTTTTAAGATAAAATTGATCGTCATTAATGTAGATTATTAATAAATTTAAAAGTAACAAATCAAATAACCCAATAAACTAATGCAAGATTAACATAATTACAATTGGCGTTTTATTTCCAGACGATTATAACCAGGTTAAGCCAACGTCAAAGAAAGTTCTTACAATAACAAAACAACTTAATGTACGATCTTATTTAATTTCGAAAAAAAATAATACTTCTTTGAAACCAAACCTGGAAGTTGACAAAAACATCAGTTTCGTCAGCGATTTGTTACTGAAAAAATGCCGTTCAGAATCTTCAGCCGAAGTGTGCGAAAAACACACAGTTTTTGTGAAGATTAAGAAATTACGAATTAAAACAAATCTACAAAAAAGCAAAATGTTAAGACTTCGAAAATCAAATAAAAAAATTTAAAACAGCAACAGTGTAAGAGAGCCCAATTGAAAACCTTTGTTAGTATGCAATGGAAAGGAAAAACAGAAAAGCAGTTATAGACGTTTCATCTGTCTGTCTAAGTGAATTTCAAAAACGTTAGTCCAAAAGACAAACACGTCAACAAAAAATTTTATAATTTAAAAATAATTAGATATTTATATTTTAAATAAAAATAGTAGTAATGAAGACTTGTTAATTATAAATACAACGACAAAAGCAATGATAGCTTAGAAAAAATGTACCGCCAAATGTTTCTAAGATGGATGGTCAACCAGTTTAGGTTTGATACTGATTTATTATATATAAGTTTATACACGTATGTGCACTTGCGTACATGACATGCATAACATTTTCTTTTCAATAAAAAAAGCTTAATAACTAAACATATTAATATCTATTTGGAACTTTAACAGCTCGCCCCGAACTAGTATATGTGAAGGTGGGTTATATATGTACATACTTCTGTATTGTCATCATCAGAATTTGTATCATAAAAAATAGAGGTTTATTTATCTTTTATCTCTGGTTTCAAATCAGGAACAGTTGAGATGAATCTTCTGTTTCTGATTAGTTCATTTCCGTTAGCTTCCTCTATTTTATATGAACGAATACCAACAAGTTCTTTTATTTTTTCAGGCTTCCATTAAGCACCTGGTTCTGTTTGAAAATTTATGTTTTGATTTTCTTTTAATGCAGAAGTTTTGTTCCTCGATTATAATATTTCTTTTGTTTTTCACGATTACTATAATTACAACTATTGTGACGTTTTTGATTAATTACTTTGTTTTAATAAATTTGAAGTTGTTGTAATTTTCTTGCCATTAATAATTGCGACGGGGAATAAATACTACCATCTACAGGCGTATTTCTATACATTAACAATGATAGATATATATCTTTACGTTCATCTTCAGCTTTTTTAAATAATTTTTTAACACTTTGGATTGCACGCTCCGCTATGCTGTTTGATTGTGGATATCTCGGTTCTACTCCTAATATGGTCTAGCAAAAATTGATTATAATTGAGTTATAATTCGTACGCTTGAGGTATCCTTCTCTAATAAAGCGATTTCTACAAATTTAGAAAAATAATCAATTACCAGTAGGTATAACTTATCATTAAATTAAGAAAGTATATCGTGCCAATCCAAAGGTTCTTTTTGCTTAGAATTATGATATTTCATACAAATATAGCAATTATTTATTATTTCTTCAACGTGTTTAGTAATTCTCAGCCAATAAAATGCATTACGTAGGTACACGATTTTTACATTTTACAATACCCGCGTGACCGTAGTGCAATTTATCTAAAATTTCCTTTCTCAGTGTTTTCAGTATTATCATGTTAGTTCCTTTATATAACAGATCACCAATACAATTTAATTCACCTTGAAATTTAAAGTACGGTTTTACTGAAAAAGGAATATTTTTTTACATTTTTTGGCCATCCGTTTTTAATGTAATTACATAATAATTGTAAATCGTCGTCGTTTTTATAGCAGCATTTAATTCATTTGCTTTACTTTCTGTCATTTGGGCTTTATCTTTTACTAAACAAATCTGAGCATTTAAATCGTCTTGTAAAATGTTATCTAATTCGCTATCTACATTTTGACACGCCCGAGATAACCTATCCGCAATATGCATAAATTTACCTGGTTTATAACTTGAATTTATTTCATATTTTTGTAACTGAATTAACATTCTTTGTAATCGAGAAGGACAAATCCTTAGCGGTTTTTTACAATAGCAATTAAAGGCTTATGGTCTGTTTCTACATTAAACTTTACGCCATACAAATATTTATGAAATTTCGTGCAACCATAAACAATAGCGAGCATCTCCTCGATTTGCGAATATTGTTTTTCTGTATCAATTAACGATTTACTTGCATATGCGCAAGGTAAATTATTGTGCATTAATACTACACCGATTGCATCCTTGGATGCATCTACTGATAACACTGATGGCTTATTTATATCAAAATATTGTAAAACTGGCGCCGTTGTAATAACTTGTTTTATTTTTTTAAATGCATTTTCTTGCGTGATGTCCCAATGAAATAACCCATTTTTTTAATAACTGCCGCAACGGACTAGTGAAATCAAAAAATAATGGTACAAATGTAGAAGTCACCATGCCTAAAAATCTTTGTACGTCGTGTACATTTTTTGATTGAGGCATATTTTTTATTGCTTCAATTTTTGATTCATCCGGTACGATTCCGTTTAACGTTAGCAAATGTCCCATATATTTAATTTTTGTTAATCCAAATTTACATTTATTTTTATTAAATTTGCGTTATTTTCACGTGCTTTGTTTAAAACTTCAATTAATCGTTTATCATGTTCAACTTTTTTTCCATATACAAGGATATCGTCAATGTAAACATCAACTCCATCCATATCAAAGATGTCTTCAAACCGTGTTTGAAAAACTTCAGAGGCAGATTTAATACCGTATGGCATTCTAAGAAAACGGAATCGTCCAAATGGAGTACCAAATGTACATAATTTACAGCTCTTATCGTCTAAAGGTATTTGCCTATATCCATTACTAGCGTCTAATAAAGAAAAATATTTAGCATCTTTTAATTTAGGCGTTATTTCATCTAATGTCGGTAACTGAAAATGTTGACGACAAATAGCTTGATTTAGAGATCGCGGATCCAAGCATATGCGCAAATATTTATCAGGTTTTTGTACTATCACCAATCAGTAGGTTTTTTAACTTTTATAATAATTTGTTGTCTTACTAATTGATCTAAGGTTTTTTGCAATTGCTCTTTAATTTTTAAAGGAACAATTCTGGGCGAATGAATCACTGGTGTTGCGTTTTCTTTAGTTTTAATGCTGTATGTACCCTTAAGACGTCAGATATAACTAACTTCGTTTACATGACTATTTACAACAATTTTATTTTTATTTCTATTAACGATTTTTAAAGATTCGCTTGTTTTTAAACTTAATAACGCTTCATAATTACCTCTAACTGAATCTAGGAAAAAAAAGCCGCGGAAAAAAAAGCCTGGAAAAAAAGCCGGCGGAAGAAAATCCGCGGAAAAACAAACCGACTGAAAAAAAAACCGCGGAAAAAAAAGCCCCGGAAAAAAAAGCCGACGGAAAAAAAAGGCACGGAAAAAAAAGCCCCACAAAAATTATGCAAGGAACCGAAAAAATCTTAGCGTTCTTTTTAAACCTTTATAGAATTGAATACGTTGAAGATACAAAACTCATGTTAATGAAAAGTCTAGTGTATCTAAAAATCCAATACTTGATGAGTGCTGTAGTGTGTTTTGTATTATATAACTTTATAGTGAGCAAGTAATGAATTAAATTTATAAAAAAGTCTTTAAAAAAACGTTTGTGTAGAGTCCGTAAATTCTAAGAAGTACACACTGACGTGATCATATCTGATTGAATCTGTGGTTAAGCCTTTGATTATATTATAATCAAAGGGTTAAGGTGTCAAGCAGCGCAGCAGTGGCATTTATAAATAATAAATTATTTACCTTCTTCCAATATCTCACTTTGGACTCGTCTGAATGAAAACGATGTTTTGCGCATTACGTAACCACTAAAACGCAACTTTTCTCCGCCTTTGTTCGATTTAAATATTTTCATATTACGCGTAGGTACAACATACAATAAAAGAAACAACTAAATAATAAATATTTTTGCAAGTGCAACTTATTTAAAGATGTTCATAGTTATGTACATAATAGGGGAATAATTACAAATACATTAATAGATCATTTTATTGTAAAAGATTATTTTATTTAGCGTAGAAGCAATTACCATTATTATAAGATACTCATTATTTATTTCTTGTTGGTATTGAATTTAAGAAGATTTTCAATAAACTGTGGATTTTTCGTCGGGTTTTTTTTCCGCAGCTTTTTTTTCCGCGGCTTTTTTTTCCGTCGGCTTTTTTTCCGTCGGCTTTTGTTTCGCGGTTTTTTTTCCGCGGTTTTTTTTCCGCCGGCTTTTTTTTCCAGGATTTTTTTTCTACGGCTTTTTTTTCCGCCAAGGCCTCTAACTACATAAAAATCACTGTAAATTGTATGATTTTCAAATCCACATTTTAAGATAATTTTACATAAAACATGTATCAAATTATGTGGATAAGCATACAGCTTAGCGTGAGATTTCTGTAAATTTATTATATCAAATCCCATATCATTTAACATTTTTTAAGGCATTATATTTATCATTGTACCGGTATGAATTTTAAATTAGACTTATTTTTATTGAATGTAATCATTTCGTACCAAGCTACATTAGTTTCTATTGAATTTATTATACTTCCAATGAACACAGAATGCTCGTTTTCACTTTCGTACATTATTTCAGTAACTTTTTTTTATAACACGTTTTCCCGAAATAATTTAAACCACTACACTTATTGCAAATCTTACCGTAAGCCGGACACTCATATCTCTTATGTGATTATCCACAACGACCACAGTTATTCCATCTTTCTAATCTTCCTCGTTGACCGCGATTTAAAGCTGGTATCGCCGGTGCACTACCAGATGTTCTTAAATTATGGTGTTTCTTGACGCTACGTTTTTGCAATGCCTTTTGTGGTGATTGAACTGTAAATTCGTTTGAACTTCAAGCCATCTGTGACGATTGCTGATATGATTCTTCGACGGCTACACATAACAAAACTGCCTTTTCCAAAGATAAACTATCATCTTCTAAAAGTCGTTCGCGAAGTTTTTCATTCAAAATACCACAGGTTAAAATACACTTAACAAGACCATCTTTTAGTTCACCAAACTCGCATGAATTGGCTTTGTTTTTTAGATCTGTGATAAATGTTTCTAAGGATTCACCTACTAAAATTTATATCTTTCAAAATACAAATTCTTCTTTGGAGAAAAGTGATATTTAAATTTTTCTAATAAAATTTTTAATTTACCTTTTTTTTCTTCTGCAATTGAAAAAGTATTGTAAATTTTAATTCCTTCATCCCCAATATAATGCAACAATTGGGCACACTGTGTGCTTCCACTTTTTTTACACATTTCGGATATGCTTCTAAGTAATTTAGAAATTTTTGTTTCCAGAAGCTCCAATTTTCTGATAAGTTTCTGCTTATTATCGTGGGTGCTATTCTTCGATAATCCCCTATCTTTCTCTTTTTTACTTTATCTTTTTACCAAAACGTTTAAAACTTCACGACTGCGCTATGTAACGTATTGATTCAACCAGTTTAGGTTTGATACTGATTTATTATATATAAGTTTATACACGTATGTGCACTTGCGTACATGACATACATAACAGATGGTAGCAACATTTTGACATAAACCGATTACAGCGCCACAGTTTACGAGATCCTGAAAGACTTCTAGCATTATCATTGTATTATAAATCTTGTTTGAGAATAGCTAATTTGAAAGCTGGTACAAAAAACTGTTTGGCAGTAAAACTAAAAACAAAAGTATACGAAATATCAGATAAAGGAAAACAGTGCGTTTTAATGTTTTATGAAATTATCCTAACACGATGTTTACATTACAATCAATATTAAGATTACGTTCAAGAGTTTGAAGATTTAGGTAGTTTAAGTCTTAAACCGTATTTAAAGAATCAAGGGTAAGTTTTTTACATAAGATGTATATTATACAGTTGGAAACTGCCGTTTTGTTATTTCATAAGCAACGGTTCTGTAAAATATGAAACACTCGCAATAGTTTTGAAATAAGTACAAAAACTGCTTCAAATTAGATTAAAGCCTTGAATTTTAGTATGAGATTAGGTATCAAGCAATAGAGCAGCGTTAGCGCATTTTGAAGCAACTAAAAATAAACCGAAAATTATCATGGTTGGTAATGAATTCTATTTCACGTACGATCCTCCTCACTTATTAAGGAGTTTAACAATAGTTATTTGTATTACTAGTCCAGAAACTATTTCGGGAGCATGAACATATACAAAATGCGAATACTTTTAGGACGTGTGATACACAAAATTTTTTATGTTTTAACTTAAATGAAAATAAAACTATTGCTGTTTTTAGCAATTGTAAGATATAAGCAAATTTGTTATATTTGTTTAAAAAAAATTGTTAGAGTTATTCCAAACAATAACACAAATAATGGTGTATGTTAATAAATCTGACAGATTGGCAGATGGCGTTTAATTAATCAATGATTATTAGTGAGTAACTGATAGTTATAAAATTCTACTACACTTTACCGGCCTAGGCCGGAAAAGTAAAATTTCCGGCCGATTTTGATGCCTGTAAAATACATCAAAACGGACGGAAGCATAAAAACAATTTTATGTACGCAAAACTAAACGCGTTTGTCCAGGATAATAAAATCGATTAGTCTGATTTTATTAAGACATTTTATATTGACCAAAGCAGCAACGTTGCAAGATTGATCCTAAAAATTGCAGAGAAGCACGTAACTCTGTCAAATTTTCAAAAAATATGCTGCCCAAGTATTTAACATTTCTGCATTTGGAATAATTAAGTAAACTGTGAAGACGATAGTGACTCTAGATGAAACAATTAATACTAAACCTTACGACGAAAAAATAATAAAAGAAAAAAAAAAGAATGATACCTTTATAACTGAAGACATGGCAAAGTGTCGCTTCAATGTGACGAAAATGTTAAAATTTCTTTAAAATTTTGTTCCGTTGTGCATATTGCAGGTTATTTGTGTCACTATTTATATAAAAAAATTAAACGTAAAAATTGTAAAACATATTTAAGTTTTAATAAAACAAGTGATGTAAATGTGCTTGAAACATTAGTTGTAAATAGAGATTACATTAATAATGTTTTCATACAGACCAACCTCAGAAATTTCAAAGATTGTGTATAATCGATTAACATTGTTGAATAGAGAGTTCTCTAAGTTACAAACAGATTATGTTCGTGAATTTGATTAAACTTATTATAAATAAATTAAACAGCAACAAACGTTACACTTGAAGCAGGTATTGTATGATAAACAGCGCCGTATTTATCGCAACGCAACATAAACGTAAGGTTCGTGTTTTCAGAGACCCAAAAAATCTCAAGACAACACGAAAAAAAAATTCTGACAAAAATAACTAACTTTTAATTTCTACTCAGTTGTAATTGATAATCGGATTTTTTGTTGTGCGTTTTGCCAATGATTAATATCGGTTTTTAGCCAGTCTAGTAACTCGATTTTTAAACTGTCTATAAAACTCTTAACGCTATAAAATATGTAAAAAAACAATACTTTTATAAGAATCACACTTAAAACAAATACATTTAACATTGATATTTAAAAGCTATTTGTAAAATTAAAAGTACCTACGTAAAACAAAACAAGAATTAACAAAACAGCTTAAGAATTCACATAAAAAAATATCAATTTTATTATTATTAGTAGTCTAATTATTAATATGTAATAAAAAATATATACACTTTACTAAATTTAACCGTATTAAAATTTAATGTACTGTGCCCAACGTAAATGTTATACAAAAGAAAACATCAATTACAACAGTTTTTGTATTAATATAACAGGCAATGAAGATTTGCTTTAGGAGACAATGAAAGTTTACATGAACTATCATAACATAGCTATTATTTAAAGTTTAATATCAAAATAAATCTATTTTTTTTTAAATTCTGCAATTGCAGAATATTAGTTTTGTTAGACCATATAAACTGATAAATAAGAATTTTATTTTCTTCTATAAAGTAAAAGTAGTTTAAGATACTTTAAGTTGGTTTAACAAATTTGTTCAAAAGGATTTACATGGATAAACGTGTATGTAGTCAGATTTAGTCCTTGGATTATTAAAGGCACAACCAAGAATCTGTGTACTTACGAGTTAGTGTTTGGTCTAACTTTCTGACCAAATTGCACATTGCGGAAACACATTACAAATTAAACTAAACATTTTATGAACTCAACCTTAAGATCATGTTTTAATAACCATAATTTAAACTTGTTAGTTTGTTTATTAAATTATTTCATCAAGTTTAAATTTTTTAATTACTTTGTTTTTTTTAAATTTCGATATTACATTTAGAATTGATCACTTTTGCTTTGATATTGTAATGCACTCGACTATAAACTGTAATTTAATATATGTTGGTTAAGTTGATGTGTTAACATAAGTAATCCTTTTGTTATTTATACAAAATATATTTTATATACTATAACATAAATCGATTATTTCATATATTCATAACTACATCTTACAAAATTATTACAGTTTATGGTTGCCAATGTAATGATACTAATTATGTGTTAATTTTAAACAAAAGAAACGTTTATGCAATTAAAATTAACTAAATAAATTAAACTTAAATTTAAAAAACAATGGGACACGAATAATTTAAATTTAAATATTGACAACGTATTCTTTACTAATCCGTAAGACTCGACTGCATGTACGCTTCCACTATTAAATAAAAGGATATTTTTGAGCACAAGTTAGTAAATCAAACTTTCCTTTCAACGATTATGTAGTTAATTTGGCAACTGTCAATTTTTTTACAAAAACTACTATGCTATGACAGCTGAATAATTGTTGTGTTCAATTTGATCAGAAGCTAAAACCATTTAAAATAAATATCTTTTTTTAGTAATTTTCAGTTATTTTTATTGTTTATATGTAATTGTTTAACAAATAGGTGCATACATGTATAATTTGTTTAAACCTGAAGATTTAAGACGGTTCTGTATTAAACTCACTACACTACACTACATAGGGTTTAAAACTGACGACCTGGTTGGCCATTGAATTCTTTAAATTTCTAGGCGCTCTTCAAAATGACACTAATGTTGTTAAAAAAAAAAAAATAAATATCACCCAATACAGGCTTTGTTTAGATCCGCCCATCACTAAAAAAAAACAAATTGGCAAAACATAACTTTTAACAATATATTTTTTTCAAATAAGAAAGCATGTGTTAAAATCAACAGAGAAAGAGACAGACCAATAGCAATTATAGATTCGTTGACTAATATAGTAATATCACAGCTATAATATCGATGTAGGTTCTTTTGTTCATTCAACACACCTTACAACTAATTACATTCAATTGGCAACACATGTTATAAGTGATTTTAATTTTAATATATAAATGTTACTCAATCAAACTACCTCGTCTACTATGTAGTTGCAAAATAAGTCAACAATCGACAATGATAATAATACATTGCAAAACAAATAAAATATCAGCACAAAAACTTACTCAACCTACAATTCTTCGTCAACACTAGTAACTTCAACTACCCTCTTTTATTTGACTTAAGAAAAAAATATGCGTAGTATATAAAATGTACGACGGTTAATGTTAATGTGAAAATAGCATTGAAGATATTTTTATATCACTTGGTAGTATACAGTTTGTAAAGTTTAGGAACATGTTAGCTATAATAGAATAAGAAGGTTAGTAAATGTTTTGTAATATACTACTTGTAAGCAAGGATATTAATGTACATTTATATGTAGTTTTTATTTAAAGCGGCAATGAATGCATTAATATTATATCCAAAGTGATATAAATAAGTTATCACAAAAATGTTATAAACTATGTATGAAAATTAACCGTAAGTAGCTGTAATAGCGGTAAACGTTGAAAGTTAATTTTACACCTGCGAAATTCAAACAAGTTTTGAATAAAATTGCGAGATAAAACTACAACGTGAAGGACATTAGGGGTAAAGCAATGTCAATGTATTATTTAAAGTTATTTGAACATACTTAAGCATTTCTCGGGAAATAAATTTGTATATAACTCTGAACAAACTTATAAGCTTTTTTTAAAATAACTTTCTTCAATTGCAGACCGAGAAACAGCAATATAGAGAAGGAGGTGGTACTAAATAAGCTTATTAGTCAAGGTATGTAAAAACACCATCAACTTTACGAAGGTACAAGACCATTTTGTACTTTGTTATCAAAAAGTATGTTTATTAAATAGTAACACTATTTTGAACGTTGTTACTTTTTGTAGAGAGTAGATACTAATAAAAAGCTCTCTTATATTTACAAATCTAAATTATGAAATAATAAACGTTATATTTATGATTATAAACTACCATTCAAAACTGCTCAGTTCAGAACTTTATAGAAAAAAAGTGAAAATCAAACAAAAACGTTAAAAAAATTGATAAATGTATTTCTATGTATTTTTGAACTATTATTTGTTAAAGCTCTAAGTAACAGAAAAACATCTCATGTTTCTATGTTTAAAAAAATGTGTTTATTTATTACTTCTATTATAGTAACTTTTGTTATTTTTGAACTTAAAAGCTTGCATTTTCAAAATATTCATTTAGGTTGGTTATTTGCTTAGATTTAATTTTTATATTTTGTAAACTTATTTTTTTAATTGTTATTTTTTTAATTTTTACTTATTTTCTTTTTAACTTCGTAAACAACTTTAGTTTTAATTTTGTTTATTCTTTAATTGTTGTATCACTTTTGCTACTTAGGTTTTATTAACTTTTTGTTTGTCTTCCTCTTTTAGATTAAAGCAATATTTTTCTTTGTTTATTAACTCGATTTTTTACTACACATTTTTCTTTGATCGTTATTGTTTGTATTTAATTCTTGATACGTTTTTTTGATTTTGTTAGCATTTAATAGAAAGTTTTAATTCGATATTTTTAATTTATAATAAACAACATAACATTTTTATATATATAGATAGCATTTAAGTTGTGTCGGTTTATACAATATAGGATATCGTAAGAGTCAATACCAATGAGTGTTCTGCTTTAGTGTTTTTTACTGCTTTAATTCAATTTGTTTTGTATCATACTTCGGAACAATAACGTGAATGTTTTATATATTTTACAAATTAATGTTTAAAGATAGAAACGGTGTTTTTTATTTTATTTTGTAACATTTACAGAAGGTTCATTTCAAAAACACCTACTGGTTTGTCGAATACCTATACAAATTTTCTCCCACGTATACAATCATTTTCAAAAGAAGAGGATTTACAGTATATCTTTTTTATGATCTTAAATTATAAAAAAAAAATTAATTTAAGTGTATTATTGTTAGCTTAAAAAAACATTTTAATGCGATTAAATGCCTTCTTCAAAAATAAATTTTATTAGAATTCATTTTCTCAGTTATTTCACACAATGTAACTCCATAAGTTAAATATGGTTCAAATTAAATTTACTCGTTTGAAACTTTTCTACGTCTTTACTTTCGAACATAAAGAATCCAATATTCAATACTACTTCAATACTTAAAGACGTTAAAATAAAATGTATTTCTTTGACATCTGTGTGTAGTTTTCTTTTGTTGAAAATATAAAATTGTTTATGCAAAGGTAAAAATGCATGCTTTTGTAAACTAAACAAATAACGTGTTTGTTCTGATTTTTTAGCTTTTTGAAGTATATAAAGCTGTAGATATAAACGCCTTACTGTTGCAAAATAGTCAATCAAGTCGGTTTAAGTTAGGTTGATCTTGATATATAAACATTGTTAAAAGTTACATCTGAGCAACAACTTACTTTTCAGAATAACTTTATTCAAATTTATATAGAACAACTTTTTATATAATTCAAATTAATAGTATAAACATTGTTAAATGTATTGCGGTTAATTAAAAATAAATAGATATTTATAAACGGCGTTGGTTAGTGTTATATAACATTGTTTTCTTCAAGCGATATAAAAGTAGCACTAATACCAGACTTTTTTAACGTCTAGACATTAAAAAGCAGCACTTAGAACGTAACTGTTAGCACTCCTGTTAACGGTCACGTGAATATTTTGAAATTCGCGTCAAATTTTATCTTGATTTTCATGTTCACCTTAATTGTCATGACCTTCAATTTCTTCATACAAAAACTCTCTGTCTTTTGTTAAAATACAAGAATTTTGTTTATCAAAAATAACATTTTGATTATGTATCATTCGGTTATCTTCCTCAGATTAGCACCTGTAACTATTTCCAACGTAACTTAAAAATCTGTATTTCAATCTGGTATTTGGCATAAGCAATACATCCACATGTTCTCATATTAGACACATTCGGTTTTGCTATATAACTATATTTCAAAAAAAGTTTTAATTTTTACTTATGTCTGTGTTCTATTTAAAATATAAGCTGCAGTCAGCACTGTTTTTTCCCAAAAACTTTTGTCCATGTCAGCTTGGATGATCTTTGCTTTTGACTGTAGGGTATATAAAGGAGTATAAAATATCTGAATTCCTTTTTCATTACAAAAATCTCTAAACGATTTTGAGTTGTATTTGTTTTCATTGTCACATCTGACAGCAGTTATCTTTTTCATACAGAACAACGCTTCTCCTTAGCTACATAATTTTTAAAGTAACGCAAAACTTCATCTCTTGAATCAATGACATAGACCATTACAAATTTTGACAAACGTAACAAAATACCGTTTTCCATTATGTGAAAGAAGCATACTAAAACCATATACATCTGTATGAATTAATTGCAGTACTCAATTTGATCTAATGGTTTTAGAATAATATAGAAAATTTTGATACTTAGACTTTACACATATTTCACACGACTCCCGTCTTTTAACATTTGTAAAATTTAAAGCAGTAACTAAATCTAAATTATTCATTTTTGCCAAATACTCATAGTTGAAATCATAATATTTTTTATGCCAGAAATGATTATCTAACCTTAAAGCTAAACTTACATTGCTGATCCCATTCAGAAGATTAAATTTAAATTTATGCAGATTATTCATTCGCTTAGCATGAGCATATAAACGTTATTTTTCTTAATAGAATTAGTACCAGCAGCACAAATGACTTCATAACTCACGTTTTTAATTCTCGATTTTGACAACAAATTTACCCTTAGGCCACACAGTAAACATTCTGAATTGTAACGAATACTTGTTTTTCTTCTACTGCACTTATGACATTTACATCGCCACAGCATGTTGCAAGCATTAATTTTTGCTCTTCAGGTAACTATATTGACTTAGGTTCATCAAAGTACCTTTGATGGATTAGGATTTCTTTATTATTGATATAACAATGAATTGCCGCTGAATTAGCATACCACCAAATATACTTGTCATCATGATTGGCATGAACACCTTCAGACTTAATTGAACAAAAAGCTGAACCTGACTTCCATTTCAAGCTGTCTCATTAGAATAATTTGCTTGAACATTATTGTTACTTGCCATTTTTCTGCTGTTTCTAGAAGTCGTTGACTTATAGCCAAACTTCTTGCACTTAAAACATTTTACTCCACAAAAAGCTTGAAGATGTCCAGTTTTACGACAGCCATAACATTTGCTGCTGGGAGATTCAAATAATCTTCCGACATAGTTTTTAACGCAGTAACTACATTCTCATATTTAGTAGGCATCGACAACATAAAACAAGCAATATCTGACTCCAAAAAGTTAGCATCTAAACCATTTAATTCTCTACGAATCTTGTCATATTTGTTAAAATGACATTGTATACCCGTTTGCAAATTATATCTCAAACTAACCAATTCCTTGAACAAAAAGAATTTGTAGCATGTGCCTTTCTTTGCAAATACCATTTCCAACTTGCTTAACATATCAGCACCACATCCAATATCTTTAATGTATTCAAGATGCGAATCGGACAATCTCTGTATTACTATATTTCTTGCCTTGTCTTTCTTTATCCAATGGCTCTCTTTTGTGTCATCTTCAGTTCTTTTCTAACACGCTATGAACTTCAACAGCTCTCAACACATTCCAATCTTAATTTCCAATTATAAAACTTGTTCCCACTAAACGGAAGTATTCCATATTTATTTTGACTTAACTGACTTTGACTCATTTCTAATTTAGGAGTTCTAATAATTCTTTCTTTAAAAACAATATTCCGCACCTACTGCGTTTTAGTGTATTTAATGATTTAAATAAATTGAGAAAAACCAAATGACGGTACACTACATTTTTCTGGCGACGGGAAAGTCGAATTTGCGTGTGCTTAATTATCCTGCTTCATTACGCATCTACAAAATTATTAGATTATTGTGTGCATCTAAAAAGCCCAACGAAAAATCACACGATGATATTGTCGCACTACAAAGTATGCATTTTACGCCAAAAACTTCAGAAATTGTACAACGATTTCTTTATCATAAACGAGATCAACTTGAGGGGGAGGACATTGCCACCTACATTGCTGTGTTGACATGTAATTTTGCGGATCAATTAGATGATATGTTACGAGACCGATTGGTATGTGGAGTTAAGGGCATCGGACTACAAAGATGCTTATTTTTGGAAAATAAAATAGAAACATTAGAAAAAACCACGAGTCAAGCAATAGCTGCCAAAACTACTGCAAAGACTGTTAAGATAATACACAATTCGGTGACTGCAGCTTACATAAACTGCAAAGTTAATAAACGCAACGTTCTACATAATTGACGTGCGAATCCGAGTTTACAGTTATTTATGCGTACTAACAAACAGGCTGTTAGTAAGCAAAACATAGCGAGTTGTTATCGGTGCGGTGACCTTGCACATCGTGCGGATATGTGCCAATATAAAACTACAACTTGCAGATTTTGTCAAAAAGTAGGTAGAAAAAGTATGTCTTAAAAAGAAATACAGCGTAAATAGAACAAATACAAACTTGATACAAAATACGGATAGTGATACACTAACCGAACCAACAAGTGACGAACCAATATTTGCGTGTAATAATGTAATTGAATCCTTACGTAGTTAGTGACAAATTGACAATAAAAACTGTGGTGGCACTGTTTTTCGGGTGTTGCCGCGTCACAAAACTTTCACTTAACGTTTTGCTGATCATGCTGTCAACTTTTTTAAAAGATTTCTAC
The DNA here is from genome assembly GCA_035610365.1 of Aquatica leii. Taxonomy (NCBI): domain Eukaryota; kingdom Metazoa; phylum Arthropoda; class Insecta; order Coleoptera; family Lampyridae; genus Aquatica; species Aquatica leii. The sequence continues at coordinate 70,113,553 of CM069436.1, forward strand.
AGACTGATGTTATCGCCTTGCGTTACTCGTTGTATACCGCTTTTTGGCTCCGCTTCGCTGATTCGTATCTGTTTTGGTCTGTTAAGTTGTGTTTATAGACGTCTGGTGTCTTCTTGCATGTTCTTAACGCAGCGCAGATCTCCATGTGTTGCTTAATCTGTATCCATCCTCACGGTTGACGTTGTTTGGACTTTTCATTATTTCCAGTAATTCGAGTATTATTCGCTGGTGATGGTGTCTGCTTCTTGCTAATATTTTTACGTTCCCGTAATCAATCTGGTGATCTCCATTCTCATGTAGATGTTCCGTTGCTGCAGATTTGTTCGTGCGTCTGAGTTGAGCGTCTCGTTGATGTTCTTTAACCGTGCATTGAATGCTCCTTCCTGTTGGGCCGATGTAACCGAAAAACCCTCTAAGACTTATCGTCAGTACCAGTGGATCACCGACTTACAAGTTAGCAAAATACTTAGCTAAAAGACTACAGCAGCACACCGGACAGACAACCAGCTACGATAAAAATTCTGAACATTTCGTCAAAATTCTCCAAGAATTTGAGGTAACTACCAGTGACATACTTAGTTAGTTTTGACGTAGAATCACTATTCACTAATGTACCAGTGAAAGAAACATTTAAAATCATTAGACAACAACTAGTGCCACGAAGTTTACAAGAAGATTTGATCGAATCGGTCAGATTCTGTTTACCGTCAACTTACTTCCTGTGGAATAGTGAGTTCTATAAACAAAAGAATGGCGCAAGCATGGGGTCACCACTGTCAACGGTAATAGTTTTCGAACAGGATGCTATCAACTCAAACGACAGGAAACCGAAATGCTGGTACAGATACGTGGATGACACTTTCGTCGTATGGCCGCACAGACGGGAAAAATTCCAAAGTTTTCTTCAACACATCAATGGACACTAGAACAGTATCTAATTCACCATGGAGATAAAAAAAAAACAAAACGCTGCCCTTTGTAGACGTTCTGGTAACACGCACGGACAACAACAAGCTAAATCATAGCGTTAACCACAAGAAAACACATACAGACCAGTATCTACACGCATCCTCTCATCACCATTTAAAACAGAAGAGATCATCAACACACTTCTAAGAAGAGCAGAGAAAATTAGTGAAGAAAAACACAAACCGAAGGAAATCAAAAACATTAAGGACGTTCTTATAAAAAATGACTACAACAAAAAATTAGTAAGACCACAGAAAAAAAAGGAGAAGCTGAGGTTGCTGTGGAAACACCGTCAGAAACATATGCTTACTTACCTTACGTTGCCGGAGTCACTGACAGACTAAACAGGGTTCTAGGAAAATAGAACACTACACGTTATAACACAATGAAGAAAACTGATCAATTCACACTACCTAACAAAGATCAACTTCCGAGACTACACACCAAGGGTATATACAAATTAGAGTGCTTGTGCGGCAAAAGTTACATCGGCAATTGGTTTGATAAGTTAGTAACACAAATATGCGGCGTAAACAAAATGCAAGAAGATGCTGATGTACTTATGCAAGAATTTGCTGACGTGTTTTCGGAAAAGTTGGGTCAATTTAAAGGATCACTTGTATAACTTAAAATAAAAGACGGTTGTTCACCAATTTCACAGGGTCAAAGAACATGTCATTTGCCCTACGTCCAAAGATAGAAGCGGAGCTTGATAAACTTAGCCCTAAGATATTTTAGAACTTATTCAACATCTACTGTGAACTACATCCATAGTTTGTGTTGTTAAATCTAATGATGGAGTCAGAATTTGTGGCGGCAATAAATGTACATTACATAAGGTTTTGCTGTCGAGAGAGAAATTTTGGGAAACTTAAGAAAAGTCAAGTATTTTGTAAAGTTGGACATAGCACAAGCATTCCAACAATTACCAGTAGATTCAAATTCCGCTAAACATCAATCGATCGTGACGCATAAGGGTCGTTTAAATTGTTAAATGTTAATCGTTTACAATTTGGACTTATTGTTACACCTCAGATATTTCAGCAATTTATTAAGAATACATTACGTGACATCACGGGAGTTTTTCCTTACTATGATGACATACTTATTTATAGAGCTACAGTGGAATAAGTGCACTCGCGTTTACGGGAAATACTACAAATTTTTTGAAAGAATAGACTTAAACTGCATAAGAAAAAATGTATTTTAATTACAAGATCCATTAACTTCTTAGGATTCACAATTGATGCAGATGGGACGCCCCAGAGCATACGAATAAGAGGAAATTGCAAACATTTCTAAGATTTAATTTCTATCATACTTTTCTGAAGGATAAAGCTACAATTGGTGAACCGTTACACTGATTACTGAATAACAACGTGAAATAGAGTTGAAAAAGTGAAGAAGTCAAACAGCTGTTAACTTCAAATTCTTTACTAGTGCATTACAATACAACTGAACTTCTATTGCTATCGTGTGTCGCTTCACTTTATGCGGCGGGAAGTGTTCTTAGTCACATTTGGGATGGTGTACGATTACTGGTGGTTTACCATGCGAAACCTTTAACAAAACTGAACACAAGTATTCACAGCTTGATAGAAAAAGTCTTGCGATAATAATCAGTGTTAAAAAATTTACAGTTATTTGTACGGACGTGAATTTATTACATACACGGATCATAAACCATAATTAGGTATACTGGGGGAAAACACGGCTACCCCAGAATTTTCTTAGACTGATAAAATGGTCATTTTTCTTATTTAACTACAATTACAAATTTGTGCACAAACCAGGCAAGCTCATAGCGCATCAGATGCGTTGAGTCGTATTCCGTGACCGGAAAATTCGGAATATTATGAACAGCAAGTGTCAAACGTTTTAATGACAGAGGTTATGCCGGAAAACTAAGTCAAAGCGGAAGTAATTGCAAAACTTACATTAAAAGACCTGATTCTATCGCGTGTTTGTGATTTTATATTAAAGAGTTGGACGGAAAAACCGTGATTACAGTTTATAACGTATTACAATAAAATGCTTAAGTTATCTACTTACAAAAAGTGTATACTTTAAGAAAATTGAGTAATCATTTCTGAGGCTGCTAGAAATCAAGCCCTGACGATGCTTTACTCTACTCATCCGGGAATAAAAAAATGAAGTCATTGGCCCGCAGTTACATGTGATGGCCAAACATGAATAAGCAGATAGAATGCACAATTAGATAATGCACTACATGCCAGGTGAATCGAAATGTACCACCAAAAACTCTGTTACATTCTTAGGAGTGGCCAGCCGAACCCTAGAACAGGTTACATATCGATCATGACCTAGACCTTTTAATAAAATACTATTTTTAATCGTGGTAAACGCGCATTCTAAATGGTTAGAAGTCCACACCGTTTCATCTACTTCATCAAGTATTACCTTGGAAACACTACGTCAAATTTTGCTAAACATGATCAACCAAAAGTCATTGCTACTTCTATTACGTTTTCTGAGTATACTGAATTTTTAGAAAAGAATGGAATAAGACATGCACGAACTGCTCTTAACCATCCAAGCAGTAATGGTCAAGCAGAACGAATGGTTCAAAAGACAAAGAATAAACTTTTTAAAATGGTGGAGGGGAATTGGAAGCTAAAACTGGCAAAATTTTTACCAAGGCAACATACAATGCTATCCTCTACTACAAAAGTTAGCCCGGCTGAATCTTTAATGAGACGACGTTTACGTACTCAACTTGATTTCATGAACTCTGATTTTCTTCAAAAACAAACCGATACTTCAAAGATTAAAGATGCAAGACGGTTTACACCAGGAAAGTTTGTTTTTAGTAGTTCCTATAGCGACAATTAAAAGTGAACGCCTGCTACTATAGTGAGAGCTACTGGTCTTTTGTCATAAGAAACAACGGATGCAAGCAGTTATCTACAGCGTCAATATGTTGATCAGCTGCGGAAGAATTTCCAATACCAGCAAACAACGAAAACCGAGACTAAAGCGCTTGTTCCTGATTCTCTAGAACCGACTACATCGGTTTTCTCGATGATGGTGAGTGTCATGACGATGTCAGAAAGACCACCTCCGTTCTAGAACTACGCAGATCAGCCTGTGTCAAAACTAAACCAGCGTATTTATAATTGAATATATGTAATGTAATAGTTGGTCATAAGTTGTTGTATTTTTCTGCATTTTGTTTTACTTGTGTTGTAAGTAATAAACATTATTACTGAGACTCCTTACAAACCCTGTACACTACAGATTTATAATATTTTTTATATTCTGGCAGGGTTGCCAAACATGAAATTTTTACATATAATATAACAACAACGCTGCAACCTATTCTGAAAATGTAGTGTTGGCATATTTTACACATTTATCGCTTAGGCTAAAAAGTGCTACTTCATAGTCGACATATTTCATGTTAAAATGTAATTTTAATTTAAAACGCAACATTAATTTGGAATCGTACAAAAAATTAATAATTTTTTTTTAAGAAAAATAGAGAAGGGAATCAAATGTACTAACAAAAGAACAATTTCTTAACTTTTAAAAAAATGCACTAAATAATGTTTGTTTGACTACAAAGGTCATACATATTTACATTTAATAATCGACATAGTTGAGCATTAAACCTTTTAGGTAATTTTAATTTTTGGGGTAACAGGAGTTTGTCGTTGTGATGCATTGTTGCATCTTATAGTTAATGAATTCGAAGACAGACAAAATAATTTTAGTAAAATCCATCCTGTACAGAAAAACAAAAACTGTTCGTTTATTTACTCTATCTGGAAACTATTATCTAAATTATTGCCGACAGTATTTAACACTTCGTCTACCTACTTTTGACAATCCAAGATTCTTTATTAAATATCAAAATGATAAATGTCATCGATCTGTAATGGGAATACATAAAATATCAGCAGTTAGAAGAAATCCTGCAACATACTTACATTTACCAAAACCAGTAGAATATACTAGACACTGTCTACGAAGTACATCTGCAACGTTATTGATAGATGGTGGTGCAGATACTACATCCTTAAAACGGTATGGGGGATGAAAATCTACAAGTGTAGCTGAAAGATACGTCGACAAATCAATGTTAAATAAAAAGCAAGCAGCAACAACAAATTTAACCTTCTCAGACGATAGACAATTAGAGTCTAGTACATCCCTTGTCCACATTTATTAATAGTTCATCAATTTTCAATCTACCACAACTGCCTAATACATTGACTGGTATGATCAACAACAAATAACATCATTGCCGACTGCACAACATATTACAATAGTGCCACTTACATTCCCAATAACTCAAGATCCTGATAAATTGTTTTCTGTTTCTGAGCGTCCGGTAACAAATAATAATTCGTGTAATGTGCAGAATAATATATCGCTAGGCACTACTACTACCGGTAGTTAAAACTTGCAAAATTGTTTTTTTTATAATTGTCTTTTTAATATTGTAAAAAAAAATCAACAATATTTAGGTGCTGAAAACTACATTTTATTGTTAAAAATAAGCAATATATAAATTCAATGATGAGAACTATCTTAATTATGCAATTAATTAGCAAACAATTTATTACATAAACACTTTTTTCTTTGTGACGTTTGCTCTTATAAGCATAAAAATTGCATTTATTTTAACTTCTATTTTTATCAAACACTAACATCTATATTTATAAAGGTTAAGTGCATGTGAGTGATTGTAAATGTAATATAGGTAAACTTCCAAAAAATTAGAAATTTTAATTTTTAAATATAACTTATTCGAAGAAATCTTTTGATTTCTCAAGTTAAACAGATACCTATTAAGTACAAGGTGAGCCATAATTATTGGAGTCAAGTTAAACGTTCCGCTACAAAATTTATTAAATTATGTTATCTTAAGTTAGTAGCAGTGTATGTATACTAAAAATCAAATTCAAGTTACGTTTACACGTCTAAAACTTTAAATGGTTCATATAATTTAAAATTGAATATTGTGTATTTTTAGAAGAATTTATTAAACAATGTTAAATTTATTTCCTACCCACACAATAGTAAATATTCATAGTATATTCAAAATACGTTCAAAATATTGAAAATACATTCAAAATATTTAATCCATATTTATTGAATATTTGCAATTGTATAATCTTTAAAAATATTCAAAAAACGTTAAATCACATAATATCAAATATATAATATATATGCATCTACTTTCCAAAAGTTTTTGTTATTTTTTACTTTTTTATGTTAACACGTCTAACTAAAAACATTTGGTTAATACTTATTTAGTTCAGCAATTTAGTGAACATTTTTCTAAGTTGTTATATGTATTTACATATTTTGAGTAGTTTGTTTTAAATAAAAATCATAATTGTAACACTAAAACTAGTAAAAACCGTATAAACTAGTTTATACATTAACATAATTATGTGAATTTTTAAAAACTAATTAGTCGGTAATGCAGTTTCATATACTTCTATTTATATTTCCCGGTAAATTTCGCCATATTGTTTGTTATAAAAATGTGAACTTTTAAACTTTTTAAATGATTTTTTTATTTATGTGAACCGAGATGATGTAGGCGAGTAAAATGATAATGAAAAAATACTCGATATTTAATTAGTAAGTTCTAGTTTAGAGGTAATGTTTACAATTTGAGCAGCTAACAAACACGTGAACTGATTCAAATATTGTAGAAGACATATTACTTAGTTTGTAATAATGACATGAATCTTATAGTAAGATACATGTAATATAAAAATACTTTGAAATAATAGTTATTACTAAAGAATTATTTCAATTCAGAAGTCAATCAATAAAGAAGACAACGAAAAATATGTACAAAATCCTTAAAATGACTTATTTTTATAGTCATAGCAGGCTCGCGCCTAGCACTTTTGGCGCTCTTGTGCAAATTTAAAATAACGCCTCAAATTTGTATTACGTTCATATGTGAGTACAGATACGGGTTAAGTTAAGTATTATGATCCACTATTGAAAAATAATTTTAAAAAGTATTTTCATAAATTTATTTTCATTTTTATATTTTACAAGTACAAGCCATAAGCCATACAAGTATTTTTTCATTGAGGTACGTAACATATTTATAAACTTATAGAAAACAGGAATATATTCTAACAGTATTACAACTCAAAATTTTTCTATTTTAGTTTTAAATGTAATATATGTTACAAAAGCACAAGAAATAAAAAACATAGTTAAAAAATTAAAAATACTCGTCTGTATATCACAGGACGAAACTGATTGACAAATAAATACAAAACAATATATTATTTTAATAATGCAACATGCCACCTTTTAAAGGTTAATATCCAAGTATGAGGTATTGTTATTAATATTTAGTGAATTGAGCTTTCCGTGCTTTAATTTTTGCAAATTGTTTAATTAAATCTTCGGTGTCTACTTCTTTTAGCTGGTCCGTTTCTATTCAAATGATAGTAAGATTACCTAGTCGGTTTTGCCCCATGATCAATCTTAAATAATTTTTTATTATTTTGAGTTTTGAAAAAGTTCGTGTTCCGGTAGCAACAAAAACTGGCATTGTTAATAAAATACGAAGTATTATGCTCGTATTAGAAAAAGAATCCACTAAGTTGTTAATTGTTATATAATTTAAAGTTTCTTCTGGAGACGTAATAACTTTTTCATCAAAATTTTGTAAATATTGCAATTCTTTAACAAGTTCCACGGCAGTTATGCCTAGTTTATTGCGAGTTTTAAATTTTTTTACATAATTTTATTTGTTTGTTTTCAGAATAATTTTTTAATTTATCAATATTCCATTAAAACGCGAAATTATTAGAGTAAGAAGAAAGTAATTGGAATTTCTCATCCACTGATGTTATGATTACATCTAGAGCATTAAAAAAACAATCAACTTTGAACTTTAAAGTTTCGTCGTGGATCGGTTCATCGTCACATTCATAATCAAAATGTTTTTTTTTATTTTTCGCGTCAATCAATAGATCATTAAAACCTTTATCGGAGCGATACGCTTTCAAAAAATTATTCAAATTGTTTAAATGATTACAACACTGAGCAACATCAAAGTTCGGTTTTTAAATAATTTTACTAACAATGTTAACTTTACTCAAAATATTATACCACAATATAAGAATGCAAATGAACTCAAAATTTTGTAATTTTTTGGCCAACGATGCAACCAACTTTTTTACGTTATTTTCAAAGTTTCCTTTGCTTATTTCAAACAGAGCATCATAAATCTCCCCAAATTGATATCTTAAAGGAGTTCTTGCATCTATTCTACTAGACCATCGAGTATCTGATACAGGTTTTAAAGTTCAATTTGTTACATTAGGTAAATTAGATTTCAGAATTGACCAACGTTTAGTAGAAGCAAAAAAAAATACAAACAGTTCTTGAACTAAAGAAAAAAAATTGATGCTCAAAGTATTCGATTTTGCGGCATCATTGACGACTAAATTTACGGTATGATTGCAACAAGAAACAAAGAAAGCTCGCGGGTTGAAATCCAAAATTTTTTTTGTAGACCATTATGCCTACCACGCATATTTGCCTCATTGTCGTAACCCTGACCCCGCTTATCGTTGATATTTAGGCCTTCTTTCTCTAACGTCAACAAAAAAAAATTTGTGAAGCCTTCACCCGACACATCATCTATAGGACAAAATAATAAAAAATGTTCTTCTATACTAATTCCCGTGCTCTTTAAATTAACAAATTTTATACAAACTAAAATTTGTTCGTGGTGACTACAGTCAGGAGTGCAGTCTAATAATATGGAATAATATTTTGCCTTTAAGTTAGTTCTAAAATGGTGGATTTGATATTCTCACCGATTAAGTTGATTACTTCATTTTGTATTTTATCCCCGCGATAGTTTTTATGATCTTTTATTTGAGAGCGTTTTGTATATTCTGACATAATCGGGTCGAATTTGAAATCATTTTTATGCATTTTAAAAATTCACCATTGTTTTTCTCAAACAACTTGTTACTACTTTCACGAAAGTTTGGAAAGAACATGAAGTTTTTTAGCAAAATCACCTTCTTGCATTAACGCTTTGTCTTCCAATTGTTTTTTAGTTCATTGGTCGGAGTATCAGGGCCAAGCCTTTCAATACGGTTAAAAACATGATTAAGACCAGTTTCAATTCGTTTAGATGAACTGCTTAATTCACCACCCAAACTGTTAATAGATTCCTGAATTTCTTTAGGAGAAGTACGAATTTCAGTCACAATTTTGAAACTCGTATGTATCAGAGATCGAAGACAAACTACGATTATAACACTCTCGATTCAATAAATCTCTTAATAGTTTACGTTTACTATCGACATCACCGATTGGAGTTTTACCCCTAATTGAAATTTCATAATCTAACTTGAAAACTTTAAGATGATTTGGTTCCATTACAAAATGTTTTAAAACAAGAAATGACTTTAATAATCTTAATAACCACTAATAATTTATTTTTATTGATAAGACAACTTAAAAACCAATGGTAATTTGAAACACTCGCCCTTCGTTTGAGCGTCAATTGGTAACGTTATCTTCGTTTGCATATTTAAGACAGGCTCGGCTAAGCCAGAGAGCTGGGCATCCAATGAAACAACCTGACATAAGACATAAAAATTGAGTTGGGCGCCAGGCATACAACGTATACCAGATAATACACAGTTAAAATAAAGTTTAAAGAAATATTTTCAAGTCTTATCATCCACGGCACTGGAGGGTTATGGTTGTCTTATCAATAAAACAAGAGTTCTAAAACAAAATTGAAATTTAATAACAAACTCAAATAAAAATTTAAAATAGAAATTTAAATTATACAGACCTGAATGTAACTTAAAAAAATTGATGGTAACAACTAGTTGAAGGAAATCGTTCACTATTCCTGGAATTGAGAATACATTGGCGACGAGGTGTACCTGGTCTCCTAAAAAAACAAAAAGTAATCGGTTATAAAACTTACTTTAAAATAAACCAAATTGTTACCATAAATAAATGCAATAAATCAAATATTAATATAATAAGTGACAAAATAAATTTAAGACAGAGGTCAATTGTGGCAGCAGATAACTAAGTCACAACAAGTAAAATGTACAATTAAAGCATCTATGCAATATGAATACCAAACTACTAATTAAATGCAAAATTACCATTTGTCTTGATCCAAAAAACAAGGTTTCTATTGAAGTGCTACCAGAAAGAGTAATCTTGCTGCTCATATCTTGTAAATATAAATGAATGGAAATTTTCAAAACAAACGGTTTGAGTGTTCGTCGAGATACCAGGCGATAACACAACACTAAGGTGAAAAATAGCGTGATAAAAATGTACATCATTTAACAATTCGACGAAGTGCATAAAAATCTTGCTTTTGGTACTTCCTAATTACGGCAATTAATATGACCAGAATAAGTATTGATTTAATTTGGTTTCAAACTGCATAGAATAATTAGTTAATAATAATTTAAAAAAATAAACAACAATAGTTTGAATTGTAGGTTGAATCTTAAGATAAACTAATTGATCACAAGAATAGACAAATCAACAGATTAACTAATTAAAAAATTAAGGCAAATAACAATTAAAGGAAAGATTCAACTTACGCGTTGACGCTGCCACGAGTAACCACTCTCTCCTTTCCTTTCCCACTCCCAAATTTAAACAATATTTTCAAAAATTTAAATAAAAGCAGTAGCGTGTTATTAAAGCAATATTTTGATTTAAATTAAAACCAAACAATAACGGAACGTTACAAGTTTCAACATAAGTTATAAACCTAACACTAAACCATTCAAAAAACTGATTCTTCCATCCATCCATTCGAGGAAGTAGTATACAGTGTTCCTGGGTATGCATTTGTCGAGGTCCATCTCGCTTGTACTGCAGCGCCCTTGAAAACAATAAGGGGTGGCATAAAACAGCCATCTGCTGAAATTGTGGCTAAGACTGTAATAGACTCGCGCCCAGAACCACCCGTGATACGAACTAAACCTAAAAATACAAAAACAGTGTAAATACTATTTCTATAAACATAATGTAAAAATTAACGTACCTTTCCCTTTTTCACCAATAGCTTTTAATCGCTTTGGGCCTGTACAAAATCCACTTTCGTCCGTATTAAATATTAACTGTGGTTTATTTTCTAATTTGTTGACTTTTATTAATGCATCAAGCTCTTGATAAAAGTCGTATATGACTTCAGGATCTCTGGCATCTCTTCTGGCCTTCTGCAATAGCTCAAGTTTTTTAAAAAACAGTCTTAGATGCCTCTTTATGAATCCATAGTACTAATCGTCTCCAGGAATTTCTTTTTTAAACGGGCTTTTCAGGTTATTACAAGTAACGTACTCAGCAACCATTTTCTTAATTTCTTCTCTGTCACAAGAATAGACCATTCTCGCTTTGGCTTTAATGCAGTTTTCAAGTTCATTTTCAGCTTCTTGACTTAAAGTTATAGATCGACCCGCCCCCATTTTTTCAACAGAATTGAAGCGTCCCTTTAGTGGGTTGTAAACTACTGCTATTGGCACACCATAGATTTGTTCTACTTCATTATAGGTGTGGTTTTTGTTTCGTATATCTTGGACAGCTCGTAATAAGTCATTTAGTGTATAATTAGGTCCAGTAGTTTTCCTGTTGTATTTTTGAGGCATGCCTACTGCAAGAAAACTTTTTTGAACCTTTGTTGTATTACCTTATTAATTAGAAGTTATTAAAAATCCATACACTATGGTTGTAATTTAATACACAGGAGATTTAACAGATATAACCCAAAAAAATATGTTCACATTAACCCCTAACAGTTATTTACATTTACCCCGCATGCAAAATGAGGTAAATGTAAACATTCACCACGTGGTAGACATGTTTGGAACCTTTACGTTTTTATTAATGATAATAATGTACAATATTTTATTATTCCCAAGAAATAGGTATGATAATATTAACTTACCTGAAAGAGATGGTCTCACAAATTTTTCTCTCACGTTGCTAGAAGTGAACACAATTATTTTATAGCGGTTTCAGTTAAATCATACAATCAAACGCAAATGACGTCGACTGACTTGCTGACGTTTGTTGAGACACGCGCAAGCTAAACAGTATTGCCAAACGTAACTTACAATGTTTCAAGCTTATAAAAATCAAGCGTTTACAATTATTCCCGATTTACCCTTATAAGTCTTCAATTTTATTAACTATATTAAATTTTTAGCAAAATTTAGTGTATTTACGATCATTATGAACATTTTACTTTCAGTCGAGTATAATTATTCAGTCTTTAACTGATATCAAATTTGACTATTGCTGTTTACGTTCTTGACTTGAACCGAACAAATAACCTTAGAAATTGTTTGTATTCAAAACTGGCAGTGGCTATTCTAAATTGGCAAATGCAAGCTTGTATTCTTTAAAACTGTCGGAAGTATTATACAAACGTAGTTAATATAATTACATGAACACTAAAGAATTCTAAGTCAGGAGGTCAGTCTTCCGTTATTTTTGAAAATTTATTTGGTTTATACAGTCCATTAACTGACTTATGAGCGATTTGCTATATCTAATTATTTTTCCTACATTTTTAGCTGTTTTAGAAGACGATTCGAGTATCTCATTAGCTAATGTCTGGGAAAACTGTGAGTAAAACCTCTTTTTATCATCTACTAATTTGTATTGGTGTAGAACGTTAACACGAACGATTTAAATATAGATGTTGTCACGACTAATGCATGCAGATACTACGTGTTAAATTAATTATAAGTGCGTTGTGCTTTTGATTGCAAACGTACTGGATTTGCATTGATTCAAGTTTTTATTCTTTGTTTACCTATTAACTTATACTTTCATATTGTAATACGATAATTAGATCTACAAAGTGTTACCTAACCTAAGGAGCCTGCATCAATATTATTGTCTGTGTTGTTCATTGACGCACTCTTAATTGATATAGTTTCCGCGTACTTCTATCTTGTCTTTTTTAAACTTCTTTTTCTCTTAGTTAATATAAATATATTTATTGTTATAATTGTAATATGCAATTCAGTGTTTGACGGATTTTAATTAATTTTAATTTTATAATTAGCATACTTAGTACCATCCACGACCTTTTCTCCAAAAAAACTACAGTTTTTCTACTTATATTATATAGAGACTGATGTTCTGATTACATTGATCTACACTTTGGCTCTGCAAAATAAGTAATCAGTAGCTTATATACCTGTAGTCGTGTTTATAACTTCAAAATATTTACAAAACATAATCAGATAAAAATTTAGAAATCACATTTATATAAAACTTTAATAAACACATTAAGATTTATCTTTCAAAACATAATCTATACTCAATGTAATCCTTATTCCCAATGTTGTCCATCTTGTACTATTTTTAATTTTACACATTTACAACAGATAGCGATACAAACACAATTTTTTATAAATCAGTGAGCAAATATTTAAAGCGTTCAACATATAGTACGTTGAGAACGTCTAGGTTAGCTTGTAACTGAACCGTCAAAATTGTTTTATTTAGACTACCGCGGGGACTAAAACTGAACTGAACTGAAACTATCAAAATACAATAAAAAATTTATTATCATCAGCAGCACGTTTAATATAGGTAATTTTTTGTTATTACCATTGCAAACAGCTTCTGTTTTTGAACTTTGAACACATTCACTAATGCACAAAATATTGTCATAGTCTATTGCCGAGTTTTTCTATTGCATGAATAACTTGCACATTTTCAGTATAATGCATCTGCCTTTTTTCCGTTAAATTATATTCTAATTTGGCGTTGTCTTTATAATTCTTTGAAGTGTGGTGCAATGAAGACACTAAAATGATTTTTGTGTAGGATTGAGACAATAAAGTAACATTATTTGTAAATGTACATATATAAAGAGCTGCTAATATTCAGATAATTATTTGGAAAATAATGTAAAAAAAAAGAATAAATAATTTCTTTTAATAGTTTCAGATATGTATGTAAACCTCAGTTTTTACAATTCAGTTACTGCATTTATTGATTTAAATCAGTTGTCGGTTCTCATATTTCTATTATTCTTTTTTAATAGTTTTACAAAAAAAATTTTCGTAGACTACATTTTAAGAAAGGCATACAAGGTACCAAGTTCGTATTTAAAATATTTAACAAAATATCAATACTTACTACTACAATGCAGCGGTATGTGCTCCGTACGGTTGCGGTCTAAATACCAAATCAAATATGTTGCCTGAAAACGAACAAAATCTAAGAAATAATGCAAAACTTAAGTATAACTATTTATACTAAAACATAAATTTAGTTAAACTTAAGAATTAAATTTTTTATAACATGTAAAACAAATAGAAATTCAATATTGACATTTAATGAAAATAATAGGTTATATTTTTTGTAGTCTTTAATACAATTAAAAAAAATAAATAAACAAAAAGTGAAAATGCTCTGATAAAATTTTAATCACAAAACATTTATGTAGAAGCTTTGAAAATTAATGAAATTTTAAAGCGTCAACATAAACTCACTCTTTTAGAATAACTTATAAAATGTTGTTTCTATAGCCAGAGGAAATGTTAATTTACAATGTTATTAATTACTTTGAATACGCATTTTCTCATTATAGATATATTGTTGCTTTATTGATACAATACAATTGGTTATTGAGTTTTTAATTACGCAATTGTTTGCGGAATGCGTGTTTATTGAAAGTACAGCAAATTAAAATAATCTATTTTTAATTAGAAAGTTAATGAACTCTCTTGTGGTTTAAATTTTTGTACAAATTACGTAATATTGTATAACCAATAAAATAATTTAATATAAAAATAAATTTGCAACAAGCAGTTCAGTAAATCTCCATTATTCCTTATTATTAAACGTGTAGTTTATTTAAAAATCCTAAAACGTTCTCAAATATCTGGAACATTTGAGACAATTGTCAAAACATATGGAATGTTCCAGCCTCAGATGACGTAAAAATTAAAAAGGTATTGAAAAAAAAAACAAAAATCAGTTTTTAGCAATAGTATAGTTCATGCCATATGTATATTAAAGTGTAATTGATTGAAGGAATATGTTTTAATGAGGGCGGAATGTTAAGACTTCTGTAAATCTTTATATTATAGTATAGTTAGAATTAAAATTAGTAGAATTCTTTAAACTTATTCTTGTTATACGCATTAGTTTTAGTAATTTGCTTTTAGGAATTGCTGATGCACTTTTAAGCTTTTAAGAACTTGTAAGGCACATCAGGATTTGCACTTTTAACTAAATTTTGATGCATTTGTTAACTGTAACTTGAAAATATAAGTACGTTTTTATTAGTTTTTTTTAATAAGAAAAAAATAAGAAAAAGTATGAGAGTGACTTGTAAAACGATGTAGTAACCAAGAAGATACATATACTTATGTAAACAAAATATTGGAAAAGTTACAATTAAAACCATAATTTGGCTTTATCACATTCAAAAAAGCCTAAGTGTCACAACAATTAATAATAGTAATAATAGATTGGAATAAATTTTCTTTATATATATTATGTTTTAAAAATGTCTATTAATTGAAAAAACATGTCATAACAACGCTATCAATTTAATATGAATATTAACTATTTTTTTGTAACAAATTGCAACAATTGTTGAATACTTTATTTATAAAATTGAATTGATCTGTATGCCATGTGTGTTTTATTCAAACATTTTTTCACATATATGTAGATATATTTTGTTTAAATAAAACAAATGTTTGTAAAGGAAAAATAATTAATGTTAAACATTGAATACTAATCCTTACGTCTTAAATGTCTTATAAACTTGCCCAAAGAAGTTCCATAATTGAGTAAAAGGGTTTATTGAGCAAAAAGCCTGTCGTGGTTTACTATGTTAATAGAGTAGTAACAGTTAATAATTGCTTTAAACTGTGCTTGACATAATTCTTACTTTTGTATAAGTATACAGTCGTTAAAATTTTCCCAGTTTAGTTGGGTTATAGTTTAGTATTATTAAGTTTGACATATTACTTAGTTTACAATTGCAATTTACTTCTATAATTTAATTTTAAAAAATATAATGTTAAAACTATAAAAGTATTTGAATTTAACAACAACATTTTAAAGTCGTATTTAAAGTAGCTTAAAGTATACGTCTGATATGGTGAAGTTCGAGATAGAAACAGAGGAATTTTATTTGTTTTATTTATTGTACTAAAATTTCTATATTCGAGCAGCATAGTTAGAAATGCTAACAGTAAAATGTGAGACAATGCAAAATTTAATCTTGTTTTGTATTTATATAACTGTAGGTGCGCTCTAAAATTGACTGAAGTTTTGTCGAATGCAAACGGAAAATCGCGCGTTTAATTGTATTTACTGTTTAAAGATAAATCTTTATAGTCGTTTCTTCTGACTGTATAAAGTAATACTTGTCATTTGTAAATAGCAATATTTTAAATTAAACGTGTACGTTACATCTGCATATAATAAAAACTGTTGCAACGAATGCAACAAAATATTACTAATAAATTATTAAGCTTTATTCATTTTATTAACGTAAAACTAATTTAATTATACTATAAAACTGATTAATTTTATTGTTATGTTTAAAAGTGACACTAATACTTTTAACGTAACTTTTGCACAATACCAAATTTGATATTTGTATTATTAATTTGGAAACAATAAAAAAAAATTACGAAAAACACAAAAAAAAACAAACAAAATAAAAATATTCTAAAGCAATACAAATGTAAAACTATTCTATTAACAATTTTTATTATTATATTATTTTTATTAAGTGCTATTTAATATTTATTTTTTTCTATAATGGTAATGGTTAAATTCTCGTTATCTGCATTTTTAAAACTTGTGTAGAAATTAGTAACTTGTTAGTGCAATCATCAGAAGTTGTTACGTAAGTGCTACGTCTAACAAAAATCCATTTTTTATTAGATGCTCTTTAAGTTACTTAAATTAAAAAAAAGCAAATATCTATGAGTATTAAATATTGAGTATGACAATCGTTTAAATCAGGGGTCTCCAAACTTTTTAGCCTAAGGGCCAGACTGGTTCCTCAACAAAGCCCAAAGGGCCAAGATCTAGCCAGAAGAGTTACTAATTCTCAAATCTTTATTACCTTATTAATGGTATAAATATAAAATATAAATTAAAAACTACTGCTTATGAATTAAATATGTAAAATTTTTACGTGTATTATGTATATACTTATGTACTTGTACATACATAAATACTACAAAAAATACGTCATTCGTAACATTGGTGTTAAGATATTACTTTGTAAGTGTTGCTCTTACAAATGTAAAACGATGATTAATATTATAATACGTATTTGTAGCTGTTTGAGTAATAATTAAGCTTCAATAAAAGATAAACGCATTATGTCTGGTACAAATCTATTAACATATATTTTCTGTTTTACATAGGTTGTTACAATACTTGCTTGAATGAATTCTAAATCATTACTAAGTTTTAACACTACAAACGAACCACTGATTCGGTTTACTTCGGATCAAACTTCGTATATACATTAAAAAATAAAACGAACATTTTAGCAGTAACTTAACCTTGAGTATGCAACCAAACTTGCTTTAAAGAAACTTAACAGTAGCATATCCTTCAAATTTACGATTGTTTATTTTAGGTATAGTTTTCATTTTCAACTACGTTGCATGTTTGTTTCCAAGAAGTTGCAGATAAATAATTCTCAGACTTGAGTTATTGTTTATTTTTGCGGATTTTAGGAGCAGCAACTTCTATCTGGCACCCCGGCGCCAATGTACCTTTGTCGGGCCCTTTGTATGTATGCCGTCGCACTAACAAATTGTGGTGTGGTGCGCCTCCTCACGTACGCAAATTGTCATGGACATGTCAGTCCGGTGGAAATAGCGGATTGATTGCGTGTATGTACTGTGGGTGTTGGTGCAAAACCTAAATAGTATTTTTAATTAGAAGTTACGTGCTTTGTGTATGAATTGACAAATATAGAAAAGAAACGAAAAATAGATAGTGAGTGCGGAACATTTAAAGAGCAATGGGGTTGTCAATATTTTGTAAATGAGTCAAATAATAAGGCAACCTGTTTAATTTGTAATGTAACTATAGCCGTCCTCAAAGAGTACAATATAAAACGCCATTATGAGACTATGCATTCTCAGAATTACTCAAAATTTACGAGAAGCTTAAGATCTGAAAAATTTGAATCAATGAAGCGCGGGTTGAAATCTCAACAATTCTTGTTCAAAAAAGTCAATAGTGAACAAAAAGCAGCAACTCGTGCTAGTTTCCGCGTAGCTCATTCCATTGCAAAACATGGGAAACCATTTACTGACGGTGAATTAATCAAGGATTGCATAATTGCAGCGGTAGAAGAAATGTGTCCAGAAAAAGCTAATTTATTTAAAAACATAAGTTTGTCAGCAAACACTGTAGCTCGAAGAATTGATGAAGTTGCAGAAAATATATTAGCTGAATTAAATGACAAAAATCGTCTCCTAGAGTGGTTCTCTCTCGCCCTAGATGAGTCGACGGATGTTTCAGATACTGCTCAGGTATTAATTTTTATTCGAGGGGAAGATAAAAATTACGAAATGTATGAAGAGCTTTTAGATGTTCATAGCATTCACGGCACGACCACTGGTGCAGATATTTTTAAAGGAGTTGAAAATGCTGTTCAGAAAAGCAATCTTAAATGGAAAAACTTGAAATCCAGTACCACTGATTATGGCAACAATATGTATGGAATAAATAAAGGTGTGGTTGCTCTCATATCAAAGGCCGTCGCAAATGATGGTGGATCAAAACCATTAATAGTACATTGTATCATCTATCAACAGTCCTTGTGCGCAAAATGCTTGGATATGTCAGAAGTTTTAAAGCCAATCATATCGGTTGTCAACTTTATCAGATCGCATGCGCTTAATCATCGTCAATTCCGCGAGTTTATTGCAGAGATCGGAAAAAATGACTTGCCATATTATACTGCAGTACGTTGGCTTACTTGTGGAAAAGTTCTTACCCGATTTTTTGAGCTACGAGCAATAATAGAAACTTTTTTGGACGAAAAGAATTGTCCACTCGCGCAGTTGCAAAACGATGACTGGTTATGGAAGTTATTTTATACAGATTTCACTAAACATATGAACGATCTTAATTTACGATTGCAAGGAGAAAATTTGTACACACATATTAAGTCATTCCGACAGAAAATCGCTTCGTTTCAATCCCAATTAAATAAAAAATGTTTCACGCATTTTAATACGTGTCAAACGTTCAGTCAGTAAACTGACACTCCATTTTCCATTGATTTTGCAACTGAAGCTTTGGGGGCTTTAAAAATAAATTTTGAATCTCGTTTTTCTGATATTGACGCAATTGCAAATGACATCAAGATCTTCCAGAATCCATTTATCACCGATATAGAAACCCTTCCCCCAGAACTTCAAATGGAAATCATTGATTTGCAATGTAGCGATATTTTTAAAGAAAAATATCAAAACTCATAATTACTAGAATTTTATAAGAGTCTTCCACTCACACAGTTTGATCAGGTGCATAAATTTGCTCGTTGCTATTTTACCACTTTTGGAACGACGTACCTGTGCGAAAAAACATTTTCCAAAATGAAATAGACAAAAAAAGGTTACAGATCAGTGTTAACTGACGAGCATCTTAAGTTGCTTCTAATAATTGGCACAAGTAAATTTAATCCACAACTACAAACGATCGTCAGTGGAAAATCACAGCTGCATAAATCTCATTAACTACTTATACGTTCCTATACTAATTTAATGTTTAATAATTTAGTTTTGTGGATTATTGTATGTAAATAAAGCATCTGATTATTATTTTGTATAATTACTTTGTTTGATTTAATTTATCAAAATAAATTAAAGGGGGGGGCGGATACCAGCAACGTCAGGCCCGCTATCGCGGGCCGGATTGGTGCCGCTCGCGGGCCGGTGTTGGCCCGCGGGCCGTAGTTTGGAGACCCCTGGTTTAAATAATAAATAATAAAAATCGTGTTAAAATATTTGAGCTTAGATGTAAAACCTGTAAATAATAATTTATATTTTTACATTACATTTATTAAAAAATGTGTTAAAGTACAACTCAATTATTAAAAAAAATTGTCTTGTTTTTGTTAAGAACAATTGTGGGTCAAGGCAAAAAAAAATGTTATGGTCTACCGAACGTTTAGTTAATATTTAATAAAATTTAAACTGATAAAATTAAATAAATTTAATGTAGAATTTATGCATAAATACAAAATAGTAATTAGGATTTTTTTGTTTTTAAAGTAAATTCTTTTTTAGGCAAATTATAAAACTAAGTAACTTTTGGTTATTAAACTTTTTATCACTTTTGTATTTTATTAAAACTGCTTAGAGATTGTTACTTATGTTTTTTTTTTGATTAAACCAACAAATGAGGGGTCTAATTCTAAAAAGTACAATTTCTGGTTTTAACGAATGTTCAAAAAACGCAAAATACCATTAAATTAAATTTTATGTTTTCTTTTTAAGATTCAAAAATTCTATGAAAGAGTTGTCATTATATAATATAGATAGTTTACGTAGTTCAAAAAAAAAAATTATAAAATATTTCCAATAAAGATATGGTGATTTTACGTTATGCAAATTTGAGCGGACATTGTTCACTTTGGAAAAACAATAACGTTTTATAATTCAGATAGTAAATAATTTTATTCAGAATTTAGTGTAAGTATAACTATAAATGTTTCATCTATAAAAATTAAAATAACAACAGTAATAACTATATAGGTATAATCATATAAAAAAATAAATAAACGGGCAAGCCATACTTTTTTTTCCATTGGTTTATATACTGTCTTCCAGAAAAAAAACCTAGAAGTTGTTGAACGATTTTATTGAAATTTTTACGAAACGTCTATTTTCATGAAACAAAGTGATGATTAAGTGATGAATAAAATCTAGCCAGTAGTTTTTTGTTTTTTTTTTCTGTTTCATCGGTATTAAGATGTTGGTCCAAATGGTCCGAGGAAGGGGTTCAACATCGTCGCTGTGGATCTAGACGTCCTCGGAAGACTACAGATCGCAAAGAACCACTTCACCGTCTACGTCTATGCAGACTAGAGTAGACCAACAAAAGGGTTAATTGGCATTAAATTGTGATAAGTGACGAGTCCTGATTTTGCTTGTGGGCCCACAATGGTCGTAGGAGGGTCAGACGGATGCGTGGAGAACGTAAAAATCCAATATTTTTTGTGGAATACAACGCAGCCCTCACTCAAGGAGTTATGATATGGGTTGCAATATGTTATGGTAGCAGATCACTCTTGGTCTTTATTGACGTCAACCTAAACGCAGCTGGTTACATTGCTAATCTGCTACAACCAGTTGGGCTTCCATATCTTCAAGGGCTGCCAAATCCCATTTTCTAGCAGGATAATGCGCGCCCACATACGGCAAGAGCTACAACACTGTTATTAGAAGTAGCTAACATTGCCGTTCTCCCATAACCTGCTCGGTTGCCTGATTTGTCGCCCGTTGTAACTGTCGTTTAAAATTAAATGACTAGTTGTTTGATTATTTGCGTAAAAGACCCGGTATTTGGATTAACGTTATTCATTTCATGGATTTTGGATTTATTTTAATAAGTTATTTTACGTTTTTAAATTCAAAGTTATAATTCAAAATTGTCGATAAAGTTTTGTATTTTGTTACGCCGTGAATTATTTGCTATACTGTTTATTGAGCATTTTTCTTTGTTTGATCAGAATTCCAGTGGTAATTTACGTTTTCTTTCTGAGATATCATTGTAATTAAATATATTTTAGTCTTTTGTTTATTTTAAATTGGTTCAAAAGTTTTTTTGTTTTGAGTACATTCTTAGTGCAGTCGTACTTGATTTCTTTGGTTAATCGTTTAATTTACGTGGAAAATTAAAGCATTATCTTAATTTATTAGACAGTTTAAATTTTATGACCGTCTTCAAATAAAATTTTTTTTTCAATTTGACATTTTTACGTAGAAACAAATGCCGTGGCCCAATACTACGAATTTGACGTTATTTGATCTGTTTGCGTCCTTGTCGCAATGAGATTGTTTTCTTTCTTAAAGTTTTAAACACAGCCATAGTTAGTTGGTTCTTGGATGGTAATCACATCCTCTTTTGAGAAAGTAGTATGCCGAACGCGTGAATTTTTTTGTGCAGTTAATAGAGTGTTACTCCAAATTCGTAGAATCTACAGTTTTAAGTAAATTTCACGCGCGTACGGTCTATATTTTACGTAGTGTAGAACCGTGTTCGTCGAGTGTTACGACGCGGCTACATCTTTGCCTAGGTGGCGGCTCTTGAAAATCTCCCGTTGGTACATAGTCCTTTGGGGATATCTTCCAACGTTTCTTCCCGTATACAGCTGGCAACCCAGAATCAACCACAAGTTCTTTCCTGGAATTACGACGACTATTCAAAGTATTTATTTTGTACCGATTATTTAAATGTGTTGAAAGTTTTGTTTACGCGATTGTTTTAAAAGCTTTGGGATTTTAAGTAAAATCAGAAGTGTCGCGAATTAATGTATGTAACGATAATGTAATTTATAATTGATTTTTAGTATTTGTCGAAACTATGTGACAAAATTTCGTTGAAGTAAAGATTTATATTGGACGTTAACCGGATAATTTTACTATTAAAATTATATCTTGGTTTGATAATAAATGAATTTATTTAATTTTATAATTAATTAATCTCATTGTAACGCGCACACGGCCGTGCATTAGGAAATTAAGATTTTTCATTGTTTTTTCTGTTTTGTTTCTTTAAATTTTGTTTCTTTTTTTTTCTTTGTGAATTTATTCAATTAACTTTAATTTTTTTTGTTTATTAAACGTTCATTTTACGTACATTTTTTGTTGTTGTTTTGTTTTGTTTATTTTAATACTATTATTTTATTTTTTTGTGTTCAAGTAAATGTTAAATAGTTAAATTGTAAACGAGCTTTTAATTCCGTCGGCCTCCGCGGTACGTGAATTTTATTTTTAGATTATTTCAGATTTTAGTGAGATACACTCTATTCAGGTAAGTCCATTTAGAGTGTATCCTTCAGAAACGGGTTTGTGGTTGGCAAGGGCCAGAAGTCCATTAAGCTATACTCCTTCCTGGCGCCCTTTGATTTTGACTATTTTTTTTTTGATTTGGTGTTATGACAAGTTTTCCAAATCAATCACGAAATTTTGAATATAACCCACCCCGTCTTCACTGAGCACCGGCATAACACCGTTTATGTTACCTTATTTCAGGCAAGTGACATTGTTTCAACTTTTGCATGTAACACCGTTGAACATGTATTAGATATGATTGGTAGGCGACTGGGTAATTTACCACACCCTCCAGATAACTAACACGATCTCCAGCTACGGATTCAAGAAGCTTGGGACGATATACCACAAGCAGCTATAGATCACTTGATTGATAGCATGCCAAGACGTCTAAATGAGTGCATTACAAATCGTGGCGGAGCAACCAATTATTGAAAAAAACTTTTTAAGCTTTTGTTTTTTTGTTTTCAATTTTTAATCATCACTTTGTTTCATGAAAATAAACGTTTCCTAAAAATTTCTATAAAATCGTTCAACAACTTCTAGGTGTAGCAATTTTTCTGGAAGTCAGTATATAAATATATCCTCAGTATCTTCCTCTTGGCTGTCTCCTTTCAGAACAAATTCATAAAGTTTTAATTTTCTATATTTGCTGTATAGTTCATTTTTTTGTGAACTATTAGTATCTCCTTTAAATTCTTAGTTAGTTATTCTTTTAATTTTCAAAAGCACAAAATGCCACTGGTTTAAGAACTTTATGAATTCACTTGTTTCTTCCTTCTGGTTTTTAAGGTGGCAGTTTACATCTAGAAAATAACACCAAATTTCGTTTAGAGTAAATTTCTAACGTAATGTTGAACAAATCTAGACGTTTTTTATATCAAAATGTAGTTAAAAAAATCAGAGAAAGGCGTGCAGTATATAAGAACTTGGAATATTTTTTTAACATTGCGTAAAATAAAAAGTTTGAAAATGGTGAAATATCATGTCATAAAATTTATTGTGAAATTCTTTTAACTGCAGATATTTGCAGTAAAATTTTACACCGCACGCCCAATGGCAATGTTTGTCAAAAATTTACTTCAAAAGTTGTAAATATGTAAATAAACTATAAAAATACAACCCATCATACACCATGATCAAAAACTTTGCACGAAATCTGTAAATGTAGTTCAACAATTATCAGTACGATGGCAGTTAAGTCGTAGCTTTGCTTTTCGTCTAAAATTAAAATGCGTAAAAACTGCAAGTTGACAAATGACAAATTTTCTTATGAAATATATATTGTATTACTTTCTTTTAACTGCATTTGAAGAAAATCAAGAATAATCATAACAGCCTTGTAAATATCAAAATATTTTGCTTCTTTGTTTTTGTTTATAACTAAAAGACGCGATTATATAGGTACGTAAAGCATTTCTTGCTATCAGTTCTTTTTTATTACTAAAATGTCAATATTTTTTACATTCTAATTACTATTAGAATTTGATAATACAAAATGCCTAAGAAAATTAAAAAAAAAATTTTTAATATTTGTTTTTGTAAATCTTATAACGGCAGAATTAACAATCTGGAGTTTATCTAACATGTTTCTTTATTTTTTTTAATGTCTAATAATGATGGAAAAAGACCGTACTATAAAACATTATGACATTTAAAAAAAATTAGACTGACCCAGTTGACAAATGTCTTATTTTTGCTATAAAATAATTTGTTATAATTTATATAAACTAATAGTTTTAAATAAGACATAATAGTTCGGTCAAGTTAGCCCCCACTATCATTTTTTAAATAATACTTTAGTCTAATGAATTGTGCTCGTTTTGTGCTAAATTGTGCAAATATTATGTTCAATTGTGTTTAACTCAAAATTCATAAAAAAGTTAAACAAATCCGTAAGCGACCTTGAGCGCTAACCCCCCGTTCTTTCACTTTTTTACAATTTTGTTTCCTTATTTAATTGTGCTTGTTTTGTGCCTTTTTTTTACAATACTTTTTGTTCGTCTAATTGTGGAAACTGGTGGTCAAGTTAGTCCACACGTTAGTTTTAATTTTTTATCAAATTAGACTTACCTACATATGTACCTACATGTATAACTTTATTTATTTTTTTAAATTGTTACTATAAAGTGGTTACAAAAATAACCAACAACAACCAATTTAAAAAAGTACTTATTTTTATTCAACATTAGCATAATTTCACACAAAACGAGCAGAATTAGACAAGCATAAAATATGGTAAATCAATTAAAATATAGACAGGGAGTTTTTTAGTTAAAATACTTCTCAGAATTATTCAAATTTTTTTTGGAATTTAAAAACCAGTTCAGAGATAAAATAATAATTTAGCACAAAACAAGCACAACTAAATAAACAACAAATTGTGCAAATGATTAAAAAAAACAGTAGGTTGGTAGAGATATAAGTATCCGTATAGTGTTTAAATTTTCTTAATGGTTTAAAAATAAGTTAATTGAATTTAATGTTAGCAACATTTAGCACAATACGAGCACAATTAAACGAACAAAAAACATTGTAAAAAAATTGAATAAAAACGGAGGACCGATGGTTAAGTTAGCCTCCGAATTAGTTTAAATTTTATTAAAACAAAAGTAAAAAAAAATGAAGGAGCTAGCGGTCAAGTTAACCTCCCGAATATGTTTTAATTTTTCTATTAATTTAGAGTATTAAAAATAATATTAGCACAATTTAGCACAAAACGAACACAATTTATTAGACTGGAGTATTATTTAAAAAACAAAAATGGGGGTTAACTTGACCGAGCTACTTATAATACAAATACATTTCGTTGCTGAACAAAACAGAAATAAGTGTTCATATAAAAAAAATCAGCAGTGTTGTGCATAAATAATTTAATTCTTATCTATAGATGAGAAAATAGATAATGTACACAAATACCAATTAATTGTTTAATAAATTTGACAATTAAAAAATTAAAAATCCAATTGAAAAAAAAACTAAACATGGAAGAAAAACATGACTTTATTAATAAAACATTGATTAGACTATTAGTTTATATAGTCTTTGCTATGAATAGTACCAAAGTCTATTAATTAGCTCCGAAGATAATGTGTTTAATAAATATTTTTTTCACAATAGGAGGAGTGTCTAGTAAAGTTAATTAGGTTTTCTTTTTAGCAGTTTAGTAGAAAATTTCTGGCTTTGATATCGACGTCAGTTTGAAGCTATGATGTTAGAATATTATAAAAATGATCGTTCAAAGCTGTCAATCAAACTCTGAATTACTGTTTTTTGGTTTGTTTAAGTATCATTTGTAGTTCTAAACAATATTTTACAAAAAGACATAAAAATTCTATATGGTCTAAATTTTGAGCAGTTTACATAGTAGAGATTTAGTTTTTAGGTCTTCTAAATTAAAAATGCAAACAAATATATTTTTAAATTTTGAAAAATTTTGGGTTTAAGCAAACTCTAAATATGTTATGCTCTTCTCAGCACTTTTTGTAACTGTAAGTGTAACGTATTATAAAAAAAAACAAGCATTTTGACTTTGCAGTTTTATTAACTATATTAAGCAGGTTATCAGTGCTTGTAATCATACATATTTTACAACATTGATTTATAGAATTAGAGTAGTAGTAGTAGGGTTTATATTCGACGCAATCTAGGTACATTACGATTTTATTGCGAATTGATTTCAGCGTTAGTATTACTTATCAACACGTTTATCTAAAAAGTAAGATAAAAGCTCCATGACTTAAATACTTAAAAAAAAATAAAACTCGCAATAACGTGTATTGAGTTTTGTGAGTTTGAACTACTCAAGAAGTCACAAATTTTCTCTTTTTGGATTAAACATTTTTTTAAGTAGTCAAAATTAAAGTTCCTTCATATTAGTATAAGCATTGCTATAAGTATGGAAATTGACATGAGCATAATTTTGCTGCATCAGAGCTCAGTGTAGGTGTTTCAACTAATCAGATTTTCAAAGCTACAAAATTAGTAGCTATTAATTTTAATGTATGAACAGTGCAAATTAA
The DNA here is from genome assembly GCA_035610365.1 of Aquatica leii. Lineage (NCBI taxonomy): Eukaryota > Metazoa > Arthropoda > Insecta > Coleoptera > Lampyridae > Aquatica > Aquatica leii. The sequence continues at coordinate 70,140,638 of CM069436.1, forward strand.
CTTACGGAATAAATGTATAAACGTGATACGTGATAAAACCACACCTAATAAATGTACCAAAAAACTTATTATTGTTTCTGAAGACGATAACATAGTTATCGCAACGGGTTTAGTAAAAAGTAGTTTGAGTTATGTTTTTGTTTATATGTCGTATCGTATGTATTTACGCTCAAGATCAGGTGCGTTTAGTGCTCGCAGCAAAAATGAAAAACATGTACAGCGATTGCTTATCAAGGTTTGAGCGATCGATCTAGACCGTATACCATGTTATCTTGACAAATATAAAAATTATTATTTGTGTGACGCCAATGTATATACAACCATTTTTATGCAATGCTTTGCCATATTGCATAACTGTAAGCGTAAAAACTGCGACCTTAATTTCAACTTTTTCTCTTTCCTTGAGCACATCCATACATACCGCAAGTATATGTTTAAATATTTTACTAGCTCTAAAAAGACTTGTTTTTGGCAAATTTAATGTGAACAAACACTTTGTCCGGGGTATAAATAAATGTCTGGGAAAACACCATCAATTTTCGTTTTTTCCGTTAATAATTTTTGATTAGAGAGCCAGTTAGAACACATTGTAATGAAAGTTGCATTTTTGTTTTCCTCCCCACATCTATCACACATTACTATTAGTGTGAATATTAGTAAAGTTGAAAGTGTTTAAGATGTGATAAAGGTAGGAGACAATCTTATAAGATCCATTGCTGAATTCGTTTTCAGTCCGATAAAAACAAGTAACCTTTGAGTTGTTTAATTTGGTTTTTGAAATACTGTTTACGATTGTAAAATTGTAGATATAAAACTGTCCACCAGACATCGGAAATTTTAAGCAACACTTGGTTCTTTAACAGTCGAAAGAATATGTTGCCACGTCATTTTGGGCTTCTCTTAAAATGTTGTAATACGTTTGAGTTCTCGTTTTGTGTACTTTCTTTTCTGCCATTAGAGTAGCTTTAGTACTTTAGTTAGTGTAGTTCGTAATTTCTCTGTCAATTGCAGTTAAAAGTTTGTCTAAAGTGACTTTGTTTTACTGGTTGCTCTTAATTATCGTTTTGGTACATAATCCACATTTTTGTAATATTTGAAGAAGGATCAAATTACAACTGTAGTTTTTTAGATTATAGATTTAGTTTAAGTTTTAATCTAAGTAAATCTGTTTCCCATAACTGGCAAACAATATTCCGCCACCAATTTTAACAGCCCAAACAACACATTGGTACAAAAAACGTCTAAATGTCCGTCTAATAAACGTTAATAACGCGTTTAAAAACGTTTTAATGTCTAATAAACGTCTATTAGCCGGACATTTAGACGTTCTTTATACCAATGTGTTGCTTGGGAGTTCGCATGTGCTACATAAATTACATAAATAAAAAAATGTTATCTGTTATATACTTGTTTCTAAGAATACATTGATTTTCTATTATCTCTTCTAATAAAAAAATTTTATTTTCAAATATGTGGAAATTTTTAAGAAAGAAGCTTGTAATAATTGTAAACACACCATGTATATAGATCCAATAGACTTTGAAGTAACAAATTAAAAACCAAAGCAAACAGTATATTGTTTTAATAAAAAAAAGAAAAAAGGAAAATCTGTGCTAGTCCAAGTAGGAAAAGGAGACTAAATGGCGCCAAATTTTATCCAAAATCAAATCAACCACACCACACTTGTTCTCTTCACTTCTTATTTCAACTATAATTTTTCTGTGCCGGTAACAAAGTTCTAAAGTAATTTTTTGTAATTGTATCAATTCTCCTTCTTGTAATTCCCAAAATGGCCATAAAAACATGTTTACAAACTGGAATTGATTTTTTTTGTTTGTTAATTTTTTTACCGTTTGCGTTTAATTGGTCTAGATTTAAAATGTTTTGAAATAGTGTTATCTTGATAATGTTTTTGTTTAATTTCATAAAATTTGCTGTAATTAATAAATAATTCTTAATTTTAGCAAATTGTTACAACATAGAGAGTTACTAGATAATCGAAGTATTAAACTTAGATTCGATTCAAAGGTAATGAATTTGCACCACAAAGCAAATCGCATTTAGAATAAATTCAAACCCTAATCATACAAAAAAATTTTTGTTTGTTAGTGATAACAAATACATGAATTAATAAAAATTAAAGAAATTGTACTTACGGTTGTTCAGTAATGCTAATAGCTATCGACATGCTCTTAAACATATAAAAAGTAGTGAACGCTGCTACTTGTGACAAGGAACTTTCGGTGGGGTAAGTTTAACACTCATATTTTTTTGTTATTCATTATAATTATCGATTGTCAATTCGTGTCGCCACTACATATAAACGAAGTAGTTGATCTAGTACGTTTAAAGTTACGGTAATTGTAAAATACGTCGTTTGCTGTTCAACTATTACATTTTATTAAACTCGAATTATGTGTAGTATATATTAGCATTGAATATAATTAGCTGTACGGAGTGTTGCCTGATCTAAAGAGACTGCATTAGTATTATAAATTATTATATTTGTCGACGAATTTCTAATCGCTATTTACTTATTATTGTTCTAAATTCTTATTTTAACTTCTATTCTATTGTTTGAGATAAATATATTTTTGTTATAAACTTGTTTCCTTTCAGTCTTTGACAGATTTAGATGGGATTTGAAGTTAATAATATTTTCTCGATTTGGCTTTTTTTAAATGAATTTATAATTAGCACACCGAGAATCATCTGCGATTCTCTCTCCAGAATATTGAGCTAGCCGTTGCGGGTAAATCAACGTAGAACATGTATAAAATAATATCAATTTGCAACAAAGAATAAATATAAAATTGTCTTAGTTTTAATTGAGAAGATTGTTAAACTAAAACTACTAAAAACTAGCGTAACATAAATTAAAACAACATAGTTTAACGTAAACAAAAAAATTAAAGCTGTATTTAATAATAAATACTAAATTTTGCCAAATTAACTTATTTGCGCTTAGAAAAACAATTGTTGTGTTGTTATATTTCATAAAATTACTTAATTAATTTTAGAAAAAAGGCATATAGTTATAGTTTTAAAACAAACCTAATTAAACTATTTTTACTGTTTATAGCAACTTGACAATGCTTATTAATATAATTAACAAACATAAAGCAATTATTTTATTAAAAATAGAACTAAAATACATTGTACAATCAAATATAAAACTTTCAAAAATAAAGAATATTCTATGAGAACAAGTCTTATGATATCACGTAATTTGTAATTTACGCTTACACTGCATAACAATTATTTTTATAAAATGACAATGTAATTTTACCAAGAATTCTTTTTAGTTTAAGTTTGCACTTTAAAATTAGTTCATTAAAGTGATATTTGATATGCAAATTCTAAGAAAATTGCATGAAAAGAAACGCAAATTACAAAACCTAAAAAAATATTACTTGAGTTTATTTAATTTTGTCTGAAATTTAAATTTTAAGATTCAGAATAGAATATCATGACACCTATGTTCAAATATTCTGAATAGAGGTGTAAGAAACCCTATCAACTTTACTTCCGTTACGTAGGAAAAGCAATTTTCTAACATTAAAGTCATAATTTTCAGGGTTTTGAGTTTCTGAGTTTGCAATTTGCATTAATTTACATGTCGTTTTGAATGTTAGACGTTTTACGGTGTGTATATAGGACTATATACACACGATATGACATTTGATATACTCTGATCATTTCCTAAACTATATGTAATAGTTTAAACGTAGTGTAGATAAACAAACTTTAGAATAAAAATTTTAAAAAAGTTTACATCCAACACTTAATTTATAGTTTAGTTAAAAATTATTATGGTTTTTATTAATTGGTGTACATAAAATTGATACTTTTGTATTTTATTGACAGAGAAACTTAAAATCCAAACTAATTTGGGTTTATTAACGTCTAGATTCTTTTCTGTTACACATTCATGTCTTGTAAAATATTTTTTTTAATTTAACACAATGCAAAAATAACAATATATACCCTTTTTTTATTAGCTCATTATATCCACCAAAGTAATGTATATCCAAACCTAAACGTAAACAATTGCTATTGTTTATTTAGGTAATAAATAACTATGTTAGACTTTCTCTTTTTTTAAAAATGTTTTTATTAACAAATAAAATAGAACTATGTGTGTCTTAGTTTAACACATACAAAAAGTATTTTAAAATACATGTTTGACAAAAAGTACGTACGCCGAAAATGATGTACAACACAAGAGTACATAATAAACATAAAAATATTAATTACTACTCGAATGAATTAAAAAAATATTGATAAAAATTTAAATTGAGTGAAACTGTTAAAAATATTAATAAAATAAAAATTTTATTGATAAGCTAAGTATTATAGCTGTAAATAGAAAACACGTTTTTAGTAAACAAAATTAAATGTTACTTAAAGGTTAAGACTTAAATACTTTAGTGAAAATTTTGTAGAATAATTGTTAGAACTGAACAGTCACATAATAGAGAAAAGACACATAGAAGACTATAATTACACGGCGAAATGTGGTTTCATGTGACCTAAAAATTATTCACTCAATAAACAAAACAAAAAAATATGATATTGTAACACCTAGAAGAAGTCAATCAGAATGTGTAACGTAATGTTTCTTAGTAGTAATACAGTTTAACTTTATTTTTGTTCCCTAAATGGATTACAAAGTAATTCACGTGTCCCCTATTTACAATTTTACTCCTTTCTTTTACATTTACATTACATTACCTTCTATTTACATTATATTAACATTTCATTTTTCCTCCTCTTCTCTTAATTGTTTCTTCCTTCTCCATACTTCTTCCATGCACTTCGCTCATTTTCCGTTTTCTTATAAGATTTCATTTACTTTCTTAACCTCTTCTTTTAACTCCCTGCATTCATTTCGCATGTGTTTAAGGTCCTTCGTCTATTCCCCACATAGTCTGCATAGTCTTCTCTTCCTCTTTTTTTCAGTATTTATTGCCTAACTTTTCGTTTCCACATCTGAACCTTGCTACCATTTTTTTCCATTTATTCTCTTTAACCTTTAGGTATACTGGCACCCCTTAACCCTTGATATTCTTATAATTTACACTATATCTGCCCTTTTTTATCCTTGTCCATGTTTCATGTTTCTCTATGTCCATATCTCTCTTTATTATTTCTTTTCTTACCCTTACTCCTCTTTCCTTAATCTCTCTACTTTTTCTTTCGCGTACCCGTTTCTTTTATAATATTCTTTTCTGCCATTTTGTCCGTACTTCACGTTTCCTCTCTTTATCTCTTACAACATTCCTGTAGTATTTTACATTATGTTCTTTCGCTCAGTCATTTTTCGTATTATATAGCTTTTTTCCTGTCTCTACTCTTATTTTTTCCTTACTTCCTCTCTTATAATACACCCCGGTCTTTCTCTGTCTAGCCCTAATACTTAATTTCAGTATTTTTCTTGTATCCCTTCTACTTCTTTATCCTTTTTCCACCCCTACATTATTTCCTCTCTCTATTTCTCCGAAACTCTTTCACTTATCCATATTTTATTTACTATTTTCGTCATCCTTTTTGCTACATTTTCTTCTCTTGCCGCCTTCCTTTTTTCTACCTTCTTCTATCATACCTTATTCTAAGTCTATCTGCTTCTTCCAGTATTACCACAGCTTCTTTTTTTATTTTCTTCTCCTTTCTGATTTTGTCTTTCCCCCCTCAGCAGGTTCCTAAAATATCTCTCCCATTCTTTTATTTGTAATCTATTTGTCGTCCATTTTCTCTTCTTTTCTTACTTTTAGTATTTCCATACTCAATCTTTTCTGTTTTTATTCTTTTGATCTGTCCCTCTTGTTTCTTTTTGTTTTATTCCTTCTTTCTCTTGCATGTTTTCTGGTATATTTTTACTGCTTATTTGTATTTTCTTTATGTTCTTCTTGCATTTTTCTTTGCTTTCTTGCATTCTATATTCCACCATTTGTTTTATCTTGTTTTCTTCCTCTTCTACTTTCGAAATCTGACTTTATCTGTTGCTTTCTCCATCATCTCTCTCATTTCCTCCACACTCTCTTGTAATCCCTTCCCTATCCCTACCGGTTTTCCTATTCTCTCTTTATATCTTTTTATACCCTCTTTTGTCCACATTTTTTCTCTCTTTTCTTTCTTTTCCCTTAAATGTCTTCACTTTTTTTCTAGTTTCTTTATTTGTCATTACAATGATTCTTCCCTTCCTCATATGCACGTATACCTTCTTGTTCTTTTTTTTTCTGTTCCTATTCATTATTTTCCAGTCCTTTTTGTTGCAGGTTTCCAGCAGTTCTTCTCTTTTTTTATTTATAACTTAGTCCTTTGTCTTTTTCTCGTCTCTTTCTTTTCTTGCATTCCCTCCTCTTCTTTTATTCTAGCGTTAAAATCCCTTCCTAATATTATCAATCTCTTCTTTCTCCATCTTCTATCATTTTTTCTATGTTCTTTCTTCTCTCTTTCATTCTGCTGCTATAAACTGTTACTAGTTTAGTTATTGTTTTTCTCCACTGTATGTTCCTTCCTACAATTTCTCTTCTCTGTTGCACTTTCTCTTTCTTTTTCTGACTCAACAATTTTTTTCTTTTTCTAGTTATTATACCCTTCCCACTTTGCTTTTCCTTTACTCTTCTCTCTTTCTGTATGTTGCATCACCCACTTAAATTCTTCCGGCAACTCTTTTTCTCACCACTCCCATTCGTTTTCCTCCACCCATGTCTTTTGTAATCCCACTACATTCTGTTCCCTTTTGTATTTCCAAAAATCCTGTTTCTCGTTCTTTCTTTCGTTTCCGCTACGTTCCAAAACAATACTCTCAGTTCACTTTTCTCCCCCTGTGCTTTTTCTTTACTTTCTTTTATTCCTTTTTTTTGGTTGCTTCTTTTTCAATTACTCATTATTCCTGTTCTTTGCCATTTTGTCAATTTTTTTTTCTGTCTCCCTTCGCCCTTAAGTGTTTTGCCCTTTGGAAACCTATTTTATCTCCCCTTTCTCTGTTCAAGCCTTTGTTTCTGTTCTTCCATATGTATCTCTCTCCGTCTATCTCCATTTTTCTGTATTCTACCCAAACTATTTTTCCTTCCGTTTTTTTTCCACCGCTACGTTTATTATTTCTCTTTGTAAAAAGTTTCTTTTAAAAAATAAAAAATAAAAAGGAAACTATTTCATTTTGACTTTTTTGCGAGCACTGCATATTCATAGTTCGTATTTAACTGTTTTAATACTTTATTGTACTGTATGTATTTATCATCACATTATTTTAAACTTTTATTAGTATACTAAAAACCATTTATATGTATTACCATTGCTTTTATGTAAAGTAAATGCAAGGGTGTTAAGTCTAAATAATTCCAATAAAATTATTTACTCTTAAAACATACAGATATTGCTGAACAAATTTAATAAAAACCAGACGTAGTGTGATAAAATTTAAAACAAAATTATACAATATCAAAGCAAATTGATGTTATTAAAATAGTAAAATAAATTAGTGCTTAGCAGAATTTAGTCATCTGCACCTACTAAATCAACATTTTTTATGTTTTAAATTAAACTTAAAAAATAACACACATTCTATTTTATTCTTTTAAACCTAAAATTTAAAAAAATGCAGTTATGTTCTACATGAAACGTGTTTTATTATAATTTGTTATATTAATAAATTGTAAAATAACAAAATCGTTTTTTTTAAATAAACTAATATGTACTGTTTGACGTTTTGTTATAATCTCATTCAAATTTACTGTAGATACACTTACTCTGTGTTTGACAAGCATACTTGTCATCGCTTGATTTTAATTACGCACGCAGATACACATTTCCAAAACAAAATTCCATCGTTAAAAGTTAAAAGCTCTTAATGTGTATAACGAACCAGGTTCTAAAATAGACTTTTCATTTTTTGTTTTGTACATAATAAGTGCCTGTATTTATTTTAGATTTATATTAAAAAAAAATTAGTTTAACTTATGTTTTTTAAATTATGATTAATTTTTTTTAATTATGTACGTATTATATTGTAGTTGAAAACTCACGCAATATTATTTATTATTATTCAAATATGAAAAAAAAAATTATGTAACAAAAAATATAAAATTAAGATAATGTATAATAACAAAATACTCGTACTCGCACTTGTATGTTAAATAAAAAAAAAATTAATTAAAAACCTATGATACTTTTTTTTTTTTTTAGACATAAAACTTTCACCATAAAACATTATTAAATTATTTTTTGGGTAAATGGTGTATATTTATTTAGAAATACAATTGCAAGCTTTCGAACTTTGTCTAAGTTCTTCGTCAGGCAAAAATTAAATTAATTTGACAATTATAAAAACTAAGGTAACTAAAAACAATAACTATAAGGGAACTAGATAATAAGCGCAAGTATTTAGCTACAGCATTCGCTCGAAGGTCTAAAGGAAAACCACCATAAAAACTCTAGACGTAGCTTAAGTGTCAATGGTGGACAAATTAAGATTAAGAAATAACAGGTAACCATGTGTCAGAAAGTTCGTAACCACTGTCTCTATTGAAATTGTTAGGATGTTTGATAATTTCAATAGCTTCTCTAATCTTTCTTGATTTCCAGTTCTTTGTTTTAGAAATTGTTTTAGTTTTCTCAAAGTTTATATCATGAAGAGTGTCAAGTGCATGTTCGGCAATGGCAGACTTAGTAGGTTGTATTAAACGAAGATGTCTTTTATGTTCTTTTAATCTCGTATCTATAGTTCTACCCGTTTCGCCAATATATACCTTGCCACAAGTGCATGGAACTTGGTACACTCCACAGGTATTGTAAGGTATTTTGTCTTTTAAAGGATTCAACAAATTTTTAATCTTAGTAGTAGTATTATAAGCTACTTTTATCTTATGTTTACTTAGTATTCTTCCAATTTTGTCACTTATGTTGGAAACAAAAGGTAGAATTACAAAGTTTTGGTTAATAGTTGAATCATCTGTAACAGTAGGTCTTGTCTTTGGTCTAAGAAACTTTTTAATTTGTTCTTTATTAAAACCATTTCTTATAAAAACTTTCTTAAGGTGTTCTAATTCTTCTTGTAATTTTTCTTGGTGACAAATTATTGTTGCACGATTATATAATGTGCGAATCGTCCCAAGTTTCTGAGATGGGTGATGATGAGAATTTGCGTTTATGTATTGATCTGTATGTGTTGGTTTTCGATAAACTGAATGTATTAAAGTACCATCTAGTTTTCTTTCTATTTTAACATCAAGAAAAGGTAAGGTACCATTAATTTCTTTTTCAATACTAAATTTTATGTTAGGATGTCGATTGTATTGTATTCAATACCTTAACAATCGACATCCTAACATAAAATTTAGTATTGAAAAAGAAATTAATGGTACCTTACCTTTTCTTGATGTTAAAATAGAAAGAAAACTAGATGGTACTTTAATACATTCAGTTTATCGAAAACCAACACATACAGATCAATACATAAACGCAAATTCTCATCATCACCCATCTCAGAAACTTGGGACGATTCGCACATTATATAATCGTGCAACAATAATTTGTCACCAAGAAAAATTACAAGAAGAATTAGAACACCTTAAGAAAGTTTTTATAAGAAATGGTTTTAATAAAGAACAAATTAAAAAGTTTCTTAGACCAAAGACAAGACCTACTGTTACAGATGATTCAACTATTAACCAAAACTTTGTAATTCTACCTTTTGTTTCCAACATAAGTGACAAAATTGGAAGAATACTAAGTAAACATAAGATAAAAGTAGCTTATAATACTACTACTAAGATTAAAAATTTGTTGAATCCTTTAAAAGACAAAATACCTTACAATACCTGTGGAGTGTACCAAGTTCCATGCACTTGTGGCAAGGTATATATTGGCGAAACGGGTAGAACTATAGATACGAGATTAAAAGAACATAAAAGACATCTTCGTTTAATACAACCTACTAAGTCTGCCATTGCCGAACATGCACTTGACACTCTTCATGATATAAACTTTGAGAAAACTAAAACAATTTCTAAAACAAAGAACTGGAAATCAAGAAAGATTAGAGAAGCTATTGAAATTATCAAACATCCTAACAATTTCAATAGAGACAGTGGTTACGAACTTTCTGACACATGGTTACCTGTTATTTCTTAATCTTAATTTGTCCACCATTGACACTTAAGCTACGTCTAGAGTTTTTATGGTGGTTTTCCTTTAGACCTTCGAGCGAATGCTGTAGCTAAATACTTGCGCTTATTATCTAGTTCCCTTATAGTTATTGTTTTTAGTTACCTTAGTTTTTATAATTGTCAAATTAATTTAATTTTTGCCTGACGAAGAACTTAGACAAAGTTCGAAAGCTTGCAATTGTATTTCTAAATAAATATACACCATTTACCCAAAAAATAATTTAATAACCTATGATACGTTTGCCACAAAAAACAAAAATCAGCATTAACATAAACATCACTTAATTTTACTAAGCATAAAACTTTAAATTAAAAAACTGATTGTATCAATACTTTTCTTTATTAAAATATCTAAACTTAAGGGCTATTAGACATTATATGTATACCGTAAGTGCTTCTCAGTTTAAAATTGTGATCCAAATAAATTGAGTATTGCGGATTCGTCGTGGAAAAAAAACTGTCTGGTATTTTAAGTTTGTTGACGTTGAAAACAAAAATAAATCTAAAGTAATGTTATCAAAAAACGTGATGTTTGGTTAAATTGCTATTTTTAAAACTGCACTTTTTTAAGCAGTTTGCTAACGTATTAAAAATAAAAATATATATTGATATAAATAACAAGTTTACAAATGTAGGTAATGTTGCGTACGTCAGGCACACATTTTAACCTATTAATAACACAGCCAAAATAAAATTAAACATTGAATCAAGTAATGAAATTACATCGACAAAAGAAGTATTTACATGTATTGTTTATTTAATTAGTATTATTGTATTATGTGGTTTAATTAAAAATTAATAAACAATGAAAGTTAATTAATGACATCAACTTTATACTAACACTGTTACCATTATAAAAAATTGATAAAAGTACATACAATCTGTATATATGTAAGCCATGGAGAAATGGCAATTAAAACAATTAGTTTAAAACAAAGATATCACAACAACCACATAGTTAAAATGAATACCAATGTTTTACTAGTTTTACATCAAAGAGAAGCTAGTTTTTTTAATTCAAAGTTGTTTATTCAAAGTTTAACTTTTCAATTTTAATGAAGTAAGTTCTATTTTAAGATTAAATTTGATTTTCTACATAATCGAAATAATCGCCTCCTGGTTATAATACTTTAGTAACTGATAAAATTAATGATCCCTTCGTATAGGAGGAAACAAAGAAATAACAAGTCCAGTTACTCTGCAACGTTCCGTGCTTATCATTAGCACATAAAAACAGTGTATAAACAATTAACAAACATAAAAAACAAGAGTCAATAGAAAAACAAAACTAACCAACCGTTAATACTAATTCTAAAAATTTGATTTTGTAATGTAAAACTGAAAACACACAATATGTTTTAAAAAACTAACAGAGGTAAACATACAAAATGTTAGAACTTACTACTGAGTCAAAAGAATAAATAATGATGATTAATTAACAATACAATAAAAACAATAAATTAAAAACAATTTAAGGACACGATATAACAACACAAGAATGAACAACGTGTTACGAATTTTGATAATGGAATTAGCACAAAGTAAAATGTGTATTTAATAAGAAATTAAACACGTAATAAGTTTGGTCAAGGTAAATAAGACTAGCGTAGAAAATATTATAATTGACAGCACTAATTAAATAATTTTTTAATAAAAGTTTAATTGCAGAGACCCTAGATCTAAGTTAGTTAAGTTAATAGTTAAGTAAGTTAGAACGTAAGTTAAAAAATAAGTTACGTAGTGTGTACATATTAGTTAAGTTAGGTAATTGTACATATTACTTTAGGATTTTTATGATTATTTTTTTAATTATACTATTGTAAAGGAATAATTATTTTCGGGTTTTGAACCGCGTTCCATATTTACAGTTTTCACAAAATTTATAAAACTTAGAAAACTTACAAACTTTGAACAATTTACAATGTTTGACGTTTCGACAGTCATGTCGCCGTCTTCTTTCAGAAAAAACTGAAACTGAAGTTTTAGGATCCTGACAAGCCTTTATATTACGCCGTTCCGACTCATTAGTTTTCCGGAACATGTTTTTCCATATTTGCGCTAGATCGATTCCATTATCTCTATTAAAATTGTCGTACTTCTGGATTTCAATGGCTTCCTTGTATAGTCTAGGCCAGAAGTTTTAGGATTTAGCCAACATTGTTGACTCTTCAAATTTTATCGTGTGACCGGTGTCTAAAAAGTGTTTCGCAACAGCAAGTTTTGTGCTAAACACAAGCTCTACTGTTGCGGAACACAAACCACTGACCCGAACGGCGTAATATAAAGGCTTGTCAGGATCCTATATCTTCAGTTTCAGTTTTTTCTGAAGAAGACAGCGACATGACTGTCGAAACGTGAAACGTTGTAAGTTTTATAAATTTTGTGAAAAGTGTAAATATGGAACGCGGTTCAAAACCCGAAAATAATTATTTGTTAAAAAATCATGGCCGCGAAAGCCTCAAAAATAAAAAAAATATTGTAAACGAAATAAAATATTGAGTGTTCGTTCTGAAAAACGTTGTTATTGTATAAGTTGATAAAGATAATTTTTGCAATTACTTTTTTTTTATATATAGGTTCACAGTCTAAAATCCTAGGGTTGTCAAAATTAAAATTGTGTTGCAACTGAACATGATGTAAGCACAATTCAGTTTTTTTGGGGTTGGTATTGTTGTTTCTATTACAGTCGTACTTATGATTTTGAATTCGGTTTTTAAATTTTTGTTTGATTTGGCCGATATAATATTTATCACAATTGTTACAATGAATTTTATAGAACAGGACCGATTTCTCTAGATCATTAGTTTTTTCTTTAAGTTTGAATAAAATTTGTTATACAAAGTATTATTACTATATAGTGCTATATTCATGATGTCTTTTTTAGTACCCTAGTGATTTAGTGACTAAGACCTGGTAGATTAATTAACCTCGCATTCCCCGGGGCTTGTGAGAATTAAATTCAAAAAAACTTCCAACCATCATGCTTGTTTTATGTTATCCTCTGTCTTAACCAGGGGACGCATCATACATCAACACGAAAATAATTTAAATTTAAAAAGTTTTTTACAGAAGTTTTTTTTTTTCGGTCAACTTGACAATAGATCGACCTCGATCTAAGATTACAAACTAAAACTATACTCTAGGTACTAAGTGAGTATACATTACATGATTTGTTAAATATAAATTTTATAAAAAAGTTAAGCTTATACTAGTTTCAACAATCCTGAGTTATTTTTTTAAATAACTAAATTCTTAATTAATTCTTAAAACAATTATAATTTTCATCTAAATATTAATTCTTATTTAGCCACGGTCTAATATGGGATAATTGTAATATTCCTTGGTATGGAATTTGAGTAATTTCAAACCCTTCCAAATCTTTTACTATGTATCTGTCATTATCTAACACTGAATGTATTCTGTATGGACCCTTAAATTTAGGGATTACTTTTTTATTTGCACCTACTGTAACATCGTAATTTGAAATCATAACCATGTCGTCAACTTAATACTTTGTTGGTAGTTTGTGTGATTTGTCAAAATAAATTTTATTGTATGTTTGAGTTTTAATAATATTATCAGATACTCTCTGTCTTAATTCCGTTAAATTAATGTCCTCAGAAGATTGTAACAAATCTAAAAATAATTTTAATTTACCATCTGAATTTGATTTCTGATTGATACCAAATAAAAATTTACACCGTGTTTTGCCAGTAGGATTTTTTAAGGCAAATTTAATCATGGATAATTACTTATTCCATTGGTTTTTTGTCTCGGCTAACTTAGGTAACATAGGAATAATAGAACGATTCACCCTTTCCACTTGACCGTTTGCATTTGGTATTCTGGTCGCAATTAATACATGCTGAAGATTTTCAGAACATAAAAAGTTCTTAAATAGTTTAAAAATAAAAACAGAACCAAGGTCTGATACCAACTTAACTGGTCTGCTGTAACTCATAAAATAATTATTAAAATGTTTTATAACTTCTCCGGTATTTACAGTTCTACAAGGATACGACTTTAAAACTTTAGTAAAACCATCTATTACTAATAATATATATTTATAACGTAATTTTTGCATTTCTCTAACGGCCCAAAGTGGTCTATATGTAAATTATTAAAAGGAACATTACTTTTAGGTATGTTGTATAACTGACCTTCAACTCTTTCTGAATTTCGTTGATGCACACTTCAGACAATTGGAAATGTATTCAGAAATATGTTCTTTTAATTTCGGGAACCAATATGTTTTGGTAATAAGTTCACAAATTTTATCTAGCCCAACATGTCCAGTATTATCATGATACATGCGGATTATATTATAAATCATCTGGTTTGGTACATAATACAAAAATTTATCACTCTTTTTTGGCTTCCTATAAATGAAACTAACTCTAAATTTAAGAAAAGGTAATACTTGAATTTCTAATTTTCTTCTAATATTTGAAATAATAAGGTCTGTTTACTGTTTTAATGCTAAATTTTGTTCTAGGGTATTTTCCTTGAAAATCAAAATGTTCTGTGAACGATTAAAGGCATCTACATGGCGCATTTTTTGACTCGTCCAATGCCCAATGGTATAGTTATAGTTTTCTAGAAGCAAACACCATCTCATAATACGGGAGACTATATCATTTTAATTAAACGTCAAGCGTATGCTGTCACAATCGGTAGCAATATTAAAACGTATACATGATAAAAATTTCGTACTATTTTCTTTAACATTACTTGATAAAAGGCCTTCTTTAGATTTAGTTTTGTAAAGTATCGTTTTCCTCGTAATGATTCAATTTGATCTTTAATTTATTGGCAATTTCGTTTTCCTTAAGTACATTTTTATTTAACTTGCGAAAATCTATATACAGACCTGTTGACTCGTTTTTCTTTTTCATCAAAACAATTCTAGAAGCATATTCACAAGTACTTGTTTTTATAATTTTTTTTTCTAAGAGATCAATAATTACAGTGTTAATTTCATTTTTTTCATAATATGAATGTCGTCTCGGCCTAAAGTAAAATGGTTTACTATGAGGTTTTGAGTTTACTGTCATTTTGAAAGCAGTGTTCAGTTTTTTCGGTTTAATTGCATTAAAGTAGTTATCCTCAAACGAGCTTTGCAAACGGCCCAACGACTCTTCAACATTAATCTTAACTGAGCTATTAACAGTTATGTCATTAATTAATAAAATGTCAAAACCTTATCAGTAAAAGTAACCTTAAGATTTCCATTCAAAATCATGTCACGACCTAACAAACATTCGTATTGCATAGTACCTTCAGAAACAACATAAAATGTCACTAATGACTAAATCAAAATCTAAAAAACTAATTGTACAATCTATGTAGCCTAAAACTTCTAATTTTGATCCATTTATATTTTTGTAATTATTAAGTAAATTATTAGTTTTAAAAATGTGATTTTGTAATTTTTTTAAATATAAAAGAGATATCAGAGAACCTGTATCTACAACAGCATTGAACTTCATATCTAATTCATTTGAATTTATTGATACCTTCTATGCAGGAGATGGTACATCTAATAAAACACTGGTTAAATCAGCTTTGGGTACCTCGTAAACCTGGGCTTCCGTGTTGCTGTTGTGGACAATTACTTCGTTGATTATTGGGATCTCCGAAATTGTAACAGCTTCCCTTTTCATGCTTTGGCATTGGGCATGAAAACGCATCGTGACCAAACCGATTGCAGTTTAACATCTTATCTCAGGTGTTGGATTAAATACCGATTGCACACTCAGAATGTTTGACGTACTCATTTCTGTTGTAATACAATTCTTTCATATTTACTTGAATTTGTGATTGAAGATTATCCAATCCTTTGATAACATAATTAATAATAAATTCCTTTTTTAACTGTAATTTATTTCCCAATAAAATTTTGTCTGTAAAATACTCAGTAAACTTTTCATATCTTTTTAATTTACGTGCCTCAAATCTTCTCATCAACGTTAACGAGTCTTCCTTAACTTCAGAAATATTGTATAATCTTTAAAATGTTCATAACTAAGCGTAACATTGTCCTGGCTCGAATGGAACCATTCTAATGTTTTTTCCTCTAATTTAGAAACTACTAATTCGATGCGTTTTAACCACAATCCAACATCCTCCCCATTACTTTAAAACTGCGGTATAAGTGATGCTAAACTTTTTTTTGTCTGCTCGTTGAATTTTTTTAATGCTGCTTCCGTAACATCAACTAATTCTTCAACTGTAACTTGCGTAGTACTAAGATTCGGTTGTTCTAAATAGACTTCCATTTTTCCGTTGAACATTAACACACGTGAATTATCTTCCTAATCCAAACTTGTCATAAAAG
The DNA here is from genome assembly GCA_035610365.1 of Aquatica leii. Lineage (NCBI taxonomy): Eukaryota > Metazoa > Arthropoda > Insecta > Coleoptera > Lampyridae > Aquatica > Aquatica leii. The sequence goes on from CM069436.1 coordinate 70,157,147, forward strand.
CAGGGACTAAACGTAATAACTATTTTCATTATATCAAAACATAACATTAAGCGTAACAACTAAGGCATAATCTTGGCATCATCCCGCTTCTGAACTGTAAAGCTTGTAAAAATAAAATTAAAAAAAAAACGCACAATTAAACCTTACAGCCATCATGTTTCTTTAAATGTTACTTTCTATCTTAACCAGGAGGCGCATCATACATCAACACGGGAATAATTTTAAATTTAAAAAGTTTTCTTACGATATCAATGTGAGTACTGCTTCACCTACTAGTCGTAGGAGAAAGATCGGGATTGTGGTGTATTTAAGTTTTTTTTGTGAAATTGAGGGTTACTTAGTACCAAGATTTTGTTTGTTGAAGATTTAATAATGTTCATTTTTTGGTTATGGGGATGTTTAAAAAAAAGTTATTGATGATATTTGATGCCACAGTCTTAGAGTCCCAATCAAACAAGATCTTATTGAATTCTTTTATAAAGAGGATATCTAAGAAAGCAATTTGGTTATTGTTTTCTATTTCTATAGAAAATTTTAAGACCGGATTGTAACTGCTACAAATTGAAAAGGTATAGTCTATTAGGTTTTTAAGAATACATGCAATCACATCATTAACGTAAAAAAAATTATTAAAATATTATTTCTGCGTTTCATAAATCTTTTAGATTTTTTTTCTTCTATTTACACTTAGTTTGTACAATAACGTATATCACTGGTCATATAAGACTTTGTAACTACATATAGTTGCACAGATTCATTAATTAAATAATGATTAATTTAAATAGGCGATAAAAATGTGTTTCTCCTTATTGCGTTTAATATTATTATAGCCAGAAATGTTTCTAATACCAATTGAGGTTTTTTTGCAAACACAAAAAAAAAGAAATTTTATGTAGTCAACAATCATTATAGCTATTTATGCATCAAAGGCGTAATTATGAGAACTACGCCAAGAGAGTAACGTGATACCTCGAGAGATGTATTTACTTTACTTTATATAATATGAAAATTAAAAATGAATTACCTAATTTTTTTTTACAAGTATAACTTGAAGCTTAAAAAATAAATAGTTTGACGTTTAATTATTTACTTGTCAAATTGATTTTATAATTACACTGAATCTGCAAGAACTGCTAAAATATGTTTAAAAAATGCACAAACACAAATAGAAAACTTATTACCATCAAAATCTAAACAAAAATAAAGATGATTTTTAAATGAGTGCATTTCATAACGCCTTGATTGTTGTTTATATGTTTACGTATCTCTTATCTTAAGCATTATGAGTAAAGAGTGGACAGTCAGGCAAATGCGTGGAGCCTGCGTATTTAGCCTTTTTCTGTAACTTTTTGTCTTTTTTGCCTTTTTAAAGAGTATTATTTTATATTGCGTTTTTACATATAAATTTTGAAAAGTTTGTGTAAACAGTGTTTTAATAGGTAGATGACAATAACGCTTTACAAAATTTTACTTAAATTACGTACAATAATTTAATTAACATTTTTTGCTCAAAAGGTCTTACCACAAGCCTATAAATAACAACAGGGATTCTCATGTTTTGTTAAACAATGGTTTCCAGAAAACATTAAATACAAAAGCGGCTTATATAGAAGAACTATTGTAAGAATTTATACTAGGATTATTTACAATTACAGGCTTAACAGAACACTATTTACAAAACCGGAAGGATTTCGGAATTAATCATATTTAATAGATCTATTAGTATCTAAGTGAAGCAAACAAATATAGATAATTTTAATAGTGTCCGGTGGGATTCCTTTAATGACTAAAACACATGACTAAAACACATGACTAAAATATTCTTCATTTGTTATAAATATCTGTGATATTGTTACACTGTGATAGTGTATTGCTGTTGTGCTGTGAATAAGTTTTAAAAAATGCTACCTAACAAACAATCAAAATTTGAAAATTATTACAAGTGGAGTAAATTGGACAATAATTTAACAACCGACGGGGAAAACTTTTTTGTCAAGTTCGTTCAAAATCAGTAAGTTTGTATTATCTTAATTTAAATGCTTTTAATTGCTAGTATATCTATTATTTTAGATCGGTGCTACTAAAAGGTATTATGTAAAGCAACACTTGGGTAGGTTTACATTTAAAATATATTAAAAAAACTGTGAAACAACCATTGTTAAAAAACGTTATAGAAGATCAACAGAATAAACCTGGTCTATCAAAAACAACTTTTGCTCTAGATTTGTGCGAAGCATTGGCGTCGGCTCAAATTCCTCTTAAAAAACTTGATAACATCAATTTTCGCAATTTCCTCGAAAAATACACCGAACAAGTTGTTTTATATGAATCAACTTTGAGAAAAAATTATTTAGACATATGTTACCAATCAGTAAGCAGTTTAATTAAAGTATTAATAGTTTTCAAACATTGGGGATCATTACATTTGGACTTCGGTTGGTGAAACAACCAATTGCAGAGGTCGATATATAGCAAATTTTGTAGTTAGTAAATTGTCTGAACTACAACTAGAAAAAGCTCATTTGCTAGCATCCAAAGAAATTCCACAGACCAATCACAAAACAGTTGCAAATTTTTTCGATGATTGTTTACGTAAGTTTTTTTAATGATTGATTAATATAATCCAATCTATTAATTACAATTATATAATTTTATGTTTGTAGGACTTCTGTATCCCAATGGCGTAAAAAAAGAAAAGTTTCTCTTATTCGTAACCGATGCAGCACCTTATATGATCAAATCCGCTCAGGCAATAGAAATATTTTATCCGAATTTAAAACATTTAACTTGTCTAGCACATGGAATACATAGGGTGTGTGAATTCATTAGAGACGAGTTTGCAACAGTAAACAAGTTAATTTCTGCCACCAAAAAGGTAAAAATCTCTAACATATTAGATTCTCTTTTTGATTATTGAATCTTGTTTCAGGTTTTTGTAAAAGTACTATTACGGGTAAGGGCCTATAAAGAAAAACTTCCAGATGTTAAATTGCACCAGAACTTATCATAACAAGATGGGGAACTTGGTTATCTGCTTGCATTTTTTATGCCACACATTTTGAAAAAATTAAAAAGGTACAGTTTTTACTATAATCTGACATTGTCTTATACATTAATTGAATTGTCTTACTTTAGGTGGTTAAATTATTTGACGAGACGGCCTTTGCAGCAGTTGCTAAATTTCAAAAAATACACACTTTTCCGGCATTCCTGACGAATTAAGGAAGCTAGAAAAAAGCGAAACCGCAATGACCGAATCTTTCGCTACATTCGAAAGAATAAGAAAACATGTCCAGAAACTATAAGAAGAAAAATTAATCAAAAATTGGATTCCGTCACATCAAAAAACCCTTCCTTTGACCTCTTTAAACAACTGATTGAAATTCAAAAAGGGGAGGTCATGAAGCATCAACAGAAAATATCTTTAACAATAACAGAAACATCGGCAATAAAATTTGCTCCACTAACATCTTGTGATGTCGAAAGAACTTTTTCCTTCCATAAAAATATTTTAAATGATAAAAGGCACAGCTTCTTGGTCAAAATATTGAAAAACATTTGATTTGTGCTTGGGAAAACAATAGCACTTAATAAACATTGTAAAACAAAAAAATAAACTGTAAATTTTAATAGATATTTGTGCTTTTTTTATTGCCTTCTTGGCAGGATTAATATGCCTTTTATACTAGTTTTTTTTAGTATTTTTTCTTGTCTTACTTAATTATGAGTAAATTACAATAAAGCAAAATTGTTTATTTGTCAAAATTAATTTTATTCATAAAAACTGTCTAAAAATTACATCCAATTATGTAAGAAAAAAATGTTAAAAAAAACTGTTATTTAAATCTAAACAAAAATACGAAGAAAAATGTCATCGTTTTTAGGGCGTAATGAGAAGGCGCAATGAATGTATAACGTCCTTTTATTAGGCTCTAGTTGTTATGTATATGTTTACATATATCGTATCCCAGGCATTTTGAGTAAATTATAACGACGTAAAAAATATAGTATATAACGACATGAGGCCGATAGTAAACGCTTAAATGCTTGAAAGCCAAAGTGCAGTCGAAACTGATAGATATTGTAACGAGTTTTATAACTAATCTATTTATACTAAAAATATTTACACGTTTATAATTAACCGAACTAATTAAATCTAAGGATATTTAATAAAAACAATTATTACATTAATTTATATATATGCTGCTATCTTTCAAGAATCTTCTATATTCTTTCGTGAACGTTCTCGACACGAATAAAAAGTACGGAAACGTTCTCAAAATTTACAAAATTATTTTATTAAAAGGAAATTAAAAATTACAGTTTAATAAACTAATCAGGCAGTCTGAAGTTTTTGGCATAGTATTAGTGATAAACAATATATAAATAAAATTTCAATAATTAAAAAAAATTGCTTGAAATTGTATTGACATTTCTAGGTTAGTATTTGACATGTCCAGGTACTTAAAAGTATTGCTTGTTATAAATTTGTGAAACTTTTTATGTTACGCAAATCTAAATGTTATAAAACAAAAAAAAAGCAAAAATCTTAACAAACCAGAAAATTATAAGTTTTCTTCTTAAAGCACCAGATGATTACTTTTTGCTTGTTGTTGCAAACAAACCATATAAAAAATATTGGAAAATTGATAATTCTAAAATAAGACCTGTCAAAATTTTACTAATACGAAAGATGACACTATTTTACAAAGCTATATGCTCTATAAGAAATCTGCAGTCTTTTGGTTTTTTGGTATACAAAATCAAGTGTTTGTAGATTACAAAAAAAGTAAATGCACAAGACAGCAGAGTAAGAAGTTATAAAATTGAAGCCGTTTCTAAGAAAATCGCAGAGTTTTTAAAATTGGAGTATTGTCAAAATTATAAAGGCTATTGCTTTCGCAGAACAGCAGCCACATTGCTGGCTGAGAATGATTTCTATTTACTTATTTTAAGGGACTTGGAAACTTTTTCTTTTAGCAGGTAATCTACAACCTTCAAGAAACACTTTTGAAGAGGAAATACGAATATCTTCTTTTATAAAAATAATTATTAGAATATTAGATGTAAATCCTATACAAAAGTGAGAATGAAAGGAATTCTTAAATGGCAATTATTGTATACATAACGGACAATACTTTTATTAGTGGTAAAGTAATTTATCCTCCTGTTTGTGAAGTTGTAATTCGTACTAGATCTTATCTTCCTTAGGAGGGGCAATAAAAACCACTCTAAACTATTTTTATGGCTACGTTTCGTGCCTCTAGTGTGCACATCTTCAGGCCACTGAAAATTTATTTACGGTAAGTGAACAACATTACACACGTATAACAACTAACTGAATTTGTTAACAGGTACAACATAAAGACAAAAAAACTTACAAGAAAAGGTTATGAGTGGAAACAGTTCACTGGTCCAACGAGCATACCGTCTAATATTATTACTTATTCTAGTTAACATAAAATTCTTAAGTAAGTAGAATTAAAATTTAAATTTATATACAAAGAAAAACGACGAACGTTGAAGTTAAACAAACAATATACACTGAATGTAAATTCAAAAATAATTGTAAGTATGATAAGGCCAATAGATAAAAATGACCATCAAATCGCATTCATCTACAAAGCTTTTCTTACAATTTTTGAAATTAAATTATTGTAAATATTGCTTAAATTATTGGTGTCGTTATTAAAATTAATGTTGTTTTTATATATGTTGATGTATATCATTTCCGAAACTAACCTTTTTTTGAAATTATTTTCAACATCTAAAATTGTAGGATTGTTGAAATCGAAGGTATGTCTAGTGTTAATGTGATGGACTGCTAATGGTGTGTTTACTTTTTTTGTTTTGCAATCATAACGATGGTTGTTAATCCGATTTATTACTTTTTGTTTCGTTTGCCCGATATAACATACATTACAATTGGTACAGTCTAGTTTGTATATTACATCGTGCTTTTCTATTGTGTTTGTTTTATTTTTAGTTTTGCTGTACAGTGTATTATAGATGGTGTTATTATTGTATATTGCTATTTTGATGTTATTTGTTTTTAAAATCGGAATGATTCTATTTGTTAGATTTGGGACATTTATTGTTTTCATATAAGTGATGTTAGTATTAAGGTTAGTGGTAGGATTGGTGTTAGGGGTCGTATTAAGGTTAGTTGTAAGTAGGTTAGTTGGTGCCGGAATCACGATAGTTATGTTAGTATTAGAAAGCATTTTGTTTAATATATTTTTTGGATAGTTGTTCTTCCTTAATATGTTATTTAAGATGTTGAGGTTTTCTTTGTGAAATTGAGGGCTACTCAAATTTATAATTTTATTTTTCATAGCCTTGATGACATTGATTTTTTGGTGGTGTGGGTGTCTCGATAAAAAGTTAATTGTTCTATTAGAGGCTATTGGTTTAGTATACCATTCTGTAACTAACATACTAGTTCCTACAATTACATTACTACATTACTACATTAGAGTGTATCTCTTACTACTGATGAGCCCCAAAAAGGCAAAACGGCTGTCTAGTAGTTCACTCTGGTGGCGTTTGCACAATTGCATTGACATTGCTTACCCCCAATGTCCTTTTACGTTGTGGTTTTATCCCGACGAATTATTCAAAACTGATTTTGAATTTCGCGGGTGTTAAACTAATTCAACGTATTTACCGTCGTTTATAGCTATTTATAGTTATTGTTTTATTGTAAAGTGTTTAACGAATTAAACAGTTGCACTTGTACTTTTCGGTTTTTTTAATATACGGCCTTCTAACTGAAAAAAAATTATAATATTTTTGCATAATAACACGCTGTAATTCGATTTCGATTTCTGACATAAATAAAAATGCCAGCGCAAATATTCTTGCAATGCTAGTTTTGAAATAAACAAAAAAAAGCATTAAATATCTACTTAGCAAGAACAATAGACACCTCGGCAAGTATAAAAATACAATACAACACATCGAATGAATACAAACTTAAAGACGACATACTCAAACAGTGTAAATTAGCATTAGGGAATTGCATGGTTATATTTTTTTTTTATATTAGTGTACATGTTTTGCTTAAAAAATTAATATTAATAATATAATAATATGTGTTTTTATTGAGATGCAAACATTTCACATTTCACTCTTGCTGTCAAAATTTTCATGATTTTTATTAGTTAGTTTTCGTTATTATGACATTTAAGACTTTATTTTTAGATTAAAAAACAGTTAATGGTTTTTGTAAATATTTTCTCTTAATTTATATAAGCAAGAAACATAATATATAGATTTTTTTCCTTATAAAACAAAGATTATTTAGTAAACGCTATTCTATAGATTTTTTTAAATAAAGAATTACTATACAAAACCGTTGTTTTAACAACTGTGACAATATGCAATCGGTTTTTAATCGGTATACAAATAAGCAGGTTGAGGAGCAAAAAAATTAAGAAATTTTTTTGCACTAGTTTTATTAATTTATACTCATATCGTTATGTAGAACTAGGTGAATTTTTTTACTTTTAAATCTTTTGATTTTCAAATACTTAATTTTAATAATTACAATTTTTGTGACGTTACCTTCTTAATTGTGTGATCGGAACATCGATGTGTAAACTTATAAATTATGTATTTATACAAGACATGTGTATTTTTTTACTGAAGTTAATGTTTAAGCATAAAAACATTTTCTAGTCGGTGCAAGTTTTTTGGTATATATCATGTTCTCAAGTTTTTTTGTTGCTATTTTTAGATATTTTATAGATTCGTCCTTGATATTTATTTACAAAACAAAATTTACACAAGAAAAAAGCTTTCGTACGCTTTTTAAAATACTGTATTTTAATTTTTTAATAATTTTTTGTTATTGTCTGGAATATTCCTAGTGCCTTATTATCATAACCACATCTATCTATCTCAGCGGTTCTTAACTTTTTATTAGTTGCGGCCCCCTTAAAATCCGAAAGTATATTTGCGGCCCCCTTAAAATTCTAAAATATTTTTGCGGCCAGTACAGCCCCCCCCCCTAATAAGTAATATATTTGCAATTAATCGTACAAAAAATCAATACAAACAATAAATAATAAATAAACCAAAAAGCAGAACTTAACATAAGATTTATATATGTATATTTTTTTACGTTGAGGCCGCAGCAAGTGCAAACAAATAGCTAACTTCACACATATGTATATAAAGAGACTAAAAATAAAATGTGTATACATCACGTATAAAAACTATAACTATGACCACCTAAAAAGAGGATCGACGCAAGGACGCATTTATTTGAGTTACCATCCTTTTGGCCGCGATTAGATTACAGTAGCGTACGATCGTGCATTTCAGTTTCTTAACGCCATTTTTTTTTGTGCAATTGTTTATTTAAAAAAAATAGTAAGTATTTTTTTTATTTAAAATCATAATAACCGAATTATTCATATTTATGTATTTCATTTTTTAATGTCTTGGAATTTAGATACACGCCGCTAAATTTTAAATTCAACTTATTCATAAGTAATCTTTGTAAATAAAAGTTAACCAATACAATTTTATTTTTATATCATTTAACACTCCTTTTACAATGCGGGTTACTATGATTATCAAACGTGTGGTTTGCAATACATATTATTTTGATAAGTATTTTACATCGCTACCAAAAATGGTGGTACTACATTAGCTGCGCGAAATGTGATTGACGTTCTAAAGTTAGCGTAAGACGAGTTTTAGTAACACTTTTTCTATTTATGGTTTTTTATTTGTAAAGATATAAAAAATTCTAATATTTTTGCGGCCCCTCTACATATTTTTTGCGGACCCTCAGGGCGCCGCGGCCCCTCTGTTAAAAATCGCTGGTCTATCTCATCGGTTAAGAAATCGTATTTATTCGATTAGAAGACAAATTGGTATTCTTAATAAATGTTTATCTGATCTTCATCTAAAACTGGCTAAGCTCTTTTTACTATTTGATTGGAGTCTTATCGAATAAATTTCTTTTCAGCAAACCCAAAAAGTTAAAAAGTTAGTTACAAATAATCATCTTAAAAAATTTAAAAAGTAATACAAGAGCAAAATTCAGTACTATAATTACTTTATCATCACATTTATTGTTCTCTACAAAAAAATTGTATTAGTTTTTTCTCAAGTAATTGCCCACAAAAAAAATCAGTTTTGAAACTGCAAAAAAAATTTCATTATTAACAATGTTAATTGTACTTAGCATGTTCACGTGTCGGCAAACCATCTGCTTTGTTCGTTTTTGCACCTAACACAAAACAAAAATGTGGTAGCCAGTGAGCTAATCAATTAATAAAACTGATAAAAACTTCCGAGTTTACGTGCAATACCCTAAACAATTAACCGCGGTTTCAAAAAACTTATTTCGTGATGGCGTATGTACAATTATTTAGACTATTAATTTACTAATGACGGCTTATACAAAACGCTTTTCCTTTTTTTGTACAAGATTAACGTCGTCTTATCTTATCTTAAGCATTAATACTTAAATTGAACAATGTTTTGTTAGACGTAAACAATAGACAATTGTGAGGTTGTTTACAAAAATAGTAAACATCTAGTATAGTAAGTCATCGGATTCGTTTACATCAAAGGAAATCCCTCTGTATCGATTTTTATGAACACGAGTGTACTTTCTAGATAACACAAAATTAATTTAGTTCAGAAACGTTTTACATTTATGTAGATATTTTGATTTATTTTAGGCGTTATATCAGTGGCGATTTGTAAAATCGGGCTTAGGGTGGGCTACATTTTTTAAAATGCTTGTAGATAATTTTTTAGATATTATTAGGTTGCTAACAAAACGTTTTGGAGTTAATCAATAAATTCCGTTAAGTACATGGGGTGCAGAAACCTTGTTTTTTAATTTTTTCATTTATATGATTCAAGTTTGTACCTACATCCTAACCTCACCCATTTTATCGGCTCCATCAAAATAAAACAATAAACATGGAAAACAAAACAAGGCATTTATTGTATCACATCCACATACCCACTTGTTCGTATTATAAACACTAGAAAAATGCCGTGTAAAAAGTTACGTTTTACAGTTTTATCTGCTTGATTTAGTTCAAAATTTGGAGTAGGCTTTACGAGAGATTTTATTTCAACTTTTTATTGGCTTAGTCTTTAGTGGTTTATCTAGAGGATACTAATGCTAATTATTTGTGTCTTTACTTTAGTCGTGTCGATTTTTACAGATTTGTCTTGTCAGAAAAGATGTTACAAAGATAATTTTGTTGTAATTAAAAAATCCTAATAATTATGTGTGTTTACTTTAAGGTTTAATATAGAAAATTCTTTCTAGAAAAGTTTTTAGTTTATAATTTAATATTCGCTTTTGAGAAACTAAGTTTCTTACCTTAAAACTATCTTTAAGTTACTTACAATATATGTATGTACCTACATGATACATTTCTGTAATGTTAATAGTAAATACAAAAATAATAAACACATACATGTTTTAACTGTTTACTTGAACAAAAATTTTTGACTTAGGTATAATTTGTACTGAATAATTGCGGGTTAAAGGCTGGTAAAGAGGTACTAGAGAGACGTTTCTATGTCAACACAAGCGTCTAATGATTAAAACTCTGGTTAATGCCCCGTGTTAGAAGACGAATGGATCCGTAACTAGAGAGAGATCAATTTAACTCTGCCAGCAAATCATGCTTCCCCCGTCCTCGATGACATAATTGCTCAGGATTCTTGGGTAGATAGCTGCATGTAGAATGCAGTCATTTAGCAGGTGGAAGAGAGTGAATGGCGAATTTCCGGCGCTAAAACAACTGGGACACCTCGGCTAAGGAAAGGAAAATCCCGATAGAAAACCTTGGTCCTCCAGGTAGGGTGTTGGGCCAACTCTTTAACTCCGTGAAAAATTGCCTAAACGGGAAACAACCAAGCAAACAAACACGGGTATTGAATACTGGTACTTGGAATATTCAAAGCCTCCGAACGAAGCAGAATAAAGTCCTAGTAGAAGTGAAACGGCTTAATATGAATATTCTCGTCTTAACAGAAACGAAGAAGAAATGACCGGGCAGTGAAGACCTTGATGATTACCTTCATTTTTATAGTGACGTAAAGAAAAATCTGAGAGCGAAAGCGTGTGTATCAGTATTAGTACATAAACACCTGTCAAGAACCGTCAGCAACTATGAGCAAATAAATGAAAGGTTGATCAAAGTAGAGATATCAGTCAGAGGGTACAATATTACAGTTGTAGGAGCTTATGCACCAAATTAAGATGCCATCGGTGAAGAAAAAAATGATTCTTATGATAATTTATCGCAAATACTCGAAAAGTCAAACGAACAGCTGAAATACTGCTTATAGGAGATTTCAACGTTTGGACAAAAAGAAAAGTAATGTAATGTAATTGGAAGATATGGCGACGACCGAGTAAATGGAAATGGAGAACTGCTGCTAGACCAGTAGAATGTACGACTTGAAGATCTTGAATGGTTTGTACAAACACAAAAACATTCATACTTGGACTCAAAACACCCAAAAACTAAAATCTATTATTGATTGTCATTTGTTGAAAACGTGAGAGTTTTCAGAGGACCAGAATATAGTACAGATCATTACTTGCTGAAAGCTAAAATTATGCTTTCTATTTGCAAGAAAAACGCTACTGCAGTAATAGACAATGGTGAAACAACAAGAATTTAGATTAAAAATACAACGTGAAGGAATTAACAGAGGATTCCACAAAGTTTTTGTCCAAAGTCTAGTTAGCAAAAAAGTTAGGTGAAGTATCGTTTTCTTCAGCAAGTTTAATGTACAAAGTAATCACCGCAAAAATCGACGAAACGGCAAACAAAACGCTCGGAGATATGCCTTATAATAAGATTAGTACTAAGCAACCATGGTGGAATGACAAAATACAAAGGATTGTCAATGAGAAAAAAAATTGTACTAGCGTTGGTAAAAAATCAGACTGGGCAAAAGATATGCGATCGATCGCGACAATACGTTTTTGGGATGTACTCGGTCTAAAGAGGGGTGGGGAATAATAAAGGTAATAAGAACTGAAAGTAAGAAACGAACTTCACTGCAAATCAATCATTATGAACAGTTGCTGACTGAAAACAGATCTGAATTTGCAAATGCAACTAGCATGGCAACTTTAGTTGAAGACGACCTCTTAATGAAAAAGGAAGAAGAAATCACATTAGACGAAGTTAAGCGAGCTTTTCATAGAATAAAAAACGGGAAAATTGCAGAACCGGGCGGCATCCAAATCGAATTGATTAAATGCGCTTCAGAAAGCTAAAGATACGCTAGAGTAATAGAAAACAGTCTATATCAGTGAATTGTATAAGAAGAGCGATCACAAAAAATGCACAAATTACAGAGGTCTAAGCGTTAAGTCGGATTTACGGTAAGATATTAAAGTTTAGAATCGAACCAGAACTAGTAAACATGGAGGAAAAAAATGGATTTCGACTGGGACATTCTTGAACAGATAGTGTATTTTGTATAAAACAAGTGATTACTAAACGTCGTTTAGATAACCAAGAAACTCGCTTGGTGTTCATCGACTTAACAAAAGAAAACAACAGCATACTAGTAATTAATGTATGGAGCACTATGGAATCACATGGCATTACTAAGACGTATATTCGAGCAGTACGGCAGCTCTACGATAGCATGGCAAGCGCCATAAAGATTAGAGGTTGAGTGACAAAAGAAGGGTTTTAGACAAGGGTATTGTATAACGCCCACTTTATTTAAAATCTACTTAAATGGAGTACTAGAAAGCTGGGAACGAAAATGTGCGCCGTTAAGAAGATCAATTGGTGATGACAAAATTTACACCTTGTTATTTGCAGGCGACCAGTTGATAGTAGCGATAGACAAAGACGACATAGACTACATGTTGTGAAAATAATACAAATCATACACATAGTAGCGGCTATCTATCAATACAGAAAAAAATAAATATCTTGTGGTTGGAAGAGATCCTGGAGAATCGCAACTGGACAACAGTTTTATTCGTAACACTAACAAATTTAAATATCTGGAAGTGACGATCTCCAACACCGCCAGCAGCAACAACGGGATTAAAGCTAGACTGGGACAAGCCAAAGCAGCTGCTAGACTACTAGAACTAATTTAACTTTGCCACGATTGAATTTACATCATAATTTAAAAAAATTGTACGGGTTTGTAGTTTAAAAATTCGAGATTTGAAACTTATTTGTTCTGACTTTGTAATTTTATAAATGGCTACTCTATTAAAGACCTGAAAAATGCATTTTGCATTTTTTTGAATAACTGAAACATTTTGCGTTTTGTCAATAAAACAGTAATAATTAGGTTTTTTTAATTTACTCTTTCAATCGGAAACCATTGATTTTTGTTTTGTGTGAATTGAAATTTAATATTAATAAAGCTACTAAAGAGACAATTTTTTCGGTCACTCATTGCTGATTAACAGTAAAGGTAAAATACGTTACGATCAACTTTATTTTATTGTTTTCTTTTCGATAAAATTGTAATACGGTATTTTTATAGACTTTTGAGAGATTTTATTTCAACCTTCAACGACAGTTTCACATACTCATTTAAAAAAAATGTACAGTACTTTTTTGCATTTTGTGAAAATTATGTACGACAAATATACCGTTTCACTTAGAACACGTCGTGCAAGTCCTACCGGTTTGTGATTATTGAATTGAAACCATCGCGGGCTACAAACACGCGAACCCTTTCGCACGTTAAAACTGCATATGAAATCTCGTAGTGAGAGTTGCGTTAGAATGCTGTAAAGAAACGAACATAAAGTCTACCATTTTAAACAAATTGACAACAAATTTTAAAATGGTGCATCGATTTTATCCCCATCCTCGTATATCCCATCAGCTCCAAGACGACCCTTGCTTTAAAATCGGAATCAAAGGAAGGAAAAAGGATATAAAAGCGGCTGCACCGTCTAGGATGGGATCTTGTTACGTGCAAAATTTTTATAACGTAATACCCTGTATATCGAATTAAAATTAGATTCCGGTTTTGACGCCCTTTGCCGATCTTTCTGGTTACTGACATGTTGCGAAATTCATTTTCAAGCTGTTAACTACCTAAAACGGTCTGTGTCGTTGTAATTTGACCTAATGATTTAATAGTACATCCACTATGATGGACAGGAATTTATAAGTTAATTACGAATTTAACGTAATATATTCGGCACAGGGTATCTGGTTTGTTAGGATTCTTTTGTAATTTCTTTCTTCATTTAATAGCCGTTCCGCCACACTTTGGCCACATGTTCCGATTTAACTAATTAACTACAAGGAGGAATGAACTTTGATAAATAATTGAAGGCCTATTAATTATCCACACCGAAAAGGAATGTCACTTCTTCGACATCAGTCGATTGCGATACTCACATTTTAATAATTAGAAGAAACAGCATTCGATATATCGGGTTCTTATACTTGATTTCTTATGTTAGTAATTTTGTAGACATCGACTTTTGTGAGTCATTGCGTTGCCACGACTTACATTCATATTATTCCAGCTTACTCACCGGGAAAAACGTTTTCTTCGATCAAGTAGGTACTGGATTGTGGGTAAGTTTATTTAAATATTTTGTCGCTGTCAGAAAAGTCACTCACGAAACTTTTGTTTATGTTAATTTCCGTAATTACGAACATTGTTGCAATACCATTAAGGTAATTTCATTAATCATTTTGTGTGTATCGCATGCTGTGTAGAAACGATATTTATTACGAAATTTTCTTTGCTATTCACTTCGACTCAACTTATGTATTGTGTGTTGCCGATACTTCTGGCATTTATGGATTGAGAATTAGATATATTTTTGTTAATATTCTACGTTACTAAATTAAAGTTTTTATACCTGTTAATCTTTCTTTTATGGTAACATACCTTTCTCTTTTATTGTTACCCGAACATCAGAGTAACAATGATTACAAACCTAAAAATTCGTTACGAGCTTGGACCGTCTGTCTTGATCCAGGCAGAAGTGTTAATTATAAATGATCTGGCGCTCTTAATTATTATTCACTGGAACCTCCCCTATCTCCGACTGTGTGAGTTGGCCGTGCAAGGTTCGTAAGACCTAAAGCTTGTAACAATCTTTTTCGTCGTCGTCCTAACGCCGTCTCTAAAGATACATCGGACTTTCCGAAAACCGCCTTCCAAACCTGAAAGCTAACCGTATGTTAACCAATAATATAATTAACGATCACTGCGTGTACCTGGACGATTAGTATTTGTTCGACTTCATTAAATCTTGACCGGCCATTGTAACAATCGATACCTGCGGTTCACTGGTCGCAACAAACATCGAGTCATTTTCACGCATTTTTACTAATCCTTCCGTATATTCAGTAATAGTTGTGTTTTGGAGTGTTGTATTTGGTTACACTGGAAGTAATTGTCAAACACCTAAAGGTGTCTATTTGTAGAGTACCTTAGATGACCAAAGAGTTATTCACTATTACTGGATTGTTACATACTGCACCTTGGTCGACTCGGATGAGTAGCCTTTAGATATTTTTTTGTAGATTACCTTAGGGCCCGCCGTAAGTGTTTGAGGCGGTTTTATTCATCTTTTGAGTTGTATGACAACAACTTTATGTAACTCCGTACCTGTGACATAAACAAATACACTAGAAATACGTTTTGTTACAACAATTTCATCTAGTCATTTACACCGCAAGTTCAAGGTTCAGTTGCGACCTTGGAAAATTATAAAAAACGTGGCCTTAATTTTAATTGTCGTTCAATCAACGTGAATTTAATTAAATTTGATTCTTAATAATCCGCCTGTATCTCATAAATATGTTACAATATTTTAATTCATAATTTGTACCGTCTTTTTTTGTTTTAATGAAGGTCGAGTATATGTTTGCTGCAAATATTAAGTTAAAATCTAAAACTATTTGAAAAAACGTCTAATTATATTAAAGAAACTTTTCTAATAAGTCGTTTGTCTTTTATGGTAATATCTTGTTCAGTACAATACAATTTTATTAGATTTTGACGGTTTTTAAATTTATTTTGTTGCAATATTTGGATTACTACCACGTTTTGTAATAACAACACAAACAGGGGTGCAAGTTTTTTGATTTATGATTTAAAAAAAAACTACGTGAATTTTCAATAGTAAATAATAACTGAGTGAAACGTCACTATATTTAATTTTACAAACAATGTGGTTTTAAGTTAGAACATCGTTTTAAATTTTAGTTTTATGTAACCTTAACACTTCATTAATCATTTATAAATTTTTTTTCTGAAGATTAATATAGCTGAATGACCGGTTTTAAATTTACATTTCTTTATTTTGGTACTGTACTTTACCACTAATTAAAATTTCTATCATTGAATATCTTTTATGGCACTGCTAGTTTGAGTTTATTAAAATTTGCATATAACAAACGTTATTAAACAAGTTTCATTATTCTTTAATTTTTGTTTTATTTTAGTCATAAAAGTACACATTTGTATGTAACAGACAATATGTCTATTACTATTAATACGACATGTTGTAATAGATTATAAACACGTTGTATCGTAAAATATACGTGTAACTTTTGTATTATTGATTTATCGTTTATGCTATAACTTGTATTTAATTTATTGCATTATTTGTTTAAACAAAAATTAGTATTATTTTGTGGTTTTAATAAGTCTATAACCTTGCTACGTATGTTTTTTCTAAATAAAACTGTTTAGAAATTAATTACCATTTTCGGATGTATGTATATAAACAAAAAAATGTTTTACTATGTATAGCAGAATTTATTACTTAAACGTAAAGTTTAAAGAAATTGTATTTTTTGTTTTAAAAAAATTATGGTTTAAAATAATTTGAATGTAACTTTAATAATTTATTTATGTTAATTGGGACAAATTAATTTTTATACAATAAAAAGTACTTAATCAGATAGCATGATTAAAACATATGCAATTATGCAACTTAAATGTGGTAATTAAATTAATTTTAATCCTTGAAAACATTTTAATTATGTACGAACGTTAATTAAACCTGTTTGACTAGGTATCTTACTGACAGTGCAACAGTCAGACACTCTTCGCACTGTAAGATGAAAGCAATTACTTTAGTTTTGTTTTTCATTATTAATGTTATAGTTTTAGAAAGCAAAGTTTTGCGTAAGTACTATGTTACTGTTACTTCAAAAATAATTTTTTTGTTTTAGCTGAATATTTATCAAAACCATGCACCAAACTAACAAAACATTATCAAGATTGTTGGCTAAAAGTTTTGAGAGAATGGGGACCTCACTTGTTAAAAGGGATTAAAGAAATAAATTTTCCAAAATTATCACCGTTGCATATACCATTATTTATGGTCAATAGATCCTTGAATGACTATGTCACTGTCAACGCAGTTTTAAAAGATTTTAAAGCTAGTGGATACGATACAACTTCACTTAAAAGTTTTCAGTGAGTATTAACTGTTCAATCTAAATATCCTTCATAATTTTGCATTTTTAGACTTGACCCGCATAACTACATTGGTAGTTTGCATTTACATATCTCTCAATTACTTGCATCTATGGAATATGATGTCAGTGGTAACATATTTACTCTCAATATTGAAAATGCAGGATATTTTAAAGGCATAGCTAGTATGTATTTTAATGTGTTAACAAACAATTAAAATCACTTTTTTATAGCCGACATTGAGTTACTTTTTGATTTTAAATTAAAACCAGTTGATAAACTTGGAATTAAATATTTTGAATTTGATTACTTTTATGGTAACAGCACTATTGGAAATGGTGTCATTAAACTAATGTCTAAAAATAACGAGTTTCAACCAGTTGGTAAGTAGTTAGATAATTGTTTAACAATAATTATATCTGTTATTTTAATTAGCCGATTTAATTACAAACGTTTTTAATGAAAACCCCAAACGTCTTATTGATGCAGTTCAACCTATTTATGCAGAAAGCGTCGGTTATTTCTACGGCGGTTTAGCTGAAGAAGTACTACGCAGAGTTCCAGCAAATGAAATTGTACCTGAATAATTAAGGTATACTAACAATATGCAAATTTAAACTGCGGCGTTAAAAAATGTTAATCTTTTGTTTTCTGTTTTAGAATTAATAATCACAGATATTTACGTTTTGCATCAAAATTGAGTTAAACAAAATACCAATTAAAATTATGTAAACCAGTTTGTAGAATGTATATTTTACAAAATTATATGATATTTATGATACGTACTAATTGCACAAACCTATACACTGTGTTTTATTCTTTTTCTAAACTACATTACTTTTGTTTCTACGTTAAAATTTTTAGTTGAATTTAAACTTAGTTTGTATTAGGCAAATGTATCACTAAAACTTTTGGTGAAATTTAAATTTTGATATAAGAATATATGCATAGGTCTCATGGTTGTAACATTTTCATAAACAGTACATAAATGCGTTACACTATGTTTTTAATTGTATATAAAACTTACTGTAAATGTTGATTTTATTTAATAACTAACAACGTAATAAAGTTGGATATCATAAGCTTTGAACTACTATAATTGTACATAGCATTTATATACCTACTTTATATATGACCTAGATTTTCTTACATTAACCACATAATTGTTAGCAAGGATATATTATGCTATACTTTTGTAGTACACCTTTCTGATTTTAATTCAGTTATTTTAATCTTTTGAAATTATTTATTTTATTGGTTGTTAGTTTTAAGTTATTCCAATAAAAAGTATAATAAAAATTTGATTTTTGCGTTCACTAACAATTTTTTCATACTATTCTTGTAGGTCTGAGATGTTGGTACCCAACTTCGGCTGATGAGTTGGTGTCCTGTCCTGCAGTTTCTTGCAAGTACAAAATAATAAAAGGAAAAAGGTTGAGCTAGGGAAAAGATGCCGAAATCCGCACTCTCAATTGTGCATTGAGAATAAAACAACAATAGGTTATAACAAGATTATTGCGATTTATTCGAGATTATTCTCTGTACAGCGAACAGATAGATAAAGTTAAGTCCCTTCCAATAAATCCGCCCTAAATTTGAATAAATTTTTATTATTGGTTAAAATTTTTAAGTCAGTATCACAACAAACACCTGTATTTTAATTACACACTTCAGTTTAATGTTTGACAAATTGGTTCACTTATTCGCAGTATTAAGTTTCTGTCGTTTCCATTTATTTGACAAATCCTAAATGTTTTTTTTATATGGAAAGTTATTTAAGATCCCATAAAATATGTCATAGTTTTATTTTGTCAAATTCGTTAATATGCAAATCCGGCAAAATTATCGGTTCCCTTGTTCTGTAGCAAGACCGTGAGGAATTTCCTCGAGACTAATATTTCTATCAATCTGAGTGATAATGTTCTTGTATTTTAGCATAAAGCAAAAAATCTAGGGTTAATCTTGGATGTTGATCTTAGGTTTAGGAGTCATATATGTTTAACCATTAAACAAGCATACTCGTCTTCTTGAACGATTTATCCGTATCGTCAATCTCTCTCTTTATATGTTCGTGAACTTCTCTGTGATACGCTAATTTTAAGTCATTTTAACTATTGCAATGTTGTTTATGGTCTTTGTTTAGATTGGCGCGAGGCTAAGAAAAAGGTTCAAAATTGTTGTTGTTAATCAAGCCTTATCTACACCTTCACAAAGAGCATCACGCAATCGTAACCAACAACATAAGCAAGCACACTGTTTTGTCCTCTTCATCTCAAGAAAATTTTACAATTATTTACAATAATCGCATTGTTAATAACAGCACTTGTAAACATTTTTAATTGTTGAATAAAGATACTTGTTTAATATTTTACGACATAATTTAAAACATAATCTCGCTGAATTACGTTCGTGGTAATAATTATGCCGTTAGTCTGTTTTCAAAGAATTTGCCATCGGTATACAGCACCTATTGTCTACGTGTCTCCAGGTGTGCAATTCCTTTGCCGTAAAACTCGTGGGTTTTGGACGCATACAAGTCTGCTTCAGTGGTTAAAAATTTTCCGCAAAGATGATTGTCTAGGGAGTAAAAGAGGTGCTAATTGAATGGCGTAAGGTTTTTCAACTAAGTCGTTGTATGGTATCTCTGACCACTTGCGTGACATGGGTCTGTTGTTGTTCTGAAACAAAATAAATTTTTGCGATTTATGATGACTCTTTCTGTTGCAATTACAGCGAGTACAGATTTGCAGTTGCACAGTGGGTCAAAAGCTTTAAAAAGCGGCCAAAAATCGATTTTAATAAAAGTGATAGCAGCCTTAAAAAAATTTGCAGGTACCTAAACAAATAGTTACCGCATGTTTTCTCCTAATTCCAGCAGGTAGAAGCGGTTAGAAGCTGAGGTACGGGCCTCAAAACACAGACTTTCTTGTGGCATCCCTACAGATATAAGCGTTCGTTCATTAGGGTGCCAACTTTATACCAGTGATTGCGTGTTATTAAACGTTTTTATAAAAAAAATATTTATTATTATTATATAAAGTAAACTTTCATAACTCTATTTATATAAACAAATAAGTTTGTATCTGTTTTCATTGAAAATTTTATGTTAAAATTTAAATTTTTGTTGAGTTATAAAAATTTCCACGCCACATCCGGCATTAATTTAAAAACGAAACTATAACTTAAACATTTCTTAATATCATGTTAATATCGTGCATTGTTGAAGTTGCTTGTAACTACACATTTTATTTTTTAATTTAAAACGTAAAAGAAACTGTTTTTTGTTTATTATTTGGGATATTTTACTTGAGTCGACTGAAAATTAAGTTATCCTAACTAATATAGCTTCTGGTGTTTACTTTATTATTGGTATTAAATATTATATGTTATTCTTTTCTGTTTTTGCAGATTGAAAATGATTACTAGAAGACAACTTTTTGACGTCTAATATGAAAAGGATGGTTTAGGTCGTTCAAATCGAAAGGAGCATCTGTTCAATTATTTAGTAGGAATCTATAAAATCGAGAGTGATAAAGATGCCATGTTAAAATTAAAGCAAACCATTTCAAAATTTTGCAGCGTTATTTATTCAAAACTTGATCAGTACGCAAAAAAAGGGACAGATTGTTGGAGAAACATGAAAAGTGGTTAAGCGTTCAATTTGTATTTGAACAGATCAAAGAACAAGCTGATCCAGAATCTGAGCTACAACCAGGAACCTCATCTGGAGGTGAAAAGAGCAGTGGTACCCAGGCCGCCGGTCGTCCTGTTTTACTATTTTCTGAAAGCAGTGAAAGAACAAAACGTCGAAAGACTGCAAAACTGTCATCGACGTTTGAAACCGAGGAACTAACTTTGACTGCAACAAAAAAGCTTAAGCAGGAGGGAAAAGAAGCTGCCGCAAAACTTGTCACCGAAACAACTTTGGCCACTCCAACTCAAATCACTAAAAAGTGCAAAGCTTGGCAAAAAAGTCAGAAGATAGAAAACATAATTCCACTTACTCCAGACGAAGCTCAATCAGTTTTACAATATTGTGTAGTGGGCTGGGGAGGGGCATATAGCTCCAATCTCCTGCCCTTAAAATCTGCCCAGAACTTGATTCTAAAATGTATGGGCAGAGGGGGCAGGCTAGACTCCCCCTACCCCTTTGTAGCGAGAGTTGTCAATAATGAATTTAGAGACAATTTACAAGTACAACTGTTTGTTAGTACTAAAGAAATCTGCTTCATCCTTTAACATGGAATTCTCTAATAGGCGGGGCAGATATATAAGAGCAAAAAAAGAAAAAACGAGTACGGGACAGCAGTATTGGAAATACTTAGGAGTCAAATATTTTAATGATCTTCTATCGTCATTAAGAGACCACTGGGACCAAGACTACCCCAAATATAAGATACTATAAAAAAAAATTACATAAATTTAGAGATATAGCATTGTCATAGGGAAAAACAAATTAATTATATTTAGGTGAGTTTATTACAAGTTGATTGACTGTCTTGATCTGCCCAATCAAACGATAAGTATTTAATTAAATATAAGAAGAGAGTTGGTATTCATTCATTATAATTATTATTATTTCATATTATTTAAGAAGTTCATTACTTAATTCAATCAAGTTTTCTATAAAATGTATTGTAAGAAGAGATGTATTATTTTATTTATTTTTAAAAGTTATTTCAAATGTTTAGTGTTTACACATAAAAGTTATTCTATATTTTATTTTAAAGGATCACATTAATTTTAATCATTGCAATAAAACTGTCTGCTAGGCCAAAGTTCCAGTAACACCACGGGCTCGCCCATAGTTACTGGTTCCGGATTTGTATGGTATAATAATATATTGCTTATTATGTAACTACATTAGCTTAAAATTGAGGAAGAATAAAAGTTTTTAAAAAAAATACGGTAAAACGAATAATAGAGTTGCAGAAACCGGTTCTTCTTTCAATACCATCTGATGTTCTGATAAATTTAAAATTGTTGGTAAAATGAGGAAGTGATGAAAGTACAGGTCACTCACAATACAAACAAATTGTGGAAGATGGTCTTGGTAATAGCGATTTGTTTCTAACGTCTATAGTGCCATTACAACTTTATGCGGAGCAACCTGAAAAAGATAACATTATTGTATGGAAAAATCCTCGTCCATTGTCTACTAGATTTAGTAGACCTGTTTGCTTCTAATTCAAGAAAGAATCGAAAGAATTTACGTTACAGGATTTTATATATTGAAAATGAAATTTCTTCGACTTCGACCGACTACCGACTTGTTGGATAATGAAGAAATTGCAATTTCTCATGTTTGTGTGATGACGATGATAAATGGCAAAGTATGTAATGCGATTACGAATACAGCTTCTTCTCAAATATGTTATATCTGTATAGCAACTCCCCAAGATATGAATGAAATTAAAATAGTATTGAAGAAAAGGGTTGTCCAGGAAAATTTAAAATTTGGACTGTCAACTTTACATGCGTGGATCAGGTTTTTTGAATGCTTGTAGCACATTTCCTATCGGCTGGAACTGGAAATTTGGCAAGTTTGAGGATCCGAAAATAAAACAATATTTGAAAACAATAAACGTAACATACAGCAGAACTTTAGAAATAGAATGGGATTACTCGTGGATATACCTAGGAGTAGAGGTAGCGGAACCACTAATGATGGTAATACGGCGCGACGATTTTTTGCTGATCTCTCGCTTTCCAGTGAAATTACTGGAGCTGATGAAGAAATTATCACGCGATTTAGTGTGATGTTACGCACCTTATATTGTGGCTATGCAATCGATGTAAAAGCGTTTGAGAAATATGCTTTGGAAACTGCAAAATTATATGTCGCAAAATATCCGTGGTATTATATGCCCACTATCGTCCACAAAATATTGCTTCATGGGGCTATCATAATCAAAAAAGCAATACTACCTACCGGTCAATTATTGGAAGAGGCTCTAGAGTCTAGAAACAAGGATTTAAAAAGCTTTAGGGAAAAGCACACTAGAAAATTTCCACGCACATCAGGAAACTAAGATTTGCCCAACGGACTTCTTATAACTTCGGATCCTGTCATTTTGTCACTGCGGCAGTGCCCACCACGGAAGTATTCAAATGTATCACCAGAAGTTATTTTGCTATTAGAGTTACCTTCCATACAAGCAACGGAATCAGAATCTTTAGAAGTTGAGGGGCGAAGTAACAATTTTTTTTCATCCGACGAGGACGAGGGAAACCTTAGCGACTTAAATTTTTAGTACTGTAATTAGTAATATAACACATATTATTGAGCTCCAATTATTTTTAGTAATATTTACTTTGTTTATAAACAGTTTATTACACAATGAATCAAAATTTTTGGTTAAATTAATTAATAACTTTAACCCCCGCTTAAAAAAATTTCGCGTATTATTTAATTTTTTTCACTATTTTTTCCATGTATAGTTTATTATTGTAAAGCTTTTTAGGCCATTTTCAGATTTTTAGCCGTTTTTCAAAATTTCTGGCACACTGTGCGTTGGTTTATAGTAAATCACTTAACAACCTGTTGAATTGCGATAGCCTGTGCGGAACCTACTTGCTCGGCTAAAGTCTAATTATTTAACGTTAAACTGCCGTTTATCTTAATGGCCGCCTGCAGAGCTTTATTATTCAAGACGTGTGATCGTCCACTGCGAAGTTCATTACAAAAAACAAATCTTCCAATCTAAACTTTTGAAATCAATGCTTTGCATTGCGTTCATTTACAGCACTATCATTAAACGCTTGAGATATTTGGCGACTCTTAAAATTGTAAAGCAAACAACACTAAATGCGATCTTTTAACACTTCCATATGTTTTCACTACCGTACGAGTTACAAAATGATTTGAGTGCGAGGTGGACCTGTTTTTATAACGACTGATATTTTTACTATTGACCGATCGGTTTTAAACCACGTGACTGTTTGCATACCTTCATTCAATGACAAAACAAAACAAGAAACACTTTATTGGTTATCTTTAAATTAGCAATGATTTTTTAGCAACATAAATACGTAAATTTAATTAAAATTATGAAAAAATAATTATCATTTATGTAATTACTGTTGATAATTTTAAACATTCTTAATTTTGTGTGTGTTTTGTTAGTAAAATTAATGAAATTAATAATAATAATGAATTCAAGAGACTTGATATTGTTATAATATGATTACAAAGGCTTTAAGTAAATTTTATATTAATTTAGTAACTGCTTACTTACAATGTTTTTTGGGTTTCGACCGTGTTAATGTTGTAAACGAAGTTCCCAACGTTTCGCACACTTTTGTAAAGGGCTTCATTAAGACGTGAGAGAATTCTAAAACTTAAAGAAGTAAACTGTAATTTATCAAAGAATAACTACAGAGTTTAGGTAATCAACTTGTGAACAAGCCAGATTCTAAACTATAGAAGTGACTCAAGAAGAAATTGCCTTTGTATTTATAAAAGAAGTATTGTGTTGGTGGGATGAGTTCAACTCTAATTCGATTACGTTTAAAGGGGCAAGTCTTTAATAATCCAGTAACAACCAAAAGCCATTTAGTTCACATCTGTACTGGAGAACCAGCACAGATGCTATGTAGAGTGCACCGCGAGGAGGCGACTAACATTACACTCCAAATTTGTCTTTAATAGGAAAGTCAGAGAATTCATAGAAATCATCAAACACACTAGTAATTTTAATCATGACAACGCACCTTTTCAAACGTAATCCAATCAGAGTCAAGTTCATTCCGCGGTAACAATACTTTTTTTATAAATACAGAAACAATTTTTTTTAAGTCACTATTTCCTTTCAACCTGTCAAAGTAAAAGCTGTCATTAAACTTTTTTCCAATTTAAAATATATTTCTATAAATATTTTACAAAGTTTAAGTTGTTATTACGTTATTGTTATTTTTTGCCGTATTACGTTTAATGTTCTCTAGAATTTTGCTAATTTTGTTCGTTTAGTGTCACATGTTGTTTCAAGCGTGTGCGTTGATGTCTTCACAGAAACTACTCAGTGCTATAATTGAAATAAAAAAACTTCTGTCAAAACTGAACTAATTCATGACTCTCCTACTAGTGCTGACAATGAAATTTTTCAACCAGTACGTAAAAAAAAGAAAAGAGAAAAATCCCTAGTTCTTTTTGAAAGCCAAATGAATGCTCAAGAAGACAATATTAAGAAAGTTAGTTGTACCCCTGATTACTAAACGCCATCCAATTCCAACTCTACTCAGTTAACGCAATCGAATATAATGAAGCCTGCAGATATGTCTTAAAACCACAATATGACCATTTATAAATTCATTAATAACAAAGGTAACAATTATGTTCCCCCTATAATACTAAGAGAAAAGTTGTTGTGGCCTTCTAGTGCAACATTCCTTGATCCTCACAAAATAAACTTTACTAACGTTATTAATGTTGATAAAGGTATTAAAATTACTTCTTTATATAACTTACCTCAAGATATCTTTTTAGAGTTGTAATAACCTTTAATGTAAATCTTCAGAATCTTTCTTGATAAGTATTAACCCCAAAATTTCAAATTATACTTTTTTCTGCACCGATCGTAACAGTAAACCCAACGAAACCGGTATTTTTTTAAAGATTCCTTTGGCACTACCAACTCCCTAAACCCTGACCGTGATCATATAGAATCAATGTCAATATTGCTTTAAACTTTTGTCGGCAACATTAAATTTGTCTCATGTTATAAACCACCTAAATCTTCACTCATTGAGGACGATTGTGATCGTTTATTTTGTAACCATTAACCATTTATTGCAGCAGGAGATTTCAATTCTAAAGATGTATTCAAATTTTCTACCTATTGAAATCAAACAATTGATTTGTCGCAAAAACCGCGTTAAACATAATTATCAAAGAACTTTGAATCCCCAATACAAAGAAAAATTAAACAAATTATAAACTGAAGTACGTCTAGCTCTACTAAATTACAAAAACCAGAGTCTTGGACATCCCAATTAGATTTTCTAAATTACGACTTTAACTCATTTTGGCGCATGCAAAAAAAATTACGTAACGTTTTCTTTAGAGTTGATTTACTAATTCCTTCTGCAAACGGTCTAGTTTATTCTTCTGCTCTCCGTTTGAAATCTTGCAAATAATACGATTTCTTAAAATTTGAAATAAAGTTATTCAAAACTTTCCTTGAAAGACAATAATGTTTCTCACCGCCATTGTCTAGGCTACCTTCCACGTTACTGAAAGATAGCTGATGTAATAATACTTCCGAAACCTTTAAAAAGCCATAAATTTTTACAAAATTACTGTCCGATAAGTCTTCTTCTTGTCATCTCTAAAATTGCCTAAAGAGTCCTTCTCTCTAGTATGATTTTAGAAATTTCCAATTTAAAAATTCTTCTTTTAGGTTACATTCTAAGCATTTTAGAACTGTACACCTTCTCAGAGTCACCAAATTCTGTCACCATTCATTTCCAACAATTAAGCCACCAAAACAGTTTTCTTAGACGTTTCAAAAGCATTTTATCGAGTTTGGCATGACTACTTTGTTTACAAATTCATTTCATTAAATTCATTCTCAACTAATACGTATCATTCATTCCTTTATCACGCATCATTTTCGTATAAAATTAGCTGCAGAAGTTCCGCAACGTTTTGTTCGATTTCCATCGTTTTACAACCGTAAAACGTATGACACTTCCAAACCCCCATAATAAAACTAGCACTGCATGCTGACGACACCACCATCTTAGACCGCTCTTGGCTAACTAAACACATAACAAGACATTTACAATCTACGTCAAACATCCTTGTGGACGTCAACGCCGAAAGTGCGACAATAATGGAAAATTAAAACATCATCTTTACGGTCAATTTACCATTTCAAATAATCAAATTCCCTGCTGCAACTCCGCCAAATATATTGGTGTCATACAAGATAAACGTTTTACCTTCTCAACTCACATCGAATCTCCCGCCAATAAAAGTCGTGGTTTTCTCAATTCTTTAGCTTCTCTTCTTTGTTGCAAAAGCAAATTAAATTCAAAAAACAAATTTGTTTGTACAAAACTATTATCAACCCCATCATGCTATATGCTTCACTTGTCTGGACTCAAGCTGCAAACTCCCAAATCAACAAAACTTGAGTCGTTTAAAACAAATCCTTGAGACTATGTTTCAACAAACCCTGGTTCGTCATGAACAAAGATTTTCACCATGATGCCAACTTTCCTCTCATTGAAGAACAACTAACAAGACCAGAAGCACAACTTTCTAAAATTCAAATCATCCAAACCCACTTGTCGGGAAACCGACAGACTACGACAAATCTCAAAGTAAAGTCAAACGCATAAGAACTATTTAACTCAAAAATTAAACACCTTAAGTATATTATCTATGTCTTTAACCACTCTATTTAAATTTTTCTATATGAAAATCTTCTACAAGACAACGGGGTAAAAAATAAATTTCTGGCGAATAAGTAAGAAGATTAGATATTAAGTGACTTCTGTGGAGTTTAAAATCTGTCTTGGTTCACAAGTCGATTACTTAACACTGTAGTGATCCTTTGCTAGATTATTGTTTACTTCTTTAAGTTTTCGATTTCCTTTACGCCCTGTTAAAGCACCTTACGAAAATAGGCGAAACGTTGGCAACTTCGGTTACAACATTAACACGGTTCAAACCCGGAAGAAGTTCTAATTCTAGCATAGACGTCGGCCGTGGAAGCTTTCGCGATTACAATTTAGTAACTGTTAAATAATTTTTGTAATAAAATATGTTTATTAATTTGTTTACTTAAAAACTAATTTTTTAAATATTCTTTTACATAATTAATGTTTAAATTAATACTATAAACATTTCTAATAAAATTGAAAAATTTGTAAATGCATTTTTTCTTAAATATTTTCATGTTTTTTACTTCAGTGGCATAAACTAATTGATTCATGTGGTCCTACATACAAAATGAAACGACATCATGCATGTAGATTGTCTATTAACCGTTATACGTATGTTATCGTAATTATTAACACCTTTTTTGGTATACTTTATTTGAATATAAAACTACAATCAGAATAATTAACAATTTTGCAAAAAAAAACATTAACTCGTTGTTTCTATTTTTAATTTGTAAAGCTTGTACATTTTAATAGAAATTGTGGGAAAAAAAACTAAAAAGCAATTAATTTAAATTATAATTTGTTAAATAAATAAATAAAAATTGTTACTTATGTAAACAAATAATAATAAAATTATTTATTGTTTGCACCAACTTAATCAAAATTTTATCAAACTATTAAGATTTTTACTAAAAATACAATTGACTTAAATCTAAAGTTACAACGAATAACGCAAAAAGCGTTTTAAAAAAATATGATACATACTATAACTCATAAAAACTATACTAAATTATAATAAAATTAATTTTGCAACTAAGCATTTTACGCTTACGAGAGATATATACTAACACGTTTGCTTACATGGAAACTGCTTTCTTTCTTGAGCTTTTATGCAAATTTTTTAAATTGTATACTTTGTTTAACATTTTTATTTTTATGTACTTGTTTTACGTAGTAATTTAGTAAGTTGTTTAATGTTTGTGGTTTTTTACTAAGGTAACGACTATTTAAAAGAATCTTTTATGTTTATTAGAGTTTTTTTACGGTCAGTAGGTTTTATGCAATAAAGTAACAAATCAAAAAAAAACTTACAAGGATAAACAATTAAAATAATTACCATTTAATAATAGAAATAAGCAATAGCAAAATAAAAGTAAAAACTAGTATTAGAAACTACAATTTTTAATAATTTGTTTTTTAAATGTTAAAACAAATTCGGAATTAAAAAAAACGCATTGCATCGGACTTTGCATAAACGGTTTTTAAAGCTACTACTGTTAATCAATTTATTGTTAATCAATTAAATCTAACTTTATTTAAAACAAAAAAAAACACAAACAATTAAATTGTAATGTGTCATTGTCAAAATTAAACTCTGTATCTTATAAAAAATATAAATATAATTGTACCAATCTCGGTTTTTCTTACTTATTTTTATTTATGTATTATTAAAAAAAAATTTTGTAACAAAAAATAAGAAAAAATTCATTAGAGTACCTGTTATTGCTAAAAAAGATTAATATGTGTTTAAGTGAATCAAATAAAGTTTTAGTATCATTAAGAAACGATAACATTTTCTTCTACGATGTATTAAAAGTCAATCACTGTAGCAGTTAGACGTTAAAATAAATTTAAGCTTTAGTTAGCTTTACAAAAAAAATTGATAAATATTTTTTTGCAGCTTTTCCATTAATCTTATCTCGTCTTAAACATTAACTTAGTATATTATTTTTAGTAAATTTTGTTTTAGTTGCTTCCAAATCAATTCAAATTCTGTAAATTCCATTTATAATCTTACAAAATAAACTTTTACTTTAGAATACGTTGCTTAAAATCTTCCATTTTATAAAATTGATTACAATGTTCATTTCGATTCAAATGAAATTACGTTTCAGGAACGCTGTAACATTTATTTTGTATAATTAGAGTTCAGTTAAAGTCAGGCAATTTCCTAGTAACTTTTCGTAAGTTACATTAAAGACCGTTATGTTAAAATTGCAAACTATGAATTTCAAAGTTCTGTTTGACAATTTATCAATATTACTAATTGACTTTTTTTAATTGAATGCCGATATGATTTTATTGTTAAAAAACAAAATATTTGTTATTTACAAATTTTGCAAAATTTGTATTTAATTAAAAAGTGCCATTTATAAACATATGTGTAGGTTGTGTTTTATGCAAATTTAAAAAACTTGTTTAAACAACAAAAAAAACAAATTGTTGGTGTCATAAACATATGAAATATTTTTAATAAAAAAAGTTTCTGAATTAGCATACGTTTTAATATTCCAAGTTACAAAATTAAAAATACTTTTAAACTGCGGAAATCGACTTTTTCGTTTTGTAATTGAATTCTTTAATGACATATTCATTTAATAAAAGAAAAAAACTATTTAAACTATTATTGATTATTATAAATATAAATAATTTTTAATAAATTCAAACATAAAACAACAAACTAAACAAAATCATCATCATTTTGCACTTATTTATTTTTTACTGCTTTTGATTGGCTACAATTTATTTCGAATCTTTTTTATATTTTTAGGTTTTGTAACTACTAAAAATCAGTTTTGCGTTTTCTGCTACTGGCGCGGCGGTTAGACAACTTTGCGTACGTCGATGCGCAAATACGAGGTGAGTTAGTTAAGTCTTAAGCCGTCAGACGGCGCAGCTTTAGTTCGATTTTTTGTCGGATACGATCATTTTGATGTTGTGGTTCTGTTTCTTTCACGGAGAGAAGAACGAATCAGACCCTTACATCAACTCTTATCTTTCTGCGTCTTTCTCTATAGCTATGTTTCTACTTTTTATTTTTGTTCATCCAGTTATTTTCTTTGTACTAGCCATTCGTCTTTTTTTTGTTTGTTTTGAGTGGTTGGTTAAGTAGTAGGATAAGGTCACTTTGAATCGACTATCTAGGGAGAGGTAGTCGAGCTGTATACTAACATCGTACTCTCTTTTCTACTTCTGTATATATGTCTTTTTTTCTTGATTTTCTTTTTCTCTTTTGTTGCTTGGACACTTATATCTTTTTCTTTTTGACAACTTTTTTTCTTGAGAGTTTACTGCAACTATGTCTTTTATTTATCTAAGTTTCTTTTTTTTTGCTTGATTTGATTTAGTTGATTATTTGTTTTGCTTTGTAGGTTTAAAACTTGAGGCAGACTACAACTTCGTTTTTTTTCTACGTCCGTTTGGTCGGCTCCTTTAGATGTTGTTAGTCATTCTTGGAGTAATAGCGAAGGCCTTCACGGCCGGAGTCTATACTAAGATAAGAATGTCTTCCGAGTTTGGATCGTGTCATTGTTGTAACCGAAGTTGCCAACGTTTCGCCGACTATCATAAGGGGCTTCATCAGAAATTTAAAAATTGAACAAACTATCAAACGTTATAATTATGTGTGCATTTCTTGTGTGGAATTTTTGATCTAACAAAAATAAAACTAAAAAAAAATAACAATTTAATCTAAAAAAATAAAAAATAAATTGCCAATAAAACATTCATTAAGACACGAAATCAGTATTATATTTTGATAGGAAACTTAAAGAATTTTATTTGGTAATAGTAGATAAAAATAAATTAAACAGATGCTGTAAGCGGAGCTACCTCTTGCTTAAGTTAATTATAACACTAAACCTTATTTTATGAGAAAGCGTCTTTTATTAATATTTTATCAGTAGATTTTTAGTGAGGCAAAATATTTTAATATTTTTCAAGGCTGCCGTAGGTAGTAACCGTAGTAATAGCATCAACAAATTTTGAATAAAAAAATTTGCTAAAATGTGTGAACGCGTTCATATCAAAATAATAGAAAAATCCAACAAATTGACGATTAAATTATTACCCGTTAAATCAAAAGACGCATATGAGAAGGTGTACGTGGTTTTTAAACAATGGACGACAGAAAAAGGTAGTAATGAAGTAACGGAAGATGTTATTTTGACTTACCTTGATGTAAGGGTAAGTACGAATATTAATGCTCATTGTTAAATGAATTATCAATGTTTTTAAACTAAATTTAATATATTTTACAGTCTTAAAAATTGTGTCCGGCATCATGATGGCCCGAGGCGACTTTAAAAGTGAAAGAGAACATAGACATTGGAAAGTTCGATGCAGTAGTTCCGTTTTTAAAAAGTCTGAACGATGGTTATCGAGCAAAAAAATCCAACGTGCTTTCTAAACAGGAAAATTTTTAGAGCCTGCAGATAGCGAAAAATACATCTTCATGAAGCTAATTTCCAGTAAGTTGAAGTGGGGTAAGTGTGTATTTGGGGTAAGCGTGTAGGTTGTAATTATTTCCATAATAAACGTACATATGGTCATGATATCTAGTGAAGACGAGTCTAACAACTTTATACTTCCCTCCTGTGGTGGTTGCTACAACTTCACTTTATATTTATATTAGCATAGTCAGTGCGCATTTGATATGTGTTGCTGTTGTAAAGTAATAGTTGGTGTTAGTTTTTATAATCCGCTGTAATCTAAATGAAAAAAACCTACTAATAAACTTTGGTGGTTGTGTAAGCCTCTTAAGGTAATATATTTTTAAGTTTTTTGCTTATTTTTAACAAGTTGTGACTGAGGTTAGTTTTGTTTCATACTAAACACTTTCCCATTGATAAAAGGCAACAGGTGCAAGTGTGTAGTAATTTCTAGGGCAAGTGTGTAGCATACTACACACTTGCACTGCGTTTTGTAAAAATAGTCTTGCAACTATTTTTTTCTCTACAGATCTATTTTTAATCAGCTTTAATAAGATAGTTTGCGTATACCAGAGAAAATCTGCGAAAACAACAGCATACACGAAAGATTCATTAAAACTACCTCTCGATGAAATTGAGAGAGGAGTAATCACGCAATGTAAAGCATCAAAAAAATACAACATTTCTCAAAAGATTTTAAGACGAGAAAGGAGGGGTACAAAAAGTAAAAATATGGGTAGAAATACCGCAATTCCTCCTGAAGATGAGGCGAATCTAGCGGAAGGCATCATCACTTTAAAAAAATGAAGGGGTTAACTCGACATGAAATTCTGAATATTGTTGAAAAGTTTGTCACTGTAAACAAATTGAAAACTCCCTTTATAAATAACAGACCCGGAGAAGATTGGTTCTTAAGATTTGTTAGGGCATATAAATTGTCAATAAAAAAACCGCAGTCCGTAGAATTCGCACGCAAGAAATGTTTAGATCAATTTATTATTCATCAATATTTTCAACTTTTGAAGGAACAATTAAGTGAACATCAACTAGAAAATAAACCTCGTCAGGTCTGGAACCTGGATGAAACAAATTTTTCGTTGGATCCTTCAAAGACAAAAATCGTGGACAGAAGAGGAGCGCTGTCATCCAGAACTACGGCAGGATCTGGTAGAGATAATACAAACCTATTAATGGCGGTAAGTGCCGATTGTCATAAAGCACCGTCACTAATTGTGTATAAGGGTAAAAACATGTGGAACGAATGGATTGCTTCTGCATCACAAGCATATCCCGGTACAAGATACGCCGCAACAATAAATGGATGGATGGAGTCTGACCTTTTTGTTTCCTATTTTAAGGATTCGCTAATAGAATTTTTTAAACTTGATAGACCGATATTACTAATTTATGATAGGCATGCATCACACGTAGATTTAAGATTAATTAAAATAGCCATCGAAAATAATGTATTCATTTTAATATTACTTCCGCACTCTTCGCATTTGCTGCAGCCCCTAGACTTAAGCGTACTCAAATCACTCAAAGGAAAGTGTGATATAGCGTTATCAAAGTGGCAAAGGCACAATGAGGGGCGAAAAATTCCGAAGAAAAAATTTAGTCAACTGGTAGGACAAGTGTGGTCCCAAGTATCGCTTGAAGTTATCTGTAATGGTTTTAAAAAACGAGAGATTTTTCCATATGACTCAAACATCATTAAAAAGGAACAATATGATTCTCTAGCTTATAAAAGATGGCATAAAAGATAAAAGATGGCAAAAGCAGCATAAGGCCCAGAACAAATCAGTACTAGAAAATAAAAAACATTAACTTGCCAGATAGTTCAGCAAATAATCATGACAATAATCAGCCTGGAACATCTTCAAGCACACCAGGATCAAATAAAAGAAATTGCACTTTTGAGGAATTATTGTTGGAAACTGTTAAACAAGCACCTTCGAAACCAAAGAAAACCAAAAAAAAGAATAGGAAAAGGTACCGAAGTAATTACTTGTATAGAACATTCAAACCAAACTATTTCAACCACGAAGAGTTTGACCGAAAACGGTAATAGTAA
The DNA here is from genome assembly GCA_035610365.1 of Aquatica leii. Lineage (NCBI taxonomy): Eukaryota > Metazoa > Arthropoda > Insecta > Coleoptera > Lampyridae > Aquatica > Aquatica leii. The sequence continues at coordinate 70,191,488 of CM069436.1, forward strand.
AAGTGAACTGTCCGACCCAGTTTATGAAGATGATGATGATGATATTGAAGCCAAAATGAGGGAACAAGAAGATTTAGAAAAATGTGTGGAAGAAATCAGTAAGCCTATAGAAGATATTACATCAGACGATTGGATAATGGTAAAATTTGCGGGAACGAAAATATTAAAATATTATGTGGGGTTAGTAGTTTCGACAGAGAATAAATTAGTACAAGTAAAGTTTGCTAAAAGAATACCCTCTTTAAATCTTCAAGCATCAACTTTTACATAAGTAGACGAAGAAAATTCCTTTCTACCTCGATGCGATATTGTTTTGACCTTGCCGAAGCCTAGTTTATCAGGTCGAAGAAATTTTATAAAGTTTGATATAGATTTTTCAGCATACAATGTGCAGTAATGTATTTGTTAAGAGTTTTTGCGTTATAAAAATAAGTTAGTAAGTTATAAGAGGACCAATTTTGTTTTTAAGGATATGAAACTAATTTTGTAAAAGTATGTATCTTGAAAGAACCTATTAGTTAATAGACAGTTTGGTTGAGAGTCTGCTAGTATTTTATATATGTCTTCAAAGATGGCCTATGCAGATTTTGCTAAACACTTACCCCACTTCACCTTACACATCATTTTAGGTATTTATAACAATTTTATTTTTTAGGTCGTTTTAGTGTTTGGCATTCCTAGAGCGTTGCGAAGAGTAGAGTTATGTAATATAAATTATACTTACATTGAAGACTACGGTGACATTTTAAATGTCAATATAATAGATAGCAAAACACATAAAGCGAAGAAATTTACTATTATCAACGACGGTTTTGGTATTAGACCAATTGACTTGTATCGACGTTATGTGGCCCTACTTCTAAAGGATTCACTTGCAAATTTTTTTGCACTATCGTAACGGAAAGTGTTATCAATAAATAGTAGGAATTCACACATTTGGCACCATTCCTAAAAACATAACGATTTTCCTGAAGTTGGACAACCCGATTATCTACACTGGCTATACATTCCCCGCACTTTGGCAACTATGTTTGCTAACGCAGGTACTGCAAATGTAGATAAATATCTAAGTACAAATAAAAATAAATATAAATATATTACTGTAGGTGGAAATATCAATACTTTAAAAAAAAGTTGTTGAGTCGTTCGAAGAAAGAGTAAAGATTGCTTGCAAGGTATTTTCTAGTTCAAGTAGTAGCAAAGATTATACTGGTAACGTGGAAGTTGGCAGCAAGGACCAACTTTCTAGAAGTGCTAAAAATTTATATTGAAATAACAGTAATAGCAAGGGTTTGAATGTAGAGGTCAGCAACCAGGTCAAATGTACAAAACTGGATTCTGCCTTCGAAAGTAATAGAGATTATCAAGACGTTAACAACAAGAATTCACCTTTCAAGAGCAATGAAAAGTGTTTTAATAATTGTAGTTTTTATTTTAATAAATAGATGTTACTAAAATAAAGCTGCGTAGTTGAAATAATACAAAAGACGTTACCAGTGACTACGTATAAAAAACCAAGAATTTTATCATTAACTTAACAATCGAGTTTAAATGCACCTTAGAAACGATTTAAAATGTCAGTGTTAGTAAGTTAGTAGTTAGCGTTTAACCTCAGATTTATTAATTAATTAACTATCTCGTAGGAACGAAGCTATGTACGAGTTAATCCACTGTATGAAACTATGAAATTGTTAGTTAGATATTACAACCGCGAGTTTCTAGAAATGTATTTGAGTTATACGCAGTATAATATTACTAACCGTACTACGCAAGTGCAGAAATTTGGTTATATAATTGCAGATAATTTTGTTCTATTTAGATTCATCAGCACTGGAATACTCTAATGCAGTTTATTATATTAAACTCGCAGTTGAAATATTTATTATCTAACTAACAACTTTATAGTTTTTTACATGTCAGTTAATTAAGTAAATTAATTACGTTAGTTAAGATTTGAACATAAGTTGTAGATAAGTTAAGTAGTTTGTACATATTAATTAATGACCCTTATGTTCATTTTTTAATTAGATTATTATATACTGAACTAAGGTTTTGAGTATCCTTTTTGAAATTAATGTGGTTTTTATATTAATTGTTGTAAGAACAATGCTGTTTTTTTGATCTTGGAAACGTTATAAGTTTTTTTACAGAATTACTTGTGGTTTTGAATACGATTTTTTAGTTTTTGTTTAGTTGGACTGATATAACATTTGTCGCAATCATTGCAATTAATTTTGTAGACGAAGTTAGATTTCTTAAGATCACTAGTTTAATCTTTTAGTTTAGTATAAAATTTATTGTATAATGTGTTGTTATTATATAAATTTGTATTGATAATATTTTTTTTATATTTTGATAATTTGGTGACTTAGATCCGGAACGTTAATTAAATTGGCATACCCCATACCGTCAGTATTTGTCGTACTTAACACAGTGGTCATCGGAAAAGGATCAGGGTTGGAGATTGGAAAGTTAGTAGTGAGTAAACGTTTGATTACGTAAGACGGATAATTATTATTATGTAAGATTTGCTGTAAGACTTAAATTTTTCTTATGAAACTGAAGACTATTTAATGTCAAGATTTTGTTTTTGATAGATTTGATTATTATCATTCTTTTTATTATGGGGATGTTTTCATAGAAAATTAATAATTCTATTAGATGCGGTAGAAAACCAATGAATTAGGATATTGTCAGAATTTTTAATAAAATGGATGCCTAGGAGAAGAACCTGGTTATTATTTTCAACTTCTATGGAATACTGTAAAGCCGGATTATAATTGTTAAATATGGAAAGAGTGTTACAAGCTTATGGGTCTTACAAATCTTGCACGGCCAACTCACACAGTCGGAGATAGGGGAGGTTCAAGTAAATAATAGTTAAAGAGCGCCAAATCTTTTCTAAGTAAAACTTCTGTTTCAATCAGGACTGGAGGTCCAAGCTTGTAACGAACTATAGGTTCGTAATCTTTGTTACTATGATGTTCGTGTAACCACAATAAAAGAGAAAGGTATGTTACCATAAAAAAAATTAAACAGATATAAACACTTTTAGTTAATAACGTAGGCTATTAACAACAAGTCTTAGAAATTTCCCATTAATAACTGCCGGAAATATCGGCAACACACAATATATAAATCTACACGATATCGATAGCGAAGAAATTACACGTTATATAATTAGGGTTTACAGCATGCGATATCACAGAATTAGTTACTGACAATACCTAAATGGTATTAAAACTACTATTACAATTGCGCAAGTTAAACAAGTTAAATTTCGTGAGTGACATTCTTTGACAGCAACATGATAATTAAAAAGAACTTACCCACAATCCAGTACTTCTCCGAAGAAAACGTTTTCCTCGTTCAGTAGCCTGAAATAGTTATGAATAGCAAATCGTGTCAACACAATAACTCACGAAGGTAAGAATCTACAAAATTGGTAATATTAAAAGAAATGTATCGAATGCTGTTCCTCGCAATTATTAGAGGTGGGTATCGCAATCGACTGACGTATAAGAGGTAACATCTCGGAGGCAAATGCTGGTCGAGACTTCGTTTTTGGTGTGGATATAATGCCTTCCAGAATCTAAAGCCTTTAGTGACGGTATTTATAGAAACAGGTGGCCAAAGCGTGGAAAAACGGCTATCAAATTAAGAAAGAAATTACCAAAGAACCCTAACAAAACGAATGTAAATAGCTTACCCGGTGATGGATAAATTAGTTTAACGGCGTATTAAAATTATAATTTTGTTTCCATTAACGTAGATGTGCGTAGAAACAAGCCATACTTAAATAATTTTACCATACCGGCGATTTTACGTAGTTGCCAGTTTAACGTCTTGGCATAAAATGACAGTGAAAAAAAAATTGGCAGAGGGCGTCAAAACCGAAATCTAATTTTAATTCAACCCATATACAGGGTATTACGTTATGAAATTTTTGCACGTAACAGGAATGTAGTCTATTTGGTTTTTAGGAATGCAGGTTATCACTTCAACTACATATAAAAAAGAAAAAGCGGAGTGATGTTGAAGTTGTTGATAACCGACGTTAACAAATCATGCATGGTTAGGTTAGCAAGGATAGGAGAAAAGGGATTGCTTATTGCAGTACCAAAAATCTGCTTATAAAATAAATTTATGAAAAAACAAAATTTCAATTGTTACTTCTTTTTCTTCCCCCTACAAAAAAGAATCATTAATTTGATCGTAACGATTCAATATAATGTAATAGGCAAACAAAGAATAAAAAACACCGCACTTGTGATAAATGTAACAAGTAAATACACAAACAAATCTACATAAATTATTTGTGACAACAATATAGTATATCTCAGTCGTATTTACGTTTCACACCAACACAAATTAATAGATAATAAAATAAGGTTTTTATTACTTACAATTTTCCAGAAACGCTATTAGCTAATGGCATACTCGAATTATCATCAAGTAAATTGTTCGTAAGTCATCCAAAAATATTTATAAACCAAATGCGCTAAGCTTCCAAATGACTTTCACTATTAAACTTGCAAGTGTGCCACTGAGTCTTCAAGTTTAATTATCCATGTCCCACATATTTCATCGACTCGATCCCAAATTGATTCTTAAAATTTGTGTTTGTAATCAATATTTACACTCATACATGCTTTAAGTTATTGACTTGAAAAATATGTGTTTAAGAAACATGTACAATTCTCAAACTCTCACACGTACACATACGAATGGTATACGATATTTAAACATAGAAATCTTACTGGAGACAACGTTACTTTTTACGTGCTTTCTTCCTCAACGTCAAAACGAAAGTGACAGCCAGTGTTGAGATTTGAGCGTTGGTAGATTGTACTAAAACTTGTTGCGTGATTGTAATAGAACGTAATAGATTTTATGAGCACAAAATTAAAAAATAATTTAAAAATGATAGATCGGAAAAAATTCTAGCTTCATTGTTTTTTCTTACAGATCATAGATTGCGACTTTTAACAAAAGTCGTCAACAGCTTATGTAGATATTTTATTTAAGTTATTAATTGTCAAATTTTGTTTTTAAATAAAAAATATGAAGTTCGTTGGAAATTTTTCAGTTGTAGTAATTGCGTACTAAAGACGCAATTGTAATAGATTTATTACAATCGTAATAGCAATCTCAATACTGGTGACAGCTAATATGTTTCTGCATATACTTTCTGAAAGAAAATTCATACAGCATGCAAACTATATTAAAATATTTTTAACATAACAAAATGTTTATGTTTTAGCGTTCTGATTTAAGAGATTAAAACTACATAAATGTCTTCAATTTTGCTACCTTTGAATTACACGTTTATTCCGTTATTTTTTGGTTGTTATTGTCTACAGCAATTGATAGATATTAATTGCAAAAGATTTATAATTTTTTAGTATTTTATAATTTTTTTTGTATTAACAACATAAGCTGCGAGTTAAAACTGGAATAGTAGAGTAGTATCGTACTTTTAGCATGCATATAAATGTTGATCAATTTTACATAAATTACTAAATTGATATTATATTTATTTACATATGATAATTAATTGTTTCTAGTGTAGCAGTATAAAAATATCTTATATTGAGAGACTGAACTATTACTTAACGGACACATTTTACAACAATATCAATCTTAATTAACAAAGACAAATAAACTTGGATTGTCTTAAATTGACTTAATTTTACTAGGAGATTATATGCGTAAATCGCTATATAATTATGTTTCAGATCGTAATATCCAAACGTTGATAACATAGAAACTACATTGTTATTCCAAGCATATTTATAATACAATGATTAAAGAGTTGAGAGAACGGAGATAAAACAGATTTGAATTATTCCCTCATCTACATGTAATCATTGTTGCTAGTTCATTTTATCAAATTTTTTTACAAAATAATCTTAAAAAACGCATTTAAACGTTTCACAACAAAAAATTAAATTGTGTTTCTACAAAAGATAATTAAATAATGCGCACAGCACTTTATGTTTAATTAACATTCTTTTACATTTTTTAAAAAAATCGCTTCTTTCAGTGGTTTATCTACGTGATATTTATTCTGCAAAAAATTATTTTTGTAGTGCACGTAGTGAAGGATGCTTAAGTTGCTCTATATTTCCTAATGAATTCTGTACTTTTATAATATATCAAAGAGCATAGAAGAAAGACTTCAATTAAACCTGTAGTGACAAGTCATTGAGAACAACGTAAATGTAGACGCTATGTAAATTTGTATGCATAAGATTTATATAAATATTGCTTTGTCACGACTTTACATATTATATTTTGCTTTGCTTATGAATTTTTTAAAATTAAAAAACGAAGCATTCTTAGTTACATCAAAAAGTTTTTAGTAGATAACTCTTTAACGAAAAGTTCTTGCGACAAGTAATTAACCAAATACCGTTATTTTAGGATTAGTTAATGTACAATTTAATAACTATGTTTAACAAATACTGAAAGTATTCCATCAGTTTAATTTACATTATCTTTGAAACTCATTTCCTCTCTTGTAGTACGTTTTGTATATTAATAATTTTTTTAATTTTTTTAAGTTCCATTAGTTAAATTAAAAAAGCTTAAAAACATCTTTGCTAAATTTAAATAACAAAATTATTTTAAACAGATTTCGTTTTAATTAAATTAATCTTAAATCAAAATAAACTGAAAACATATCAAAGCTTAAGTGTTTACGCAAAATAATGTTTATTTAGTTTTTGTAATAAATTGATGTAATTACTACACATTATGTTTTTAGATTTTACTTTATCTGATATAACGTATATTTTTATAAAGCTTCTTTTTTTTACGAACTTTCCTTAATTATCTTGTTTACTTGCTTTATCTTTTAGGTTTGTTTTGTTATTTATTTCTTAATTTTTTAAAGAAGTTCGTTTAAATCAAACTTTTATGTTTTCGTTTTTTATTAGCATTGGCCACTATGCCTATTAGAAAGAAAAATATTTGTTTGCTTCTTACATAGGTTAAAAAATACATAAAAGATATTAAATCTGATTCCAGTCGTAATACATAAATATCTGTTACATAGATAATTTTTTTATATTCCAGCTTTAAATTAAATTACACAAAACTGTGTGATTGTGTAAAAGGCACTACAAAAAGTATTTAAAAAAAATTAAAAGTTTATGTTACAAACGCTCTTAAATACCACATAGAAAATGGAAGAAAGCTTGTTTAATATTTTAAAAAATTAGAAAGATTAACATGTATGTATACAATTGACTAAAAAAAATAAAATGAAATCTGCTCTACGCGTTGTGTCAGTACATCGGAGCAATCTAAGAAAACGGTAATTTGAAAATGACAATTTTAGAGGTACAGTGCAATAAAATAATATTTGGTAAAATTTTTTATTGTTTACTATGGTAACTAATTCAAAATTCTTCACTTAGAAAGGACAAAACAAACCACTTAAATTTATTTTTGTGGCAACGTTTCGTACTACAAGCAAGTACTTCATCAGGCCACTAAAATTATTAAAAATTTTGATTATTGCCACTTTTGTCTTGTTTTGTGTTATTAAATTTTCTGCAACGTAAAGTTGCCGTATGTTTGTAGTTTGGTAGATTGTTCTATTTTAACCTATTCGTGTAACAAATAATTATTTTCGGGTTTTGAACCGCGTTCCATATTTACACTTTCACAGAATTTATAAAACTTACAAACTTTGAATAATTTACAATGTTTGACGTTTCGACAGTCAAGTCGCTGTCTTCTTCAGAAAAAACTGAAACTGAAGATATAGGATTCTGACAAGCCTTCATTCATTACTAATGAATTGGAACGAACCATTGACACGAACGGCGTAATATAAAGGCTTGTCAGGATCCTATATCTTCAGTTTCCGTTTTTTCTGAAGAAGACAGCGACATGACTGTCGAAACGTCAAACATTGTGAATTTTTCAAAGTTTGTAAGTTTTCTAAGTTTCATAAATTTTGTGAAAAGTGTAAATATGGAACGCGGTTCAAACCCCAAAAATAATTATTTGTTAAAAAATCATGGCACCGAAAGTCTCAAAAGTAAAACTATTCATGTAAGTTTCGTGATTCAAAATTATATACATATATATTATTTAGTTGTTTTACCACAAAATCTTCGCGTAATTAGTTAAATTACTAACTAATTTGGTAAGAATTACAGGGACTAAAACCGTCTTACTACATTCCTCTTTCTCTTGGGTAATACACAATCGTTGTAGCTCGTCTGGATAAGTTATTCGCTTTTGGTACTTACAAGTATTCATCTTTGCGATTTTCACAGGTTTGAGGGTGCTATTTTCAGTCCAATCAAGCTGTACTTGGCACGTAGTATTGTTGCCTAGTAGAATGGTCCCTAGGTTAGCAGCGTCCTGTCGTTCAAAGCGCATGAAGGACTAAAGCTCATGAAAACGCGTCGATTTTTCGGTGTTGCTTTTGTCTCACGTTATTTTGAGATCTTCTTAGTTTGGTTGTGGATGTTTGTTGGTCTGGTTGAAACGGTAAAAAAGCGAGGTTGTAGAAAATCGGTTAGTGTATCTGGTGTCAGTGGTCTTGACAGGAAAGATTTTTGTTATGGTAATCGAGATAAAGAATGGCGCTTGTGAATCTAGTTTTGGTCGTGGTTGGTTGATACTTTGCATCGTTTATGAACTCAGAAGCAGAAGCATCTAGATGACGTTGTTCTCCAGTTAAGCGGGTGGTGACTGAAGTTGCGGTGATGTGATGTTTATGCTCAGTATTGTATCAAGCAGCTGTTGTATTTGAATGTTAATAGGTGAGGTTTTGAGTCGAAAGACATTGGGTGCCATGTTATGGCTAAATGACTGTGCGATACTATTTGTTTGTCGAAGGGGCGTCTTGCGTAGTAGTGGTCAATTTAAGGTCTTTCACATGGACGCGCCTATTGGCTTGGTAGAAATCGGGTGACCTTAATATCACTAGTGAGATGCGTCACCTACGCCTCAGGTTACAGGACCTAAAATAGGTAAAAGTCGGTTCTTGTCTGGTAGATTTCTTTTGAGAACTGGTTTTGAAAAGTCCAACCGTGACTTTGTACGGTACTACGGGCGACTCGGGAGCCCCGGAATGTTGACCGCGGTCTTGGCAACGCTTGCGTGCCATACTGCGTCCTTCGGCTCAGTCAGATCTGCTTAATCGGGAGGACTTAGATAGTGGTCCGTGTTATGCCGTGCTTGACAAGAGACCTGTATCTCGAGGCTAAATCGGCAGGGAGCCATTCGTAGACCTTTTATGGTGTCTCTTGCGTTGATCGAGCGTATCTCGATCCGAGGTTGCAGAAACCCGTGGTGTTTAAACCTAACGGTAGTCGCATCACGTAAAACCACATGTAAGGATCACTAGTAAGAGCACATTATGTACGACCAAAGGTTTGGCAAATTTAGGTACTAATTTTGCGCTAAACTTACAGGCTTTGTCTGGCATACGTTGTTCTTTCTTATAGACAACCTCAATCTTAATTATGTTTTTGTTGGATGAAAGCTTGGGCTAAATTGTTTCTCGTTATCTGGAACAACTCTTGCAGTTTCTTAATTTGTGTGGTGTGATTTTTAAAATCGGATTCTCTAGGAACGACGTCGGTGTCAAAATTATGGTAGGTACCTAGAAAGCGGTGAGTTTTCTAATAAAATTTAGCATTGCTGGTGTAAAACCGGTGTATCTGTAAACGGAACGGCAAATCCGATTTTAGGTAGGTGCTAATCTCAGTCTCGTTGATCCGGGCCTGTAGCTTTTGCGATCATTGCACTTTGTTCATTCTGTTGACCGGGTTCTACTTGTGGTGTGTATGGCGGGGTCAAACGGGTTTGTACTTCAAGGTTGGTTAATTCGCTTTGAAAGCTGCAACTCGTAAGCTGCGACCCATTATCGGTAAGTAGTACTTTCGGAGTGCGTATTTAAACATGTTCTTTTAGAGCGTTTACGGAATTTGTTGTAGTTGCGGTGCAAAGTGGCTTAATTGATCTACTTAGTAAATCTATCCTGGAGGGCTAACAAATGACAGTTTCCTGTTTTTCACCGAAGTAGTGACCCGATTAAAGAAATATATTTTTCTAGCAGGCATTTCGGCTGGTTTAAAATTTTTTGATGAAAGTACGTACCTCGCAAGCAATTATAAGCCAATAATAGTTTTGAAAAATTTGTTGTATAGTTCTAGTCACCCCTGGATGGCCGGTGATTGTAGCGTCGTGACATTACGTAATTACCTGGATTTCTTGTGGTTTCCAGCTGGCGTGGAAACCTTTGCTGATCTCTGAGTTGTTGAAAGAGAAACTCTTGTACAGATGTCCTTGTCGTATTCGGTATTGTGGCCATTCTTGTAGATGTTCTGCTGCGTTTCTTTTCATAGTAATGTACCAACAATCCAGGCCGTGACAGCACTAACGGCGGGAGATTTTTTGGGTTTGTGCAGCCTATATAACGTGTCGGCGACAACGTTCTAGGTTCCTGGTCAATATATTATTTCAAAATCGAACTTCTGCAACCATTTCAAACTGCGGTAGTCGTTAACAACTTAGAAACGGTAGCTTTTCAAATAACCTTTAAGTTTCCGTACAGCCCAAATGACGGCAAGGCACTCGAGCTCAATAATCGAATAATTATTTTTGGCTTCCGGTTTATATAAGTGAGGTTAAATTTTAATTTGCAGTTCTTTCGTTTGACGGATAGGCAACTTTGCTATCGCCAAGGTATGAATACTTGACCTCGAGAAATTTTGCTTAAGTTTTATGCTGTCAGATGGCGCAAGTGTAGTTCATTTTTCAACGACATTTCCGGTTGCTTTTGATTTTGTCACGTCCGGTGCGGTGCGGTGTGTGTGTGTCGGCGTTACAAGCAAAAGGATTGGTAAAAGAATGAGATTTTGTTATCAATCAACATCTGGCTTATATATGCTTTTCTAAGTGAACATTGTATCAAGATACAAGCTATTTCTTGTTATTTTAGCTCATATGGTGTAGTGTCTTAATTAAGTCTTATGGCGTACTCTGTTAATTAAATCCTATGACGTTCTCTGTTAGTTAAGTCCTAGGGCGTATTTGATACTTCAGTAATTTAACTTTGATGGCATATCCGTGTACGTAAGTAGAGTTGGTCTAATTGTGGTGGAGCTTCTAAAAAAGTATTTATTTTCACCTTATTTCAATGGTGAATAAACCGGAGGACGAGCGCTGTATCAACCATACCTTGATCGGTGCTGTTGAAGGTCTTTCAAATCGCTTCTCGCTATAACAATTTAACTTTGTCGATTGTCAGAATGTTTAACAAAACGAATTAATTACTGCAATTATAAATGATGTTTTTTATCATGTGCGCTTAGTAAATTTTTATCTATTGCTCCGTACACAATATTATTATTTAACTGTTATAAACTTTAATTTTATTGTTTTACCTTCATAAATTTCAATATTGCTATTTAGCTCAAATTAATTTCAATACTATAATAAATGTGAAGGGATTGAAAGTACGCGTCGAAGTTGATGTGATGTTACGGCTGATACACCTCAGATAATTTATCGGACTCGCAAACTTGACGTCAAGACCACGAGCGGATTATAATCAAATAAATTACGCGAACATATCTAACTATTGCTACCGTTAGTGAATTGCTGTGCTATGTTAAAATATCTGCTTTCATAGTCTACTTTAGACTTGTTTTGTATTTTCCGTATTTGTGTGATAAATATAACAATACCAGTGGCGTACCCACAGGAGCAGTAAAGATTTTATAAACGACGAGGATTCGACTCCTGCTTTTTCTCTTCCTTTATGAGGGTCGGTTGTCGTAGGTAAACAAAAAAAAGTTATTAGAAATTTATAAACGAAACTGTCATTTTCTTGTTTAGAACCAGTGTTTTATTTTATGATGTACTTTGGGGATTGCGAGTTTGGGATTTTATTTTCTCTAGCCTAGACGTTTAGTTCTTTACTCGTCCACAAGAAAAAGTAGCGCAAAGAGCATTGACTTATCAGAAGAGTACTTTTTGTCTAATCATCATTGTAATTCTTTTTTTTTTCATCTCTCCAATCCGTACGTGACAACTGGCATCAGTCTGGAGCACAAACGGCACCTAAAAATCGGGACAAGATAACACGGGCGCGGTGGTAAAAGAATTTTGATAACTTAAAATGCCACTTTTTGGATGTGTTTAGTTAAAACGCATTGCTTTTTTTAGAAACTGAATCAATGGTGCAGCAACTTGGGCAAATCTCGGTACAAATTTTCGGTACCACAAAGCCATGCACACAAAATAGTTGCTTCCTATTTACTTTAAGTTTGGCAACAGTTCTAAGCTTTTCTTTGTCGGGCTGTATTCCGGCACCGTTTCAGGTACTTTATCTCATTCTGACGGAACAGACATTTTTTTCTTGTAATTTAAGACCGCGGGAACATAGCCGTTAGAATGCCTCGCTTAGATTGGTTAAGTTTTCTTCTAACGTTGCCCCTAATACGACGATGTCATCGAGGTACGCAAATATTCTCGCTTCTATTTCGAGCCCGATTACTTAATCGCTAGAAAGTGGCCGCGACTGAATGGAGCCCAAAAAACATTGCCCGAAATTAGAAAAGTTATTTTTTAGGAACGTTGAAGACGTTTACGGTCCGGTTTGCGGGGTCTAGTGGAAGCAGTATAATGTTGGGTCCGCTTATATACTCAACGATGTTTTGGTTGAATGCTGGTAGGGTAAGTTTGCAAAGCTCAAAGTACTCGAGTAATTTCTTAAATTAGTAACTAGCTTCGTAAAAATTACAAAACTAAAAACGTCTCACTACATAGTCACAGTTATAGATTTGTTGACTAATATAAAAATATCACAACTATAATATCAATGCAGTTCTCTTTGTTTAGACAACATATCATACATTTATTCATATTCAATTGCTAACAAACGTTGTAAATTATTGATTTTAATTAAATATAAATATTATTCGTTCAAACTACCTTGTCTACTATGCATTTGCGAAATAAATTGACAATCAACAATGATAGTAATGAATCGTAAAAAAATAAAATATGAGCACAAAAACTTACTCAACCGATAATTCTTCGTAAGCAATAGTAATTTTTACAACCGTTTTTTTTAAAATCAATAAATGAAAATATGCGGGTTAAATAAGCTTAAGTAGGACGGTTAATTTTATTTATATATTGAAAAAACTTGATGGATGTCACGTCAACGTACTCAACGACAATACATAAGAATACAAATGATATAAAGTTTGCGACTAAAAGTAAATTTAAATCAGTATGATCTACGTTATAATTACATAAAATGAGCTACAGGCTGAAATCTGACGGTTAGTGAATACAAGTGAAACCGATTATATAAAAGCAAGATTTTACAATACTGAGTAGTAGTACGTACAAGGCTGACATAATTAAAGTAGTAAATTGATTGATTAGTTACAGAAGTAAGTTGACGAAGTAATACGATACTAATATTTTAGAAACAATTGTGAGTCTTCTCTCGTCGTTTCTGATTACAAAAGACGAAATGAACTCAACAGGTTAGATATCTCAGAAACAGCAGGGCACAAAAACTCCGACAATACTCGCTGAAACATGATAAAACGATAACGTGACGAAATCATTTTTGAGAATTGCTTTACTAGACGGTTTTTACGACTTTGTGAACTATAGCGTTGTAGTCCGTATATGTCAAAATTTGCTATCCTCTGTCTTACAAACATTTGCTACATTTTTCCTAACCTATCTTTACTGTTGTAGTTTTATTTGTTATTAATGACTATTTACGTGTTAGTATAAATAAACTTATTCTTATTTAAATTATAAATATCTGATTATTTTAAACTTTTGTTGACGTGAGTGCCTTTTAAATTGACAAACGTTTTTTAGAATTACATAAACTTGTCAAATTTTTAATTTTTAGTTTAATAATTCTGATTTTCGACTCAAGACCACAGTTCACGATATAATAAAACTACTCTTCTTAAAATGTTGCGCAATTAACTCAATTGTAAAATTTGACTAATACCTGGAATACGTTTTCCTTACCAAATGGCCGTTAGTTGCTGTATTGCGATTAATCCTACACGTAAAGACAGTCAGCAGCGGCATTTAAACAGTGCAGCCGTTTATTTTAATTTAGAAGAAATATTTAAAAAAAATACAAAATAACGACATGTAACAAAAACATCTTATTTACTTCATTATGAAGATCTAAATTGAAATCTAATGATCTTATTGTTTCAAATGCTAATAAAAGTAATTGTATTGTTATTCTTTCTTGTTTTGATTATGTTAATAAAGTTGAAGATTTTATTAATAGAGGTGATTTTAAAGTACTTTCCAAAGATCTTATTTCTAGTTTTCGTTCATCTTGTTTATCATGTTTCCATTCGTATAATTTAACTTTTTATTCACTTGAAAATAGAAATATATATCGTTCTAAACTTATGAATCCCTTGACACCACTTCTTTATGGTATACTTAAAATACATAAATTTTCTATTTCATTTAACCTGTCATTTCTTTTTGCGATTCTGCTGTTACTAAACTTGCTCCTTGGCTTAACAATATTATAAAAACTTATTCTAATTTGACTAATCAATATTCTATTCTTAACTCTCACTTTGCTTCTAAGATTAAAAAAATTACTTTATCTTCTTTATCCATTCTTGTATCTTTTGATGTTGTTAACCGTTTTCTTCTATTCTTCCAGAAGAACATACTTTTTTTATTCGTAATTTGTTTTTTAAGGGTTCTCTGGATACTTACCAGATTTTAGATATTTGTTCATTACTTTATTTGGTTTTTAAACAAAATATTTTTAAAATTTAGTAATTATTTCTATTCTCAATCATCCGATTTAGCTATGAGATTTGTTGCTGAAATCTTTATAAATAATATTGAAAATAAAATCCATCTTTTTCAAATATGATTAGTTCTTGGTTTAAATATGTTGATAACTGCGTTGTTTTTTTAATGGTTTCTTAGATGATCTAAATAGTTAATAATTTTATTAATTCTATTCATCGTAATATTCATTTAACTTATGAAATTGAATGTAACAATTATCTTCCTTCTTTAGATCTTCTTCTTTTACAAAATAATCAAAAAAATCTATTTTGAAATCTATTGTAAACTACTTATACTAATTGTTTAATTCCATTTGTCTTTTTAAGTCTAGTTTTAATAAAGAATTTGATAATAATATCAAACAATTAGCTTACAATAATGATTACCTTTTTCATATTTTAAGCAATATTTTTTATAAATTTTGTTCTTACTATTTCTTTAAAAAATTATTTCAAAATAAATCGGATAATTTTATTATTTACCGTTCTATGTATGCCTTATGTTAATTATTGTTCAATCTTTCATCAAAACATTTTTTTAAAAATTACTAATCATTATTTAAAATATTTTATTGTTAATAATAAAAATTATTTTTTCAATAAATCTGGCGTGCATTAAAGTTCTTGCTTTTCTTGCAGTTGGTCTTATGTAGGACAAACTGGTAGAAAGTTCAAAACAAGATTAAAAGACAATATTTATTTTATTAAAAGGTATTCAAATTCTGTTATATAAAACACTTGTTTTTCTTATGCTAATTGTATTTTATCTACTGGTCATCCTTTTTCTTTTTCTTTAATGTTAATTTTTTCATTGTTGTAGCAAAAGTTTTTTTTTGAAATCCATCTTCTTTATAATGAAAATTCAGATAATTGCCTCAATGAAGTTCTTGATTTCTCCTATTCTCAATAACAAATTTTGATTTGCTTTTTTTCATTTTATATCACTTTTAGCTATGTGTTCAATGTCAGTTTCAATTTCAATTTTTTGCTTTTTTGACATTTGTCATCAACTTTTAAAAATCTGTTTAAATAAATTGTAAGCTTTTAGTCTGACTGCTAGTGACAATTTAGATAGTTAAAACTAATCTCGTTTAATTATAATAAATAAATACTGTATTATCTTGCGTGGATTGACTTCAAGAAAATATCAAATTTTATTCTAATTACTCCACTTAGAGATGGGTTACTTTAACTTTATTTATAAATTAGATAACAATGTAAGTAACAATCGGATAAAGCAGATTAGTATACACTACTCTTGGATTATCAATGCCAAAACAAATTCAAATGTTGTAATCAAGTAAGGTCTAGTTGGGTAACTGGGCGTATGGGGTAACTGGGATGTATGTTTATTTCTATTGCATTTATAAAGTTGAATCTTCCGCCATTTAATTGTCAGTTGCCCTTACCTAGTAGTACAAAAACCAAACGGTGTCGAGTAGCACGTGTCTGTTGTTACCGCAGAAAATATTAGTTTATGAAAGTTCTTCAGATAGTCATAGTACAACATATTACACACGCTAAGTATTTTACTCTTGGTAAGTATTACATTTGAAAATTTTTGCATTTAAATGAATATGTGCTATGTTTGGAGATTATTCAACATAATGTCTGTGTTATTTTAAGTGTTGGAATATAAACAGTATCACCAAAGTGTACCTTCCAGTTGCCCCTAATAAATTGCTCCCAGGGGTAACTGGGCGTAATATGCATGGGCAACTGAAAGTTCACCCCCCACTTACGCTATATTTGTTTGACATCTATTTTTTGTATTTTAGCAATCCAGTATGGTAAGAAACTACTAATGAAAGACAACAACGGGTGCAGATGGAGGGGTTTTAAGAAGCTGTAGAAGCTGTAGTTGATGTTAAAAATAGCAACCTAACAATTTACGCAGCTGCACAAAGATATGCTGTTCCAGAATCAACAATTCGCCATTATGTAAAAGGAACAAGGGGAGCAAAGGGTGTTGTAGGAACAAGGAAAAGGTAGCGGAGGAGTATTCTGCATGAGTTCTGAAATTGAAACTGAACTTGCAAGAACCCTGAATCAAATGCAGAACTGGGGATACGGACTATCTCGAGAAGAAGTATTAGACATTGTAGAAATTTACGTTAAAAAGAATAAATTAAACACAGAGTTTAAGGATGGTAGACCAAGTGAGCAATGGTTTTTGAATTTTTGTACCAGGAATAAATTATCTTTGAAAAAACCGCAAGAAGTTAAAGCGGCTAGAAAAAAACAAGAAAATCCCTGGACAATATACGGGTTTATAGATTTAGTCTAAAAAACAGTAGAGAACTTAAATTTAACGTGCAAACCCCACCTAATATATAATTGCGACGAAACTTCTTCTTGCAATGATCCGTCAAAGACAAAAGTTTTGGGTAATATAGGTTCTAAGTGTTCCAGAACCATTTCGTCAAGTGGTTGGGAAAACACAACTGTTTTAGTTTGTTGTTTGGCTTCAGGGCAAAAACTGCCTTTACTTTCGATATTTAAAGGAAAGAATGTCATAGAGTCAATGATGCCTAAGAAATCCGATCCCTTAGATAAACTGCTTTTGCAGCATCAGATAGAGGCTGGATGACTGCAGCCATTTTTGCAAAATGGTTTAATAAATGTTTTATTTCTAACATTCCTTCTGAGCGCTTCGTGCCCTTTATTGTCGACGGTCACGTTTCCCATATCACTTGTGATGTCATCAAAGACGCAATGGATAACAATATTACAATTTTGAAATTACCACTGCACTCAACACATATACTTCAACCGCTAGATGCAGGGGTATCAAAAAAACAATTCTGTAGAAATTCCTACTACCACAGACAATGAGGCACAAGACGAGCCTACTGCTGATCCTATCGCTGGTCCATTTGAAGCATATTCTACGTTAACTCTTGAACCTATCCCTAGTCCATCTGATGAATCGCAAACGTTAACTGTGGAACCCTTATGCCAAGACTCCAAAATTTCTGATAAAGAAAAAACTTCTTAACAAGCTAATGACCAAAATATATCATTTGAGAATATTCTAACCCAAATACTATTATCAGGAAATAATACAAAACGTGACACTAAACCAAAAAGAAAAAGAATTTGCCTAGGTGCAGAAATTATAACTTCTGTCGAATATTTGAAAAAGAAGCAAGAAGATGAAGACAGGAAAGCATCAGAAACAAATAAGAAAATTAAACAACAAGCTTCGAAAAGAAATATGAACAAGTTTACAAGCAAAACGCCAAATACAGATGTTAGAAAAAGGAATTTGTCAGATTTCTCAGAAGATAGTGATTCGTCTTTAGAAAAAATTGAAAAAAACTACATCGACGAAGAAGACGATTTAATAGATGAGAGCATACATGACGTAGATGATATTAACATTAACGGTAATTACAAGCCAGATGATTGCTACCTCGAGGTTAAGGACACAAATAAAGACACAGAGAAGGAGTCAAGTGATCAATTACAAGAACAAGATTTTGTTGAGTGTTGTTTCATTTACAATGACGGTACCAAAAAGAAAACCAAAAAAACGTTTGTCCCTCAAATTACTAAGGTATTCCAAAACGACTATGAGGTGTCATGTATGAGACAAAAAAATAAGTGTTATGTTTTCCCAAATGTAATCGACACCGCAATAGTTCCCCGACATCGGATTTTACAAAAACTGCCAAAACCGATAGTGAAAAGGGGCAACTATCTATTTAAGATACTTAGTAAGTAAATTCGCTACAGGACAGTTCTTAAACGCGAGAGTATATTTATGTTTTCTTATTTAGGTAACACCTTAAGGTAATTTAATTTTAAGGATTTCTTTTTTGTACACATGTTACGTGCAAAATTTTTATAACGTAATACCCTGTATACTGAATTAAAATTAGATTCCGGTTTTGACGCCCTCTGCCGATCTTTTCTTGTGACTGTCATTTTACGACAAAGTCGTTAAGCTGACAACTGCATAAAACGGCCTGTTTCGTTTAAAGAAAGGAAGTTTTTAATAACATCCTCTGTAATGGACATCAAATTGTCAATTTATTACGTGTTTGCAGTAATTTATTCGTCACAGGGTAAGATATTTATATTCGTTTTGTTAGGATTCTTTTGTAATTTCTTTGTTAATTTGATAGCCGTTTTGCCACGCTTTGGCCACATGTTTCTATTCAATAAAGAATAATGAGGGATTAATATCGATTAATATTTTCATGGGACGAGTATAACTCTATAAGGGTTTAAAACTAATAAAACCGGAGACAAGAACTTTTCTTCAAGATTCTACTCATGCGGCAAACACCTGAAAAACTAACTTTCATTGAATGTGTACAACACCATTCGATAATCGGCTTCTGTTATGTGTATTTTCTTTTAGCAGTAATTAACAATTTTGTAGATCTTGCTTTCGTGAGTAATTGTGTTGACACGATTTGCTATTCAAATTTATTCCAGGCTCACTCACTGGGGAAAACGTTTTCTTCGATCAAGTAGATACTGGCTTGTGGGTAAGTTTATTTAATTATTTTGTCGCTGTCAGAAAAGTCACTCACGGAACTTCTGTTTATGTTAATCTCCGTAATTACGATCATTGTTTCAATACCATTAAGGTAGTTTTATTAATTATTTTGTGTGTATCTCATGCTGTGTACAAACGATATTTATTACGAAATTTTCTTCGCTATTCACTTCGACTCAACTTATGTATTGTGTGTTGCCGATACTTCTGGCATTTATGGATTGAGAATTACATATACTCTTGTTAATAATCTACGTTACTAAATTAAAGTTTTTATACCTGTTTAATCCTTCTTTTATGGTAACATACCTTTCTCTTTTATTGTGGTTACCCAAACATCAGAGTAACAAGGATTACGAACCTAAAAATTCGTTACGAGCTTGGACCGTCTGTATTGATCGAGACAGAAGTGTTAATTATATAAAAAAACACCTCCCCTATCTCCGACTATGTGAGTTGGCCGTGCAAGGTTCGTAAGACCTATAAGCTTGTAACACACAATTAGTTCTAGAAAAATACTTATATATATAATATAATAGAATATGAAAGCATTTTGAAAGTGTTTTATTGCAACTGTGAACATTCCTATTGTCTTTTAGTTAAATAAAATAAAAATGTTCATGATTCTTTATTACTTACTATAACACCTTCCTGTTACCCTACATATTTTACTATGCAAATTCCCTATGAAATACCCCAGTACATTCCAGTTGCCTCTTTTTTTGGGGTATCTGGGCGCAACGATTAGTAAAAATAAAAAACACTGCCATTTTAAAAAAAAATTAGCAATAAGCTTCTGCTTTGCAGAGGTGGTCACT
Organism: Aquatica leii; assembly: GCA_035610365.1. Classification (NCBI taxonomy): domain Eukaryota; kingdom Metazoa; phylum Arthropoda; class Insecta; order Coleoptera; family Lampyridae; genus Aquatica; species Aquatica leii. The sequence continues at coordinate 70,211,662 of CM069436.1, forward strand.
AAGATATACATATATGTTGCCCTATGTTCACCCAAGTTGACCAAAATTAGTAAATTAGTTCCAATTTCTACAATGTTTTTGAAAATAGTTGTAAATTTATCTCTCAGTTAACCAATCTGACCTTATTGACCAGCATGTAGAATGTTAACAAACAGAATAACAAAATCTTTTTTAAAGGATAAATTTAAAAAAAAATGTATCCTGTGTAGATGGCCAGTTTTATTTTAGAAATTGCTTTAAACCTAAATACCAGATTAAAAACAACATTTAAAATAAAATACCTTAATTACTGCATCAATATTAAAATAAAACGCGACAATTGAATTAATATTTTATATTGCTAAAGATAATCGTTTAGCTATCAGTAACGCTGTCAATTTTAATGAAAACAGTTTTACAAAAATTAAAAAGTTTAAAATATCAATTTACGTCAAGCGTTTTAAAGGAAAGTTTTTTTTAAAAGTAAATTAATAATTTATTAAACAGTTGTTGCTTTAAATTGTAATATTAATTTTTTTTTAATTTTTAAAAATAATTTTGTTTTTATTATTATAATAATTATAAAATGCAGTCATATTAATTAGCATTAAAGAATAACGTAACTTTAAATAATGGCACTTAATGTTAATCCTATGAGAAATGCACCGCTTATACAAATGTTCAAACTTGTACCATAAAACTTTTAATGCAATGTAAAACGCATTAAATTTCAATTATTTAAACTTAAGAAGTCTTTCTTATTAGTATTTAAATGTTAACATACTACAAATTATGAGCACACGTTGCAAACAATTTTAATTAGGAGAATAATTATTAGACAATTTAACTAATGCTTGTAGACTTAGAAACGACTGTCGTGCAAATTAAATTATAACTTTGGTTTATTTTGGTTAATTTAGAAACTTCATAATTTATGCATACTTTGTAAAGTTGTTTAGATTACAGCGTTTTTGTTTCAATAGAACAAATAGTATGTTATTATGTCTTTCATAAGATAGCGTAATAAAAGACAAATTGGCTGAGAGCCAAAAGGCATTTACCGTGTACAGGACTATGTTAAATAGGTCAAGGTTTGCAGTATACAGTACTCAACGAATATTTTTTACAACGTTTGATTTTAAAATAAAAAGTTGGTATGAATTAAGTGATGTAAATTGCATCAACCTAATTGAGTTTAAAATTGTATTTGAAATACGCGTTTCATCACAATTTGGTCCTGACAGTCAATTTTCAGGTGTCTATAATAACATTTCTAAAAGAGATTGCGCGCCCGTATTTGCTCTCAACTTGCAATTTATTTCCAGTAATGAACACTATACTTTACACTTTCAAGACATAAATAAATTATAAAGAAAATTAGCTCGCTTTCGCAGCTGGGATAATTTAAAATAACTAGTTTAAATTTTCTATCTATCATTGCCGTTTGGTTACATAATTTTCCAGTAAGAACAATAATACATTAAAATTTGTGGTGTTCGAACACTAATTAATGATAGCTAATAAAAAACAAATGCGCGGCTTCAGAGCGAGTCGTTCTAGGCCTGGGAGTGCTGAATCGATCGGGGGTAAGAGCTCATCCAAAGTCACACGCTTCTATAGGGTTCGCTATCAACGGACCACTCATGAAGGGTGTAAATCGTTGACACATATGAATACTCTAAATATCTACAGCATATTTTAAAAAATAAATAAAAAATTAAATATTAAAAAAAAACAAGCAGCGCAAGTGTCTGTAAATGACAAACAAGATGAGAAAATATAAAAATGTGCTCATAATTTGAATTGTGAATATACGTTTCGGATGTCGGCAACTTAATTTATGTTGTGATATTGCCATTGAGATAAGGCAATGTTTTTTACTGTCAAGCACAGCGGTTTACAATATCTTCAAAACCACAAGAACAACGTTATTAAAATTATGTCAAAGTGTTCATATGAGAAAACTTATTATATTTTAAGTACGTCGTGCTTTAAATTTAATGTCAATTTTTTAATAAAAGTTCTAAAATGCGAAGCTAGTTGTACTAAAAACAAACAAAACTGTCTAGTAGTAAGTGCTAAAGTAAATAATAGCAAATTTGATTTTTTATTTGTTGAAGCATTGTAAAAAAAACATGATTACAAAGTTTGTGTAACATATAAACTTTTTCTAGTTAATATAACTTTTTTTGTAAATATTTTTATTTATATTACGGAAATAATTTCTTATAAAAATTTTGTTTTTATTACCTACAAATTATGATAATACAAAAATCGTTAGTAAAGTGCACATTAGTAATTATTCGTTTGACTCTATACCAACTAAATGCAGCCTTCTAATTAGTCCTATGAATAAAATGCGGTCAACCGATAAACCGATTTTACGTTAATTATAGGTTTGTAACAATCTTGCTTGTGTCAAATAAACTGTTTAAAGATAAACACTAACTGATGTATACAAGGATTTAATTCTAATTAAATGAATATCAATGGAAACTAAACGTGCAAATTGTTTTTCGATTTAGTTATTAGTAAACGTTTGAATAAATAGCCATTGAAATAATTATAATAATAATTTTATTAAATCAATTTTACAATAACACAAATGATAACTTTTTTAAACTCATTTTACAAATATTTTTGTAGTTATCGTTAAAAAAGTTTTATTTAAATAATTATTATAAAAAAAGGTGACGTATAAATGTTAAAGAAAACAACCAAAAAATCGCCCTCCTCTCTGGACAATATAAGTAGAATCACAGAAAAATTGCCTCCTCCCTAAACAATACCAGTAAAATTAGTAACAGGTTAAAATTAGTTACAGGTATCACACGAAAGGTATTACACATTTTCTGTCTTTTTGTTTCCGTATCTATTTATGTGATGAGAAAGGAACGGGTCATATTCACTTAACAATTTCAAGCAGTCTAAAATAGGCCATTATGTATTAAAAACCAAATGTTTAGATGTCTCTTCAGAATGGAAGCCTTCTCTCTGCTAAAAACCGTACAACGCAAACTACTTTTGTGAAAGCTTCTTTCCAATACGTTACTTCGTTTTCGTACTAAGTTAAAAACAAATTGTCTACTGAAGGTGTGCTTTTTTTCTTGCATAAAAATATACAAACTTTTTACCTATGATTACTTAATGGTTTGTGACATTTAACAGGTTCATTAGCGTGCTTTCAATAATTAAATCCTGTACAAAAAACGGTTTGTTTATTTTTGACTGACATAATAAGCATCAAATGCAAAAACACACCTTTTTGTTTTAGATCTCTGTTATACATTTCCCATTTGACAAATAATACCAGAATAATTTTACAGATAATAAACGCTTTGCATTAGAAGTTAAAAGTTTTTATCACACACTTATTTTGAGTATTCCTAGTAGCCAGATCATTACTTAAAAGTAAAGCTGAAGATCAGATAACAGACTTAACAAAGTTAGACTTTGCTAAGCTTGTTATCTTATCTACTGATTTAAACTTAACACTTAAATCTGATGCACTTGGTAACAGGTTATCCCCCATTTATTGACATTTGAGTGTCACTTTAATAAAAATATGTTGATGCAAAATTATTGGTACGATTTTCATAGCTAATAGCAACTAATAGATAGCTTGGTGGTTTGTATACGCTGCTATCGTTGTCAATGCATCATTCTGTTATAAATTCAACGCAAAAATTTAAACGCTTAAAGCATCAATTTAGTTTATACAAAATTCATGAAAGCGTTATACATACTTTTTCATATTGGTTATTTTGCAAACGTTGCATAATATTTTTCTCGGCAATTATTAATCTGAAGATGGCAATTTATTTACTACTAGGACAGGAATCGAATATGTGTAGTTATCCATTTTATCTATTGTGTATTTTACGCAAAAGACAAATTGTAAAACAAGAAAAATTATTTTAGACATGCTAATCAAATAATTAAATAATAATTCAATGTAGTGAAATAATAATAATTATTAAAAGTAAATAGATATAATTTTAGACATAAAAGTTTCACCATAAAACATTAATAATTTTTTACGGTAAATGGTGTACATAAAAAAAATTATTAAAATATAATTTCATTTTATGTTGGTGGTGCTATAAACTAATCAGCACAACATCTTCCTACGAACCGAAAGAATGTTCGTTTTTGTCCGATGAAGTATAACGTGGTATAACCTCAGTTTTTTTATTACTTGAAATGCTTGTTAAAAAAATGTCGACTACCATATACAAGTTTAAAATATTGTATTCCAATATGTAATTTGTAATTACAGTGTTTTTTTTATAAGTTTAGATCTTCACTAAATATAGTAAAGTTAAAAAATATAATCATTATTTATACTGTGCATATTTGTATTAATCAATATAGGAGCATATAATTTAATTAATACAAATTTGATAACAGAATGATGGAGTAATCAAGTTATGCGATATGATTCTGGCATCACTGACATTCAGCTTTCTTATAGATGGTATGGATTTTAATGCCTCAAAAATGATAGTGCTAGTTTATAGATACCAATTTCATGCTAAATTTTCGATACAAATTTTGTATGAAAAAAGTAGCCAAAATGATGTCTAATTGATACCCGAGAAATGGTGCTAAAAAGATATCTTTTTATAAGAATTTTCTTATTTGGGATTAGCTTCAGTTTTAAAATAAAAATATGTACCTGAATCATCAGCAGTTACCGTCGTTACCTCCTAATGTGTTGATTGATCACTGAATTTCTCTTAATTTTTTACTTTAGGTGCAGTCTTTGACAGATTTTCTACCGCAAGCTCAAATTTAGGTGTACTCTTTAACACAAAAATTATTTTTAGGGATTTTTTGTAATATCTTTTGAATGGCCGTAAGTTTTTTAGCCGCCTTTTTTTTTAACCTCACTGCCAATTGGTTTTATTTATTTGTAAAATATTTTGAAGAGAATCCAACAATATTTAAAACATTTTTAGACTTGCTTTTGAACCTGTAAAAAAAATGTTTGTATTTATTCCTTTACGTTTTCTAACAAGTCTAGTAAAATGTCCTAAATTTCTGAGTACTGAAGCACAAATAAACTGCTGCTTGGGCCAAGACTGGTTAACCCAGATTCGGCTATGCAAATTATTAACTAAGCTTGGCTTAAGCTTGGATAACCCATTCTTGGCCATTCCATGAGAATACAAGTTTGGCCCAATCCTGGATAACCCAGCCTTCCTAGTCTATGGGGAGCAAAGCTTGGTTCAAGACTGGTTGACCCAGTCTCAGCCAAAGCTGGATTATCCAAGAAAATAGCAATAAGAATTTTTTTTCAACGTTAAAAATTTTTAAAAATCGGTTAATAAGTTGAGTTATGATAATATCGAAAGTGTATAATTGAAATTTGAGCCGTTTGGTTATGTATAGCGAGATTCAGGCATTTTCGTTTAGCGCAGCCGCCATCCTTATTTACATCATGTGTTAGTTAAATGTAAGATTTTTCTCATTGCTAGAGTAGTAAAGGTGATGAATCAAATCTCCGAGTTTTAGTTATACAGTCATTCAATGTTAGTACTTTTTAACTAGAAGAAAAAAACCTGCAAATATAATTTCTTTTGTTTACTCCGCAATTAGCACAAGGAGAGGCTACTAAAAGTAATCATGTCTGATTCTTACCTTAGAGTTTAGAGATGGCGTGCGTTAAATAAACCAAAAAAGTTTTAAATTTATTATTATTAAACTAATTTATTTAAATAATCAAAGTGTAAACATCAGCTGTGTGAGTGACGTTAATGACCTTAGTGATACAGAAAACCAAAAAATATCAAACAAAACGTGCCAAAATGAGTTGAACTTGAATGTAAACCTTACTAGATGTGGAATAAGTACCCAATCAAGGTTCTTCGTAAAGCTAGTAAGTATTTATTTACATCAATTACTTCATTTATAGTATTAATGTTATCTCAAGGTACCATCTTGTAATTAACCTTTTAATAGTTATCAAATTCGGATTTTATTTTTCCCAAGGATTACGTCGCTTAAAAAAATCGTACAAAACAAATGATTTGGAGAGCGGCATTGAGGCTGAGAGTGAATCGCAAGCTTAAAGATAGTAAAATTACCGTATTAAATTCTACGAGAATTGCTCTGTTGTTAGCTCAACTGGACTGGATCATGATTATCATTTCGGACTTTTACCAAGGCTGGCCCAAGCTTGGCTTACAGGCTTAGCCCAGGTTTGTACAAACTTAGGCCCATCCCAAGCCAAGCCTGGGCCTATGGTGCTTTCTTCTATAGGAATGGAGGTTCATAACTCAAATGCAACGTGGCAACGATTAATCGATTGAGTATTGTCGGTAGACTATATTTAGAGGGTGTTAAGTTTAGTGTCGTAACTGATCACTACAGTTTAGTTTGGCTTTCGAGTATGAAAGGGGCGCGTTGGATTATTAGGTTACAGGCGTACGACTTCGAAACTAAATATCAGAAAAACGAACATTTAGTTCCTGATTGCATTTTGCGGCCTTTACCAATAATTGATTCGTTGGTCAAATCAAAAAATGTGAATAAAGATTTCAGAGAAATTACAGACCGATGGTACCTTAAAATACTCAACAATGTTGTAAATAATCACCTTAAGTTTCCGAAATAGCGTGTCGAGAACGCTAAATTATATAAACACGTGCAACTAACCACTTTAAAAATTGTAAAATTGTTGTACCTAAAAGCGCGAGGAATTTCGTATTAAAGAGATATCATGACGACGAACTGGGGGGCCATATAAGGGTTTTTAAAACGTATAACAGATTGATTGAAAAATATTATTGACCCAAAATGCGTGTAGATGTACCGCGACATAATCACGTACGTGTAAATAAACCCTGGCAACTTATTTCTAGCGATTTGATTGGCCCGCTTAATCAATCGCAAGGTTATAGGTTTATTTTGATTGCTGTATTTACAAAATATCCCGAATTGTTTCCTCTTAGGACGGCTACGACAACTAACGTTTGCAAACATATGAAAGAAAATATTTTCTTAACGTATTAACTTTCAAAGTTTATTATTTGTGATAACGGTGTACAATACCAAAGCGTGCAATTTAAGAATCTGTTGAGTAAATACGGAGTAAAACCTATTTGCACACCTTTTTATAGTTTTCAAGCTAATCCTACAGAAAAAATAACTCGTGTTATCAAAACGATGTTGTCGTCATGTGTCAAGTCTGGTCACCGTAAATGGAGCTTTTTGTTACCTCAAGTTGCTTGTGCCATACGTACCGCGCGACCTGAAGTAACGGGTTACTCTCTGTTTTACTTAAATTTTAGTCGTGATCTAATTCTTCATGGTAATTGCTATACTATTCTCGATAAAAAGGCTAAAATTGAATTTGAGGAACGTAATGACTAAGCCACTTAATTAAGTAAATTTTAAGACATATTTAAATTGACTCGAAATCGTTTAGTTAATGCGCATTCGTTTAGTAAAATACGGTACGATTTACCAAAACGTCATGAGTCGTACACCGTAGGTCGAAAAGTTTGAAAACGTGATACGTTGTTATCAGACGCATCTAAAAATTTTGTTGCAATCTGGCTCCCAAGCGGTCCGTTCATTATTAATGAAAAACTTGGTCAAAATATTTATAAATTAGTTGATAATAAAGGAAAATAAATTGGGAAGTGGCATATCAAGGATTTAAAGGCGGATCCACCTGATCAAACTTAACGTTCATATTTATTTATTTGATTATTTAGGATAGTGTTTATATTTTTTGGGAATTATTATGTTTTGGTTTGAATTTCGGGGAAATTCTCTTCAGGTAAGGAGAAAATTGCTACATATAAAAGTTAATTTTAATTATACCACATTTTAAGTTAATTCTTTGCAAAATTTCGGAAAGTGCATGAGTTTCTTTTAGTAATAGGCAGGTTTGAAAAAAAAAATTGTTATTTTTAACATATCCTTTTCTTTCAAGATATCTAACTTTTTTCTAAAAAAAAATTGTCGGAAACAGGATTTGAACCTGGATTATAATTATGTATATGGAATTTAGTTTAAATTATAAATCAAATATCTAATAAACTGTTAATGTTAAAAACATTTTTTATTTGAATAAATTGTTAGGAAGAATTATCTCTATAAGAAACTGTAAAAGTAATTCGAATAATTTACATACGTACAAAATTATATAAGAAAAATTGGTAAAAATGGCGGAAACATCCACTTTAGTTTTTTTATCAGACTCATCTTTTGATATAACCGAGAAAATATAAAAAGCCAGCAACATACCAAATTTCAAGTTACTAAGGCTTTTGGTTTGAGAGTTATCGTGGGTATATCGTTACACACACACAGACACGCACCCAATGTAACCAAAAATTTGAAATTTGTTAAATGATTTTAAAAAATACAGAATAAAAAAACGGCTTCAGATGTATTATGTATAGAAGTGTTTTAAAAACAATTCAAATTTATCTTATTTGATATATATCAGTATTATTTAAACAAAATTCAGCCTAACATAAAATATTGTACGTAACACGTACATAATGCAATTTATTGGACTTGCGCTCTTTATTAGCCTCGCTCGCAAGCTCGCTCGGCCATAAATTAGAACGTGTCCAATAAAGTTACATTGCAAACTAGTTACAAAAATAACTATTATTTGTAATAAAACCGAAAATAATTAAACAATCTATGGTTTTAAAATTTAAAAAAAATCAGTTGAAAACTAGTAAATTTTTTAATTTTTTTAATTCAATAATCGTTGTAAAAATATTCTAAACGTTTTTGTTTATATTTTGGAAACCATTTAGAAAAATTTGTATTAATATTTATTCTTACTACAAAGTTATGTTACAAGCATCTTACTGATGTTTAAAAGTTAATATAAAAGGTGTTCAGTACAGAACTGTAAGTTAAACAAGTATAAGCGTAATATTTATAAAGGTTAAAAAGTGCAAGGTGACCTAGATTATAAGTATTCTTACGGGAAACACAATAAACAATAGAAATGTGTGTGAGATAGGTAAAGTGTCTTGGGACAGATTTTCCATGCATTGTTCAAATAGAACTTTACTAAAAAATCAAATTTTAAATTTATAAAGTTGTACAATAACATTCGAAAATAAAATATAAATGTTTTAAATTTATTTGTTAAGAAATCAAAATGTTGTTGTTATATATTTTTGTATAAAACAATCTATTGATTACTAATGTTAATTTTAGATAATAATGATTTTAGCAAAGGTTCATTAAATTCGCCAAGCAGTTATAAAAAAAGCATTTATTTCAGTAAGATTAGTTAAATTCCAAGTATATAAATTACTTCAAAACATAATTAATAGATAAATAAAAGCGTTAACAAGTGATTGATTACAAACTTTTTTAAACGTTGGTTTTGTTTTCGTAATTAATCAAATTAAACAATTATAATACATAAATTAATTTAAGCTTGCGTAAAGATAATATACAGTTCTTAAAGTGTAAAACGTTTTGATTTATTTCAAAACTTTTAATTAAAATACAGTATACACAATTAAATAATATTTCATATTTAGCAGTTTTTGTATAACTTACTAAACTCCAATGTCAGTTAATTGAGACAATTTATGTTATTGTTAAATAAAACTAATTGTTGCAAATACAGTTTTGATGAAAACGTTAAATCTTATTGTAAAAATAGTACTGTAAAATAGTGTAACTATTATCATTGATTAAATAGTCAATGCTATTATACATTAAAGTAAAGAAATTGTATTATTATGGCCCAAGCGTTGGCTGTAATACTGTTTTCAACGGTAATTTAAGGGTTATTAAAAAGTATGGATACGAAGATTTATTGTCGTTAATATTCATTTTAGAAAAAAATGTTTAATAAAAAAGTTGTTTATGTAATTCTTATCTAGACTTGGAAATATTTGAATTTTTGTTATCTGCAATTGTTTCTGAGTTACGCCGTTCCGTGTATTTTTTTTTAAGTAAAAACATATAACTTTTACCTAACCATTCGATAGAGCATTTTTTCTCTTTAAAACAGCACTTAAAAATTTATTTTAATAACATTTTTTTTCAAGAAAACCTTACGTCAAGTAGATACATATATCTGAGTCACAAAAAGTTATGAATCTAAGTCTTATTACTTAAAACTAATTAATAACTAACTAATTTAGAGTAACTGTTCAAACTGTATTCTATTTGTCATTTGACAACGACTCAGTCGATCAGGCCTGCACCTAGCACTTTTGGCGCCCTTGTGCAAATTTAAAATAACGCCCCAAATTTGTATTACGTTCATATGTGAGTACAGATGCGTGTTGAGTTACGTATTGTTATCCACCTTTGAAAAATAATTTTAAAAAGTATTTTCAGAAATTTATTTTCATTTTTATATTTTAGTACAAGCCATAAGCCATACAAGTATTTTTTCATTGAGATACATAACATAATTATAAACTTATAGAAAACAGAAATATATTCTAACAGTATTACAATTCAAAAGTTTTGTATTTTAGTTTCAAATGTAATATATGATACAAAAGCACAAGAAATAAAAAAAATATTTAAAACATTAAAAATACTCGTTTATATATCACATAACAAAACTGACCAACAAATAAAAACAAAACTATATTATTTTAATAATGCAACATGTCACCTTTTAAAGGTGAATATCCAGGTATTAGGTATTGTTATTAATATTTTAGCTAAGTGAATTGAGCTTTTCGTGCTTTAATTTTTGCAAATTATTTAATTAAATCTTCGGTGTCTTTTAGCTGGTCTGTTTCTATTAAAATGATAGCAAGATTTTTTAGTCGATTTTGCCCCGTGGTCGATCTTAAATATTTTTTTATTATTTTGAATTTTGAAAAAAAAACGTTCTGCGGTAGCAACAGAAACTGGCATTGTTAATACAATACGAAGTATTATGCTCGTATTAGGAAAAGAATCGATTAAGTTGTTAATTGTTCTATAATTTAAAGTTTCTTCTGGAGACGTAATAACTTTTTCATCAAAATTTTGTAAATATTGCAATTCTTTAACAAGTTCCACAGAAGTAATGTCGCGTTCATTGCAAGTTTTGTCGTTTAATAAATTTTCAACTTTTTGACATAATTCTAATTGTTCGTTTTCAGAATAATTTTTAAATTTATCAATATTCCATAAAAACGCGAAATTAGTAGAGTAAGAAGAAAGTAGTTGGAATCTCTCATCCACTGATGTTATGATTACATCTAGAGCTTTAAAAAAACAATCAACTTTGAACTTTAAAGTTTCGTCGTGGATCGGTTCATCGTCACATTCATAATCAAAATGTTTTTTGTTATTTTTCGCGGTCTTAGACCTCTTTGTTTTTTGAATTTAGGTTTTACGTCTAAGTTGGATGCTATTTCTTTAGCCTCAATCAATAGATCATTAAAACCTCTATCGGAGCGATAAGCTTTCAAAGAATTATTCAAATTATTTAAATGATTACAACACTGAGCAACGTCAAAGTTCGGATTTTGAATAATTCTACTAACAATGTGTTGTGTTTCTGATTCATTTTAAAACCAACTCATTTAGTTATGCAGTTTATTCTACCTTCAACCTACAGGAACTGAGTTATCCTTATAAGACAACTTATTGCCTTATCTTTTCTAGTTTATAAATTTTAGTGGGGCCATCGAGCGTGCGCTTATTTAATACATTACAACACTTCCCCCTTAAGAAAAAAAAAACAAAATACATTTTAATTTAGTAAACAATATTTAACCTTAGAAAATTTTTTATATACTTAAAATAAGATGTATCAATTAAAATTAACAATTACATTTTGTAAATAAAATACATATATTCTTAATTTAACAAATCCTTAAAACTAGAAAATTAATATTTAATAATAGTGAGTTATAATTTAAAATTAACAATTATATCTTTCCGGTGGTTTAATTACTCTTGTGGGCCTATTTAATATATTAGGTGACGTACTAATAGTACCTTCTAAGATTTTATTTTCCTCATCATTAAAGTTTGGAATTACAAAATCATTCGAAGTAGAGAAAGATTTTTTTAATTGGACACGCTGTCTTTTCCATTGCAAATTTAAACTTGGTATAAAAACTAAGAAAGTACATGAACCAATTTTTTTATTTTTTTACAGAATGTTGTTTTTAATTTATTTCTATAGTCTTTGACTAACACACAATCGCCTTTACTAAAATTAAATTTTTTGCTGCCTTTCTAATATTTTTTTTGAATAACCAGTGATTTATTAACAGTCGTTTGTCTATTTTGATCGCAATTATTTGAAATATTATTATCTGGTAGCAATAAATCAAATCTAGTTCTTAATTTCCGTCCGAACATAAGAAATGCAGGGCTAACCCCTGTAGTCATATGAACAGTGTTACGGTAATCAAATAAGAATCGGCTCAAAAGCTGATTTATTGTGATGGTATGTGGTTTCTCAGCATGTTCGCGTAAAGCGTTTTGAGACAATTTTCTGCAGCTCCATTAAAAGCAGGGTTGTACGGTGAACTAAAAATTAATTTAGTGTTATTTTTCTCCATAAAATTTATGAAATTTACTGAAGTAAAATAACTGGCATTGTCCGCTACTACCTTTTTAGGAAGTCCAAATCTTGCAAAAACGCTTCTAAGTACTTTAATTGTGAGATCTGTGTTAGCGCTTGCCAATTCGGCTAATTCTACCCACTTACTGTGAGCGTCGACAATTACTAAAAAATATCTATTAGCTTCTGGTCCAAAGAAATCAATGTAAAGTCTATCCCAAGGTGATTTTGGCCACGGCCATGAATTTAACTCTATTTTAGGTGCACTAACGCTGTAAGAACAGCAAGAATTGCATTTTTTCACTAATATTCCTATGTCTTTATCAAGTCTAGGCCACCAAAAGTAAGCTCTAGCTAAATTTTTTGTTTTAACAATTCCAAAATGATTTAAATGCAATTCGTTCAAAATTAAATTGCGCAATGTTAATGGAATTCCTAAACGGTGATTCCAAAATACAATCTTGATTAACACTAAGTTCACATTTTTTTTAAAGAAATAATTTAATTCGGGAACTTGACATTTCTCAGACCAGCCATTTAAAATATAATTTTTGACTTGTATTAACAATTCATCTTTTTTTGTTTCTAATCTAACCTTTACAAAATTTAACTTAACATCTGGATTATTAATAAAAAAATAACAATAGTCTAATTCTTTTTCTTCACTAAAATCGTTTGAAGATTGACATGGCAGTCGTGAAAAATCATCTGCTAAATTTTTATCTGATTTAACAATTCATATTGATAATTACTAAGAATTACGGCTCAACGTCTTAAACGATTCGCTGAAAATTCAGGTATCTTATTATTATTTCCGAAAATAGCTAGTAACGGTTTATGATCCGTTTGTAATTTAAATTTTTTACCCCGTATATGATAGCTAAACCTTCTTTTTCTATTTGCGAAAATTTTTGTTCACTGTACGTCAGCGTGCGTGATGCGTACGCTATTGGCTTTCTACCCTGATGGAAAAGTGTGGCTGATTACGGCACCGATACCACATGACGCAGCATCTATTGTGAGCATTATGCCTAAATTAGGATTGAAATGTACTAAAATTCCAAGAGAAATTAAAATACTTTTGATTTCATTAAATGAATTTTCACATTCCTTATTCTATACCGCTTTTTCATCTTTTTTTTAACAACTTATACAAAGGTTATACAATTTTAGACATATTTTTAACAAATTTTCCGTAGTAATTAACAAGACCTATAAATGATTTTAATTGAGTAATATTAATAAGCGTAGGAGCTTCAATAATTGTCCTAGTGTTACTCTCTGTAGGTTGCAAACCATCTTTAGAAATTCTGTGCCCTAAATATTCAACTTCGTTTTTAAAAAAACTACATGTAGATAAACACAATTTAAGACCAGCGTTTCTCAAAATCTGCAAAACCTTTTTTAATCTGGAGAAGTGTTCGTTTCCATTTTTACCTGTTACTAAAATATCATCAATAAATACAACCACTCCTTCTAATTTGCTAAGTAAACTATCCATAATTTTTTTAAAAATAGAAGGTGGTGAGGCCACGCCAAAAGTTAAATTATTATATTGAAATAAACCCTTATGAGTATTAATAGTTAACAATTTCTTTGAATCGCGGTCTACGTCAATTTGCTGAAAAGCTTGTGACATATCTTACTTACTGAAATGAATTCCCCCTTGCAGCTTACTGAATAGATCTTCAATTCGCGGCAGAGCATGATGGTCCGTTTGGATATAAGGCTTTATTGTGACTTTAAAATCACCACAGAACCGTATTTTACCATCTTTTTTGATTACCGGAACGATGGGCGAGGCCCATTCACTGTAGTCAACTTTTGACAGTATACCTAAAGAAATAAGTCGATTTAATTAATTTTCAACTAGTGTACGAATAGCGTAAGGAATTGGTCAAGCTTTAAAAAAATTTAGCTGTACATTATTATCTTTAAATTTAATTGAAGCTACCCCTTTTTGAAACGACCTAATTTTTCATCAAAAACCTCATGACATTCGTTTATTATTTCATTCAATTTTGGATGAATCGATTTAGATTTACATCTGAGAAGCAATTGTTGTACAAACTATTTGAAGTACAAGAACAACTCGACCCAGTATCAATTTGAAAATTTAAACAAATTTTGTTATTTACGAGAACATCAATAGTAAATTTCATTTTATTAGCGGTTTCAAGGCTAGTAAAATTTCCTTCTATAGAATAAATATTTATATCATTGAGTTCTTCTATAAAATTATTTTTACAAGTATTTTATTTAATTTAAATTAAAACTTTTTTGTACACATTGTAGATATGTGACCCGGTTGTTTGCATTTATTACAGTTATGTGACTTAAAAAAAACACTTATCTAAATTATGGTCGGTTTTTGCACAGTGTCTGCATCTTCGATACTCATGCTGCATGTTTTTTAAAAATGTCGTTAAACTTCGGCTGTTTTCTGTTGATTTCGAGTTGCGCAGAAGATTTATCGGCTCTTGACTGATTGCGCTCTGTATTTAATTAACTTCGAAGTGACCTATTGCCGCTATTTTTCTTCCTGCGATGTCAACTGCTTCGTCAAAAGTTACTGTTGCTTTTTCTTCTAGCAAGCGATCCAAAATTGCTTCTTTTTCATACCCCCAAATAAACTTGTCACGTAGATACTCGTTCAATTACTCACCAAAGTTACACGTGACAGCCAAGTTTCTTATGCGCGCTGCCCAGTCTTTAACTGTTTCATGTGGTGATTTTCTAGCTTTATAAAATTTACATCGATCCGCAAAAAGTGATCGCATTGGTGCAAAATGTTTATAAAAAACGTCATTTATCTCACAAAATTTTTTATTTTCCGGTAATACCGGACTGCATACACTATAAATTAGCTTGTACGCGTTTTCGTCTAACATATTTAACAGAATCGCACACTTAATTTTGTCATCCGTTATACCATTTGCAGTAATAATAATTTTTTAATCTTGCTTTATATAATGTCCATTTCGATACGCTTAAAACGAACTCGTGCAGTTTGTAATTAAAAAAATACAGTGACGGAATAAAGAATGTATAATTAAAAAGTAAAAATAATAATTTGACCACGGTAACAATCGTAAGCACAGACCTCTGGGTATGGGTTGAATGGAAATAATTACAAAGATGTGAACTCCTTAAATTTATTAATTATAACTTAATATACTATTTACATTAAAGAACAATATTTGAATTAAACATATTAGAAATAAAACAGTATTTAAAATAAAATATTAGGGCGCCAATCACCTTTTAAATTGGTGATGAATAAAAAGCGTAAAATCTTACACATAATAAGTAATTAATATTAAATGCAAAAAAATAGTAAACGGTTAGTTTGTTATCGAGTGAACAGTTTTAATGACACAATTTAATTATTTGAAGGTAAAATGCAGTATCTTAATTTCAGTTGACTCACCATATGATATGACGTTATCGTATATCTTCTATTTTTAGCACATACTTTGTTGTAGTGATAAAATTCTTCACCAGGAATAAACCAATGTATAATAAACTTCAATAACTGATAATCCATTAATTAAACGACAAAACCAAAATAAAAGATCCAGAATAAAAATAAAAAAAAGGCCCTAAATATAAATAATTAGAATGGTTTTTTGAATGACATTATGTACTCACGCTGCATTTACAACAACGGCCTTCAAAATAAATTCCTTTGTCTAACAATTGCCCAACATTATGAAACCACTAAAAATGTTGAATTCAATAGAAAAATTATATCAAAATAAAGGTAAACTCACCAATAATTAGATGGAATGAATAAAAATTAAATTATATGGGTTTTTACGCCATAATCAAAAAAATGTGTCTTCTCCGCATCACTACGACACGCACGCCAAGATTGTTCAGACGGAAATGCCAGTTTAAGCTACAACTCAGGTAGATTTGAAACAACGCGACGTTGCCATTGTTGCCAAACTGAATAAATTTACGTGCAATATTAGTTGCAGAAAACAAACGAAGGTAAAATTGAATTTTAATGTAATGAACTCTAACGGGACGTTACAAGTTGACCGGTAACGTGCGGTATTTTATCAGTCTTTTCAATTTCTCGCGGCATTGTAAAGAATTTAATTTAATTTAAATGTTAAAATATTTAATTCCATTTACTTATTTTAGATTTATTAGAAACTATTTAAATATAATTTATAATTTTTACGTCGTCGCCTCTTGTTGTGTTTCTGATTTATTTAAAAACCAACTCCTTAGTTATGCAGTTTATTCTACCTTCTACCTACAGGAAGTGAGTTATCCTTATATGACAACTTATTGGCTTATCATTTCTAGTTTATAAATTTTAGTGGAGCCATCGAGCGTGCGCTCATTTAATACATTACACAATGTTAACTTTACTTAAAATATTATGCCACAATACAAGAATGCAAATGAACTCAAAATTTTGCAATTTTTTTGCCAACGATGCAGCCAAATTTTTTACGTTATTTTCAAAGTTTCCTTTGCTTATTTTAAACATAGTATCATAAACCTCCCCAAGTTAAAGGAGTTATTGCATCTATTCTACTCTCTACCATCGTGTATCCGATAAAGGTTTTAAAGTTAAATTTGTTACATTAGATAAATTAGATTTCAGAATTGATCAGCGTTTAGAAAAAACTGAAAAAAATACAAACAGTTCTTGAACTCAAGAAAAAAAATTGATGCTCAAAGTATTTGATTTCGCGGCATCATTGACGACTAAATTTAGGGTATGATTGCAATAAAAAACAAAAAAAGCTCGCGGATTGAAATCCAATTTTTTTTTGTAGACCATTATGCCCACCACGTATATTTGCCTCATTGTCGTGACCCTGACCCCGCAAATAGTTGATACTTAAGCCTTCTTTCTCTAACGCCGACAAAAGAAATTTTGTCAAGCCTTCACCCGACACATCATCTATAAGACAAAATAATAAAGAATGTTCTTCTATACTAATTCTCGTGCTCTTTAAATTAACAAATCTTATACAAACTGAAATTTGTTCTTGGTGACTAGAGTCAAGAGTGCAGTCTAATAACATGGAATAATATTTTGCCTTTTTAATTAGTTCTAAAATTTTGAATTTGATATTTTCACGGATCAAATTGATTACTTCATTTTGTATTTTATCTCCGAGATAGTTTTTGTGATCTTTTATTTAAGAGCGTTTTGTATGTTCTGACATAATCGGGTCAAATTTGGAAATCATTTCTATGCATTTTAAAAAGTTACCATTGTTTTTTTCAAACAACTTATTACTACTTCAACGAAAAGCTAAGTTTTGCTTATCTAAAAACTGAATCACGTAGTAAATTCTTTCTATAACAGCTTGCCAGTATTTAGTTTCTTTGTTGATTACATTTTGAATTTTAGAATCAATTATTTCATTTTTATTAAAACTGTTAGAAAAATCTAACAATTTTAGAACATTTTGGATATGTAACTTGCTTTTTTCATGAATGTTTAAATATTCACTTAAATGCTGCCAGTCATTGTAAGCAGATTCATCACTAAGGCAAACAGATTTCAAATCGGTGTCATTAAAAATTTTGCAACAGAAGCAGTAATGTAATTTTTTCGTTTCGGAATACAATAACCAATAATGCTCAATGTTTTCTTTGTTCGGTTAAATTCTAAAGAAGTAACAATTGAAAAACTTACGCACCGATCTCGGATAAATATCCTTTTTGTTTTGATAATGAGCAGGGCAGCATATTTCGAAAGTTGACTCATATTTTCCGTTCTGGTAATTTTTGAAAGTGTTGATTTCTTATTATCAGCGGAACTTGAAGATATAGACGAATTGCTTTCTAGAAGATCAGTTTCTTGTTTGATACTTGTGTCAAGTACAAGTTCAGAATATTGGGATTTAGCTGTATTGTTGTTGTTATTAATATTCAGCAAAGTAGACTCGGGTTTTAAAAAAAAATGCTTAATTTTGAAACGGTTTTCTAGTTCTTCCTCTCTTTTTGTTTTATTTAGCAAATTTTGGTATCCAGACAATTTCTTCTTTTTTCTAACATCCTGTATACTGTAAAGAAATCAATACGTAAGTAAACAAATTGAAAAATTATTTATGAAAAATGGTAATGTTTCGACGTCTCAAACTCGAAAGTAGTTTCTCAACATTACTCATTTCAAAATTTATTAATTTTTATAAATAATAATATTAGTCTTTACTAATTATTTTGTTTGAATTTAATTCAATTTACAATGATGTTTATATAATCAAATATAAAAGGATTTTTGAGATGCAACTTTTTGGCTTTTAATGTTTTAATAAATCTAAAATGAAAAATTAATTTTAGATGAACTCACCTTAATTCACAACACAAAACACATCACTATAAGTTTGTAAAACTAAAGCTTCAAAAGCAGATATCTTTTACCCTATGCACTTTTTTACTTCGCTAAGTTAATTATCGATCGGGCATCAAGCAACAAATGAAATCGCAACTGATACAGCGGTTAAATATATAAAGTTTCGTACATTGTAAGCTCAGACAGGAAGAAGCTCTCGTTCGCTCGTTGGTTTGTTGCAAGTCAAATTTCAAGCTAGCAATTTTTTACTGTTTTTTATCATTATAAATTTTGTTTTGACAATGTTTTTTGTTGCTTTATTTTTTTTGACTTTTGAGTTTTGAGGCTTTTCGGCGCCTTTGGCGCCATGGCGCCAGCGTGCACTATACAACTTTGCTTTTATCTACAGCACGGCACTGCAGTCGATTAATAAAACCACAAAGAGAATTCACTAAAAATTCACGTGGAATTTCTTGCATGGTTTTAGTAATTTGGATTTTTAAATATTTAATGTCATGCCTTCCACGCATTTACAAAAATGTGATATGAAAGAATGTTATATCTTTTGTTTAAAAAATAACTTCTAAGCTGGTGAACGTTATAGTGCTTTGTTTCGTATGAGTAACTTTCCAGATCAAAGGTAGTTTTTGTTGTTATATAAATACAAATTTGCTTAGAAAAACTAGAACTAAGAAAAAATGTATAAGTGAAACAACGGAATTCAATTAAGGATTTAATGCAAAAAGTGGACTATGTTTGGGAACTATGCATAATATTCTAAAAAATCAACGCAACATTTAAATGCAAAACAAACATTAATAAAAAAATAATAAAATTCAAACTAAACACATGTATACATGTCGTGTCAATTGTTTGTCTTTTACATGTAATTTGTTCATTTACAATTATTTTAATTATTTGACTTGTTAGAAATTATTCATATGTTAATTTTAATTATTATTGTGCACAAGTTTCATGTCGTTTGGAGTTAAGGACTACTCTACTCTAATATTTTAGTTGGTCTGAAGAAGTGCACGCGTTGTGCACGAAACGTCGCCATAATAAAATCTTGAGTGGTTTAATTGCCCTTCCTAGAGAAGAACTTTCTATAATCTAAGTCATTAATTCAATATTAAAGGAAGACGTAACTACAGTACTTGGATAATAGTTAGCTTAGAATACCAGATATGAAGTTGAATGAAGATATTCTACTTAAAAAAGAAGTTTTACTTCCAGTAAAATATTATAGAAACATTTTCTAATTCAAATAAATTTAATTGTAATGAACCACCACTGTACATTGGTTCTAATGAAGAGCTTTCAGTAGATCATCTAAATTATAGCTGTTCATTGATGCATTGAGGACGATTCAAAAACGTAGAGACGTGTTTTATAAACAGCTAGTTGCTGGCTATGCTCCTCCAAAATTGAAAAAATACAAGAAGCTAATAAACAAAAAAACCATCGTGATTGATTATCCAAATAGATATTGCCTGCAACTTTAGTTAGATAATTGATGGTTTATGTATATTGTACACTTGTGCTGTGTTTTTCATGTATGTACATAATAAACGTGTTTTCCATTTTTGTTGGTATATTATATGTGCTGTGACGCCAAAACGCTAGTGCCATGACGGTCGCGCGAAAAGATACTTTACGTCAAAACACTTGTGCCAAAATAGTTGCACCAAGACGCTTGCGCTATAATACTACCGACCGATTTTCTATTGATTGAAACTATTGTATACTGGGTGCCCCATTTGAAAAAATAGAACTTTGTAACATGACCTGTGAACGCGATGTTTGGCTTTTGTTTAGATTTCACCACCATAATCTATAGAAAAAGTAATGTTAGTTTGCCTATATAACTGACTTTGTAGCTCTAATAATAACAAAGTTAGCAATAGTGCCGACTTAAGTTTGAAAGTCTTGTAGTGTTATGAGTTTTGTCGGAGATATGTTTTTAATAAATTTTGAAGGAATTCAAATCATATTGTCTCTTATAGAAAAAAATTAAAATCAACAAATGGAAATTTTACTTCAGTTATTGCATTTACGTATCTCTTGCTATAACTCTAAAATAAAACCGCTTATAAAGAAATTGTCTTTTTTTAAATTTAATTTGTTCTTAAGCGTTATAAAAGTATTATTACCACATTTTTTTCATAATTAATAAAACCTTTAAACAAATTATTGTTATATTGAAAATACGATTAAAATAGTCAACTATGTATTAAATAATAATTTAAACCAATGAATTTAAACCGTTGCAACTTTTATTAAAAATGATTATGTTATAAAAAAGAAATTATAATCTTCAATGACAATCGAATTATCAATTGTTAATAATTATTTAAATTTGTGTTTTCTTATATTATATGCCGTTAAAAGTAGGTAAAGGCAACTTTTTGTGTTATATAAACATACATGTATACATAAAAATAAAGTAAATAAACACAACCAATATTATAAATAGCAGTTATGTTTTTATTATTATTTTTCTTTCTAAATTTTTTACACTGTTTAATGTTGCTTAAAAATATGCTTTAGTCATGCAGAACAACGCAAAAACAAATCTTAATCTTTATATATACTTTCTGCAAAACTGTAAGAAATATTTGTTTAAAACATATTTAATATCCCAGACTACAATATACCAAAAATGTTCGTAAAAATTTTATATAAAATAACATATTAAAAAATGTATTAAAACAAAATCAAATACATTTTTTAGACTATGTAGTGCACAACAACTTTATAATTGCAAGTTTATAAAAAATAATATATCAGAACATTATACTTAATTATTATCGTTGTTTGAGTAACATTACTATTCTTTGGAGAAAGCTTTTTAGAGCTTATTGAATATACAGTTCAAAATCCTACTCACATCATTTTAGTGTATTTATTATTCTGGTTTTATCTTTGATTATTGTATTCGAAACTGAACTTTACGATATACACATTATTATACTTTTAAAGTTAGTTTTCTTTAAAAACAATATTTGAATTTTATAGAAATATACATAATGTTTTAGTTAAAATAAACAATAGTTTAAAACATCAAGATATAATTTTTACTACTTTTTATATATTGTTTTCTACGATATTTCTATTTTACGTAAAATTAGTTAAGATTACGATTTTGAATTAAAATTCTTCAAGGTTTAGGCCAATTTTTTCTGGTTCTTAATTACGTTTTCAAATTTTTCATTTATAATATAAAAGGTGACGTTTCGATTTTTATTAAAATCATAATCATGCATACAATACATATTTCAATTAGATTATACATATAAAAAAAAAGTGTTATAGAATAAACTGTTACTTATATTGTTAAGTTTTAACATTATTTTGCATGGTTAATATATAAAGCACTTATAATCTAATTGAAATATGTATTGTAGGCATGATTATGATTTTATTAAAAATCGAAACGTTGCCTCTTAAATTATAAATGAAAAATTTGAAAACGTAATTAAGAACCATAAAAATTTGTCCTAAATCCTGAAAAATTTTAATGGAAAATTGTAATACAAATATCAAGGCTGTCGTAATATAAATAGCAAAATTATTAATAATGTTACTTAAATATACAATCGTATATTTATACAATTTTAGCATACAAGATGCGTCTAACAAAATAAATTTGCAACATTGTTTATAAATTATCTAATACTACTAATTATTACGTATATGTATTATATAAATAATTCGTTTTAGTAACAAACACCTTCATTTTAAATGTGATACGTACTTATTGCATATGCAAGTTTAATTAACAGTTACAGTTTCAACTAAACTTGAATTAAAAGTTTTATAAATCGATATTAAAACAATCAAAAATAAATGTTTTAATGCATTTATTGTATGACAGGTTATCGCATCTATGTAAATTGTGAAATATTGGCATAATTTAGTATTAGTACTTTTATAATTCTTATTGTTTAAAAGTATTTTTAATTGCGTAAAAAAATTATTAAAATGATTTGATATTTTTATTAAATACAAACACTACTTTATGTGAAATAAACTTTATAAAGCACTGTTTTATTGGTCTTTTATCCGTTATTGCTCAATAAAATGCAATGAAATGTAATAAAGTTTTAGAAAATTTAACAAACTAAAAATATAGGTTTTAAAATGTATCTTTTTGACTTTACGCTGTTTGCTTAACTTACTTTTTTGTGGTTGTTTTAATATAAATCGTGTACCTGTTGTTTTTACAATTTTATGAAAATTAATTAATTGATTAATTAACGCATAACTTGCTGTTCTAATATAGATACATTAATGTTAGAAAAATATGATAGTATAAAAAAACGATAAGTATAAAATTAATTTTGTATGTAAACATTGCAATTTTATTTTTTACTAACTTTAATCAACGTTTATTCAGCAAACTGAAGTTAAACTTGATATATGCGCCTGTATTTTTGTTGTTGCAAATTAATTGCAACACATCGGTTTAAAACGTTAGATTGGTTTGGATAACTAATAGTGAACGACTTTTAACTTATATTTTTTAAGAAATTGTATAGTTAGATTGCATTAGTATAACAACAAATACCTAATTTATGTAAACACATTTTTTAACAATGGTATAATGTAACTAAAACTAACATGGCTCAGTATAGTCCTTGCAGAAAGCATTTTTAACTTTGACGATGTAATTAACTAGATGGTCATGTTGTCGCCATTAGTACAAAATCAATTGTTTTGTTAACGACATACTCAAATCAATCGGATTAGACAACGATTGAAGATCATGGTGGTCACTTGTGTTAATCGAAGATGTTCCACAAGAAGTAGCTGCAGAAGGTTTAAATGGTTTATACTCGTTTATAGAAGCTTTGGACAGATCAAGCTGTCTTCCATACGTCACTAATTTTGCAAACGTAGAAAACGGTATTAACGCAAGTTCTAACTAATTGAAAAGAGGGAGATTACGACGCACTTCTTAAGTTGTGTTTAATTAGAAATCGGTTCTAACAATTGTAAGAAGATGTATCGCATGGTGGTAGCGTACATACCGATTGATTCGTTAGGTTACTTAGTAGAATAGCCTTTATTTGTCGTAAAAAAAAGGATTTACATTCTTCTCTTTCTTTCATATGTTTTTCGTAACACATTGCTCTCTTCCCCGCCTATACCCATATCGTTTCTAACTTCAATTCCTTCTCTACTATGTACCCTGACGTTTCCCTCTCTAATCCTAACGTCCATTTCCAGTATTTTTCTTATACTTTCTCCAATTCCTCCCATTCCTTCCACCCCCATATTTCCGCCTCGTACATCATTCACTCTTTATTAATTTGTTAAACAACGATCTTTTTGTTTCTATTTGCTTCCCAAATCCCCTCTCTCCTATACCCCACACCTGACCTACAATTCTATTATATTTCTTTGCCAACCAATTTATATGAGCTTCATCTTTATTGTCGTATCTGATTCGATAACCCAAATATGTCACTTCATTTACACTTTCTATTATCTCGTCTCCCCACTTCTACTCTACTCTTTTTTTACCCCCCTCCTTTTTTGAAACACTACCATCTTTGTTCTTCCCAAATTTACACTTAAACACTGTTTTTCCAGATACTTTTTTACTGTCTTTATCATCTTCTTCATTTCTCTTTCTTTCTTCGCTATAATCACTATGTCATCCGCATACGCCAAAACCCACACTTTTAACCCCATCATTACTATTCCTCCACTTTGTTGCTCCATTAACTCTTTCTCTAAATCTTCTAAATACACAGCAAATAAACTAGGACTAAGCGGACACCCCTGCCTGAATCCTTTATTTGTCCAAAATGCTTCACTTAACTTTCCATCTATTCTTACTTTGCACTTTGTCTCATTATATTTTTCCTCTATATTCCTTACTAGTTTTTCCTTTATCTGTTTTTTTCTTAATATATTCCGCAATTTACACTTATTTACATCATCAAACACTGCTTTTATATCCAGAAATAACGCAAAAACTTTCTCTCTTTTCACTTTTCATTCTTTGTTTATTATCTGCTTTAATATGTATACATTATCTAATGCCCTTCTCCCTCTTCTCAATTCTGTCTGCCAGTCTGGTAAGATCTTTTTTTCCTCCATTTCTCTTTTCAGTCTTTTTTGCAAAATTGTCATATGAATTTTATATCCCACATTTGCCACACATATTATTGCTTCTTTCCAATCATCCGGAAACCCCTCATCTGACCATATCTTATTTAAAATTTTATCTATTTTTTCTTTCGTTCTCTCTCCTATATATTTCCATTGTTTTCCTTGCGTCCCACCTGTATTTTCTGCCTTTCCTTTTTTTTTATTTTTCTTAATGCTTCTTCTACTTCTTCTTTTTGTATAGTAGTACTGCCTTCTCCTCTTGTTATCTCTTCTATTTCGAATTCACCTTTCCTCTCTTCTTCCCCCTCTAAGACCTCTACGCAATGTTCTCTCCATTTTTTTATATAAATTTGTACCCCCCCTACACATGTCTCCTTCATTTTCTAACATTTTTATATGTTCTTTCAACTCTTTTTTATATTCCTCTTTTCTCTTACAACACTCTTTTCTATATTGCGACCTTAATCTTTTGTATTCCTGAATATCAATTTTTCTTTTTTCCACCTTTTTTTACCTCTTCTTACATCCTTCCTGGTTTCCTTCCACCACCTCTTTTCTTTATACTCCTTTATGTTTTTTTCTAGTATTTTTTTCTTTCTACTGCTTTATCCATTTTACTGAACAATTCTTTCACTCCTTTCTCTACTCCTTCTTTCACCCATTGTTCTTACTCTATTTTTTTCTTATAAAACTCAATAATTTCATCTGTCCATACCTTTTACTCCCTCCAAACTGTGTTTAATTTTTTTCTTTCTCTCTTCCAACTTTTTTGCCTTACTTCTAATGGCTGATGGTCAGAATCAATGTCTTCTCCTATTTTAAAACTTTCTATTTTCTCCAAAACCTCCCCACTAACAATTACATAATCTATTATAGATTCTCCCCTCTCACTTATATATGTATATTCTCCTCTATCCCCTTCCTCCATATTTCCATTGAGTATAGTCCACCCCTTCCCTTCACATAACTCTAATAGCTCTCTACCTTGTTTGTTTAATGTCTTATCCATCATTATTCTTTTTATTTCATCCCCATTTACTATCGTACCAATTCTCGCGTTAAAATCTCTACCTATTATTAATTTTCCTCTCTTCTTCCATCAGTAGCTGTTCTAATTTTCTTATTGTTTGTTTCATCTTTTAACCGTATACTGTTATCACTGTATATCTACCTTCATCTTCCCTTGATATTTGATTTACTACTATTCCTTGCTCTTGCATTTTATTTTCGCATTCTTCTACCGCCCATTCTTTTCTTACTCCCGTTATTATACCTTCTTGAGCTCTTCCTTTTTTTGTTTTCTTGTTGCAAACTGTACATTCCATCTATATCCCTCTGGTAAATTTACTTTCCATCTTTCCCAATCTTTCTCCTCCAGCCACGTTTCTACTAAACCCACAATGTCAAACTCTTCTATATACTTTCAAAAATCAGTTCCTTTATTTTTTACCCCAGCAACGTTTCAAAAAACTAAACTTATTTTTTTTGTTTTTTTCTTATCGTTTTTCTTTATCTTTGCCTGGTCGTGCCCTTCTTTTAGTCTTCTTCCTTCCATATTTTTTGTACTTGTCTTTCTGCTGGAGGCATATCTTTTTCATAAATATTCTTGTTCCTTATAGACTTACTTTTACTTTAATATTTCTAGTTTGTCTTCTACTGAATCCAATTTTACTAGTATTAACCCACTCGCTAATTTAATTGCGTCTCTTATACCTTTTTCGAGTCCTAATTCATTTTTGAACAACTTATCCACTTGCTTTTTACGCTCTTCTCTTTCCTCTTGACCTTCCATTCCTCTGATAACTAAGTTCTTCCTTCTCTTTTCTCTTTCCATTACTTCCACTTTTCTTGCCAAATTTTTTATTTTCTCTTCCATGCTCTTATTTTTTTCCACATATCGCATATCTCCCTTCGCTCTTCTCTTTCTTTTTTTAACTCCTCTGCGATCTTTTCTAGATTAGATACTAATTTTTTGTTCTCTTTCCTCATCTGCTTTATTTCTCTTATCATTTCCCCACACACCTCCATTACTGTCTGCTCTTCCTTATTACTCTCCTTCTTTCTCGGGCTTCTTTTTGTTCGCTTACTAATTGCAAAAGCTTCTTGCATCATTTCTTGTCTTTTGTTTTTCTTTCCGATCCTGTCGATTCAGATTCTGACATAACTATTACTAATTATGTTTAATTAAAACAAGCCACAAATATTAAACAAAAAACAAAGTAAAAATGTCTATGTATAAATAAAAATAACAGTCTGTAATGTACTGATAACAAAAACGCGCTTGACTTTTACACTAGTCACGATACTCGCTATAGCATTCGTATACTTTATCTAAACTCCGCAATAACAATAATAACCACGTCTTTACACAACCGCTTTCAAAATCGATTGATTCGTTAGCTTTCATCGTACGTTTACAAACTGTTTCCATTAAATGATCGTTATAATCCACAAAAAGAAATTCTGATTTTAAGTCGCAACATCCTTTCAAGTTCGTAAAAAATTACGTCTGGTTCGAAACACAAGAACAGCTTTACCTGATAACTTTTCAAAAAGTAAAAAAAAGTTGATGATGTGAAACACCGCGACACAAACACAATTCGTTAAACCGAAGAAAAAATTCTATAAGTATAGAAAGATCGTCACGAAAAAAAGTTACGTGCTAATTTGTTGAACTCAAACTCAAAAAAAACAGTGATAATTATTTATCTGAAAAATGCATATCTAAAACAATCAGAAACACAATAAAACAAAAAAGTAATCAAAATAGCAAATTAAATCAAAAATCTGCTAACACGTGTATGACTAGAAATCCAAAAATGTAACCCAAAACAAAAGCAAGTACGTCAATAACAAAGTAAAATTTACGAAATAGCAATGGTTAATTAAAGCCAACGTACTACTAAGACGTAGTAAAAGATAAGCAAACTAACTGCAAAAACCAGGTTCTGCAGCAAGACAAAAGAAGCGAAGTAAAACTTTCAGTAAGTCAAACCTACTAATGACAATTAATAAGTAAAAAAAGAAAAATAGTAAGAATTATAATTGCACACAAAATAATCGAACCCTGATAGTTGGGAGTTAAATTTTTATTAAGTAAATTTAACCGTAACTCAGTGCAGACGGCAGTTCAAGCTACTTTGGAGAGAAAGTTGTTGTTAAAAACCATCTAAAACTATAACAGATAAATAGTAACTAACTGCTCTTTTGATTAGGCAACATTTTGTACATATAAACAAATTCATTGCCTTAACATTATATTCAAAATAAAATCACGTTGTTGAATACAACACAAATGTCAAATATCACAAGCTTAAGCGAATCAAAGCCCACCGTTTAATTTATTGCGTGCAAAAATAAGTTTTAATACTTAGTTGTGACAACAAACGTAATATGTACGTTTAGTCGTGCGTTGCATACAACTGAGAAAATAAAAAAAAGAATTTTAAAGAAGAAACAAAATACTTTGTTAAGACAATTTTTCCGTAACTTAAAGGCAAGCGATTAACTCAGTTAAAATGATAAGCAGGCCGCAAGTCTCAGTTTGCTAATCCTACACTAAATTAAAATGGCACCAAACTAAGTAGATATCACCTAATACAGACCTTGTTTAAATTTTTCGATTACTGAAAGAAACAAATTGGCAAAACAAATTCTAATAACAATATATTTATTTCTAACAAGTAAGGATAGGCGTTAAAATAAAAAAAAAAAGTAAGACCAATTACAGATTAAATAACAAGATTAAATTTGTCAGTTAATATCACAGTTATAATATCTATAGAAATTCTATCGATGAGGCAACACACTTTACCACTAATTATATGCAATTACTAACAAAACTTAAGTAATTGGTCGAGAATTATGATCTGAGTTCCAAAACAAGATAAAAGCAGAAAAACTCACCCAAACAAAAAAATTTTTAACACTAGTCGTAACGTAAAAAACAATGTTTCGTAGATTCCCACTCATAAAAGAAACTCAGTAGCGGCGTATAAACAGTACAGCCGTTAATTTTAATTTAGAATAAATATTTTAAAAAAATACAACATAACGACAAGTAACAATTTACAATTTCGCATTACAGAATATATTAGCCAATAGCACATCCAACACAAACTTTTTAAAATTCCTGAAAAGTAAACTGGTACACTGTCTCAGAAAAGAAATTGTAGACTTTTAAGCACGACCTGCAAGGTAGGCAACTAAACTTACGTTATAACAGAACGTCTAGTTAAATTTGACAACATTGGCATTGTAGACATTACTTGCAGCAATATTACGAGGTTACTAACCATTCTTTATAAGCATCGCCTCAACCGTTCAAAGAACATGTTTTTTGCTGCAAATATGTTTATAAATTGTATCATACAGATTTAAGTTTTCTTTTGTCAAATTTTCTATTTATGTTCTCTGCTCAAGTTCTAATGAATGCTATAGTTCTTAATTAAAACAGTTCTAAGTCATTCATAATTTGATTTATAATTAAAACAAATTAAAAAAAGTTCCATTAATAGCTCGAATAAATTTAAACTGTAGTTTAAGAGTATTAGATTATTTGAACGTAATTAGTGGTTGAACATTTGTAATCTTAACTTCCATTACAAATTCTGATAACATTTATTTGTAGTTTGCATTTTTTTTTATAGAAAATGGATTTTTATGAATATAGGTAAAATCTGATGTTCAATTGTTTTTTGATTACACTGTCGTAATACACGAAAAAAATGCTTCAACTTTGCTGATTTAACCCAAGTTATAGATTATATCGAACCTACTAGTTTAAGTATTAGACAGAAAGTATGCGTAACTCAAATTTACTTATCTGTACCTGTAGAGTTTTTAGGCGCTTTTGTGAAGTCTTATTTATATTATAACAAAAAGAACAAGTTGCGAGAAAATTAATATTCTTTTAAAAAGATATTATCTTTAGTTAGATGTAATTGAACTGGAAATCAAAACTAATATGAGTTTCGTTACTTATAAATCTAAACAGAATTATTGCAGATTTTTGCTAAAACTAAGTAATAGAAATATATCACCAAACATTTAAAGAATCAGTCTATTTCTTTTGTACAAAATGATCAACACCATTTATTTCTAATTTAATAATATAAACACTAAGTCTCAACTTTGGTTTATAGAGAAAATATTTTTTTTAAATACCCAATACTTCAAAAACCTGATAACTATAAGTAACGATTAACCTATAAGATGTCACATCAACATGGAACCGTATTTAATTGTGCTTTACAGTTGTATTTGAGCGTCCTGTGTCTTTAATTATCTTACGCGAATTATCAGCATTTCTTAATTTTTTTCTTTAAGTAATTCAAATTAATTTTGATTAAGTATAATGCTAAATGTGTGCTTTGTTTACATTGTCTGTTATTTTTTTAATTTGAATAGGTATAATCAAAATGATAAAATTTAACAAATGCAACTTTTATTAAATATAAAAGAAGTAAGGTTTTACATATTACAAAAAATGTTTTCAAACATTGTTATCTGTTTTCTTGATTACTAAACCATTCTATAACCATTTTTTTCTTGAACCGGGAACAGGTTTATGGATCCCACGCAAGTAACATGATTTTTTTACATTTTTGCGTTTTGAAATTTTTTTTTATTACTTTTCCTTAAATTTTTATTTACATTTATACACCATGTAAAGTACGCAATGGCAATCAAAAATTATTGGGCGAATGGAAAACATAAAAGTTTTTACTTAGGGTTTAAATTTTTTAATAAAAATTAAAAAACAAACTAAAAAAATGCTAAAATTTTAAGCGTTGTTCGATACTATTAGAAACAAATTTATGTGTCGCAATAGTTGCCCCGCCAAATTTCGACGTAATGCAGAAATTTTAAGTAGACTGGGCGATTACAAGCGCGGGCGGGGTCCCCGCTTTAAAGAAATATGATGAGAAAATGCAAATATATCTAAATAAAGAAATACTGTTTTATCTTGCTTTAAATAATAAATAATCATAAAACAAGTACAATAACATCTACAAAATATAATAAAACAAAAAAGTAAAATTTTTTACGAAATAATTACAAAACATTAATCATTTATAGTTTTTAAACTCTTTTTAAATTTATATTATTATAGATTTTTTCTTTTACTTTTGCTTATTATTTTGTTTTTTTTTTTGACAATGGTAATATATCCATATAGGGTGCAAAACATTTAATTTGGCAAACGTAATGAATTTTGTAATCATTTGGATTTGGTTCATTACATCTCAATTATTTTGGAAAACCTAGAATTGATTATAAAACTAGTATAATTACCTACTAAACAAAAATTTACAAATGTTTTCTACTTTTATTGCTAGTACTTAGCGTATTGAAGCAAAAATTAAAGATTGAATTAAAATTTGAGAAGAAAGAATACAAAAATTCTCATTAAAATTACGCTTAAAGCAGTGTTTCCAGAGACCCGAAACCCCGTTCTTCTGAGGGGTATGCCATACCCCAGTAATGCTCCTTTTTGCCCAAGGCTTCGCAATTACTAAGTAGTGTATATAAAGGAGTTACTTGAAATTTATTTTGTAATGTATAATATTTAGTGTTGTTTTATGTTTCAATTTTGTGCAAAATGCTACGTCTTCCTAGACAAGCTCACTAAAAACGCGAGTAAAGATTATTGCTTTACGAGAATGTGGATTCTGTATCCGAGTAATTGCTGCACGTATGGGTTCATTGGTAAGATAATTTTTTATTTTGCTTTTGATAATATGCTTTTATATTAGCAGTCTTTTCAATTTTAAACATGGTTATATATACCTATTTTATAGGTATTATATGATGTATAATTCAGATTACACAATTATTCACCTACATCACAGGAAATTGTTAATAATGAAATTATAAAAGTTTCAGTCACATAGCAATTTGGTTAAAGTTTTTCACATCTTTTAAGTTAGCAATACAAAGTTAGCAAAATTAAATAAAACATAATTAAGCATTTGTTACCAATTTCTTGTGAAAGAAAAAACTTGTAGCTTTCTTACTTTTTTAATTATGCATTAAACTTGAAGCAAGTTAGTAGTACACCATTCTAAACAGTGTTTGAATGAATTGATATTTGGTTTAAAATGTGTGTAGAATTTGTTACTAAATTTTTGTTAATTAATTGTAAAAGTAAAAGCTGGCAGCTTTATTATTATTCTACCCACATTTTAAGCAGAAAATAAATTCATTAAAGTACTTTTCAGATTAGTGTACTGCTAACTTGTCTCAAATTAGCTGAAAAACGAATAACTAAAAAAGTAAAAATGTTACAATTTTTTTCGTTTGCAACAAATTCTTAATTACATTTTATTTGATTCTGCTTTGTACTACTAAATTGAAATACGTAACTTTTTCACTTAAATTAATAACATGTTACAAGCTTATAGGTCTTACGAGTTTTTCACGGCTAACTCACATAATCGGAGATAGGGGAGATTTAAATAAATAAGAGTTAAAGGGCGCCAGATCTTTTATAAATAAAACTTCTGATTCGATGACGACAGAAGGTCCAAGTAACGAATTTTAGGTTTGTAATCTTTGTTTCACATGTTGTCGTGTAACCAAAAATAAGAAAAAGATAAGTATGTATAAAAATTTTAATTTAATAACGTAGATTTGGTATTGATAACGAGCACCAAAAATTTCGTAGTATATTATTCATTCCATAAATGCCAGCAGTATCGGCCACAGAATACATAAGTTTACACACCGTCGATAGCCAAAAAGATTACATGACAAATATCAATAGTACACAGCATGCGATACATAAAATAATTACTGAAAATACCCAAATGGTATTGAAACAGCTATTGCAATTGCGTAAGTTAAAACAAGCAAAATTCCGTGAGTGACTTTTCTGACAGCCACAAAGAAATTAAATAAAACTTACCCACAATCCAGTAGTTGCTCGAAGGAAACGTTTTCCTGGTTGAGTCAGCCTGGAATAATTATTAATAGCAAATCGTGTCAACACAATGACTCACGAAAGCTAAAACCTACAAAATTGCTAATTAATACTAAAAGAAATTACACATAAAAACCCGACTATCGAATGCCGTAAATAATAAAGGTATTTGTCGATATTAACCCGACATCGATCGATGATGCATCGAAACATACAACCAAAAACGTTACGGAACGTGCCTAGACGTGTTATCAAATTAAAAAAGAAATTACGAAAGAATTTTAAAAACTAATAGGAAAAGCTTACCCTGTGATGAATAAACTACACTAAATGCGTTTTCAAATTATAATTGTATTTCTATTAACGCTGATGTTATAAGGTTCAGAGCAATTAGGAGGTTATAGCATTAAAAGCACGAGTTTTAAGTACTTGACGGTTTGACGTCTTGATAGGAAATGAGATAAAATTATACCCGGCAGAGGGCGTTAAATACAAAAATTTAACTGAAAGGTAATGAATATACAGGGTATCACGTTATAAAATTATTGTACGTAACAAACATTACTTTATCGGTGCCTTCAGTAAACGTAAACCTTTTTCGCAGTTTCAATTAACTATTATTTATTTGATTAGAAAAGTGTGGTCCATTATTGAGTTTAACGCAAAAAACAAGACGCAGAAAATGATCGTCTTTTGCAGACCGCCCATAGAAGTAAAAGGCCATCTCTCTTATCCAGAGTTAAAAAAGACAACATTATGCAAGGTGCTCGTTTGACTCCATTTACAACTTCTCCCACCATTTGCAAAAGACTACAGTTACAATGCAGTTTGCAAACAATAAAGAATACTTTAAAAACTGAAGGAATAAGCTATAAAATAACCTGTAATAACTGAAAACAATCCTTTCCGGAGATTTCAGAACAACATTTAAATTTTGATCGGAAAGGTATGAATTTAAACATGTGCCACCCAACAAAAAAAGTGGGAGAATTAGTGCTGCGTACTGGGAATCGATAAGTGATGTTAACCCAGAGTAATTAACACGTGTCGATGGACGCTTAATTGCTCAAACTTACCTGACAATTTTTAAAGACGTTATGTTGCCCTCCGTACGAGCAGTTTATCCCGAAGGACAAGTTCGGTTTGTTCAGGACAATTTTTCTATACATACGGCAGCCGTTATTTAAGAATTCTTATAACATCCAGAAGTGGAAAGAATCCGTTGGCTACCTAAGTCACAAGACTTGAACCTTATAGAGAATTTGTGGGCAGCGGCCGTGCGTGGGTGAAAAGACGCCATATTAATACCGCGTGGGAAAGATTTCGAGGATTTAATGTATCTGCCAATTTAATTAATGGGATGCCAAACCGTATACTAGAATGTATAACCAACAATGGAAATTACACCCATTACTAGCAAGTAAAATACAAATATTTAAATAAAATCATAAATACTTTTTTAGTCATGTTTTTTATTAGAATTTTCTGTATCTAGTTTTGTTCTCTTAATATAAATAGTGTTTATGTATAACTTATAATAAAATGTAAGCTATTATTTCTAATAAAATGTAGTAGGTACTATAATAATCTAAAATATAAAAAAATGCAAACTTCGAAATTGCAAATTTCAATTCATTACTATAAAATTTACATTTCCTCGAAATAGTTAATTCTTAAATTAAATGTTACGAAGAGAAAGCGAAAAAACGCATTTCGCATTTTTCTAATTTTGTGATTTTTAGATTTACAGCATAGGTATGTATTTTTAAATTTTATTTAAAACTTTTTCTAGCGTTCTGTATGAGAAATTAGACTTGATTATTCTTAGACATGTATCTTTAATAAATAAAAAAAACCAAATTAAATTTATTTACACTCAAAATAAAAAACATATTCTGATTTGTAAAAGTCCTTCTCTGCTACACTGTGTAGGTGAGTTTGGATCACGGATGAAAGGAAAGATGGACTACAGTAAATAATAAGCTTATGCTTGACGATTTTTGTTTCAACTGTGTTTCCCACATTCTTGACACAAATCTGCATATAAAGTACATTCTTCGTGCATTCATCGACCACAAATTGTGCATTTTATCCAATCTTTTGTCTTAGTGGTTTTTTGGTAATCTTCTTTAAAATCCACACATTCGTTTCATAACCTATGACTCTTTTATTGTTATTATTATCTATTCTCCTCTATTTATCGCATTTTTTCTCTATATGTAAACTGTGGGTATGACTTCAACAAAAACAGCATAAGAAATACTCAATTCGTCTCTCTTCTGTCAAGGTCCATCTGTCCTCAATGCAGATAAAAGATTGACTACGTGATTACTACGGATTATAGATGAATAGCACAATATTTGTAGGTTATGATAACTTTAAAACATGTTCTTATTACGTTTATGTATAAATAATAAGTTTAAACTTACCGCAGTTGTTTTAAAATAAACGTATTTGTAAAGCACCACATATTTTTCAGTTTTTTTACACAAATTTTATATTATTTGCTTTAAATGACACAAACTTTACAAACGGGTCGACTCGTAATACTAAGACTACTATTGCCTACGCTCTACGTTACTTTTAAGATCAAAAGTCTATGAACAGTACAACTTTCATCTGTAACTGTAAAGCTTCTTGATTTATGGTTTTTGCCATCTGGAAGGAATACTATAAGGAAACGTCCATTATCTTCAACATCATCTACCGTCAAACGAATTAAATCATCTCGTCGACATGCACCATAAACACCAAATATCAAAAGTAACTGTACGAAAATGGTTAGTATTACTATCGGATGGAACATTGTTTACATATAAGACAAACACAAACCTTTGTCAATAACCATTTCTCATCTGAAGCTTCACAAATGAATTTGGTTACTTGTTCGGCTGTAAACACTTTGGCTTTTTTAGGTACGTAACCAACACCTTGACGAAGGTGATTCAGACATATGTATTTTAATTTTTATATGATTTATTCTAGTTTTGTAGACAGGTATAATGAAAAATACCGTTCATTACACGGCAGAAAGAGCTTTTCCCGTTCTCGCATGCTTCGCCTCACACGGAAAACTCGCAAGATCACACGGGAAAAGCCTTCTTTCAAGCCTAGTAATGAAATATACTATTACTTATATTTCTAATTATAAGTAATTGGTGAGTGTTTTTTATATAAAGCATACATACGCGTCCTATAGGTTACCAGAAAATATACTTACTTTTTTGTTTCCGTAGCAGTGAATGTTCCCTATTGCACAATACATGTATGTATTTAAGTTGCAGTACGCTGACTTTATGAAATAGATAATAAATTTAAATTAACAGTAACATGTTTCGACAAATTGTTTTAATAGTTTTTATCTAAACACTATTAATCAGCTATCAATTTGGTTTTTAGTAGTATTTATACACATTATCCATACATTAAAAAAACGTATTTAAATCAACATATTGTTCGAGCAGATAAAATACTATTACAATTATGATATGTAAAAATTTAATATTAAAAAACCTATTACTAAAAAATATTACGGTTATATCTGTTTTTTTTTAAATTTTACATTAAAAATTAATTATTCTATTACAACGTTGATACTTTATCTATGTGACTCTATATAACTTCCTTTCACAAAACAAATTTGCATTACATTATTACGTCTTTGAAACTTAAAATTCAATTGCAGTAGTAGCAGTAGCGGTTGCAGTTAAACTTAAAAGGCTTTAAAGGTGAGCTACTGCTACTTCAAAATGAATATATTATAAAGTTAACGCTCTAAGCCGTTTTCTTAAATTATTAATCAGTTATCGCACTAACAGACATTGTGTTAAAGCAATTAAATGTTAGTAGTAAATGTTATAATAGATTCTGTAGTATGTTCTACATAAGCAATTTATAATAAATTAACTAGAAGTGTTTAAGACCTGGTATCGATATTATCAGTTAAACGTTCAGATCAAATCAAGTACGATTTCTCATTTTCAATTAGGAAATTAATGGGAATATGCAGATTCGGTTTCGTGTGTTACAGAAATCGTATGAACGCTGACGGTAAATAAACACAGTTTCCTGGCATAATAAATTGTTATATACGCTGAAAATTTACAAACACTGAAATGTGTAAATAGAAATTTACAACTGCATTAACTGCAATGTATTGCTTCAAAGTTATTTATATGTGTTGTAACAACTATAAAATATAGTAATATAACGTTTTTAAAATACGAATAGGTTTCAAAATACATACACATTTTTTTTAGTATTAAAGTTTTCGTTTTAGATAACATCGTATCGTTTTAGTGTGACGGTTCGTGTGCCGTTATCCTTCGTTTATTTCCAAAAGATTAAGCATTAAAGGGACACGAACGGATGTTTATCCTTTGAACAAGAATGAAAGATTTTGATTTTTAGGCGTAAATTTGTTTGTGTATTATTTTTCTAACGTTGCACAATAAATTAACGAATAAATTAAAGAAAAAAAAATTGTTACACTAAAGCAACTGCGCACACAACCAATAAGAAAACTTTTCTGCAAGCTTTATGTTAGTTATAAACTTTCAAGGAAATTTACAGTTTATCTATAGAAATTGGAAACTAGAAATTGTTTCTGTTGTACTTTATCAAGTGATTTAGTATTGGAAACAAGATTTATATTTTCCTAAATACGTGTAGAATCGAAACTAGAAATTTGAAATAGCAATTTTAAACACAGTACTACATGCAAAGATCGAAACTTACTTCTACATTACATCGCACTTTGCTCTAATGAATTTTGTGGTCTCTAATCTTAAATGAATAGTTCTAAAATATCTAGAAGACTGGGAATTAAACTATTTACTTACCAAAATTGGCATCCTTGAGCATTTAGGAAAGCCTCTTAATTCAAATCTCCTTTCTACATCATGAATTTTCTAGTTAAACCTAAGTTCTTGATATTAATCAACGTAATGTATAAATTAACCTATCTTTTTATGTAATTTTTTGGTTTTGTATTAACTAATAACGTATTTTAAAAATAAAAAAATTAATTATTTAAGAAATAGAAATAATTTAGAAAATAGAATCAAAATCTATTGCTTTAGATAGGCATTGTTAGTGTTGCATAAGACAAATATTTTCTTTAAACACACAATGAAAATTAAATAGAAAGTGTAATAACCTGTCAAGATGTACAATAAAAAAGAAGTAACTTATGAATTAATAAAAGCCAACATCATAAATGCTTTGGCGATACAGCACAGGTCTAATCAAAATAGCACGGTAGTAAATTAAATTAATAAGTCATTATGTACGTTGCTCACTTTATTGTAAGTTAAAATGTCGCGAGTTTTAATACAAGATTTCGATAACTAGGTACACATCAACGCATGCACGGACTTCACAATATTAATCTGAAGAGCAGTTAGCTAACAGTAAGTACTGGGGTTCTAGTCACAGAAATAACCCAGTTTTAGTTGGAGTGTCGGTACAAACAAACGTGGGTCAAAACAAAAATATATAATAAACATACATTAATATATCAAACAAATGCTATCAAAAATGTAAGGTTTATCATGTCAAAAGCAACCTACCGCTACTTTAATACATAAAAGCAGATACTTGCGTATATCATAGATATGCCACTTTATACACAAGATTTCCATAGTATGAGAACTACCTGCAACCACAACATGTATGTCTCTCCGCCCTTTGGGACGCGATTAGATTACAATAGCGTACGATCATACATTTCAGTTTCGTAACGTCACTTTTTTAATGTGCGATTGTTTCCTTAAAAAATTAGTAAGTAGTGAAAAGTAATACATTTGCGGTAAAAGTACATTTTTAGGTCATTTGTAAACATATTTGTTTAAAACATCTTTTCACCTAAATCGCTACTTGTATCTTTTTTAACAAATGGCATATTTAGTAATTAATATAAGCATGTGCAATATATTTGTTGTTACACACAACATGTCTATGTTACAAAAAACTTTTTATTAAAAATTGTATGTATTTAGTTTTAAAATGTTGTAATTATTCAAAACCCGACCCTGTAATTGTAAAAAAATTGGTGAAAAATTCGACAAATTAATGCGCATAAACATTATCTTTGCGTGGTTTACCCCACCGACTTCAAGACAAGGCGCGCAGCAATCCCATCTATAAACGCAATCAAAAGCGCCGGAGTGGGCTATAGAACCCGCTGCACCAGCTTTACCGTAACTTGTTTTGATATCTGCCTCTAATAAAACCCGAGATCCTCTCACCGCACCGTAACCTCAAATAACATTGACAACCGCTCGTACCTATATTAGTCTATTTTTTCACGAGTTACTTGCAGATACACGGATTCGATTCAATCTCACCAGCAGCATCTCATCGAAATTATTCATCTGCATCACGTTTGCAATTTAGTAAGTAAGTTCATTGCTCATACTTGTTTGTGTTTCAGTTTATCATTGTTAGCGGTGGCTTAAACCCCTACGTATTGGTCTGGTTGGGCGTGGTCTTTCCGGGAATACAATAGGTAGTTGTTCCAATAACTTGAGAGTTAACTGAAGCCCATCGGCGAAGTCCAGATGACTTTGGATAATTCCCACATTAAAATAATAAATTAACAGAAACGAATACGGAACAAGATTATTAAAATTTGTTATCGGTACGTGTCCAAAGTAAATGAGCCTTTTAAAATTACCTGCTTACCCACGCGCATTTATTCTAGTCATTAAAATTTTATTGCATTTAACCTAATTTAACGACATTAACTATTTTGTTTAATTAGGTTCCTAATTACAGTCATCCACAGATTGAGATCCCCCGCATCGATTAAGACCGATAAACAACGTCCAGCTACCGTATTTGAATTACGCCAGTTACAGATACTGTAATTGCACAAACACCCAAAGTTAACGCTCGCCGATTTAAAAAAAATAACCTTACTGTCTTTATCTGCAATATCCGACATCCTGTACATTCTTTAATCACCAGTTACTTACAGTAAAGCTACCGGAATACACACACAATAACACGTCATCCGATTTGTACGTTAAACAGGTGTTAAACGCCATCTTTTTTGTTTAGATCCTGGCACCTGGTGCAAAATATTAGCACTGTTAGCGCAACTACATATTATGAAAACATAACATGTATTAAGTTGGCGTGTATAATTATTAAATTTTCTTTACTAGTTACTCGAGGCATAAACAGAAGAAATGACGACTAGCTAAGTACGCAGTTGTTACACGCCTTGGAATTATGATACAAGCTGTTAGATTTTAAGTTGCAACTTATTCATAAGTAATTCCCTTTAGAGATACAAGTTAACTAATGCAATTTTAGTTTCATATCATTTAACACTGCTTTTACAATGCGGTTCATTATGATTATCAAAAGTGTGGTTTTCAATACATATTATTTCAATAAGTATGTTACTCGCTAACAAAAATTTTGGTATTACATTAGCTGTGCGAAAAAGAATTAACCTTTCTAATTTTACGTAAGACTAGTTTTAATAAACAATTAAGACGAACCAAAGAATTGTTAATAATCGC
The DNA here is from genome assembly GCA_035610365.1 of Aquatica leii. Classification (NCBI taxonomy): domain Eukaryota; kingdom Metazoa; phylum Arthropoda; class Insecta; order Coleoptera; family Lampyridae; genus Aquatica; species Aquatica leii. Next base: position 70,252,053 of record CM069436.1, read on the forward strand.
CGATTACAAAAAATTGTATTAACCGATCAAGTGCTTATTAAGAAATCGTTTAGTTTAGTGCCTAACACGAAAAGATAACATTATTTGTAACTGTATGACAATATAAGCCAACGTCTAACCTGTGCTTAAGTTTAGTTTTAAGCCTCTGGGAGACCAGTACCAAATAGATAGAGCACCTGATAACGAAGATCATTAGATGCACCACTACGAATACTGGAATCGGATAGATTGCTTAACAACCATACTTCTCGGTAATAAAATTTTGTTTTTTTTTCTTTCGAAAATTACGTCTTAATTTACTGGTTTTGGTAAAAACTCTCGAACCCAAGCCGTGCGTTGGAGTAGGTCCAGATTTACCGGAATGGTAAAACGACAATACTACTAACTTTTTATTTTTTCCTGCTTCTTTTTGATTAGTTTTTCACCTACATACCACATTTTCTTTCTCCTTTCTTGTTTCTCTTAAAAGTTCACCTTTTGGGCCGTTGGTTGGACGGTAAGGTTGAGTCACTATCTCATTCTCTTTACAGAGTTAGAGTAGGACAAGGTATAACATGTAGCCTTTTCATTCTCTTTTTTCCACCTTTACGGTACTTTTCCTGTCTCTCACTCCTTCCGAATTTTTCTTTTTTTTGATTTGGGTTGGTTGCTTTGATAGTTTCTTCTCTCTGCCTAAACTTTGTCTTTCTTTTTTTAGATTCACTGTAATCACATTCTTTACTTTTTTTTAAATCTTTTGCTAATTCTTTCTTTTGTTACATTGGGGTTAGTAAGTTATTTGATTTTCTGTGTAAGTCTAAACCTTGAGACAGACTACAACTCCTTTTTCTGTACTTTGTGTACTTCCGCTTGGTCGGCTTTTTTGGACGTTGTTAGTCATTTTTAGGATATTTCTTATGCTACTTTTCTCTTGGTTTTTTCTTGGGATATTTTATTGCGTTTATCGGCTTATAAGTTTTATTGTTACAGTCCAGCACAGTGATTAATGATTAACAAGTGTTTGTTTAGGAATTTATAATACTTACGTTTTCTTTTTCTTTTCTTCTCTTGCGATTCTAGTTTTGGGATTTTGGGTTTCTCTATTTTGGGGATAATTTTCGGGGTGGTTTTGTATCTGAGGTTTAAGAGAATTTTAGGGCTAATAAGTGATGGAAGCTTGTCTAAACTTCTACCTTTCCTAATGTTTTTGTTTTCTCTGGAATTCTTTTGTTGTTTTTGTCCTTACTGTATTGGGTTACTGATTGTTTGTACCTTACTTTTTGGTATCGTTTTATGCGTTTCGAAAATTAGTGACTTGTGTTAGTATTCTTTTTTGCTTTAGGAATCACGTTATTCTTGGTTTCTTGGAGGCACTATTCGCTTCATGTGCTTCTTTTACAGCTTTAGTTGTTGGTCTACTTAATATTCTGGAAATTCTTTGTCTCTTCTGTATTCGTGGTAATCTACTAAGATTGCATAGAGTTGGGTTTCTTGGATTTAGGTTGGTTTTGGTTTTTAGGGTTCTGTTCTTGGTGTAAGCCTAAATTTCTATCTTCATTTTAACTTTCGTTTTGTTAAGCATGTTCCACGCTTTTATCTTGCTAGACGGAGAAGAGATTCTGTAAGTGCATAAATTTCAAATAGTAATACCCTGTATATTCATTACACTAAAGTTCTTCTTCTTTAAGTCCCATCTCCGCTACGGAGTTTGGAAATCATCGTGGCGATTATTATTTTGGATGCTGCTGCCCGAAACAGCTGGGTGGAGTTACAGTTGTACCACTCCCGCAGGTTACGTAACCAAGACATTCTTCTTCGTCCAACACTTTGTTTGCCCAGAATTTTTCCTTGCATGATAAGTTTTAGCAGGGCGTATTGCTTTCCCCGTATAATGTGGCCAAGATATTGAAGTTTACGACTTTTGATATCCGTGACGAGTTCTTCTTCATCTTTATTTACTCTCCTCAGCACTTCCTTATTTGTAATTTTGTCGGTCCACGGGATTTTAAGAATTCGTCTGTATATCCACAATTCGAAGGAATGTAACCTTTTTGTTAGGTACTTGTTTAGTGTCCATGCTTCCATTCCGTATAACAATACGGAATAGACATAGCATTTTACCAATCTTAATTTGAGAGGTAACGTCAGATCTTTGTTGCATAAGACACATTTCATCTTTAAGAATGTATTTCTTGCCTGTTCTATTCTAGAAAGAATTTCAGGTGCGTTTTCATTTCTATTGTTAACCGTCGTACTCAAATATCTATATCTTTCCACTCGTTCTATTTGTTCTCCTTGAATACAGAGGTTTACGTTGTCAATGTTTCTTTTTGAGATGATCATGAACTTTGTCTTGCTGGTATTTAAACTTAGGCCATATTCCTCACTAACTACCGCCACTCTATTCATTATTCTAGTTAAATTTTCTAATGTTTCTGCCATAATAATGGTGTCATCGGCATACCTAATGTTATTAATCGGTATTCCATTAACAGTTATACCAGCAGATTCACCTGTGATTGCCTTATCAATTATATGTTCTGAGTAAAAATTAAAGAGTGTCGGGGATAATATGCACCCTTGTCTTACGCCTCTCTTGATCTCGATCTTTTCCGATACTCTTTGATCCACACGTATGACCGCTTTTTGGTTAAAATATAAGTTAGAAATAATTCTTATATCGCGTGTGTCTATTTCCTTATTTCGCAGGAGCTCTAAGAGAATATCGTGTTTTACTTTATCGAACGCCTTGTTGTAGTCAACAAAACAGACGTAGACATCTTCGTTCATGTCGAGGCATCGTTGCATAAGTATATTATAAGCTACTAGGGCTTCACGTGTTCCCAAACCCCTTCTGAAGCCAAACTGAGTGTTTCCTATGTGTTCTTCCAGCTTTAAGTACAATCTGTGGTGTATGATCTTCAGAAACAGTTTAAGTGTGTGGCACATTAAGCTAATTGTCCTATAATCACTACAGTGTCGTGGTTTATTTTTCTTGGGAATGGCTATAAATGTGGAAACAAGTCATTCCTTTGGGATTATGCCTGTTTTATAAATACTGTTGAATAGTTCTTCTAGTAGCTTGATATGGGTATCTTCTAACAGTTTAAGTATTTCAATCGGCAAGTTATCTGGGCCGGATGCTTTCCCAGTTTTCATGTTTTGAAGAGTGTATTTTATTTCTCTGAAGGTAATTTCAGATCCAGTTTCTTCTTCGTCAAATTCTGTTATATTCATCGTTCTATTATCCTCAACGAGTTTTTCAATATAATTTTTCCATAGCTTGAGTTTACTTTCAATATCCGCTATCACTATTCCATTCTCATCTAATAACGTGTACGAAATCTGTCTTGTTTTTGGAGGTACTGAAAGCTCTTTTACTTTTTTGTGTAAATTGAAAGCATCATGTTTCTTTTGTAGGCTTTCGATCTCTTCACATTTTTGTGTGAACCATGCTTCTTTAGCCTCCCGAATTTTCTGACGAATCTGCGTCTGAATACTTTTATATCTTTTCCTGTTAGTTTTATTTTTTCTTCGTTCATCCATGAGGTTTAAGATATCGTTCGTCATCCATCCTTTGTTATTACTCTTTTTTTGTCTTCTCAGGTGTTTTTCTGTGGGCGTCAATAGAGCACTCTTAAAAGACTTCCAGTTTTGATTAATATCGTCTGTCACCACATTACTTCGGAGATTTTCGTTAATTTCATTTATTATTTCTTCTCTAACAGTAATGTCCTTAAGAAGATTGCAATCTATATGCTGATTTTTTGACCTTTCCCTTGGTTTTTTGAGACAAATTTTCATTTTTGCTATTATAGGATTGTGATTTGAGTTCACATCCGCACCTGGATAAGCTTTTATAGATTTTATGCAGTTTCTATATCTCCAGTTTATCATTAGAAAATCTATTTGATTGCGTACAGTATGATCGTCGTTATCTTGAGGGGACACCCAGGTATATAGTCTCCTCGGCGGCAGGTCGTAGAAAGTGTTGGTAACCACCAACTCCTTTTCTTGACAAAACTGAATTAAGCGATGTCCTCTGTCATTGCGTACACCCAAGCCATAGTCTCCTACCACTTTTTCCACTCTCCCTCTACCAATTTTGGCGTTAAAATCTCCCATGAGAATTGTGACATCTTTTCTTTTTGTTAGTTCGAATGCCTTATCAATGTCTGCGTAGAATCTTTCAATTTCTTCTTCTTCCTTGTCTGCAGTCGGTGCATATGCTTGTATCAAATTAACATTAACGTGCCTGGCCTTCATCTGTATTAACATTAGACGTTCTGAGAATGGAATAAAGTTTATAACTGAATCAGACAAATTTTTCCTCATCATAATTGCTACCCCGTGTCTGTGAGACAAATTCATATTTCCAGAATAGTATATTATGTGCTGATTACCTATTTGACTTATTCCCTGATCTGGCCATCTAGTCTCACTAATTCCTAGGATATCTACATTCAATCTATTCATCTCATGTGCCACATTATGGACCTTTCCCGCTTCATACATACTGGTTACGTTCCATGTTGCAATTTTTAAGTTGTTCATACTCGTATTCTTTTTCTTCTTCTTAGCATCTTTCATGATCGTCCCCCCCCCGAGATCCGAATGGGGGACTAGAAACTCCGGAATATTTTACCCTGAAATCTGCCATAATGACTTAATACAAGGGAAATCCGTCTTGGATCTTTAATGCAGTAGTTTCCTCTTGCTTTCTGCATCCTCATGCCGTTGACCATCATCAGTGGTTCGTCCGCCTTTAGGGCCGATTTCTCGACCCAAGGGCAAGCGGGTGCCCCTTACCTCTTGTCGGTTCATCCACCCGAAGCTGTTGACCAACAAGAGGGAGACCACTTATACCGGCGATCATTCGGTCCGTACCTACGTTAGCCACCCATGGGTGTTGCCCGCTTTCTACCACTAGGAGGTGTAGGTTCGGATTTTTCTCTCATTGGAATTAAGACCGCATGGCATTACCTAATTCCTCAAGAGCTTTAGAAAACTCAAGAGCTTTAGAAAACACTAAAGTTAGAATGTATTAAACAATGTTGCTTGACTTCTACTTTTGACGCCCTCTAACGAGTTTTGTTTTTACTTCACTTCCTGTCAAGAGGTTAAACCGTCTATTACTTAAAGTCGTGCTTGCGATGTCTGAATTAATTTTTTAATATCATTAGCTTGAGGCTGTGATATAAAATGAAAACGCGTTTCTATTAGTTTATTTATCACAGGGTAAGCTTTTACTATTAGTTTTTAGAATTAATTTGTAATTTCTATGTTAATTTGTTAGCAGGATCTGACACGTGTTAGTCCACATATTTCGGTGTATTCTCCACCAATAAAGAATTAATATCGACCAAATACCTTAATGAAAATATTATAATTTGGAAGGCCTAATTTTAATTAAAAAGGAATTCTTGACAAGAAGATTTTCTCCGATGTACTGTTTCTTACAAGTCAACATATTACGATATCACCTTTAATTTAATGTGTGCAACAGTATTCGATATCCGGGTATTTATTTTTAATTCCTTTTAGCATAAATTAATAGTGTTGTAAATTTTTGTTTTTGTGAGCCAGTGTTCTGAAACGATTTCCTCTGTTAATTAATATTCTAGATCGACTCAACGTTTTTTTGAGTAAGTACTAAATTGTAGGTAAGTCTTATTTAATTACATTTGAGTAATCATTAAGGTCTTTTACAAAAATTTTGCTTGTTATTCTAACTTATGTAATTACCATAATTGTTTTAATACTATATAAGTATTTTCATTAATTATTTTTGTGTGTCGCATGCTGTTAATCATAGATATTTGTCCTTGTTAGTTTAATTGTCTTTATTATAAACACCATATGCGTAATTTAAGCTTATGCATTGTGTGTTGCCATTACTTCCGGCGTTTATATAACCTTCGTTGAATAATTTTTTGTGCTCGTTGTTAGTAATCGACGATATTTAAATTAAAGTTGTTATACATACCTATCTTTCTTTTTTTTTTATTTTGTTGAGGATTACAAATTTGATTTTGTTGCAAGCTAGGATCTTCTGTCTTGATGGAAACAGAAGTTTTACTTAGTAAGATCTGGCGCCCACTAAGTTCTATTTACTTAAACCTCCCCTATCTCCGACTAGTGTGAGTTGGCTGAGCAGGGTTTGTAATATCTATAAGTTTATAGCAGTTGGTTAATCATTCTTCATTGATATTGATCCAAACATGTCTTATTTGTACTATTTTAGACGATTATAAATGTAACTAATTTTAGTAAAACACAACACAATACAATAATAAAACTGCAACTAACAAACTTAATAAAATAATTATTTACTACAATTTGTATATTACTGTAACTGTAGATATAATTTAACACTGTTTGAGTAAAATCACTATATGTCTACTTATTTAGCACAGATTTAATTCAGTAATTAGCGTTTGCTTTGGCTTATGTGACAAAAAAATGTTAAAAGTTTATTTAATATTTCAATGCTTTTGATTTTTAGGAGAATTTAACCTTTTTATCCTCCCCCGTGGGTACGTCACTACAGTTTTTTTGAGTCAACTAGTAATATATTATTTGTGCTAAAAATTTACATATTGCAAAAAAACCTTTTGAAACTATAGTGAATAACGTTTAACATGGATACAAAATTAAAAACTTAAATGCAAAAAAATGATTAGATTTTTATGTGATTATATAAAAGTTAGAAAATTTTGATTTGTACATTTTTAAGTATAATTTAAATTTTGGTAATTAAGATGTTACTTGACGGTAGCAATTGGGTCTTTGGTGTCAAGTACTTCATTAACTTAATTAAACGCTGTTTTATCCTAAACGATTTATATTACAAGAAACATTTAAGAATTTTAAATGTTGTTAAATGCTACTTTAGGAAAGAAACTTGAATACTATTATGTTTTACTTTTTCGCAAAATAAATTCATATTTAACTTTAAATAAAAAAATAAGTTTAAAACAACAAATATTAAAATAAATATAAAGTTTATTCATTAGTAAAGAAATACTTTTCAGTCAGCTAATTTTTAGTAAAACAAGAACAATTTTTTTATTCGATAGTCATGTTACGTTTATATTCAATTATCATTAGCATCACAAAGATCTTCTATTTCTACAAACGGATCAAAAACGTTCACTTTTGTAATTTTAATTTTTACAAATTAAATTATTATGTCTGCTTGTTCTAATTTTAAACAGTACTATAGTGTACTATTTAAGAAATAGAACTGTTCTGTTGACCGTGACAGCTTTATGATTGTATCACGCTCGCTCTCTGTGCATAATACATTTCGCTCTCTTAAGCCTCTTATAACTCTTGATGTAACCCTCAAACTTGTACTTTATTGCTTCAATGTAAAGTGTTGCTAATATTCATATACAAGTAGAAACGGAAATTGCTTGGAAATTACTTCAAATCCATGAAAGGAAATTAATAAGAAAATCTGAATTGAATAAATTCTTGTTGGATTTATATAAATGTTTTTTTTTAAATTAGAAAATATAACAATAGCGTAATTTTTTTAAAGTGAACAAAAAATAAAAACTGCACTAATAAACAAATTTAGATTTATATCACGTTTTAGATGCTATTGCTTATAAATTTAAGAAAAGAATGCTTACAAACTGAAACGGTATTACAAGCTAAACTTGAAATTTTATGATCAAGTTTATATAAGAAAACAACACAAAATATTGGTATAATGTAATAAAAATATTTTATTGTCTGCAATTGTAACCAAAACGTACTGCAATTCTTTATAAAAATATAACCACAAGTCTAACTACAAATATAATTGTAAATAATTCAATGCCTTTCCCATATATTTCTTTTATTTATTAATTTTTTGCGGTTACAAGTTCTATTAATATTATAAACATTTCAACTCTTACTCCACTTTCAGATAACATTAAAAAGACATATTTGTCTCTTCCTTACATTGGTCGCTCTTCTTTTCAATTTTAAAATCTATTTAAAAAGCATAATATTAATATTTCTTTTTTATCTATTTAATTTAAAATCTTTACAAATTAAATTGTAGCAGCTGTAATTCTTTTTATATTGGACAAACCGGCCGTAAATTTCGAACAAGAATAGCAAAACATTTTTCTTAGATTAAAAACAATAATGTTGGTGTTAATTTATATAATGAATCTTCTTTCGCTAATCATATATTAGAATATAACGTCTCCTTTGATTATAAAAGTAACTACAAAATTCTTCGTATTTGCAATAAAAGTCTAAAATAAAATTTTTTGGATATAAAAGAAATTGTTAGGCATAATAATTTAGAATTAGATGCATGTTTAAACAAAATTGTTAATTTAGTAAATTATTTTCTTTTTCTTAAGTAACATTTTTGTTTTTGTTTAAATTATTTTTATTTTTATTTAATTTTCTTGTTAATAATAGTATTATTTTATATACCTGTTTTGTACAAATTATGTTTAACTTATATCGTCATTTTGACATAAACTGTATAATTTAAATTTATTTATTTATTTATTAATTTTATGTATATTAAGAATTTTAAGGTTTAGATTTTACTATTAAGTTGATAATTTTATAGGCCTGATGATAACCGTTAGGTTGAAACCTTGTATGCATTAAATCAAATTACTTGTGCTCACACAGTATGTGCACTTGTGTCCAATTGCATATTACGTTTTAGGTCAGACTGGTACGGAGTTAGCTTATCCCTTACTGGATAATACACAACTGTAAGTATTGCATTTTCTATTTTATTTTGTTGGTCATGTCGATTATTAAAATGGCCATATGTACATACTAGATTGTAATCACCATTAACGTTAAACTAGTTTTTTTTGTGTCACATACTTATCGGGTGCGCTTTAATTCTCGAAACTTTGATTTTCGTATTCTTGAAATGTAACTTAATAAAGTAAAGTTATTCCTTACTTAAATGTAAAAGTTAGATCGATTAGGGCACGTAGATGTGTGACGTTTTGCCCAGACTATGGGCGTAACTTATATTTGACCTGTAATATCAACGCATGTAATATTGTTTGCATCGTTTATATAACTATACTTGTATACTGTCTTCTTCAACTACTTCTGTGATACAATAAATATATATTCTGTGTTAATACTTCTGTCGTGTTATTTGCTCTTTTCCAGCTACGGGTAGAGTTAGACGATATCTCCCTAATCTAGTCCTTCATCGTCTTGGCTTTTTTTAGCTTTAAATCTATAATTTAGCATCACAAAGCCTGCGACTCCATCTCCGGGGAAACTGTGTTAGCCGTTGCCTCTTTTTTTTGTTGTTACGTTGTTACAAGAAAACCAGCGTAACAGATTGACATTAGCTCTGGCTAGATTATCTAGGCATTTAAGTCGCATTTTAACGGTTTGGAGCTATGCCACAAGTAGATAGAAAGCAGTTTACATGATAAAATGCTTCGGGATATTAGATCCACGGAATTATTGTAAGATCGTACATGTTTCCAACGTTGAACAGTGGTTAATTGTTATATTTTTGAAACCAGATTGGTTAGAAACGTTTTCTATCGGTTAAGATCTCCATGTAACCAATTTATAGTTATAGTAGTATCAGACCAATAAAAGATATTTTCAATTTCAACATTAAAAGCTGTCGTAACTTATTTTACTAAATTAGCTAAAAGTAAAACCGCACACAACTCTAGTGTAGGTAAATTTATGTTTTTTAATAAGACTACACATGATTTTGCGCATAATAAGTCAATTAGAGTTTGTTCTTTATCGTTACACGACCTTATGTGGATGCAAGCTTTATAAGATGCTTCCGACGCATCGAAAAATCCGTCTAACTTAATATTTTGTGGTTTTGCTATTATTACATATCGTAATATTCTTAAAAAATTTAGGGATGACAATTAATCACAAAATTTTAACTATTTTGTAATAATATGCATAGAAAGTTTTTCATTCCAAGTTACATTTTCTTGCCTAAATAATTGCAATATTATCTTTGCTTGAATGATGACGAGACCTAGTAGCCTTAAAGGATCAAATATTTGTACTGTGGTAGCAAGCACGGAACGTTTAATGATTGTTTCAGTATCTGTAAAATTTTTAATTCTATACTGCAAGTCATGTAAACCGGGAGCCCATAAAATGCAAATTGTTTGAGATTCTTGTTGTTAGAAATTTGAACAACCTGATTGTTAGCGATTTCAATGGTTAGTAAATGTTTTAGCAAACTTCTATTGTTTCAAAACCACTTTCGTAACTTAAAACTTGCCGAATTTAAAATTTTGGAAATGTGTAATTGTAATTATAACAGACTATCAATAGAATTTGATCCGGTGAAAAGATTGTCGACGTAAAAATCGTATTCTATTGCTTGAGATGCAAGAGAATAAATAAACCGATTGTCTGAAGCTAATTGTTTTAAACATCTAATCGCTAAAAATAAAGCTTTTGCTATACCGTAGGTAACAGTATTGAGTTGTCAGCAAAAAATATTTGAATTTTGATTTTACTTCCAAAAAATCAATTGTGTTTTGTAAAATCGTCAAAAACAACATGAGTTTTGGTAGCTGAGCTAGTTGTCTTAATAACGGTTTGATGTTACTAATAAATTTTAATCCATTGTGCTAAAGAGCGGAATTCGCTAAGGACAATGATATTGTTTTTATAAAGAATGTTTACTATAAAAAAATGATCTTGAGTGATAGTTTCTAAGAAATGAACTTTGCAATATTGTTTGTCGGATAAGTATGGGTTATAATTATTTACCAAAACTTTTGTAATTGTTCTCGGGTTTTATTATCTTGTAGAGTCTGCTAACAGTAACCTAATTATCTTGAGTGATTTGACCACCATTTACCCAACCTATTTTTGTTTTTTCTAAGATAGGTTTATTTTTGTCTAGCTTGTGTTGTCCGATATAAAGTAAGTTCCAAAATATATCAGCACCTAAATTATCAAATTGTAATTATGTTTTAATAAACCAAGTTTATCACAAAGATTGCTAGTAATAAAGTTGACTTCTGATCCAGAATCCAATAAAACGCGACAAATTGTAATTTGTATGTAGTAAAGGGTTTTTTGTTACACTTTCTACATAAACCAAATGTGCAATCTTTTGCGAGATGATTTTTTTTAAACAGTTGAAACAAAGATGTACCTAAACGACGAAATTTGTAAATAGGTTTATTGACGTTTAATTTGAGAAAAGTAATACAATTGAAAATGAAATGTCTTTGCAAAAAACGCAAACTGACTTTATCGCGCCGACATGTGATTTTAAATTATTTGATTTAAATAAATTTGGGTTACTTACACTCGTTAAATTTTGGATACATTTTTTTTGAGAGGTGATTCCCATTCCTGACTAGCTGTAAATATTAATTTAGCACTGATTATGTAATTTTATAACGTATCTATTTGTATGTGGTTTATATTGTTTTAGTACATACATGATTTTTGTGAAATCATCTAAAAAATTCTGCAACTGAGATATTACGTAGCTCATTGAGATCGCTTTAAATTTTTGTAAAAAAAAGTTTTGAAACAAGTCAAACGTGCTTTTGATAAACTTTGCTGCGACTTCAAATCATCCATGGCGATGCCACACAAAATAAGGCAATATCAAACGCAAAGGGTAACAATGCAACAGAAATTAATGAAGATGCATTTACTAAATGGAGTGGATTCTTAAATAAAGATGACTGGTTGACTTGTAAAAATATCGAATGTAGATCGTCTCAAGAAATGTTGAAATGCTAGGTGTCACACTCAATGGCGGTGAACAGTTCGAGATGATGTACGGTTAAAATGAATTCAACTACGCGCATAATTTCACTTATTATTAACATTCCAAGAAAGACCATTATGTTTAAGCAAAAATTAAAATAATGCATGGGTGTCTGCACCTTCTCTTTATTAAATTAAAACGTAGATGATAACAAGTGTGCCATTCAAGTTAAACTGAACTAGGCATACAATTTTTTGGAAATTTAATAACTAATTATACTAACATTGACAAAAAAACCGTACCAGGAACCGAAGGTAACTAGAATCTAAGTCCTATTTAAAACAAAGAATTTTCAAACAAAAGAAAATGACAAACGAAAACAATATGTCCAATATTTAACCAAACCTTAAAGTTACAACAAATATAACACAACAGTAACTTTACTGTACTGTACTGTACTGTTGTGTTGTATTTGTTCTTGTGGTTAATTAATTTATTATTAATGTTAGTTTATGTGATTTTTCTAGTCTGTAAATGTAAGTGTAATTCTTGTAGTATTAATTATTGAGAACTAATGTTAATTTACCTGCGATGTAATAATTACAATTTTAATAAAACAGAGGCCTGAAGAAGTGCGTACTTAGCTGCACGAAATGTTGCCTTATATAGAAACAAAGTATTTTGATGCCCCTCCTCATAAAAGAACCTTAAAGAAATTGTGTCAACTATACATTTTGATCATATTATCATAAATTACTATTGTAGTTCGTATTATAAGTTTAAGTCTAATTCCGGGACAATCTTGTGGCCCCATAATTCTGCTGTAATTGTTAAAAGAAACTGTCAACAAACTAGAACAAACGTATCTGCCATAAAAATGTATTATCTTTAATTTTTTTCAAATAAATTTCTAAAATTTTTATCATATTATTTTAAAAAACTTTTAGATCATACTTGAGAAAAACAGAAAGTTGTTTATAACAAAAAGATCAAAGAAACTTATTGGTTTAGCTTCTATTGCTAAGTATGTTTATGTAAGTCAATAGAAAAAGAATAAAGAAATTATATTGGATGCGTGTTCTTTGAGACATTGGCTTTTGGTAACATTTAAATAACTTCTATATAATCTAATCTAATCTACTCTAACTTCAGCAGTGGGGAGAACAAATACACAAGATTTTATAGATATGACAGTTTGCTGATAATTGGTCAAATTGCATTTGAAGTAGAAATATGCATATGGTTAGGAATAAGCACGTCTAAATTTTATCTTCTAAATCAGATGCAGTTTCAAAATTTTTGACATCATTGTCACTTAATTTTACAGAATTATTCTGACTGCTATCAGAGGCAGATTGTAGACGACTACGTTTTTTATTGGTAATAATACTGAGTTATGATAAACCCAATAATTGTTTTGCAATTCTTAAATATTAAGATCTTTATTTCTAAAACGTGTACAGAGGTTACAGCAGGTGGTTATCTGCTTTACAATTCTTACAATTCAATGACTTCATATTTTTTCTATTTAAACCAATGTCTAGAAAACTGATTCTTGTCTATTTTTACCATTCACATCTGCTAGAACATCTTGAGTACTCCTATCAAATATTTTTATAAAGGCGACATTGTCATTTCCTGAAAAAAACTTATTAAAAGGCTAAATACCTGGCTTTAAAAACTTCTGTCCTAATATTCTTTGAGTTAAAATATTCTAAAAATGCTAATTTTGTTAGTTCAGCAATGTCATATAAATAATGTCTTTTCACATTTTCAGCATGCCAATCGTTTTTAATTTGTCTTTAGAAAGCTCAAAAATTCTAATTTCCAAAAGCTGAAAAAGTTTAATTAATGTTTTTCAACTTCTTTGCAAATGGGTTTTAAAACAATTGCAAATTTTGTCGTTCGTGTGTAGGACAGAACAAAAAGTTATTCGATTTCTATATCATTTGGTCACGAAGAAAAATTGTTTTTAAAATCTGTAGAGTCAAACCTACATTCTAAGTAATCGATTATGTTAGAAACTTCAATATTCAAAATTATAGTAAACTCTAATTGCCGATTTATCCAACAAAGTGCTCCCCAATTCAACTAATCAAATTTTACCATGATAATTACGGATTGTTTTTTTATAAATCTACGTTCACGCTTGTAGAACATATTTAAATTGGAGAAGAATAAACATTGATTTGCCGAAAAATTATTTTTTGGTTTTTGATTCAATTGCATATAACGCTTCATAAAATCACTAAAGTTATATTTTAATTTTTTTAAATATTAGGTTTGTGAACTATAGTTGTTCTCTTCTTGTACCTTTCAATTAGTAGTTACGTTTACATATGCAAAATATTTTATTTCCATAACTTACAATTAATTAAGCGTTTAGCATATTAAGTTAAGTTATTATATAACCAATTTTTTGTTTGAACGATTTGTTTATTAAAGGTGACTTAAAATACTTACGTCGATTAGTATGTACGTATAATAACCTAATAACTTACATTTATATGTAATAATGTGTATTTTTTAATTTTAATTTCAAAAGGATTTTTTTTTAAATAAAAGTTCAAAAAGCATCTAATGTACGTACAATTATAAATCACTTTTGTTTAAATCGACAAAAAAATTGACAACATTATTAGTTAGTGCTTTTAAATGTACTTTTTAAATGCAAAGAATTTTAAAATCAATGTATGCAAAAAAAAGGCCCATATACATAAGTAAACTTAAAATTAAAAAAAAACAAGTTACTTAAAACTGTACAAATTAACATAAGATGATTTACTATAAATAAGCACTTAAATAAAATGATTTAGCATTACCGTTAATTTTGTATCGTAAGTTTATTAAAAATATTACAAAATTTATTAAGTATACGATTTACAAAAAATTTAAACTCATTTAAGTTGAGGTCATTCGTATTTATATATGTTTATGCTAATTTGTTGTTAGCGCCGTTAGGGTGTGATCTTTTATACGGCATTATTAGTTTTAAATAAACATCAAATTTAAATATTAAAATGTAGTTATGTGCTATTTTAGATACGTTGTGGTAAAAATATACTTTGTAACAGCTATATAAACAACAATAATAATAAAATTGCAAAAAATGTATTAAATTTTTAAGTATTTTTTGATAATTAATGTTCGTATGAAGCGACACATAAATAGCACAAAATGTGTTAAGAATATGCAAATACGACTCTAATAAACTTGTTTGTATGCATTACCTGCCGCAGCTGTCGACTTTTAAAAAGATGTACCCACTATAAAGTTGATAAACTAAACAGAATATAAAAGAGGGTTTAATTATAAATTGTACTTAATACGATGTCGTACAGGATTTTAAAGAGCAACGATAAATTAGGTTACAACAACTAAAACTTACATCATTCGACGATGTTACTATGATATAAAGACTGGTTAAGAGTGTTTAGTTTATTGGTAGTTGAAGCACGTTTTCACACGGTAGCCGTAGGAGCTTGAAGTATGAAGAACAATCTAGGGCTACGAGTTGACTTCAGCTCCTTAGAATCATAATGAAGTTGTCACGTTGAAGTTTATTGATGAATAAAGAAAACATATATTTTCATACACGTACAAATAAGTTTTTAGGTTGTTATATAAGTGGTACGCAAATGACTAAAGGTAAGTATAATAAACAAATTATTTGAAAACCGTTACCAAGTTATATTTTTTTCTTGAACTTTAAACAAAATTTAATTTTAACTAAACAAACAAGTAATTTACAAATAAATAAGTTTTTTGCTTGTGGAAAAACTTAGGTATTGTTTGGTTATAATTATATACTTGTGTAATGGAATACAAATACAATCTTCTACATGGTTACACTTTTGCAAAGTTTAACGCTGTTTATTGTTTTGTAGTAGTATACATATACTAAATGAAGTAAATTACTACAACTACAAAATAATTTTAATTGATACTTTTGGTCAATAAATTGCTACCTACATTTATTTATAGTAATTTTATTACTTAATAAATATTATATTAAACCACAGTAATGAAAATATAAAATAAAGACACAAAGTATATAGAGCTACATTACTGCGTCAAACTTTTTGAGTGTAGAATTTAAAATCTGAGTGAAACAAGAGTTTTAAAATACTACAAAAAAATGCTTAATTTAGACAGAAACAAGTCGAATACAACATTTTATTGCTAAACCCCCCAAAGTCTCAAAATTTCTCAATATTAGTTGTTCTGAAAAATTGATAAAAACGGTTTACAACAGCAAAAAATTAATTTTTTTTCTGATTTAAAAAGAAAATCAGCTACGTTTTGCAAAATAATCTTTTTTAAAACGACAATAGTTTTATAAATATACACATCTATAATGACATTGGCCAATATGGTTTTGTTTACTTTTAAATTTGTTTCTCATTAACTTAGCTGCTAAACCTAAAAAACACATCAAAATTTGGTTCAATGCTATATTCTGCTTTAAAAAAAAATACTAAAAGCAAAAAAAATGTTAAAAACCAAGAACTAGGGCGCGGCAGAATCGGATAAACATCCACGGGTGCAACAAGTTTAGAACGCACCGAGGACATGGGCGCGTTAGTTTTATCTGTACCACAATAGTTTCGCCAAAATCTTTATAAAATTTGTTCGACAAGTAGCTATATTTTATAAAAATTTATATTACAGTTTTTCATTTTGAACTACTTCAGAACCTAGAATGAGCCCGGATCTGCAAAGTGAAACAAATACTCGGTTTGAAAAATCGACCACACCAAAATTATTCAGAATAAATAAAAATACGAAAATAATAGATAAAAATTAAGATTCTACTATAAAATACATGATTAAAAATAGCAATTGCAAAGACACATCACTTTTTATAAGTTATATTATGTCGCTAGATAGGTTTCTTGAAATCAAAGCGCTAGGTCCTAAACCAGTCACGGTTAGACGCACTTGGCACAAGAGGCGTACCTAGGGTAAATAGGGCCTGGGGCAAACACCGATCTCGCGCCCCTCCTCCCCCACATAAAGTGTTTAATTACAATTTTTTAATAAATGATCACACAAACTTTTAATAAAACTTTATTATTCATTATAAATAAACAATTTGTTTATGTAACATATATTACAAATTTATTTTTCTAGCTTTAGTTGCTGCAAATTTCTTAATAACATTGTCAAAATCAATTTGTTCGGTAATTTCTAGCTCTATGCTTAGTAAAGCGAGATCACAGAGACGGCTTTGGCCCATCGAAGCTCTCATGTAAGTGTTAATCAGTTTAAGTTTACTGAATGATCTCTCGCAACTAGCTACAGACACAGCTATTGTTAGCAATATTTGCAATGCTATACGCATATTAGGGAAAACGTTTTCGTCTCCATATTCAACTATAAACATAAGTAGTTGCTCGGGACTTGATATTTTTTCCTTACGGCTAGTAAGCAGCATTCTACAGTCCAAAATTTCTTCGTACAGTTCTCGTCCATCCACATCAGAACTGTAGACTTCGCCAAATTTTTTACATTGATCTTTTAAGTGATTGATTTTTGTATTGAAGCACAATCCTTCCACATCAAGAAAAAATCCAAATTTTTCATCAATTACCATTAATCGAACGCTTCTTGTTTTTAATTCATTGAAAAGACGGTCGACAGTCTCTTTTATTACTCTTTCCATTTCTTCTTTTGCTGTTAACTTAACATCTCTAGACATTTCGCCATCCATTCTTTTTTTTCTTCTTTGACGTCTTTCAAATTTAACACCCCATTCGTTGCAAATTTGAACTTTATGGAGTCATTAACTAATACCTCTCTCTCACTTTGGAAATAATTTTGGAGCGATTTCAAATCTAAAGTTGCATTATGAAAGTTCATTTTAGGGTTCTGCAACCTCTTTTGAACACGGTCAATTCGGCCAAGAATCTTGTACCAAAACCCTAGCAATGTGAGAAAGTCATACGTTAAAATTCTATTATAAAGCTGCTTTGCATCGCTTTTCGTTTCATTTGACGCGCTTTCGTCTACCATTAAGTTCTGAAGTACTTCCACTATTTCATCAATGTAGATGTGTACAGGTTTTACTGATTCGGTTTTGGCGCTCTACCTGGTATCGGAATCGTACTTCAAAGTAATAGGCACAGCGTCTTTAAGTTTTTGCCATCGTTGAGTTGATCTTGAGAAAAAAACGTAAACCGCATCCATGGTTCCAAAAAAAGTAACCATCATTATTTCTTCTTTAGCCGCATCTACGCCTACCAAATTAAGACTATGTTTGTCACAATTGACAAATATGGTAGGGTTGTTTTTTTCCTTTTTTCTTTGTTGCACACCACTCTTGTGGCCAGCCATAACAGCAGCATTGTCATAGCATTGTGACCTGCAATTTTATGCATTCATATCGTCTTTTTTTAATTGCTTCAATATTGTTTGGGCTAAGCTAGCTGCATCCTTATCGCTGAGTTGGATAAAACCAAGGAAAGATTCTTTTATATATACTGTTTTTTTTTCGTAATCGATCTTGACATACCTTACTACCTCAAACATTTGTTTGCGATGGGCTAAATCTGGAGTTGAGTCAAACATTAGCCCATAATACTTTGCTTTATGTATCTTTTCAAGCAAGTTAGCACGAACAGTGGATGCCATGATGTGAATGAACTCGTTCTGAATGTTGGGTGAAAGATATGTAGTAGATCCAGGATGGCTCTCCGCAAATTTTAAATGATCTTTAATAACAGGATCAAAATTGGAAACTAGTTTCAGTAAACCAAGTAAATTTCTTGAGTTAGCATTTGATTAAAGTGATTTTTGCTGTCCTCGCATAGCTAAATTTTGCATTGCAAGGTATTTGATGCAGTGCAACAGCCTTTTCAAAATATCACACCACTTTTGATTTTCTCTTTGAATTTGCTGTTGAAGTTCTGCATTAATTATTCCTCTATTGTAAAATAAATTTCTTTCCAGTTCTTTCCATTGAGTAGAGCATTGTCTGTGGTTTTTTAAACTTTCATGCACATTCATTCTTTCATGTGCTTTCCAATGATTAAATCTGCTTTCTTGTTCCAAACTAGATTGGTTTTTGCATTTTGAAAAAAGAAGACAGTAAAAACAAAAGGCTGATTTTTTGGAAAGCGAGTAAACCAACCATGAAGGCATCACTTGCTCACCGTGACCATTTCCTAATTTTTTAAAGGACCAAGTTTTGTTCATAGAACGATTGTTAGTCGGCAGAAAAAGACCATCAATGTTTTGGAAATGTTTAAAACCATGTTTAATAATTTCAATTCTCAATGGATCAGTTATGATTGCTTTTCCTGTTTCTTCACTAAACATAAGAAATCCGATGTCGTGTTCTTCAATAATTTTAGGTATGGGACATTTAATAATTTAGACGTTTTCAGATATCAAGTCTTCAACGTCATCAATCTTCATTTCTTTGTCAAACTCAGGCCCAACTTCTGTTTCTTCAGAAGTAGCAAGGATTTTGTAATTATAACTAAACTTCTCTGCATCGCCATCAATAGATGCCGCAACTAACTCTTTCTTGCTTGAACTTGACCCAGTATCTTTTAATTCTTGAGGCCTTGCGCTTGCAGAATTTTCTGGATTATCTAAAGAAGTCGTGCTTGTGCTCGATTTTTGAAAAAACGTCTTAAAAACTTTGCTACTTTTTTCTTTTTCTTTTGCCTCTAATGAACGATTCATGGTTCTCAGCTAATTTTTTTAAAAATTATTAAGAATTTGCTATACATAATTGACAAAAGCAATATATTTTTTAATTACATTAATATATCTCAACAAAATATTTTAGAATATATTTGTAGAAGACGAATCCAGTGATTCAGAGGGCGCATGTGATATCTCGTGAACTAGCGAGTGTAAATTACCTACGATCTGACACCCATGTGTTAGAAGAACACTCAGCGAGATATATATAAAAATATGTTTTATTTAAACTGCAGCCATAACTCGCGATTCATCACCGGGGACCACGCTCGTACGTACTACAACTCTCTGTGCTGTTCACTTCAAAACTGCTCCCTCCGCTCTCCCCACAAGATACGTCACCAAGTTCGCCTACCAGTGATTGATTCAGAGCAGAGGTCGAACCACGTGACTTGGCGCGCTCTCTGAGATGCACATGCGAGTCGCTACACGCCCATGCAAGCCATACCAAGCGCCAGTGTATATTTCAGTTTTGATTTATTTAAAATAAAATATAAAAGTCTGTCTTACTTTTCTTTGTTAGTTTCATTAAAAATGCATAAGTTGCACTCACTTGCGCATAAGTTGCACTCACTTACGCATAAGTTGCACACACTTGCGCATAGAGGCTGCTGAAAAACGCCACCTTACAACATAAACTAATAAAGTTTTAAAGTTTGTTTTAAAACTTTAAAGTACTTTAAAGTTTTTTTTAAATCTTAATTTATTTTATATAATTCTCGTTTATTGGATTGCAACCGAGCCTCATTTGCGCCCCTTTTAGGTTGGCGCCCATGGCACGTGCCCTGCCTGCCCTACCCTAGATACGCCACTGCTTGGCACGCTATGCAGCCAACGCATCAGACTTATTCAAGCTAAATGGATTTATTCAAGCTAAAAAAAATACTGCAATTAAGACTAATACAATCAATATAGAAAAATATTTTACTAAAAAACGCTTCCATCTGAAACAGTATCTCAAACACAATCTAAAACATAATTGCATGCAATAGAAAATTAATGCAATTATACTTATAAAAAATAACAATAAAAAACAAGATAACAAATTAATATTTGGCCAGCCAAACTGTGGAAAATTTCTAAATACGATTAACTTAATTAGCCACTAAAACAAAATCATGAAATATTACATTAATAGTCACAATAAAGGTCAACTGTTTTGTTCTTCTTCTAAAATACAAAACAAGATGATTCAAATCAGTTATTAAGTCCACATTGATTTTAATAAAAAACGTATAATTTAAAAAAGATTTTTTGTTTCATCAATGCAGAAAGAAACGGACAAAAACTGAACAAAAGCAATTGTGAAGACAGTCTTATGTTATGGGTGACAAAACCGGAATTTTATAATTGAATAAAAACGCACAATTATACCATGCTTTGCACATAACTTTAATTTATTAAAACTTAATGCTTAATAATTTAACTTAATCACTTTACAACTACAAATTTTAAATTTTTTTACAAAATTGATAACTTTTTTGTTGTATCTGTAGGATCAACATTGGTTAGGGATAAATGTCAAAAATTTAAACATGTTCTTACGTGTGTTAAAATAGTAATAAATCTGTCAGAAATAAATAAACACTTAACCTTTTGTAAAAAAGATTTTATAGTGCGCACAACGGACTCCTATAACCCTCCAAAATGAGAAAAACGGGCGAGTATAAGTAGCAATTAATGTTTTGACTTGTTAAATTGCGTTTGTTTCTTTTCACAAATTGATAAATATTTTTTAATACATTCTTTGCTTCTACGTCATTTGTCCCGTTATTAGAGTAAATTACTGAGCACAATCCCCGTTGAAACATACATCTTTTCAATGTGACTATAAAAAATTTGATGGTTAGGTATGATATTAGTTCTAAGTAAACTGTCTTTGTCATAAAGCATACAAAAATACAAGTATACGGCTTAATCAATTTGAGGTTGTTAGTAAGTCGGTCTTTGAACAAAAAGGGCCTTGCAAAATTTGTACCGACAAAAAATAAAATCGCAAGTATAAGAAGACACATAGCTAATAGTAAATTTCTCATTTTATACTTTAACTCTTGAGGTCTTGCCCTAAAACATGTAACGCAATTTCGAATGATGTTTCGCGTAATTGACTTGCCTGAAATTGGCAAAAACATTATAAAAGTTTTTTGGGTTTGGGTTTACAGGTCTGTCACCGGCTCTTAGAACATTATGACTGTCTAAAAATGAATTATGTGTGACAGCAATTCAGTTATTTGTTTTAAGCATTTCTATACCTAATTTAATCCGAATCGTACTAAACTATTTTAACTAATTCATTTAAAGCGTTATTAACTTTGGTTTGGAGATAAATGCTCTAATTTTTGACTCTGATTACTTTTAGTATTATGCAAAAATGTTTAGTATGTCAGTAAGTACATGCAATAAAATTTTGAAACTTAAAAATTAATCAAAATCTAAACTGTTTGCTTCAGTTACTAAAATGTTAAAACGTTTTTTCTTTAACTAAGAGTTCACAGGCATGATTTGATGACAAGCCAAGCTTTTGAAAATTTGAGTCAAACTTTTAAAACATTTAGCTTAGTTTTTAAATAACCAAGATAAGTTTAAGATTAGCCAAGCCAAGCTTTTACAAGTTAAGTTTTCAAGCTTTTACTAAGCTTTCAAGTTCTTGAAAATGACATCTTAATGTAAATTTTTTGCCTCAAAATAAAGTTTATCAAAGGCAACTTACACAAACAGCGTCAATTAAAGAAATCAAAATATAAAGTAAGTTGTCGAACTGAGTTCTGAAAAAGCTGAATTTAAAATTTATATTTCTGACATTGCAACGTTTTTTGTTTATTTAGCTGAAATATTGTATTGAATACAACTGCAGATAAACGTAATCGAGTACACAAAGTACATTTTGTTAAGTTAGTTTGTAACGTCCCTTTTGAATTCATTACATTAAAATTCAATTTTACATTAATTTATTTTCTGCAACTAATATTGCACGTAAATTTATTCAGTTTGGCAACGTCGCGTTGCTTTAACCGATTTGAGTGTAGCTGAAAGTTGACACTTTCGTTGGGGGCCACGCTTGGCGTGTGTGTCGTAGTGATGCGGGGAAGTCAAATTTTCTTGATTATGGTGTAAAAACGCATGTAATTTAATTTTTATTCATTCCATCTAATTATTGGTGAGTTTACCTTTATTCTGATATAATTTTTCTATTGAATTCAACATTTTTACTGACTTCGCAATGTTGCGCAATAGTTAAGACAAAGGAATTATTTTGAAGATCGTTGCTAATTGCAGCGTGAGTACATGATGTCATTTAAAAAACCATTCTAATTATTTATATTTAGGGTCTTTTTTTATTGAATCTTCCTTTTTATTGGATCTTTCTTTTATTGGATCTTTTATTTTTATTCTGGATCTTTTACTTTTTTGGATTTGTCGTTTAATTAATGGATTTTCCGTTATTGAAGTTTATTATACATTGGTTTATTCCTGCTGTTATTGAAGAATCTTATCACTTCAAGCAAGTTTGTGCTAAAAATAGAAGATATCCGGTAACGTTATATTAAACATGGTGAGTCAATTGGAATTAAGTTACATTTTACATTCAAGCAGTTTAAATTGTGTTATTAAGACTTTTCACTCGATAACAAATTAAACGTTTACGACATTTGCATTTAATATCAATAATTAATAATTAGATGTAAGATTTTACGCTTTTTATTCATCACCAATAGGTGGTTGGCGCCCTAATATTTTATTTTAAATCCTGTTTTATTTCTAATATGTTTAATTCAAATATTGTTCTTTAATGTAAATAGTATATTAAGTTATAATTAATAAATTTAAGGAGTTTACGTTTTTGTAATTATTTCCATTCAAACTCATACCCAGAGGTCTGAGCTTACGATTGCTTGCCGTGGTCAAATTATTATTTTTACTTTTTATTATACGTTCTTTATTCCGTCACTGTATTTTTTATTACAAGGTCAGAGTCAATACAAAGAAATAAATATTGGTATACATATGTTGTAATTACTTTACTAACAATTTGTTTTGTAGATGACGAAAAATTAAAGAGAACAATAATTGACGCAATACTTGAAGACGTATTTATTAAATTAAAATTGTTGACTAAATCTCAAAACTTCTGGCCTAGACTATACAAGGAAGCCATCGAAATCTAGAACAATTTTAATAGGGATAATGGAATCGATCTATCGCCAATATGGAAAAACATGTTCTGGAAAACTAATAAATCGGAACCGTCACGAACCACTGACCCGAACGGCGTAATATAAAGGCTTGTTAGAATCTTATATCTTCAGTTTTAGTTTTTTCTGAAGAAGACAGCGACATGACTGTCAAAACGTCAAACATTGTAAATTTTTCAAAGTTTGTTATTTTACTAAGTTTTATAAATTTTGTGAAAAGTGTAAATATGGAACGCGGTTCAAAACCCGAAAATAATTATTTGTTAATCAATTCTTTGATTACTCTTCTGATGTAGATAAATAATCTTATTTTTCTTCAGACACTACATTTGTGATAAATGATAAATGAAGTGATTAGATAATTCAATTTAAGTTAAGTCATGTTACTATTTCTGCTTTATTGTGTATTTTAAGAATGCTCAAATGTTTTGATTTACCTTCTGATGCTAAAACTCTATTAAAAACTCCTCTAATGTAAGTGTCAATATGATACCTGTTGAACCAGGTAATTATTTTCATCTAAGAATAAAAAAAGGCATTAAACAATTGTGTGGAGTTGTTAAGAAAAAGCTAAATATTTTAAACATACTAATAGGTATTGATGGCTTGCCGTCATACAAAAGTACTTCCTGTGAAGTATGGTCTATTTTATCATCGGTCTGCAATTTTCCGTCAATAAAATCAGTTGTATTTTCAATTAGTATTTATGTGGGCAAAAGTAAACCATCAAATTGCATAACTTATCTCGAAACATTTGTACAGGAAGCATTAAAGTTACTTCATGAAGGTATTTTAACGAATGGGAAGATTATATCTGTTCAAATTAAAGCATTCATTTGTGATGCACTTGCTAAGTCGTTTATTCTTGGTATAAAAGATCACACTGGTTATTACTCTTGCACTAAGTGCAAACAATCAGGTGTACGATTATTAAATCGTATGACTTTTCCTGAGTGCAATACTCTTCTGAGAACACACGAAGGGTTTGTTCATAGAACAGATGAAGATCTTCACGTACTTAAAACGTCTTTCTCTACTACAAAATTTTGACTTCATTAAATTCTTCCCGTATGATTACATGCATTTAGTTTGTTTAGGAGTAATGAGAACTCTTATGTACATTTGGATGTTTAGACCCGTTCCTTTAAAATTGCCTTTACGAGTTATAAATTCTATATCTGATGCATTTCTTTCTATTGCTCAGTTTATGCCAATGGAATTTAATGGAAAGCCTTGTTCTCTTAAAGAGGTAAAAAGATGGAAAGCAACAGAATTTTGCCAATTTTTGATCTACACTGAACCGGTAGTCTTACATGACATTACAATTTCTATTTTCTTAAGTTCAAAATTTTATTTAAAATGTACTTATGGAAAGAGTCTCTTGGAACATTTTGTGAAAAGTACTACTAATCTTTATGGAGGAGATTTTGTGACTCATAATATACATGGATTAATGCATTTGCCAGATGATGTTTTAAATTTTAGACCATTAAATTCTTATAGAGCATTTCAATTGGAAAATTTCTAACAAATGTTTAAAAAAATCGTGAAAAAATGTGATAAACCTTTACAACAGATAGTTAAAAGACTTAATAAGATTATCACTTTAAAGTCATGGTTTGTGAGATGCCATTCAAATTTTGACGGGTTCAGTTTTTCCAAGCCACATTCATGTGGCCCAGTTCTACCAGGATGTGATGTCTTACAGCAGTTTTTATGTATAACGTATAATACTTTTACAATTATTGCTTCACTACCAAATTACTGTTGTTTTTTAACAGATAACAGTGTTGTTATTCTTTCCAATTTTGTCTTTTCGACTAATTTACAGTGCGTGGTTATTCTTTGCAAAAAGTTTTTGAAAACCGAAACTTCTTTAATGATTCTTTTAATGAAAGTGGTATAATGGGTATAAGTATTGTTTCAGAACTATTACATGAAAGATTACTTACAGAAGTAGAAGGAGAAAATGGTACTATTACCATATGCAGGTAAACATGTTGCTTTCCCATTTGTCATAAGTTGTTTTATGCAATAAGTGTTAAAATTACTTTAACTTTTATAATTATTATTGAGTTATTATCTAACTTTTAATGAAATACATATTGTAAATATTAAAAAATTAATCTTTTTTAAATAACATTTCACGTCACAACTTACTTTTGACCTACTACAACATTTTCAAAATAACTGTAGATAGTCAAAGTTGATATGAATTTTTGTTTAATGTAATTAATGTTTTATATAAATTCTGCATCCAGTTTTAAATGTACAGGTTATCTTAGTTTTTTGTTTCTATTTTTAGCGTATTTCTTTTCATTGACAGAAAAACAATGTCAGTATTAAGTGATGATAGTGATAGTAAGCTGCACCTCAAAAAACAATCTGGTCAGATTTCTGGATGAGAATAGAGCTCCCGAAGTTGTATCTATGAATTGGGTTAATAAAAGTCAAAACTGTTGTTATTATCCAAATGTAAAATCGAATTAAACCAGGGTTAAGCTTGTAAAAAAGTAAGCAGAACCCACAAATTTTTGGTTACAGTGTTCAATTCGTGTATTAAAACAATTTGGTAAGAATATTCGAACTAGTTATATCTTAAAATTTGGGGTATATTTTAGATATTTACAAAAATGCAAGATTAAGATTGATGGAAGCAGAAGATACATCGTGTTTCGAATCGGAAGAGGAAATGCAAAGACGACAAAGAAGGAGAAAAAATAACGTTTTATTTTCTGGTGAAAGTTCCTGTGAAGATGATGGAAAGAATAATTTTAAAAAATGTTATGGAACATCAAACTCTAGTAAGTATCCAAAATTTCCTAAAGCTGACAATACCAACAACATCACTATTAATTGCTCAAGAAAAATTTGCAAAAACATCGCTGCCATCAAGTGGTCATGAACTAATCTCTTCCACCCTTCTCCCTCCAGAAACTCTGGTTTCAATCAATATATCCAGTTCTACATCTACATACTATGTTCGCTCTGGCCATACCTATGGAAACTCAGGTAACCTTTTTATCTATTTAAGATCATTTTAAATTACCCCTCTCTTAATATTTTAGATAACAATGACATTAATTCTTATTAAAACACGGCAAGGTCAACTAATTGCAATGATGTCCGACCTGTATGCTGTTGTTGAATTGATTGAAAAAAAGTAGACATGTTGTTACTTCAAAATGAAAAACAATCAACTGAAATTGATGCAAAAGAAGAAAACCTTTTATTGTTCATGTTCAAACTTATTTAAAAATGCAACAGAACCTAAAATGAAAGAAACTCTATCTGACTAGCTTCAACATGCAAAAGTAAGAAGAAACAGAAAGTTTTTTAGAAAAATTACTAAAATTTCCACAATTTATAAAATTGCTTTTGTTGCAGGAATCAAAGGCTGGACCAAAAGCAATTAAGAGCTTAATTTATTATTTCATTATTAAATTAGAAATATGTATGATTTGCCTAAATATGAACGCACATTTGTAACCTGTTAAGTTAATATTTTGAGAGATAAAATTATTTTTATGAAGTTGTTTAACAACCCTTGTTATTTCCTTGATATATTATTGTTATTTAATTGTTAAAGGTTTGTTATATACCCTTGCAGTTTACTTGCAAATTAACCTTGTTGGGTGTCAACTAACAACATTGTCAAAAAGTTGTCACAACGTTGTCAGAACCTTGCACCCTTGTTATTACATGAATAATGCAAGCTTGTATACTTGTCATTGCAAGCTTGCATAAATCGTGTTGATAAGATTGCTTTGCTAACTGGGATAGTACCTCAACAAAAATGTACTTTATATAGTATAATCAAATTTGTGTATTTTAATTGAAAAACAAATTTAAATAAACGGATTTATTGTAGCATTTAAATTTTTTTTAGAATGTTAATTTGGTTGGTGTATAGGTATAACATTTTTGCATTTAAAACAGACAACCCGAGAAGGTATTGTTTTAGACCCCTTTGTTAAGATTCTAGGAAAATTAGGTGCAATTTTACCGTAAATTGAAATATTCTTTCCCTCAATCAACACTTACTCTTAAAAAATCCGTTAGGTAGATTTTAAATGTTTGTTGAACTTATTTATTACAATTTTGAATACATTCAAACTAAAAGAATTAAGTGTCGTCAAGAAGTAACGAATATTTGTATAAGCAATTCAATCAATAACTTAATCATACACACTCAAAATATCATTTTTATTGAATTCTAATCATTCCATCAATAGACAATTATTATTAACTTTGTTCAAATATAAAAAAATACGTTTTTACTTCCATGGGGATTGTTTAATCATTTAGGTATGGAATTGTTTAGAAAGGAACAAGTAAAATTTTTATACGGATATTACTGTTTTTAAGGGAAATAAATTATATTCTATAGTATAATTGGATTAAACAGTGCTTATTTATAAACCTCTATGTATTATTATGCTTGACCATGACGCAGTTTATATTGAATTCAAGTGGTTTATTTTTACATGAAAATAATGCGGCACAAGAACACAAAACGGGCATGTTTTCTAGGTAAAATTACCCTATATCGGCCACAACAAACTTGCCATAGACATAGACCATAAGCATCATTTTTAGCATAAAATTCTTGAAAACCGGATAATTTTCTTTTGAGTAAAATAAACACCTCTTTGTAATTATGATCAAAAACCAGTTATTTGTAAAAAGTTGTAAAAGTTTGTAAAAAATCTTTATTTTGTATTTAAAACTGTGCAAGCAAATTTCAAGTTAGTGATTTATAAAAATTTTTTTGGAGGATAAAATGTAAATACTAACTGTGTTTATTAACCTAGTAATAATTAATGTAACGGTATAGTATATAGGAGTATGTCCCTACACAGCCAAAAGTAACTAAAAGTCGTAATAAAGGTAACCGCTTTGGATTGGCAAATGTGATCATAGAGTACCCAAAAGCACACCCTATGGTGAACTATGTCCCACTTAATCCCTCCATAGAATACTCTTATACTGACCTTGCGTGTATTCAACGGTCAACCTTTTAGGATAACCCAAAATTAACCAAAAAGGGCATCTTATTGTTCACTTTTAAAGCTACTCAAAAGATACTTTTCTTTAGTTATTCATTGGTCAACTTGTTGGGCTAACCTAAAGTTAATCGAAATGGCCGGTGCATAGTTGAATTTTAAAACTATTAAAAAAATACCATTTTTGTTTGCTCAACGTTCAACCTGTTAAGGTAATCTAAAGTTAATCGAAAGTGATTGTTAATTGTTGGTATTTAAAACTGCCTAAAAGATACCAATTTTTGTTTGCTTAACGTTCAACCTGTTAGGATAACTTAAAGTTAATTTAAATGGGTATTTTACTGTTTAATTTTAAAACTGTAACTGTAATATACAATTTTTGCACTTGTTGAACGATCAACCTGAAGTTAACTGAAAAAGATGTATAATTGTTGAATTTTAAGACTGCTTAAAAAATACTATTTTCACGTATACTAGTACACCTCCTAAGATATATGGCCTAATTAAAACCCATAAGAATGCACATCCGATAAGACCTATTGTTTCATGTATAGGAGCTCCTACATACAAATTGTCTAAGTACATTTCTAATATAATACAGAATATATCTTACTTATTTGAACATAATATAAAAAACTCCTTTAAATTGATAGAAAAAACTAAAAATATAATAATACCATCAAATTATAAGATTCTGTCATTTGATGTCACTTCTTTATTTACCAATATATCTAGAGAACTGGTGGTTAAACTTATAAAAAAGTATTGGATAGATCTAAAAAGCCATACTACTTTAGATTTAGTTGATGTTGTCCAACTCACGGAGTTTCTTTGAGATTTGACATTTGGTACTGCCATGAGTAACCCTGCGTCGCCTATATTAGCTCACCTTGTTATGCATGACTTACTTAAATATGTTAAAAACATGTTAACATTTATTCCGTCATTTTTATTTTGTTACGTTGATGATATTATTACATGTATACCTGAAGCAAAGATTCAATACACTCTTAACACGTTTAATGAATATAATCCACATCTAAAATTTATGTATGAAATAGAAGAGGATGGTTCTTTACTCTTCTTAGATGTTAGGCTTAGTAAAGACATTATTACTAATACTATAGCTAGTGATTGGTACACCAAACCTGTAGCCTCGAACAGGACGATCAATTATTTATCCAAACACCCACATCATCAAAAGGTTAATATCATCAAGGCTATGAAAAATAAAATGTTAGTTTTAAGTAGTTCACAATTCTATGCAAAAAAACTTTAGTATTTTAAAGCAGATACTAAAAAATAATAACTATCCTAAGAATATAGTAAATAAATTATTAAGATACACTAACACAGCTACTAATACTTCACCATCTGTAAATCTAACTACGACTAATCTGAAAGCTAACTCTAACACTAATAATATTATGTACACAAAAATCATAAATGTCCCAAACCTAACAAAAAGATTAATTCCGATCTTAAAAACAGATAACATCAAAATAATAGTGTATAACACTAATACTATTTACAACATGTTTTACAGCAGAACTAAAGATAAAATTAACATAACTGAAAAACACAATGTAGTATATAAATTAGATTGTATGGGTTGTCAAGGTTTCTACATTGGACAAACGAAACAAAAAGTCAAAAATCGTATTAACAACCATAAATACGACTGTAAAACTAAAAAAGGAGAAACAGCGTTATTTGTACATCACATCGACACAGGACATAATTTTGATTTTAACAACCCTGGTATTCTAGATGTGGAAAATAATTACAAGAAAAGATTAGTTTCTGAAATTATCTTTATTAACGTATACAAAAATAATATTAATTTTAATACGGACATTAATAATTTAAGTAGTATTTATAATAATTTAATTTCTAAAATTACGAAAAATCATTAAGTATGTTTCGCGGTTATTTTCAATTTTAGTCTATTTTGATAACAGGTTACCTTCAAATGTTTGATTATACATATTATAGTGATTATTCTCTATGTTTAATTGTATTGTCATTTATTGTTTACACTTATTTATTGTTTTTAATTATTTTTGTCAATTTAAGTTTAGGACGTGTTCATGTTTGTCAAACTTCGGAGTAATTGCTCAAATATTCTACGTAAGTTCTTACGTTTAGTGTTGTTCTGTTTGCATCTGTAATTATTTATTGCTAACTTATTTAATTAGGTAGTTGTTGTACTTACGTTAATAAATTGCAGTGGCCTGATGAAGTGCACATGTAGTGCACGAAACGTCGCCATAAAGAAAAACTGAGCAGTTTGTTATGCCCCTCCTTGAATGAAGAATCCAACAGTGTGAATTAAAGTTAAATAAGGAGGCTAAAGAAACCCTACCAATAATGTTAAACTATTATAAAAAAACTTTGAGATTTTCTATAGATACCCAACATATAATTGCAATATTGGTCCTATACATCTGTGCTATTTGGGTAGAAATAATCTTGTCGCTTAGGCTATAACAATACACCTCTCAACCTTAGTGTATATTATATGATACACTATTAATAATTCGAATACAAATTTAAGTCATATTTTGTAAAACAAATATTAAAATTAAAGTTGTTTAGAAACAAACGTAAACTATTAAACAATATTAAGAATAAATGCTATTAATAACAATTAGAACTAATAAAAATAGTTGATTTGAATTTCAGTACCTATACGTTTTAGTATTTAATTTCTAAAGT
This sequence comes from Aquatica leii, assembly GCA_035610365.1. Taxonomy (NCBI): domain Eukaryota; kingdom Metazoa; phylum Arthropoda; class Insecta; order Coleoptera; family Lampyridae; genus Aquatica; species Aquatica leii. The sequence continues at coordinate 70,283,381 of CM069436.1, forward strand.
ATTAACTTAACATATACAGTAAACGTTTAGTTACATTAATAATAACAAAACTAATTTTTTTTTGTTGTTGAGTTGAGTTTATTGTCTATGTTTTTTACTAAACTTTACACTCTTAAAATATTTTAACTTACAGTATAGTTTTCTAAAAATATTAATTAAGAATTTAATTTAAAATAGAAAAATTCTAAACTGTAGCACACATTATACGTAATTGTTGTTAAGCGAGTAACAACGGCACAATCGTGTAACTACTACTGCCAGACTTGTAGTAAATTACACCACATGTTACACGCGCCACGTCAAAGCAAAGATTAGTTTTCAGATAGCGCTTGTGCTATAACTCACAAAGACATCTTATTTCAAAGGATTCTATAAAAGTAAATGTTTAACAAATAAAACCATAAATTTTATAAGCAAATTATATGAAATTTATTAAATACTTACTATTAAATATGCAAATAACTTAAACAATTAAATGTAGTTACAGTTGTTTACAAAACATGTTTGTTAGAAAAATTTATAAAAAATATAATGGCGTAATTTCGTAACATTTTACTTAATATACATATATGGTAAATATTTATCAGTTTATGTTTAGCTTACAATATTTTTAGGGCTGTGTTAAAAAAAGATATGTTTTCATAATCTGTTTGGAAAAATAATAGTAATTACGGTTGCTTCAAAATGCAGACGAATCTATTTTCTTAAATAGTTTATTGTTGTATTATTTTGTACAGCATTATGTAGCATTCTAAAATGGTTCTAGAACGACGTAGTAAATATTGCACACACCTATAACTTAAGTCAGTCAAAAGATAACGCGCGTATTATTTAAATAAATGTAAAATACAGAGCACCTAAGCAAAGAACCCGGAACATGTGTGAACTAAATTTAAAAATTTGTGGTAGTAAAACAATCGTCCAATCAAAATTAAATAATCCTGGCAAGTACCTTCAATACCAAAACTTTTAATTTGTACTCGTGTTTACGTATATAAGTTATTGTTGTTTTATATTTGGTCTTTAACTTCTCAACTACCTTAAAGCTTGGTAAGTGAGCGATTTTCATGGCTACCGTGTAAGCGGTTAAATATAATAAAAAAAACGAGTATGTAATGAAACCCCACGGTCAGTAATTTACACTTTCCGAAGCAAATTAAACTGTCTAAATTATGCAACCAACTTTTTTGATGTGTAAGATATGGGTAGTGGGGCAAAAGCAATAAATAGGTAAAAATAGCACGCATGCGAAGCATGTTTTTTTGTGTTTCCTTTATTTAATTTACAAAGTGAGGTTGTGTTTATATGTAACATACAAAGCCAATAGAAAAATAGTATAACGAAGTTTATCTTTATAGTGTTTTATTAAAATAAATATTAATTGTAGTATTGTTACGACCTTTAACATGAAGAGAAATGCCTTGATGCAAATCTTTCGTTGTGTTAGAGAAATGAAACTGTTGGGACGATGGGCCAGGGACAGATATGTTGGGCATATTTTGCACGCTTGTAGTATCTTCAGTATGCTTGCAATTTTGAGTTGTCCGTCTAATGAACTACGCACATAACTTTCAGCTACCGTGCTTGACCTCCATCCTCCCAATTTTTTAAAATTAATTCTGCCTCCACCACTACTTGCAAGCAATGTTGTTGATGTGCGACGAAAACAATGACCAGTGTAGGTATTTACGTTATTTAGTTGTAAATAACTTGCAATTTTTTTAGGAAGTTGCGCAATTGCATTGTGACCGTGCGGTCGTATACAAACCTTGGCAAAAGTATTCCATTCTTGTCTCGAGAACTAGTTGACCTCAAGACTACGCTTCTCGGTAAACTGTAGTTCTCTCGACAGGAATGGAATACTTTCCGCCTCGGTATGTAATGTACTATTTCGTAAAACGGTAAGTACCTACACAATATTTATTTTATATAATTGCAATCTTTCATAACTTAAATCAATTATGTACGTTTGTTTTTGTTTAAATTAATGTAAATTTTTGTAGTTGCTACGTTAATTTTTTTTAATACATCAACGTCAATCATAATTCACATTGAATAATAATGATTAGCTTGCAAAATATTAATTAATTTTAACATATTGCTTTATCAGTTCAAGTCGCAGCTTGAAGCAACATTATACATGTCGTAAGAATTCTTCGACAAACTATAATAACCTGCTGATGTGTCGTTTTTTTTAGGCAGAGCTACCGAATTGTTTATGCAACCGGAAAATTAACGAAGAGTATAAAACAAATAAGGTAAGTTGTATAAGCTGAGCATGAAGTAATAGCAAAGACTTCCACGGCCGGAATATATACTAACATTAGAATGTCTTCTGGGTTTGGATCGTGTCATTGTTGTTGTAATCGAAGTTGTCAACGTTTCGCCCACTTTCGTAAGGGGCTTCATCAAAGCGTGAGGTAAATCGCAAAATTCAAACAAGCAACCGAAATCTAACTAAGAACTTCTCAAAAGTTAGGTTATCAATTTGTGAAACAAGCCATAATCTAAACTCTGAAAAGGTAAGAAAGAAAACGATAACTTGAAAAAGCAAACGAAAATCTAACAAAGAACCACTACCGAGTTAGGTAATCAACTTGTAAACCAAGCCAGATTCTAAACTCCGTAGAAGTGACCGTCAAGGATGGTGAAGCTCGACTCTGATTGGGTTACGGTTGATAAGAGGCGTGTTTTCGATAAATGAATAATAACCAGGAACCAAAGAGGGGATAGTTCGAAACCATGATCGCGATTGAAATTATTGGGGTGTTTGATGATTTCTATGCTTTATCGGAATTTCCTGTTGAAAACGAATGGAGATTTGGCAATCAACAAAACATTATTAAAATCTATCTTGTGACTTGTAATAAAATGATGTTCAGCAACCGCAGACTTGGAAATATACCTTTTCTTTATACAACGATCATGTTCTGAAATGCGAGTAATGACGGAACAACCGGTTTCACCAATGTAGAGTAAACCACAAGAACAAGGAATTTGGTATACACCTTGAGATAAAAGTGTAAGAAATTTGTCTTTAGGAGAAGGAAGAATCTGAGAAATTTTGCCTGTCGAGTTGAATACCATTCTTACAAAGAAGTTTCCCTATTTGATCTGTAACCTTGTGAATGTAGGGTAAAAAGGCCAATTTCAGGTTGGATTCGGAAGTAGAAATGTCCTTAGGTAATCGAGTACGTGAATTTAAACGACGATTAATAACTCTAGAAATATCTCGCTTTACATAACCATTGTTCACTAAGGTTCTAGTAAGATGACGGAGCTCCGAGTCTAGATTCTCAGGTTGGCAAATAGAAAAGGCACAATGAACCAAAGATTCATTCATTCATTCATTTATCATGGTTTCTAACCCCCCTCTTTGGTTCCCGGTTATTAGTCATTTATCGAAAACACGCCCCTTATCAACCGTAACCCAATCAGAGTCGAGCTTAACCATCCGTGACGATCCTTTTTCTTTATATACGGAAACTGTTTCTTCTTAAGTCACTTTTACGGAGTTTAGAATCTGGCTTAGTTTACAAGTTGATTACCTAACTCGGTAATGGTTCTTTGTTAGATTTTCGTTTGCTTTTTCAAGTTATCGTTTTGTTCTTACCTTTTCAGAGTTTAGATTATGGCTTGTTTCACAAGTGGATAACCTAACTTTTGAGAAGCTGTTAGTTAGATTTTGGTTGCTTGTTTGAGTTTTGCGATTTATCTCACGCCCTGATAGAGCCCCTAACGAAAGTGGGCGAAACGTTGCCAACTTCGGTTACAACAACAATGATACGGTCCAAACCCGGAAGACATTCTAATGTTAGTATGAGCATGAAGTACTTAAATCTCCCTTAAAGAATCAAAAAAGTAGTGGTTCTAACAAAATTGTTTTGGGTATCTTTACACCTTATTCTTTTGGGCCGCATTTGTTTAACCGTAGTTTCCCTTGATATGTAATATCATGTAATATGTATACAATTTATTGTATTAAATAAATTTTAGTTTAACGAATAAATTTATGTTAGATCCGGTGGCGTGACCGAGTGCAAAATACGTTTGTTGCATTATCTACGAACGTCAATCTATTATATTAACCTGCCCGAAAAATTGTAACGCTTTTCGGTTGTCTTAACTGAACCCGTTAACTGCACCCGCACCATTAGCAATGGTAAGTGACTCTGCACAATTGTGTGAGCACATTTGCAAATGCCGAATTGAATTTGATGGCAAAACCGACACCATTTCATTTCTCGAAAACATTGAAGAGTTGTAAATTTTGTACCAAATTTTGCATTGTTTCTGGGAGCTCTCCCAGTTCTTTTAAACGGCGATAAATTTTTTTGGTGCCGAAATAACAAACATAATTAGGAAACATAAATAACCTTTACTTTGTAGAACTACGATAACGATTAACAGTATTGGTATTGTTATTGTCCGTGGATTTACAAACCACCAGTAATGAGCTGCTTAATTAAAGATTGTTAAAAATATTTATTTTAGCTTCCGTAGATTCTTGACTGTTTGTTCCTGTTACCGTATACGGGCAAAAGTTTGACGCTTTAGTATATACCGGCTCTACCAGAAGTTATGTAATTTTAAAGGCAGGAGAATTTGTCACTAGTGACTTAACAACCTCCGGAAAACAACCTAGATAAAGTTCAACTAGCAAACGGCTAAATTGCTAAAACACGCGGAAATTTTTCGTGTCTATGGACAATCTTACAACTAATCTTTTGTTTAGGCCCGATAATTTGTACGAGCAAAACTAGTTGAGCCTTGGAGAAATCTAGAGTATATTCAAACTTGCCGGTAAAAAACGATTTGCTACTAGAAAACGTAGATCAATCTCAAACAGTGACCAATTTTACAGTTCAAGTACCGTACCGACTCGAGAAGAATCTGGTGTTATAATAAAAGAAAACAAACTATTTCTACCGTTAAATTTTGCACAGCCTGATTTCAAAATTTTCAGTTTTCCGATTATCAAAGTCATGCCGTTAGGAACCAAAAGCTTGTTGTTCGATAACTCCGGCAACAAACGAAACTTTGCCGCCAGTCACCGCAAAATAAACTCATCAATTTTTTTGTTTCAGTTAGATACTGTATCCTCCAAGATACCTAGGAAAAACGCAATCGTAATTAAGCCACCGCCAGTTACTGTAAGTAAAAACACAAGATTATGTCAATCCTATTCCGCAAACTCTCATGTTTGTGTCTTCGCCCAAGAGAGGGTGGTATGTAACAAAACGGCAGAGGTAACCGTAATTATTTTTAAAATTATATATAAATTTGTATCAATTACGCGTGAGCTTTGGGTTCTCAGCTGTGGACCACCACCACCGCTTCAAAGTGCACAATTTTCCTTTGCTTCAAATCATTCAACCGAAACGAAACACAGCATAAAAGCCGCCGTAAAAACTAAAAGTTTCTTTCTCTGCCGCGACCCGTTCTTGGTAGAAGTTCTCTCTTGCACGACCTAGTCCTGGTAGAACCTATTACCTAATACCTGTGTTTACTCGATTACTATTTTGCGACTTATGCTTTGTACCTGATTAAGTCTTGCTTAAACCGATTTTGATACCGTAAATCCGTTCAAACCGACTAACGAATACCTGTTGTCGTACCTTGACATTATCGACTCTAAGCTAACAACAAACACCGGTTTTTTAAACCCTGCAACTTTCACGATTTTTGCATTTAATTTTCTCAGTGTTTACCACCAGCTTCCGCATTATCTAGTGCTATTTGCAATCACCGAACCTCAGTCCCGTAAGTGAATTAACAAATCACTCGCGCCAGGTTGGTGTAAGATTTGTTAAACGTGAACCGAATCTACCGTTACTTTCAAAGACACGTTTTCAACTCATAATGTACTAGAGGTTGGCGCATTCATTGATCACACAAGCCAAGTTGGTTCAAAATTTTTTAATACGTTCACTATTTTTACGCTTTAGTTTTAGACTAAGATCTCTAAAATCAATAAGTCATTTCCTCACTTGAACTTAACGTACCGGAAGTTTTCGTTTGACATTACAATTAATCCTTAACACCCCGTATAGTATTAATAACGTAATTTATAACCACCGTATTTTATTTGTAAAAAACATTGTTACTAATCGATACCAGTGGTCAACCCGCCGTAAATTTGTAATTAAAACCCAGTTAACTCAATAACCGTTTACGTGCCTTACTTGGAAACCTTAATTGATTATATTGAAGTCATTAACGTTTATTAGCATACCTGAATAATTTTGCCACACTTCTAATTTGTAACTTCCGCATTTATCTAGTTTATACGTTAATTAACTTAATTTTTAGGACCGATCGTAACAAGAATTGATTAATTTCCACCACGCCGTTTACACCTGATTTTTTTATTTTAACAAATTAATTTTGTTTTTAGATTAGAAACCGTATTTGCTTAACCGTAATTTTTCTTGATGTGTAGGCTCTATTTAACCGAATTTCGGATTTAATGCATTTATTGTATAGTTTTGTTACAGTTGTAAGTTTTGGTTGATATTTTAGCAATCAAATTGCTAACGATGCAAATTTCAGTAATTAATTAAAAAAACTAAATAAAAAAAAATAATTGATAATTTTCATCGTAACTTGTGTGAAATAATACATATAAGGAAAGATACATTGTTTTTCTCGAAATTAATGAATAATATTATTTGAATAGAAAAGACATAATGGCATAACTCACATAACCAAAAATATTTAAATTTACCACCAAAATGCTTTTTACTTGGAATGTACAGCAAAATGAAAGCGCATTTAGTCACGCCCCTTTGTGTCACTTGTTTGCTTATATCAACTGTAGATATTTTGCCAATTGTTAATAGCGCTGTTACTTATATATTTTTTTAATTTGTTGTATTGTGTTTTTATTCAATTAGTACTATTAGTAACATAAATTAACATTTATATACGTTAACGGATGTTCTCTTTAAGAAAATCAAGTAGACTGCAGTCGATACCTTGTAGATAATTTAGTACATTAATTAAAATACACATTTAAAAAAAATAAACATTTTTGCAATACATATCTCTTAGTGGTATGAAGTTGTTTATTGTAGTAATTTTTTGTCAGTTTTATATTTGAAATATTTATATTTTTTACAAACATTTAGTTTTGGATAAACATCATTGCTTATAAAATTGTAATAAAGATACAAAAAGACGTGCTCAGAAGTATATGGAACGGCGTTTTGCTTTTTATTACTAAATGTAATTCCGTTGCATTCAAACAAACTTCAATTTTTATCAGTTTATTTCTATGTTTGTCTATTTATTTTAGTACATTTAAATGCTTTGTTAAACCAACTTAACACATTTAAATTGTTAAGTGAAAACGTATATACTGATGCAATACATGTTGCTCAAAATTTCTAACAATCATATTAAAAACTTTAATTTAAACTGAGAGAAAAGTATATGAACAAACATTTTAATTCATGTAACACTTTTTATATAACAAACAAAAAATAAAAATCATTTAAATTGTAGAATTAAAATGCAAGTTGAATTAAAATGTTACATGAATTAAAATGTTTGTTGATAATTTTAATTCTTTAATTTTAATTGGCGCTGTAGGTTGCGGAGGTTGTGAGTACTCTAACCTGTGGTAAACTTGCACTATAGTTTGGTTAAAATTAAAGAATTAAAATTATCAACAAACATTTTAATTCAGAATTAATATGTTTGTTGGTAAAACTAATTTTTGATTTAAAATTAAAGAATTAAAATGATCAACAAACATTTTAATTTATATAATTCGAAACACATTTTAATTCTCCAATTTCAATGATTGTTATTTTTTTATTTGTTAAATAAAAAGTGTTACATGAATTCAAATGTTTGTTCATATACCTTATTTCTCAATTTAATTAAAGTGTTTAATATGACTGTTAGACCATTTTGAGCAAAATATATTGCATTAGTAAATACGTTTTCAGCCAACAATTTAAATGTGTTAAGTTTGTTTAACTTAATAAAAACTGAAGTTTGTTTAAAATTGTAACAAAACAAATTTAGTATATAATAGTAAAACAATAAAGTAACTATAAGATTTAATTAAAATGTATATTATTGATTTTTACCACATTTAAAATGTTGCTTTAAAAAACTTGATGTTTTTAACTGTTGGTTGATTTAAAATGTTACTTGAATAAAAATATACGTTGAAAATAAATGAAGTAACATTTGAAATTAATTAATTTTTATGAATGAATATAAATGCTAAACTAATTTTTAACAATGTACATTTTAAATGATAGAATTAAAATGTTAGTTGATCATTTTAATTCGTCGTTGTGATCGGTGGTATCTTTGAAACTATTTCAGTATAAGGAAATACATGTACATGGTAGTTCTAAATGACACCACCAATTAAAGCGACATTAAAATTATCAACTAACATTTTAATTCTATCATTTAAAATGTTAGTTGCTAAAAGTTATTCTAGCATTTTAATTTATTCGTGAAAATTCGAGGATTTATAATGTTACTTCAGTTTTAGCAATCATTTTTATTCAAGTAACATTTTAAATCAAATTACAATATACTGCCCTAAAATTTTTTAAAGCAACATTTAAATTGTAAAAAACATTTTTAATATGCACAAGAAGTTATTTTATAATTTACGTATAAAAAAGGACAATAAAAAGTAAAACGGCGTTCCATAGAAGTATATACAATTAACAACAGTTTATTCATTAAAGGAACATTTTCTTTTATGGTACTAGAAAAAAATGTTAAGTTTAATTACTAATAATATTAACAAAAGTTGGTAGTTTTAGGTAAACTTTAGTATCTTCCACAACTAAATATGCAGAAAACGTAACGGCTTCGTTTGGAAATAATGTCGTTAACGTTAATGGAAAATTAATTTTACTACCTAGTTTTAGTTTTACAAACTACTTTTTTAAAGATATTGTTGAATATTACAAGATACATGTTATCAATTAATGATATTGAAAAGTCTACTATAAACTTAAAAAATAATCGGTGAATATTAAATATGAAAATATTGTTTAAATTACTTACATTTACAAACAATTTAAAAATAACGTTATTTTTATGTTTATGTTGTTTTACAAGTAAATATATAAATTATCTATGCTATAAGAAAGTTTATTTTAATTTAGCTGAAAACGAGAACTATTCTATTATACGTTTGAGTATTATATTACTAACTACAATTTAAAGTCAAATTAATGTTATTAAGCTTGCATATTATATTTGCATTCAAAGCAAATGCATCTACTTTAGTAAATTACCTTAAGTAAATTCAGGTGTATATTTACTCTTGTGGAAATCTGCACTTCAATTGGCTCCAGGCGTATAGTTAGAATAGCTCTCCAAGTGAAGGCGTTCGACTAAAAGGATATTATATAAAAGTTGTGCAGGTTGCTTTGACCACTCAATTGCTGAATGCAGTATTTAAGTTAAGAAATTTAAAATTCGCTATAAACGTTTTCAATTACTATAAACTTTAGAGCTAATGCTACTCTAAGCGCTACGTAAAGTAAAGCATCTATACATAGTGTCAAGTAAGATATATTTAGTACATTCTTCTTTTATGCATTTATTTTACTTTTCTCTTAATTTAATGCATTTAAAGTACAACGTTAAATTTTGAATAAAAGTATATAAAATCTTTTTAATAGCATCAAATCTATCAATCATATATCAACAAAAGGAAACGCAGTAAAAGATCTGAAGTGCACTAAAATAAAAGAACGAGATGTGGTCAGCATTTGACTTCTTTACATCGTAAAATTTTCAATCTTGGTTTATTGTAGAACATAAATTTTAGTATTCAAGTTCCACGTAAATCCCTAAACTAAATTTAATAATTATTATAGTACTGAATATAGTTTCAATTTAGTAAATAAAAGATAGTATTATTTCTAAAATACATTTTAATGAAAACAATAATTAATTGTTTTTTTTTTGCAAATATAATCTATAAATAAAATAAAATTGTTTATTAATAATATCTACTATTAAACAAATAAATGAACTAATAAACAATTTTTGTGCTGTTTTTATCAAAAACATCAATATTCGTTCAGTTCGTAATTAGTTTAAAAAAAAGGCATTATTAATTAAATTATTGTAAATATTTTTGCTTTGTCAAAACCGACATTTGTCATATAGGAGAGTAATCCTCAGGTGGTTGAAACAACTACCAATCGTATTCTCGGGATGCACTGGCCAAACCAAACCAATACGTGGGGGTTTAAGCCACTACTAATGATTGACAAAGGCACAAACAAGTATGAACAATAAAAACTTATTTAATTGCGAACGTGATGGAGATGAATGATTTTGATGAGGTGATACTGGTAAAATTAAATTGAATCCGTATAATAGCAGGTACGTCGTCAAAAAATAAAATAATCTAGATACAGCGGTTGCAAATTTTATTTGGGGTTTTAGGTGTGTAAGCGATTACGGTGAGAGGCATTCGGAAAAGGTATTACCAAAGACGGATATCGGAAAACAGTTGCGTGTAAAACTGGTGGAACGGTTTTTATAATTAACTCCGTTAAACCGTAAGGAAACGCATTTTGCCTTACGAGGTCTGACATTCTCATGGTAACCCGCGCCAAGTGGCACCTTGCTTCTACTATCTTGGGTGTTACTCCTTCTCTGCTAACTTTTTTATGTTGGCAGCCGAGCTAGGCAGTCGACTCGACCCCAAAGCTATTGCGGCAAACGAGAAGTAAGGGTATCTCCTTTTCTACTTCTACTTTATGTAACATATTTTAAGCAAAAACCGCAAGGATATAAGCGGACGACAAGGACATGTAAACGAATTTGAATTTGGTTGACAAAAAAACAGCTTCAAACGTATGAGGTTGACGATACAACGATGGACACGGAGTAAAAATAAATCAGTAAAAATTATGACGAAGGAGTTATTGAAATTACGGTGTAAGAGAGGGATACCTCGGCACAGGGTGAGCTCTTCTAGATCGCCATTATGCGACCACGCAGTAGCCGTAATAAGATACCAGCCTAAATTACAGCTGACATATGATCTTCGCTCTCTCACAGAAGATGCACTACTCATTATTCATACATTGCTCGATCTTGTGCCCACATTAGACAGGTATCTGTTTCATATGACTCTGTGCACTCCAAGTGAATTCTACTTGAAGCCAACCTAATTTCATTAATTTCTAAACTTTTTTTTATCGCAACCGTTACGATCGTTGTGTTATACCTGTTCGGTCTTATTTTTCTGATCTTAAATGTATTATTACTTTCGATAACAATTTTTTTTTATTGCTTCTCTAATTTCTTCTTTTATCGTCGTCGCGTTCATACCCCTGATTACAAAATGTTGCGTATTTTTCTTGTCTCTCAACCTACTTATTATTGACTCTTCTTCGTTTCCTTGAATGAATCTTTGGAGCTTGTTAAGAGTTTTCTCGTCCTTATCTAATGTTATTATAATTATACCTTTTTTTGAGCTTCTTAAATTTTGAATTCTTGTTTGTACATCCTCATCGTCTTTAATTGGGGTTTTTATTTTGCCGATCATCTCTGTAGTTATTCTTACTATCTACTATTAAGACATAAGTTTTCCGGTCTGGTTTAACTTCTTCATTTTTATATCTTTTGGTTATTTCTGTGAAAGTGTATGGAACAATATCTTTGTTTTCATTTTAAAATTTTTAGTTTATTAAGTTCCCTAGTTTTTCTGTTTCGATGTTGTGTTTTGTAACTTTCTCTAACGTTTTGAATTCTTGTTTCAGGCCCAGTAGTTCTGGGTGCTTTTTTCTGAATATCTTAGGAAGTAATCGTTCCATATTAATATTGTCCCTTTTTGTTCATACTGTTTTGACTGTTGCCTCAGTGGAGTTTCGTCGTATTATTTTAGTATTTTTATAGATGGATGTTTCCCATTCTTCTTCAGACTTTTCCATCTAATTCTTTACGTCTACTATTTCGTCTATATTGTTTAGTTTCTTTTTTTTGTCGTTTTTTCTATGGTTTGGGTGTGTCTTTCTTTAGTATATCTTCTTGTCACTTTAGCTTTATGGTTACCTTCTTAATTTTGTTTTATGTTTTTGTTTACCGTCACGATGTTTCAAGATTAGTTTTCAACACCAGCTGCCTCATATATTAAGAAAAGTTAAAACTAAAAAAAAGAGAAAATATATTAGTAATTAATCGAAAAAAAATAATACAAACAATTTTAGACAGAACAAAGATAGCACAAGTACTATTGCATACGACAACAATAAAAACAAATAGGTATAGCTCTAATCAATGAACCTAACAAAGAAATGACAGAAAAAAGTAATTGGTATACAAATAATAATATAATTGCTGCCATAGACGTACATATATGCGAGCACAAGATGGAATCCAAAACGATTAAAATAAGATAACTTTCTGAATTAATTTGATAAAAGAATAAATAAATGTGAACCCTTAAAAATTTTCTATTTCTATTGCTTTTTTTTCCGTATTTTACACGTATTGCTAATTGATCTATATATGCCAATTTTAACAATAAAGAGAATAAAAATACCTTGCAAACTATATCTGTGACATTGAAATACCAAGAAAGGTTAGAAATTTTGTGACCAAACTTAGCAAGAAAAGGAACAAAAATGAACACAATTTTTATTTAAAATGTGTTGATCTACCCGTATTAGTTTTACACTTCCTCACACTTTGTGGTATTGATTCCAGCAAATAGCCAATTTCCTCTTGAATTATTGTATTTCAAGCAACTTGCAATTCATGCCGGAGAGAAAAAAATATGGAGATAAAATAAATAAATAAATAATAAAATCAGATAAATACCAAACCAGACTTACTTCTATAGGCTATAACACTCTATACCATAATCCTCACAGTGTTGAACATTGCGCATTTCCTTACGTCTTTGTCTGAGCCTTATACGACAATCATCCATTCCCAAACCAAATCTGGATTTATTATTGAAAACTACTTTATACCGTTTCAGATTCTAGAAGAGTTGCAACCTACACTATTTCACACGTTGATGTCGGTGTTGAGCCGTTAGTGGTATCACAAAATGTGGCTATAGAATTGGAGTTCGAAACTTTTGATTTGACGGTAAACAGTTTAAAGTGTTACGAAACGGCCTTTACTATCTAACTATTAATTGGTGACTTTTCCTAGTTCGTTCTTGATAACAACGTACGATAGTGGATTAATTCCGATTAAAACAATTTGCAATTTCTTTGTACAAAAATCACCTTCACGTAAGTCAACAATTCCACCTCTGTGGAATTTGCTTAATCAGAGGGAATTTTCACACTGTCGCACTCTAGACATAATCACATTCTGCAAATACGTTAAACAGAAAATCCACAAGAGATAACAATACTAAAGTAATTCAAGATATTGTAACAGTCGTTTGAGTTTGTTCGATTTCTTTCGTGTAAGACCCGGTATTTGAGTTAAAAGTTATTCGTTTCATGTATTTTGGAATTGTTTTATTAATTTCACGTTGATTTAAAGAAGTTATTTTATGTTTTTAAATTCAACGTTGTCAATGAAAGTTGTTGATAAAACTTTGTATTTAATTATTTCAAAATTATTAGGCTGTTTAATCATCAGTATTCTGCATTTTCGTCGACAGTTTTTTTATTTTAAGTTTGTTTAAAAGTTTTCTGTTTTAAGTACATTTCAACAAATTTTTTTTGTGTTAGTTTTATTAAATTACATTTGGAATGAAATCATTTTTAAAATCTATTAGATAGTTATTATGATTTAGATCTCAACAAGTAATCTTTATGACTATAATGAAATAAAATATTTTGTTAATTTGGCATTTCTCACAATATGAAAGGACGTTTTCAAACTATACTTCTGTGTCGTAATTAAATCTGTTTGCATTCTCTTTGCACTACTTTGTGGTATTGTTTTTTTTCGAAGAGATTTCGGACACAACCTTGGGGGAGGTGGTAGCGAAGTGAGATTTTAAATATGAGTAATTTTGGGTTAAGAAGGAGATTCACAATTTTTACCGAGCATTAAACATCATCAAAATGTAATCCTGGTGTAGAGTAAAATCAACCCTAGAAAAGTTGAAGTATCCGCGGAAAACATGAAGAAAGAAAGCATAGTAAATTATTAGTTATGTGGTGAAAATAGTTCCATAATTCGCAAATTACGGCTCTTTATGGTTTCAGGCGTTTTCAAAAGTTTTTCGTTTTATGTACCGTGGAATCGTTAGTTGTTGTGCGACACGGTTTCAATTTCGCTTTACTGGCGGCTTATGGAAATTCTTTCGGCGGATGCTTATCAATTGGGGTTAGCTTTTTAATCTTTTGGTCGATTACAGCTGGCTACTAAAAATTTAAGGTATTTATTTTGTACCGACTAATTAAATTTGGTAAATTTTAGTTACGCGTTTAAGTGTCTTAAAAGCTTTGGGTTTTAAGAAAAAATAATGAGTGTTGCGAATTAACAATTTTATCGATAATACTCTTAGTAAATGGTAATTGTCCGTATTTATCAAAACAATATGTGACAAAATTTCTCTGTGTTAAAAATTTATGTTTTACGTTAACCGGACAATTGACTCATCTCACAATTTATTATTAAGAATTTCATCCTGGTTTTAAAACAGATAAGTTTATTTTATTTAATTAATTTCTGTTTTGATGCGACACGGCTGTGCTTTAGTTAATTAATATTTTCTACTTTTTGGTTTTATTTTTATTTGTTTTATTTATTTAAATTTTATTTGTTTTAATACAATTATTTTATTTACTTTAATTTAAACTTTCATGTTGAACTTATATTTTTTTTACTAGTTTATTATAAATTTTTTTTATTTTGCGCTAATTTAAATAGTTTTTTTTGTTTTGACTGTTGATTGATTATATAAATGTTAAGTAGTTAAATGTAAACAAGCGTTTAATTCCGTCGGCATCCGCGTTTTGTGAAATTTAAGTTTATTTTAGATTTTAGTGCGACACACTCTAGCAAGGTAAGTCCATTTAGAGTGTACTCTTCAAGAGCGGGCTTGTGATTGGCAAGGGCTAGAAGTCCATTGAGCTTTACTACTTCCTGGCGCCCCTTGATTTTTACTTTTCATTATGTTTTCTCTTTGAGTTTTCCAAACAGTCACAGAATTTTGAATATAACCCTGAGCACCAGCAAAACTTCGTTTATGTTACTTTATTTCAAGTAAGTGTCATTGTTTCAGGTTTTGCACGTAACAACATGCACACAGTAACCAATTAAAAAAATGTAAAATTTGTTATTTTTTCAGTTTTTTTACTAATACTACAAAATTGTTTAATTTGTGGTTAAAATAAAACAGTATTTTAAAACACAAATAAAGTAATTAATTGTTTTAACGATAAAATTATGATGAAAAAACTATTCGATGTGAAGAAAATTACGGTACTTTAAAATCATATTTATTTTCCAAAAGAACATTTTGTTTTTGTGTTATTTATAGCTGAATACATAAATACTTATTATAAAAATTCATTTTTACACAAATTGTTCTAGATTTTGTTTTAATTAACTTTTGTTAAAAGTTGTTATGATTTTTATACTTATAATCCTTCAAAACATGATAATTACAAACAAAGTTAAGTAAATGTTAGAAAATTTCCTAATTTGCAATTTTTATGAAACAAGTTCGGTTAACGACGTCTATTTCAAACGGAAGGAAAGTATATCCGTAATTAAAGATTTAGGAAATCAGAACGGGAACGTTTATTTCGTTTGTAATAGATCTGTCACAGAATAGAATAGAATAACGGATAATCGATTCCTTTTAACTCAAATTACTACCTTATTGATTTAGAAGAGAATGTAATTGGTTCAGTTATGGGGATTGATACATGTCTGTTGACAGTGGATTCACTACTATTCACAAGCATTCCAAGTTAGTTACAATATAGTGAGAATAGTAAACACAAGAAGACAAATTAACCAATTACCTATAGTCAGGGTAATAGTGATTGAACTCAACCGAGAATTCATCACGTTTCAAACAATCTGAAAACAAATTTATTCTTCTCGCTCTCACTCATCTAATCTAAATTTAGTTATCCTTGCGGTTTAAACGTAGTAACCTTTATTAAAGCTGATTTTCCGTCAAACGTGACGTGTGATAATCTTTTGTACTTAAATAAAGTGGAAACAACTTGGTTAAAGACTGTTTTAAGTGCAACAATATTTTATGTTGGTCGCCGGCTTATTTAAAATAAATGTTTGTGAAATATCCTAATACACCAAATAAAACTAAAAACTAAAAGTTGTGTACAAAGACAAAGATTTTAGGTATATTTCATATCATATATTTTTCTATTCTTAAAGAGCAGTTAAAAAATTCCATCTTTATCTTCAAAACCTTCATTATACATAATTTATAGCCGTAATATAAGATTCCCAAGAATTTCTTGTTTGGAAAATAAATTTTCATCTAAATTTCTTAATTGCTTTATTATAAATAGTCATTATTTTTCTGAAATTTATAACAACTTTAAAAAA
Organism: Aquatica leii; assembly: GCA_035610365.1. Taxonomy (NCBI): domain Eukaryota; kingdom Metazoa; phylum Arthropoda; class Insecta; order Coleoptera; family Lampyridae; genus Aquatica; species Aquatica leii. The sequence continues at coordinate 70,299,890 of CM069436.1, forward strand.
ATAATTTCCATTGTAAAAAAAATTACATAATTTTTTATTACTTTTGGTTATAAACTTTTTTAATAATTAAAAATTTATTGTTGTTTCGAATTAAACAATTACATTATACTTTACAAAAAAAAACAACTGAAAGATTTATATTTATTGTAAGTGAACGACATATAATTTGTTTTCTTAATATTTATTTATAAAAAATTTAAGTAATTCTTATGCACTAAAACATATTATTCTTATACTCTCACGACAATAAAAAACATTGTTTTTTTAAATTAAATTTTTATTTGAACTTCATTTTGATTTTAACAGTCATTTCATATACAATTACGTAAAACTAAACCAAACATTAAAAGTGATGCACTTTTGATATCTGATTTAATTACGAAAACAACATAATATTTTAACATGCGTATTAAACGAAAGTAGTAAAATAAAGATATAGAAAACGACTGTCGTGTTCTAAGATAAACACCTATTAAGAAATAAAAACTTTATAAACTGTTAAGAAGAACAATTTGAAAACAACAAAAGTAAGAAAAGATGTCATATATTTTTCCTTTATCAGTTACAATTTTTTTATTTGTTTGTTTTATTCATATTACGTTATAGTTATAAATATTTTAAACTCAAATGTATAATTTTAATAAACGTTATTCTACAGATGGACGCGATTAATGAAATTCAAAATTTAGCATGTTTTAAGTGTTATTAAAATAAAATTATAGTGGCCTCTATTCATATTGTTGAAGCAACATTAATAAACAACTAAAATACAATGAAAACAATTTTTTGTGCTGCCAACATCGCAAACGTCAATATTCGTTTGCTACGTAATGGGCAAAAAAAGCTCTAGGTTGACAAAATGATTAGAAATCCACATAAATTTAATTGTTCAAAGTCAATTATTATATTAGAACGAGTATGCGACAGGCAAAGAAGTCATTTACAAAATCTTTATTATTATATTTTTGGTGTTTCTTTTATTTACTCAAATTGGATCCTAAGTTTTGATATTCAAGTTATAAAGCAATTTAAAAAAGCGTCAAAACGGTAAAAGATTAAGATGGGAGATACCGTTTAAATCTATCCAAAACTGCAGGAGAACAAATGAGAAAACACAGGTTGTAACAACGAGTATATTTATTTTATCACAGAAAGAAAAGTTAGAAAAAAGGAACGAGGTAAATTTATATAGGTGCGATTCAACGCTAGAACATAAGTCAATATCACATATAATAATTGTTAAGACAAGCTCCCTTCGGTAGGGCAACACGTCGTACAAAAAATTAAATTTGTCGGCCTAACTTTAACATTATAAAAGACATTTACATTTGTAAAATATAACACAAATATGCAAATTTCGATAATTTAGAAAACTATAGAGCAACGTCTAATAATACAACTTGATATGTACGTACAGCCGTACGTGCAACCGACTGACAACGTAGATAAAAAAAAATTAGAATAGGATATATAATACTTACAATTTAGTTTCCTTCCGGAGAATTCAACAGACTAGCAGCACCTTCCCAAAGTTTATTAAAATTTGTGAAACAAACACGTACATACCATGTTATCACAATTTATCACAAGTAAACTTCATTCGGTTCCTACGATTAATAAGATTCAAAGGGTGCTGAGTTTTCCTTAAATTAATTATGTTTCTTCGGTAAGCAAACTTTTCAATACGATTAGATTTGTATTAATTTAGCAAAGTTTCAATATCTTTAATCAACGTGGCGTGACGTCATCATAGGAATTTTCTTAATAAACAAAACGGGTTTTAATATATCCAAATTAATTAAATAACACGTGGGTATCCAGAAATGGCTAATGACAATACGAAAAAATTGAAATAAATCACAAAAATTTGAATCAATGCAGCAAAAATACTACACCCATTTATACCATAGATAAATGTCAATAATTAGAAGTAAAAACTTTGCTGGGCACTTACGTTAGAACATATATGGCAAGCGGACCACAGTCACCGGAAAAGTAAGTTTTTATTCGTCAATAATTCGATATCAAACAGTAACGAATTGACAGCTATCACTCCCAATGCAGCAGAAAAGTGTTCCGGAAATAAATTTTATATGGTACAAACATCATACCAAAAAAAATACTACTTTTGTTCCAAATTGTTATAAATTGTAAGTTTTTGCTTTTGTAAACTGTTTTTGACAGTTTTGGCGCACTTGTCAAGATAACCGTCAAACTATCTTTGAGAAATTTTGATATTGTGGAGGCCCGTATTATTAACTCGTTTCTGTTTAATTGGGTGTTTTTTTTTCTTTGTAGACCTCGTTTCAGTTAGGTTTAAAAATGATCACTTCTGAAAAAAAAACAGTTCAATTACAGGAATTCGTTAAATAAATAACTTTTATTTACAATGACGATCTATATTATAAACTTATGAATAATCTGAAAGTTATACTAAGATGAGAACGTCTTCAGGGTTTGGACCATGATATTATTGTAACCGAAGTTGCCAACGTTTTGCCCACTTTCGTAAGGGGCTTTATCACGGCGTGAGAGAAATCGAAGAACTCAAACAAGCAACCGAAATCTAACTAAAAACTTCTCAAAAGTTAAGTAATCAACTTAAACCAAACCAGATTCTAAACTCTGAAAAGGTAAGAAGGAGACCGATCAACTTGAAAAAGCAAACAAAAATCTAGCAAAGAACGACTACAGTTAGGTAATCAACTTGTGAACTAAGCCAGATTCTAAACTCTATAGAAGTGATTTAAAAAAAAGTAGTCTCCGTATATAAAGAAGAAGTATCGTCACGGCTGGTTAAGCTCGACTCTGATTGGGTTACGGTTGAAAGGTTTTTGATAAAGGAATAATGACCGGAAACAAAAGAGGGGATATAATAGCAAAGGCTTCCACGGCCGGAGTCTATACTAAGATAAGAACGTCTTCCGGGTTTGGACCGTGTCAATGTTGTAACCGAAGTTGCCGTCGTTTCGCCCACTTTCGTAAAGGGCTTCATCAGGGCGTGAGAGAAATCGAAGAACTCAAACAAGCAACCGAAATCTAACTAAACACTTCTCAAAAGTTAGGTAATCAACTTGTGAACCAAGCCAGATTCTAAACTCAGAAAAGGTAAGAAAGAAAACGATAAACTTGAAAAAGCAAACGAAGATCTAACAAAGAACCACTACAAAGTTAGGTAATCAACTTGTGAACCAAGCCAGATTCTAAACTCCATAGAAGTGACTTAAATAGAAATAGTCTTCGTATATAAAGAAGAAGTATCGTCACGGGTGGCTAAGCTCGACTCTGATTGGGTTATAAGAGGGCGTGTTTTCGATAAAGGACTAATGACCGGGAACCAAAGAAGGGATAGCTCGAAACCCTGATCACGATTGAAGTTATTGGAATGTTTGATGATTTCTATGCTCTCTCGAAATTTCCTGTTAAAAAAGAATGGAGATTTGGCAATTACCGAAACGTTATCAAAATCTATCTTGTGACCTGTAGTGAAATGATGTTCAGCAACCGCAGACTTAGAAATATGCCTTTTCCTTATACAAAGATCATGTTCTGAAATGCGAGTAATGACGGAACGACCGGTCTCACCAATGTAGACTAAACCACCTGTTGTAGCTAACATTTTTATGGAATCTTTTGAAACGGTTGCTTTGGAATCATCAATATTAAAACCCAAAGTTTGGTTTAGGTATGTTGACGACACGTTTATTGTTTGGCCTCATGGTCAATTGTCTAAGTTTCTTAATCATCTCAACAATTAACACTTGGATATCAAATTCACTATGGAAATCGAAAGTAATGGTTCTCTCCCATTTCTTGACGTTCTTGTGACTTGTAAGCCCGACGGACTTCTGGGCCATTCTGTTTATCGCAAACCCACCCATACTGAAAGATACCTTCATGCTTCGTCTCATCATCATCCTGCACAGAAACGTTCTGTTATTGAATCTTTGGTTCATCGTGCTTTTTCTATTTGTCAACCTGAGAATCTAGACTTGGAACTCTGTCATCTTACTAGAACTTTAGTGAACAATGGTTATATGAAACGAGATATTCATAGAGTTATTAATCGTCGTCTACATCCACGTACTCGATTACCTAAGGACGTTTCCAATTCCGAATCCAATTCGAAATTGGCCTTTTTACCCTACATTCACAAGGTTACAGATCAAATAGGGAAACTTCTTCGTAAGAATGGTATCAAACTTATTTTCAACTCGACAGGCAAAATCTCTCAGATTCTTCTTTCTCCCAAGAACAAATTTTCTACACTTTCATCTCAAGGTGTATGCCAAATTTCTTGTTCATGTGGTTTAGTCTACATTGGTAAAACTGGTCGTTCGGTCATTACTCGCATTTTAGAACATGATCGTTGTATAAAAAAAAAACATATTTCTAAGTCTGCGGTTGCTGGACATCAATTTACTACAGGTCACAAGATAGATTTTGATAACGTTTCGGTGATTGCCAAATCTTCATTCTTTTTTATCAGGAAATTTCGTAGTATGTCTAGAACCTTTTTGTTCAATTAGAGCAAGTACCTGTATTTAATGATATTATTGTTGTTTATTTGATGATACTCGACACATTGTCGTAGATAAATGTCTTTTTTCTTCACCAAAACAATTAAACTTGCATACGATGATACTCATATCTTTGCTACTTCGTCTTAAGCCACTCCACGATTTGTTATTCTGCAATTCTTCGTTTGGCAAATGACAAACGTCTTGATCTTAAACAGATTAAAGTTACTAACTTAATAAAAAAGCCAGCAACTTTGTCTACACTAGTTTAATCTTTTAATTACAATTTGGAACTATCTCCGGGTGTATCTTTTAGTAATTGACGGTTTGACGTCTTGACAGGAAATAAAATAAAACTAAACTTGCCAGATGGCGTCGAAAGCAGAAATCTAACTTGAAGGTAGTGAATATACAGGCTATTACATTATGAAATTTATGCACGTAACAATGAGTTGCATTTTTGTGTTATTTGTTTAAAGCTTTTTAGGATTTTCTAAGTGTTCATTGACACGATTTTCATTTTTAACCACTGTTTCTGCCACGTCCGTTGTTAAACTGGGTAAAATTAAGTGGCCACGAAAGATGTCTTGGTTAAACGGCGATATTTTCATGGCACAAAATGCACTATTTGCAATCTTAAGTGCTGCTGTTTTTTCATAGCCTTGGTTGAAAAGTTTGAATATCTGGTATATAGTGACTGTACGTTACATCCAATAAATTTAGTTTAGCCAATTCTAAGGCTTTACAGCTTTTATGACTAGAAAGGCCATTGTAAATCAGCAGTTGGTCTTACGTGTTTTATAAAGTGTACTCGCATAATTTTAATGTTCTAATGGGTGCAAGTCTCGATTACATCTTTTCCGCGAAAAAAATATTGAAAGCGATACATACACTCCCCCAAACCTTCTGCAGACGACAATGGTTGTGTGTATACCTCTCTCTAGTAACAGCGCCGACTTGTTTTTTTACCTTTTTTAGCAAATACTTTTAGTGGCACTTGCACTGTAGTTGCTGCGGAATTGCCCATATTATAAATTACAGTTTTATGAAATTTGTGAAAAATATTTTTTGACCCAGGGTTTATTAAAAGCCTTAGCTCTCCCGAGCGTCGTTGCTTCTGGAAGTCGTAAAGATAATTGAGGATTACGTTGACGAAATCCATAAAACCACCCGGCTAATTTAGTTTCTTTACTGAAGGGATGTTTAATCTTTATTTTTTCGGCAATTTCATTTGCTATTGGTCGAACATCTTTTACCGTCATTTCAACAAAATTCCAGTAAATCATTTACAATATCGATTTGCAAGTTAAAAACTTAAAAATTTTCATTTATCGTAAATTGAAAGAAACTAAACGTTTTTTAATATTAACGGCAAATTTATTTTTTCCAAGAGTTTGGCGACGCAGTGTTGCAATGAGTACATTTAAGGATTTACTTGCTTTTAACCAGCTCATTTCGCCATTGCGGACAGCTTGTATAGCTCTTTCCGTATCAGTCTCATTCCACGCTCTTCTCTTTATCGTTATTTATATGTGTCTAGGTACCTATAAACAAAACATTTCGTTAAAACGCCAGCAAAACGCAGATGAGCAAAACGACATACTAATTCATTTTAGCTATTATGCTATGTTGTTTTGCCCGTCTTGTTTGTTATGTAGCCCAAGCAAAATTTCTAAACTTTAGTACAAACATCTACAAGCCAGATAAATATTGTTTAGAAATTTACCTATGGTTGAAGTTTAACAACCGAGAACCACCAAACACACAATAAATTCCTCTAATGGTAATCTGGACAATCTCTATTCACAGCCGATGCAATGTTGCCGGCTTTTAAACATTTATTTTTATTAAGGACTCTTAAATGCTACCAGATTTTCTATAATAGAAAAAGGTGATTATGCCTGTATATGTCATTATGCCCGACCCTCTCTTAGTTAATTTAGCGCATAATTGGAAGCATGGTTTAAAACTAATTTTCGATTCGGTTTGAAAATTTCGGTTTGCACATTCCTACAAGTTATACATTCAAAAGTATGTAGAACGATATTTTAGTTGCAACAAGTTAAATTACCTGTAAAATAATAAATTTCAATACAAAAATGTTAAATGTACATACTTAAATTTGACTTTTTTTTACTCCTATTAAAGCATCTCCAAAACACGCACTTCAAAAAGATTAACCTTTTTTTCAGATGTCAAAACACTTTTTTTTTCGCAAATTATTCTTGATAAAAAAAAATTAACAAAAACCATTAGGTGTCAAATTGATGTTTTGATTGCTCAATAAGTCACTTGTTTGAGTCGATTAATTGATCTACCTTTGACGGTTGATTTTTTTTATTTTTTCAAAAAACTTTTACAAAAAATGATCGATATACGTTTCTTTAATAAAATTAATTTTTTTTATTATTTATCTTGAAACATTTATTAAGTCGACTAGTTACCTGTCACAATTTAGAACAAGTATTTTATTTTTACCAATCAACACCAGTTTTTGTTGAGTTTGAGTTGAGTCAAATTATGTGACATCTAACAACAATTTTTTTTGATAGCCACTCTATTATGTATTATTGAATATATGCTAGTTCTGCTAATGCCCAAGTGATAAGTAATATTGCAATCTTGAAGTACCCGTTTATGCACAACATTAATGTTTTTAAGAAAAACAACTTATTTTAGATGAGCTTTAAAAAATTCGTTATTAAATAAACTACGATTGCGATTAATATAAGCACACAATTAATAAACACTATAGTGTTTTATCCATAAAAGTTAAATTCAGCGTATTATTATAATCAGAAATGTAAAAGGTGACACAAACGTGCACTGTAGAAAAAATCAGATACGGTACAAAAAATTACATGAATGCAAGCAATTTAAAGAAAAGTTAATTTAGATAAAAAAATGATTAAATAGTAGTCGTTTCAAGAACAGGTGAGAAAATTGTATTAAATTAACATTAAGCTCGATTTATTTACGTAAGCATTTTTAAATGTGAGCATCTCATTAAAAGCGATTTAGTCTTATATTTTGCATTACATTAATAATAACAATAAATTCTGTCATTGTTATTCCAGTAAAATGTTTTTATTTTATTACTATTATAATTAATTACATAATCCAAAATGTATGTACTTTAAGTACATTTGAGTGAATATAACAAAGCAAATAACTAAAAACGAATTTCTGAATATTACATTCAACGTAATCTTGGTTATAATGCAATACATTAACAAAATTGTATTGAAAATCGCGTTAAAAAGAAGGCAGGCTTAATAATTTTTGAATTTTGCGAGTAATTTTGTTTGCCAAGAAATCGTTGTTGTGGAAACATTCGAGTATTTTATTGTATTTTAGATTTTGAAAGAAGACTAAAAGTAATTGAATATTTTCTTTGGGATTTTATATACTTCAGCGTCTTTTGTGTGTTACTGTTAAAATTAGTTTGAGATTTAATCTTGTTGTGATACAAGATTGGAAACATTATCAAAACTTGTCGAAAGACTTAACGCAAAGAATTTTATACGTAACATTTGTTCTAAGTTAGAAAACTTTCTAAAAACTTTAGATTATAAGATTCTTCTTGAGGAAATTCTTTAATTAAACCTTATTAAAAGTGCAAATGTAAATTTAAATTATACGCTGAACAAACATATCGAAGTCAAACTTATTTCCAAAGTGATTACTTAGTTGCTTGGGTATAGTTTCAAACGTATTTAAGAGATAAACATCAAGTAAAATTAATCCTAAGTAAAATTGATAAAGTTGGGATACCTCAAAATTTTCTTTAATAATTTTAATGTTATAAATTAAATTTTATATAGCTCAAGTGGAAAATTGTTAGGGATCTTAGAAAAGCAAAAATTCGAGAATCTTCTGCAATTTATTAGAAGAATAATTCGGAAGCGGATTGGATAAAATTCGTCCGTTTAACTTGTAATTTTATTTGAAATTGTAAAGAATATGGGATTTATAAAGAATTTTCTTTATATTGAATAATTAAATATGAACACAATTATTATGTAACATGCAGTATATTAAGTAAAAGAATAAATAAAAAGCTTTGTTATTCTATTATATAATTTTTATTAATATAAACAGATTCAATTTACCTAATAGGATTTGTTTAATAAAGTATTTTTGCATATTTTATAAAAAGTAAATTATTGTTATAGTTTTACGTTTAATAATAAATTAGATTTACTAATACAAATATTCACAAAACTTTTTTTTATTTTATTTTATATTACTACAATAAGTGATTTTTATATTAAAGTTTCTTACATTTAAACTAAATGTTGTTGTGTCTGTTTAATTAAGTAACTACGTCATTTTTAGAAAGTATACTTTGTCTTTTTACTTTGTAGCAATAAATGGTTGTATTTGCGTAGACGAATAAATGTAATTTGTTAATTAAAGTATTGAATGTATTCAACATTTCTAGGAAAAGATACAGTTCACTGCACTAAATAAACAATTTTTGGTTCTAATCAAGTTAAGTTTTAAATTTATTGAAGATTATGGTTTTGAAAGCTGCTATTAACAATAGCAAAATCACAACAAAATATTAGGTTTGCTTATTTTTTTCTGTTATTTATATTTTTTTCATATGTATTTGTGCTAAATTGGTTTTATTTGAACAATAGAATAATACATAGATACGCATTAGTTGTTTTAACTTGTATCTATCAAGTTTAATTTTAATTTTTATTAATTTAGTCAAATTATATTAAAAACTTAACCAAAATGAGCAGATTTTAAAAGTCCGCCAAAAATAGATCACTCAATCGACTCAAAGAGCTATCAAAACGTCGGTTTGATTGATCCCGTTTAGTTGAATTTGGTACCTAATAATTTTTGTTTATTTTTTAAATCAAAAATAAATAGCGAAGGAAACGTTTTATTACATTTGAAGAAACGGTTGATGTTTTAGAAATGCTTGTTTTGGAGGTGCTTTAATAGAAGTAACATAATGTTAAATTTAATTAATGTAATCATTAATTTCCGAAATATAAAAAACAAGTTGTTTTAGTCTGTTTACTTTACTTCTTATATTGGTTATCTATCGAACAATTGCTGGTGCTTTGTTTGTAACCAAATTTGGTGTTTTATTTATTTTTTGTGTTATACTCGTAATTCCGAAAAAAGATCTCTATGCCATAACAATCATGTATATGGTTTAATATGAAAAACGGTCAATTCAAGTGTTGCAATAATAACAATGAAACTCATACAGTGCAACAGCATTACAGTGAACAGTCACAGTCTACCTATCAAAGTAATTTTGGAAACGTTTGATAATTTTAACTTTTAGGCCAATAAAATTTCATTTTAATTTCAACCAAATTATCATGGTTATAAGTTAATACAAAGACATCATTGCAAAACTTTAGGACGATGATATTTTACTACTAGTAGTACTAGATCACAAGAATTTAGAATTATTTTTATAATGAGTGGTAGTGGCAAAAGAACTTTAATGGACTATTTTGGTTCTCCAAAAACAGTTAAACGAAATGAGGAATCACAAATTTTATCATCGTGGGTTTCCGATAACGCGGGTTCTACTTCTAAAAAAATATTTCTGCGTCCATGGTAAAATCCATCCTAGATTTTGATTTGGCTTTAAAATTGTTTGACACCGAATCTGAAAATGAGGAAACATTGGACTTTGAAGAATGGTTACCCAAACAGTAGCAACAAAGCTAACAAGAAGTTACGGAAGTCAGAAAAAAAACGCCAGGCAGTGGTGATATTTCACAGTTATGAATATGAACCAACGCAATCACTACTAAAATTCTACTCAAAAAAAAAATTTAACCCTTAAGTAGGCGTGCGAAATTTCATAACGTGAGTAGGCGCGTAGGGTGTTCGTAACACACTATGTCAATTATCTTGTATTTTTGATTTGTTGGACTATTTTTGGATTTTTTTTGTGTTATATTATTTTAAAACATATATTGTTCATAAAAACTTATTAAAAGCTGAATACAATAATACTAAAAAAAGGAAGAGTAGTGTATCGAACATGACGTATATTTAATACAGCACAATCTTTATTACAAAATACATAAAAACGTAACTATTATATTTACAAAATATTAACTAAATATTGTGAACAAAATAAACTTAACGTACACGAAAAAAATTTAAGAAAAACTTTGTTGAAGCTAATCAGAAACTGTCTCTTCTACGCCACCTTCTGAACATGCTTGACATATATTTTTCAAATGTTTTAAGCACATGTGCTTATAACACTTACAACAATATGTTTTGGTCTTGATATCTTTTTTTCTGGGGCAGATAACACATCTGCTAGGTTTATCGACACGATTTTCTACTATTCTTGAAGTGCTAGGTTGTGATTCAGCTCCTGATACTTTAGCTGCTTTTGTCCGTAGATGTCTTGGTATGTGATTGTCACTTGCCCTTTTATGTACTTGGGGTTTCACTAAATTTAACTCAATTTCGCGTAAAAACAGTGTTCGGATCAATTTTACTTGTGGGTTGTTATGAGCAAATATAACCTGGGAGTTAATTCCGGCTATATCTAATAATCTATAAAATAAAACAAAAGACCAACGTTTCGTTCTTCTAGAGGTTGAATAAGTGCTACACATTTCATCCACAACGTCTACACCTGCCTTAGTTGCGTTATACATAGTTATTATTTCTGGTTTTTTAGCGTCTTTGGTATGGAATCATCAAAATGCATTGACGAAATAGCCAAAACATTTTTATTCTTTTTTGGCACATAGGAAACTATAGTACAATAATCCTGGAAGGCAAACAAGCTGGATTTTATTTCCCTCTGTTTTATATTAACTAATTCAATAGGTAACTCGCGTTTATTATAACGCAAGGTGCCCACTAACGTAATTTTGGATTCACGTAAAGAATCTACTAAAGGAATACTGCAAAACCAATTGTGTCTGCAGTAACATTTCTGTTGCTACCTACAATCGGTTCTACTAATCGCATTACAACGTTCTTTGCGCTGTTAGATACCTGGTAAGGGTCTGCGGGTTAAATTCCAAGATATACTTCCATCTTCTGAGTATACCATGTTTTTGCGTCGCACAGAGTTAAAATTTTTAGGCCATATTTCTCCGGTTTACTCGGGATATACTGCCTGAATGGACAATTTCCGCAAAAAGCGACAAGCTGTTCGTCTATTGTACAATACTCCCCAAGTGAATAATACTTCATACAATTTTGTTCAAACATTTCGAAAATTTCTCTAAATGCTGTAAATTTATCCAATTCACGCCTTTCATTACGACTTTGCACGTCGTCGAATCTGATACAACGCAGTAAAAAACAAAAACGTTTTAGCGACATCGTAGTATAAAATACTTCTATATCAAAACCTCTTTCATCCCAGAGATCTTTCAAATTTTGGTGGTTAGATCTCTGCGCACCAGCTAATATTAGAAGACCTAAGAATGATCTTATTTTGCATTCATTTGTTTCTCTAACATCAGGTGCTCTCTGATAATTACCGGCTATAGTACCTATATAAATATTCGTGTAACGTGTTATTCTTTGTATTATATTTTGATCAATAAACAACTGAAAACATTCTATGGAGCTCTTCAAACCTTTAGCTGCACCTTTTGAATCAGGAAAATGAACTATTATATTTTGAGCCCGGGTTCTAACATTTTTGGAATTGCATAATTTTCTCCATTTTGTTGTTTTGTCTCGACCCGTGTAATATGGTTCATTGTAACCTATAATTGGTTCATCTACATCTTCTTGCTCTGTGTCACTATCACCACGTTCTTCAAGATTATCGCCTTTGCAATCAGAATCTTCTTCGATTACTGAATCCGATTCGACATCTTGCATAAGAGCTTGCAAGTACGCTGTTCTGTTTCATAGCTTTTAAAATTCCTAATGGACATGTCGAACAATTTCTTACAAATCTAAAGAAGATTATGAAAGAGTAAATAAAATTTACATACAAGAAGACTTTAACATACCTATAAAGTAAGTAGGCGCGTGAGGATTTGTAAACACCCCAGGCAAATAAAACGTACTTATTTCGAAAACAAGCCGTACGTATCCTTCGCCACTAAACACAACACTAAACCAGAATGTAATTTGAAGGTACTAAGAGGGGGAATATGCTAAACGACGCGATTCGCTAGATAGAGCAATGTTTATATGCGTGGGGTGTTCTGTAACCCCCACGCGCCAACTTAAGGGTTAATAATAGAGAAAGATAGTTTAACAGTGGGTGGTTCAAATTATACCCAGACTGATTAGAGTACAGCGTGTTCTCCGATGCCGCATTTTGTTTTGTTTGCAGACACTTTTCGATAAATTGGAACATCAGTCATGTGTTTGTCAGCGTCGGTTTTAAAAATTGGAAGAGAGTCTTAGAAAAAGAGTCGGGATTTAATCTACATGATCGTGGCAATGAACATAAAACATTAGGTGGTATGATCGTTGTAAAGTTAAAAATAAAAAAAACTATCACTCGAAAGTCAAATCAACAAGGCACATTTGGTGTTTGTGTAAGAAAATAAAAACTATTTACGTGTGGTTATTGATATTTTAATTCTTAATGCAACACAAAACATTTTGCAAAGGGGATGTAATAAAAGCCAAAACAATTCTAATAGATGGAATTTTATTGAGATGTTAAATTTTTTCGCTGAACATATTCCTGCGGTTAAAAAAAATTGGTCGATGAAGTGTCAAGGAACCCAAAATATCCCAGCCGCCAAATCCAAAACGAGATTTTGTTCATTTGTTCTGAAGTGGTACTAAACCAAATTGGTGCTGAAATTAACAGTGCGCTATGTTTTGCGGTAATTTGTGACAAAACCACAGACATAGCAAAAACTGAACAAATATTGGTAGTAATTCTTTATTACTTACAAGGCACCATTTATGAGAGATTTATTGGATATTGATCTGCAAAGGAATTAAATGCTCAAATAATGTTTTCGTATGTTAAAGACCTGTTTAATTAGTGTAAAATCGATATGCATAAATGCATTGCACAGACCTATGATGGCGCGAATGTAATGAGTGGCTGTTCAAAAGGTGTTCAAACATTGTTTAGACGTGAAATTCCTCAAGCGATTTATATACCTTGTTATAATAATAGACTAAACTTGATTGTGGTTGATATTTGCAAGAATTTGTCATAGGGAAAATATTTTTTTGACTTTTTAGAAACATTATATGTGTTTGTGTCCGGCTCCTCAATGCATAAAAAATTATGGAAATTCAGCGACAATTGAATCCTTCAAAAAATCTAGTTGAACTAAAGAAAATTTGTTACACAAGATGGACAGCGCAAATGTTGGCTTGTATAGCAATTAAAACAAAATTCACAAAAAATTTAGTGTTTTTAAATATGATTATCAGCGAAAGAAGTGATCGTGCATTGAAAGCCGTTGGCATATTACACCAAATCGATTTTAAATTCGTGTTTTTTTTGCTTATGTACTGCAAAATTTTGAAATTATTTAGTGCAGCCAGTGACTTTTTATCAACAAGTCGCATCTAATTTGGCAGAAGCTAATATTTTAATAAAATCTTTGATAGATGTTTTTACGGAACTGAGATCTTACAAAACATGTATGTTTAAAATATATTCTGAAAATTAGTGAAACAAATAATATTGAAATACCAAAAAACAAAAAATCGGAAACAAGAAAGAAGAAAATGCCCAAAAAACTAGAAAATCTTATTGTGATGAGTAATCTGGAAGAAGAAATTATATCCAAAGAAAATCGATTTAAAACAGTAATATTTTATTCTACTTTGGATATAATTTTGAACGAACTGGGTGACCGTTTTACCAGGGACAACATGATCATTATTAATGCGATCAGTGGTTTTAGATTATGACTGTTTGAAAGCGTTAGTAGATCATTATAAAGCTGATAATAAAACATTGAAAGCTGAACTAAAAATATTACCTAAAACAATAAATCAGTATGAACTACTAGAAAATAATGTAAGTATTATTAATATAATGCTATAACTATTCCCTGTACGGCGAAAAGGTAAAGTTAAGCCCCTCCATCAATTTTGTATGATAAGTTAAATCAATGTATGAAGAGACAAGTTTACACGACTCAAATTAGTAAAAGCGCAAAATAAAAAAATTATGCAATGTATAATTCTCAATAAATGTACAAAATTAAAAATTTCTATTATAACAAATAAATACGTTTATAGCTTTATTTATTAATTCAGTTACACGATTTATTCTAAAAATGACAGTATGACCCTGTTTTTTTGCCATTTCATCAGTTACATACTTAGGCATGATGGCAGCTTTTTTAACAAGAAGTAGTTCAGCTTTTACCATATCTGGTAGGTAAACAATCGACTTGCTTTCCAACCAAGCTTGTATGTCTGCTTTTTTCGTTTTTGAATTTGGAATCGTTTCTGTTTTTCTGCTATCCATCACAATCACAGAATTTTCAGCCAAGCGGCTTAGAATTTTTGAAAACCAGTTTTCGAAAACTTCTCCAGTCATTTATTTATGATAATCTCCAGTTTTCTTTGATTCAAAGCATAGCAAATCATTTTCAACAAAACCGTCTTCAGATCCTATGTGGAGTATTATAAGACGATTTTTCTTGCCGGAGGGGACCTTTAACCCTGTCGATAATCCTTCGATGAAAGTTGCCCCGGAGTCACGATTGTTGTGTCTTTTCATACTTTGCTTACAGTATGACCAGCGTTCAGGTTTTATCTAAAAAATACAATTTCTTGCCCTCTTCCCTGTACTTTCGGATTTCTTGCAAAAAACGTCGTCTCCAGGCAATTATCTTGTTTTTTTCTTTAAGAATACTATTGCGTGATTTTTTTAAAAATCTATAATGCAAAACCACAATCACATTAAAAGATGTATAAATAAACAATTTGCTTACTCACCGAAATCCAATTTCTTTAATTAGCAAACTCATCGTAGTCCTTTTCAATTATAGTAGATTTTTGTTTAAATGCAATGCCGCTAACATTTTATTCAAAGTTGGCGATTTATTTCTTTCAAAAAAACTATGTATTAAACGTCGAATAGCATTTTAGCTGCATCATCGTTGTTGTCCAAAACTGATCGTGGTCTGTGATACACTTTTGGTGCTTGAAGGTAATGTGTTTCTTGATATTCACTAATAATTTTGAAAACACTTGACATACACACCTAAAATTGTAATCGATATAGATAATAAATTATAATTAATTAAAATTACCTTTGGCTTTTGCAGTAAACTCGATAATTTGGGTCTTAGCTCTATCGTGGTGTTCTTTGCTACTAGCTTTAAAGATATTTACAATGCATTCCTTGTCATCAATCAAAAAATTCCGGGCTGTTCGTTTTTTTCGGTGGCGACAGGGCCATAGCTTGATCTATAATTAAATAAATGAATAACCTAAAACAGAAAAAGTAACTTTAACGTTAATCTTTAATGAATCATTTCACTACGCACCTGAATATACACAAATGTCTTCCAAAGTAATAAAAAATACTATTTCGTTAAATGAATGGAAATAACGAAAACTTAAAACTGCGAATAAATTAACCAAAATTTCGAATGTTAAACTCAAGTCATTAAATACTGGTGTTTGTTGTTATACTTAATTTTAACCAATAAAAACGATTTATTCAAATTTAGCGCGGATTGGATGGGAGGGACTAAACTCTATTTTTCCACCGTACAAAGAATAATTGAGCTACTTAACACTTATAAAATCGTGTTTAGTAAAACTTATAAACTAACAGTGACGGCTATCACTATTCTTGTTTCTAGTGTGGGCTGTGAGCGGACTTTTGCTGCTTAAGACAATTGAAAACGTATCTTCGTAATAACATGAATAACGAAAGAGTGAAGAACATAGCTATTCTGAACATTGGAATCGTTTTGGCAAAAAGTTTGGACCCTAAAGTAATATTAGGTTTAGGGCCCACCTAATAATATCTTGTCCCACTGACGGCCCACCTTACGTAAAAATTCTAGCTACGTCTGAAAAATATTTATCTAAAAATTTTGATACTTATTTGACGTAACTGCCGTGCTTAGAAGAAAAATCATGTGAATGTACATAACACATTTAAATTAAATAATGTATCTATAAAAACTAATAGAAAATAAACATAATAACATTAGAATAATAAGATTATATATTTTATTATTAATTGAGCGAACCATAAACTTCGAAAGTCCATTATTCACGTAGGCAAGGATGATGAAGGTAAAACAATATTTTTTTTAGATAAAAATAACTGAATTGTAATTTACTTACTTGTAAATTATTTTTCATTTTAAATTAAATGTTTGTATATTGAATTAATTATTTTTTTATAAACAACAAATTTAGATCACAATTTAAATAAGTTTTTCGTTCACGTCTATGTAAATACACGCACATATGTGTAATAAAAAATTTAGATTTTAATCCGAGTTCAATTTAACACACACAGCCAACGGTGTTTTTTTTCTTTCAGATTTATAAATTTACATTGCACGTATGTTTCCGATAACAAAAACCAAAAACAAATCAGTTCAGTAGCAATCTTGACTTTGAGGTACTTATGTAGATAATTCATGTTTACAGATACCTATGTATACACAGAATAAAATTCATACTTACACATCTAATAAAAACATTGATACGAAATTTGTAAATACACAATTCACAAATTTAGTGTACACATATTGTTTCTGTCTACATTCAAAACCGTTGCCTCCAGGTTTAACAAAAAAATTGTCAACGTATAAATAAAGTACGACAATGGCAAACTAACAAACGATTTGTTTTTGTGCTCAACAGGGCTTTGCAAAATATGTAATAAATATCTACATTTCCTAATGTTCTTACAGTAAAAGGTTGATTGTCTAAATATTAAATGTAATTAACAGTAATTTAATTTTATCTTTTAATAAACAACATTTGTTTGAGATTATTACATAAACGTTTTTTATTTTTTAAAAATCATTTTGATACTTGCGAAATATACATTTATATTTAAAATAATTACATAAGTATCTTATTCTGTGTGAATACAATTCATTGTCTTCAATTTTCAAACGCAAATTTAAAGCTGTGATAATTCTAAAGGGATTGCAAGTAAGAAACGTTTCACCGAATATGGCGCTTTGGGCGGTTTTCAGTTACATCGTGTTCTTAATTTAAACGTAAAGGTATAGAGGCATTAAGCATAATTTAGTATTCAAGCTAAAAATAATGTCAAAAAAATTACATTGAAAAAATTATTAAATGTTTTATACACAACAATTGGCCTAACAAATTTTAACATGTAACAAAATAAAACTTTTTTTATATGTAAAAGAGGTGATAATTTATTTATTCAAATACACTAAAAAATAGATTAAAATTATATTATTTTTAAATAAAGATTGTTAATATTTATAATTCACTTTATTTGCATCTCTAATGCTGATGAAAAATACTTTAACAAATAAATTTTTAAGTTAATAACTATTATCTCATAGTTTTTAGCTGAAAATAATTACCATTTTCGTTCTATTTTTTAAATTTTTATAATACCAGTTCTAAGCAATTTAAACTTTGATTTTAAAAACAAATGCAGAAGAATAAAACTGATAGTACAAAAGTTTCAAATCATACTAAATGCATATACAAAGTGTATCAAAAAAATCACCGTTTAAAACCATTATAAATCAAAGATCCTCGTAGATATTATTTTATTTATTCAAAAACAAAAAGTAAATGCAGAATAATAATAAACAAAAATATTATACTGCTAAAATCAAAATAATTAATACAGAACTTTACTGATACATGTACTTATTGTAATTGTACTAAAGTATTAAACAACTAAAAAGTATTTTATTTAAAAAAATTATAGTTTTTACTTTCGGCATTAATTTTTCAAAGTTTAATCTGATTTTATAACTTAATTTTTTTTAAATTTTGTCTAACAACATTTTTACATTCAAACAAACATTGCTTGTTTCTATCTCTACATTCTACATTTTTAGCTTTTTTTTTATATCAGTTTTAATCAATTTTTAGTTAAACAATTGTAATTGACTGCTTCTCCGTTTTCTTCTTTTATTGCTTCTTTGGACGATTAATTCCATTAAACACGTCAAATTAGTTTTAATTTATTATATTCTTTTTTTATAGTTTTTGTGTGTTTATCTTTGATATTAAGCATTTTGACGGTTTTTCTAGATATTATGAAACCCAGATTTCTGCTCATCGTTTTGGTTGTCTTGCTGGTTAGCGCTTTACTTGAGAGATTAGCGTATTAATTATTTTTGGATGTTTTCTGAGTGGCATCTTGTCGATCTGCGCATTCCATTCTCTGCTTCTACGTTTAACAAACTTTAATGTACTTAGTATATTGCATTTTTATCTCACAGTTAAATAATCTTTCTCTCACACTGTGCTCAGTTTTTGCTTTTAAATTATATTAAGTATATTTAAGTCCTTTTAATAGTTTTGCTCTAGTTTAGTTTGAGTATGTGGCTACAGGTTTCTCCAGTGAACATCTTTTACGTAACTAGGTATTTGTACGCTTTTATATGATTTTTCCCCAACTACTTTAATTTGGGTAGCTCGAAATTTAAGCCTTCGGACATTTAAAAATTACCAATTGTTTTTTTAGGATTTTTTTAACTTTTAATTTACATTTTACTATGATTTTAGTAATGACCATACACGTAATCTTTTTTTTAGTACTGGCATATTCAAGATTTTTTATTCATTTACAAATTGTTGTAGCAACCGTTAGTTATTTTCGCTGTCAACCATTACAACTGCATATTACACTTATGGTTTTATTTTCTATTTCATAACGCGGTTATGGTTATTTGTAATTTTTCTCTATTTTAATTTTTAATTGAATAGCAAAAACAAATTTCTTATTGGAATTTATGTGTTATGTGTACTTGACTTCTACTTTAATCTTAGTTTGTTTTTTTACGTTAAAGAGCGTTAGTATTTGTTTTTTTTAGTATAATTAGTATGTCGTTTAGTTGTATTTGGTTAAACGCTTTTAAAGATCTACAAACCAAAAGTACGCTCTATGAATATCTTACATATTTAGCACATTACAATTATGGCGCTTACTGTTGATCTATTTGTTTCAAACCCAAATTGCTCTTCTTTAGTTTCTATGTGTTTATTAAGTTTTAACAGAATATCTTCCGCAAACAGCTTAAAAACTAAACTTATAGTAGGGATATCTCTTTATAAAATTTTAGGTAGAGATTTATCGTATTTTTCAAATAGTGGGACTGTAATACTACTACTTTTCCGGGAATGTTTGTTGATCTAGTGTTTTTTGACATAACGTCGTTAAATTTTTTGACAATTTATTACCGTTTTACTCTTTGTTATCTTCCTTGCACTTAGTGCTTTTTGGTTTTTTAATATAGATGTTATTTTTTTTTAAATTGTAATTCGTTTTCTCACATTTTTATTTTTTGTGATTGATGTGTGGGTGACTATTGTTGTCTTCGAGCGCTATAGGTCCTTAAAGTATTGTTACTATTCGTATATAAAGATCTTATCGTTATTAAATAATTCTGTTATTTCAGAATTCTTCAAATGAATAAATTCAATCCTCTTACTTATTTTCTTTACTTCTTTAATTGTAATTAATAGAGTTTTTGTTTTATTTGCATTTGCTTTTTAATTTTTTTATTTTGCACTTGAAATTTTAACAACTGATTTTATTTTAAGGTATTTTAAAACAAACTTAATCAGTTTTTTTTTCAATTGCAGTTGATGACCATGTAGTTTTTTTTAAATTTTATTCTAATTTTATTAATAAGCTCTAAGTTTATTTTTATGATTTAAATTAAGAGCATTAAAATTACAACTTACTTCTTATATTCCGAGTTTTACAGGCATCAACAATTTAAACTTTACTCTTTAGTAGGTACATATTTTTTATGCTATTTTTTCAGACTCTATACAGCACCACAATTTTTATTAATGGCTTAGACCGTTTTATTCACTTTCTATAACTTTTTTTTTTAGTTACTATTTCTTAAACTATTTTTTAATCTTTTCAAACTGATTAAATTTTTTTTATTAGTTTACATTACCTGCAGGTACTGATAATTTTTTAGATTGTTTAGTTGTAGTGAGGCATTTAATAATAAATTTGGATTGTTAGAACTGAACTATTGTTAACAATGTTATTGTTAAATAGAAATTCTCATTATGTGGTTTATCTATTTTTTTAGTAAACATTAGAGTTATCAGATAATTGTACTTAAAAGAATTACCACAAAATCAGTCTAATGTAACTTTGAATGTTTTAAATAATTATAATAAACTTTTAGAATTTACTATTTAAAAAGAAGATTTGATTTATTACTTCATAAGCAAAAATGGTTCACTAGACTTGGTGTTTCAGGTCGTTATCTTAACTTTAAATCATAGCATGACTATAAGTATAAAATTAATTTAATATTTAATTTAAAATCAAGAATTATAAAATTTCATAAAAAATATATCCATGATGATCTTCATAAACTAAGAAAAACTTTATTAAAAAAACGGATATCCTATTAAATTATTAAATAAATTGTTATTTCAAACATCTAATGTTTTTAGAAATTCACAAGAAATTATTGCCACAGAAATTAAATAATTTTGAATTTCTTATGTTAAAGATTTATCTTTTAAGTTAAAAATAATTAGAAACTTACATATGTAACCCAAACGTTAAAATTACTTACAAAAACATCTTAATTAGACGTTCTATTTTCTCAGTATTAAAATATATCGTTCCACAAAATTTAAAATCAAATATAGTTTATAAAATTTCTTGTTTTGATTGTAATTCATGTTATATTGGGCAGGCATAAAGAATATTAGTTGATAGAATTACCTTACATAAAAGTGACATTAAATTAAACAAATCTAGTTGTATGTTATCAATTCATTTTAATTAAAATTTGCATTCTCCGGACTATAACTCTATCAATTTTAGATGAAATAACCAACAAAAAAGAAACTTTTTAGAAATGTTACATATTCTTAGGTGTGAAACTTTAATGAACAAAAGAACTGGCATTGAAGGTATGAGCATTATTTATTCTTATCTATAACAGACAATTAAATAATTTGTTTATCTAAATTTAAGTTTGTTAAATTCATTTTTCTCATTACACGTATTAATAATTGTGTAGTTAATTTTTTTCAATTATTAGTTTACTTATTAATTTGTCAATTTGACATATTTTAATTTCAAATTATTATAACCCTGTCGAAGTTTGTGTGAATTTTTATAATGTAATATTATTTTTTTTTTAATATAATCTTCTGTGCAGTTATATTACAAATTTTAGTTTTTCTGATGAAACAACAAATTTGTTGCAAAAGCGTGAAAAAATAAAAATAAAAATAATTAAGACTTTACGTTATTTTAGTAATACCATAAACTTCAAAACTGAGGGTTGAGATAATATACTTACCTATTTCAACTATAGTGCGACGTGACATTATAACTGCATAAAAGTATTATATTTTATGGTTTGTATAGAAAAATTAACTGTTTTTAATCATAAATTTTAAAAAATTAAAAACTTTTTAATTTGTTTGTAATTAAAAAATGATTGTACTTAGTACTGACACCCGATTCGTTGATGACAAGTTCGTTGTCGAAACACGTGTTAATTTAATTGTTACATAAAGTTAGTAGTTTTTTGTAATAGTATATATTTCATAAATAATACTTATTTAGTAAATAATGAAAATATTTTGTAAATTTTTTATTTTTGTTATGTTTCTATAAATACACAATTTTTACAAACTATTATCTTTTTTTAAGACAAAGAAATAAGTAAAAAGGTTTGTATTGTATTTGTAAGTAAAATTTTTACATTTTATAGCAATGATTTGTGGCATAAATGCACTAGGTTTGGGTTTATTATTTTTAAACTACTGTTTCCTTGATACTATTAAAACAATCAGAAATTACATCTGTTTATATTTTTTTATTTTTATTTTATTTCTTTTTAATTAAATTTAATTTAATTTAAACAAACAATTTGAAACGTTAACGCCATTTTTATAATTAAAAAACGCCATTAGATTGCAAATTATAGTATTTTACCCTAGTACAAGCAGTTTAAATGTGATTAAACTCGATCTTCTCTAATAAAAGTCAAATTTAATTATTTAATCTTTATAATTGTTAATTTTGTCGTTGATTCCAATTTACATGATGTAATATTTTACATTTATATAGTATATATTTTAAATTGCAAAAACGGGTAGATAAGCTTACACCACAACAGTCATGTGTGACAAGTACGAATGTTAAATCTATTCCTTCATAAAAGTGATGTTCTTGTTGGATGTTGTAGGTACTCATAAATCAAATTTTTTTGTTATACCTGTCTTGATGTTTTCTGGAATATTAAAGTTGCGTTATTTTTTTAATAAAAATGTTATTTCAAAATACATTATTTATTACAACTGAATGGTTATCGATAATTTAATTTATGCCAATATTGTTCAAATTAAATCTATTACGTTTTAATTCTACAAAATAAAATGTGAGTGGTGTCGTGCTAATGGTTATATCACAGAAATCTGTAAAACAAAAAATGTATAGTAAAAATATACAAATCAAAACTTTATGTAAGCGTGTAAGCAACATGTAGTTTAACGTTAACTAAAAAATGATTGCAAACGAATAATGAAACCTAATAAATGTTATTAGAGAAAAAAACCTTTATTAATAAAAATTATTGAAAATAAATATATAATTTTTATTAAACGTTTTAACGTAAATAACTGTTATTTGGTTAACAATTAAAATGTACTTATTAAAAAACGACGCAGCAAAAAATAGGGTACAAATGATTTATGACAAACAAAACAATTATGTTAGCAACATGAAACATTATGATTTATAACAATAAACCCAAGCTCGTAATTTTACAAAAAATTAATGCATTAGGTAATACGTTTGAATTATTGAAAAACAACAAAAAACACGATAAAATTTCAATTAATATTTTTTTAATACTTTTATTAATTGGTATATTTTAGTAAGCGTTTATAATTTTATAAAAACAAAAAGTATAACACTGCATGATTGAATATGATTTGATTAAAGTTTAGAATATATCATAAACTTAAAACTAACTACTAGTTGGTATTACAGACAATTTTAAGAAAATTGAATATTGACTGAGCTCATGTCGTGTATATGAACGGATACGTTTTATAACTGTTTTTTATTTTTGAGTTCTGTTTAAAACAACTATTTTATGTAAATAAATTGTATACATTTATTTTGTATCAAGTAATAAAACAGTTAATGCAATTTAATAAGTTTTCATTGTTGTAAAACGTGTTGCTAAATTATACACTTAAGAGAACCTGAGAAACAATGGGATAACTAACATATTAAAAGAATTACAGTTTAAACGTAAATAATGTTGATAAAATAAAAAAAATTAAAATTATTTTTTCTTATAATAATTTAAAAAACAGTATTTTATTTTAGAAAAAAATACGTTTTTGTTCTGTTTTATGTAAATATCGTAAAAGTTTATATATTTTTCATATAAAATTAACATATAAAAGCTGACTAATTATTGCTGACTACACCTACGCAGAATTATGTGTTCTTATTTTGTGTTTTATAGAATTCAATTGAAATGCAATAAAAATTACTCAAGTTTAAGCGAGAAACGTTTATATTACTAAAACTACTTATTTTTTTTTACATTTTATTCAGTAGTTCTTGTTTGATTAGTTTTTTTTGTCGTTTTTTATGTTTCATTTTAATAGAACAATTTTTTTAAGCAAAAACGGTAAATTATTTTGCAAATTGCTTTTAACAATACTTTGTTTTATTTGTTTTTTAATATCATTTAAATACCTCAGATAAAAATAACTTTTTGCAAGATCAGTGTTCAGTAAAACTTTTTTCCTTACCCCCGTGGCGGATCGTCGATACCTGGAAGGATTTGCCACGGATCGAATAAAACAAGACTATGAGATACTAAATCCTTTATTGGTGAAAATTGTGGTGGTGCACGGTAGATCGCCGGTTAATTATGATCATAGACTCAACAGTATCCTCTTGCTTTACTTTAATAATCACCTGCCCAGATATCGTGAGTGGTTCAAACAAAATATATTTGAAGTAATAACCGTGTTGAGTAAAGATGGCGGATAAAATGGACGTTAGTTTAATAAACAAGTTTAATGGCAGCAACTATTCGCAATTGAAATTCTAATTAAAATGTGCTCTACGACCAAAAGACGTCTATAAAGTAGCAAGTGGGGTTATAGAAAAACTCGATGGAAACTTATCAAATCAATTAGAAAAATGGAACAAAAGAGATGTCGTTGGAACTCAGCTGATACTGTGAGCGACACTGCTGTAATAACAAAAATATTAAGTACGTTAGCAACAAAATATTAAAATATTTGACGTGGCTATCTGTAGAAAAGAGCAAACAGAGAACTTGACAATTAAATTACTTTATGAGGCAAGCTTATCAGCTACAAAAAAACTGAAACTGCATTTATTAGTCAAATACAAAGTAATTCAAAGAAGGATTATTTCGCAAGTAACTGTCGTGCTCAGAAAAGAAAGTTTCAACAAAAGTTTGTACAATCAGATTCAGAAGGTAACTTTATTTGAGAAATGCACTAAAGAATGTGTTGTATCATATAGAAAACAGTAATAATTTACAAGTGAAATGAAAAGTTACAATTGAGATCTTTTAATTAATTAGTGGAGAATGAGTGGTATTATTACTAATCACTAAATGACTTACAAAAAACTGCAAGAGATAGTATTTTTTAAATTATATTTGACTTCAAGGCGTCAGAGAATATAAATAAACAAAGTTTTAACAACGTTTGAAATGGTCAAGTTACAAACATCTTATTTTTTTATTTAATATGGAATAGCTTTATTAAGTAATGTGAACAAAGTATTAAAACATTTTCGGTTGCTAAAAATTAATTTAAACAGCCAAACCATAGCAGTTAAATTTTTTTATTGTATTGCTGGCTTGTAGATAAAAATAATAAAAGAGTTGGTACAGATACATTACATCGATTTGTTAACAATCAAAAATTTTCATCAAAACCTACTTCGTTAGTTGATAAAAACGTTTAAGCCTTCCTAATGTTCAATTCTGATAATATAAGTATATGGTTTAGTAAGTAGAAGCGGCAAAAAAAAGTACTTCGTGTGCTTTCTCAAGATGACGTTTCGTAGATCTCAGGTAAAAATATCAAAGCATAGTAACTTTTTTAACGAAACACTACTTAATAGTTAATGGACAATTACTTACAGAAAACAAGTAACAAGTAGAGATGCATTTACATTGTTTTTATGTTTGGTAAAAAACATCATCTCAACAATTAATCATTTATTACATTTTGGTTTTACATCTAATATCGTAGGATTACTAAAATCAGAATTGTGATCCATATTAATATGGTGGAGAACAAGAGCTAATTCTTCTTTTTTATGTTTACAATCATATTAGTAATTCTTATTTTGATTGACAGTTTTTTGTTTTGTTTGACCACTATAGCATTTATTGCAATCAATACATTCAATTTTATATATAACGTTATGTTTATCAAATAACTTGGTCTAGTCTTTAATCTTGGAACAAATGAGGTTATATGTAGTATTGTTATTGCATGTCGCTATTTTAAAGTCAGGTATGTTAAAAATCGGAATGAGTTTCTTAGTGAGACCGGGAACGTCAATGATTTTAGTATCTTTATAAAATAAATTATTTTGGTTAGATGGTGATAGTGTACCGTTAGTAGTGCTAATGTGGAATAAAATTATAGTTTATTGGAATAATTGTTGTTTTTAAGCTTGTTTTTAGAATGTTAAAATTATTAATATAAAATTGAGAACTACTTAACGTTATAATTTTGTTTTTAAGAGCTTTAATAATGCTAATTTTTTGATAGTGAGCATGTTTAGACAAGTAGTTGATAGTATGGTTAGACGTTACATAACATAATAAAAATGTGGGTCGAAATGGAAGTTTACTTAGTACAAAATCAAGTAAGTCGTTTTATCAAGTTTAGTTAATACTTGTGTACTACAATGAATTACTGTGTATTACTATTGTAACGAATCTTAAAACTAATTTATTTACAACAAAATATTTACACGTTTTATACCTACACGTAACTAATTAAATCTAACGATATTTAAGAAGAACTGTTATACTAAGTTAATATTACAATCACTCAAAAAATTATGTCCGGATGTTTATCTAAAACTGACACTCGTTTACATTACATTCATGTACGCTTAAACTCCGTTATATTTATTTCAAACCCACGTTTTAATCACTTATTTATTTAAGCATCTTTTTAATACTTCTGACTTCGAATAACTGACGTATGTTCCCTTCCTGAATCGTTTTTATATATTTCTGTTACCTATGTGGATAATAGCTTCGTGAACGCTGTCAAAGCTGACAACTTCACTAACGTTTCACTATGAATTACTTGCGTATTACAATGAATGACTATATTACTCTTAATTATTTGTGTATTACTAAGAATTTATAAACAATTAGAAGAATTACTACACACTTTAATAATTAGTGTACATACTTTTAGTCAAAGGTTTAACCCTCGGAAAAAATAATCCATCACACTATTACTGCAGAGAAAATTATTATACGTTTTATGCAATGTTTTCTAATTTTGTTATTATTGTAAAACTAAAAAAAAATTAATCTAAGAACTAATGTTATTGCGTGTAATAATATTATCCACAATAACTTCTAAATTAAAATAGTTTTAAAAGTTTTATTTCAAGTGCGGTGTCCGTTACACAAGCGTAAATGATCTCTTGCATGTCTTCTGTAAACTAACAGAATCACAACTCATGACACAATTTGTACATAAACGACAGTCATTTATATGTCTTTTTTCAGTATAAACTATTTTATAAACGTGGAGCTAGTTGTTAAAAATGTATATACAAATACTATATAACGTTGCATTTTTTAATTATAAGTATTTTTGTTGATAATTCGTGGAATCAACACACAACCAGAAAACATAAAGTAAATAAAGTTGTTAAGAATATGATATTTTAAATAACGTTAGTTTTAAAAACAATCATTTGTTTTATTTTGGTAATGTTAACAAATGAATTTACAGTAATTAGTAGTAGTAATTCTTAATAATTTAGAGTTAACAGTTAAGATGTACAAATACCATTCGATCAACTATCATATATTAATGATTTAAGAAAAGCAATTTTTTTATAGCTTAGGATAAATATTTTAACTAAAAACAATTACAATTATAAAAAACTGTGTAAATTGTTAGCGACTAAACTTAATGTTATAAGTTTAAACTATTTGCAAGAAAAAAATTGAACAGTTTCAGAACCTACATTTGTTGCTTTGCAATTGTTATCGAAAAAAGCATTAAAAGATAAGTTTTTAGATCAGCAGCCACAAAAATTTTATGAGCAAGTTATAAACGTGTTGCTATTAATTAACAAAACTGGCGTTACTACAAAAAAAGTACGCATGCATCAAGTCTAAATAATAAGAAATGAACGTGGTTTGTATAACTTCGTAACTTCGTAACGTTTTCGTTATTGTTATTATTTCATTATAAATTGTCTTTATTAATTTAATAAATTGTTGTATGTAAACCTTTCTTTATTTTTAATTTTGTGGAGTCGCTACTTTTTGTTGGCAAGATTAGTGAGTCATTTCAGCTGTCTGCAGCATACTGTTACAAGCTTCTATTAATTTACGAACCTTGCACGGTCAACTCGCTGTAAGATTGAAACATACCTAGCGGAGATAAAAGAGGTCCAAGTGATAAGTTTATTTTAATGGGCGCCAGACCAAAAACGTTAACATCAGTTGTACTTTAATTAATTTTAGAAAGATAACTTATGATTAAAATTAAAGTCAATAACAATTATATAAGTCGATAGCATCACAGTAAAGTAAATTTAGTTTAAGTACAAGTATACATTAGTTTTAAAACACTGCAAGTATTGGCAACTCACAATACACTCAAATCATAAATGTAACAGCCAGGACATACAAAAATCTTTGTAAGTAATTTACATTAACAATAATAATTGACAGTTGACGTAATCAACATGCGATAGAAATTTACATAAACTAATTGACTGATAGTAATAAAAAGCAAATCATTTTGACGCGATCAGTAAATATGATTCGACAGCGAATAGTTAAAATCAAAAATTGATTTACCAAGAATCAGGTTTACTTTCAGAAAACGTTTTCTTACTGAATTTCTATAATTAAACTACCTAAAAATAATCGTGTCTGCCTGGTGACTTACAAACTCTACAATAGGTAAAAAGAAACATTTATGAAAGGTAAGTAAACCGATGCGTGTCCTATGCCGTTACATATGCACTTTCGTTCAAGGTGGTATTAGTTAAACGTTAATTGTCTTCGAATAGAAATATCAATCAATCAAAGAAACCTACATTTGAAAGATAGCACATGGCGCTAAGGAAACAGCATAGAAACTACCTTATTTAATCCAACACATAGATGTTTTAACAAATCAAATTCATTTTAAACAGGCATATTTTTATGTAGCGAACGACGTTAAAGTAAAATGACGACTTTTTGTTTACTCGTACGGAAGGGAACAACAATGCTCGATAGATGACGTCGAGAAATGGAAGACTAACTTTAATTCAAACAAGAATATACAGAGCATCACAAATTAAATTTAAAGCACGTAACAATACATAATAAAACCATGTGATTTTTATTGTATCTTATATCTACAATATTTTTATATAAAAAGTATGTGTTAATAATACAGAAACTCTCATTTTTAAATATTAATATCCAAAATTTACACATTATTAGAAATTACATATCAAAATCACTAATTAACTGTGTGATTTAAAAAATTACTTATGTAGCTTGTTTTTATATATAAGATTATAACTATTTGCTATTTAACCAATGAATTATTCCCATGTGTAATCTTTTATTTAGATTAAACATCCCATAGAAGAAAGTACCATGGCTTGGCTCAGGCTGAGCCCAAGTTTGTACAAGCTTGGCCCAGCCTTGGTAAAAGTCTGGAATGATAATCATGGTCCAGTCCTGATTGCCAGCCCCGGGCCATGCTCAGTTGCCAAGACTGGGCCATGATCGGTTGCCAAGACTGGGTCATGCTTGGTTGCCAAGACTGGGACATGTTTAATTGCCAAAACTGGGTCATGCTTAGTTGCCAGTAATGGGCCACGTTTAATTGCTAGAACTATCCCAAAATTAAATGCCAAGAATTAGGCATTAATAAAACAATGGAATAAATAATTGTATCAACGTATTTACACTTTATTGTTATTACTCGTATTATGTACTATTTAAGTTACATCAATTACTATCAAACGCAGATTCTGCACCATTCTCAGCTTCACGATGCAGGGAACTAATACCCACACTCTAAGCGACTTTCGTAGAATTTAATACGGTAATTTTACTATCTTTAAGCTTGCGATTCACTCTCAGGCCTCAGTGCCGCTCTCCAAATCATTTGTTTTGTACGGTTTTTTGAAGCGACGTAATCCTTGGGCATGATCCTCTAAAATGACAATAAATTATGTTACACAATTACAATAACACTAGGCATCATTACTTCTATGGTTAGACTAAATTCAATTACATCTGTGAAAAAAATAAGTTGTACCATGTAATATGAAAAATCACACAGTTTAAAACTTATGAAGAATAAAATCCGAATTTGAGAACTATTAAAAGGTTAATTACAAGATGGTACCTTGAGATAACATTAATACTATAATTAAGGTTATTGAAGTACGTAAATACTTACTAGCTTTACAAAAAACCTTGATTGGGTAATTATTCTACGTCTAGTAAGGTTCACATTCAAGTTCAACTCATTTTGGCACCTTTTGTTTGATATTTTTTGGTTTCCTGTATCACTAGGGTCATTAACGTCACTCACACAGCTGATGTTTACACTTTTGGTTTATTTAACGCACGCCATATTTAAACTCTAAGGTAAGAATCAGACATGATTACTTTTAATAGCCTCGCCTCGTGATAATTGCGGAGTAAACAAAAGAAATTATATTTGAAGGTTTTTTCCTTATAGTTAAAAAGTACTAACATTGAACGACTGTATAACTAAAACTTGAAGATTTGATTCATTACCTTTACTGATCTAGCAATGAGAAAAATCTTACATTTAACTAACACATGATGTAAACAAGGATTGTTTCCTGTATAGGATAGTGGTTTTAATCTTTAAATTTAAACTACTCGGCATCCCTGACATTTTAAAAGCTAATTGACCAATTTTGGCAGAATTACTAATTGCTTAATTGATTTTCTAGTATCTTGTGTTAGCGCGCTCATTGTTTAAAAATCTCACAAGTCTCGTTACAATTTTTAGCATCTTTAGTGTGGATAATAAAACAATTTATTTTGCGAATTTGTGTGGATTGTTTTTAATACATGTTTGGATTAGAAATATTGTTCTGTATCTGAATTAATTTTTGTTATCTTACATCTTATCTTGTGTTATTTAATGTGTTATAGGTCTTGTCTTGTTTATTTATTTAGTCTCAAGTATCTCCCTAAAATGCCTCTTATCTACTCTTTACTTTCTGAAGAAATTAGTTATGAAATATCTATTAGAGGACAAACCTGTTTGATTAACTCAAGATTAACGTTGTAGACAGTTACATTCTATCTTACATCGCAAATCTAAAGTCTCTTATGCTTTTGAGCAAGATGTCTCTGAAATATTTAACTTGTTAAAAAAATTTGACTTCAAAAATTTATGGTCTTTCTGTTTTTTTTTGCAAGTCCTGAAATTAAGCGTCTAAAGTACCATCTTACGTTAACGACAAAATTCCTCAAAGTGTTGCCTAAAATGACTAAAAAAAAATGTTGTTGCTAAGTTAAACAAATCTTTTATTGATTTAAAAAGCGAATTTCTTTTACGGTTGGACAATGTCTCCGACATCTTGTCACAATTAGAAAATACCTCGATTAAATAAACAGCGGTATCTCATTCGTATAGCAAGCTTGTTTGTAAATGGAAGTAAAAGTAACTTAATTCAATTTTTAGAAAAAGTTCTTAAATTACGTCTAGCAAGTAACATTTCATTCCAAGAATTACTTGACTCTGCCGTAGATCTTTGTGAAGATGTTTGACATACCGTAAATAAGTGGAAAGATTTAGAAAAAACTTTTGAAAAAGTTTTTCCTTTTATTTTCTTATGACGATGATTTTTTGTCTGAAATTAAACAGTGTACCCAAGAAGAATATGAAAGTGTTGCTATCTTTATCGCTATAATGCAAAGCATGTTTAATAGATTTTCTACACCTCTTTCTGTTGAAGATTAACGTCGTATTATAAAAAGAAATCTTCATCCTTTCTTTGCCTTACATTTAGCTTTACAGAATACTCCAACTTTTGCTATTATTTTAGATATTTGTCGTAAATTGGAAAATAGTCGCTAGCATATTAAAAAATATCATCCACCACCATGTTCTCTTGGATCTTGACTTTGCCTATGCTAATTATGTCAGTATTGCTGATTCAACTCCAGAATTATCTTTGTCTATTGTTACGCGTTGGAATTGTCAAAATAACGGACATACCTATTCTGACTGTAAATTAACTAAAAAAAATTCTGTTATGGTTGCGAAACTCCTAATGTAGTTAATTTAAAGTGTCCTTCCGTTCTTCTAATTGTAATGTGGTCTCTGGACTTCCTGCGGGCTAACAGTTTTTTTTTCAAAAAACGAGTCTGGCACACGAAGAAGTGCAGTGTGTCCCAAAAATCCAAGTCATCTCTTCAAGAAAATCTTCCGTACAATGTAAAAAAAAAAGAAAGAGTAGCATCTAATACTAGGTTTTCTAAAAATGAATGGTCTGCTTGGTTAAACACTATTTCTAAGTTTTATTGTAACTTTTCTTTGCAGTGTTTACCTGAATTATCTCCTCTTTTTGTCTTCATGTTTAATGATAAATTTTTTTACTTTTTTGAATAATCAAGAACAAACAGCTTTTTTAGATACATTTCTGAATCTGTTTCTACTTCTACGTCTAACACATTTTTAATTCCTTCTTATAACGGGAATGGTGTAGAGGCATAATTACTAAAAATATCGCTACCATAATTTTAATTCATATCACGAAACTTTCATCGCGCTTATTCATAATAACGCACAATTAAATGACATTGAGAAATTTTTGTACCAGAAGGGTAGTCTTTGAAGTCAAGCGGCTCATACAATTTAAAATATTTAACGGATTCAAATGAAACCTTTAATTAATTATTCTTAATCATATCAAGAGCATTTTCAACATAAAATTTATAATAAAACGTAACGGTGCAGGGTTTAGAAAGCTTAATGACGTATTTTCTAGGCACATTGCATTGCATTGCAGAACTGATCTAACGTTATTCCGACACTGGGCGATATAAATGACTTCTTAAAATAGCATTGTCAACTTATAGAAGTAAAACAGAAGCAAATCAAAAGAGTCATGGTATTTTGATTACTCAATGTCTTCAGTTTGTTACAGCTATCACTTAAAAAAAAATTCGACAAGGTAATTGCATTGCGTCTTTGTAAGAATTGTTTACGACATTCCAGCAAAAACACTTGCAATCTTAAGTGTAGTTGTCGAATTTGTCGTAAGAGGCATTATACTTTTGCATTTTACTTAAATTTCCAATACAAGTTCTGAATCTAATGAAAATTCAAAAACTCCATCAAATAGTAAAACTTCTAACGGTTTTGTAATTCTAGAAAACTCACAGCCCACGTCGCTTTCCGTTTCGAAATTTAGCAATTCGTTTTTGGACGTTTTTATCTCTACAGCAAATCTCAGGATAAGAGGTGCCAATAACAAGTGTTTTAACAATCGAGTTATTTTAGACAGCAGTAGTCACGTAAATTTTCTTACTGAAGAGCTGGATAATAAATTATAATTAAAAATGTATGTAATGCGTACTAAAATTTTAAGTATACATTCTTGTATAGTCGAATCAAATTTTGGTACAAATATTCAAATATTTTCATTCTCCCTTTCAAACTCGTTTGCAATGTCTCGTCATTCCAGAAAAAAATACCTGCTAGTTCATTCACTAAATCACGACTATGTGTTCCTGAAAACATAAAATTAGCTGATAGCAACTTCAATAAATCGCAACCAGTTGATTTTCTTATTGGCGCAAGTAATTTTTACAACTTAATAAGCATCGGTCAAATAGCCTCAGGTAAAGATAAACTCACTTACAATTAACCTTACATGGATGGATAGTTTCTGGTCCCTTGCGTTACAATTGAAATTCTAGCCGTGTGTGTTCGTATCATCTTTTAAATAAAAAATATACGCTAACAAGTGATTCTTTAGACGACAGCGTCCAGCAATTTTAGAAGTTGTAGGAAGTGCAACTTCAAAATCGATTATCCACGTTATCTTTAACAGAGAGATTTTGTGAAGAGTATTTTATAAGTATTGCTTCTTAAACATCTGATAGTCGTTTTTCTGTGTCAATACATTTCCATTCATTTTGATCGTTACTAGACGATTCCAAGGCTTTTGCCACTGAACCTTTTTTAAAACTTGATAAAATGTTTGAAGAAAACTTGAGGACACATTTCGATTACAGCAAATTTATTAAAAAATATATTGCATTAAGATACATGAAAAAGGTCGTTGATGAAAAAGAAGACGAGCAATCAGGAATGATTACAGTTTACGGTGTTGAGATTCAATTTCTCTTTCAAGTATAACTCCGTTAACTTGCTTCAATATGCAATTTATAAAAATGATGTTGACTACCAAATTAAGAGTAGTTTTTGACTGTAGTGCCAAATTTAGCACAAATATTTTTCTTAATGATGCCCAACTTGTATGTCTCATACTGCAGTATGATTTAATTTCAATATTATTATGATTTTGTCATTACAAAATTGTTTTAGTGAGCGATATTGAAAAAAGTATCGTCAAATACTAATTTATCCTCTTCAACCAAAATAGCAAAGGATTCTTTGAAGAGATAATCCACATTCTATTATAGAAACGTATAAACTTCAAACGGTTACATACGAAACTTTTAGTGCTAGTTATCTTGTAGAACGCTATTCCGGTACATTTGCTAGTGGTGCTTTAGCTTTAAAATCAGATTTTTACATGGACGATCTTTGACCGGAAGGGGATACCATAGAAGAAGTTGTAAAAATAAAGGAACAATTCATTACTATCATAAATACTGCAAAATTTAAAATAAAAAAAAATATCTAATAGCCTAGACGTTATAGTTACGGAGCACAACAATAAATCAAATTGTAATTGTTGTTTTTGTGATGTCATGTCGTGTCTTTAAGTGTTTAAAATTAATTTTTTATTATACCACATAATTATCATAGTTATTATAATTTTTAAGCACAAAACGTCGCAGATTAACTGGACCAGTAATTCCTTGTTTTACTCCTATATAATGCGATAATTAATTTGATTGGTAAATAAACGATAATTCAAATTTTTAAACTATTTGTCTTAATATGGAATTCTACAACACATTATGGATTATACAACGTTCCTGACAATTTTAATAACTACAGCAGTACTGAACGAGAATTTCTTTCAATGGTTTTTCAGATTTTTGACCCATTAAGGTTATTAACCCCATTTATTATTGTAGGAATAAATTTAATTCAAAGATTATGCCACGTAAAATTATCTTGGGATGAAACCATTCCTAAAAATGTTAATTCTCAATGGCAATTGTATAAAACAAACTTACCTATTTTAGGTAAATTGCAAATTTCAAGATGTGTAATTCATTCTAAAGTTCCACGGCTTTTGTAACAGTACTTCTAAAGCATTTGGTGCTTGTATCTATATGAGAACTACGAATCGAAGAGTATTCATTGTGCTCAATTACTATATTCCAAATCACATGTTGCTTCAATGCGCACTACAACCATTCTTAGATTAGAGTTATGTTTTGCTCTATTATTAGCGCAATAAGTTAAAAAAGTTACCGACTCGATTATCATACATTTTCAAAATATATATTATTGGTCAGACTCCACTATAGCAATAAACCGGATTAACTCCGCGCCAAACAAATACAACGTTTTCTTCGTAAACCGAATTGCTGCAATCCAAGAACTTTTGAATCCAGAAAAATGGCAAAATTTTTTTAGTGCATGGACTATTATTTTTGCATTTTTCTCAGAATTTATGCCTTAAAAATTTGTTACGTGCAAAATTTTTCTAACGGAGTGCCCTGTATGTGAATTAAAATTAGACTTCGGTTTTGACGCCCTCTGCCGATCTTTTCTTGTGACTGTCATTTTACGACGAAATCGTAAGCTGTCAACTGCATAAAATGGCCTGTGAGGCTTAAAAATAATTCGAATGACATCCTTAATAATGGAAATCAAATTATAATTTCATTACGTTCGTAAAATAATTGAGTCGTCACAGGGTAAGATAGT
Organism: Aquatica leii; assembly: GCA_035610365.1. Lineage (NCBI taxonomy): Eukaryota > Metazoa > Arthropoda > Insecta > Coleoptera > Lampyridae > Aquatica > Aquatica leii. The sequence goes on from CM069436.1 coordinate 70,335,925, forward strand.
GACTTCCGTTTTATTAGAATTCTGTTGTAATTTCTCGTTAATTTGATAACCGTTCCACCACGTTCTGGCTCACATGTTCCTATTCAATAAAGAATAATGAGGGATTAATATCGACAAATACTTTCATGGGACGAGTATAACTCTATATATAAGACCTACGGTTAAAACTAAACAAAAACCGAAGACAATCACTTTTCTTCGAGATCCTACTCATGCGACAAACACCTGCGAAACCAACTTTCATTGAATGTGTACAACAGCATTCGACAATCGGGTTATGTTATGTGAACTTTCTTTTAGCAATAATTAACAATTTTTGTAGATCTTGATTTCGTGAGTCATTGTGTTGACACGATTTGCTACTCAAATTTATTTCAGGCTCGCTTGCCGGAGAAAACGTTTTCTTCGACCAAGTAGGTACTGGATTGTGGGTAAGTGTATTTAATTATTTTATCGCTGTCAGAAAGGTCGCTCACGAAACTTTGGCTAGTGTTAATTCCGTAATTACTATCATTGTTTTAATACCATTAAGGTAGTTTCATTAATTATTTTGTGTGTATCGCATGCTGTGTACAACCAATATTTACTACGAGATTTTCTTCATTGTTCGCTTCGACTTAACTTACATATGTAGTGTGTGTTGCCGATACTGCTGGCATTTATGCACTGAGAATTAGATATACTTGTGTTAATCATCGACGTTGCTAAATTAAAGTTTCTATATTTGTTAATTATACTTATTAATTTTTCGAACATTGATGAGTGAAGAAATTACATATATTCTTGTTAATCTTCTACGTTAATACATTAAAGTTGTTATACTTGTTAATCTTTATTTTATGGCAACATACCTTTCTCTTTTAATGGTCGTTACCTATTAACAAATTTTGGCTACTCGAACATCAGAGTGACAAGGATTACGAACCTCAAATTTAGTTTGGACCGTCTGTCGTGATCGAGGCAGAAGTGTTAATTTGGATTTGATCTGGCGCCCTTAACCATAATTCCCTTAAACCTCCCCTATCTCCGACTGTGTGAGTTGGCCGTGCAAGGTTCGTAAGAAATAAAGCTTGTAACAAATTTAAGTCAACGTTTATAAATTTTTTCTATTTTGGAGCAGCAGTAGTGTTTCAACTTTGTTAAACATTAAAATTCTGCCATTGTTGACAAATACTTTTTTTTAACGAGATTAACCTTACGTTAGGCGCGCGGGTGACCATGGTCACCCACGCGCACAATCGACGATCCAAAATCAGAACCGTTACATTTAAGCTGCCGCTGCCTTCAGTACCTTTTCAGCATTGTACGAGGGAACATCTCTGCGATTAGTAATGTGTTTTTGATTATAATTTAAAGTTTATAATTAGATTATTTTACCTGGAGGACAATTGTCACCCGTGCGCCTATCTGCGTTACTTTATAGTGCTGGTAAGTTTATATTTTTTCGTGTGTGTGTACATGATTTTTGGTAAATTTTCAATTAATTTACAATTCATATACTTATATCAAGCATTTGTAACGATTTGATTCATTTTACCTCATAAAATGGCAATAGTTTTAGAAATATATTCGATTATATCTACTTTTTGTTTTTTGCTGTGTGTTATCCAAATTAATTTATTAGGAACTATATTATTTTAGAAAAAATGTCTGAACCAGAGAACAAAACACGAAAAATACAGGAGGCAAGTAAAGATCCCCAGGTGTGGCTAAATTGGTTTGAAGAATCAACTGACAGTGAAATTTCTGATTCTGAAAATGAAAGCGATTTTGAAGAGGTTGACCATACTTCAGAATGTGAACATATAACGGACTCAGAACAGGAAGCAAATGAAACAGTAGATGTGGAAGAACCTACAGAAGACATAAATCAGTAAAATCAAGGACAAAGTTTTTACGTGGGGAAAGATGGTCTAACAAAGTAGTGTAAATCACATCTTTCTAAAAATGTGCGTACTAGAGCGCACAACATCATAACGCACCGTCCTGGTCCAATCAATAATGCCCGTGAAACAGAAACTGATTATGAATTTGTTTTTAGATGACACTATTTTACGTGTAATTTGTCATTCTACTAATGTTTACATTGAAAGTATCTGTAGTAAATTTGAACGCGATCGTGATGCTAGACCTACAGATATAATTGAAATCAAAGGATTTATTGAATTGCTGTACCTGATAGGATCTCTAGGAAATTCAAGAAAAAATTTACTCTTTTTATGGGATAATTCAAAAGGTAATGGGTTAGAATCCTGTTACTGGATTATAAGCGAGAAACGCTTCAGATTTATTTTGAGATGTTTACGCTTTGACGATATACAAGATAGAGAAACTCGCAAAGCCATTGACAAACTTGCACCAATTAGGAAAGTATTCGAACTCATAGTCAACAATTTTTAAAAGTATTACTCTCTTAGTGAGTATCTCACTATTGATGAGCAGTTGGTGGCATTTAGAGGAAGGTGCAACTTTAAACAGTACATACCGACAAAGCCAGCAAGGTATGGAGTAAAGGTTTTTGCTTTGGTGGACTCTAATACTCCCTATACCATTAACTTAGAGCCTTACGTATTTTTGTTTATTCAATTTCAGTGATATTTAGAATAAACGTGATAAGAATGTTGTATTTTTACCAATTTTTAAATAGTTAAACAATGGGTGACATATCTCACCGACGCGACTATGCGTGTAACAAAATTAAGCGCGCCTAACGAAGGGTTGACACGTATTCTTATCTGGATTTTTTGTGTCAAAATAAGCTGTGCTATGCAGTTGTCGTCGCGGCGCTACAGCGTTTTAACTAGCGTAGAACTTAATCATTTTTTACATACATTGATAAGATTGTGTCAAAAAAATTTGTTTTCCAGAGGAAAAACTATTAAAAAATGGTTAACCATTAACTTCTCTATCTAACATTGTATGTCTAAACCCATTTTTGGATGAGGGAATTATACAAGTTGGTGGTGGAATAAGAAACTCCGACTACAACTACGACAAAAAATTTCTAATTTTATTTTCTAAAAACTATCATATCACAAATTTGTTATTTCAACATTACCACGTTGCGCTTTTGCATTGTGGTCCACAGCAGCTATTTGCGGTTATACAACGCAGCTATTGGCCATTTCAAGTCGAATCCTTTTTAAAAACATGGTTCACAACTACATTAAATGTTTTCGTGTCAAACCCAGATCGTATATGTGCGTCTTTGTATGCATGGTAACTATTTATTTGGATCTAATTACATCTTTAATTACTGATGCTTTTATAGCAGTGCTAAGACGTATATTAGACGTAGAGCAAAAATCAATTTCTTTTTCTTCAGGCAATGGAAAAAAGTTTGTTGGTGCTGCAAACAAATTAAAGGATCTTTACTTTTTTTTAATATCAAAGGAATTAAAGAATATTATTGCTATTTTTTTACAGATCAAGATATTCGGTGGAAATTTATATTACCGCAAAATTCACATCAACAACATTAGAACACATTTCAGTAAATTACTAAGAAAGATACATTTACATTATAAAGACTTGAACACCTTATTAATTCAGATAAAAACAGTTTTAGATTCTAGACCACTATCAGTTCTCTCTAACCATCCTTCCGAATTCACACCTTTAATTCCAGCCCATTTCCTCATTGGCAAGCTCTTATACCAAAAACCACACTAAAATTGTAAAACCATCTCCAATAATTATCTTGTGCTATACGAGAAAATAGAAAAACCAGTCCAACTATCTTGGAAAAGATGTAGTCTTGAAGTTCTTTCAGAACTGCAGTAGAGTGTCAAATGGTTTCAACGATTGCCAGAAATTATACAAATAAATTTTCTGGTGTTGCTCAACGACAGGAATGTACCTCATTTGTAGTGTTATATGGAAAGAGTTGTGCATATTCGTACAAGTGATGACGGTGTAATACGTTCAGTGACTGTGCGATTATCCGACGGACATATTTTGAAGCGATCTGTCCATCAGTTATGTGTTTTGTTAATTTAGCAAAAGTGCCAAAAGACTTAAATTAAAGAATTAAAATAATTATTGAATTGTATTGAGAAAGAAAAAAGCACATTATTTTTTGTTACATAATTTTTTTTTAAGCAAGCACAAACAGATAACACATTTATTGTAAGATTATCAAAATGCACGCATTTCTTTATAGTTTTTTAACTTGTATGCTTCACATCAATTTACATAAACCGTTCTACTCCATAAACTATACAAGCAATAAAACAGCAGCCAACAAAGCCAAATATAAATGTCTTTACAGTAAAAATGCATTTCAATTTATAAAACATAAAGTAAGTCAGCTATTTTTTACTAATAAAACTTTTTATACATTATATAATACTGTAATTATGACATTAATAGTAAAACAGAAATGTATTTTTAAAAAATGCTGCAAATAAAATTATTTTAAAAATAAAGCATAAAACTTGAAAACCAAATTTCACAACGAAAAACATCAAACAACAATTTCAGAACGCTCTAGTAGTGCATTACTTATGTATAAGATACAAAAGAAAATAGCATGAAAGTGTTACATAATCAGATCGGTTCAGAAAAGTACAGAACAAAACAAATTTCTGTAAAAGAAAAAATGCACTAATAATAAAAGATCAATAATGAATTACGAATTACATAATGTACAACGATCTGATCTATTAACAATCTAAATTTATATATAAATTAAACAAAAATTATTATCTACGATTTATTTTTAAGTATTTCATATTAATTTGTCACAGCGTTAAAAATTTTTACTACGCAATTTGGTTTTAAACAAGAACGTGGTATGGGCGCGCTAGTAATTGAACAACGGCTTTGAATGATGATAAAAGCTTAGTATTGGTTTTACCAAAATTACATTTAAAGCGTTTGTTTGAGTAAATCATAAATCACTTGTAAAAATAAGATTTATTTAGTTTCATTTATATAGATTTTTCGGGAAATAAAAGAATTAATTGATTTTGAAACTATGTTGATCAAACAATTAAAATTACATACAGCTGTTTAAATATATGTATTAAATACTAATATGTTATTTTAAATATCAACAAAATCTATAAATACATCTAAATCTTTCTATACAAATGTTTTTAAAGAAATAATATAATGCAACAAACTTGAACCTTTACTACTGCACGCACTTGTCGATGCATTCTATTTACGAGGTTAGAGCATTGCATGGAAGTAATTTTATTTTACTCTTCGATAGTTCTTTTTTTAAACACTCGCGTAGCTTTTTACGTTTATAAGTACAATTTTATTTTGAAATGGTTTTATTGAAAATTAATAAGCAATGCGCCTAACAATTGAATAACTATTTATTATTTTATTTTGCGATATTTACAGCAAAGTGAGTAGTTTTGTTCGAAAATAAAAGTTTGATTTATTGTTGTTAAACAATTTTAAAACTTTTTTAAATTTTCTTTAACAAGTTCAACTTACCGTCGACCATCAAACGACTCTCCCACACATACAGCTTTCTGACACCTGCCGCAGACATAAACCCTCACACCATTATACTGCTACCCACAACTTTGACGATAAGGTATTATATATTAGAAACTAATTTTTTTTGTCCATTATTAAAGTTTTTAGAAAAATTACAATTTCAAGTATCAATTTGTTTGTAATTAGCAAAACCAAACTAATTTTAAATATTTATTAAAATATGCAACAAAATCCTTAATTATTTAAAAGTAAATAACTTTCTTTACTTTACTTACATTAACGTCGAAGATTATTTTCTTAACAGTTTTTAATATTTAAAATGTCATTTTTTTATTTTAAATTGTTTTTGATTGTAAACATAGCGACTGATACATTGTAAAATATAAAAATTTTAGCTTTGATAGAGACACAATTTGTTCGACAGTAATGTGTACATTATTAAATAGATTTTTATTTATTGTTAAATAATTTGTTTACTGCTAAAAAGAACGTTTTAAAAATTGCAATTATAAATTCTGTTATAGTTTACAAGTACTTAAACACGTGAAATTGTGTAGTGTCACTTAATGCACAATTACATAATTAAACTGAAATTTGAAAAAATATATCAAAAAATGAACAACTAAAAATAAATATCGGTGTAGATAAACGAAAAGTGCAACTTATGATGTGATGTTCACATATAAATTACTTAAGTTGTTTTTTTTAAATACCGTTATATACGATAAGTTAAGTTTATAAACATTAGTTCTAAATTACGTGTAAATAGTGTTAAATAAATCAGTTATAAAATTTGATACAATATGGAAGATATTCAAAATTTTGTTTAATTGTTAAGAGATAATATTAGAGATAGAATTGTATGAAATGTAAAATTAATAAATATTTTGGCATTCTATTAGATTGTACACCCGATAATAGTCATACTGAACAAATGTCAGTTATGTGTTACATGCATCATTATTATTTGACATAAAATATCTATTCAATAACATTTTTTAGGATTTTTTTCTATTGAGAATTCTACAGAAAATGCTCTATATGATGAGGTAATTAATAAACTGCAAATAGGAAATTTAGACATTTAAAATATTAGGAAACAGAGAAACTAAAACGGGACTAGTATAAAAAAATTCTTTGCAAGAATTACTTTTAAATAAAAATTCGCAATTAAAGATTACCATTACTTAAAATGCTATAAAAATTTTAAAAAATGGAAGGACTTACAATGGAACAGATAGATTTGGTTGACTCGGCCATCTTATCCATTGCAGAGGAACGGCAGAATGAAGCGATTAATCCTCAGTTTCGTTTACAAGGCAAGATACATAATGATCATATGTAAAGATAAGGCTACAATTCAGTGGTTCAAGGCGGTAGTAGTTAATCTCCAGCTTTGGGAGGGAACTGTACTGTAGGCCACAAAGAAGTCGGAAATTCTTTAAAGAAGAACCGTAGGATAAAATCTAAAGACAAAATAAGAAGATAGATACTACCCCATGGAGGGTAATAAAAAAAGCGGTGACGAAAACATTGGTTCTTTCCATAAACCCTAATTCGGCGGCAATAGTAAAAACTCAAAAAGGAGTCTTAAGTTTTGGATTCAAGGAGGTAACATTTAAAAGCCGGGAACCACCTACGGAAGCGAAAAAAGATACCCCCTCAATAGAGGTGACGAAACAACACAGTTCCTTGGTGAAATAATGAGCTTAGCAAACTCTCAAGGAAAGTAATAAAAGAGTTTAACAGAACGAAAGAAAGCAAAAACTGGGAAGGGTATCGAAAAACCCTTACGAAATTGAACAAAAAACTTTGCAAAGTCAAAAGGAACTAATGGAAAACTTTCTGTGAGAACCTTGAGGAAGTATCTTGTAACGTGTAAATTTGTAAATGGCCATAAATTCGCCTGATAGTTAGGCAACCTTGCCTTTAACCGTGTGAAATATCTGACCTCGAGCTACATATATTCTTCAATTTATGCTCGTAGAGGGCGCTCGAGAGTAGTTGGCCATCTACGAAATTCATTTTATTTGGTGGTTCGCGTTGTAATGGATGTGGCGGAGACGGATTAGTAAGAAAAATGAGGTTTTCCCTCATCGATCATCATCTAATGCAACAACGTTTTATTTTAGAAATCTTCAATGAATCCGATCGAATGTCACATTCGTAAAACAAAATATCTACGTATTTCTAAATAAATCATAAAGTAGGTTAGTATTCGCACGTGGTTGATGGTGGAGACGTACCAAATATTATTTGCTGTTTTAGCTTTCTTTCGGAGCTTTCTTTCTGAGTTTTCTTTCTGAGCTGACGTTCTGTGTGGCTCTTACGAACTGCCGGAGTTGTATCACCGTATAACAAGCGCAGCGGTGTAAAGAATCCAAGTCAATTGATGGTGCTTTCTTATAGCTTGGGGAGTGTGCCGAGGGTTTAAAAACGAGGTGACCTGGTGAAGGAGTAAAGCAAAAAAACAACTCGAAACGAAAAAGTATTTATACGTATCTTTAAGCGTAACGTTGAACATCGGGAGGCCGCAAAACCTCGACCCATTTTTGTCCACGCGCTTCGGGGTCACGACTTCTGCTCGCGCCTAACAACGTGAAATAAATAGTGCAACTCACGCTACAGATTAAATGGAATGGAATCAGAACGGACTTCGTAATTTGATGTATTTCTTTCTTGAACAATTGTCTTTTGTGCATACAGTACGCCTATTTTGATCTAATTAATTGTGTTTAATTACTATACTTAACGTAAAAGAAAATTTCAATATATAATGTGCGGGAATTGTAACTAGTAGAGATTTAGGAGCTCGCAACGTATTGTTTGTCGTAACCTAAATGATTGACCAATTTTCTACCGGTTGTGAACTTGACGTCAAGGACCACGGGCGGTGTTATTTTTTTTAATTCTCACGCGCGGTCACGGGTGTATCTGCTACCGTTTATTGTAGCCGCGGAAACATAACTTAAACTTTAGCGCATTTTTTTTCTTTGCTTCCAGAGTCTATTTTAGACCTGCTTTAACATTATACTCTATTTGTTGTGTAATTTATTTAGTTGTGATTTATACCAGAGACGTAACCGTCGAGTTGGCTCTTTCCTTCAAGGAATTTTCTGTTAACATATATATACCTACTAAATGATTATTGTTTATTCTCGGTATCTTTCTTTTGGGGGACCTCGGGAAGAGGTGACGCACTCGGGCATTTCGCTTACCAAAGAAGATTCTTTTCTCTTCGATTTTCTTTTACCCAACGACCATTTACGGTGAGGCTAGCCGAAAGGTAAGCGTGACATCTTGGTAATTAATTTTTTTTTCTCCACCTCTCCCATTGGAACATAACAATATGATATTAGCAGAGTACAAAAGGCTCTCTCAAAAAAATCACATGAGAACATTAGTGCACTCAAAATAGTGACGGAACAACAACAACGATATTTAAATAATCTTAAAAACTTTGATGGAAACACACTTCCCAGGCTGCATAGCGCCAAAGGGAGCTGAGGATGGAAGGAGACATATAAAAAGGAAAGCAGGTATCAGGATGGACTATTTCCTTACAAAAACAATTGTGACACTTAAAAGAATTATGTATGCCATAAGAACCAATAAATCTTTGGAGGCTCCGAGCCCCGACGGAGTGTTTTCTGCACTCATTCAACATGGGGTGAAAATTCTGCTATCACCACTGGTCAATCTATTTTGAACCACTCTGCGATACGGCTATGTTCCTCAACTATAGAGGAAAGTGAGAGCCGTATTCATACGCAAGGGGGAAGAAATGTAAACGTCTAGAAACTGCAAAGTCTTATCGACCGATAAGCTTATCGTCATTTCTGTTCATAATAATGGAGAAACTTCTGTATCTGTATATTAGGATGGAGGTACTAAAGAATGCCCTCGTACATAAATACCAATTTGCCAATTAAAAGGAAAAATCACTATAACAGCATTACATCATTTTGTTAAACGTATAGAAAGAACAATTGAATCAAAGGATATCAATATGTCTTTATAGAAATAGAAGACGCTTTTAATAACGCTGCCTATAAATTAATGGTAAAATTTCTTAACAAAAGAAAGACAAATAAATGCATTATCAAATGAGTTAAAGATATGCTGGATGTCAGAGTGGCAGCAAACCTAAGATCTGCAACGCGTGCAGTGGAAACAACATGAAGATGGTTACAAAGAAGATGGTCACTGGTAGTAAATGAGCTGTTTTAGTATCTGAGCAATGTGGGATACAAAATATTTGGATATGCTGATGACATAACCATAATAGTAGGCGGCAAGCATGACAAAACAATAAGAGAAGTTATGCAATCGACCGTAAACTTAACCAGAAAGTGGTGCTAAAAAGAGGAATTGTATATAAACTCGAATAAGACAACAGACATTTCATTTACCAAGTGAAATAGGACACCCTTAGCATAAAGATTGATGGCACCGAACTACTTTTCTCAACAGAAATTCAATACCTGGGAGTGACAATAAATCAAAAACTGAGCTGGGAGAGTCACCTGACAAAAAGGACTGACAAAACCATTAGAACATTGTGGTCATGTCTACAAATGGTCGGCAAAACATAAAGATTGAACCCGAAAGCGAGCAGCTGGATTTGCAAGCAAGTAGTAAGATGCAGCTGTCATCTGGTGAAAGAAAGTTGACCATAAGTAGCTGTTAAAGTTCTGGCCACGTTTTGGAAACTTAAAATATACCTAAAACGTAGTTGCACTCTAGAGAGGCATGTGGTCGTTGTTGTAACGTTTTAGCCACTTCCATAAGTGATTTTTACGAGATATTTTAGATTAAAGCCACTACATAGTGACAATTACTTCTGAAATCTACTTTGGCCACATTTGTACAGTAAGTATAACAGACAAACTAAACGGCATATATACACGCCTTTGTTTTTATGTATAGACAAACCAGTCACCATCTTGCTAGCGCAGTTTTGCGCCAGTCGCGCTACGATGTGTGAACTGAGAAGATGTAACGTGTTTCCGCGCGCGGTGGGTAAATTCTTTACTGAAGTTTGTTCGTAATTGTAAGTAGAATTTTTATGTTGTTGATGATGTTGTTATGATGAGTTAATGTTAACATTATTTATTTTGAGCTTTAATTGTAATATTTCTCAATGTTAAATTAGAATTTATATAAACTTCTAATTTAATTTTGTGCAAGGCGTGAAGCAGATTTGGACAGTACTACGGGGGCACATTCGTACGCTTACGAATACTTCCTTCTAAATCTTATTTACCACCAATACATCAAATTTTGATTTTTATGAAATAAAATATAGTACCTTTCAAAATTTGTTTTTACGCATACTATAATTAAGACGCTTTATTAATTATATCGATCGGAAACCTTTTATTTAGCTCAGTTTTGATAGTTTACTTTGTTTCTATTAATTGGAAGGTTTTATTCTTGATTCTTTCTACTAAATAAGAAGAGAGAAAAGATAATAGAAGAATAGAAAAATTACATTACCTTATAAACAGTAAAATAAAAAAAAAAATTCTTTTTATAAAATATAACACAATTTTCTTTTGTAATTTTTATTAAGTTAATCTTTTAATAATTATTTGATTGCAGAATCGTGGTGCAAAAACATTAAAAAAATGGTACGCGAACCTAAGAAGTAGATGAAGAGTTCATAAGTTTAGCAATTGATTATGTAATATAAGGACGGTTATCTTATAGAAAAACCGCGTTAAAATACATCAAGACATTAACGTTGTGAAGTAGAGTCAAGAAATTTAAAGATGGCACTTACGACGATAGACCCTCGCAAACTTTTTATTCTAAATTTACGAGTCTTCTTGTAGGGAGAAGAAGCGCGTTTAAATGACTATATTATTAGTTGCAGCAAGATGCAATATGGGATAACGACAATACAAAATTGGAAACTTGCTTACAAATACGCGAAAACATGAATTTAAAATATCTAGCAAAATGGTACGAAAATCAAATAGTAGGCTTAGAGTGGAAGAATTGAAAAAAATAGAACAGGAAAGGAAAACCAAAGCTAAAGCAATGAAACGTAGTTTTCTGGAACTTAATTCATCTCCGGTTGATTTAGAAATCGATGCAAATGCTGATGATTGTAATACCAATACAAGTTTTGATGTGACACCAGAGAAAATCAAAAATAATTGCTGTGTTTTGGTAAAGTTTAAAAAGAAAGTTTCTGTTCTTTATTACGTCGGAAAAGTCCTCAGTCATTATTCGTGTACAGAGCTGAAAGTATTTTAGCTTTAGAAGAAACTGGGATCATCATGGTCATTCTTTTTACCTGATATAGAAAACATACACACTTTTTATATCAGTGACGTCGCCATGATCCTCCTTGATCCTCAACCACGACCGAATTGTACAGCTAGAAAAGATGGTCTTTTTACTTTTGCAATCAATTTAAATAATTTTAATGTGCAATAAGTTTCAAAGTAACAACCAAACATATAATTACCTACTTTAAGTTTAAAATGTCAAAGACTACTTACAAAGATTTTATTTAGACTAAATAAGGATAAACTAAGAATAAAAGATTTTATTTTTTGTTATTTCTCGATAGCAATTTAAGTTAAATATTATAAAGTTAGTTTTAAATACAAATACATATTATTTGTGATTTAATAAAAGATAACTAGTTTAATAAGCTTTTTAATTACCCGGTATGAATCTACTCCATGGTGTACAAAAGTGCCCCGCCTACTGTAAGAAAGTACCCTAATGTGGGGGTGCGTTCATACAAATATCTTATCGTAGAAAAATAGCTATAACTCTTTGACCTCTTGACATAACAGTTTTAGACTTTTTTGTAACTAACCACGATATATTTGTTATACTTAAGCGCATAAACAGATAATTTTGTCAATCATAGAGTGAAAGTAAAAATGTAAAAAGTGTACGAAAGGTGACTACTTTTCCCTATGTATTTAACTTTATTTTGAAGGTAAACGTGAAAGCATGTAAATACTAGAGTGGTCGTTCAACAAAGTTCACATAGTGGCTACCAATACTGCCGCTTTTAAAAATTACTTTAAGTGTTTTGAAATCTGATTGGATGTTTGTTAGTTCCTTTAGCCACTATTGAGTGGAAGTAACTCCAAAGTGGGTATTTTGCCATATAACCGTTACTTTATTTCTAAGCAGCCATATTTATCAAAAATGTCTATGCTGCTATTATCAAAAATTTTCGAATTATTCTAAACATATAAAATGTATAACTAACAATACATTGAATGTAATAAATTATTGAGTTATCATTAAATGTAGAATGTAAATACTAATAAAATGTGTTATGGATTGTATATGTATTTAATTTTTATTTCATATTTAGGACTTTCTAATTTTGTTTTTCTTAAAAATATTAAACTTTTCTTGGCGCATGGTTGTATCTGAACATGCAACCTCTACATTTTACAGTGAACTTGCATTTGTTCTTAGCAAATGTTGTACAAAATTAATAATAAACATGTAGTTCACAGATACTTAAAACTATTTAAAGAGGAAATGTAGATGAAAAAGTAAACAACATTTAAAAATGAGACAAGGATATAAATACATTAAAGCAGTTTCTGAAATGTTCAGGGCCACTAGTGGTCACCAACCCACCACTTGGCAGCAACGTGGATTTTACCTGGCTGTAATGTTATTTTATAAGTGATAAAATGGCTATAATCACGTAACGGCAACACAATATTTGTTCCCCATTTTGGTGGTAGCCACGGTATAAATCTGTATCTGTAACGTGGTAGTACCTAGTGGCAAGCTACTCTATAGTTTCTACGACTGTTGCTGCCACGTAGCAATCACTAAAAATGCTAGTTGGAAAATTATCTAAAATGGAAAATTCTATACAAACTTAGACAGTGAAAACTTAATTATATTATATAAAGTTGTTGGTCTATTTAATTTCTGTAAAAAAACTTACTGAAACTGCTAAAATAATATACGTAAATTGTGATTCATCTATTTGATTTAACATGAAAAGGTTTTTTACAATAAGAAATATTTTATTTATAAAAAACTTGTATTTTTTATGTGTACATTTGCACATAAAGATTTAAACTTGTTGTTATTACAAGACTTAATTTAATTTATTAGTAATAATAAAACAAATAAAAAACTTGAGTAACAAAAATAATAAATTTTGTCATACTAAAAACAAGTGAAAACTTTAATATAAGAATTTATTGAAACAAGTTTTTTAAATTGGAAAACAAGCAAAAAACTAAACAAAAAATAATAAATTTTATAGAAAAACTATGAAAGTAATATAAAGTATGTGTGTGTAAGGTATTATATAAATTTAAAATTATGTTTTATAAAGGCAAAATAAAACGATTATACAAACAAGATAAAAACTAAACAACCTTACACAAATATTAATAAAATTTAAATTCTACGGTTAAAATAAAGTTAAGTAACTTTAAAATAAAAAAATACACATTAGATAATTTAAAGTTAATAAATGGCTATGTTATTTTATTTAAAATACATATTTTTAATACTTTGATTTGATTCATAAAGCATGCTTAATCTTGTCACATATATTCAAACTTAAAAACGGTTTGATTTATTTCTGTTGTTAGAAAAATATTATATTTTACAATGGATTTCAGTTTTTTTGTAGTTTTACTTTATTACAAATATAAATTAGAATTAAATTAAATTTTACTTTATAGTTGTATACCATTTTTACTTTAAGTATTGTAATGTAAGTTTATTACATTTATTAACAATACGCACTGCATTCGCAAAAGATTTAATTTTCCATATTGTGATATTTTTATTGCAATTTTGTTTTACTTTAAACCAAATTTAACTCTTAAAAACAAAATTTTTTGTTAACATAACGTAAGTATTGATTTCAAAGTTACACACAATAATTGATAGAAATTATAAATTTTTTAAGTTAACTTTGTTATGCTACAAAAATAAACAACGCACTCGACAACAGTGTAATTTTTAAATTACGATAAAGCACATACTTTCGAAAATTATTGTTTGCTATTTCTTATTAAGATTTTTATTGCAAATATGTATTATAATTTTATAACTATAAACAGCTAAAAAGAGGATCGACGCAAGAACGCATTTATTTAAGGGTTGTATTTAGTTAGGACGTCTTGCACCGTAGAATAGTGAAACGCTAATCAAGATATCTCACTTTGTAGCAGTATGATTAAAAAAGTAATTTAAGTATTATTTAAAACAATCTTTTCTCCAACGGGCTAAATCGCGAAAAGTTTTTTTTTTTAATAAATATGAATAGTATCACGTTACAAATAAAACATAAGTTTTAATTGATACTGCCAACGGAATTTATTTTTATAAGTTTTTATTCTTTTACCCCGTTACATACATGTTTTTTACTGACCTACATGCATTGATGTATCTTTACATTCTACATGGTGACGAATTAATTGAGTTAGCGATTAAAAAATGTTCTATTAATTTTGTTAAAATTTCGTACAAATATAAGCAACCCATTAACCAGGGACCTGTGCCGGCGACCACCCGTTGTTAAACAATCGGATTACTAACAAAAGGATTATAACTGTTTGTAAACTGCAGGTAGAAACCTACTTAATTTGCTAACGCATTTATTTATTCAAATCAACCTAATAATACACCAAGTACGTAATCAATTTGATTAGAATATTGAAATTCATTCATAACGAATAAAAATAAAATTGCCTAAAGATATTTATTTACGACATATTAGCTAACAGTGTTAATAGTGAAGAGAAAAATTTAAAACAATAAATACATCAGTCCAAAATAGGTACCAACATACTGTTGTCAACGCATAAATAAACAATCTTACAAATAAACATAACTAATAATAATCAACTATGTATAAATAATAATAAGTCAGCCTGTATATTATTTTGTATGCATATAAATTAATTTAAAAAAGGGGAAAAAGTAACAACTTTACAGATGTACATCCTTGACATTGAATTTCAGAAGATACAGTTTTTTCCACATACATCAATTTAAAAATGTCTCTCGAATAGGTAGCTGTCGTGATTGTCTTGAAACCAAAATTTCGGGTAACAATACTATATAATAAAATTGTTCAAGCTTCGAAAGCATTTTTTTCTCCCAAAACAAAGTATCGATTCTAATCTTTTCTACAGAAATACCAGTAGGAATCCAAACAACAAAATAGCAAATGTCTTTTCTTACGATATTTAATTGCCCTTGGATTTGGTACATGTAGTTGTCATTTTGTTTTAATTTTAATTCGATTTCCTCTACTCGACAAAATTTGATTTTATTCTTTATAACGGCTTCCATCGGAGTGTACATTTTTGCACCGTATGGGCATTTGATTTCTACAATCGCATTTTCATATACTACTTTGTCTGGAGATGCTGCCAAACATGGGTGAATTTCATCCACAAATAAACCTCAAGGATTAACCTTTATATTCGTGACCTCTTGAAAATCGTCTATGGCTCAATGCTCATTTTTTCCCATATTTTTTAGCAGCACTTTCTGTAAACTGTTGGTATAATACATTTTTTATTACATTTGCATACGAAGTTGCTCTGCACAATTTACAAATGCGGTCAAAATTTGACACTGTCAATATTTTCCACCGCTCTTCGTACCACCGACTGCTTCGGTGTTGACCAATAGTTTTATTCAAAATTTCTTCTCGCTTCAAAAACAATTTCTGTAAAAATTTCTGCGCTGCTTCGTTTAATTATTTCTCTAGCATATCCGGCGTTGGTTCAGCTGCATCCGGTTTATAATCAGCATCTGCGATTCCATAGTACTTAGTACGGTAACATATTGCTTTTTGATTGCAAATCAATTTTACGCTTTTGTTTTTCGCAAAATAACTACTGCTTACGTACGTGCTATTGGCTGTAGTTTTCACGATTTCGTGGAGTGTACCTAATTCATTATGCGTTACAGCAGTTTTACTCCTAATTTGATAACTACGTTGAAAAGCAAAATTCACACGTTTACCACGAACAAATTTCGCATCGTGGGAATTTTAAAGTGCTGCGGAACTGTTGGTAACATCATGTATCAAACTCTTGGAATCGTAAGATACACGACATACTGCAGTCATTATTTCCTTAAATAAACCGTTTTTTTCAAAATCTGGAATAGTATTGTTTTTGGTTTTAGCACCGGTACAAAAAAAACCCCGTATGATCACAAAAAATATGTTTCGGTGCATTTAAAACATCAAGTTTTAGTTCTTTAATTTTTATATCTGTAGTCACATCTTGGATTTTTCTAAATTGATTGACTTTAGTAACTTTACTACGAAGCCTGAGAATATTTTCTGAGATAATGTCTTTTAATTCGTTTTTGGTTTTTTGACTTCTTGTAGTTTATTTATGTAATTACGCAAAATACGGTTTTTGCATTCATTTTTTTGTATTACAGTAGAAGTACCATAGGGCATCGACTCCACAAGTTTTCGATGCACGCTGCTATCGCCGTCACCCACTAATTTTACATATTTCATACATCTCTATTGTTTTTTGGAAATCCTTTACTAAAATGACTGCCTCCATTCCAGTTGATGGACCGGTCTAATTTCCATAACAGGTGTGCTCTGGACATTGATTATTTTTGTACAAATCCTTTCGTGCACACACCAAACAAAACTTATTTTTAACGGCCATATAGAGCACCTTCTTTGTCCGTAGTCCAACTATACACGCAACACCTCACAAGGCGTTATAATTAGTGCGATACGACTGTTTGCTCCACGCTCCGTCTGTTACAACTGCAATGTTTGGACACCCTTGGTCGTCTAATTCTATTAGTTCTAATGCTAGTTTCGTTTCTTCTTTGGCGGCTTTATTCATCGCGTCAATTGCTGCTCGATTATAAATTTGACAAACTTCATCTTGGTAAACGGCGTAAGTAGCACTTGATGGACTAGGAATACCTAAAACCGCAGAAAAGTCAGTTGGGTTTTCATTAAAAAATTTTGGAACCATTGAAATTTTCAAAATAATATTCATTTTCAGATAAAAATATTTCTTCCTCAACGTAAAAGTTTATGTCGTTATCCATTAAATTTTCTTCAGTAGAAGAAAATGGCCGATTTCACTTCACTTTCTTCATCGTGTACACGCGATACACATGGTGCACTAACTGTGCGCACCCTTTCTTTTGCTGCACGCATTTGTTTTTTCATACTACGTCTTGTTTTAGTCAACCGCAAGTATTTCGAATTTGCAAACTCTGTACGACATATTCTCGAAAACTAAGAATGAACAACTAAACACAGATAATATCACTTCGTATTATGTTTGGTAATTACTGTTTAAATGAGATGTATGTAAGTAATTTGTAGAATAAAGTTGTTATTTATATTAGACTGGAATGTATCTATAATTAGATTCAACCAATAAATAGGATTTAAATAATCAAAAATTAATCTTAAAAAAATAATAATCACATTTTACGTTTACAATAATTGCAGGACGTTTTTAATAACAATTTATAAATAAACTTACATTGGTTCAGTGTTTCAAAGGATTGACAATATTGCAAATGTTAGATGTTTATCAAGTAGCTAAGTTACATGCACCTCTGTAGCTCTACGATAATTACCAGAAATTTATTTAATCATCAATATCTCAAAACGACAATAAAGAAATTAAAAGAACAAGAATACCTTTATTGTTGTTTAACATCCTATTAGTATTAGCTCTAACTTTGTAAAATATCCATTAAATGATTAATTATAATTTGTTATTATAATCTATATTTCGTATAAAACAAAAACAAAACAATTAATGATAAAATACATAAACCTTTTTTTTTGAAATTTTTTTAAATTTAATTTTGCGTGACGAAGAACTTGACCAAGTTCGAAAGCTTGCATTTAAATGGTTCTAAATAAATACAACTTATTACTCTAAAAATATCTTTAATACTTAAACATTATTGGTAACTAATTTAAAAATATATTGTTTGTTTCTTCCAAAAACATTTTTTCCGTGTAAACAATCACAGCAATTTAATATTAATAGAATTATTAATCAATGACTTATTATTATGTTAAAAAAAATTGTAGCATTTTGAATAAGAATAAGTAAATAAACTTAAGTTTGGTTTGTTTAGGAAAGGGATTTAGATGTCTATCATATTACAAATGGTAATTGCTGGTTTATGGTTTACATGCACCCCTGCAGTGAGCCAGGTAGTTGGTGTCATGAGGTTTGCAGATACTACAGGCGTTTACTAAATTTCAAAACTAAGATTTTATTTGACTAAATACAACCCTTAAAATACCGCTCCTTTAGCCGCGATTAAATTACAGTATCGTATGATTATGCATTTCAGTTTCTTAACACCACTTTTCAATTGTACTATTATTTATTTAAAAAAAAATAGTAAGTATTCTTGAAAAGTAATAGATTCGTGGTAAAAGTAAATGCTTAGATAATTGTAAACAGATTTGTTCAAAATATCTTTTTACTTAGATTGCCACTTGTATCTTTTTCAAACATATCGCATACTTAGTAGATAAGATAAGCATGTGTATTATCATCAATTTATTTTTACAAACACGTTATTAAAAATCATAATAGCCGAATTATTCATACTTATGTATTTAATTTTTAAAAGTCTTGGAATTATAATACATGTCGCTGGATTTTAAATTCAAATTAGTTAACTAATGTAATTTTAGTTTCATATCATTTAACACTCCTTTTACAAAAGGGTTTACTATGATTATCAATACATATTATTTCGATAAGTATGCTGCATCGCTAACAAAAATGTTGGTACTACATTAGCTGCGCGAAAAATGATTGACGTTCCTAATTTTGCGTGAGACAAGTTTTAATAACGTTTCTTACACTGCTATGTTTTTTCTTTGCATCAATTATATACCCAAATTCCTAATATTAATAAGCAAACGTCAACACTTACAAATATAATAAACAAAATATACCAATAATTTTGTTAAATGCATCTACATTTGATGTGCTTAATAAATTAGTAATTGATAAATATTAAGGTACAAATCCATGAGTACATAAATTAACAATTTAAAAGTACATAATTTTTAATAGATAAATGTACATCTAAACCGTAGTTTACCGGTATCTCGTATTATATGTTGACAAGAACATTTCTTTTATTATACCATACTGATATTTAGGGTTTATTAGTACTCTATTTCTCATTGATATGATACCTATATTGGCTTTGGTAGATATTTTTTTAGTTATCGGCCTTGGTGGATAGTTTTTTTTAAATTCTGACAGATTTTTTAATATAATTGTGAGTGTTTTCTTAATCAATTCTTATTCATGTCAATTACAACATTATAAATTATAATTAACAAAAAACTATTTAGTATGAAAACGATAAAAATGCAACTGGAGTTGATTACTCTACTTCAAAATATAAAACGAACTGTAGAATCACATTTTTTTTAAATTTATCTTTATTAAACATGCGTTGAACATTAGAGTAAACAAACTATTATAAATTAAAAAAATAACACTCGTTACTGGATTGGTAGAGAAACTAACAATTTTTGTTCTAACCAATGATAACAAAGATCATGGAATATATAAACAATGACTTTAATTTTAATAATTGTAATTATTCTTTACAGTTTATTTATGTTTAACACTAAATTTATATATTTCTCAATTATTATTAATCGCATTTGCTAAATCTTAGCAATAAATTGGCTTTGTTTCAACATACTGCCGCCCTTAAAACAACATTGCTTAATTCGTTTCAAGATCACTTATTGTTTAATTTAACGCTTAACATTGTATAAAAAAAAATATATATTTACACATAAATATCTTGTATTAAACACTACTATAATTATTGTTTATTTCATTGGCAAAAAAATACACATTTAATCGATCTTTTGATCATTATCATTGGTTTTTACGGTCACCACCCGACTAATATTATCATTGTCTGGATGGACTTCTGTGATTCGGCTAAATCTCCGCTTAAAAGAAGATAAATTATTCTCTTTGAGAATTACCATAGCTTTCGGTTTAAATGAAATTGAATTGGTTTTTTCCATTTCTTCTTGACTTGCAATTTAGTAACGTATTCTTTTGATGATCGTTTCCAGAAACGTTGAGTCATTTTTGTAATTCGGAAAACTTGTTGTCGTTGATGTTGTACACACTTGGTTCTGGTCGCGTCGTTAAACTTTGTCCAATTAATAAATATTTAGGAGTTAAAGATAACAAGTCATAAGGATCACTAGATAAGAGACATAAAAGTGTGAAATTAAGGCATGGTTTAATTTGTGAGCACACTGTATTAAATTCCTCATAGGTGAGGAAATCATTGCCGACTATTTTCTTAAAATTATACTTAAAACTCGTAACGTTTGCGTCCCTAATACCTCCCATATGAAGCGATTTACTAAGGATAAAATGCAACAAAATACTTTTCTCCGGCGGTTGAGTTAGAAATTTGTTAGTCAAATTTGTAATAAATGTTTCTAGTTTGGAGTAAACTGCTTTGAAATTACTTGCATTATTGAAATAAATATTTTACTGTACCTCTGCAAGCCATATAATAAAAGCTTCTCAGACGTTAAATCACAAGTTCTATATGAACTGCATTTGTTGCAAAACAAACAAAAATACATAAGTAAGCCTTAATAAGTTCTAAATTTCTAGTATTTTGATTGCGCAATTTAAAGGGACCACAGTAATCTACGCCGTTATTTAAAAATGGTTTAGCAGGCATTACACGTTGTTGTAGTAACTCGGTCATTAAATAATTTGAATTTTTGGGATTCACAAGAAAGCAAATGACGTATTCGTGTGCTACCTTTCTTGGTAAATTTTTACCATCTAAGTTCCAATAGCGTTCTCGTAGAGATGCAAGTAATAATTGCAGTTCTGCATATAGCGAGATCGTACTAATAAAATTGACAATGGATGATAAAAAACAAAATGTTTTTTTAAAAAAATTAATAAGAATTTATTTAGCCTTCTCTCTATTCTAAAAATTTCTTTTTCATCAATAAACGGGTATAATTGTATTATTTTGCTTTTACTATTTACTGAATCTTTTTGTTTTATTGAATCAATTTGATGATATTGTGTAGTTTTCAAAATAAGGTTAGAGGCGTTTTGTAATTCATTGTTGGAAAACATGCCAATTTGATTACTTTTGTTAAGAGCATTATTCCTAAATCATAATAAGTATGCTACAACACGTTGCAGTTTTGTAAATGTAGAATACCTTTCAATTAAATCAAATTTGGATATTATTAATTTAGGTTTTCAAATTTCTTTTGAAACTTCTTGTGAAATGTTTTGTTCTCTTTAATGACCAATTTTGATTTAATAACTGCAAGAATGTAGGGCTGTACCACTAAAGAGATAAATTAATTAAAGTATTTTGGTAAACACCTTTGGAAACTAGGTCTGAAGGATTTTCATTTGTTTTTATTCTGTACTAATCTGATTTACTAGACATACTTTGAATTTAAGCAATGCGGTTGCAACAAAAGTTTTTCATATATTTGGTTTGTTTTGCTAATCTGCTTAATAGTAACGCAGCGCATAGTTCTAGGTGAGGGATTGAAATGGAATTAATTGAAACTATTACAATTTTTCAAACAAGTTTTCAGTTTGAATATATATATATATATATATATATATATATATACATGCACCAGAAACGACTTGAGATGTATCAGCAAACCCAATCAAATCGATAGAATGATAGTCATTACACTTAACGTGTCGAGGCAAAGTTAAATTGTTTAAAGTAGATATACTGTTATCGAATACTTTCCGTTCATTAGCTAGAGGGTCTGGAATCTCATCGTCCAAAAAAATACGCAATTGCCATAATTTTTAAACGATTAATTTAGCGATTATTATTACAAACTCCACAAGACCTAACGGATCACATATTTGCGCCGTTACTGAAAATATACTCTGTGACACACAACATAAAACACTAAGAAAGCCTTAGAATTTTTGGACCAAACTTAACAAAAATGTTTAACTAGTGAAAGAATAATTGATTACAATTTTATTCAAAATAATCTAGTAGTTATGGAAAATTTGACGTTTTACTTGTTACAATCGAAATTATCATGTATATTTCTAAAAAGATTAAGTCGATTTCAGTATTGTTTTTGCTGCAATTTTTTGTTTTTGTGTTCTTCTTTGCATTTTGAAGCAGCGATTATGCCTAGAGTGCGGTAACGTAAAATTATCGGCTGTGTGAATTCAAGAGGTCGCATTATTAGCTTACGTAAAGATGCTTTTCACATTTTGTGCGTCATGTACAGCAACGTTTGGAGTGGTGTACTTTGCAACTGGATTGAGACATAGAATGGCATAAGGTGGTCTTTAGTCACAAATCACGATTCTGCTTAGAAATGCACGATAGTTGCATAATGGTCAGAAACAGACGTAGAGAACGTCGCAATGTGCAATTTTTTGTTAAACCGCATGTTTACCACACTGTGGGGATTATGGTATGAAGTTCTAAAAGCAGATCGCAGTTGGTATTCATTTGAGAAAATATGAATTTCTACCGCTATGTGGATCAAGTGGTAGAATTTCGTATCTTTCGATTCTTCCAGGAGCTGGAAAACCTGATTTTCTAACAGCATAAAGTCCGTCTTCACAATGCAAGAGATTTTATAGAGCGCTCTAAAGTGGTTAATGTCAATATCTTGCCGTGGCCACCAAAACCTCCTGATTTTGCGCCTATTGAACATGTGTGGAACATAATGGCTAGAAGATTGAAGCAATTAGCCAATCCTCTACAGACACTAGAAGCTCTCTAGCATAAATGACAGATTGCCTGCGATGCAATATCTTAAGAAAAAACGACTACTTGTCGGAATCCAAGCCAAAAAGGGTCGGAAGTGTTAAACTAATAAGGATGGTTCAACATAATATTAATTAAAAACACGATTATCTTTTTAGTTTTTTGAAATTTTAATCAATTACTATCTTTGACTAGTTAAACATTTCTGCCAAGTTTGGTACAAAAATTCTAACGCTTTCTTGCTGTGGCATTTTTTTATGTCACAAAGCATATATTGTGTTTATTTATTGCTCTATTACTCGGTAAATTGCAAATTTTATAATTTAAGGTAGCAGAATTTGAATGCTATATTGATGATAACGTTGGGATCTGAGTTTGTGATTTCGTAAAGCAAGATACTGTTATTTGATGACCATTTATTAAGTAAAAAGTAATTTAAACTTAATATATCTGTAATTTTTTTATAAATTATTTTTAATGTATCAAGGTTATCTGACCCCAATAGGTCGTCTCTGTAAAAGTCGTTAAAAATTAATTTACTTGCAATTGGAAATTGATGTCTACGCAGATAATCAAGTTTTTAAAGGCATCTTATTGCTAAAAGGAGTGCACTAGTGGTACCGTAAGTTATAAAATTTAAAGTATACGTACCAACTGGTTCATTTGGATTACTTTTCCATAAAATTTTCTGCAATTGTTTATCATTATTATGAATCAAAATTTGGCGATACATTTTAGTTATATCTCATGCTAACACATAACGGTGTATCTTAAAACATAAAATAGTTGATATTGTGTTGCAGTGTTAGTCCTATATATATTATATATTATATATATTTAATGATATTCCCGCACTAGATTTGCACAAAAGATCAAAAACAATACGTAATTTTGTGGTAAGGCTACTTTCCTGTTTTACAAAATAATAGGGTATATAATGTAATAAATCGGAAGTCCGCCGCATATTTGTATTCAAAAATTTTTATAATTTCAATCAAATTACGCGTGAACTTAGGACCTTGTGCATGTAAACCACCTCCAGCCGACGAAGCGCGCGCCATACCCCACTCATGTGTCCTCGTACGTGATAACCCGCAATAAAAGGAGATCTCCTGAAAATAAACTTCACTTAGCCTTAATCCTGTTTACCTGTGCTCTACTTACCTGTAAACCGAATTAACCTGCCGAAATCCAGTAACGACAACCTCGCACCGTCTCTTGATAATTCTGTCCGTTTTACTAATTAACCAGACCATCCGCTATTCACCTTGCTAATTCTCTAATCCGTTTATTCAACAACAACCGCTACGTCTTGGCCTTCTCTCCTGAAACCGACTAATTATTCCTGTTACCAGAACCTGTTACACCGAACTAACCTGTTGAAAATTAATAATCCTATTAATACCGAACCTCGCACCGTCCCTTGATTAATTCTGTAGTAATTTCACCGATTAACCTGACCAAACGCGATTCACCTGGCTCATTCCTTCGATTGTTTCGTGTTGCGATAAATCCTCGTACTGACCAGATTTCTTGTATTTATTCATTCACGATTGTTGACCTGTTAGTAAGTTCACCGTTTAATTAATTTCCAGTCCAGCCTTGTACCGAAACCAGTAGCATCGCAGTGCTAGAACAGTAGGAGTTTAAGTGTACAAAGTAACTAAGCCTTTTGTATCGAGGTATCGCTACAACTGCTTATTTACAATTGTTAACTTACCCTCGACAAATTCTGTTACAGACTACAGTTAACTCGGTACGTTTGTAATCGTTTAACCACCTAGCGTAAAGTAAATCCTCGAGTTTAACAAAAATAGTGCATTGGGGAACCGTAGCGTAGATTTGTTATAATTCGTTGGTTTACCCACCTGCAACGTATAGATTCACAAGAGCTAAATCTACGAGTATATTAAAACAACAATCACCTGAATTCAAGTATCAATCGTAGTATGTTCAATACGTTTTCCTGGTCGAATTAAATTGTATTAACTTCTCGAATCATCCTGGTACTCCGAATTAATTACCTGTAGGAATACCGTTTGCAATTAAGCCTGTAGTTTATTATCTTTGTTAAATACTTACCTGGCAATCAGCACAAAGCACGTGTTCACATTAACCTCAACAAGCAATCACACAAACTTCCCGTATTATTGTCCACCTGATCCGAAATAAATATTATAGATCCAGTTAATTTGCACAGTAATCCTTTCCCGTAATTATCCGATTAACTCACCCACGTTTTTTATTGTATTTATTAGTATTTTAACAGCACTAAAATTACAAACTTACAGATACAAACGGAAGTCGATCGCAGCGCCACCACTACGTGGGAACTACAGGACTGGTTAAAAAAAATATACAATATTTTTATTATACTACATACAGTGTATACCGAAAATAAATACAATTGTCAACTTTGTAAATTAATTAACTCTTAAATTAATTCTCTACCTTAGCTGAGCTACCCAACCAGTAACCTGAGCCAGTACGTATCAGTACAATAATAAGATACATTGTCTTTGTTATTATCTAATTTAGTCATGTAATTTAACTTTGAATATTCTTCCATAAACTGAATAATTTTTTCTTTAAGTTGATGGTTTTTATTTAATTTATTTCCTATAAAGTAAAAACGTTTTAACGTGATTCGTTTAGACTCGCCTAAATTACTTAATGGTTGTTTAAAGCAATTTTACAATGAATCTTTCATCAACATTACGCATAGTCGTTTTGTATAACATATCATTTATCTTTGCTTGCACTTAAGGTTTCTAACACACGACATTTTTCTATTAAAAAATTAGATAAGTCATTAACTGTAAAGAAGTTATTTTTTTTCGTCGCAAGTGTTTCCCACTCTTTGCAAATTACTTAATATAATTTATTGATTATTAAGTGAATTATTAAAGCGTCCTAATGTATGACCGTTTGTTCTAACACTTCTAGCGCGCGTATATGTTTATTTAATTTAGTGTGCGGTTATCATAACTGCGTATGCAATTCGTTAACTATTTTGGGCAAATTAAATAAAACTTTGATATGATTGCTAACAAGAAGTTATTTATTTTCAAACTTATTTTGCAACAAATCCCATGCAATGTTATAATTAATCCGCGTTTTTTAAACTTTATCAAATCTATTAAGAAAATTGTCAATGTCTTTATAACGAATTTCAAGCTAAGCTACATCAACATGCTTGTTATCAATACTGTTAAAATAATTTTTAAATCGCGTTAAGCTACTCTTATGATCATTGATTGGTTTAGTCCCAATCAGCAAGAAAACGTTTTTTTTTCATGTTTTAAAAACGTTACAACGTTTTAAAATACGTTGAAATAAAAAATGTTTTTTTAAAAAATGTGTTTGTTACGTTTTAAAAGTATTTTATCTATTTATTGGTACTATAATATTTTAAATACATTTTAAACACGTTTTCTAAAACATTTTTTTTAAAATTTATATAACATTTTTGCTCTTGCAACGTAAATTTGGTCATTAAGACGTTTTTGCAATATTTTTAAACATATAAATGTTTTTTTTCTTGTTGAATGATTTGATTGGCTTATTTTAAAACTTAAAATATAATTTTACGTAATAAGAGTTTTAAGTAAGATATGATTTTTTTATGTACTACAGAATACACAAGTTTAAAATGCTTTAAGGAAAGTAAAATGATATAAGAAAATTCGATAAATAAACGATTTACCTTAGTATTGTAGGCGATGTTGGTTTACGATGATGCATTTGATGTAACGTTTTCAAAACACAATGTTTTTTTAACTTGAATGATTTATGATTAATTGTTAAGTATTGACGAATTTATATTTCTCGATGGATCAATGTTAATTACTTTCATTCTAAAAATGAAACAGACTGTAAATTTACATATTTAAATTTATGTTTATGAAAGTAACAAACTTGTTAATAAACTTAGAACTATTATAAACCAAGAGAGAACTTTACTCGTTACTGGATTAGTAGAAAAACTAACAAATTTTTATTCTAACTAATGTTAACAAAGGTCACGGTTTGTATACACAATTACGCTAATTTCAGGAATTTTAATTGTTCTTTACGGTTGACTTATTATGCTTAATACTAAGTTCATAGAACTGTCAATCGTCATTAACCGCATTTACTAAATCTTGACAATAGATTGTTTTCAACAACTGGTATTGCCTAAAATAATGAATTTTGTAATTTCTTCATTTGGGTTTGGTACCACAGCAGTAGAAATCTTTTGTTTTGTAAGCAAAAAATCATTGTTATTTTCTATCGTTGGAATTGAGGTTAAAGCACTTTTGGTTGAATTAACATTTTGAAATTTGTATCTTCTTACTAATGGATTGTTCATTATATTATTCCGCCACAACGGACGATTTCCAACTTCCAAATTTCTTTAACGTCAAATATCAATGTCATTTTAAACCAATATAGTAGCAGCAGATCTTCTAAAACTATCACCTGTGTGTTTTTCAGGCTCTTTGAAATTTAAAAACTTCACCATTTTTCTTACAGACAAATTGTCGTGTTCACTTGCCGTTCCTATAATCTATAAAAACACGCTGATTTTCTAAACCTGACGGTCAAAGTGCTGCGTATTTCTTATATAAAGTACAATTTTGAAAGAGTGTGTCGTCTTCTGTAATACTGAACTTTCTTGTAGACTTGTTCTTTTGTTTCCACCAATGTAACAATTAAATATCGACCAGCATCTTTAATATTGTCTAGACACAACAAAAAGAGTTCTTCACGCCGGCAAGCGACAAATATGCCAAATACAATAATAACTTTTTCTAGCAGATGTTGCTCGTCTGATGCTTTGACTAAATATTTTGTCATTCTTTCTGTTAATATTTTCGTTTTATTTGGTTTGTAGCATTCAGATTTTCTACGTAACAAAATAAAAACTTTTCCCTATTTGCAAAAACATAACGGAAATTTATAATAATAACAAACAACCTAGATTTTTAGTGTAGAGATTTTAGTTCTGAAAGTAGTTGGTGCAAACTTTTTCAATAACTCCGTTGCATAGCACAGCAAAACATTCTAATTTTTTTATGTATTGCTTCTTTGTCTTTATAAACAATACTTCACTACTTACTGCAGTCGTTTTGTCTAGAATATCTTGAAAAATCTTCTATTTGCTTCCATCGTGTCAAATTTTTGAAAACAATTTTACTGTGTAATGGTATGGTAAATGCACAGATGGCAAGTAAATAAAATTTAAAGTAAATAAAAATACAGGTCTTACAAATAATTGTTAATTTGAAAGTAATTATAGTATTATGAAAAGTACTGAACGACACACGGCCGTTAAGCAAATAGCAGACTTGATTGATTATAAAACCTTGTCTGCTATTTGCTACATATGACTATAACTATTCTTAAAACATTTCAGTTAATTTATAATTAAATTGACGACAACGAGTTAAATTAACGCGACTTTAACTTTTGGATTTATATATTCGTATTTAACTAATAAATTTTTATAACTAAGCGGTTTAAAAGTTAACAAAAAAAACTTTTTAATTTTTGAATACGCCTAAGATACAATTTATAGCAACCAATTATAATTATTTAAAAAGTAAATTATCTTATACAATGTAGTTAATGTAATATATACGTATATATAATATTTTGTATTTATAAATTGGTTTAACTAAATTAAATTATCAGGATTTTGGTAAAAAAATATATTTTCACACATTCGATTATAGTTATGTTTTAAAATTATTTTATCAATATTGTGTTCTATAATATGCTTTTACTTTAAAATTATTAAAGCTTTTCTCATAGTTGTAAAGTTTAAAGATAAAACAATGTATAAATTGTTAAACTTTTATCGAAGTAAATAAAACAAAGCAATATTCCAAATCAATACTTATGTTAGAAGTTCAAGTTACTCTTGATTACTTTTCTCGGATACTAAGCACCTAAAAATAATTAATAGAATTACGAAGGTCCAAATTGACCATTCTTTTTCAGGGTTGATGCACACGTTTAAACTTTGCTCCGAAATTAATATTTTGTTAAGTACTTGTGCCAATTAAGATTTTATGTTAGTTAATCAATTTATTAGAATTGGCAATAAATCTTTTAGGACAAGAAAGTTTTTTACATAATTTATATACTTTTAATAGAACAGGATTTCAAATATTTCATTGTAACTTAATTAATTAATTTTTAATTAAGAAAAAAAAATGTCAAATCAACTAATATCGAAATTGAAATCTCAAGTTATTTTCTGCGCGCGCAGAAATCTATCTTTATATATGTGCCAAACGAATGTCATTACAGTGGTTTATGTGGTGCGTTTGTATTTAGCTTTAGCTACTTTAACGTACTACTGCAGAACTAATTTCAAATATTGATTCAGTGAATTACAAACAGAATCACAAACTTAGATTTAATTTAAAAATGTATATTAATATTATTGGAGTTTAAAGAGCTAAGATTCTTATTTATTGATTTTCTTGAGATTTATTTTTAGGAGTTGCTGTGGAAATACTTACACTAACTTACTTGGCTTCTTTTAAAGTATAAATTTTTAATTAAATTGTCAGTCATACTTTTCTAATGACTAGCAAAGATGTTTTTAAACTAACGTAGTTTAATTAAAAATGCACTTTGATTAACAATAAAAACGAAAAAATTGCAAGGTTGTACTGCTTTAAACATAAAAATTCTAAGTAAATAGTAAAAGTTTTATAAACATTTAATATCACTAATAAATAAGTATAAAAAAATTGTTAAAAAAAGTTTTATTGAATCGTATCAATTTAAAGCTCAAAAATAAATATTTAAATTGCAACTAGATCATATAGTAAATTTTAATAAAAATCTTCTTGATTGCAAATACACTTTTAATTTAATAAACATTTACATATTTATTTATAAATGTTGTGAATATTTACAAATTTTATATTTTTATAAAAAAATGTGAGTTTTTTTTAACCAAATAAATATGTGTGTTAATACAACAAAACGCATAGTAACAAATAAAAACGTTTGAAGTACAAAACTTAAATAATAAATAGTAAGTTAGTAAGTCATTTAATTATGTTTACAACAAAAGTAACAAGAGTAGCTGAAAAGCAACACTCGTTTATTTTATTAATACAAAAAGTGCTACTTTTTGGGACACGAAAAAATGATCCATCTGTTTTTTATTAACTTTAAAATCTACGACTATAAAAAGTTTTATTCGTTTAAATTCAAAACGATAATAAATTAAAACGAATACAATTTTTTTTAAAGAAATATTTATTATTTTGAATTTTTGAAATATTTTTACACAAAATGCATAATATTCTAAACTATTGCTTATGTAATATTGTATATATTATCAAGTAATTAATATTAAATTGTTGCTGCGTCTTTTGTCATCAGTTCTGTGCTGTTATTATAAAAACCTCGACTAGATAGTCGATAGTTTCATAAATTATTCTTGTAATTTTGCAAAAAGTGGCCAAACTAATCTTATAGCTTTGTTTAACAGAATTTTTGTAAATAATAAAAACATAATTACTATTAAATCAAAAATTTGTTTATTGCGACAGTACAATAATGCTCAGAGCTATGTACGTTTTTAGACAACCTTAAGTTTATTGTAAAATATTTTTTATTCTCAAATGTGTAGTCAAGTTACTGAACATAAAAAAAAGATCAAAGGATGCAAAAACAAACACAAGAAGAAACGTGAGAATTTAACCTACACCTACTTCGTTCTATAGAATTTTATTATTTAAATACCATTGCGTCTAACTTAGTATATAAAAAATTACAAAGATTTACTGATTACCAAATCCTGTAATATAACAAATGTTTTTTTTAAATTAAAATTAAATTATAATTAGTACATAATAATAAGCAATAAAATTAAAATTTTTGTATTTTTTATGCAGACAAATTGATATCTTAATAAAAATTATAGGTGGGATCCTAAATTCTATAAAATAAAAACAAATTTGAAAACTACATTAACAAATAATATTTGAATAGAATTTCTTGACATTTAAAAACAATTAAAAAATATTGTAACAAATTTACTTAAATTATATCTACCTTATAGTTTTGAATTTTTGTATTATAACAAAAAGTCATAATGTTAAGTTAATTCAAAATAAAGTTGTTCAAAAGGTGAATAGAAAACAACATTTACTAATTAATAAGTGTTAGTTAACTTTATCAACAGTAACAATCAGTTGTTTCTCTATCTGTAAACTGCAATTTATTAATTTCCATGTTTTAGTAATGTAAAATGTTATATAAACAATAATAATGCTATTTAATGATAAGATTTTTAATCTACTAAAGATTTAATTATATTCTTTGTTTAAGAGAAGCATAAGAACTACACGAACGTTGTTTTTTAAAAGTTAATATTGTGGTTTTTTGGTGTTTTTATATTATTTTAGTGATAGCGCCACAAAGTTTTTGTCCAGTTTCTATTAAAATCAATAAAAATTTAATTTAAAAATGTTAAAATTAATTTGTAGTAAATATTATTTAAATTATTAGCATTGTTTTATTAAATAATTTTAAATATTTAGTTTCGGCAACAAATTATTTGCATGAAAGCAAAAAATGCTAGCCACATAAATTATTAAAATAAATTTACAGTTTTTGTTTGTTGTTTCTAGTTATGCCAAAAAAAATATTACACATTTACAAATTTTTTGTGGAATATCTAAAAATTATTGGTAGTTTTAAAAAAATATCTTATTTTGTTTATGCAAGTCATTTTTCGTCATTATCAACATGTCATTAAATTTTATTAAAATCAATACTTAAATAACTGCTTTTAATAAATTTGTACTAAAGATTAGCACAAAGAATTTTGTGTATCACACGTTCTGAATGTATTTTGCAAGTATTTGCATTTTGTAAGCTTTAGCTTTACTTCGGCCAACAAATATGGTCATATTCGCAAAATATTTTTCTATAATCTGTTTTATACAAAAAATGTAATCATTCATACTGTTTTTTCCTGAATTTGCTGTGTGAGTTAGTTATTTGCATTTCCACTGTTGATTGTAGTTTTATCTCTACTATTCTTTCATATATTTTTCCTGGAATACTAGTCAACGTAATTTCTCGAGAATGGTTACTGTTAAGCTTTGTCTGCCTTTTTGTACATTGAGAGAATAATGCGAATGGTCCAGTCTTTGGGCACTGTTAACTTGGCCCAGGCTTCTCTTGGTTTTGTGTAGGTTTTAGCATCTCGGTAGCTATTGTATCTTACTCTGCGACTTTTCCTCTTTTTAGTTTCTTTGATGTACTTATTCTGATTCCTCTACTTCATTTATTTCTTCAGAAAGTAGTTTTCTAAAATGGTTTTTCCATCTTTCCATTATCCTTGTTTTTTCTGTAATTAGCCTTCTATCGCTGTCTTTAATTTGTTCACTATTATTCTGTTTATCTGTTCTTAATTGCTTTAATATTTTGTAAAACAGTTTTTGAGTTACGTTGCTATTATTAACTATTTTATTTCTAAAATTTTTTCATGCTTTTACTTTTTCTTGTATCACTAGACACTTTCTTCTTTTGTGTTTGATATTGGCCGTATGTTTTTCGAGTCATATTAGTTAGATAGTGTTTCTATTTTTCTTTCTTCTATATTGAACTTTGTAGTTTATCAGTCCACCACACTGTTTGTTTTTTATTGCTGTTTATTTTTATTGTACCACAAGCTGTTTTAATTGCTGCAAT
This sequence comes from Aquatica leii, assembly GCA_035610365.1. Taxonomy (NCBI): domain Eukaryota; kingdom Metazoa; phylum Arthropoda; class Insecta; order Coleoptera; family Lampyridae; genus Aquatica; species Aquatica leii. The sequence continues at coordinate 70,368,895 of CM069436.1, forward strand.
CAAAATGTCTTTAAATGTTTTCCACAGTATTTCAAGGTTTTCCGTTTCTATGTTTTGCTGTCTTGCTTTACGTCTCTAGTTTCTCAGGTTATATATATTTAACTTTTCATATATTTTTGTTTTATTTACTGTTTGTATAATAATTATTACTAGTTTCATTTTCGCTGTTAATATGTGATGATCGTTTTTTATTTCCGGTCCTCTATTTACTTTGGCATCATGAATTAGTCTTCTCTTAGACATCTTACTAATACGTAATCTATTATAGATTTTTCATATCGTGTACATACTTCTCGAATGTATTTATGTATTTCTTTATCTTTATAGAAAGTATTTGCAATTATTAACATGTTTTCAGCAAAGTAGCGAATTAACCTCTGCCCATTATTTTTTTTTACTGTTTTTGAACACACCTGTTGTTACCACATTTTTCTTCCTCACTCTTGCGTTGACAACTATTGCTTCTTTGCTGTTTCTGTTGTAATTGTTAACTCCTCCCAGAATGTGTTTTTTGTATTGGTTTTCGCGTATTTATTTGGTTTATATACAATCACTATTGTCAGATACTTATTTTCCTGTATCATTTCTATATATCTTTCAGATATATATTTCCAACTTTTTATTTTGTTTAAAATCTCCTTGTTAATAATGCACGCAACTCCGGCTATAGCTTTCTGTACTTGTAGGAATCCACTATATATTAAAACATGTCCTGCTTCCAACTTTTCTTTTTTTCCATGTCCTTTTTTTTTGTTTCTGTCACTGCTACGTGTAATTTTGCGATTGTAAATTTCTTGCTGGTTTCTATTTCTTTACTTCTTAAACCTCTAATGTTCCATGTAACTATTTTCCATGCTTTGTTACTTTATTATTGCGCCTAGTCGTCTTTGTTGAATCCTTTTTTACTGTATTTAGTTTTTTAGCTGGTAGTTTTTCTTTGACACAACACTTTGTTCTTCTTTATTCTATATATATTCCAATCCATTTATTGTAATTTTTTATAGCCAATCTTAACCCTATCTTCTTATTCTCGTTGTTCTCTACTTATATTTTTGATCTCTTTTTGTATCTCTTTTTCTTTATTTGTCATATCGTCATCAATAAATATCATAGTTCTTTTCAGTTTTGCTTTAGTTTTCATACCTTCTAATTTATCTTTCCATGCTTCCATTTTTAGTTTTATTATTTGCTGCTGCTTATCTGTAGTTATTACACTTGCACCTTATCTGATATAAGTTTTTTTATTTTTTTGTTACATTGTTTTTGTCAATGGATAGTTCTTTTATAATTATATTGTTTTGTCTTTATAGTTTTTTTTTATTTGGTTTTCTAATGCGTGAAATTTTTTTGACTAATTCATTTTACTTCTTTCCATTTTACTTTTTTGCTTTTAATTTTTTTTAAATGGTTGTAACTCCTCTTTAAATTCCGTCGTGTTGTTTTTTTATTACACCATCAATGTTCTAGTAATTTTTTTAGTTTTCTTCATTACGATAGTATCCTCCTGTTTGTCGTTGTTTTTTAGTTTTTGTAAAAGCTCGAGTTTTCTTTATTGCGCAACTTACCTTTATTGTGGAGATCTGATTTTTTTTTATTTGATTACATAAATCTTGCTGTACTACTTTCCGCTTATTGTCGTTAAACATTTAATTTCAATTTTAATCCTTGTTTTTTTAAGTTTTATGATTTGTACTACAAACACAATTGTGATCTAAGTTAACACTTTTCAAATTAATTTACCACCTAAACTATCCAAATTTTTAAACCTTTCAACGTAATCCCAGTGTTGATTGTAATATAAACATCGTTTTAGAGTAATTTTATCAAACCTTACAATTTCAAATTAATTATCCTGAACTAAGACTAGATAGTTAAATTTCCGGGTAAAACAAAACTTCATTCGTAAAACATAATTTAATAAGCACTAGGCAATTAATAATACAACAGTAATGCTAGCTACTTTTGTTGCTAAATGATAAAAGAGTCATTAACGTATCTGTACCAGCACTTGGGTTGTAGATAAAACGTGGATAAATTTTTTTTTTAAATTTTCCATAAATATATTAGCAAGAACCGGTGAAAGCGGAGAACCTATGGCAGCTCCTGATGTTTGTAAGTAAAATTTTTCTCGAAAAGTAAAATATGTAGACGTCAAACACTTTTTGATAATAGATACTATGTCGCTTAAAATATTGTTTTTGCTGAATAACGATTTAATCATGTTAATTGAAAGTTTAGACTGTGTGATAACGACAACATGGGAATTATCCAAAATGGAAAACTGAAATTTAATCAATGTTTAGATTGACTTCTTTTTTCTTAGTTTTTTTCAAAAAATAAATCCACTAATTGACTTATTACTTGTTGAGATACATTTATACAAAAATTTCTAATTAAATGTTTTCTTGTTTTTTTCTACAACAATAATAAAGATTGAATAAGTAGAGACATTAATACATTAAAAAATATTGTTTTTTAAATGTTTTTTAATGTAAATGTCTAAATTTTTTTGTCTATTTATAAGCAATAACACCAAATGTAAACATGTTTTTGTAAAAATGTTTATTTATAATGTTTCTTTAGTAAAAACTATTTATTGGTGTAATTAATATTCTTTCACAAAACAACATATCAAATTTATACAACTTAACCTAGTCTTTTTTTACAATTCTATTAGCGCTTTATCTATAATAAATTCTAATATCTTTAACACATTTTTGCCAAGGGTTGTAACGTAGACGTATCGGAAAAGATATTGGAAGATACCCGGCAAACTCGATTATACTTCAATCAGTAATTCCGAATATTGACTGTAAAAATTTAAATTCAAGTTTTACATTTACAGTGCAATAGATAAAATATTATAACACATAAAAATAACAAAAAAAAACAATAATATTAATTTCTAAAAACACATACTAAATAAAAAGTGTTTAAAAATGTTTTAGAGCAAGTTATACATTTAACAAAAAAAGTTTACTTTAATACAGTTAATTACAAGATTTGTAAATAAATACACAAATTTACAAATGTATTTTCTCTCATTTCATTACTTTTTACGCGAGTTAAAGAAAGTAAATAAATTGAAATGAAATTTGTTATATCAAAGCAGTTGTATATCAAAAGAAAGAATTACTGCTTCATTTTGAAGCTTCTTAATTACTGTAACTGTTTTATTAATGAAATATTTGTAGATGAAAAATCTAATTAAATGCTAACAAGAAAAAAACAAATTATTAAAATTAGCAATAAAATTATACAAAATCTTGTTTACTTAGTCACTACTAAAAACGTTAAATATAATTGGTAAAGAAGGTATTATCATTAATATTGTATAAAAAAATATAAATTATATTAGTAACATTACAATTAATAGTAACTATTAAAGATTATTAGATAATAAAATACTTTATTTTTGTAAAATTCAAATATTTGTTCCTACATTAAAGTTGCAAATATGAATGTTTGTACAAGTTAAGAGTCTGCATTATTACGAGATATATAAATGCTCGTGTAGCATTCTTGTCATTCAGTCATACTGAAAACTGCATTGGATGAAGTTGTAGTACAAAAGCAGTAGTGTAACTTTTGGTAATTTGAGATTTGAAAGCAGAAGATCACAACATGAACTTGAATAGTGATTTTAAGGCAAATTGTTATGAATTTTTTTTAATAATAAATAAACAATTGATAAAAGTAATTAATACCACAATGAATTTCACTTACAGTTATAGAGCTAGAAAAATAGCGTGTCTAGAACTGCACTTTAAAAACAACCATAAAAGTAAATTAACATTTAAAATAAATTGGTTAAACATAAGAACAATTACTGGACAATAATAACAAACGTGAACTGGACATTCTATGAAGTTTTCAAAATCAAGATTGAATTGATAGAATATTGCAGACATAGCTGGGGAAATCTTACATTATTTTATCTTGGTGATAAGTTTCTTATAAACAGTACTTAAATTTTAAGTATCATTTCTAAGATTAACATTATTACTATGCTTTGTTATCAAAATTAATTCCGCTATTAACCTTTTTCTATAATTTGGTTTAACATCTAAAATTAAAGGATTGTTAAAATCAAAATTGTGCCCTGTTTCAACATAGGGTAGCGTTAACGCTGATTCAGTTTTTTTTCTTTTTACAATCGTATTTGTTGTTTTTTAACCAGCTAATTGTTTTTTGTTTGGTTTGTCCTACATAATATTTACTGCAGTTTAAACTGTCGATCTTATAGACATTACTATGTCAGTCAAGCATGTTAGTTTTATCTTTGATTTTTGTGTACAACATGTGGATGTTATTTCTGTTATAAATAGCTAATTGCATGTTAGGTGTTTTTAATATAGAATAATTTTATTAGTTAGTCCTGATACGTTGATAATAGAAGCGTAAGTTAAGTTTGAATTAGAGGTGTTTGCCGATGGTCGAATAGTGTTAATTACATTATTGTTAAATAGTATTAGGTTAATTATGTTGTTAGGGTTGTTGTTTTTGGAAAGTATCTTTTTTAGAAAGTTTTTATTGTGGAATTGTGGACTACTAAGGTTAATTATTTTTTTCACTAGTACAATAATAATAATCTTCTAGTGGGGAGAGTGCTTTGATAAGTAATTAATAGTTCTATTAGACGCCATTGGTTTGGTATATCAGTCTGTGAATAAACTGTTTGTGTTAGACTATTTTGATTAGTTTAACATCTAAAAAGGGTAAACACCCAATTTTTTTTAATTGAAACGTAAATTTGAGATACATGTTATAGCTATTGAAAATGTTTAGAGTTTGGTTACGATCATGTTATAATGTCTTCAACATAGCATAATACAAATTTTCGTCAAAAGAAGAAGCATCTCCACGATGGGTCATCAGGAGGACACTTTGGCATTAAGAAAGCATTGGGTAAAGTGCGAGAACGATTTTACTGGATGAACTGCAAAAAGGACGTCATGAAATGGTGCCGTAAGTGCACGATTTGCGCATCAGAACATAGGCCAGCGAGAAAGCGCAAAGCACCCATAAAGCATTACAACGTAGGAAGCCCTTTGGATTGTCATCGCAGGGCCGTTCCCAGAATCCGATTTGGGAAATAAATACATCCTGGGGCAATGGATTATTTTACGAAACGGACGGAGGCTTACGCCATACCCAATCAAAAAGCAGCTACAGTCGCAGACGTATTAGTAAAAGAGTTTTTCTGCGAGATTAGAGTTACGTTGGAATTACACTCCGATCAATGCCGTAATTTTGAATCTGGGCTGTTTTAAGAAGTTTGTCGACTGTTGGGAATTAAGAAAACTAGGACGACGCCTCTTCAACTTCAATCTGATAGCATAGTTGAGCGGATGAATTGAACAATGGGCAAGTACTTAGCCAAAGCAATATCCGAACACCAAAGAGACTAGGATCAGTACTTTTACCTTTTCCTAATGGCATATCGATCATCCGTTTACGAAAGCATAGGCCAAATACCATCCCGTGTGATGCTCGGTCGCAAAGTACGACTGCCATGCGACTTCTAATTTAGACAAAGACCAAAAGAAGAAATTGCTAGAGACGATTACGTCAGCAAGCTGACCAAGAGGCTAGACAAAGTACATGAAAAAATCCGTGAAAACACACAAATTGCCAGCGACAGGATGAAGACTAGATATGACGTCAAGACACAAAATGGTGAGTTTTATGGCAACATGGTCTAGTTCTATAATCTCTAAAAGAGACGTGGTTTGTCGCCAAAGCTGCGAAAGCAATGGGAGGGCCTGTATAAAGTCGTGCAGTGTATAATTGACGTTATATATCGCATCCGAAAACCACCATTACCAGAGTAATAAGCAGCAGAATTAGGAATCAAATCGAAGGAAAGGAGTTCGAAAAGTTTATGAACTTATACGGAGGTTTTGGAAAAGTTAGGTTTAGAGTTACTACCGAGGAACAACAAAACATGTTCCAAACACAAAAAGATTACGCTATCGCACATTGCGTGAGCGAGGATTTTGACATGTCTAGAAGGGTTTCAGTCGTATTTTAAAAGAAGTTTGTGCAGTTAGATAAACTACGAAGACAGCAACCGGCAGTCGGAAAGATTTTTAAGACTACCTGGTGACAAACGTTTTGTTTTTTTCAAGCCGTTCTACAAAAATCTGGGGCGGACATTATGGAATCTCAAGAGAAAAATGGAGTTCCACTATGTTAAGGAATTGGCAGTACCCAAGCTTGGTTGTGGCATAGATCAACTGAATTGAAGTGTTGGTCTGTAGTTATCAACCAAGAAGTATATTGGGTCAGGAAAAATCCATTGACTGTTATTTATATGGTCAAGGAAGTTGCCGAAATAGAGAAAGCTGCTGCTATCGCCACGATCTTTTCTACCGGTGTCGCATCGTGTCTCCTGTTCTGGGACAGAACAGTTTTAAGAAAGGGACGGTAAAACATTCGCGAAGTTTTTGTAAATTTCGAGAACGTTTCCGTACTTTTTATTCACTCTAGAACGTTTACGAAAAAATGTAGAGGCTTCTAGAATGTTTGTAGAAACGTATAAATACAGTACAAATAAATCGTAGGTCAATTATTTTCCGTAATTCAAAGACGGTAGAGTTAAGAAGATTATTCAAGTCTAAATAAATAAGTAGTTACGCGTGTGAGATAAATCTACGGTGTAAAACCTTGTACGTGACTTTGATGTTAACAAACCATAAGTGTTAAATAGTTATCCGCGGACTTATCTTCGTGATAGTGTATATATTTGTAGTATAAATAAATTAGTTTCAATAATGATAAAAAACGTTACCATATTTATTAAATTATTATAATATTAAATGCATTTACCGTAAAATGCTTTTGGCCTTAGGTTTTTTCAAGATCTGAGTAATTTTTTCTTGTAGCATTTATCCATAATGTTCTTCTTCTTTCTTGAGTTGGAAAGCCAAAAAGGTTTTTGTAGAGTTTTTTGTTGTACTTTTACAACCAGGAACTATACACCAATGGCTTACGATTTTAAAAGTTTTTGCTGAGCACTTTAACATGTGTTTTCTTTGCAGCTTGCGTGTAAAATGTCAACCGCGTGAATTTTACCGGAAGAAAAAGAAAACTCTAATGTTACCAACTGAATTTGTAACTAAATATATACAATTACTATTAGCTTTGCTAATTCAATTTTACAAAAGTATTATTTTTTAAATCACATGAAAATTTTATTTGATACTAAGTAAACTTACCAATAATCAATTGGAATTACTGTTTTTGCAATTCCAATAATAACACACAAAAAGCACAAATTATTATTTAAATCGTTATTAAGGTTATTTACAGTATGTTTTTACACTCATAAAAAATGAAAAAAAAAATGGTTTTTTAATGACGCAATAAACAAAAAGACGAAAAGAAAATAATTGCCTTAAGCATTGTGTTAAAAGAAACATTTACACCGAAGCAATATACAGTTAAAACAACAAGAATAGTTAGTTAATTCGTATTTTGCAAAAGAAAAATATTAATATCGTACTGTGCAGCACCGTAATCTTAATATTATTTACGTCTAACGGTTGAAAACACAAATACGTTTCTTGTTTAATAACATTTTCTCTTAAAACTCGTTGTAAACAGCAAGCAAGTGATTACTGTTACGTATAATGTAGTGTAACTTACCTACAGATTTGTTTATTACAATTCTCTTGAGAAATGTAGCATAAATTAACTTAAAAATTCATCAAGAGCAGCAAAACAGCACTAGGTGTGCTAGCTTAATAAACGTCAAGCCTAAAGACGATTACAGATAACAAGCAACCAACACTTTGCAACCAACAGTGTCAAATTAATACCTAGGATTACACCCGTCACGTTAGTAATACTTTGTAAAAATATCTCGACTGCTAACTTTATAGTCACGTATATGGGCCAAGATCGTAGAAGCTTCCGACTCGTTAACTTCAGCAACGATTATAATTCTTGATGTATGTGATACTCATTCCTAACCTTTGGTTTCCCACCGTTCCTGAAAATTAGAAACTTTTTTAAAACGTAATTCTTTCGTTTGGAAAATATAAAATATTTAGATAAGGTAGCCAGAAAAGTCGTATTTAAATAATGAGAACGTTCTCAAGTATTAGAAAGCTTTTCGCATTCGTCACTTAAATCTCTCTGTTGACGATTGCTATAATTCTTTACTGCAGAGATATACTTATAACAAAGCTTTCGCATTTACATTACATAATTTATTACAGTTAAAATACTGTGGCAAGTAAACGCGAACGAAATATTTTAGTTTAAGCTATGTAATTAAATATTTTTTTTTAGTTTTTTCAATTTAAAAGCAAGTAAACTTATTACATTGTTTACAACTGTTTTTAGAATTTCATTTATGATTTTCAAGCGTTTGAAAAAGTTTTTTGTTGTAATATTGATAATAGATAGAAATTCAGACAACATTTATTGATTTGTTTTACGAGTTTACACTTTGCAGATATTGTTTTTTCTTATTTTTGTCTTTTTACATCGTATAACTTATCGGAAAAAAAGTATATTTTATTTGATTAAATTTTATTTTTATTTTTTTATTGATAGATCACGTTTTATTTTTACTGTCATAAAAAATGGTCATAACCCTTCATTATTGTTCTTTTATCTAACAGTAACGTCTTATAAGTTCAATTTAAATAATTTTTGCATTTTATTTTTAATATACTTTTGTTTTTAACGGACGAGAAAAGTTTTTATGACAAATAAATATGTTTTATTGTAATATTATTATAATATCTACATTTTTAAAATTCTATCAGATTTGAAAAATTTATCGTTTAAAGTTTTTATTATAACCTACATACCATTTTATAAACAGTTTTGCGTTTGAAACAGTTTTAATTTTGCTGTTACTTTATTAATGACGGTTTAAACTTTATTTGTTTATCAAATTTACTTTGAACACTGCTTACATTTTTAACTGTTTGATACTTAAACTAAGTATAAACTAATATTAGCCAAACTGATACATAATTTATGTTGATTACTTATTCTGTTTTAAACAAATTTAATATATGTTGTAATTACAATTTTAATTAATTATGCTTCATTTAAATTTAAATTTTGAACTCGTAGCGTTACAAAATATGTACAAAGTTACAAAAACAAAGCACACAAATTGTAATACTAGTAAATTATGAATTACAGTAAATTAACGATTTTGCGATCCTACTTCAAAAATCAAAATTAATCAGAAACGCATTGCGGCAAATTATTTATTAATGTATAAGTACATATAAGTAATTTACGCAATGTCATGTTGCAGTGTAATGTATTAAAAACTTAAGCTATTTTAGTCAAGTAAATGTGACCAGTTTTTAATTCTAATTTAAGTGTAACTTTATTTTTAATTTTACTTATGTACGACTAAACTTTTTATAATAAGGTGTAAAAGCATAACAAAAAAAAAATTAATTGAAAATTTAAAGCGTTACAGTTAAGAAACTCATTTAATATTTTTTCACAACATTTTTTTAACGTATGACTTATTTCATTACCTAAAAGGTAATACATTTAACAATTAAAAAAAATGCATGAATTGTTGACTAATTTAATAAAAGTTCAAATCATTAAACGTCTAAAATCTTAACACTTGCGTTTTTTGATTAATTTTGAAAACTGTAGTATTATTAGCTAATTATGACATTTACACTTTACAATGCCAAGCTCTCATTGCCTAAATTATAATTAAAAAGGAAATTATTTAGTTTAATTCTATTTTTCAAAATTAATTAATTCTAAATATTATATAGCATGAAATCTTAAAAAAGGTGTCAACAAACAAATAAAATTTTAAACCTTTGAATCATACCTTGTTAATTTGTTTCCTTGTATGATTTAATTAACACACGCCAATTAAATGTATACAATTCATTATTACATTGGTCAATATGATGTTTTGCTAACACTTATTAGATATATTAAATAAATAAATTATTATACATTTATTTAAAAAATGTCAGTGCAGCAGAAGAGAAGCTATCCGGTGAAATCAAAGTTGAATTAGAAGATAATGCTAACGTTGACAAAAATTTTAGAAAATAAGGTAATAATAATTATTCCTAAGATTATTCAGTTGCTAGTTGCTAGTGATAGAATTAACGTTCTTCTTAAGACATCTGCAGATGACAATTCGACAGTTTCTCAACTACTCAAAGCAATACGCTCTATTAGTAATGACATCAGATGTTATACTAGGTTAAGGAACCGTATCTAAAAAAAGAACAATTACAATTTGAATTTGAAGAGTTTGCTAGTTTTCAAAAATTTTACCGTTTTTAATTCATAATAAGCATTATAAGGTATGTATTTTAGTGTAATATGAACTTTTCTACAGATACACACTGAATTTAGCAGTTGTGACGCTTACTCCGGATTGCACTGCTTCGCTGTAATAAAAAGCTAGTGGACGGAACGGTTCTCGGGCGCCAGATTTGTTCGAGGAGTTTACTCTCCTATTCGACGGCACTGTCCGGGTAACTACAGTGAAGACACGGTTGTCCAGGGCTTCAAACGGACCTAAAAGCGGAGCGAGGCGACGGAAATAAAATACACAATAGTAAATCAAAATAACTTTATTTATTCTCAAAACCAACAAGGGACGGTGCATAAACGGCGGCCACAACCAAGCAAGCGGAAGGTGATCTATAAACCAATGAGTGATTAGCGTGCGTTCGACAAGCGGTGACGTCGGTGACTAAGCGAGCAAGCATGCACTAGGGTAGCAACCTCCGTTGGTTGGATCGGTAGACGGGGTTTATTCGGATTCGTACTGGAGAGGGAGGAGAAGGGGCGGGGGCACGGTACTGGAAGGCGTATCCGCAGGCCAAAGCCAAACACTACGGAGACGACGTGTTGACGGCGTATTCGCAGGCCAAAGCCAAACACTACGAATACGACGCTCGGTAATGGATGGGGGAGGCGCATCCGCAGGCCAAAGCCAAACACTACGGAGACGACGTGTTGACGGCGTATTCGCAGGCCAAAGCCAAACACTACGAATACGACGCTCGGTAATGGATGGGGGAAGGCGTATCCGCAGGCCAAAGCCAAACACTACGGATACGACGTGGTGACGGCGTATTCGCAGGCCAAAGCCAAACACTACGAATACGACGCCCGGGTAAAGGATAGAGTAGGGAAGAGCAGACAAGGAGGGGAGCGGTATCTCCCCCGGAGGTCCGGTTAATAAAAGCAAAACGGCTTACCCTAAACTCCAGCTGGTGCACTGAAACCCCGGAATCTTCTTAGAAGCGAGCTCCAACTGGAACTGGCGTTCCTGCGTCGGGGTTCCGCTTTTATTCGTGATTCCGGAAGTGGGAGAACGGTTCAAGCGGGGATAACATGCGCTCTGACGGATGAAGCGCCGGTAAGCGGGGATAGCGCGAGCCTAGTTGCGCGTTCGGTACTAGCGGAAATCCCTTATTTATTTACACGGGGACGGAAACTTACTTAACTTAATTAATTAATAAAGTACAATTCTTAACAATAATAATTAAACAACGGTTCTAACTAACAAAATAAAATAAATCAAACATAACGTTCTATATTGTAACTTAATTTCAGATACGGTTCGTTACACTCCCCTCTTACTTCGGGGAGGGAAAAAAAACAAACAAAAAAAAAGAACTGTTCGTCCGGAGCACAACACAACACTACACTACTACACTTAGAGCGTCTTTCTCGCTAGGGCGACCCTGAATGTCACTCGATTCCCGCGTCGCGGCGGGCCTCAGCTCTTCTGTTCGGGAGGAAGGCGTGAAGTCCTCGCTGCCGTCGATGATGGGTTGCGCCCCCCCGGGGCGTAGAACGGGAGGAACAGCGGCAGTGGCGCGACATCACCCCTAGGCGACCGCATCGGGAGCAGAACAAGACGGGCGGACGGTTACAGTGATCCCGGCGATGCCCGGTAAGACCACACCGCCAGCAGAGTGCACTGGACTCGGTTATTCCTGACGTTATCTCGGTGCTGGTTGGACTGGACGAAGGTATCGACTGCGGGGCGGAGAAAGAAGCAGTCATGAACCTGCTCACGGCGATAGCGGTATTTACGGGCCGTGTCTGTTGATCGTCGACGTCCATTTTGTGGTCGGTCGTTCTTAGGCGGGCTACCGTTTCATTGATCCGGCGAGCTTTCTCAGCCTCCTGGGCTAAGCGGATACTGACGGAATGTGTCGACGGCGGAAGGCGAGTCACTTTCGGCATGTTTTGTTCTGCAAGTAAAAGTGTTTCGGTTACTCTAGGACGGTACGGTTTAAGATCTTTAACGTGGACGGAAGGATGTACGATGCCTTGCTCATCTCGGAGACGGTATACCACCGGGGATAAGACTTTAGTGACGGTAAAGGGACCTGAATACTTAGGGGCGAGCTTGGCAGCGTATCCCTCAACAGCGGAAGATTGAGGATACTCGCGCTTCCACACTTGGTCACCAATGTAGCATCGCCACGGACGTCGCCTAAAGTTATAATGCTTACTTTGCTTGGCGAACGCTTTCGTGAGAGTGTCGCGGACCACGGGAAAAATTTCTTGCAGTTGTTGCAAACGGCTAAGATAACGGGGCGGAACGTCGGTAGAATGGCCGGTGTCATCCTGCTCAATAGGCTCTACTTCGCGGTGTAGAGCTGCCGGAAGCACTAATTCGCGTCCAAAGTTGAGAAACGCCGGTGTAAACCCCGTGGATTCGTGTTGAGCGGTATTCAGAGCCATAACCGCATCGGGAAGGTGGCGATCCCAAGTGCGCTGATCGGTTTCACAGTACTGAGCAATGACGGTTTTTAGCGTACGGTTGGCTCTCTCAACGGGATTGGCTTGCGGAGTATACGGAGGAGTCAATCGGTGTTGGATTCCAAATTCGCGAAGTAATTGCCTGAACGCAAGACTAGTGAACTGCGTCCCATTATCGGTGATGACGGTACGAGGTGTTCCAAATTTGGTAACGATGTCTTCGTAGAAGGCGGTGACAATATGGGCGGCTGTGGCATTACGGAGCGGACGGCAACACACCCATTTGGTAAACCGGTCCGAAAAGACCGCGGCGAAGGAACAACCTTTCTTTGACCTGGGTAGAGGACCGATCAAATCGATGCTAACGGTGTCCCAGGGTTCACAGTTGCGGGAAGGTTGCATGTATCCCGCGGGGTTCTGACTTTCTACCTTATATCGTTGGCAGGTTTGACAACTGCGGACATACTTGGCAATGTCGCGGTACATGCCTGGCCAATAATATCTCTCAGCTATCCGGGCGGTCGTTTTGGCTATCCCGGTGTGGCCAGCGGTAGGGAGATCATGGTTCTCCGCTAACACTCGTGATCGGAGCGGGGTCGGTACGCAGAGCTTCCAAGGTTCGGTTAGGTCCTCTTTAATAGCTTTTTTCAGAGGCACAAGGTGTCGGTACAAATTTCCATCGCGGACGGTATAATCGGGTACCCCTTGTGGATTAGTTTGGACGGTGTCAACTAGCCGTTCATACCATTTACAACCCCCAGATTCAACAGCAGCTAAAGTATCAATGGGTCCTGGCAACGGTTCTCGAGATAGGGTGTCTGCTATTTTATTCAGAATGCCCTTCCGGTACTTGATCTCGAAATCGAATTGTTGCAAGAAGATACTCCAGCGGGCGATACGACCACTTGGACTTCGAATTGAGTGAAGCCAGCGCAGCGATTGATGATCCGTTATGACGGTGAAGTGGTAACCTTCTAAGTACGGCCTCATCTTCTCGATACCCCATACAATCGCCAGACACTCCTTTTCGGTAACGGAGTAGTTTTTCTCCGGGGCTGTCAGCGTGCGGCTAGCGTAGGCTATTACGTGGTCGCCGTCGGAATGGTTTTGTATCAAAGCCGCCCCCAGGCCGTGGTCAGATGCGTCGGTTTGCAGAATAAACGGTCTTCCAAAATCCGGACAAGTCAACACGGGAGATTCGGTTAGTTGTTGCTTGAGGAGCGCGAAAGCGTCGTCTTGCTCGGTACCCCACTTCCAAGATTGCTTTTTCCGTAGGAGCTTGGTTAACGGAGCCGCGGTGGTAGAAAAGGACGGTATGAATCGACGGTACCACGAGGCTACTCCTAGGAACTGACGGAGCTTCTTGACGGTGGTGGGGGTCGGAATCTGCAAGATGGCTTCTACTTTCTCTGGATCGGTCCGGACTCCTTCTGCACTGACCAGGTGTCCTAGATACTTCAGTGATTTACGTCCGAACTGGCATTTCTCCGGGTTTAATTTCAGGTTTACGGCCTTGAGACGGTTAAACACCAACTTCAGGTTCTGCAAATGTTCATCGAAAGTTTTCCCTAGGACAATGATGTCGTCGAGATAAGCAAAGGCTTTACCTTCCAATTCAGGTCCTATGACGGTATCGAGTAGGCGTTGAAAGGTGGCCGGAGCGGAGTGGAGACCAAAAGGCATTACTCGAAACTGGAATAGGCCTCGACCCGGTACGGTAAAAGCGGTTACTGGTTTACTTTCGGCGGACAGCGGTATCTGCCAGTATCCTTCTTTTAAGTCGAGGCTCGAGAAGTAATTGGCTTCTCGCAACTGGTCCAGGATGCTATGAATATGCGGGAGCGGGTAAGCATCCTTTTCGGTGACGTCATTGACTTTGCGGAAATCTATGCAGAAACGGACACTTCCGTCGGTTTTCCGTACCATAACGATTGGTGAACTCCAAGGACTATGGCTTGCTTCGATTACCCCCTGGGCGAGCATGCGGTCAATTTCGGCGTTGACTATCTCTCGCATCTTCGGGTTGATCGGGCGGTGACGTTGTTTAATCGGTTCTCGATCGCGGAGGCGGATGTGGTGCTCTACTCGACGGGTGAGTCCACTCAGCGCTTGCAGATCCGGTAACTCCTCACTCAAGAAATCTTGCATTCGCTTTTCATTAGCGGCCTCCAAGCTATCCACCATTGATGTCACCATGGCCTGTTCTGGTCTCTTGGTTTTGCCAGATATACATCGATTACCCAAGAAGATAAGTCCCGTCTGGAAGTTCATGTGGAAATTCATCGTGTGGAGAAAATCCATTCCCAGAATACATTCGTAGGTCATGTCCGGTAACGCGTTGAAAGTGTGTTGGCCTTCCTGGTCTTCTACTGAGATCCTAGCGGTAACAACTTCGGAAATTGGGACCTCGGTTCCATTGATCACTCTAGCGGATCGATCGGTTACGGTTTGCGTTCTCACCCCCAGGCTAGCACAGATCGCCAACGGTATGGGGCCCAGGAAAGATGAGACGGCTCCGGTGTCCACTAGGGCACAGATCGGGTGGTTTTCGATCTTTACGGTGAGGTATGGTCGGTTATCCTTGGTCTGGAAGGTCCTGGTTGTCCGGAGCGTCGCAGACCTTCCTGCTGCTGAGCTCCCAGGTTGTTTCCCGCACTTGCAAGTACAGTCTTTGGAGAATACGCCTTGTTTCTCACACGCGGAACAGAAGAGAATTGGCGGATTGCGGCAATATCTTCGGTAGTGGCCGGTTTTCCCGCACTTCCAACACAGGTCAGCGGCTTCTACGGGAATACGAACGTTGGTTGACCGCACCGGTGTTTCCGTTCTGGCAGGTGGAGCGATAGTTGGTCGGGGGTGGGCGGTGTCCCACTTTCCCGAAAGGCGCGGAGGTACGGTTTCCTTTTTAGCGCTCGTCGGAGTTTCGCCTTGCCGGATGAGTTCAAACTCTTTGATGGAGCTCATGAACTCGGTTATATCCTTGAAATCAGACCTGCGGATGTATAAACGGTATTCCGGAAGTAGATTTCGATGCAACCAATACATTTCTTGTTCCTCCGTAAGAGTGCCATGTCGTCGAATCAATGTCTGAAGAGCGGTTAGGTAATCCATCCCTGATTCCCTTTTACGTTGAAGTCTTCTGCTAATCTCTGCTTCGAGATTAATCCGGTAGTCGGCTGGCAAGAAAAATATTTGGAAATCTCGGATAAAGTCCGTCCAACAACTCCAATTCTTCTTTGTGTTACGGTACCATAACAATGCATTGTCCGTGAGAATCTCTGGTAACGCCGGCAATAGTAAGTCCTGGGTGAGACCATGCTGCTCGCAAGCTTCGTCTAACCGTTCGAGGAAGGTCACTGGATCCGACTTACCATTGAAGCTGAGCTTCCACTTGTGAATCTTCGCCTGTTCTAGCAAACTACGACGGTTTGACGGACTCGGTGTTGGGTTGCTAGCGGTCTCGGCGGTGTTCGTTGGTCTTGGAGCGACGGAGGTCGATTGCGGCGGTTTTCCATACCGGAAGAAACTTACTAAGTCTCGGCGCATTTCATCAACAGTGCCAGCGGTCTTCAATCCAAATTTAGAATTTTCGTCCTTCAGCTGTTCCTTCTTCAAACGGTAAATCCAGCTTACACGGGGATCGGTGGTATCAGTACCATCCTCTTTGGTGTCCATTTCGGTCTTCGGTATATCCTCCTTTGCATGTGCCATACTCCGGTCGGTTACGACGGAAACGGTAGGTACTAGTGGCTTTTAAGTGGGATAACTCGTTCAGGAAGCCTCGGATTGGGACGGGAGTTGGTGGAACGGGATCCTTAGGGTCGAATTGCTCGAAACGAGGTGTTACTCGAGGGTGTTTGGAGGCGGGATAGGGTTCGGAAACACTCGGATGTCCTCGGAAATAGTCGGAACGGTATCCTCGGTGCTTCTTTAGTCGATGGAGACCCTTCGTTTACGCCTATCGGTCTTGGTTTACCTTCGGGTAAGCTCGGCAATCTTCGGGTATTTTCGTAACTCGTCAAACGGTACCTTCCTACTTGAAATAAAACTCGGTCCCTGCTCGGGCGCCATTTGTGACGCTTACTCCGGATTGCACTGCTTCGCTGTAATAAAAAGCTAGTGGACGGAACGGTTCTCGGGCGCCAGATTTGTTCGAGGAGTTTACTCTCCTATTCGACGGCACTGTCCGGGTAACTACAGTGAAGACACGGTTGTCCAGGGCTTCAAACGGACCTAAAAGCGGAGCGAGGCGACGGAAATAAAATACACAATAGTAAATCAAAATAACTTTATTTATTCTCAAAACCAACAAGGGACGGTGCATAAACGGCGGCCACAACCAAGCAAGCGGAAGGTGATCTATAAACCAATGAGTGATTAGCGTGCGTTCGACAAGCGGTGACGTCGGTGACTAAGCGAGCAAGCATGCACTAGGGTAGCAACCTCCGTTGGTTGGATCGGTAGACGGGGTTTATTCGGATTCGTACTGGAGAGGGAGGAGAAGGGGCGGGGGCACGGTACTGGAAGGCGTATCCGCAGGCCAAAGCCAAACACTACGGAGACGACGTGTTGACGGCGTATTCGCAGGCCAAAGCCAAACACTACGAATACGACGCTCGGTAATGGATGGGGGAGGCGCATCCGCAGGCCAAAGCCAAACACTACGGAGACGACGTGTTGACGGCGTATTCGCAGGCCAAAGCCAAACACTACGAATACGACGCTCGGTAATGGATGGGGGAAGGCGTATCCGCAGGCCAAAG
The DNA here is from genome assembly GCA_035610365.1 of Aquatica leii. Classification (NCBI taxonomy): domain Eukaryota; kingdom Metazoa; phylum Arthropoda; class Insecta; order Coleoptera; family Lampyridae; genus Aquatica; species Aquatica leii. Next base: position 70,386,405 of record CM069436.1, read on the forward strand.
CCAAACACTACGGATACGACGTGGTGACGGCGTATTCGCAGGCCAAAGCCAAACACTACGAATACGACGCCCGGGTAAAGGATAGAGTAGGGAAGAGCAGACAAGGAGGGGAGCGGTATCTCCCCCGGAGGTCCGGTTAATAAAAGCAAAACGGCTTACCCTAAACTCCAGCTGGTGCACTGAAACCCCGGAATCTTCTTAGAAGCGAGCTCCAACTGGAACTGGCGTTCCTGCGTCGGGGTTCCGCTTTTATTCGTGATTCCGGAAGTGGGAGAACGGTTCAAGCGGGGATAACATGCGCTCTGACGGATGAAGCGCCGGTAAGCGGGGATAGCGCGAGCCTAGTTGCGCGTTCGGTACTAGCGGAAATCCCTTATTTATTTACACGGGGACGGAAACTTACTTAACTTAATTAATTAATAAAGTACAATTCTTAACAATAATAATTAAACAACGGTTCTAACTAACAAAATAAAATAAATCAAACATAACGTTCTATATTGTAACTTAATTTCAGATACGGTTCGTTACACAGTTATATTCTTCTAATTAGCAATTGGCATATTCAAAATGTATAACCTAACTTTTTTAAATTAATGTAATTTGTACTTAATGAACATTTTAGATATTTAAAAAATAGTTCAAAATACATTAATAATCCAAATTCAAATTGGTTTCTAAATTGGACCATCTTCAATTTTTTCAAATAATTTACATTTAACATTTTGTAAAACTTACATTTTCTAATTATCTAGTTACAAATTTTCATATTTGACATTTTTCAAAAAAAAAGTTAAAAGTGTTTTTGTAATCCTAACTTTTTATAAGTTCTAAATATTTTTTGTACACTTTTCTGAAGATGAGCTACATTATTCTAAAACTCAAAATATATATAAAAAATACATTTTGAAAGTTAACGAATTCATTATTGGTGGACTGGTAATTTAAATAATTTAAAAATTGGCCAATAACAATGAATCCCTTTAACAATTTAAAAATGGCTAGTCTAAGCAAGAGGATAATTTTATACAGAAAATATTTATACGAAGTCAAAAAGTTTTATTTGAATATTTGGTTGCTCAAGAATTTTCTGAATTTAAATAAACAACCAACATTTACTTAATTTAAAATTAATACTACAACAAAAACACAACAGTTAGCTTATTATAACTACATTACCACGTACATCAAATCGGAAATAAAGAAATGGTACAGCAAGATAAACGAAACTGGTTTTAAACTTTGGTATCTACATGCAAATCTTTCTTCAACATTACATCCTACAATTTGGGATTCGATTGATTATAATGTTAGAAGTAAGGTGGAACAATTTGGTAACATTTTATATATTAAACTTAGTAATTAATTTCAATTATTTTCATAAAGCACAATTTAAATCAAAATATAATTTTTTTTTCAACAAAATAATTTTCGTTATAATTTAGACAAAAATATAGAACCAAATTTTGAATTTTATAAAAATATTTTAAATCTTACTAATGACAATTTTTCATAAAATGAAATAGAACGATTAAACAAAAGTCCTAAACTTTTACCTACACTACCATTAAATGATACTTCTTTTAACAATTTTAAAGCTTCTGTTGAGTTTATTATTTAAATTCATTAAAACAAAATTACATTAACTTCAATCAGATTAATTTAGTTAAATGTATTAAACAAAAAATTATTGATAATAACATAATAATTACTAAAGCAGATAAAGATAATTGTACAGTTATTCTTAATAAATTAGAATACATTGATAAAACTTTAAATTTTTTAGATTTTACTGATTTTGAAAAATTAAAAAAATCTTCTTTACCTAAATTTGTTACTAGTTCTATTCATATTTTGCATTTAACTGAAAACATGTTTAATTATGGTAGTGTACGTTTGTCTAGTTGGAAAGTATCTAATCCATCTATCCCTATACTTTATTGTTTACCAAAAATTTATAAACTTAATTTTTTTATTAGACCAGTTGTTAATTTAATTAAATCACCTACCTATAAAATTAGGAAATTTTTAACTAAAATATTTAATTTTGAAATTAATTTTATTTCTACTTACTCAATAAATAATACAAAAAAATTAATAGATTCTTTAAATAATTTAATATTTCCTTCTGATACAATCTTAAATCTTAATATTGCTTCTTTTGACGTTAAAAATCTTTTTCCTTTAGTTTCTCCTACAGATGTTTTACTTTTAATCTCTAACCTTCATTCACTTTCTGATTTTCCTGATTTTGTAACAAATAATTTATTAAAAATTACTAAATTTTGTTTAAATAACGTTTTCTTCCAATTTGATAATCAATTTTTAAAACAAATTCTAAGTTTTCCAATGGGTTTTTCTCTATCACATATTTTTGCTGAAATTTTCTTAAACAATTTAGAAAGTAAATATATTTCTAAACACCAGATTTTCTTACAAAAAATAATATTTTAAAAAAGATATGTTCTTGACATTTTTTGTATTTTTAATGGTTTTAATAACGATGTTAATATAACTTTTTAGATTTTTTGAATAATATTTATAATAGAATAAAATTTACCGTTAAGTTTTCAAAAAAATAATAAATTGCCTTTACTTGATTTATTAGTTTCTTTAAATAACAATAACACTTTCAAATTTGAAATTTATAGAAAACCTACAACTACTAACCATTTAAAACCGTTTGATAGCTTTATTTCATTATTTTTTCGACAAACTTCTAATTAAAAATTATAAAAATGAATTAGATATTATTTTTTATTTAGCTTATACTAATAATTTTCCTTTAGAGTTTATTTACAATGTTTATCACAAACACTTATAAAAACATTGTATTAAATCTTACACTAAATTAATACTAATTTCAACAAATTCTACTAACAATTTTTTTTCTGTTCTTTTTATACCAGATTTTCTTAATTTTTTTAAGAAATTAAGTAAAAGTAACGATTTCAAGATTTCTTTTTGTAATGAAATATCTTTTCAGAATCTTTTTTCTTGTGATATTCTTAATAATAATAATATAAATAAAAGTGGAATTTACAAATTAATTTGTTTTGTAAAAAAATTTATATTGCTATGACACAAAGATCTTTTTAAACCAGACTTAATGAACATCTCAGATATTAAAAAAATAGTTCAAAATACATTAATAATCCAAATTCAGTAAAATCTACATTTGCACATGTTTTGGATAATCGTCATAATCTTTTTTCTTACAAATTATTTCATCCTTTTAATAACATCAATAGCAAACAAATTCTTAAATTATTAGAGTTGATTTATAGTAAAATATCAAATAAAAATTTTTTGTTGAACGATCAAACCAATTTCAATTATGATTTTGAACTTAATTTTCTTAGGTTTATTTCTCAATTGCACCATCTTCGCTTTTTTAAAATAATTTACATTTAATATTTTGTAAAACTTGCATTTTTTAATTATCTAGTTACAAATTTTTATCCTTGACATTTTAAAAAAAAATGTAAGTTTAAGTTTTTGTAGACTTTTTTGAAGATGAGCTTCATTATTTTAAAGCTCAACACATATGTAAAAATTTATTTTAAACGTTAACGAATTTATTATTATTGGACTGGTAGTTTGAATATTTTAAAAATTTACCAATAACAATGAATCTCCTTAACTATTTTATTTTTGTAGTCCAGAGAAAAGAAAGAGGAAAAGCAAATCAGTTAGTGTAAAAAAGACTTTTAGTGAAGATGTAATTGAGGATGTAACGTAAGTAATTACTTATTGTAGAACTATAAAAATATGTTGGTTTCTTAAATTGGTAATATTTTAGAACTGATACAGAACGACAATCATCCACCTCTATGAAGCTAGTTGCTGGAAGTTTCTATACCTCTCATCAATCAAAAAGATTTTCATTTGAGAACATAAAAGGCAACAATCAGCCACAGCATTCTTAAAATTATCAATCACACTTAAACCATTTTTCTGAATTAACACTTTTAAACTTTTACAGTTAAGACCGTTGTAGATAACATTTTTGGATCTGCGTGGTTCCCATTGATTCTTTACGCGCGCATCAATTTAAATTGTACCGACACCATCTGATGCTTAGAAATTCCTTGAACTAATGACCTAATTGATGGCAGGAACGACACTTAGCTTTCTTTTTTATTTCATCAATATTATTTTTTTTAAATTTCAGTTTTTTTTTGACTGAGCAACAAAAAGGGCAACTCACAATATTTTACCTTGTTGTTCGACTACGACACCCAATTGATTTGCTTTGGAAATATAGCCTGCAACAGTTTCATCATAATTAATTTTTAACAAAAAATATTCTTTGTACAATGTTATGTACAAGCTTTATAATTAAAAAAAAATGCTGCTTAATTTGTTTTGCTGTATTGCATGTAAAAACAAAATTTTCTCAATTGATACAATTTTATAAGAAATCGTAAACTGTACAATTTTGCAAGGTAAGGGAATGTATCGTCGCAAATCAAAAAATTGGCAAGATGTTAATTTACTAAAAAATCGCGTTTTTCTTGGTTTACTTATTCAAACAAGAGTAGAACAAAACTAGAACGTTTTTTTGCGCAAACTATTTCCTAAGAATTTGCATATACCATATATTGAGCAACTATGTCAGTTTCCCAATACAAAAGAATAAAAAGATATATAAGGTTTTATAATAATAAAAATCGCAAAACGCGTCTAGAAACTGACATGTGATCAAAACGTAACAAATGGTAAGCAGCCTGTTGATTACCGATGTTACTGCAGATTTATACAGTATATGATCAGCAAACCTGCAAAACATGGCTTTAAGATATTTTGGACGTGTCAATCTAGCTTTGGATACACTATCAATAGCATAATTTATATCTCGGTGAATGAACACAAACGACACATTATAAAAAAACTTAAACCGTTCAGAAATGTCCTGGTTTGCTCTCTGATGATAGCATTTTGTATTTTAATCAAATAAAAAGTAGAATAAATGTAATGGATCTGATGGAAACAACACATATTTACAAGAGACAAACTAGACGTCAGCAATTAAAATTTTATTCAACATTGTTGATGTATCAGGTTTGAAAGCTTTTGTAGTTTTTTCCAAAAAAAACGTCCTAACTACAGTCAAAGAATGAACAAAAATTATTTCTGAGACATTTGTCTAAGAACCCAGTGTTACTGCATATGCAAGAGTAGACTTCTTGGTATCAAAAAATCTTTTTTTGGAGAAATAGTAGAAGAAGAAAAAGAAGAAGAAAAAGTTAGATCGGTAGGTTTTAATTGTGTGAATGACTAATTTTAACGAAAATTTATTGTGTTTTGCTGCTTAAACACTTTATCAAAAAATCACATTGTTAAAAGTTTTTAATCTAGCCTCATTTCTTCTTCTTTCTATTTTAATTAAGCATAGTTTCAATTTTATTAAGCGAGCAAAATATGTATAATTTTATTTACCAGTGCAAAATGATAAAGATAATGCTTAATAGTGAACTGTATGTCAAAAATGTACATCGAGAACAATGGTCTAGCTATAATTCTTTGAGAAACCTCAAATTTTAATAACTTGACGTTAAAGTACATTTTAACTTAACTGATTGCGTTTGAGTTGTTAGATACCTAAAAAAATTACTTCATTGCACCAAATTATTAAAAAAGTTACTAATTCAAGTCAATAGTCAAAATAATCCGCTAAGTGTTTGTACATCGGTTTTTGAAAACATTCGCTTTGCGATGCAAATAGGATAGGTTAGTAACAGTCAAGCGTAAAACTAGAGAATAAATGCGGGCAAATAAGTATTTATTATTTATGTGTGCTTTTTGTTAAACCTAACAACAGTAATACATCATGTATTTAATTATTTTAAGTATAGCGTATTAAAAATATTTATTTGTTTTGTATAATTCAAAGTTACGTAAAGACATTAAGTTTTATATTAAGCTAAACGTCTTTCCAAATTATTGCATTAAGTTAATTTATTAAAGTTCGTACAGAAAACATTTTTATGTTACTTGATTTTAAACATATTAAACTTTAATGTTATTACAATATAATTTGTTTATTTTTAAATTTGTATTTTAAAGTTTTCTTTGCGTTATTCATAAATTAATTTAAAAAAACTTTTAAAAAATTTAATTTAGAAAATATCTATTTAATTTCAAAGTTTTTAAATTATAGAAAATTTCAATTTGTAAAAGTTTAAATTACAAAATAAAAAACTAGTGTACAAAAAATTTAAATGTTTTCGTCAAAACTTTAATTTAACAACAAATTTAAGTTCTAAAGATATTAATGTATTTTAATTATTATATGTATGAAATATTTATTGTTAATTTATACATATATTGTTAACAATTTAATCAATATTGCATAACGTTTTTGTTAACAAAATTACAAAAAAAATTACCAGGTGCTTATTCCGTTTGTTTTATTTGTAATCAATCTTATAAACGTACACGCAAAAATTACATTTGTTAAAACTATGTGATTATTATTTAATTAATTAATTAGGTAACGGATTTTTAGCAATTATTGTTTTCCACGTGATATATAATTTAGGCAATTAACATTGCTTCGATTGCTATAAAGTAAAACAAAAATTATTAAAAAAAAATCGATTATTAATCTCTAAACTAATGTTTAGTAAATACAACAATAACTCCTAAACAATGATGCTTATTTGAAATAAATACGTTGTCTTTCAGATTTAATACATGTAAGTATTTCGAATAAATTTCGTAATTTCGTGTTCTAGGTTTCCAGTATTGTACAGCCGATTTTTAAATTATTATAAAATGTGAAAGTTTCTTCTATTATGTTTTAATTTTTTAATTTGACATTCAACAAAAGAATTGTTTTAAGATATCGAATTGTATTTAAATTTTATAATTTATACTGATCGTTAAATATTAACTAATGATAATTCATTTTTTAACTTTTGCAAATTTTACAAAAGCACTTGTAAGTGTAATTTAACCAAAATGCTGTAATTTAATTACTCCTCCAAAAAAAGTTAAAAACGTGTTTTGCTAATACCTAAAATAACAAATAAAAAGTTATATGACAAAACTTTGTTATTATTTGATGTCAATTTGTCTAAGTTCGTATTACTAGTTATAAGTGTTACTATTATTTAATTCTTGACTTTTAGTTATTCATCTCTATTTAGAAAAATGGGAAAATAATTTACGTGTTTTAAAGACATGTCACTTTAGTTACCCTCAAACCATTTACTAATTTAATTTTTTTAACTTAATACAAATGAACTAAATCAGTTTGAGAAATGTTAATTTTTATTTTTGCAGTCAGTAAACAAAACCATCTATTTATGCCAAAGCTTAAATTGTTAACAAAATCGTCAAGTTTTTCCAACAAATACGATGTTGGTATGTCACCGTTTTAATTAGAAGCTGCAATAGAATAACAATTTAAAGTTAATTAAACAAATTTATAATTCATTTTTCAATATTTCATTAAAACGATTTATGAATAGTAATATTACAAAAAAAAACAGAGTAGTTTATTTAAACAGTAATTAATACTAAACAGCTTAAAATTTGTTAGTACAACATAACTACAGGTAGTTTAATATTTTAAAACTACAGAATTCATTATTTCTGTTACATAAATTAGAAAATACACATTCTAAGCAGTTACGTAAGTAAGTTTCGTTAGCACTCAAAATCAGATGTACAGTCGAGGTCTTCTTTGGAAGTATCACCAGCTACGTGTACTATAAAGTTTTCATATTCAGTATCCACATGTTCCTTCTTCATCTAATCCTCTGCAATTTTTTTTACATGGAAATGCATTGAACCAATACTGTTAATTTTTCGTAATGTGAGATCTTCCATTAACCTGGTACTCATTTCGTCATGTCAAAATTGGATGTTTCTCAGCTGACATGTTATGCATTTGCCCATTACGATTACAATATTCTGTGGCAAATTAGATAGCAATTGGTTCTCAATCTACCTTTTATAATTTTGTCCGATTTAATATCAATAAAGCAGTATCGATAAAATACATTTCAACTCCTAATATAATAATGGTAAATGAGAAATTTAATATGAAAAATTTATATAAACATACCAGCATGTACTATAATAAGTTTTTCCTTTTGTTATTGGTGATTTAAAACCTATACGTGATTCATCCGTTCAAGCATATGACATTGTGTGAGAGTGCAAAGTTTACGATATCAAAGTTGAAATCACAAATTAACTTTTTTCACCGCAATCAATTGCACGACTCTGTTTTCAGATATGTACAACGTTACTTTTAGAACTTCAAAATAACTACCTAATAAAAATAAAATCGTGTAAAACAAAATAATTCTTTGTAGGTACTAATAAATTATATTTTATCTTGTGAATTTTAGTTTCTTTTTTAAAACGCTGTATATGTTCCAAATCTCTAGCATTCTTCGATAAAACAAGCCGTTTCTTTACAAGTGTAGACGTACTTGTTGAGCACAGTATAAGAAACTACAAAAGATTTCCTTAATATATTTATCTTTAAAAACAATTAAAAGAAGTAACTTTTAAAATAAATACAAACAGCAAAATCATTTTTTGTAAAATAAGTAGAGTAAAACAGTGAGGTTATAAACGAACATCAACAACAAACAGCCAAAAACTGACGTAATTTCCAGTAAATGTTCTTAGCATGTACTGTAATATGTTTATCTTTTTCATATCGTTACTGCATCTTTTTCTAATTTAAAAATGCTTTTCTGCACTGGTGTCATCCGATCTTGGTCTTACTCTAGTTAAGCATCGATTCTGTGGAGAGAGTCATGCAAGTAATTGAACAAGCGACTATCGAAAGATTCGTTAACAAATAGAATACATACCGACATGAAACGGTACCGGCTCATTTACAGCGCTTCTATGGTCTTGGATCATTAGCAACTCTATTTCAAGAGGAGCACGGCTTTTCTCAAAAGTTCCAACCGGAAAAGATTAAACCACAGCAGCATCGCATGTACCTCCAGGTCAGTTCAATATTTTTCATTTATTTTCTGTTAAGTTACTTTGATTCTAATCTACGTTATTTTTATTCAAACAAGTATAATTTAAATTTTTTTCTAACACTTGCCTTACGATATTTGTCATTGTAACAACTAAGTACGGTTACGGTACGTGACAAACCCTTGTAAGCGAAGAGAATATGTTCTTTGTCGGCACAGGTCATCTACCTGGCACTTAGTTTCAAAGCATTTGTTTGGTCTTAAATTACGTATTTATTTTAAAATTTTTACTTAATCTTCATGGGCTAAAATAATCAACAACACCTTAAATTACTGCCTGAGTATATTGAACTTCTATAATGACTTTAAAATTTGACAATGAAAGTCCTACCGATGTAGACATTGACACAATAAAACTATTTGTATCAAATGCGTTTTAATTAGAAATTGATTATATTTCTTGTCACAATAAACTTGAGTCATTTGAAGCAGATATAACTAAGTTTTCTTCAGAAATTCAAATCCGTAAAGACATTGCAAACTTCGCTGTTACTGCTGAACGAATTGTAAAAACGGAACAAGAATTGTTGACAGAAATTTCAATTACTTAGTTTTCATGGAAATATCGCGGGTTGTTTTTCCTTTATAGAAAGTTTTGACGCAATCATCAGTTGCACTAGCGTGGAACCAACTCAAAAATTATTGTGTTTGCGTTCTTGTTTAAAAAGTAAAACAGATTTCTCTGTTTCTACACTGCCAGTAACAATTACGTAAAAGCCAGAAAACTGTTAGATGAGCGTTATAATAAACCACGCTTAATTCCCATATTCAAAACATATTTTATTGGAATCAAAAACATTCATAGAGCTATTTTACAACTTTTAGTTGATAATTTAAATAGAAACGTATTGTGTTTAAAAAATCTCTGACTCACATATAGCTGATGCTTTAGTGCATCACATTGTCGAAGAGAAGTTAGATGCCGATACTAAAAATAAACTAAAGCATTATCAACCTACAAATTTGCTAACCGTTGATCAACTTATAGAACTTCTGTAAGATCATGTATCATTTCTAGCTGATGTTTTTACGGAACCTCCACGATACCTTATTTTTCTAAATTCTTTGCGCTCTCTGTCGACGATCGCATTAAAATATTTAACGAACTTAAGTTATGCAATAATTGCTTATTGCATTCATCTGAAAGTCCATGTACAGCAATTTTTCAATGACAAAAACTGCATCACACTTTGTTCACATTCCACAATAACTAGAACTAATTTCTAAAAGTACTTCCACTAATCACACAATCGAATTAAATCCAAACGCTATGTCGCTTCAACCAAATATGCAACAACCTACAGTATTAAAATGCACAAATTTGATTCAATCTTTGGTTTTGCTGTCAACAGCATAGGTTACTGTTTGTGATAAACAAGGAAGGGCACACTCAGTTTGTTGTTTACTGCCGCCAACGTTTCACTAGTGGGAATAGGTGGTCAGTCGTCTTCTGTAACAAACTTCTCTAATGTTTTAATTCTCTATAGAATAACCAAATTTCAAAAGACCTTACGCTGTCTAGTTATTGATAGAATTGCTTCTGCTATTCCTTGTATTTTAATTAATATTAAGCATTTCAACAATTCATCAAACATTTCGTTGGCAGCTTCTAATTTTAATCAAGCACCCAAAGTTGATTTATTAATTGACGCGGCACATTTCTATGATTTATTATGCGTGGGAAAAATTCATATTGGTCATAAAAAACCATACTTCAGAAGACAAAACTCGGATATGTAGTTACCGGTGAAATTTATCCACAATATCAACTTGAGTCTACATGAAAATGCTTCTTCAGTACATCAACTGTTAATCTTGATTGACAAAAATTATGGGAAACTGAGAACATTTCTGAACTTGCTCCAAATTCCTTGTTATTGGAAAAGGAACTATTTTGTGGGTCTGATTTTTAATATACTCTTCAACGTTCAGTCGATGGAGAACTAGTAATGTCCATACCGTTTAGACCTCAAATTAAAAAACTGGAATTTTTCTATGACATGGCACTTAAAACGATTTTTTTCTTTAGAAAACCGATTGGATAAAAATCTATACATTAAGAATCGTTCCGCTTGATTTCGAGAGTAAGAACTCTAAAGCATTCGGTGTACAGTGGCTACCCATATCAGACTCGTTTTAATTTTAAATTATAATGCTTTCTACGTCTGCCAAAGTTTCTAAACGACAGCTGTTTTTATCACTGTCCAAGGTATTTGACCTTTTCGGTCTCAATTTTCTTCTAATCCTATCTGTTAAATTACTTATTCAGAAAATTTGGCAATTGAAATTATCTTGTGATAAGACTCTGTTGTTCTCTCTACTGTAAAAACGACCGCTCTTTACATCTAACCTTCAGAAAATTCCTATTTTAAGGTTCCTACGTTATATTGTATTTTGCACTGCCAACTATCTAGAATCACACGGTTTTGGAGATGCAAATACCTCTGCATAAGGTGCGTGTTTGTACGTACGTTTAGTATTTAAAGATTATGTCAAGGTCTATCTGTTGCGCGCGAAGAGTCGCATGGCACCACTAAAAGCTACAACTTTTCCTAGGCTGGAGTTGGCCACAGCAGTTCTACTGGCTAACCTCGCTCAAAAACTATTTACTATTTTTCCTACTGCGTTTAGACGTTGCTGTTTTTGGACAGACTCTCATATTGTTTTAAGCTGGGTAAGTACACTTGCAAACCACTTGAAAATATCTGTTGCAAACTGTGCATGAATTCAGGAATTAACACATTCTAAAGATTAGTACCATTGTGCCAGCATTGATAATTCCGCTGATCTGATCTAACGAGGTTGTTCCAACGAACGTTTATTATCAAATGGTTTTTGGGAATTTTAAAGTCCACTTCTTGTCAACCACAAGAGACCACTCCTTGTAAAACAGGCAAGGACGAAAAACAATGATTATAATTTCATTAATCAATTCATTCATAAGTATTCGTCTTTCACTGAACTACATCGTGTTTAAGCTTATGTTTTATTATTCATTCTTAACATTCGATCGTTGCTTTTAGTTAAAAACACAGGAAGTTTAACGAGATAAGAGCTTACAAACCTCTCAATTCATTAATTATCGCTGTTCAAAAATGTAGTTTTACAAACGATATAGTCGCTTTATCTTTAGGCAATAAACTCATAAAATCTTTAGTGCTAAATGGTCTCAATTTCTTTTTAAATGAGTTTAATGTATTACGCGTAGAAGGCAGGATCCGGCACTTTTATTTAGTTTACGATAAACTTCATCTTATGCTTTACCTAAAGGTAAAACCTAAAATCTGATCAACTTAATTGTCTCACACTTTGATATAAAGAACAGTTTATGGGAGATTTTCTCTCTTTCCGGTTTTCATTCAACAGACTTGGCTGCTGGATTACGGGGGTTGATTTTGCCGGACCGATGCTCATACAAGACAGGAATACAAGAAACTCAAAACTCATTAAAGTATACATAGTTTTGTTTATTTGTATAATCACCAAGGTGCTTTATCTTAAGCTAGTCATTAAATTCATTCATTGAAACGTTTAAACGTTTCATAGCCCATGGTGGCACTTCTTCTTGTATGGTTAGTGATAATAACATAAACATTATTGCTGCTGCTGATGAAATTCGAATGACTAAACAAACAAAAATTAAGTATTTCTTGGCACAAAAAGATATTGACTGGAAATGTATTCTTCCCGGTGCAACACACTTAGGTGATCTCTGGGAGGTAAACGTTAAGCAAGTTAAAGCGCATCTTACTAGAGTGTTACGCAATACAAAACTAACTTTTTGAAAATTTATATACGATTATAACGCAGATACAGTAAGTTCTAAATTCACGCCCTTTAACTCTTCTATTCACGAACCCTAATGATTTTTCCTCGCTTACTCCAAACCATTTTCTTCTGATGACTACCGATACCGACAAATGACTTGGCCGCTGTTAAAGATAGCCGTCAGTACCGTTTTGAAAAAAAAAAAGAAACTGGTTTAACATTTCTAGAATTGATCTCGAGTCCCGTCGCATTAGAAAACTCACGAGCATTGCAAATCTGTCAATGACAGTTTGTACTAATCAACGTACCTAACTCAGCACCTTGTCAATGGGCCTTAACCAGAGTTATCGAGATACATCCTGAAAGTGATGGCCAAGTTCGTGTCGTTTTGTTACGTCTTGCTAATGAAAGCGTTCTCAAGCGCCCATTATCAAAAATAAACATCATCTCAGGACAAAATGATTAGATTAGTTCATTAGTATTTAGTAACCATTCAATAGTTTTATATTCATGCTTAATTGTTAATTTCAAATATGTATTTACTTTCAAATAATTTCAAATATGTCATTTCAAAGGGGCCAGGATGTTACATATTATCAAAATATTTTTTACTTGTGCCGGTTTGGTTAAGGGAAGGTGGGGTGGTAAAGTACATTTGGAATTTCAACATCTATTCTGTACGGGCAGTTCGTTTTTGGCAATTATTACCGCAAGTTTCAAGCAATTATAAAGCTTTATAAAAGTACGAGTTTATTTAATTTTAATAATTCAAGATTAAGCTCGTTCAAGTAATCGAACCAGCGACTATCAAAGGATTCGTTTTATAACGAATACAATTCTACAGTTTTAGACAAATAAAAAGTTAAATTTTTTATAATAAACATTTACGTTTAGAAAATAACCTCAGTGGATCTAATATGTTACAACAATCTTTACTGCAAAATTCATTCAAAAACAACAAATATTGTAGCAATCGTGTTACGAAAAATATACATAAAGACCTATGAAAACTGAGTTAAAATAAACATAAATAATAATGTACAGATATCAATAATGTTTGAAATAGTAATTTACGTAACAAGCGTCGAAAAGTATATCAAAGCATAACGAACGCTAATGCGACGTGAGGCCGCACGGCCGAGCGTTGCATGTGAGTGAGTTATGCTATGAAATTTTCGATGAGAGTAACGTACATTATTATTTGTCTTGTGTTTTTGTAAAATCATATTCTTTTTTTTTTAAAATAAACAAAAAATCACCAGAAATATAATGTTAGTACTACATATATTACTAAATCAGTCAAATTTGACATTAACTTTAATATCGTTTTTTTCAATTCTAACTGAATTTCAATAGTTTTTAAATGACTTTTTGAACTGTCGCATACTCGTTCTAATATAATAATTGGCTTTGAACACTTAACTTTATGTGGATTTCTAGTTCTCATTTTGCCACACTAGAGCTTTTTTCACCCATTACGTAACTACACTAACTAACGAATATTGGCGTTTGCGATGTTAGCAGCGCAAAAAAAAACATTTTAGTATCTTGCAGTTATCGATAAATACCATAAGATAATAATTGGTATTTTCTGAATTGTAATGAAAAACCCATCAATGTTAATAAATAGCTTCTATAAGTTAATTTGAGAATATTAATGCAAATTTGAAAATGTTAATACAGATTGATATTTCATTGCTTAATCTATCAAACATGCAAACTTTAGTAATGATTGTAAAGTTTTAAACAAAAGAAAATTTTGCAAGGAAATTAGTAGTGAGATTGCAAATTAAATGCATTAATTAATTTTGTGTGCTGCCAACATCGCAAACGTCAATATTCGTTCGTTAGTGTAGTTACGTAATGAACGAAAAAGGCTCTAGGGTGGCAAAATGAAAACTAGGAATCCACATAAAAGTAAGTGTTCAAAGTGAATTAATATATTAGAATGAGTATGCAACAGGTGGAAAAATCATTTTAAAAATCTTGAAATTCGGTTAAAATTGAAGAAAAACGATGTTAAAGTTAATGTCAAATCTGACAGATTTAGTAATAAATGTAGTACCAACATATTATATTTCTGTTGATTTTTTAAAATTTTTTCAAAAAAGAATGTAATTATGAAAAGCAACACAAAAAATAATGTACATTACTCTCGTCGAAAGAATCATAGCATAACTCACTCACATACAACGCTCGGCCGTGCGGCCTCGCGTCGCATTATCGTTCGTTATGCTATTTCTTACTTTCGACTCTTGTTACGTAAACTACTATTAAATACATTAAACCTAAAATGTTTAATTTACAAACGAAACTCTTTTCACTTTATACGCACCGTCAAAACTACCACAACAGCATTCGCACCAACTTAAATGGTTTTGTTTATAAATTTTAAAAATGTGGTGCACTGCACGGGAAAATTTTTTTCCGTGCTCCATTGTTGTCAACTTTTAAGAATAACATTACACTAGTGACTTTAATTGTAGGTAACAATCTTAACAACTAATTTTATAATAATAATTTTTAGATACTTCAGCTAGAGTTAATTCTTTCCTAAAATATAGTTTCAATGTAATTTAACAGTTTTCGGTCTTATTCGGGTCTTATAATAACATTTTTAAGGAAGACAAATTTTCGCGCCATAAAATTAATGTTGGCGATCTGCATTTTTATACAAAATTTTTGACATCTGTCAAAATCTTTATTTGTTTTCAAAGTTGAAGCACATTCTTTATTGTAAAATTTTTGTAGTAAATTCTATTTCAAGTTTACTGGATCGAGTGAGATGTAAGATATAAGTATTTCTTGTAAAAAAACGCAATTATATTACATTGCTTTTTAAGAATGTATATAGTAGAAGAAGAGCTAACCAAACAGCTTTCATTTTTAACAATAAATTAATTAAATGTAACATTACTGGTACAATTTGAATTGTTACTGATATTTACAGTTTAGTCGAACTCTCCGATTTGCTTTTGTCTGACGTATCGACATGCTCCATAAATACCAAATACCAAAAATACCTGTACGAAAATGGTTAGTATTACTATCGAAAGGAACATTTTTTACATATAAGTCAAACACAAACCTTCTCATCTAAAGCTTCACAAATGAATTTAGTTACTTGTTTCGCTATTAATACTTTGGCTTTTTTAGGTACGTAACCAACACGTTGACGTTTGGGAAACGCGATTGTTTGTGGAAATCTGTACGAATAAATGCATCAGTGTATAAGTCAAAAATAGAAGTATTACGCAAGTATACTCTGTGAACTGTACTTACTTGCTAATGTCTACAATTTCTTTAATAGATAAACAACTTTTTACCATAGAGAATCGACTCTACAAGGTAGATGGTTTCAAGAGTTTAGCTTTCTCCCACAAATAAACAAGAAAGACATCATCACTCACAGATTTTACATTTTTTTGTTCGCGCAAATCATAGAACAAGCGATATTCTTTTTCACATCTGTCTCGAGATTTTTTAGGAAGTAATTCTGCTCGTACTTCTACTGCTTGCTGAGTAATATTTTCTGTTATTTCAAAATTATATTCTACAGAATCCATCTTTTAAAATATTGGCCCACGTCAAAACAAGTATGCATGAAACTTTCAATGCATTCTAGATATGCATTGTTTTAATGAAGGGTGATTCAGATATATGTATTTTAATTTTTAGATGTTTTATTCTAGTTTTATAGACAGGTATAATGAAAAATATCCTTCATTACACGGCAGAAACGGCTTTTCCCGTTCTCGCAAGCTCGCACGGGAAATGCTTTCTTTCAAGCCTAGTAATGAAATATACTATATCCATACATTTTTTGTTGTTTTGAGAATAAGATTTAACATTACTAATTAAATTTTATTAGTAAAATTGTTATAAATTTAATTACGTCGCATAATAAAACATATTTATTATAAAATGTTTCTTTAATTATTATCGTTAATTAAAAAAAAAAGTTATACATAAATAATTAAAACAATTTTTATTGTAAGATTAAAAAAGTTTTAATTCTTAAGATTTACAAAGATAAAATTTTTATATTTTGTGACCTAAATACGATTTAAAATGTTTTAAGAACACAACGAAACTAAGTTTAGTAATAAAAAAAACTACACTAATAAAAAAAGTTACTAATTCACAGATATAAAAAATCTTCAAATGTAAATTTTTAGATAACAAAAAAAATGCATTTGTCATATTTGATATTATTCAGTATTCTAACGACCCTTTAAGTGTATAATTTATCAGGGTCATTTCGTGGTTTGAAACAATAATGGGGTTTGATCCTTTACTAACCGCTATTTATCTTCTAATTATATAAATCTATCCGGTTTTCAAACATTAATACATGAAGTGGGTAAGCACACTAGTGATTAAACACTACCGTAGCGCTGCATTCTAGCTATTGCTTCACCAAATTGTGATTGATTACCATTGGCATTGTACTTCTACAAGATCTTCTAATATATTGTCACCATTCCGATAAGTTTATCTTAAAGCAAATAATATATATCACATTTTTCATAAGTTATTTGAAAGGATTTGCAAAGAAAGATAAATTATAAAATAATTTTGATTGATTTCAATTTAAACGTTTGCAAGTGACGCATAACTTTAAACTTCTTTCTTTCAAAAAAGATTCTAATAATAATAAGTAGATTAAGTTATGTTTGTTGAATTATTTAATCAGCTTAAATAATTATATAGCAGATTTCATTAAAACTTTTAAAGAATTTTATTTACGCCAATTGCTCTATACATATCTGAATGAAACTTTATCAGTTCAGTTACAACGCGAACAGCACAAAATGTAGACGGAATTAAAACTTTATGTAAAATTAATAACTTACTAAATACTAAAAGTTTTGTTATTGAAATTATTTTTAATTGATGTATTGTTTGAACTATTAATGATTATATTACGTTTTTTTGAATACTTTTTGATAAGTATAAATAAAAACAAATATTTTGCTTTAAAAATAAAAAATTTTAAACGGTGTGCAATCGAAATAATATAAACGTATACGTCTTTTTAAATTAAAATTTGTACAAAGTTTTTGTGAATACAAAATTATAAATTTTTGGATAAAAAAATGAAACTTTATACCAGTGTTTCTCAAACTTTTTTGTCTGGTAGCACACTAAAACTACTAAACAAAATTCACGGCGCCCCTTTATTATTCTTATTTTTTTTGCTTTTTTATAGTTAATAAAGATATAAACTATACAAGATGAGAAGTCTTCGAAAAAAAAAATGTTTTTTAAAGTAAGTTTATTTCCAAACAACACAAAAACATTCAAAACAACAGTTATTATTACAAAATATTCATGATAATTATGATAAAATGCGAACTTAATGTGAAGTATGCGCCTGATGCACCCTCATCTCAATTTTAAGGGTTTTTAGTCTTTCTGTCTTCTTTGTTTTAATATTCACGAGTGCAGAGAATCCCACTTCACAGAGATACGATGTGGAAAACTGCAATAAAATATTAATTGCTTTGAACCCTATTTTGGGATATTCCTTCATAATCGTTATCCAAAATGAATTCAGACTCATTTCTGAATGCTTCAATCTTAACGTGCAATCGTTGCGTATGTCAATTAATTCTTCAGTTTCTGCAAGACTAAACTCACTTATTTCTGATGTTGTCTCTACAAAAGGATTTTGAATCCAGTCGTACAAATAAACTGATATGTCAGGGAAATAATGGTTAATTTTTTCTTGTAATGACGTTAAATGACTGTAAATAAGTTTTTGAAAATCTGTAATATAAAATTTTCTTTGGCAACTTGATTAAACATTTCTACATTATTTGCATTTACTTTTGTCTTCTACATTTTTATTTTATCTTTAAAAGCTGTAATTTTATCTACAGATGTTAAAATATTTTTTTTGATTTTTTCCTTGCATGCTTGAGTTTACCTTGTTCAGGTGATCAAATATGTCTGTTAAATAAGCTAGTTTGGAACACCAAGAATCATTTTGCAATAATACACAAAATTGTGGTTTGTTTTCATGCTGAAAAATATTAATATTTCTTCTTTAAGTTCAAAAACACGGTTTAATACGCGACCATTTGAAAGCCATCTCACTTCGGTATGAAGAAGCAGGTTATTGTGATGAGATTGCATCTCTTTACATAATTTTGCAAATATATGCGATTTTAATGGTCTCGCTTTGATATAATTAACCATTTTAATGATTTCTTCTAATACTATTTTGAGTTCAAGGCCTCTTGTCTTTGCTACTAATGATTCACGATGAATGAAGCAGTGAGTTGTTACAACGTTTTCGTTTTCCTTTTTAGCGTATAAAACAAATCCTTTTATAGTTCCAATCATTAAAGGGGCACCATCTGTGCATACACCTACGCCAGATTTTTAAGATAGACCATTTGTATTAAAATACGTGTTCATCATATCAAAAACATCTTTTCCCGTCGTAGTTCTTTCAAATTCCTTGCAGCATAAAAATTCTTCCAAAATTTCATCATTTTTAGTAAATCGAGTGTAATTGTGCTTTACCACCGATATCAGTTGACTCATCCAACAGTAAACTAAATAATTTCGACTCGATTATTTTCTTTATAACTGATTTTTCAATATCAACTGATAGATCACAAATACGTCTACTAATAATGTCATTTGACAAAGGAATCTTTTTTATTTCTTCTTCTGCTTCAACACCAAAAATTGTTTTCACAATTGCTGTGCACGTCAGGCTAATCAAAGTTTCGCCAATAGTATGAGACTTCATTTCTTTCGCCATTATTTCGGCGACTAAATAACTGGCCTCTTGAACACGGTCAGCAATTGCATATTTTTTTACAAAACTTTTACTTTGTTTTTCTTGTAATTTTATCAGATCTTTGAAATATTTAAGAGGTTTCTTAGACAAGTGATTATGTTTTGTGGAGAAGTGTCGCACTAGTTTACTGGGAACCATAACTCCATTTGATAAAACCAACTACACACAATACATTTAGGTCTTGGAATTAATTTATTAGCACACCAAGTAAATCCCATTTTTAGGTAACTGTCAAGATATAAGCGAGTTTTTACATTCTTTTTTAATGCAAATTTTTTACGAGAACTTATTGTTTCTGTTTCTGGTGTTTCAATAGTGCTTGTTTGTTGTTCAACGTTAAAAATAGTCAAATCTTCACTATTAGAGCTCTCAATTTTTGATGATATACTAGTAGCCATTTCTTGATCATTAGATTCTTCACATTTTCTTTTTTCATTGATAAAATTATTCATGATATTGAATGACATAATTAACGTCAATACTTTATTATAAAATCAAGTACAAGTTATTAATTTATTTTTTCTTGCTGTAAAGAAGAAAAATATTTGTATATGATGCTTTTTCATATAACAATAATGAAAATAACTACTGACCTACTACATTCAACGTGTTTAGTATTGCACTTCTACTCGTTGCACGGAACAGAAGAACAAGTAACTAGCTCGTTTTTTTTCTTAGTATTTACGTGTCGCTACTTAATGAGTCACTGAGACAAGTGGCAGTAACAAGATTAGTACAAAAGACATACTTAGAGTGGGAGTTATAAAAGAGCGGAAAAATGAAACGTAGTGCAAATCCAAGGATAAACCATAGAAGTAAATAAAATAGAAACAGAATTGTAATTAGAACCTATGTTCATTTTTTATAATTGTTTTGGTTATTTATTTAATTTAATAATTATAAGTAGTTTTAATTTAATCATTTAAAAATTCTGCGGCACTTTTGTGGCGTACTTGCGGCACTCTAAGGTGCCGCGGCACCCGCTTTGAGAACCACTGCTTTATACTGATTAGAGACAACAGAAAATCAAGTATTTTTATTTCTATTACGATAGTTTTGTTTTCATAATGTAAAAATAATAACTAAAATAAAGTGTAACAAATTAAATTCAGATTACGTTTTGTAGTCAACGATAACTTCAAGTTGAACCATGTGTGGATCGTATGATGCAGGAACTGTTTCTTGTAAACTGCAATCACACTATTTTGCAATCTCGATTTTGCAGCATCTAGTAGATTATTGAATTTCGTGACACTCTAAGGTGGTCAACAAACCAAAATAAAAGTAGATAAACTTTATATTAGATTTATTCAAACATAATGTAACATTGAAGTACGCAATTACTACAAAGGTAGCATGAACAATCTTAGGGTACGTGCCGCTCACAAGATAAAAAGGGGTTAAATACCTGTACATATGTTTCGGCAAGACCTAAAACTAATGAATACAATGTAAACAATTTTTAACATGCCCTCGGGCTTAAAAGGTAAAGCTTTTAAAAAAAAAGAAGAGACTATACCAAACAAAACAACGAACAATGTAAACCCATTAAATACATAGATTTTTGTCCAAATAAAACTATACTGTAATAAAACAAATAAATGTTATTTCCTTGCACTGACTGAGTTTATGGGCAAAGAACAAATTTTAGTAAATGCGCGGCGCACTACTGACACTGTGCTTATAGACGCCACTCGATTTACGCCATCATTGCACAATGCGACCTAGTTTCCAGCGTAGTTGTGAAAGGTTGTCTTTTTTAAAAAGAACTAGCATGCTTTCTTGTAGCTCGGAACCATTTGATTTCCATTTTACGCGTTGTTGAAGTGTTGAAACGTATTCTTTGTTCCAACGTTTCCATATGCATTGTAGTAACTGTTGTATACGTTGGTAGCAGGTAAGTCTACATTTTTTTAGTTTGCTGAAGTCCCGATCCGGTAGAGACGTGAAAGGCTTCCCAACAAAAAAGTGAGAAAAACTTAAGGGCTGGAGATTATTGGGATCAGAAGAAAGGGGGGATAGTGGACGGCAATTACGAACTGCTTCTACTTGAGCAAGTAAAGTAGTAAACTCCTCGTAAATTAAAATATTATTACCCACGGTTTGGTTGATGTGATGCTTGGCTGATTTCATTCCATTCTACCACAAACCTCCAAAGTGAAAACAATGCGCGGACAAAATGCCACTCAGTTCCCTCACTAACAGCCGCGTTAGACAATGACAAAAGTTGAGAATTAGCGTCAGAAAAGTTAGTACCGTTGTTGGAGGGGCTTACCTCTGCGAGACACAAAACGCCAAAAAGTCATAATGAAAGCTTCAGAAGACAAGTCTGTGACTAATTCTAAGTGTAGGGTTTTTGTAGCAAAGCAAAAAATAAACACAGATAGCACTTGTAAAATTTGCAACTACGACCCTTGCGATCTTTAATTTGGAAAGGTCCGCCATAAGTAATACCTGTAATATGAAATTGTGCGAAAGACTCTACACGAGATTGAGGTAGGTTTCCCATAATGGGTACTAAAAAGCTTGGCGAGAGTCGAAAACACTTAATACAGTCACGGACTACCTGTTTGACAAGACTTTGACCTAGTCATCAAAAATCGATCTCTTAGCAAAGATAGCAGTAATTGAGGGGCCGCATGAAGCATTTGTAGATGCTCTCTACTAATAATAAGTTTAGAAAGATAATGCTTGCTAGGGTTTTTTATCAAAAGAAAATTGAAAGTTGCAAAGACGTCCTCCAACACGAATGACTATCATTATCTAGCAAAAGATTTATCTGAGAAGTATTGATGACTTTGTTAACGGTTTATTGGTTTGCAATTGTTTTATTTCATCTGGAAATGTTTCTATTTGAGATATTTTGACCAAATTCAAGAGAGCGGATCTTAACTCATTGATTGTACGATCTTTAGACAAGGTAGAACATTTTTTTCGAAATCGAAGGCAAAAGGCTATCACTCTTTCCAAACGATTCAAATTGGAGCAGTTAGTGATTGGTATTGAAAAATCAACTATTGTACCATAAGATTTTAAGACCTTTTTTATTTTAAGAATGTTTAAACTTACCATGTAACTTCTTTCTTTATCAACTATGATGGGCCGTGCACATCTTAAAACTTAAGGAATGATACCTTTAGATACTAGATCGGCCGGATTTTATTTGGTAGGTACATGTTTCCAAATAGCATTAGGTAAACTGTAGAAGTTGTCATATTTAAAGCTTTAATTACTTGCCCTACTAACTTAGATAAAAAAGCAACAGCGCATAATTCGAATCTTGGAATGGTGGTAAGTTTTAAAGGCAAAACCTTAGACATTGCGCACAAGAGGTGCGACTGTATAAGACCAGTTTTAATAAATTTGATATATATGCAGGCCCCGTAAGCGTACATTGAGGCATCGCAGAACCCATGAAGCTTAACGTTAGTTGCATTTTTACATGAGACCTGCCTAAAAACCTTTAAATCATTGAGGATAATTAAATCATTATGATAGGAAAATTAAGATAAGAAATCGTTAAGAATAAAGTCATCTCACGACAATTTTTCCAACCACAACTGTTGTAAAAAAAATTTTTGTACCAACTGTGCAAGGAGTAAGCAGCCCTAACTAGTTAAATATCTGCGAAATTTTAGAAAGCATAGACCGAGAGTGCTAGTATGATTATAAGACCCAAGATCAAAAATACCCGGGTGCAGTTCTGAAGTAGGAATTCCTGCAAAAACATTAAGATTGTTGGATATCTATTTTCGAAGAATAAAAACAGTCTTTTCGTAAAACACAGGCAATTTCCAAGCAAATATTCCGAGCGTAGTCTAATTTGTCAGCACCAGTAAGAAGGTCACCTACATAAAAATCGGATTTAATTATTCAAAAAATTAGTAGTTTAGTGATGTCTCATTTTACGCCAAATTGGTGCAAGCAACGTATAACCAGAAACGAGACAGAAACCGTACTGTAGGTGACGGTATTTCAATTGAAAACCTGGAGAGATTCTGACGATGAAAATCTCCACAGAATTTTTTGAAGATACTTTTGAGTGAGATCAATCAATATTTGCTGATAAATTTTTTCAATGTCGGCGGACAACATAGATATGCTTACAAAAATCAGAATCGAGAATAGATCCTGCTGAATGGTTAGACCAACCATTTGAATGTCATTTAGCGAATGCCCGAAGGTGTGGGAATAGATCCATTAAAAACGACACGGAGTTTTATCGTCAAGCTTCTTTCCTTTATTACTCTATGATAAGGAAGGCAATACGATTGTTCAGAAGATTGAGATTTTGAGAGGGGCATATGTCCTAATTTTTGATATTCTTGCATGAACAAAATATAGTGCTTTAAAAGCTCTGGATTATGAATAAATCGACGTTCGAAAGGTAAGAATCTTTTCTGAGCATTATGAAATGAATCTCCAACAACCTCGGTTGATTGTTTTAAAGGAATAAAAACAAAAAACCTACCATCGACATTTCTACAAAAAGTATTTAGAAAATGCGTTTCGCACGCATTTTCTTTGGGTGAAAAAACTAGCTCGACAGGATAACTTTCAAGTTCCCACAACTTCGAAATTAAACCAGAAAGATCATTTTTGATACTGACGTTGCATTGAGTTTGGGTAAGTACTAGGGGGCTTGAAAGACCAGAAGGAACCCACTCAAGTCTAGTTTTTTGCAGAATCGGTAGATTAGAACCTAAATGAATTTGACCCACACATAACATATTAAAAAACTGCGATAAACCAATTAAAGATCTATATCGCGAGGTTTATTCAATCGAGGGTCATATAACTGAATATTTAATGGAATGTGCAAGATATTCCAATTAACACAAGAGCTGGGCGTTACACTAGTTATTTTATCCGTGGTCAAGCAAGAAAGTAAAACTTGAAACTTAGAATAATGTGAACGTACTAATACGTCACATTTTGAGTAGATGCGAGTTGTGGAATTGCTTATTCCAGTGACAACAAAAATTAGCGTCATAGATACGCGCCTTGAGTTTTTTGCAAAGAAAAGTTTGAATAAAATTCGATTGAGAACCTGAGTCAAGCAAAATTTGAACAAGGTATGGTCTACCGTCAGAATCAACAATTTGATCAGACGCTGTAGGCAATAAAACTTGGGATGCATTTGCGCATAGTGTTGAGAGTGATTGAGATGGTCCAGGCGTTTCAAGATTTGCTGAACTTTCCCGCTGCACTTGAGAATCGACGACACAAGAAGGTGCAGCATGTAGAAGAAAGTAATTTTGCAAATGCGGCAAATTTACTTTGACGAGCACTGTGACAGAGAATGCTCTCTGTAAAGGCACTTTATACATGGTTTTAGTACTCTGGTTTTGGATAACCTTGGTTGAAGAGATAATTTTAACAATGCATTAAAAGAGATCAAAGAGTCTAAATCTTTGCAAAGAACACATGGATATGCGTTCATCACAAATGATTTTAAAAAATTTGGTTTTGATTTGTCTGGAGCAATCTTTGATTGCGGTATGGAAGGTAGACTGTCTAAAAGATTGGCTTTATTTGTTGAAAAACTCTTGAACTTAGAAAGAGATGGCAAATAGGAACTGGAGTTGTTTGATAGAGTTTCCCACTCCCGGGACGTAGTAGAGTCTAGTTTTCTTGACGTTATATGGATAACCACAATTTTGAATAACTGCTCCTTAGTTGCAAGAGATTGTAAAGCTGTTACATGTTTTAACAAAGCGTTGGAAAAATTGCGTAATTTGGTAATGGATTCTTTGATCAAGGATCTAAATCTATAATAAACTTTAGATGGTTTTTTATCAATATTTGTGGTTGATTGTATCTAGCACAAATTAATTGCCAAACAGTTTTGTAATTACAAGAAGAAAATCGTAAGGAGTTAACTACTTGAGATGCGGCCCCGACTAAACTAGACTTTAAATAATGCAGTCTTTGGATATCATTAAGATTTTCATTAGTGTGGATTAAACTATTAAATGTTTCTCAAAATTCGAGCCAATTTTCTAGTTCTTCGGATAAATTTGGAATGGAAGACTTTTAATTTCTTTAATTTGTTTGTTTGAAATATCATTAATATCGAGAATATCAATTTTTAACAGAAGAGTTTGAAACCGTGTCAGCTTTGATGTTAATTGAGAACGATGTTTTTTGGCAACTTCTAAGATTGTTTAAATTAATTAAAAATCATTAACTATAATGCAAAATAAATAAAACAAGATAAATTTTTTGGTTAAAGTAAAACGGTGAATACTAAAAATATTTGCGACGAACAAAGAAAAACAACGTACTAATGAAAAAGTTAATGGTACAGTTTGCCAAAATTTGGAATTAATTACCAGATAATGCTATTGTTGTTATGGACAATGCATTATATCGTAGCCATAAATTTGAACTTCCAGCAACATCATTAAGAAAATAACATACAAAAGTGGTTACAATCAATAAACATAGATTTCTCAGAAGATATGGTTAGGTCAGAACTTTTACATTTAATCTGTTTACACAAACCACAGTCAATTTGTATATATCGGATGAAATGACAAAGACAAAGAATAAAATTGTATTAAGGTTGCATCCTTATCATTGTCAGTTAAGTCCAACAGAATTGGTATGGGCAAAAATAAAAGATTAAGTTGCATCTAAAAACCGCACTTTTAAAATAAAGGATGTAAAGCAACTATTTCTACAATTCGTTCAAAATGTTACATCTACTAACGAAAAATTGCGTTGATCATGTTATTAAGAAAGAAGAAAAAATGTTTAATTTGGATGGCATAATGGATCTTATAATCAAACCATTCATTATTTCCCTTATAACTAACTTAAGTTTATTATTGTCTTAAAATTACTAATTATGAAACCAAAAGGTTCAGGACATTTTTATATATTATATAGTTCCTAATAGAACAAATTAAGTTTTAAAGTTTTGAGTTATTCTATGCAAATAAATCTTATCGTTGACGTTGACTTTGAGTAATCTTTTATTTACTTCCCAGTTTGTATATGATAGAAATATTTTACATTCCTCAGAAAGATTATATCTATCATTAGATAACAATTTTTTTAGATTGTTGTAGATACCACCCACATTACATGCCAGTGGGCACAGTTGTATAACATCCATTATAAACTGCAAAATTTAAATTTCCCACAAAATTATTCTAGTAACTTTTATAGTGATTTTCTATCGTGTAAATTAGGCTTTCATTCTAATTTGAATCGATCTATTTAATTAGGTCATTTGGCTCGAAAAAGGATCATGGATCATGTGATCCACTATTTGTCAATCTAGATTTTGCAGCATCTAGTAGCTCATCGAATTTCGTGGTACATTGAAGTAGCCAACAAACCAAAATAAAAGTAGATACATTTTATATTAGATTTATTTTAACATAATGCAACATTCAAGTGTGCAATTACTACGAAGGTAACAAAAATCTTAAGGTACGTGCCGCTTACAACATAAGAATGTTGCATTTTAATCAGTAAGTAGTTGTCGTAATTGTAAAAACATATTATATCAGCCAATAAATTTAGCCAAAATTTGCAAAACAACAACTGATAACATAACAAACCTGTAAGACTGTAAAAAAAGAATCTGATAAGTCAAAATTAATGTCTAAAACTGAACACTAAAAAGCTTTAAGCAATATTTTAGTTATGTGCAATAATAAAAAACATTTCCTAGCACCGGTTGAACTCGACCCTTTGAATGTGACCGTTTAAACACAATCTCTTTAAACGCAAAGATGTTTGAACACAGAGACTTTTGAACCCAACACGTTTAGACGTGAGACGTTTAAGCGCAGAGACGTTTAAACAGAAAATGACGTTAGTTAATAGCGTTGAGATTTAGTATATAATAGAAATTGCGATAATATTAAGATATATAATTATGTATGCATTCTTTTAACAATGTAAACGAATTTAATGTAACTGTTAAAATTAAAACAACAATAAACATTAAAACAAATTTTTTATTTTATTGCTAAAAAAACAATACACATATAATATCTATTAATAATATTACATAAAATTATGTATATCTACGTACGATTAAGTAGTTGCTATGTTTTTAAGGTTTATCGATATATAATATCTCTCAACTATTTAATAAAATTGTTATTCAATATGTATATCACTAAAATAAAAAATTAAAAAAATTGAAAAAAATAGACGTACTAAATTTAAAATAAAGTACAACTAAAATTTGAGAAAAGTAGTAAAGAAACCAAAATTTAAAAACCGAAAACGTTTTTGGTTGTAATTTTTTTCAAACAGATAAAGAAATTAAAAAATAGTAAAAAAAAATTAATTTTGTCTACTATAAAAAATTAAACAAAAAGAAAAAAATACTATCGACTAGACTTTTGCAAAAAACCATCAAATGACAAGTACACAAAAAAATAATAGAATCAGTTATACTAACTATCAAATTAAAGGTAAGGAAATAAAACTGAGAAGTTATCTAAAATCAAAAAAAGATTTTAGCAGCAAAACGAAAAAAAATAACGTATTGAATAAAACTAAACCCTCAAACTATGATAAAACGTCATAACATTAAAAAAATGATAGAACAATGTTTAAATTTAAAGTAACAAAAAATGAAAAGAAAAAAGTTTGCGTGTTAAATAAAACTAATCGGTAAAGCTTAAATCAAAAAGTAAAAAAAATTCTAAAAAAAATATATGGTAAGAAAACTGAAGCACTTTAAGATACAATTAAAAATTTAAAAAATAACGAAGTAAATTTGTTTTATTGGTTAGAAGACATTTACAGCAATATGACGTATTAAATAAAATTAATTGTTCAAACTGAAAATAATTGATGAAATAAAAAAATTAATAAACCATCATTTTTTTGAAAAATGATTTTAAATTAATTTTAATAATTCAATTTAAATTATAACGTAAGAAAATCGAACATAAATAAATATAACTTTTGTTTTCAATTAAAAGTACAGAAAGAAAAAAATGTGTTTTATTAGTTAAAAGATTTTGGTAAAATATAAAAAAAAGTTGATTATTAAAGAAAACAAAGATTTAAACTAACAGTAAAATGTGATGCAAAATGAAAAAAAAATAGACACACATTGTACATCCTTCTGTTTGACTTGTTACTTTTATTTTGACTATTTAATTTTATTCAAAATCTTGTTAAAATTAAATTTGTTTTTAAATAGTCAAAATAAATCTGCTACTCACAAACTCAACACTTACTTTTCTTACTTTAAATAGGACAAAAACATGCTTATAAACAGGCTTACGCTCAAACTTCTCTGCGTCGAAACGCCTCTACGTTCAAAAGTTTTGCGTCAAAAGTCCTTGCGTTCAAACCTCCTTGCGTTTGAAAATATTTCGAGTAAACGTATATTTTATATATAACCAGAATTTTAACCGCGTGCAGTTATGTCTGCTTTTCAGCTTTCTTAATCCGTTATTTGGGATGGATTAGTACCCGATTGTCTTATTTTTTTTAATTTATAATAGTTTTTTGCTATTCTTTGCTTCTTCTGCGATTCTAGACCATTCCGTTCTGTTATGGCATTTTGCTTTCCAGTTTTTTATTTCTAACGTTTTTAGGTCGTCTACAACATCGTCAATCCATCTGATCTTCGGTTTGCCTCTCTTCCTGTTTTCTGTTGGTTTCCATTCAGTTACTATTTTTATTGTTTTTGTTTTATCCTTTCTCATTACGTGGCCTAGCTATTTTATTTGTTGTGATTTTATATAGTTAACGATGTCCTCACCTTTCATTTGGTCTCTTATCTCGAAATTCATTCTTGGTCTATATTCGTTCTCTCCCGTGTTGATTGGTCCTAGAATTTGCTTTATTATTTTTCTTTCAAAAATTCTTAATTCCTCCTCTTCTTTTTTTGTCATTGTCCATGTCTCCGACGCATATACTACTACTGGTCTTATCAAAGTCTTATAAA
Source organism: Aquatica leii (assembly GCA_035610365.1). NCBI lineage: Eukaryota > Metazoa > Arthropoda > Insecta > Coleoptera > Lampyridae > Aquatica > Aquatica leii. The sequence continues at coordinate 70,415,941 of CM069436.1, forward strand.
TCTGGATTTTAGCATTTATGTTGAAGTGTTTACTGGTAATATATTTTTTGTTTGCGTAGTAGCTTCTGTATCCTTCTTGTATTCTTTGTTTGGTTTTGTCATTATCTTTATTTTTGCTGTTGTATATTATGGTGCCTAAGTATTTGAATTTTTGCACACTTTCTATTTTATGATCTCCTACTTTTATAAATTTTTCATTGTTACTGTTACTATATTTTAAATATTTTGTTTTCTCTCCGTTGATTTTTAACCCAATTTTTGTTGTTTCCTCATCTATTTTAATGGCAGCATCTATCATTCCTATTTTAGTTCTGCTTATGATTACTACGTCATCGGCGTAAGCAACAATTTGTGTATTTTTGACGTTTATTGTACCTTCTATTTTTGTTCTTTTAATTGCATTGTCTAGCACTATATTGAATATTAAAGCTGATAGAGTATCCCCTTGCTTTACTCCTTCCTTTACTTCAAAGCTTTTTGTTGTTATTGTTATATTTCCCACCTTTACTACTGCCGTTGTGTCCTCTAATGTCATTTTAACCAAGTTTATTATCTTTTGTGGTATTTTCATTTTTTTCATTTCTGTCGGTATGTTAGCTCGTATTATTTTATCAAATGCTTGCTTGCAGTCTATGAATAATATGTGTAGTGTTATGTCATATTCATTGGCTTTTTCCAATATTTGTTGTAATATATATATTGCTACCGTTGCTGATCTCCCCGGCCTGAATCCTTGTTGGTAATCTCCTATTTTAATATCTGCATATTCTTGTAATTTATTTTTGATTAATTTTGAGAGTATCTTGTAGATTACTTTTAACAGCTGTTGTTATTATTACTTTTCTTCATTCTTCTGGCATATATTCTTCCCTCCATATTTGATTTATTAATTTTTGTATCTTTTTATGTAGTTTTTCACCTCCGTTTTTGATGAACTCCGCAATTACTTTATCCCTTCCGGCTGCTTTGTTATTTTTTAAATTTTCTTTTGCTTTTTTCACCTCCTCTAGAGTTGGTTTGTGTATTTTTAAGTCTACTGTTGTATTTGTTGGTGTATTTATATTTGTCTGTGTTTCGCTATTGAATAGCTTTTCAAAGTAGTTCCTCCATATTTGTTGTATTTCAGTTTGTGTATATTTTGTGACGCTTTTTTCATCTTTAAACCTCTTGGTTTTATTTTATAATTTCTTTTTTCTTGCCTTATTCTTTGATAAAACATTTTTGTATTTTTGTTTCTATATTCTTCTTGTAATTTTTTAACTTTATTTTCGTTCCATTCCCTTTTTTTTCTTTTGCATATATTTCGTGCTATTGCGTTTGCTTCTTTATATAATTGTTTGTCTTCTTCTGTTTTTGTTTGCAGCCATTTTATCCATTTTTCATTTTTTGTTTTGCATGCTTCTTCACATTCTTGATCGTACCATTCTTATCCTCTTATCCATTTTTTTTCACCTATCTATTCTTTCGCTGTCACTAAAATACTTGTTTTTATGTTATACCATTCCTCTTTTATTCCATATTCCATTTTTCCTTTTTTTATGCTCATCATCTCTTTTTTGTTGGAGTTTTTGTGTTATATCTTTTTGTAGTTCTTGTTGTATCTTTACATCTTTAATTTTTTCTGTATTCCATCTGCTCTTCATCTTGTTTTTAACGTTGTCTTGTGCTACACTTTTCTTTTCTTTTATGGTTGCAATTACTAGAATATGATCTGTGTCTGCTGTATATTTTACACCATTTTATTTTACATTCAGTTGGCAGCGTTAGAGTGACGTAGCAACTTTTTTTCTTCCGGTGTTTCACACTTTACATAAAAACTGCCAAGTGAACACATGTTCAAACGGAATCTTTTAAATCAATAGTCATCCAATCGATTTATAGTAAAATTTGAATGTGAAATTAACTAATGGTTAATGTAATTATTTTCTTTAGTTTCTAGCATTTATGACCGTATCTACTAAACCACGTGTTTGACAGGTTTACTAATATTTTTGTGGGTTCAGTTACTGTTGTTCCTTTAGATGATCGTCGTCGTAGACACCTATCTTAAAATTGCAGCAGTTGTCAAGTTTATGACCATCATTGACACCTAAGTTGTCAAGTATATTACTATCATGGAAAACATAATAGAATCTCGCGTATAAATTTCGTCAATGCACCTGTACTCGCAGAACTTTGCTTCATTAAAACATATCTAGCGCACTTCTTATTTCAGATATTGGTTGTAAACAAATTATTCGTATTTGTTTCAATTTTTACAAAATATATCAAGTCAATGCAAAAAATTAATTTTAAAATTTGATCAAATTTTAAAATTATCACCTATCAGGAGGCGAACCGTTCTAGCAAAAAATTAAGTTATTTTGCAAAAATTTGCCAAAACAGTAAAACTGCTGCTGCAAACAATTTAAGCAGTTATGATTCATACATAATAGTGGAAAACGAACCTGAGATTGCAAAAATTCTGTTAACTTTAAACCGCGACACAAAAAATAACATTTTGTTGAATTTGTATATTAAATGCAAACTAGATCACATAGTATTAGATACTGTTGTCATTTTTGTTCTATAGTGGGTACTGTTCGTAACAACCACGTCACTACGGCTAGTTAAAATGTCGGTAAGTGGACGTGGTTGAAAAAACTATATTAAAAAAAGTAAAAAGTAGACGCCGCTCCTGGTACTGGCAAGATCCTCGGCTCGGAAACGCCAATGTGTGTGAATATTGATAAATATTATCTCAAAAACCAGTCTTTTTCTAAGATTATTCTCCACATCCAAAATTGTGGAATTATAAAAATCAACGTTGTGTATATAAAACTGTTTTACTTTTTTTTGATAATACAGTCATATTTGTGGTTGTTTAACTGATTTTTATTTTTTGTTTTGTTTGTCCAATATAACACACTTAACAGCAAATACAATCTAGTTTATACACTACATTGCGTTTTTCTGTTATGTCAGTTTTGTCTTTCGTTATACTGTAAAGCATGTTAAAAAATAGTGTTAGAATTATACATTTTAATGTTGACATCATCTGCTTTTAAAATCGGGATGATTCTTTTAGTTAGGTTTGGAACATTTATAATTTTGATGTAGATACTGTTAGTGTTAGGGTTAGTAGTAGTTACATTTATAGGTAAAGTCATATTAGTATTGGTGTTAGCATGTGTAATTATTTTGTTAGTATAGTTGTTCTTCTTTAGAATGCTCAAATTTTTATCACGAAATTGTGGTCTACTTAAACTTATAATTTTGTTTTTTATAATCTTGATTATGTTGATTCTTTAATGGTGAGGGTGTTTAGATAAATAATTGATGGTTCTATTCGACGCTATTCTTTATATATTTAATAAATTGTAGTGGCCTAAAGAAGTGTACACATGGTACACGAAACGTCACTCTAAACAAAAATGTTGGTACTTATTTTACTTTGTGCCCGTTTTTAACAAACAACTAAAATTATCAACTGGAAAACAAACAGTATTATAGAAACCTTACCAGTAAGTGATGTTACTCTGTAAAAATAAATAAATAAATTTGTCAAGTTGTTTTTAACAACTAAACTTTTTGGTTTACAAACAAATATTAAAGTTTTCTATATTACTGTCGTAGTAACAAGAAAAGTTTTTAATATTGTGGCAAATTTTTGTATTAAATTACAATCTATTCTCATTATTTTCGACACCAATACAAGTAAATCAAATATGCTACGCTATACTTTAGTTGTTCTACAATTAAAGCTATTTTACTTTTTATTTTATTCATTATTTTAGTCTGTTTTAAATTCAATTTTAAATTTTTCTTAATTAAATAAAAGAATGCTATTGCAATTGCAATCTTTGTTGTGTAAACTTTTCTTTAAATAAAACAAACATTGCATATATAAACCTATATTATTGTATTCTAATCTATTCATTGGCCTGTTTTTTATACAAAGATTTTATAATAAAGACCAAGCATTTCTTGTTGCTAATCTCTAGTTTATTTTGTTTGTAAACATAATTCAAATGTTAATACATGCCAATATATTTTATGACCTACTTTTTTTGAATAAATCAAATGATAAATTTAATATTACGTTTTGCAGTAGACAAAATTAGGTTATTTAGTTTCAGAAAGTTACAATCAACAAGGTTATACATCAAAACTGCTCTTGTCATAAAGTTGATAAGCAAATTGAAAGTTTGAGATTAGTTAAAAGTTTGCTCAAAAGTTTAATATAAATAGTATTTAATAATTTACTAAATTACTTTTATTTACTTTGAATTCAGAATGCTTATAAATTAAAAAAAAATACTTAAACGTTTTAGTGTTTATTTTAGCCAATTATTTTGATTTATGCTTAAATTCATAATTGTTTTAAAGTACAATACACAAACCACATATACTTTATAAAAATTTATCTAGGCAAGCACGTAAAGCGATTCCCAACAGGTAAATAAATCACCATTATGCATTTATGACTGTAGATGACCGAATTTTGTAAAATAGCTGTGCTTACGTTCATAAATCATCAATATAAATCGAGATAATATTGCGCGAAAAAAGTTTTTACATGTTATATAGTATATGTATATATTAAACACAATGTTAGAAAATTAATGTACATACATCTAAGAAAACGGAAATGTGGTAAGTTAAAACATCTATTTGGAAATATATTACATAGTTGTAAAACTTTCTCGCTTTTGTATAGAACTAAGAAAAAGTATTTGACAAAATGTATCTTTAAAATTGCTTTTGGTAAACTTTGAAATAATTCTAAAACTAACAGAATTTATTATATGGCTAAGTTATAATATACTCATAGTTTTATTAACGTCCTCTAAATATTAAATAATTTTTGTTTAATTTATGGTTATTTTTGTTAATGTATTGAATTATTATCATTAACAACCAGATTTACAATTGTATTTAAATTCAAACACAAAAATCTTGAATTAATTTAAAGATAACATATTATAATAATGTGTTTTTTATAAAATTTTGTATTACAATTAAAATATTTGGTCAAATACATTTGTGTCAATTTTAAATAATTTTGTTGGCTTAGGCACCAAGATCATCACAGGACTGACAAGTAAAATGTAAATCATCCAAAAACCCACACGTTTCATGGGCCCATAATGAACAATAAACACATTTGTACCAGTCTTCTACGGAATTTTGATAGTCCTGTTGGCAAACAATGCATTGGTGATTCTCGGACGATGAATCGTTACTTTGCACCTGTTTCTTAATTTTTTTTTGTTTAAGTGGTGTCTTTCTAAAAATTTTTTTGGTAACTGCCTTCACAGCTGAAGAAGCTGCTTTTGCTTCAAGTTCTTCAAGGCGTGTCGGTTAAAATTGTGGAATCTAGAGTTTTCCTCTTCTGTGCTGCTCTTCGTTCACTGACTGATGGCAAAGGACTAATATCAGTTAATCTGACGATGGTACTGGAACTGCATTCTCTTCCTGCTGTAGAACCACGTGCTGCAGAGTGCATATAGTAGTATTCTGCATCAGTAGAAGAGTTTTCTACTGTTAAGTTGCGATTCGAAGTCGAAATATTATTCTGAGATAAATTTTGATTATCATCGGACGATGAATCGCCATCGTGCATTGATCTATCAGTAGTTAACGAAGCAGAAAATTCGTGATCTTCAAAAATGTCGGAATTGAAAGGCCATATTCCGCATTTTCTAAAACCATTAACAGAAGTTTGAACTGTTGCTGCACGACCAAATGCTTCTTTAACAGCTTCAGCAACATGAAATTCCCCGAATGTTCGCCCAGTGTGATTTTTTTAACCACTTACTTAAGGCTTCATAATAATAAGTGTTAAGAAGTTTGAAAAATGAGATATCGAGAGGTTGTAACTTGTGCGTCGTATGCGGGGGTAAATTTAATAAAATTATATGATGTTCTCGGGCATAATTAATCACGTCCAGACTTTTAGTGTGCGAGACATGTCCATCAAGGATAATAAGAACAGGTTGAGTTGCAGATGGTCTAGTCTGTTCGCAAAAATACTGTAGGTATTTTGAAAAAACTTCACCATTCATCCACCCTTTGTCCTGGACAAAGGCCGGACTTCCGTTTGGCGCATGATCCATTAATTTGGGTTTAAGGCGTTTTCTGGGAAAGATGAAGGCCGGTGCCAAATAATTTCCTGTAGCTTTCATGCCACACACTATTGTAATATTCTTTCCTCTCTCTGCACTAGTTTAACCTCCTATTTGCCGCTTTCCTTTTTTAGTCAAAACTTTTGCAAGCTTTAGAATGGTGCTTATACCACTTTCATTAATATTCCAGATTCTGTCAGGGGTTAGTTTATATTTATTATACACGTTGTCCAAATTTTGGGAAAATTTCTTAACTTGTGGCCTGTTGAAACAGGATGCCCTTGCAAAGGATGTTGCTTCAGGTGTTCTAAGGGTTATGTTAGGATGCCTAGATAGAAAACTACACAACCACTTTTTAGAGGCTACTTTTTTTCTTTGTTAAAGCGATGACTTATGTTTTTCTTAACAGCAAAATCATACGCAAGTTTACGAAGATCGGAATAACTAATGCCAAAGAAGCGAGATTCCATGTCCAACACATAATCAACAATTTCGATTTTATCAGCTTCTGAAAATATGGGCGTAAAATCCCCTAAATACTTCTGGTCTTGTTTTACAACTTTATTAGATTCTGAAACTTGTCGTCCTTATGTGCTTTTGGGCACATTATATATTTCAGATGCTTTTCGTATCGTCAACTCCTTTGATTTAACTTTATTTATGGCTATTTTCATATCTTCAATACCCCACTTGCCCCTGGCAGTTTTTCTGACGTATTTATATTTTGATAAATTTGGAGGCATCTAAAGAAGAAACAAAAATCAGAACATTTGTTTGAATTTGAAGTGAGTACCCAAGATGGAACATGTCCCGTCTTTAGAAACGCAAGATGTCCCATCTTAGGTAAACATACCTTTCTATGTTTACACGTGTGTTGTAACAATTTGAAACAACTTTAAGGGTTAAATAATGCACACAATTATCCAGCAATAGTCATAGTTATATGTGCTGTACATAAATATAATAATTTCTTACCATGAACGGAAAAATCTACATTCGTTTGCGCAAATTAAATTTATGAAAATCGTGATTAAGTTTTAAAAAAAACTTTATTACGTTTGAATAATAGTACACAACTGATTTGACAATAACAAATTACTAATATATATAATTTACAGTAATCTAAAATATATTTAAATTGTGTGATAATGAGAAGATTAGGTTTCTAAAAAATATTGTTGTTATGATGACTTTGGTTTTGATACTAAATTTCCATTTAATTATTTACTTTAAAAGATAATATGCTAATGTAATTCCTCCCTTTCCTTAAAAAGAAACTTCATTTGGTAAATGAAGATTCTTTAATTCCGTCTCATTATCACTTACAGGTTTTTTTATAAGTAATTTCTTAATTCTAGGGATACATTTTATTGTTACAATAATTAATGACAATATGACAATTATTACATACGTATAAATATGATGATTATTTTCCACTTGTATTTCCTTAATTAATGGATTATTACCAGACTTTATATACATGTTTTTAATGTTTTTTAATTCTATTACAGAACTAGTATTAATTACATTGTTATTTAATTCTGTAAGTTTTAGGTTTTCGAAAACTAATTCTTGTCCTAAAATTTGTTTCCAGAAATATATATCATTTATTTTACAATCTTCTTTATTGTTAAATTTGTAAATTCCCTTTAAATTAATTTTCTTTGAATAATTTGGACATTCTATATTAATTAATTTTTCATCGGGACTTACAACTATTACATACGGAGAATTTTCTATCTGATAAATATGAAAATCATTTTCAATTACATGATAATTGCATTTTTGCAATTGCAATTGGTTTTGGAATAATTGATTTATGCATTCATTTGTTTCCATAAAATTGCTTTCACAATAATAACCCTTATTAAATACACAATTTTTTGTATCATAGATTTTATCATTATCTTTACAAACTAATTTTTGAGGAATATTTAAAGTAACCATTTTTTGATTTATAAAGGTGGGTATGGGCGTTAATTGATATAATTCATACTTATTTTCTAAATACAAAGGTACTTCAATTAAATACCTTATCATATTGCTAGATACCCTGCAATGACTTTTCATTAATTTTGCGAATGCCCAAAAGTTATCAAAAGTGAGTTTTGTTTCTGCAAATATTTGTTTTGTTACTTTATATAAATCATTTGGTAAAATAATACTACTATGTATCATATTAAGGTTGCAAAATGATAAAGATGTTTCTATTTCATTTAAGATTTCAATTAAATTTATGCTTGTACTTATTAGTTGATTAAAGGTATCTTTTATCAAAAATAAATGTTGCCACTCTATTTCCGTTTTCAAGAATGATTCTATTTCTACCAATCTCGACTTTAAAACAAGTTCATGAAATTTTATGTTTTCTTGTAGGTTGTTAAATTTTTCTGTCAATTCTTTGCTGATTCTAATATTTTCTAGGTTCTGATTTTGTAATTTATTTTCATTCTATTTGATTTGTTTAAACAGCTTGTCATATTTTTCTCCATCTGATGCATCTAAATTACAAGTGATAGTTTTTATAATTGTACCAAATCCGTTTACTAATCCCTCTATTATTCTTTTGTTAAATAATACCCTAATTTTATTGTTAAGTCTATAAAAATTAAAATTTAAAATATTATTATGAGTTTCTAATTCCATTGTATAATTATCAGTTCCTTTTTGTAGATAAATTTGCAAAGTATCTTTTTGTTTATTTAATTTATCATATTCTGTTAAAATACTACTTAAATTGTATGAATAATATATATAGTATGAATTTGAAAAAATCTTGGCTATACCTAGTTTTACTATGCTTAGTCCAATATTTTGATTTATGTTTTGGAGGTCTTCTCCAATTGAACATTTTGTCCACCTGAAACAAAACGAGGACGTTTTAATTTGTTAATTCGATGTTTTTTGTTAAATTCATCTTTTATTACACCCAAGGAATTATCGTAGTTTTTTATGTTAATCTTTTTATAAATTGGTTTTAATATTTTGTTTGATCTTCGAGGATGTTCTTTTAAATATGCAATATGAGGAAACTTTTTTGGATTAGGTTGAGGTTTATAACGTTTTTCTTTATTTACCAATATGTTTGTTTTAACTAAATTGTGTATAGCTTTAATTCTCTGTTTATGAGATTCTAAAATATCTTGATTAGTTTTATTGTTTATATTAAATATATCTAACGTTTGAGAATTACCAAATAAGATTTCTTGAGGAGTTCTTTTTGTAACTGAATGGATTGAATTATTATAAGCTATTAAGGCATAACTGATTTTATTAAATAATGATTCTTTTTCGAATTCCGGTCTGTTTTTAAATATTCTTAAGTGTTCTATTATAGTAGAATGAAACCTTTCGACAGGTGAATTTGATTTTGGATTGTCCACACAGATCATATGAATCTTAATTTTATGTAACTTTAATAGTTCTTTGATTAGATGATTATTAAATTCTGTTCCTTGATCAACTATGATTTGTTTAGGAACGGTGTAAGTTGCAAAATATTTTAAGAGTGAGTTAGTTATTTCGATAGAATTAGAGTTAGAAAGATGGTAAATTTGTCTAAATTTTGAAAATTGATCTATTACAGTTAAGAATTTATTTTTTTCTAAAGATAATGTGTCTATATTAATTATTTCAAATGGTAAATTTGGGGTTGGAGTTAAGTTGTCACTTACTTTAATAGGATCTCTTTCATATTTATTTTTTAAACAAATTTCGCATTTATTTATGTAATCTGTTATTGTTGTTATCATGTTGGGCCAATAATAGTATCTTTTTAATTTTTGATATGTCTCATTAATTCCTCTGTGGTTAGTCTTACCTTCATGGTAATTAATTAATTTTTCTATTTGTTCATGTTTTTGCTGTATGTCTTCTACTATTGCTGAACATTTTATTAAAAACACTGTCTTCTTTGTAAATAATTGTTGTAAAATATTGTTGAAGCTTAAATGTACATCATTGTCAAAATAACAGTAATATTTTATATTTGGTACTATATATTCTTTAATGAACTTTATGATTTCATTATTAAGATTATTGGAATTTAATTTTGCTATAATTCTTTTTTTCGTGTTCTCAAAGAGATTAATTACATTTATCTCAGTGGGTTTGTTGTGTTTTGATATTATACATTGGTTTTTACCTATATTAACGTTTCCTTCAATAAAGGTGATTTTGTTTGTTTCATTTTCGTCTGCTGAATGTACTGTATCTATATCTGATCCTGAATTTGCAACTATGCTAGAAGTGTCTGATATAAATACTTCATTTTCTTGAATATCATAAATTGTTAATTCTAAATTAGTATTTTTGAAAATTTCTTCTAATAACATTTTTATTTCTTTAAAATTTTTTTTATCTAATCCAGTACATATTTTTGGAATGTCTAATTTTGTAATATCGTTTTCTACACAATATTCCTTTAATTTTAATAAACAATTTTTTATGCAAGCTAAAGTAGGTTTTTCGTAATAATGTTCTTTCGTTACTAGATGAAATATAATTCTATTATTATGAATTTGTGGAATTATTTCACCCGATTTTATTATACCTAATTTGTTTAAATAACTTTTACATAAAAAGTGATTATCTAATTGTAAAGCAATTCCTTTCGATAATTTTCTATCTGCTGAAATACAATGAGCTAAATTATTATTACTATCTAATAAATTACCTGATATTTCTTTAAGTTTAAATTTAGGTTTTATTCTAGATAATGCATCTGCATTAGTATTAGTTGTACCTTTTTTATATTGTATGTCATAATTAAATTCATCTAATTTTATCTTCCATCTTAATAATTTAGAATTGGGGTCTTTTAAAGAAAACAACCAAGTTAAAGGTTTGTGATCTGTACGAATTAAAAATTTAACACCGTAAAGATAGGGTCTAAAATATTTAGTACTCCATATTATGGCCAGTAGTTCCTTTTCAATAGTGCTATAATTGATTTCATGATCATTTAAAGTTCTTGAAGCATATGCAATTGGTAAATCTTTTCCGTTTACATTTTGTGATAAAACGGCTCCAATGGCATAATTACTAGCGTCTGTAGTTAAAATAAATTGTTTAGTGAAATCTGGGTATTGAAGAATAGGCGAGTTTGTTAATAATTTTTTACAAGTTTCAAAACAACTTAAATATTCACTATTATTTATGTCAATTTTGTTATTTTTCTTTAAACAATTAGTAAGTGGTTTTGTAATTTTAGAAAAGTTTGGAATAAAACGTCTATAGTACCCTAATAACCCTAAAAATCCTTTGATTTCCTTTGGTGTTCTTGGTAAACTATAATTCTTTATGGCTTCAATTTTTTCGGGATTAGGTTTGACACCATCTTTTGAAACAATATGTCCTAGGTAAGCTACTTCTTTTCTAAAAAACTCTGATTTGTCTATTTGCACTTTCAAGTTTGCGTCTCTAAGTTTTTGAAACACCTTTTTAATATTTTCTGAATGTTCTTGCAAGGATGTTCCCAAAATTATTATGTCATCTAAATATACAAGGCATATTTTTCCTATAAACTCCCTTAAGACGTAATTCATAAGTCTTTGAAATGTGCTAGGTGCATTCTTCAAACCAAATGGCATTCTTAGAAATTCATAATGCCCTGTTTCTGTGCTGAAGGCAGTTTTTTGTATGTCCTTTTCATCTACTTCAATTTGATGAAATCCACTTTCTAAATCTAATGTTGTGAAATATATACTTTTCCCTAGCTTATCGAGTATTTCTGTTATATTCGGTATTGGAAATTTATCGTCAATAGTTTTTTGATTTAATTTCCTGTAATCAATAACCATTCGAAATTTTTTCTTTCCAGAAGCATCCATTTTCTTGGGTACTATCCAAATTGGGGAAGACCAAGGGGAATAACTTTCTTGAATTATTTTATTTTTTAACATTTTGTCAATCTGATTTTTTACTTCCGTTTTATAAATTTCAGGATACCGGTAAGATTTTGTGTAAATAGGGTTGTCATCAGTGGTTTTAATTTGATGTTTTATAACGCTTGTGTGTGTTAATTGTTCGTTATAGTTTAAAAATAGATCTTCATAAGATTTTATAATTTTTGTTAATTCTTTAATTTCAATATCATTTAGGTGATCAGTGCGTAAATTAATGTTTTTCTATTTTATTACAAGATTTTTCATTTGACGAAAAGTAGTTTAATTTAAATTGTTTGTTTTTAATTTTAACTGTTTGACTTATTAAATCTATTTGTGTTTCTAGCAATTTTAAAGATTCTATTCCTAATAATATATTAAATTTGTCATGAAAGTTAAATAAGTAGCATTTTATAGGTATATTTTCTATTTTCATAATTATAAATTCATTGCCAAATGATTTTCCAGTTGCGGTAGTAAATGAAAAATTTTCTTTATAAATTTTAAATAATTGGGTATTATTATAAACATAATCTTTACTAATAAAATTTACAGAAGAACCTGTGTCTAAAAGAAGTATGTATTGGTTTATTTTTAAATAAGGTAATTTTGAATTACAATTAATATTTAAGAGTTCTCCTGAAAATTGAGGCTGGTTGGGTCTAAAAAAGAGTTATCTAAATTTTCAATTTCTTCTGTTTCGGTTTCGACACCGGAACTCGTTGTTGCAACATCGTTATAAAAAATTTCTTCACTAGTAAAATTTCTTTGATCATTGACATTTTGGTTTTTTGTGAAACGATTATTAAATGGTTTTGTCATTCTAGTATTAATACTCATAGGAGTAGGTTTAATAAATCTTGCATTTTGATTACGTTGTTGAGGAGCAAATTGTTGTGAATACTGATTTACATTTCTATTCTGATTAAATTTTATAGGCTGTGAAGGAAAAGGTTTATTTTGAATTGGTGTGAAATTTTGAAATTTAGTTGTGTTTACAAAATTGTTTTTCTGAAAAGGTTTATTATACTCTACATTAAATTCATTTGTTAATAAATGATAGGCAGAATGTAAAGAATTTGGATTTCTAGACCTAATCAATGGCCCTATTGGATCTTTGAGACCTAACGTAAAGACTCTTAAAGCTAATTTGTTTATATTTAATTTTAACGTTTCTTCTGTAATAGGATTTTGGTAATGATTTTGTATATAAGCACAATACAAATTTACTAAATTTGATAAATGATTATAAAAATCTAAATATGTTTTATTGCCTTGTTTTAAAGTAGAGATTTCTATTAATAATGTTAAATCATCTCTTTTGTCTTCGTAAGAACTTATCAGCGCGTTTTTTACATCAACCCAAGTTTTTATAACTACCCCTGCTAATTGTTCTGCCGCGTGTCCAACAATTTTATTTCTGATACTTAATATTAAAAAATCATTTTGAAAATTTTGTACATTAACAGTATCATAAAATGTGTTAATTAATTTATCACAAACTTCAATAAAATTTGATAACAATTTGGGATTCCCATTGAATTCCGGTATTAAACGGACATGGCATTCTTTCAATTCGGGTATTGATGGCATTATGATAAGTTTACAAAGGATATATTACTTAAAATTAAAAGTAAAATTAAAATTGTATTTCACTCACAGTATTATGGACGTGATGATGAATGCAATTTTCATTTGTTGTCTGGCTCTCGATTTACGGGCTCTGTAGACTTGAGTTTGTACTTCTTGTTTGAAATTTCCTGGCACTAGCTATGCTGGCTTCTTTGGAAATTTTCTTAATTTTGATTTTCTTCTATTTGGTTTTTTTTTTTCGCTGTAGACGGTTGAAACCGACCGTTTTGAGTATAAACGAATTTAATTCGATTAAAGAATTTTCGACTCGTAACGTCAGCGAATCCTACCGACTGCGCCAATTAAATTTATGAAAATCGTGATTAAGTTTAAAAAAAAACTTTATTACGTTTGAATAATAGTACACAACTGATTTGACAATAACAAATTACTAATATATATAATTTACAGTAATCTAAAATATATTTAAATTGTGTGATAATGAGAAGATTAGGTTTCTAACAATAATGTTGTTATGATGACTTTGGTTTTGATACTAAATTTCCATTTAATTATTTACTTTAAAAGATAATATGCTAATGTAATTCGCACAAAAACTAATTATTTTCAGAGCAACTTGAGAACAAATTTAATACCGACGCAACCGTTTGACGTGATGAAACCAAATCTGCACTGGGGGTTCAGACTTGGATATTAACTCCATATATATATGATAGATGGCGAATGTACCATTTTTTCATAACAAAATTGGCATGTCCCATCTTAGGATACCGTCCCAACTGGGGTTACTCTCCCCTACGGACAATACTGCAAGAGTTCAATTACAGCTTTTTGAATCACTTTTACGGTTCTATACCTAGTGATTCGAAACCTTGTTCCAATAAATAACTACCCAGTAAACACGGATTGAAACTGTTACAGTCACAAAATTAAAACAATTGTTTCATTACGTTGTTTCGTGTTAGTTCCATTTTTATATCATTTACATGTAACTGACAGTGAATAAATTGAAAGAGTTTCGGTTTTTAACAATCAGTTTTAAACCGTTTCAGTACTTGCAATTTTTATCCCATAATCAGCAACCGGCTAAAAACTGATTTATTAAAACCGAATATTTTTTGAATAACTAGAATTGCTTGAAGATCGATTAAATAAGATTGAATTATTTTCAAAACAGTAGAATCGATCTAGGAAAAACGAATACTTTGTAATTAGTCAGCATTAGTCGTTGCTATACTTTTGATTACTGTCGTCAACGCTTGCGCTGCAAATTGATATGTTTTCACTTGTTCGGTTGCAGTTTGATAAGTGATGCTGTGTGTACAATTACGAAATGGAACAATAAACGGTAAGTCGAAACATTTTATTATAATCCATAAATGTAATCGATATTATTATCATTTCTGTTCTTTATGTATCATGTTTTAATTTGTATAAAAAAAATGTAAATTAACAAACATGGTTGCGTTAAGGTAGATTATTGCGTAAATCTGATGATACTTTAGGATTTATAATTACAGTTCAATTCTTCAAGTTTTCTATACGATTATGTACAGCTAAAGTTATTCATAGTGTTTTTATAACTTTCTAATGATTGCTAAAGTGATATTTATATTAGGTTTGTGTTGTTTTTGATTAAAAAAATGTAATTAATTTTGTGTAACTCTATGATTATGTATGTATATAAATGAAATATTTATTTCTATGTTACAGATGCGGTTAAAAGTTGCTACCCAACAGTAACTGATGCAGTTTTCGAGGCTTCCGTGAAAAGACCACATCCAGGAAAGTTTCAATATGTAAAAAACTTAATGTGATATTGTATTTAAAAATATTTATTGTGCAATAAAATTTGAAACGTGCATTCGAAAATGTATTATTATATTATTGAAAGAATTGTTTTAGTTCATTATTGAAACAAAAAAATCATACATGTATCGATCATTTAGTATCAGTTCAAGAACGAAGCTTTTAAAATGTAAACCGAATGCAACATTTAGTTTGCAACAGATTTGAATTTAAATTACCGAAACTATACTAATTCAAATAAGTGAAACAGCGATGGACTTATAGCTATTTTATTGCAGTTAGGTTTCTTTTATGTTTGAAACAAGAGTGAATCATAATTTTTTTGTTTTGAAACTGTTACTAAACATTATCAATTTTGTGTTTACTGGGTAACATATTATATTGTGTACGTATTTATTTCTGTTGTTATTAGTATTTCAAACTGCCACGTCTATAAGGATATTAATCTTTGAATTGATATTTAATAGAATGTTAGTTGCCACTACGCGGTGCATTTTGGATAGCGTTTTTTATTTGCAAAATTGTTAGGAAGAATTATCTCTATAAGAAACTATAAAAATAATTTGAATTATTTACGTATGTACAAAACTATATAAGAAAAACTGTTAAAAATGACGGATACGCCCACTTCCAGTTTCTTTATCTTATCCATCTTTTGATGAAACCGAGAGAAAAAAATCTATCTCCATACTAAATTTCAAGTTACTAAGACTTTTGGGTCGAGAGTTACACAGACACCAACATTTTTTTTGTCAAAAATAAATTTTTCTGATTCAAAAGACCTTAAAACGTAAAATTATGCAAACAAAATTTTTGAAAAAAAATTGCGATCTCTATACTTTCTTTATTGGAAAATAAAAATTAACAGAAATAATTAAAAACTGCAATTTGAATAAAAACTGAATTGAAATACATGGTAGAGTGAAAAAAATTACTATATGCCCGAATTCAAACGTAATAATATAGTATTAAAAACTGAACAATAAGTTACAAAGCACGAAACGTCGCAATAGTACTGAAGTAGTTGCTTTCATCCAACCTCCTAAAAGAAGGAATCATTAATTTGATTAAAACCTAAAGTTACAAATAAGTACTTAAAGCTCCAAGAAAAATCAATTCTTAAAGCCACCTTATTTTTGAAATTTTTGAGTTTAAATACTGACTAGGGCTAAACTAGAATTGTTCTTTTTCTATATTTTATGATATCTTTGAGATTAAATTGGTAAAAGGTAGATATCAAATTCTAATATTAAATATAAAACAAAATAAAAAATATTGTAAAATGCTTAAACGGTACATTGTTTAACATTACTAATCACTTCTTCAATTCATTTAGACGTGTTGCTAAACAAAAACTATATAAATTTGTTGCTTACAACAAATTAAAACATTGTAATCTTTGTAATTTGTAAAAAACCAAATGTACTAAGAATAATTTTGTTTATGACTAATTTCTTTTTGTTTTGTTTTCTAACTCTTTTTTTAATGTTGTTTTCTTTATTAAGATTTGTTGGTGTTTTACTGTAGTTTTTTTCTTTTAAAAAACATACCTGCTATTTTCTAATAATTGGCTGAATTCCTCTTTGTTTGCCTATAGACATAGTAAAAAAAATATTTGTTTTGTTTTGTTAAGTAAAATTATTAAATTAGTGACTCTTCTATAATAATATTTTTTAACATTAATTCTGTTATATTTAAATTTTCGTAATATTTATATTGATTTATTTGGATATTCTTACGTTGTTTTTGTTTTTATAATTTTATCCACTAATAAGATTTGCAGTTGTTTATTGTTTTAACGTTCCTTAGAGCAGCTCTATCGATTATTTAATGCTTTAACGTATTTGATTCTAATTCTAGTTTCCTTGATGTATTTTTTTTTATATAAAAGTAATTATTTCTTTTTCAAAAAAATATTTTAAATATTAAAATTGTTTATTTACAAAATTACTTGCTTAGGCTATTGCCGTAAGAGATTGTTTGTATTTTAAGCCTTCTGCCTAAGACTTTAAAATTTATTGATTTACACCTCACTTATTAATTACCCAAACTTGTAAAATAATACGGATAGTGTTATTTTTATTTAAAAAATAGAACTCGTTCTTAGATAAACTGTATTTAAATAATATATATGTAAGTAGATAACGTAAATGTATTGCTGGTTGTTTCTCAATGCGTTGAGTAGAAGCAATTATCTGTTTAAAAAGTAGTTACAAGGACATCAAAATTAGTCGAACACGCACACAACAGTCTACTATCTTATCTTTTTAATCCGCATTAACAATTAGATTTCATGAAGCTTTATTAGATTAAACCAAAAAATATGAATACAAATATTTTAAATTGCACAATTTGTTTTATAAGAGATTGTACGGGCATTGAAATTGCTGATGCATCCGTTTGTAATTGAATGAAGTTGTGTAAAATTGTTTTCTGCATTTCATAAAAAACGTTATTTTTTGATAAGCATTAATATACATTTGTAATTAAAAATAAATACACCCATAGACAACGTTTTTTTTATGTATAGTTATTGTTAGAACACATACGTTTCTTTAAAGTTAAAGTTAAAAAATGTTTTAATTATTCTACAATTATAAAGTGTTTATTATTCTATAAAATAATTTATTAATTTTTTGTATAATAACCCAATTTAAATAATAATTCATGTACTTTGGTTTTTTTATTGTGATTTGTACTACTTGCCCATAAAGCTTAATTTTAAAAATACAAAGTTTTTAATTACAAATATTTTTTTAAAAATTTGGAAAAAAGCTTAAGTAACAGTACAGTCTAACTAAATTAATTTTTTTAACTTAAAATATCTAACAGTACTCACAATAAAGTAACCAAGTAAGTCAAAAACACAAAAACGATTTTGATAGTACGTATGACTGACGTATAACCGATTGTTGGTTTATATATTATAATTACAAATATTTTTTACATAAGTCAATAATAAAAGACTTTTTGTTTAATTTATGCCATATTTATTTGCAATTTTAGAGCTTGTTCATGACATAAAATAAACAAACAAATAAAGAAGAAAAAACAAAACATAATATTTTACTTAACCTTTAAATAAAATAATTAACAATGTTTAATTAAATATTTAAACACAAGTTAATAACGTTAAAAACAATTTATAAACATCAAACACGCAAAACCTTTAACCAATAAACGCCAACGATTATTTTATTTATTTTATGAGTTTATAAAATATTTATTTTTTTTGTTGCGCTGCGACATCTAAGTAATGTGATTGCTTCGTAGGTGTTATTACTGTAATTAAATTCTTATAGTGTGATAAAGTTTGTAATTGTAATAATTATTTAATCATATTTTTGTTGCATTTAATTAAACCTAAGCGAACAAGCTTTCAAATGACAGTTTGTTGAGTATTTTGTATATCATTAGAATGTTTATATTATTAGGATTACTGTTACTGTAACGCTAGTTCATTGTCTCTTCCCGCTTTTTGAGGTAAACAAAAAGTCGTAGCTTACTTGATGTTAAATTTTTGTATAATAACAAAAAAAATAGTAGCTTAACTGCTGTTAAATCTTCTTAGTATAGTATATATTATCGTTAGAAAATATATATCTTTTTGTCTCTATCTTGTTTGTTTTGTAGCTTGATTAGTACAAGGAGTAGCGCCTCGTTATTTTTCAATTTTTTTTAGTTTTTCAACCACGCCCACTCATGGACATTGTTGACGTAATTGTTACAAACGGGGCCCACTGTGGGAAAAGGTTAATCACTGATAAGTGATTGCAGTCTGTTACAGGACTCAGGTTCTTACCAAACATTCTTTTATAAATACAAAGCAATTACAAATACAACGAAAAGAGCTTACGAAAAGAATAAGATAGAGTAAAAAAGATAATTAACGAGAACATAACAAATGTATAATTAAAAATAATTAAATAAAATTACAAAATTTAGGTATAAAATAAATAACAGACAAATTATAGCGACTCGCAAGTCACCTATCGCCATAGGTAAATAAGTCGCGATATCCACAGGTGTGAAAAGTTTGACTCAATATCAACTGCCGGAGGTTATAAAAGTAATAAAAGGAATATTGCCGACGCCATTTTTCTTCTAGTGAACGCCAACTCAATCGAAAATTGCGTTAACTCTGCCAGTATACAAAACAATTCTTTATTATAAAGCAAAAAACAATTGGTGTGGTCACCACACGATTTTTCTATAAGGAATGATGAAAGAATGTCTACATATTTTTATGTTGTTTTAAAACTATTTTAAAGTGATATGTACACGTTTGTATTGACTTCCTAGCATGCTATAATTTTTTTGAAATTTTTTTCCTCGATTTTATTAAGATATAACTAATATATGGCAAATTGAGCTTATGTTGTCATATCGACTAACCCTTCTATTTGCGCCTCGATATTGTTTGCCGCTTTAGTAAATTAGTGAAAAAAAAATGTCGCAAGCAGGATTGGAATCTATATTATATTTGTGAATTCATTTTAAATTATAACTTAAATATCTGATAAACTGTTAATGTTAGAAATTTTTTTGTTTGAATAAATTGTTAGGAAGAATTATCTCTATAAGAAACTGTAAAAATAATTTGAATAATTTACATACGTACAAAACTATATAAGAAAAACTATTAAAACTAGCAGATACAGCAACTTCCAGTTTCTCTATCAGACCCATCTTTTTATGGAACCGAGAGAATATGAAAAGTCCGATCCATATCAAAATTTCAATTTACTAGGAGTTATGGTTCTAGAGTTATCATGGGTTACACACAGACACATACACACACACACACACACACACACACACACACACACACACACACACACACACACACACACACACACACACACACGCGCACGCACGCACACACACACACACACACGCACACACGCACACACGCACACGCACACGCACACGCACACGCACACGCACACGCACACGCACACGCACACGCACACGCACACGCACACGCACACGCACACGCACACGCACACGCACACGCACACACACACACAATAAAAATTAGTGGCGTAATAAAATTTAGTTAGAATTACAACTTTTAGAAAATGAATAAGTAATGACATGTAACATCTATCAAATAAAATAAAATATATAAAATGCACTATAGTTGCAAAGAAGCACAAGTGCTTGTGTGCTGTTGCAAGAAAGTAAATCGTATTAGCAACGCTGTCATTTTTATCGGTTGATTAGTAGATTAGTTTAACAAGATTTTTTTAAATTAAGCATAAGATGATCATATTAATGGTCTTTATTTAAAAGCAACTATGTTTATGGTAAAAACTATTACACGAATGTTACAATTACCTAATACATTGCTACATAGCATATAGTACAAAGTGATTTAAAAATGGCGCATAAGCTCTTCAGTACGTTATAGGGAATAATAAATGAAGTGTAGGAAAAATAGTAAAAAAAATCTTAGCCGCTAATTTGCCGAGAAATGAAGAAGTTAAGTTAAGACCTCAACTTTGAATTCATGCGGATTTTGTAACTTCTCAACATTTCATATAAGAATTTAAGTATTTTTTCATAGTGGGTAATAAAAAGAAATGCTCATATCACCTCATTATTCTAAAATATTAGGTTTACTTCATCGTTGGTAACTACAAAAATGTAGCAGCAAAATTTTTTTTCTGATTTTTCTATAGTTCAAATAATCGTCCTCTACAACGTGCTGAAGAGCTTATGCGCCATTTTTGAATCACCCTGTATATTAGCTTTTTCTAAAATCTGCAAAATAGTTTTTAAGAACTTTTATTTAACGGTTCAATTTAGGTAAAAGTGCGTTGAGAAAGTACAGTTAAAATAGTTAACATGGTTATCTTTAAATAATTTAATTCTTTCATTAGGTATATGGATATCATAATCAAAGTAGGTTAAAACTTTAACAAAACAATGTGCGCTATTGCGGCCAGTCTGTGGTTAAGGTTTTGACCCTTTATTAAAAACATCATTTTAATAAAAAACTTAATACTCGCTTAAGTATTCTAAAATTCCTAATTATTATTGCTAATACTCAAAATCTGCTTTTCTTGCTTCGTATGAACGTGCTGCAATAATTTTTCTCTTATCTCAGCTCGATGTTCAAATTTTTTTTCGTCGTTTTAATTTGCGAAATTCTCAGTCCACGTGTCATCGGTCGTGACTAAAATATGCGTGTTTTTCTTAGATGTGTTATGTAAAATAAAACAATTTACATGTAATTTAATTATTTATTCGAATTAGCATTATTTTATCTGCGTAGCAGAAAACGTAAATATTAGTACTCTCACCGATACTTTAATTTATCGAAAAGAAACGGAATAATAAGTTGTAAAAAAAATAAATAAATAGCTATGTATGATCTAAATAAAAAAATTTAATTGCATTTGTTAAGGCCTTGTCCAAACCCAATTAACTGAATGCGCCCAAGCATTACCCGCATTACCAATAAAAAAATAAAAAATTACTACTGCAACTTTTTCTTTCCGATAACGTCTAATTCCGTATCAGTTTGATTATGAATTTTTTTTCTTTAAACGACTTATTTCTTATAAATTATATAAATGAGTTTCTATAATAGAACAACAATAAACAAAAAAAAGGTAAATTTGACAACGATAAAAAAACAATATTTCGAACGAAATAGAAAAATATGGTAAGTGCCTAACCTAACTAATTATAATCCAAAATTGGTTACTGTCCCCTTTGTAGTTACAAAACATACGATAGTGCGGAGAACTCGTGTACCTGTTTAATACAAGGAGGCACAATCAACCGTAGCCTTCTATCATCGGGTTCGTAGATGTTGTGCTCGGCTAGTCTAAGGATTCTACGATTGATGCTGTCCAACTTGTATGTATCCCCTTTCAAGAAATTGTGCGATACACCACATGGTACGTACAACAGGATGGTTAAATTGGATAACAGAAACTCATCCAAACTTTGTAAGATTAACAGTTTTGAAACACGTAGGAGAAGAAGCCAAGATGGAGGTGGCTTAACGAAGTATTGCCCAGGTGTGGTACCATTAATTATGGAAAAATCCAATAAAGAAACTAGTCTGTACGATATACTAATACTAAATAAATCGACCAGATTTCTTATTTGTAGATGATGTTTCAAATAAATCCGCATTTGCGAAAATCGTCTAATTGATTTGAGCTTGACAACATCACCGTACCAAACACCAATTGCAAGTGCAATATTTAAAAGGAAATAGACCTTTATCAATCGATTTGAAAAAAAACAATTTCCTCTGATAACAACAACAAATTTGAATTTTGAACATATAGGCAACTTACACTACGATTTATTTATTTACAAATAGAACCAAAGATAAAACACAAAATTATTAATTGATTTTAATCATGTAACAAAATTAATGTAACAGATGTCGTAACAAATGATCTAAATGTATTTGCTCAAATGCTCGTTTTGGAAATGATATTGGATGTAATGGTTTCTGTTGTTTACCATTTAGTTCTTTGCTAATGCACATGCTATACAAGCGCATATGTGCTGTCTTGCATATCTTCTAAATGCTAGGAACCAATAGCTTTTCAAGATTTGGTCGACGTTGCGGCTTAAAGCAAAATGTCCTAATTGCCTGTGAAATCGTATTGACATAATTTTTTTCATGGACATTAGAATCACGTACAACTTTTGCATTTACTCTCGTACTGGCGTGGTGTGTAATGTAATAACCGTTTTTGTTTTTACGCGGTCGGTTTCAAGTTCCGTATTTACTTTGGCATTGCATAACACGACTGGATATGGATCTATTTTGTGGTGTAATACCTAAGCTTTTTGTGATTTTTTTCCAAATTGTACATATACTGCTTCCACCGTCAATTAATGGTACTACACGATGGATACCGTTTATCACAACATTTTAAAAATATTTTCCGACTTTTGAATCCCTAACTATTTGAATTTCTGCCGCTGTTGTTGCATTTTGGGTATTTACAGTTGCCCGCTTTTGTGGTTTATCACAGTTTCTTTAATAGAGTTCCTTTAGTTTACGTATATGATTTTTTCTATTCTTGGTTCCTCTGAATTGCATTACACGTTCATGTCATATCTGATTCAGTATATAGTTTTGCCAATAATGCGGTTTCAATTTTTTTTTATCAATCTTGTCACTACCTGTCCTTTGTCTCTATGAAACTTAGTCCCACATCAACAACATTTAAAGAAAATACGCAAAAAATCTTCGTTTTGCTTTTGTATTCGTTGTGTTTCGTTGTTTCCCAAATAACAAAATTTTTGTAAAAAGATATCTTTTTAATAGCATTTCTCGAGTATGAATTAGACATCATTTTGACCACTTTTTTTATACAAAATTCGTTTTGAAAATTCCGCATGAAATCGGTATCTATATAAACTGCCACTATTATTTTTGAGACATTAAAATGATACCATCTGTAAGAAAACTGAATGTCACTGTGATGCCAAAATCATATCACATCATTCTTTTATGAAATTTTTATTAATTAAATTATATGATCCCATGTTGACTAATACAAATATGCACAGTATAAATAATAATTATATTTTTTAACTTTACTGTGTTTAGTGAAGATCTAAACTGTAATTACAAATGACATATGGGAATACAATATTTTAAACTTTTATATGGTAGCAGATATCGTTTTAATAAGCATTTAAAATTATAATAAAAAACTGAGGTTATACAACGGTGTACTTCATCGAACAAAAACGGACATTTTTCGTAAGGCTTCGGTGCGTAGGAGGATGCGTTAAATTATGCTGATTAGTTTATTATGCCGCCAAAATAAAATGAAATATCTCAATAATTTTTTTATGTACAACATTTACCATAAAATATTAATATGTTCTACGGTTAAACTTTATGTCGAAAATTATATCTATTTACCTTTAATAAATATTATTATTCCACGACGTTGAATTATTATTTAATTACTTTATTATTGTTATATGTCTAAAATAATTTATCTTTTTTTACAAATTGTCTTTTGCGTAAAATACACAATACATTAAATGGATAACTACACATATTCGATTCCTGTCCTACTAGTAAATAAATTGCCATCTTCAGATTAATACTTGCTGAGAAAAATATTATACAACGTTTGCAAAATGACCAATATGAAAAAGTATGTATAAAGCTTGCATGAATTTTGTATGAACTAACTTGACGCTTTGAGCGTTTAAATTTTTGCTTTAATTTATAACAGAATGATACATTGACAACGATAGCAGCGTATACAAACCACCAAGCTATTTATTAGCTATGAAAACCGTACCCATAATTTTGTATCAAAATATTTTCATTAAAGTGACACTCGGATGTCAAAAAATTGATACCAATGCTGATTGAGTACTGCTCCTAATACTGACTAGTCACGATAAGTCATTTTTTTATGTCTCTCTACTCTCGCATCTTTTCTGATAACAACACTATAAAAATTAATAATAAAACAAGTGTTAAAGAAAAACATATAATTAAAAAAAAAAATTTTTTATTTTTATACTAACAAATAAACAAAATTATTATTGATGTGAATAAGCAAATATAATAAATATGATTGAGAGTGTCAACGCGACAACCGATACATCGGCTCCGTTACACGGCTAAGTAATATATTAAATTAAATCGAGTAATAAAATAATGTAATATAAAATTAAGTGTAAAAGTGATAATTAATAAAAACAAAGTAACTGTAGTGATCTCAAAACGATACAAATTCATTTTTTTAAAAATTCATTTACATATAAATATACAACTATTGTATTTTATAATAAAACTTAAGTAAACCGCTTATCGGTCTCCGAAGGGTCGACCTGGAAAGATAGGCGCGCGTAATCGCGACGTGTGTATTTGGTGCATATCACTGGATGATTAGAACAGAATTGTATTAAAGAATTACAAAATTATTTAGTAAGTATTAATTAAATTTCTCATTATCATTATTAAACATAAGAAAACAACGACGCTAATACGTTAGAATTTAAAAAAAAAAAACACTATAAACAAGCAAAATGACCAGCAAAAAAGAATTAATTACCGATAGCGATGATTATTCGACGGATGACATGAGAAAAAGAAGAAGGTCTGAAATAAGAGATGAAATATTTGATAAATCAAGAAAAACTCAAAGATCGCCAAATAAAACGCAAAGCGACGATGGAAAATTGGACCTATTAGTAAAAATGGTAAAAGGGCTTACAGAAGACGTTAAATTTGTAAGAATCCAACAAGAACAGTACAACGTTGAAATGCTAAAAATACAAGAAGAAAATGCAAAATTAAGGAAAGAAAATGACAACATTAAGAAAGAAAATCAGGAAATAAAAAAGAAGTTGACAGAGATTAGACGTAACCTTGAAGTAATAGATAAAGAAAATAGAAAGAATAATATTGTTATTCAAGGCATGAAGATAAGAACTAATGAAACAGGAACAATAATACCGCAAGTAGAAAAGTTTATAAAGATTATTTGGAAGTAGAAGCTAAGGTGAAAGACTCCATTACATTAAGCACAAACGTATGCTTAGTCAAGCTGGAAAATGGCAAAGATAAAGAGAAAATTATGATTAATAAAACAATGCTGGGAAAGATACCCAACGAAAAAATCTACATAAATGATGACCTAACAAAGAAAGAAAGAGAAAACAGAACCAATTACGGAAAAAGGCAGCAGAAGAAAAAAAAACATGGTAAAAACGTTAAACTGGGATATAACAAAATTACAATAGATGGAGTAGTATGGAAATGGAACAAAGACAAAGAAATACTAGAAGAGATAAAAATAAGGGCTCCTGTAAATATTCCAAAAAACTAAGCAACAGTATAAGTAGTTACAAAGAGACGACTGAGGCAATGGAATAGGACCAAAAACATAAAAATATGACGAACATTAGAATAAAGAAGTATGAGATGAAAGAGCAAAAAAGAACAACGTGGAAAATAGGCACATGGAACGTCAGAAGTATATCAGATAAGGAAAAAGAATTAGTGGAAGAATTTGAGAAAACAGATCTAGATATTTTGGGAATAACAGAAACAAAGAAGAAAGGAACAGGAGAATTAGAGCTACAGAGTGGTCATATCTTGATATATAGTGGAGTACAGCATACAAGCAGAGCTAGGGAAGGAGTGGGATGCATAATAAAAAAGGAAAAAGCAAAATACATAAATAAATGGACGAGCATTACAGCGAGAATATTGCACATTGAAATGGATATTGAAAAACATAACAAAACTTCAATATTAGTAGTATATGGACCTGACGAAAATGAAACAGCAAAAGTAAAAGATGAATTCTGGAATCAATTAACGGAAATAATCGAGGCGATTAAGGGAAGATTAATAATAATAGGAGACATTAATGGAAGAGTAGGTAAGCGGAACGAAGAATCTGGTGAAACAATAGGAATACATGGCGAAAATACCTTGAATAATAATGGAAGAAGACTAATTGATTTCTGCATACTAAACAATTTACTTATAACCAACACTTTTTACGCACACAAGGATATACACAAATACACTCGAGAAGTAAAAAGCAGAGGAGAGAAATCTATAATAGATTACATTATAATAAACAGAAATTACAGAAAAGAAATACAAGACACACGGGTGTATAGGGGCCCAGAATTATACACTGATCACTACTTACTAATGGCAAAAATGAGAATACATTCGGGAGAGTATAAAGTAATGGATAGAACACAAAAGATGAGAAAAAATTGGATTGAAAAAATTAAAACATATAGACTAAAAGAGGATGATTTAGCAAAAGAATATACGGCTAGAACTGAAATGGAAATGAGTAAAATCAAAGGAGTGGTTACCAAACTAACAACTAAAGAGCTATGGGAAAACGTCAAAGAGATCATGAAAAAAACGGCAAGAAAGGTGTGCGGCGTTGTGAAAATCAGTGAACACAAAAAACAAACAAGAACTAAAGAGGGTCTACGACAAGGAGGAGTACTTAGCCCAGCACTGTTTAATGTAGTTATCGACGATATAATGAAGGAAATTAAAGAAAAAACTAGAAAGTTAAAAGTAGGATACAGAAATTTGAGGCCAGTTGAGATAGTGGAAAGTGCATTCGCAGATGACATAATGATATACGCCAAAAATGAGCAGGATCTACAACATAATCTTAATCTATGGTCAACATCATTAAGAAATAGAAATTTAAGAATTAATGTTGAAAAAACAAAAGTGATGGTAATAGGAAAGCATGACAAAAATACATCAATAACAATATACGGGAAAAACGTTGAAGAAGTAGATACATTTAAATATCTAGGAGTAAAAATACAGAAAAATGGTAAAATCGATGCTGAAATAAGTGACAGGCTGGTAAGTGCGACAAATTTGTATTACTCCTTGAATAACACAGTTATGAGAAAAAGAGATATCACGAAAAACGAAAATGATAATCTATAAAACAATATTTAAGCCAATCTTAACATATGGATGCGAAAGTTGGATAATAACAAACCAAATTGCCAACAAAATGCAAGCAATTGAAATGAAATATTTAAGGGGTGTAATAGGCATAACGAGGCTAGATAGGTTCAGAAATGATAGAGTAAGAGAAGAGTTAGATGAGGAACCGATAATCAACTCAATCAAACGACAACAATTAAGATGGTTTGGACATTTAGTCAGGATGGATGAAGGAAGAACACTGAAAGAAGTATGGCAAGCAAGATCAGAACAAAAAAGGAAAAGAAGAAGACCACAAAAGTCATGGGACAATGTGATAACAGACAATCTCAAAGAAAAGGGATTGAACTGGAATGAAGGAAAAATATTAGCGAGACAGAAAAAAGAATGGGCTAAGAAGATATACGGATAAATAAATTATAATTATAAATTCACTGTTACAACGTAGTGTTTTAGAATATAACCAAATATAAGTTTTTTTTGTATTTTTAAGGAATTATTAGGATAGTTATTTATTTATACAGAGAATGTAAATGTATTTATTTTAGTTATGTAATTAACCTTAACACCTAAACGGTACAATTAAGGTACTTGATTATATATATATAAATATATATATATATATATATATATAAATATGATTGTAAATAAAATAAAAGAAAAACTAAAACAACGTATTAGCAAGAATAATTTTCTATATTATTGCATATTGTCATTATATTTTATACAAAATTAGAACAATAATTAGTTATACATTTTATGTTTTAAGAATTAGGTTTGAAAAATGTAGTATAATTTTTTTTTTTAATTTTAAATATAAATTACAAGGAATACATTACTTTCTGTTAATGTAATATGATAATATATAAATTTTAATTTGCATTTATTTAAAAATCAGTATTACTTTTTATTTCATAATTTTTTTTCTTAATTTAAAAACATGTTTTAAAAGTACATATTTTAGATTAAATTATAAATAAGTTTTTCAAATTAAGTTATCGATACCTTTTTTTTGTGCAGTAATTTAAACTACTGTAATACTAAGTTTATTTATTTCAATTCATGGTCAGTTAATGAAATATTTTCTATAATTTAAATCTAGTAAAGTTTTGTAGCTTTGCTTCTTAGCAGTAATATGCTAACTTATTTGCGTTGTTATAAAACTATATAAAACAACAATTTAATCTAAATTATTTAAATAGACACTATAATTCTTTTAAAAGTCTTAAATAAAGACATATTGCTTAACATAAAATAAATTACCTTTTTATTCTCGTAATTAGCAAATTCGCTTAATTTGTTTTCAAACTTTGACAAGTCATTAGTTAGAAGGATTTAATCTTGAACTGTGCTAATTACTGTAAACGACTTGGAAAAATCACTTAAAGTACATATAACAAAGTTAGTTAATTTTCTACATGAGTAAAAGTTACAGAACAAAAATGTTGTTTCAGTTATTAATATTAACTAATTTACATTCGTTTAGGCAACATATTAATTAAAAACTTTTAAGTAGCGTTTTTGACATTTTTACTAATAACGCTGTTAATACTTATTTTATTTATTAAGCCGCAAACTGTATAGCTATTAACAATATTAAAACTGTTGAAAACATTGATTAACCATTGTATTTATTATTTCTAAGTTTAATGTAAAATACGACGTATATTAATTATGCAATAACTACAGTAAAATTAAAATGCCTAACTTTTAATTATGTATATTTTAAAATTAAACTTAAAGACGCGGTTTGTTTTAATTTTTTTTGTTCAAAGCAATATAAATTAAAAGTTATTACAAACATAAATTTATCTTTATAGTTTATCTTGGATACACAAACGAATAACTGAGAATAATGAATATTTTACTTTATAACGATCACGTTACATGTTTTGACTTTTTACTCAACTTCAAATGTCTTATATAATATTGTTATTAATAAAAAAAGTTGAAACTAATCTGAAAGTATTAAAATTAAAAAATAAAACTTAAATATAATATAAAATTTAGAGAAATTATAAAAACCTAAAAAATAATCTTAAAAAAATTAAAACTATTAAAAAAACATTAAAAACACAATTACCTAAAGTTACTAATCAAATTTAATAATTGAAGTTTAACAATTTCAAAAAAAGTTTCAATAAAATTGTTAACGAAACTGTCGAATCAAACAAATTATTTCTTTTATATTTCGTGTTTTCTTTATAATTGGGCGGCTGTCTTTTGTTAATTTTAAATGTATTTTCCTATGAATATTTTTGTAAAAGAAGGTTGCGCAAGCAAAGGACGCGCAACCGTAGCTAATGTTACCAAATGGGGGTCTGCTACCCTAACACATGTCATAAGAGAGATTTTCGATTCATGTTCTCATGTTATCCACATGTATATATGTAGTGTTAAATATATAACTTTACAAAATTATCAATCGTGTTACAATTATTTACAAACTGCATAGAAAAGTTATCGAACCAGCGATTACAACTTAACAAAAATAATAATAAAAATTAAGAACAAAAAAAATCATTATTCAGGTTAATAATTTGTTAAAACACATGAATTACAATTCAAATCGTGTTTTTAACTATTTTTTTCATTTTTAAAAAGTTATTAATTATAATTCAATATTTAAAAATATTAAAATTTTTTTTTTAAATTAATTTTAAAATTAAAATTGAAAAAATGATTTGCCACAAATTTAGTAAGCGCATGATAACGGAACTTTCAGAAATAATTTTGTTTCTTTTGTAACTTAATATACAATTGTTATTTTAGATTTATTTCTTGTAAGGAAATTTGAAAGTATGTTGATTATGATACGTAAATAGGGCGGTTATTAAACCAAACTTCAAATTACGTAAGATAACAGAACGTCGAAAACTTAAATTTATCGCTGTTTTCTACGAAAACTTGTATTTTTAATTATGTTTTTTCTTATTTTGCTTTAAGGTTACTTCTATTACTCTAATATCTACAATAAACTTTAAATAATCAATATTTATTGCTAATTATAATTTTAATTAATTTTGTAACATGTAATTTCGTTATTAATTGTGTCAACTGAATATGAATGATTTATGTACTTATAACTAGTTGTGTACCGATGCTTAGTTAATTAGTTTAAAATTTGATGCAATACTTTTTTTCTTTTTCGTTTACTTCTACTTGCAAGAAAAGGTCTCGCAGGCCACCGATTTATCAGTCTATGTTGGGTACTATTATCTTGACTTACGATCATCTCTAAGTTTATACATAGACATTAAAATTTTGACATTTGTGTCTACATTATATGAGTGTTTATATTATACAATTCAATAAACTGTATACACTTTATTTTGTCCTTTGTTCTATTGTGCGTTCACACGGGTATAGAAAATCATGTCACCTTAAAGAAATCGTTTAACTATACTATAAAAAATCAACGTAAAATAAGAACAAGAAAATGATAGGCCAAAGGTTGGATAGCAAAGAGAAAACCCAAAGAGCATATATTATTCTAAGTTGTTAGCAGAGTTAAGACATGAATGCTCTAAATATTTTAAAAACTTTCTTCAAATGTTTGCTTTATACTTTGAATTCTTTGTCGAAAAAGTAAAACCCAAAATAGTAAAACAGTGTAATTTCATTTGGTGAAAAAGTAGCCGTGACACTGAAATTTTTTGCCTGGAATTAAATCAAAGTATTTCATAAATTGCAACCGATACTCTCTGCAAGAGAAAATTATTATTCACTAATGTATTTCTTTAGAATGGCCGTTACGACAATTTCATGCATAATTCCATAATGTTCCATTCCAAAAAATTAAACTTGTGATTAAATTTTTTTATAAAAGGATGTCGTTGAAATATTTCTTGATATGTTTGGTATAGATTCATTTGTGCCTGAGGATTGAGAAGGTAAAGTCATATTGATAAAATTATTCTCTTTAACCTATTTAATGTTTGAAACGTCAATATTTTACACTACATTTTTGTCGTAATGCATATTTTTAAAATTAGTTGTCTTTTTCTTTTTAACTTTTAATTAATATTAATTGCAAATTGCAAAGTAAAGATGCTATAAAATCTTTAAATATCTGTTCATTATCATTATGCCTGGTCATTTCTGTGAATGCTTTGTTAAGTAATTTATCTTTATTGGATATTTTATTATTCTTGTAAGCTTTCTTTGCAGTAGAATAAAAGGTGATTAGAGTATGTTTGCTAATTTCATCACTTAGCACCTACAAAAACATATTAAAAAAAAAATTAACAATCAGGTGCCTAATTCTAACAATAAATAGTATGACGGAAAAAATATTGTTTTACAAGCACCTAAAAATAGTGTTATCCACTATTTAACTATAAAAAAGGTCAAAGTAATGTGGTAACGGCTTTAGTAGATGCCAACCATAGATTTTTTTATGTTGACATTGGTTGCAACTAAAAAAATATTTTAAATAGTTTTAGTAAAAGAGCATTCAAAGGAAGAAATAAACCGCTAGCTTCTGTAGTAGTACCTGACAATCTATTTGTGCTTAAGTCATATATCATTGAACCAAAACAATGAAAAAAATCGTAGTAAATAGAAGAAAAAACAACGTCTAAAAGTTTTAGTCCGCATTGCATTGCAAATAAATAAAATCAAAGTTTACAAAATATTTTTGTTCGCCAATTCCTATGCCATGGCAATACAAATATATAAAAAAAATTATTGCGAATATACTATTATATAATATATTTAAATTTTAATTTTCTAATAGTTTTTATTTTATTCTTTAGTAATTTCCTTATTAATTTGTTAGCACGACCCGACACGTGTTAGTGCACATGTTTCACCAATGATGGGTTAATATACACCAAATACCTTCATGGAAAAATTATAATTTTGGAAGGCCTACGTTAAAGCTAAAAACGAAGTCTTGACAAGAAATTTTTTCCAATGTACTGTTCGTTATTTGTCAATCGACTGTGATATCAACCTTTAATCTAATGTGTGCGACAGCATTTGATTACCGGTTTTTATCTCTAATTTCTTTTAGCATTTATTATTTCTTTTGTAGATTTTTTTTATGAGTCATTGTGCTGACACGGTTTGCTTGTTCATTAATATCTCAAATCGACTCAACGAGGAAAACGTTTTGTTTGGGCAATTACTGGATTGTGAGTAAGTCTAATTTAATTACATTTGCGTTGTCGTAAACGTCTCCCACGAAATTTGCTTGTTATTCTAACTATCGTAATTACAATAATTGTTTCAATACCATTTAGGTATTTTCATTAATTATTTTTGTATGTCGCATGCTGTAAACCATAGATATTTGTCATTATCAATTTAATTTTCTTTGCTATCAACACCCTATGTGTAATTTAAACCGATGTATTGTATGCTGCCGATACTTTCGGCATTTATTGATGGAATAATTTATGATAAAGTTCTTGTGCTTGTTGTTAGTAATCGACAAGATTAAATTAAAGTTGTACATAGTTATTTTTCTTTTTTTGATCTATTGAGAATTACGAATCTGATTTTGTTACAATACCTTCTTCTGCCCCGATCAAAACAAAGATCTGGCGCTCTTTAAATTCTATTTACCTCCCTTATCTCCGACTAGTGTGAGTTGGCCGAACAAAGTAAGACCTATAAGCATGTAGCATACTCCTCAAAAATTTTATAAATTCAAAAAGTTCCCAGTTAGTTGTGAAAACGACGTCGTCTAATCAATCTCTAGAATTCCTCTTTTTATTTTTTTAGTTCATTATTCATTTGAATTTTTATATTGTGTAACTTTCTTTTAATTTTAGCAGCAGTTACTTAAAAATGTTCTGTTAGATTAGTCACTCCGGAATTTTTCTTGATTCTTTCTTTATAGATTGCATTTGTTGCATCCCATATTTCAGGACTTGTTTGCAGCATTTCTATTAATAGTTTTGTCTTTTGATCAGCAGCTTAATTTGAAACATGTTATTATATGAATTTGTAAGTTATAATTGGTATTTTTAATCTACTTACTTAAGAACGTTTAATTCAAATAGTGTACCAATAAATCTCTAAATCTCTGGTACACCTAGATCACTCGATGGTTGAAGAAATGTATTTAAAGGACAGTCTACAAAACTACGAGGGCGGCGTCCGTGACATTAGTGTTTAAGCGCACACACAAAGACACTCGGTGTATAGAGCATGTCTAGACAATAAAACGACAACGTCTATACGTAACATAAAGCTAACAGATGAGTCGGAAAACGAGTTTATTACACCTTCGCAATTCGTATGTTATAATACGATATTTATCACAGTAATATACACCTACAAAATACTAAAAGCTTAGAAAAACAATTAATAAATGCAATAATTTTACAGAGAGCGGGGTTATATATTATTTTCACTATCTACACATTTTGATTTATCAAATTTTCCTATGTTAGCTGTAAATATTAACTTTACTACTACTTAGCTTATTTAATGTTTTTTGAAAATGTAGTCATCGGTAACTTTGTCTGCATGACTACAAACAGCGCACCAATCTTCTGCAGATATTTTTTCTCTAGCTAACGCTTCCACATCAGTCAGTTAAAATGTAACGTTTTTCGAAGTAACTCACTTTTTCATTATCGTTAAATTTTTTTAATAGAGTTGAAATCAGGATGACATGGCAGTAAACTCATAGTATATGTCAATATTTTGTCATCAACAAATCTAGTTTGTATTTACATTAATTACTTTATGCATATTAATAATTTTATGTAATTCTCTTACTGTCTGGTATATTTCTGTATGTAAGCCAAATTACAATTTTTTGTTTTATCGTAGTTAATGTTAGGTTTTATTGTACTTAACCTTTAATAGACGAATTGGGGTACAAACGCACCCCTACCTGTGTTTTTCTGTAATAATATTTAATAAATTTATTTTGTATTTGGGAATTTTTCTATCTTCTATTTACGGTTTTGCATACGTAATTCATATAAATCCAATGTTATAATTATTTTTATTTACAATTTAAAAACACATTTAAAACATGAGGTGCGTATG
Organism: Aquatica leii; assembly: GCA_035610365.1. Lineage (NCBI taxonomy): Eukaryota > Metazoa > Arthropoda > Insecta > Coleoptera > Lampyridae > Aquatica > Aquatica leii. The sequence continues at coordinate 70,450,809 of CM069436.1, forward strand.
CATCCCATTTGGGCTCAAGAACGTTTACAAAGTTTTTAATCATCTCCAGAACGTTCACCAAAGGATGTAGAAAATTGTTGAAAGATAACAGAAATATGTAAAAACGATTCAAAGTGAGCATAGGTCAGTTAATCGAAGTCGAAAGTGTTAAGAAAATGTTTAAGTAAATAAGTGATTAACGCGTGTGTTCTAGATAAGTGTCAATTTTAGATAAACAGAAGTTATCCGCCGACATTATTTTTCTAGTGATTGTAATACATAAATCAGTGTAAGTGTTTTTCTTAAATATCGTTAGATTTAATTAATTCGTGTTGTTATAAACGTGTAAATATTTTGTGTATAAATAAATTAGATTTAGAAGTTGTTACAATAGTTGCAAAATTACTTATGGTAGTTTATATGAAAACATTATTTAATTCGGATATAACTATATACAGGTATCTCGTTTATTATCAGAGATAGAGAGTTGGTTTAATAGACAAAAATGATCCTTGAGTTATGCCTAAATAAATGCAATTAACAAAATTTACCCTCTTTATAAAGTTTCTGAAATATGGCGAAAAATAATAAAATTGGTGTTTCTGATTTTTAGCTTTAAAATTGTTATTTGGGGAGGTATTTAAAAACTGAAAAAACTTTCTTGAAACAACTTTTTCTACTCTTTTAGATGTTGGCAATAAATTTTTGTTATCGTTATTACTTTACTTTATATCGATAACATCTTTTGTTTTTCATATGGTAGCCATTTTAAAATTTTATGCTATGAAATAGAGAAAAAATCCTGATTTCAAAAATGTATAACATGTTACTAAAAAAATCAATAATGAGTTTAAAAGTTAAAGGAAGCTGTTTTGATTGAAAATTTATTTAGTTGGTCCACAGAAAATGAAGAAAGAATTATAGAAGTTAGACCTCAAGTTCAGTTTAGTTTAAATGTTTAATGTGGAATACTTAATAATATGATTACCGGACCTATCATATATGACGGACATTTAAATTTTGGTATGTATCTCACAAACCGAGTTTGAAAATTTCCTAGACAATATTCCCCTAAATCAACTCAAATCAATTCATTTTTAACAAGACGGCGCTCTTGCGCATAATGGGCAAGTTGTCCAAAATTATATAAACCAAAACTTTTCAGACAAATCGTTAGGAACAAATGAACCCGTGCTTTGGCTGCGAAGAATGTGTTTGTTGTTCACGGATATTGCTATTATTGACACTAATTAGGTAATAAATTTTCAATCAAAACGGTTTTGTTTAAATGTTAAACTTATTTTTGCGTTTTTTATGAACATGTTATGCATTTTTGAAATAAGGATTTTTTTCTCTATCTTATGGCATAAAACTTTAAAATGACTACCATATGAAAAACAAAAGTTGGTATCGATATAAATAAAGTAAAGTAATTATGACACAAAAATTGATTGCCATCATCTGAAAGAGCAGAAAAGTTATGTTAAAAATTTTTTTTAGTTTTTAAATACCTCCCCAAATAATCATTTTAAAGCTAAAAATCAAAAACATTAATTTTATTATTTTCCGCTATATTTCAGAAATTTTATAGAAGAGGTAAATTTTGTTTTTTGAATTTATTTAGGCATAACTTAAAGATCATTTTTGTCAATTCAACCAACTCTCTATCTCTGATAATAAACGAGATCCCTGTACTTAACACAAAATTTGATACAGTCTGTATATGTAAATAAACGCTTTATAACGGATTATTAAAAATTGATAATAAATTTTAAGTAAATAGTAGCAGCACTATCTTTTCGTTAGTAAAGGAAAAGTTTTTGTTTTATAGTAAAACTAATAATTTTACAACTTTACACAAATAATACTGTAATTATGTTGATACCTCACTAGACAATTTTATTCTACAAAAACAATTATATTTTCTTAAACAACATAAAAACGTTTTAATTTAACTTAATTGAAATAAGCCCGTAAAATTAATATTAGCAAAGAAACCGTTAGGTCAAATTGTATTTCTTAATCAAAAAATTAGTTGTTGGTTCTATTAGACTTGCTTGGCGTAAAAAAAGTTAAAGTTTTTCCGAATGAAATTGAATCTAATTGTTAGATAATGTAAGAATTATGTAGATATGTTTCATACACACATGTGTTGTGCGTTGCATAACCTTTCTTGTTTTTTGCATCTATATTATTATACGTTCGGAGGTGCTCGTGTTTTGTCGGTTTTTATAGCACCAATTCTTCTTTTGTTTTAGATGAATTCTTTAGTGATGTATTATAGTTGTTACTGTTATAATGTTGATACAGCGTACGAAATAAAATGTGTTAAAACAAAAAATTTACAGTCTACTTTATTACACAATTAAACACTAATTCTTTTTAAGAAAATAATACTAACAAAAATATATAATACATAAATAATAATGCATATAATCCCCTGGTTGTTAATATATTTTTGTAACCGTATAGGTACAGATGCTACCAATGCCTTAATAAAATTTTCGTTTAGATCAAAAAGCTGAGCGTGAGCATAAACGTTTTCAATGATGTAAAAATCGGAACCAAAAATTTTCACTAAAGCTCAAAATGTGGCTTCAATTGTGCACCCCAAAGAAAATCCAATTTTCACTTTCAAAAACCATACAAGAAACAAACTTTCCTAATTGCATTTCTAGGGATTTGCTAAAAATTTGTGATAATGGCATAAAAAAATATACAACCGATAAAAACAAGAGGAATTGTGTGGAGTTTGCTCAAAGCTATATTAATAAGCTTTTTTCAGCAACAAAAATTGTTTAATAGTTTTAACAACAGTCAAAAAGGACTTGTTATTATCAAAATTACATCAACTTCTGTAAACACAGCGACCATTTCTCAGTGAATACTTAGGGTTGGGTAAGCTTTTTCGGTCTAGGAATTTATTGAGCCGTTGAAGGGCACTTGAATTCTAACGCATACGATAATATTTTACTCGACGTAATGTTACCGTTCGTACAAATTCAATATCCGGATGGTAACTATATTTTTTTAACTTGTAAGTGTTTTTTATTGTTAGACCATCATCTTAATGTCTCTACTACTACAGTATACTACATAACAGTTGTTTAATTATTCCGTTAACCTTAATTCATTTTTTCTTGTTTTTCTAAAAGTAATGCCCCCATACATTCATCAAAGATGGTAGAGCCTTAGATTCAGAAAAACAACCTGCGCGACATGCTATGGTCGATTTTAACATCATTGAAAACGTTTGACTTAAGGTCACGCAGTTATTCAAAATTAACAAGAATAAAATTTTATCTCTCAACACGCTCAGCTTGTTAACGCAATTTAAAATTTGTGCGATGCCATAAACAAAGATTTTAATCAATAATTGGTAGCCTCTATACCCACACGGTTACAAAAATGTATTAACAACAAGAGTCATACGCATTATTAGTTATATATTATATATTTCTGTTAGTATTTTTTTTATTATAGCGGTGTTAAGTATTTTACATTAATGAAATATGTTTTTGTTCTATTTTATCTAAATAAATTACCAATTTTATAAACAGTTTTGGTATTTTTATCGGTAATCGTTTTTTTACAAAGAACTAGATTTGCTTATTGCTTTTCAAGAATTTTTGAATTTTTTTTTAATATTAATTTTATCGCTTTATTTGAATTATATTAAATTAAAACAGGCAATCCGGACGTTTTTACGTTAAGGAGTAAAATTATCTAATTCAACATAATTACAGTACTCTTTAACACTTTACTTATAAAAAGATATTCTTTCTGCTATTTATTCAAAATTTATTAACAATTTCTTAAAATAATGTTTAAGAGTTTATTTACATAAATAAATATGTGCAAAACACTGACATCATAAACAATATAAAATTTAACAATTAGTTTTAGATATTAATATTTTTTATCATTTTTTTAACAGAAAGCAAAAGTTGGTCTTAGGTAGAACTAGAACGCCTTAGACAAGATGAGATTCGAAATTTGTTGACAGAAATACCATCTGATGGAGAGTCAGAAGACGATTATGTCGATGATAAAATCGATGATGTTGACAATGCTCTTCAAATAATTTTGGAAGAAAATATTGAAGAAAATAATGAATGTCGACGATGACGATGCTCCGCTGACAAGTATAATTCTTCAACCAATTTTTAACTAAAAGACCACAGTTGTTGCTACTGCTCAAGTTATAAAATTTGAAGAAGAAAATGGACTTAAATTGCCAGAAGAAGTAGAAACTCTCGTTGAAGTGTTTGATAAATGAAGATTTATCTGAACATATTACATTCCAAACAAATCTATACGCCACCCAAAAAGGGGAACTTTTTATGCACACAAACAATAAAAATTATTAGCATTAATTTACTGATATACATTAAAAAATGTATAGCTATAGAGATTTTTGGTTTTTACGCACCGAACTTAAAGATACTTACATACCTAACTTGATGAGCCAGAATAGATTTGATTAGCTCTTAGGACACATCTATCTAAATAATAATATTCTGCAACCAAAACGAGAAGAAAAAAGTTTTGATAAGTTATATAAACTACGACCTTTTCTGGAATCGGTTAACAAAACTTTTAAACAATTTTATAATGTAAAGAAAACAATTTCAATAGACAAATTGATGGTAAGGTTTAAGAGCCGTTCATTTATTTGTCAATTTATGCCTAATAAGGCAATCAAATAAGGATATAAAGTTTAGACCAAAGCGGATAATACAAACTTACCCCGGGAAAACTACCGCCTTACTAGAAAAACACTTGGGTAAACAAGTTGTGTTAGGCTAAACACGTTCTTTGTCTACTTTGACAACTTTTTTACGTTTCTAACTTTATTGCGGCAACTTAAAACAGAAAAAAATGCCAGCAAGACAATAAGAAAACACAGAATAGGAATGCTTGACGATTATCTACTCGATAAAAGTTTATCCGGCAAAGAGTACGATTGGAGAAACACAATAGATAGCATAAGTTGTGTAAAATGGATGGACAAGACAATAATTCTAATTGCTTCTAACTTTGAGAACTCAACAGAACTGGATATTGTTAAAAAAACAAAAAAATAGAAAAATTAAAGAAGTGCATGTTCTATGGTTCTGAAAAATTATAATTATAACAAGAACATGGTCATGTCATGGAAGAAGAAGTTTAGCTTTAAAAGAATTTCAACTATCTGTTATTGCTAGACTAGTTGGAGCTGGGTCTACAAAAACTAGGCAAACAAAACGACAAAATTAAATTAATTAATTAACCTCCTTTTAAATTTAAGAAAATTGTGTCTTTAGAAGTAAGAACTGACCAATCATTATGCCAGTTTACGACACATACCGTAGATGTACTATTTGCAGCACTAAACAACATCAAAGAAGATCTACTTAGGCTTGCAAAACTTGTGTCTTTCAAACACAAAAAATTGTTTTCAAGAATACCACCAAAAATAATGTTTGTGCTAGTTATTGCCCAGTGGTATACCTGACATACCACTTTTTTGTACAACAAATATTAAAAAAAAATTTTTTTTGTTCATATTTATGTAGTTTAATACTACTACTTGCAAGTGAAAGTTTTCACAACTTTTGAACTTTTGAAAAATTTTTCTACCCTTGTGTCGCAAAGGGCTAACAGATATGACTATTTTACGAAAAATAAGTACAACTAGACGAAAAATATTGGGAGTTTCAGATGAATAAGATTATGACAACGAACACGTTTTGATTCTCCAAAAACGTAACATATGTGCAGTTTGTCTTTAGTACCTGAAATTAATCTGCAGTACTAGTGCTAAAAAATGAAAAACTTTCAAACATACTGTATTTGAATTTTTTTTAATGTATTCTTTTTTTTCTATTTTTTTTACCGTGTATTAAAAAAATGTAATGCTAAAAAATAATAAATATATAATTTTTTTCTAGTATAATGGTTTATTTATAAAGTGTTTTAGCGGTGTTTATTACTAATTCCAAAAAACTCTATAGTATACTGTTACGTAAGACGTTATAAATTATTAAATAGACAACATTCGTCTGTGTTATGTTTTAATTTTATTTACATATAGTTACGTAACATTTATTGATTCAATTTTCTTTTACATCTTTATTTACTCTTACATTTGTGCATCAATATTGACCTTATAAGTTACAAAATTGTACTATCAAATTTTATTGTATAGAACAGCAAGCATTTATATTCAGCGTATGCCCTGGAGTGTTTTCCAATCATTTCTGTTGGCAGATTCAACATAGAAAATGTTCCTAAACTTGGCGTCAATAGTTTCATGGATGCGTACGTGTAAATCATAAAATAGATAAAACAAAATTGTATCGATAAAAATAACATTATTAAAACATTTGTTACAATTTTTTTTTAAAACTAGAGTATTGTTTTTTACTTAAGTTTACATTATGTAAATAAATAATATTATGTAAAGTTATATTTAATAAAAAAACTCTAAAGTGCGGTTTTAGAAAATAAATAATAAGTTTGAAATAGATTTTCTTGTTTTAGAAATTAAATAAATTTACTTAAAAGCTTTCGTAAATTTGTATATTAAATAGTTGGTTTGTTCTAAATTTTACATTTTCCTAATCAAATATTATTTATAAAACAAAATAATTAATAAAAGCAATACTAAATAAATTACATAAATAAAACAGTTGCTTAAACCAACATTGCAAAAACCAAAATTACGTTTACTTACGTTGTTTAATGAAATGAGTTTTCTTTAGATTTTTTAAATACGCAGTTAACAAAATTAACATAAAAGTTACTGTTATTAGTATTTTTTAACTAAATACATATTATAATAGCAAATATTTTTTTACTGTTGTCATAGTTTATTTAATATTTGTTACAAAATTCTGAACGTAATGTATTTCTTTACGGTACGTTAATCGTTATTTAAAATTTAAAAATTTATATTTATTTATTACAATGCAGTTACATAGAAAAGTTTGATTTTGAAATACGTGAGTTTATAGATAACTGTGATTTTTTTTATAGGGTATTTATGAAAATAAGAGTTTAATTAATTACTTACACACTGTTGTTGTTTTTGTTGTGTGTGTTTTGGGCGACGTTTTGTAACACAGCTTATTAGGCCAAATCTTTGTTAAAAACAGTATTATTAATATTACAGTTATTAAAACAATATAATAATAATTACATTTTTCCGCAAGTTACACTTTTATTCTAATTATATATTCTGCATAAAACCATGTGTATAACGGTTTATAAGAAAAGTTTATGTCCCACGTTGCAGTAAACATTTTTATTACCTAAAATAAATTGATTCATTGTATTTGGAAACCTTGTTTTTATAGGCCGGTTTTCTACCAACAAAACTGGTTACCAAATATCCGGCAGAGAAAAACTAGAATTGTTATTATTAATAGTTTTTTTTTAAATGTTCCAATAGATTGTCAAAATTGTTTACTGATAGTACTAAAAAGTTTAAATTAACTCGAAGATTTATTTCATTTTTTTAGTTACGAACGTTTTTACAAGTTTGTCTAATATATTTACGACTACAACAACAAATACTATAAAACTAGTTAGACTAAAAAGAATAACGTTTTTTACAAAATTTACGTATTGGTCTAATTGAACAAAACTGAAAAAACTTAGAAACTTAATATTTGTTTTACAATAACCCAGCAACTACGAGTTTGCTGATATGACAACATAACTGTCAAAACACATGTACAGTATTTAATTTATTGTACTTGCTACGCTATTGTGAAACAAATATATTTAAAGCTATAGTGTTTGTTTCTTTTATTTAACGTATAAACTTCAGATACGACAGATCACGTGTTTTGTCCAGTAATTATAACAACACTTTAAACTAATGTAATAGTTGTAATCAAACAGCAAACTCAGCAAGCTGCGTACATTATAATTAAAACTAAAAATAATTACAAATATATTGCGGTGTTGCTAACAGTAATAATAAGAAAAATATAGAAATTAAATCAAACTTTATTAAATGCTACAGTTGCGGTAATACAAAAAACAGTAGTAATAGTAATAACAGCAGTAACAGTTTTTTAATAAAACCATAATTGCTGAACTAAGCAGCACAGCACAGTACTTATAGAACGCATTGTTTGTACTTTTAGCAAGGAAATTGTTTTCTAAACTGCTTGCGTTAGATAAAAGTATGATTTGCATTTTTTTTAAACTGTTGCAAATTTATTAAAACCGGAGTTGTAAAAAATGTGCGCTGCCAGTAGTTAAAATGTTTAAAACGAATATTTACGTAGAAATACGAAATTGTTTGGTAATAACTAAAACCTATAATTGTAAAAAAAAACATTTTTTACGTTTGGCATAAACGATTAGGTCATCAAATCAAATAAAAAAATTTGTAAAACCAGAGTCAAAGAAACACGGTGTTACGAGAAAATCAGGTTCCTCGAGTTGCACAGCCAATAATAAATAGTTACGCTAGTCTTCTTGTAACAAAACAAAGCAACGGCTAGCACGGCTTCTTCGGAGAAGTATCGCAAGCTTTTTGATGCGAAAAGGTTAAATTAGAGAGCTACCGTCTAACTCTACCCGTAGCTGGAAAAGAATAAATAACACCAACGAAGTAATAACACAGAATATATATTTATTTTATTACAGAAGATGAAGAAGGTACATCAATATAAATTTTCGCAAATATAGATACGTGGGTTGAATTCATTATAAGTTGCGTCGAATAGTGAGCAACACACAACAAGCTGACCCTGCCGGCCTAAACTTTTACGTAAACATAATGTCTGAATTTATATTTGCAATTTTAAAATCGTAGACAAACAAACAATTTAAACCTTCGAGACTCAACGCGCACTGCATATGAGTTTGTGAAGCACAAAAATATTATTAATTGTGTTAACCTAACATGCACGTACGGTCATAAACGATATGACCACCAAAGCAACAAGAAAAAAAATTGAAATAGTAATACTCACAGTTAGGTTTTATCCAGTAGGGGATTAGCTAATTCCGTACTTGAGTTACCTAAAAAGTAATATTAAACCCAATATAAACGAGCATATAATGTCAACACAAGTAAAAAGTCCTCTTTAGCATCCAATCACTTAAGAACGCAAATGCACAGCGTTTCCCTTCGACTTAACAGCATAAATTTTCTCAGTCTTTGTCGAAGTCCAAATCTCCAAAAGAGGAATAATCCTAAAGGTTTCCAACTCTTGACGCAGTACAAAAAATAACGTTATCAATAACTTGACGTCATGGAAGTTTTCCAACTAGGCCACCTGCTAGTTATCTTTAACGACAACGGTAAACATGTGGTGGGTATTAAAATCCGCTACAGACAATTAGCACAGAATCAAATTAAGCTCACAATAAAGAAAAATTTACACCACTTACCCCGATTCAGCCTTACAAATGTAATTGCATATTTGCATGAAACGATCTAAAGGTGAAGGTTGGACCGAGCGTAAAAGTATAGAGCTCGTCGATTGGTCTTACAGGAAATGAAGTTAAATATGCTGTCTAAAATTTGACTTTTTCGACGAAAGAGTAGAGAATTCTAAGGACAAATTTCATACTTGAAGAGAAATTTTTATATTCGCGAATTGAACTACTAATTTTTAACAAAACAGCGATCCATCGTGTCAGCAGCAAGTGTTTATGCAAACTTGTATGGTTTTATAAAACTCATGTTTCTACAGGAATTTGTTTTCTTAAAAGCAAACTTGAGACTATCAAAACGATTGCTGATATGATATTTGTAGAAACTCAATGCGGGTAGGTTCTTAAAACATTACAGTGTGATTGTAGTCGTGTACCCCTCTTTGAAGTTTGGAGGGGGCTGGTTTATACTATTATTTATGATGTGCATAATGCTGCTTACAAAATATTCGTTAAGTTTATTTGATATTTCCTCTAAGTTACTAATTTGTACTTCGTCAAATATTATACCTTTTGGTTCATTCTTTTGTCTATTGATTAAATGTTTAATAATTTTTTACATATTTTAAAGTTGTCCGCTATTTTGCTGTATTTTATTTACGTAATATTTATTTTTGCTTATCTTAATTTTGTTACTAAAATTATTTATTGTGTTTTTATAAAGCATCCAGTCATTTTCAAATAAGTTTTAAATAAACCGCGGGCTAAAATCACAATGTATAAACACTGTAAGGTAACAATGTCAATGTAAATGTAAAAATGCCATCAAAGCGAACCACTGACTGTTTAGCCCTTTTGGGGTTCTTAAGCAGTGAGAAAACACTCTAATGTATTTCCACAAATGCATTGACAGTCCTATAGCTTTATATTAACAAATGAAGTGATCATGATTAGTGAAAAACAACGACAGAGCCATCTCATAGTTCAAATTTACCATGCATGAGAACGTTAAAAGCTGACTTTATACTCGCGTAATTCAAATAAGTTTTTAATAAACCGTAGGCTAAAATCACAATGCATAAACATTGTAAGGTAACAATGTCAATGTAAAAATGCCACTAGAGTAAATTATTGGACGGTTGTTTAGCTCTTTTAGGGCTCTTCAGCAGTGGGGAACACTCTACTGTACTTCCACAAATGCATTAACGGTCCTATAGCTTTATATTAACAAATGAAGTGATCATGATGAGTGAAATAGGATGGCAAAGTCATCTCATAGTATAAATTTACTATGCATAAAAAATAGTAAGTAAATGACTATAAAGATGGAAACGTTTATTCAAAACGTTTGGGTAAGTCAATTTTGATTATCATTTGAGGTTACTACGATGCTTCTCATGAATGTTGTTTGCTATTAATTTTGGTAACTTTTACAACGATTTGTTTACTACTACTAGTATTCTAACTTAAATTGTTATCGCATGCTGATATGTAATCCGTAAATTATTATTGTTCATTTAATAAATCGACAAAGAATTTATATGTCCTTGCCATTCAAATTGACTATATAGATGTATTGTTAGATGTCGATGCTTCCGGCGTTCTAATCAAACTAAATTACTTGTTGTGTTGCTACCAAATTTGACAGTCACTAAAATAATTAAATTAAATTTGATTTTAACAATGCGGTTTATTTCTTTCTTTTTCCAACTTAGCAGACCTTAAAATTTCAATGTAAAATTCAATCCTTCTGTACTGATCTCACAGAAGCTGTATTTGCAAAAAAAAATCTGACGGCCATTAAAAAGATTCTGATGACTTTAACCCTCTCTCCGATTGGAATTGTTTCAATTCTATTGCCAGCTGTAGCAATTCTTAATCAAAAATATAAACTGCTTACAAAAAAGCTTTTTATTTAAATAAATTTAAGGCGTTTGACAGTAGCTATGAATGTTCTATAAGAACGAGATAAAAAATGGGATCTAAAAAGAAAACGTAGGAAATTTGTTAGTTACTTTGATTGTGTAGATAGTTTATAAGTTTGAATAGAATCTAATCGTAGAAATATTAAAGTCATAAATAAAACTAAAAAAAATAGACAATGCATCTTTTTGATATACATAAGTGATATTAATCGAGACGTTAAAGACTTTTCAGGTCGGATTAATTTTAAATCAAATACCGCAAATAACAGCTGTATTCACAAAACTTTGCAATTGGTTTACCAAGCTTTTCAAACGTAATAAATTATATTATTATTTATTAATATTTTAAATAATAGAATTGATATAATTCGCGATTTCGACTGTGAATGCAAGTGAATTTTGTCATCTTAGCGGTGTTACAAATCTTGGTAATTTTTGGCAAAACGTCTTCATAATTTTATTTATTTTAACTCTTTTTTTAAACAAGTTTATTGTTTGTAATATTGTAAACTTTTTTTTTTAAATGTACCTTAGTTAGATATTAAGCTGAGCGATATGTTTTACTACACATTGATTTGTGCTTTACGCTCGGAAAGAGAATTCTACTGATTTCTTTAGGTATTAGATGTAATGCATATAATTGATTTAAATAATTGTTTATCTAGCATTTGAAAAAATTAATCAGCTTACATTAAACAAAGTGTATCTTATGCAATACTAAACTTCTTTTCATTATTCGTTATTTCTGCATCGTCCCCAATTTTTTTACATTCATAAATGAACTTAAAATTATTACTACTACTAATGTTTTTAAAAAGTTACTCAAAATTAGAATTGTAGTTAATCAGACCAGACTTTCAAAATTACCTAACTATCTCAACATTTTCTCTTGCTTGTTGGTGTCAATATTTTGTTTTCTTCATTCTTAAAATAAAAGCTAAAAAAACTAAATAAGTTATTTTGAACACATTCAAATTGATACAAACCTTATCTTCCTCAAACCAATTTTCACTTCTTGTTTTCTTTTTACTATCTGTCATTATTAATTATTATGATAATTATTACTTCACACACGCAACCAATAAACGATATCAACGAATCTAACTATATTAAATTTACTTGAATCGGTAATTGAACTCTATTTTGAGTACCGAGGAACCTTTTATAAATCAACGAAATTCAAAACGTTCCGTAAGCCTTAAAACACGTTTTAACTAAAACAATTTAAAAAGTATTTTAAAATATTTTTAGGATTATAGTTACAGAGATTTATAAAGAAACAGCTATAAAACGAAGGTTTTATCAAGTTTCCAAACAATTTCATTAAATTAATATTGACTAAAGTCGACAAAACTTAAAGCTATGATCAAATACACAAACTGGTAGAAAAAACTGAATGAAAAATGACAATGAGAAGAAATGTAATTAGTTTAGGAAGATTTGATATAATTAAAAAAACCGATGACGACAAACTTGGTAGATATAAAGCGCGAATAATTAGCCAATATTGTACCTAACGTAAAAAAATCAACTAGAAGGAAATGTTCAACTCTGTAATTCGGTTGAGACTATTTGAGCAGTTTTTACCATAGCAGATAACGATCGAGCTAGCTGTATTTGACTTAAAGACGATATTCTTCAATAGTATAAATAAAGAAGAAATTGGTTGGTTGTGAAAAAATAAAGCAGATTCGTGATGATGAATTTGTTCTTGCAACGTAATTTTCTAGATAAATTAAAAACATAATTTAAAACAACAGCTGATTTTTTCAAAAGTTATTTAAATATCTGTCAACAGAGTAGCAATAAATTAATATTTGTTAATATACTAAAAGTGTACTTTGGAAGCGATTTCTAAATCAATACATGCTCCATCTATAGATAAAGAATAGAATATATAATGTACCTGGCCGTTGCTACCTGCTCAGAAATTTTTTTGTAGGTAACAGAGATAAATTTTTAAGAAAAACCAGAAAAACAACATTGAGAAATAGTAAAACGCATACTCAAATACATAAAAAGTACTGCATCCATTTGTATGCGATACCATGCTACCGACTGATTACGCCGGTATCCAAACTCTGCGTTGTGTAAGTGAAATGTTTTTTAATTTCAGCAGTAGAACTATTTCTTGGGTAAGCCTATAAAACCGCAAAAAACGCTATTTAGATAGTTTGAGTTTTGGAAAAAATTAAGCCATTGCAAAATATTCTTGTGCTTTTGGTCAATGTTCAATTTAAATATTTACGTTGTTATGTAAGTTATGTATAATTTAATTGCCGACTGTTTCTAATTATATACTTCTTTTAAACAAGATTCGCCAAATTTGGTATTAACCACTGTTTTTTTTTCTGCTAAAAGTTTTGATAAATTTGCAAGTCAAGTGGACATTTCACAAATGATATAGTGCTGTCAATTAGTTAAAAAGATATAATAATTGCTTAGAAAAGAAAGTAAGTTAATGTTAAATTATTTTTCAGTGATATCGTCTTTATGTCATTCGGAAGCAACATTTCATATTCATATAATACTCAGATTTGCTAAAGTATAACTTTTATTTAATTACTTTTTATTAAATTTATTTTATTTTTAATATGTTTCACTACTGTATCGTAATTATTGATTCATAAGAATTAATTATTGTTACTGCATTAAAACTTAGGTTAACAATATCATTTATTAGCGGTTTGTGTACGGTGTGTTGCCTACTTTAATTATGTATTCGACCTTGATTATATTAAAATTGCTTGTGAAAACTGCTGCATTAAAGTTGTTGATCTACTAAACTGTTTTCTTCTACTTGTTTAAATGGTTTGTATTTTATTTTGTTTTTGCGTGCCTGCGTAGACTTTTTTTGTTACGGGATATCGCTGTCGTCTTGAATTATCTCACAAAACGATTTGGCGGATAACGCACTTTTAGTTTTAGGCATTGTTATTGTTGTGTAAAATAAACCTGGCAATTATGTTAGTTCAATGGATAGATTTGTTAAATTTCAAAAATTCCACGTTGGCGTTTAGTACTCGGCAAATTTGCAAAATCAGTAAAATTTGTAACCAACACAGAAAGAATTCTGGCGTCTCGTAGGCGCCAAGCGACTAGTTATGTTTACGTGTTATGTACTTTGGAGCTACTACTGATTAACACTTTGACTTCTCTACATGGTTAGTTACCTGTTCTTAAGAAATCAGAAAAATGATTGAAAATTTTCTGTTTTACATAAATTTAGTAGAAGAATAGTACATTTATAGCAAACATAAAAGAAAATAGCAAAAACAACAAAAATAGGAAAGCATTGTAAAATAAAATTTGACAAACAAACTCTTGCTGACTTAATTCGCATAGATATTATATTTAAATTACATTACATGCAAGCAACTTAAAGTAGCAAACAACAAAATCCTGGCACTACACATAACCACAGACATACAAATAAAAAAAAAATGCAAATTCATAATATGCTAACATTTGGCTATCCTGAACTGAGTATTGTCCTCGCATCCATGGATGGTCACATCTTTCTGAGACGGTTTCGTTAAACTAAAATAAAAATTACCTGGGAAAATGCAGAGAGTGAATGTGAAATAATTCCATTACAAAGTGATTTCCTTACCGGTTGTAAATGCTTTAGCTTCAAATGTTTTGAAACATAATCTCTAACCCATCAGATATTTTGAACATCAGCTTTAGAACAGTAAATCATCATTCAGAGGTTTTGGAACATTAACCCAAAAAGTATCAGAGATTTTAAAACATGAGTCAATCCAATGTTTACTCTTTTGTTAAGACTTTAGAAGTTTGGAACATTTGTTTTTATACTGGCATCAAAGGTTTTAAAACGTGAATCCTAAGCCACTTAATATAGAAAAAAAAAACATCAGATTTTTATTATAATAAACACCCAATGTATTATCATATGTAATATCATAAGTGTTTGTAAAATTATCGATAATGAGACACCTTGACGAAAACGCGGTACGCGTACCACCGGTTGAGAACCGATGATCTCAACAAAAGTCTAAACGCAAGTCTTATGGCGGTAGAACAAAAGAACCATCGTATCCAATTATTACTTTGTTAGAGCACCAGTCAATGCTTGCATTTAAGGTTTTGTCGACACACCCTTTGATTGTGTCACTACTGTTATAAGCGCTTTCAAAATCCAAATACGCAGTTAAATTACGTTCATTTGTCATTACAGTTCTATAACATTTTTTGTGGTCGTTAGATGTTACATGATAAATCTTAGCTACAGTTTGTTTGACAGTGAAATAGAACACATCATGCCTAATTTAGTAAGAAACCACAGATTAACGTAAAAAGATCACAACCTCGCCATGTTTTTTTCTTGTTAGTTCAATTTTCACTCAACAGTTGGAAACCGTAAGCGTCACTCGGGATACACAAAACTATAGGCGTGCCAAAAAAGAAAACAAAGAATTCATAATATCTTAAAATTACCTACACAATAATAGTAAATTATTATATAAATAAATAAATGTATGTCAGAATTAAGGTCAGATGTTCTGGGTATTTTGTATAAAAGTATTGAGAAAATAAACTAGTTTATCTTCTTAATGTTTATCTTTCGTTGCTTTGACATTCAATAATTTTTGACTATACATTACTTATCAACTGTTTGTTGAACATTTCATGTCTCTGGTTATTTTTAAATTTTTATAGATTGACAATTTCATGTTTGATTTTTTGTGAATTTTTTCGTGTACAAGTTAGTACGTAGTTGCCCATGTTCAGGATTTGTTGGATAGTGCCAATGTAATTTAGTTGTGTAAGTTCTTTTATGCTAGAAATATAGTGTATTAGTTAGTTTGTTTAAATCTTATATTATCTTAGACAAATTTTAATATACTTTTAGTGACGCGATGAAGTGCTCACGTATAGCACGAAACGTAGCCTTAGAAATAGTATAAAGTGGTTTCTTTGCGCCTCCTAAGTGAAGAACAAGTAAATATTGTGCGATACATATAGAGGAAAATAAAGAATTTTACCAAGTAATGTAAAAGATAAGTATAATAAAAAACAAATAAATTAAAAGAGGTATACTGTATGTACATAAATGTAATATAAAAACCTTCAGTAGGAATTGACTTAGTATTCTGGCTAAAATTATAAACCATAGATGATAAGATGATAGATTATGTTAAATTGCCCATTTCTTGCGCCACCTAACTATTCAGCTTAGAGGCTTTGATGTAGACGCTGTTATGATTAAGAGATTATATAACAATATTTACAACATTTGAAAAACGTAAATAAAGTCTAATGCATTACATTTATGCTTTTTAAAATAAACATACAATAAAAATAGTTTTTTTAACAAAAAAATATTTAAATATTAAAATATTATTAACAAAATTGTTTCAAGTTACAACACAAAATTAAAAAAATCTTTTAATTAGTTTGCATTTTTAAGGTGTAATTAAAACTAATAAATGTATACAGTTCACATTTAATTAAAATTTTTTGTACATTAGTTTATATTGACACGATAGAAAAATAAATAAACCACGTTAGTTATAATTACTTTTAAAATGCAATAAAATAAATTGGTTTATTTTTAGTCAATGTATACATTTATATTTTTAGAAGTTTGTTAACAATATCATTTCACTAATAGAATAATAAAAAAAAACAAGATCAAAACCTATTTCACTTTATTCTCTGTAGTTATGAAAGCAATCAATTATAATTAATATACTAAATAAACGCAGCAGGTAATATCATGAAAACTACATAACATAACTCTTGACTACTGTCGTTTCTATTGGTAGAAACTAATTAAAGTGAATACATTTGCAATTAAACAAACATAAGTTCGAGCGATGATATCAACATTTTCATTGAGAAAAATAAACTTTTGCAATTACACTCTAATAAAAACATGCAGTTTTTAATAAAATGTTAATTTATTTTTAAAAACATTTTAATAAATACAGCAGCACATTAACTATTGTGTAATTATAAATACTATAAAATTTCAATGAAAAATGTTTACTTACACTTATTTATTTTATATAAGATTCTAAAACGCTGTTTTGTTTTTGTCAATTGCATTACTTTATTTTAGAAAACAAATAAATCAAGTTAAACGCTGATTATAAAAATGTTATTCGTGAAATTTATAGTGTTTTCAACAGTCTGGACTGCATATAGTATACACAAATTAACAGAAATAATATTTTTAATTTTGCACTTTATCTTCTGTATCTTTGTATGTAAAAAAAGAAATTTATATACTAATACAATACAAATCAGTCATAAAATATAAACTCAACAAAAAAAACGTTTTAAACCAAAATATTGATTCCCAATCAGTACCAATTTCATTACGCTATTCATTAGTGAGATATCAGAATAGCGAGGAAAAAAAATTAGCTTTAAACAAAAACGTTTTAGAATTAACATTGCAAATTAAAATTGCATTTTTTTAAGTTATGTTATAAACATCAGAAATAGCGAGGTTTTAATTTTTAAGAGGTTATCAGATAAATCTTCAATACATAACTTATACAAAATTTTTGACAGATTAAGTTAATATACTTTTAACTTTGTTATATATTTAACTAATAAAAATTCACGTTGGTATTTCATCAATGTTTTTCCACTTGTAGTTGTAGTTATTTATATTGATTTAAATATAGATTTTATAATTCTAATACAAATGTGCTGCAAATAATCAATTTTTATAATATAGATTTTTGTTGAAATAAATTCTTTACAAAACCGTTTAAAAGTATTGTTTTGCATCATCTCTAAGTTTAAAAAAAAAGCAATGCAGTATTTCACCAAGTACATTCACTGCTGATAAGCCCTAAAAGTGGAGAAACGGCTGTTCAGTGGTTCAGAGGCATTTTTACGATTGCGTTTATATTGCTTACCTTTCTTTATGTTTCAATCTCTATAACCGTTTAAATACTTTTATCGATGTTTAGTAAATTTACACTATGAAATAGTGCATTTTGTGAAAAATATGCTAAAGGTAAAATTGCAATTGAGCATGTAGACGGAGCAAAACAAGTTGCAGATATTTTAACAAAACTTCAGGTTGTTTGAAATTTGCAACCTTTTTGTATATGCACATTTTTCAGTGCTTCCGTAACTCATAATCGATGTTGTACAGTTTAAACCAAGTATAAGTTATCTAACTTTATCAGAACTACGTTGTTAACAGTTACCTTTATTGTATTACAAAAACTTGTTGTTTGATCAATAAATATTTTAAGTGATATTTAACAAAAATACTAATATTTATTAAAAATTTAACATAACTTAAAAATATTATAATACAAAAATACATAAACTGTCGGTAACTCTATAAGAAAAATTTACCAGAGATAAAAGAAATAACACATTATGATCAAAAACGCTGGTATGATTATGAGAATTAAATTAGTAATAAAAATCAAGAAAAGATTTGTTTTGTAACTAAAAGGTGACACATTGATTAAAAACTTAAGTAAAGTAGTTATAGGGTTTGTAATTATCATCTAATTAACATAAAATAAGAAAATTTTTAATTGCTTAAGCAACATAAAAAAATTTGGTTAAAAATACTGTGTTACTGTAGAGTTTTTGAGTTTCACGTTGTTGTATGCAATATACCACAATTTGTAAACACATTTCTAATCTTTTTGTATGTATATGTGGATAGTGTAAATCAATACCAAAAAAAGCCAATTAGTGTTGTGTTACTTAAAGCATTCTAATAACTCTCCATCAATATTTATCAATTCTATAATAGTACCTGTGATACTAAAATCCTATAAAAAAACGGTCACATTAATGATCAACTAAACAGAAAAACAATTTAAAAGTATGACTTAATTGTTCACAAAAAAGAAAATAGACACAAAAAATAAATACTGTTAATCCAAATTAACGTTAGGACAACGGAATCAACATACATTTTTATTCAAGTTTTTTTAGAATTTTTTATTGCAACTACTAATTTGACAAATTTTTGGGAATTAAAAAACTAGTAAAAAGTAATTAGTGACGATTAAGCGGTTTTTTATTGTTTAAACCTTTTTAAGAAGCTGATAGTACGATCAGCAAAATTTGTTACATTATTGCCAGTTTAATTTATTAATCCAATAATAATAATTAGAAATTAATTTTTTTAGTTTGTTTATTAAACTTTAAAAAAAATGTACAAAGTACAAGAAAAAACAAAGTTTTAAAACAAAAAACGATCATTTTATATAATTCCAAAAATTTTAATTTCACATAATATTTAAATAATAATCAAACGTCTTATTAGTAATGCTATTATTTACAAAAAAATAATATAACCGTTTGTGAGTTACAGACTTGAAAATTAAAAAATTAAAACCTAACTCAATTTCTAACAAACAGAAAAAAATCGTTTGAAATTATTTCAAATTACGCAATAGTGTCTCTCGCTTTTAAACTCAAGGGGATTGTAATATTTTTTTAAAGCTACGAACAAATTTGCATAATTAGAAACTTAATAAAACGGAGAGCGTTGTTGATGTAATGCAATTTTTCAAATCTTATATTTAAGAAGAAAAGCAAAAATTATAAGTCTATAACAGGTTTTTATACATGTAAAAAGTCATTTTTAATGTTTTTAATTTTTTTTTCAAATAAACATAAAAAACAGTAATTTAATTAAATCAATATATTTGATTTAATTAATAATTTATTATTTATAATGCATTAAAGTTAATGGCTTAAAATACTTAAAACAAACAAAAATGCACCTTAATTATTTAAAATATTTGTGTACTTTGTGTTATAGAATTTGTTACTTATATTTCAATTAGCGTGATTATAAATAAATGCAAAATTAGTAGCTTTTGCACTAAAATCAAGTGCTTGACAAAGGAAAGTTCCCTTACAAATGACAATCCCACAGATTTACCCTACTAAAGCCCGAGGCTTTCTTTGATTAAGTTTTGTAGCATGTGGAAGATTACATAGATACTTTTTGATTGAAATAAAGAATGACTTGCGTTAAAGTAAGAGTATTTTACTTTGCTCTATAAACGTTTATTTTTATAAAAAAATGTGTATGTAAAAACGATTTTATTATACAGATTTCACTAATACACACTAAATTAAACGTATAAAATAAAAATCATTAATACAACGGAATAAATTATTTATCATTTTTACTACAAAATTTCATTTTAATAATACTTTTATTTAAAATTGCTATATTTTTATGTAAATAACAATAGTAAATTAATTTGAATGTTTTATAAGTTTGTTAAAATCAAAACTTTTATGTTATTTATAAATAAAATCACAACACTAACTTTTACAAAAATATTTATTTAAGTTCATTGTGTAAGATAACTAAGCTATTATTTTTAGCGACTATTAGAAACAGTTTATTATTGTAGCTGAAAGTAATAGCTTAGCTATCAAAACGCGTTCCACTTTATTCTATAATTTTTAAGAATTATCGTGTTCCTGTCAATAAAATTTGAAATAGTTATTTTTCACTTTTTTATACAATAAATTGTTTTAAATTGTTTTCTGACAATACAAATCTACTAATTCAAAGAGTATTATAAATCCTTTTTTTTAAATTGTTTGTCCAATTGCGTGGTATAGAAATGTTATTATTTAATGCTTTTGGGTTAAATAATATTTTAACAGAAACATCGATAATTTCGAGTCGAGTTGGGAATATAATTTGTACTGTTAGCAATACAAGGCCTTCATTAAAACCCATTTCCCACGTGATCTATGAGTTGAGCTTCAACATTGTTTTAGGTTGGTAGTGTTACCACAAGTGTTACCGTTTAGTAACATTTTTGACATTTTTGTTTGACGTTTTGTTGGCATCGGGTATTATTTTTCGTCGTTTTCCTTATTCTCTATTTTCTATATTTTAAAATAGTTATAATCATAACTATTCAGCACTTTTTGTGTTTCTGTTGGTAAGTACTAAATAACAGCTGTAATTTTAAGGTCTAATTTTTAGAATTTTATATCAGGTAACAACATTTCACGATGTTTTCTATTGAACACCGTCACCCTCATTGTAATAACGCATTTTCAAACAGAGAAGTAGTACTCGTAATCCTGATGATTGATGAAACTTGGTCGCATTTTCTTCATAGTTGCATCGATAAATTCAACAAATATTTCCAGAAGGAAACTTTACTTACGATGCTTTCCGACGACGTAAACAAGTTTTAATTAATAGAATTTTAAAATAGAATTTGCATTTGCAAGGGGAAACCTTCAGGAAGGCTTACTGTACTCACTGCACCTGTTATCAAAGAAATTCGCAATCGCATGAAACAAAGTCTCAATAAAACGGTGGCAAAATTATTTGCGAGCAACACGTATAGTAAGTAAGTAAGTAAGAATTTATTTAGTAACGATATACTCATTTAACATAAATCGTAACATGTTTCTATTAATACTAATTTTTCCTTAAAAATTATTCTTACATCTTACATCTCTTAAGCTCGTGCTTAATTTCATCTGGTAAGTCATTATATAATTTCAGACCATTGTACAGAAGAGAATTTTGAGACTTTGACTTTGAAAATTTTGGTAATCTGAAGTCACATCGACTTCACGTGTTATGTGAATGTATATCATAATTACGTATCACTAATTTTGACGTGTAGTTTGAAAGCAAATTGTTATTACTTTGTATACCAACATTAATGAACTGAAATATATCCGCTGTTTCACACTTAACCATTGTAAACAATCTAACATTACTGTGATAGATTTTGAACAATGTAATATAATCTTCATAGCCCTATTTTTTTATTTCTGTAATCGGTTTAAGTTGACTTCGTAACACATTAAAAATATACTACTGCAAAATCAAAATATGGTGCAATAATTGTTTTATAAACAGTAATTCTGGCATTAATCGTCAATTTATTAGATATTATTTCTAATACACATGGTTTCTAAAATTTAGATTCTGGTTTATAACTCCTAAATATTTAAATATTCAATTTGTTCAACTTGTTCTAATTCTATATTTTCAATTTTTATTTTTGTTGTTTTTACATTATTATTTGATATTACCATTGTCTTACTTTTTAACACATTTAATTTTAGATTGTTTGATTGTAACCAATTTGCAATAAATTCTAATTCTCAGTTTAGCTTTATAATAGCTGAATGTATACTCGCCTTCAACCAAAATGACCGCGTAAGATCGCTTTTATTCACATTCTAATAGTATAGTGTTTCTCATTAGAGGTTTGAAGCAAATAAAGCATTGCAATTTTATTACGTACATAGTTTAATAAAATAATACAAATTTAAGCTTAGTGATCTGTAAATAATAATAAGTACGGTACGTCAGATTGGCATTTATTTCAAATTTTAAATGTATCTAATACATAAAATGCATTTTTAAAGAATTGATATCTTACACAAGCTAATAATTCTAAAATTTTTATTTCTTATATCAAATATTTACATAAAATATTGCCTCCATTAATGCTACTATCACTAATGTTATATTAATTGCACATTCAGAATAACAATGCACAATTAAATTCATCATTTTAATATTGGTCTGATTATTAAAAATATTTTGGCTGTGCTAATAGAAATACTTCAATATGAATACTGTCAAAATACTTCAAATAGTCAATTAAATAAAAAACCATATCGTACTGTTCTTTTGTGCAAAACGACCTATAGATTCTAAAATTAATATTATTTACATTTTTCGTAAAATAACGATTATTTTATCGTATTTGTAGTAATATCGACTAATTTAAATCATTGTTACAACCAAACCACATTTATTTAAGTATAGTATATACATATATTATAGGTTTATATTATATATAGGTTTATATTATAAATAAAATACTCAAACTAATAAATATTTTGTAAATAAACCGTTATTTTCAAAACATTCTGTTAACCTGTTTGGCATCGAGTAAATTAATTTTTCGCAGAAGTTCGATCCTCGGAAACGTTCCCAAACTTCATTTGCAGTTTGCACTATATTATTTAAGTTTCTGGCCAAAATGTCAAGGCGATTATTGGTCCAAGTTCTGTTCATAGCTGCCCACATGTTCTTGATGGGGTTTAAATCGAGAGATTTTGCTAGGCATTCTAAAGAAATTACGTCGTTTCTGTCCTTAAACCACTCATTTACGATTCTGCTTTTATGAACTGGCAAATTGTCTTGGATAATAACAATTTCTTCCAATTCTTCTTTTAGATAAAGTGTTCGCACACTTGGCACCAAAATTTCGTCTAGCACTTGAACGTAACTTTCAAACGTAAATCGTAGTGGGGAAACTAGAACCAATTCAACCGTCCCAGTTTTTGAAATCCACCCCCAAAATCCACCAGAAATTCTTCTACTTTGTCGATTATTAAATACATGTTCGGTACCAAATCTTGTATTTCGTGGTCGCCAAAGTGTCATAGACTACTCTTGTGTCGATGAAAATACCTTTTCGTTTGTAAAAATCACCGTACCTCCAGTCTCTGTACAAATTATTTTGACAGAATCTAATTCTTGCTTGAAAAATAATTCCGCGTCGTTTAATCTGCGTAGAATCGTTGAATCGGCGCAGTTTAAATGAACTTCTTCTTGAATTCGCGGAGCAGTTATAAAAGGAGAATTTTGAACACACCTAAGAATATTTGCATCTTCCTCTATGGTAGTTGCTCTATTTATTTCTTTTGGTTTTAATATAAAAGAAACTTTTCCTTCTTTATCAAATCTTCAAAGCCACCGACGAACTTGGCGCACCTGTATATGTATTTAGTTAAGTAATTTACTTTAACCAAATGATTCAATTATTGTAGTAAATTATGTTTTCTTAAAATAAAAAAGTTATTTGTTTTTTTAACAAAAATACCTTTAATAAAGTTCAAAGTGGGTTTCTTTTTCACTTAAAATATATTTTTTTAATTTATTCTGAACCCTGATTGTTTATTACCAGCAGAATTTTTAAGAAAGAAACTCAAACACGACAAATTATTGAAAACATTGATGTCGATTTTGGATTGTAATAATACATTAACGTGTGAATAATTGTAATTAATATTGTATTCTAATTTTAGTTGGGATAAAATGAAACTAAAAAAACTTTTCGTTTAAGATGACGTAAAATAGGATGCTTAAGATTAGTAATTAATCAATGATTCAGTCTATTTTAGAGGCTTATTATAAACAAATACTAAAAACCTTACCGATAATCTATTTTGTAAACCAATTTCACGTTGAGGAATTCCATTAGCAGCCATTCGAATAATTGCAATCCTTGTTTCTACACTGGAATCTCTCTGCCCAAAACCTCTACCCATGTTTGATTATTTTTAACAATTAATTACTTATACTAATCTTAACTATATGTATTTTATAATAACTACTAAAATTATTTGCCGATCAATGTCTACTTGAAATAAATTAGTAAACTGAATTACGTTCTACTAAATACTAAATTGTTGCCTATAGTCAGAACTTTTGAGTCCGATTGTATAATAGTAACCTTTAATTCGAGATTCAGCATTTTCTAATAATAGATTATAACTAACACTTAGCTACATATATGGTTCTCTCTTATTTTATTTTCACTGACAAGAAAAATAAATTTGTTCGTTACTTTACATACAGGTTTTTTTTGCCAATTCATAGTAAGAGTAAAATAATAAGATAGTAGTTTGAGAATAGAAACGGCGTAATTTCTTTAGATTTTAGTATGACCCACAAAATCTTTTGACTTAAGCACTGTAATTGTTCCTTAATAACTGATTCCTGTATTTGTTCGTACACTGGTAATATACTAATAGGTCGAATATCTTCGCATCTTTTTGTATTTTTAATTTTAGGCGTTGGTATGATTTTTGATTGCTTCCAACAATTAAATAATTTTCCACTTATTAAAGATTTGTTTATTAGGTCTACTATTGCATTACCAATTTCTGGCAATGCATCTGTAATAACTTTTTTTGTAATGTGATCCCTTCCTCCTTTTTGCTTAATATTACTTAAGATTTTTTTCAGATCTCATAAAGTAACTTGTTTAAATTTGAAATTAAGAATTGGTTTTAATATTGGGGCCTCTTTAAAGTTTGCTGGGGGCTGGTTTATAATATTATTTATGTGCATAATGCTGACAAAATATTCGTTAAATTTATTTTATATTAGTAACTTATTTCTACTTTGTCAAACATTATATTTTTTGGTTCATTCTTTGCTCCATTGTTTAAATGTTTAATAATTTTCCACATGTTATGAGGTTCTCCGCTATTTTGGTGTATTTTATTTACGTAATATTTATTTCTGTTTATCTTAATTTTGTTACTAAAATTATTTCTTGTGTTTTTGTAAAGCGTCCAGTCATTTTCATTTTTCGTTAATTTTTAGCAATTTTATAAAGTTTGTCCCTGTCGTTTTGGAGATTACGTAAGTCTATTGTAAACCAGATGTTACTGTATTTATAG
This sequence comes from Aquatica leii, assembly GCA_035610365.1. NCBI lineage: Eukaryota > Metazoa > Arthropoda > Insecta > Coleoptera > Lampyridae > Aquatica > Aquatica leii. Next base: position 70,476,539 of record CM069436.1, read on the forward strand.
TTTTCTTTATAATTAGGTCATTTACTGCATAACAAAGCGTTTGAACTATGTCATTTGCTATTTGATCTATCTGTCAATTTTGCATATCCCAATTGTGATGGGTCAGTAAATTAAGGTTTGTTGTGAATATTTTTTATAGCAATTTATTGTTTTTATTTTGTAATCCATCTGTTTATGTAATGTACCTAAATTTATTTCTATTATATCATGACCAGTTATTTTTTATTTATTTCATACAACTGATCTTAATTCATTTACGTTTGTAGTTACTAGGTCAACTATTGTACGGCATTTTGTTTCATCCTTAGGTCTTATCTCCTATAATTATATGTCGACTGTTATCCGGAATTGTATCTTCACACTACTTTTCAAAATGTTCTATAAAAATAGCATCACTTGCACTTGGTGAGTGATACAGCACTGTATAGTATAGTGTTTGGGATCCTCCTATTATTTTGATACATATTAACCAATAGTTATTGTCTAATGCAAAATTAGAGATTACAGTATATTGGATCCTATTACTTATAACTGTTACAAACCCTCCAGTTCTTCTCGTTTGTGAATTACACCGAATTAATACATATTCTAAAAAATTAATTTCACAGTCTTGTATGTTTTTAGTTAGACGAGTTTTACTTAATAACAACAAATTTAGTTTTCTATTTTGAATTAAGATTTCTAGTTCTTGGAAATGTTTTAACATGATTTGTGGATTCAAATATGATATGTTCGCACCTTGTTTACTTATTCTAAAAAATCAATCTTTTTTTTTTCATTTTTATTTTTTGTTTAAATACAGCACATTTTTGACTCCAGACAGGATGGTTAATGTCCAATTTCATTTTTAATTTTTCGACCATTTGAATACAATTCGAACATTTGTAATTTTCTCCTCAATCGACAGTACATTCTTGCAACCCATGTGAGCCAGCACATTTTAGACAGACTTTTTGTGCTTTATACTCCGAGATTTTATGGTTAAATCTATTACATTGATAGCATCTTCTGATTTCAATACCATTATAGACTATGCATCTATCCCAACCTACGTTTATCTTTTTTTTTTTCATTATAATTTGATACGTGTATGAATTTACTTCTGCATAAGCTATGTAATTTTTTCGATTTCTACCTTCTTTTTTATGTACAACCTTTAAAGACAATTTCTCTAAATTTAGATGACTGTTCTGCATTTTAATTTCTTCCTCGATTATTTCCGGTGACAAATTTTCAGACAATGCAACTATTTTTATTTTTGGCAACTTTGCTCTGGTGATTGTATTTTGTAGGATTCTCTCATTTTAGTTTGCGTTTTCTTTAATAATTTGCATATATCATTCTTATTTTTACATTCTATAAGTATACCACCATTACTTACCGGTCGTATTTCGGTTATATTTATATCCGTAGGGTCAATACATTTCTTAATGTCATTCTTGGTATCCACACTTTTCTGTTCTACGTTTTTAGGTTTTATTATTAAAGCTGATTCATGTTTTTTAAATTTCAATTTATCTGCATATGTTGTTTGTGATCGTTCTTCAATTATTTCAGTTATATCACTTTTAAATTTATTTTGATTCACTATGATTTGTTGAATAACGTTATCAATCATTCCATTCTGCTTATGAACACTATCGTTCAGTTGTTTTAATGCTTTCATACCATTCAAAATAATTGCCATGTAAGTTTTTCCATCTACACAGTTTACAAAACAAACCAAAATTATGTTTAGTCATCAATAGACCGCATTCGTTGGTAGTAATGTTACCACATTTCTAGTGATACATTTTATCACAAACTCCTGTACAACAAACAATTTTATCACTTTTAACTAGGTCAGCATTACCTTTTGCACAACTTGCTGCTTTAGACATTTTTATAGTTAACTCTAGTAAATGCCCTTTAGGGCTTTACCAGTTTTAATTAATTTTTCAACTTAATCACTTAATCACTACTTTTTAGAGCACACATAAACACGACCGCACTCCGCGCGCGCTTCGCGCAATTTGTCACCTTAATTTGATTTGTAAATTATAAGCATTCAATTTTTAAGATTATTAGTAGAAACTTGCCGCAAAACATTAAAAAAGAACTTTTCGATAACTCCGTAACAGATTATGGTTCATCAATGTTTTTCAAAGTTCAAAGAGAAAAATTAACACATGTATTGCAGCTAAAGAACAACATATTAAACATCAGTTATAAATTTTAAATAAATGTTATTATCTATTTTTATTTTAAATAAACAGATATTGTAATTAATGTGTTACCGTTTTTAATAAATTACTTAACCTTAATTTAGACGTTACAGATCAATTTTTTTATTTAATAATTTTTTTACGTTGTACCAATCCAAGCAATGTTGGTTGCCTAACATATATGTTACGTGGGATCCAATCATTTATGAAGACCCTGTATATGCACATTCTGGTTGATGCATTATTTTTTACTGTTTTTATAAATTTTAATTTATCATCAACAAAACTATATACACTGACTTTTTATATCTGATTGTTTTAGTATTTTTAATATTTGCACCCAAATTTATTATTCTGTAACTAAATAATTTTTTTATCATGTTTTACTGTCTACGTTATTGTAATTAGTGTAAATGTACTTTTACTTAACGTTCACAGATACACATATGTATGTAGATGAAATTATAAAACAATGTTTTATCTTAAAGTGCTTTACTGAAACATAGAAATTGAATCTCCTTTAAACCACAAACGCTTAACTAATAATTTTATGCAAAGTTTATTGATTCTTTACATTAATATTTAATACGTTTATTATAACAGATACGTTTGCTTTTATATATACAACTTAAACAAATCAAATATAAAGTGCTTATAGGCGTAAAATTTAAGATATCAATAAAAAAAATTAACTTAATACATATTATTTTTTTATAAATATTAAAAAGGTAATTGAAAAATAAAAATTTACACAAAACAACATCTTTATAACGCTTCAGTTGATTTTGTTTTTAGTAACATTAAAGTTTATAGAAAGTTTATTATTTGAAGTAATAACGTTTTCTCTACTACATAGATCTATACTTTATACGTTACAAAATAAATTTTATCGGTGTAGTAAAACTTTTTAAAACTTGTTTCTCTATAAATTGTTTAATATTATTTGTATTAGTTTATTCTTATTTCAATTTTTTGATTAGTATTAAAATGTCAATGTTACTATTATGTATTGTAAAATTTGTTTGTTTTTTGTAGTATTATTTTGTAAAGAACCTGGTTTGTTTTATTTATTAACAATCAGTTTATTTTCTTTATGAACAGATTACCACATTTTTGTATTGTAATTTAACTTTTTCAAATCTTAATTTTAATCTCAGTGTTTAAGTACTTCTTTAGCGCTAATACACTCAAAATAGATTTTTTTACTTACCATAAGTTTATTTCATGCACATTTTAATTGATTATTTCCGTTGGTCATTAGTATTAGTATCTTGTTTATTGTAATTCCGTGCGGTTTTAACTTTAAATCAATTTTGTTTATGTTAGCGCCATTAATATAATAATTTGTTCTCGCTGACACCAGTCAGAAATGTTCTTTTCCTTACTACTAGTTGTAGTAGCACTTTTTTAAGCACAGGTAATAGTATATTTCATTACTAGTCTTAAAAGAAGGCTTTTCCCGTGCGAGCTTGCGGGAAAAGCTTTTTCTGTCGTGTAATGACATTATACCTGTCTACAAAACTAGAATAAAACATATAAAAATTAAAATGCATATGTGTGAATCACCCTTCCTTTAAACAATGTGTATCTAGTATGCATTGTAAATTTCATGCATAATTGTTTTGATTTACGCCAATATTTTAAAAGATGGATTCTGTAGAACATAATTTTGAAATACCAGAAAATATTATTATTACTTCCTAAAAAATCTCGAGACAGATATGAAAAAGAGTATCGTTTGTTCTATGAATGGCGCGAACAAAAAAATGTAAAATCTGTGAGTGATGTTTTTCTTGTTTATTTGTCGGTGAAAGCTAAACTTTTGAAACCATCTACCCTGTGGAGTCGATTCTCTATAATAAAAAGTTGTTTATCTAGTAAAAAAATGTAGACATTAGCAAGTAAGTACAATTCACAGAGTATACTTGCATAATACTTCTATTTTTTATTTATACATTGATGCATTCATTCGTACAGATTTCCACAAACAATCGCATTTCTTAAACGTCAAGGTGTTGGCTGCGTACCTAAAAAAGCCAAAGTATTAACAGCAAAAGAAGTAACCAAATTCATTTGTGAAGCTTCAGATGATAAATGGTTATTGACAAAGGTTTGTGGTTGACTGATATGTAAAAAATGTACAGGTACTTTTAATATTTGGTATTTATGGAGCATATAGACACGTCGGACAAAAGCAAATCGGAGAGTTCGACTAAAACTGTAAATATCAGTAGCAATTCAAATTGTACCAGTAATGTTACATTTAATTAATTTATTGTTAAAAATAAAAGCTATTCGGTTAGTTCTTCTTCTACTATATACATTCCTAAAAAGCAATGTACCATAATTGGCTGTTTACAAAGAAAACTTATATCTTACATGTCACTCGATCCAGTAAACTTGAAATAGAATTTACTACAAAAATTTCACAATAAAGAATGTGGTTCAACTTTGAATACAAATAAAGATTTTGACGGATGTCAAAAATTTAGTGTAAAAATGCAGATCGCCAACATTAATTTCATGGCGCGAAAATTTGACTTCAATAAAAATGTTATTATAAGACCCGAATAAGACCGAAAACTGTTAAATTTCATGGAAAGTATACTTTATGTCTTAGTTAGTCTTTAGTTATTTTTAAAAGTTGGCAACAATGGAGCACGAGAAGAACTTTTGATGACCTTTCATAGCTCATAAACAAGTACGAAACACATATGTTTTCATTGTGGTAAAAAAAATGTATTTACTACTGGTTTCTAGAGATTTTATTTAACTCTATTTTAAAACAAATTAACTTTGGTTTTTTAGCGATAAAGGGGCGAATTATTAAGTGTTAACGAAAACATATTTTATTAACTAATACTACATTATTTACAATAATTAATTTACACAAACGCTGCAACAGATGCGTACTGTTGACTACCGGACGACTTAACCGCGAATGGAGTTTTTGTTTCTTTTTACTCCTCTAGCGCGTCGTGTGGCGGTTAAGATGTTATTGTAACTAAATGTTAGAGGTCGCTACACTACCCCCTTCTCTAGTGAGAACGGCACGAATAATAATAATTACATATAGGATAGAAAAAGCTTACAAATTAATTTACAAAAAATACTAAAATTATTAAACTGACAAAATAATTTTACAACTGATACCAAGTTGTTAAATTTTTTGGGAATCGAACGCTTCGTCCTGATTTCGTAGTTTTCTTGGTGTCCGGAGTGGATGTTGTGTCGCCGCCACTGCTATCAAGTCGCGTGGCACGACCCTGGTGATCGTAATTTCTTCATCTTGATCACGATTGCGATTTTCAAACGATCTATTGATATTTGTTGTTTTTTACACTTAATTAGAAGAGTAAAATACTTGTCTGAAGTGTGTATCACTTTGTACGGTTTGTCGTATGGCGGTTTTAATGGTTTCTGTACCCCTTCTGCACGAACAAACAAATTTGGAAGAATGTAAATCTTTGGGTATGTATGTGTAACGGTTATTGTTGTGAGTTGTGGTCCTTGAGTATTGCATTTTCTGCATATAAGTTTGCAATTGTGTAGCAAAATTTGTGTCTGCAGTACTTGTTGTCTGACAATTGATGGTTGATCAATGAGGTCACTCGGGAGTCTTAAAGTGGTTCCATACAACAGTTGTACAACTATTGAATCGATGTCAGCTTTGATATCGTTTCTTATGACAAGTAGAACTAAGGGGAGTGCCTGTGTCTAGGAAACATCTTGGCACTTGATTGCCTCCTTTAAACGTCGATGAAATCTCTCGACCAACACATTAGAGATTGGATGGAAAGCAGTTGTTCGAATTCTGTTAATTCCAGTTAGATTTCTTAGTGATGTGAGCAAAGCAGATTCAAATTGGGTAACCGGTACTCCAAATCTTGAGAGCCAGTGATCAACGAAAACTCGGGCACAGTTCTCGGCGGTAATATCTCTGATTGGAAGTGGTTCTGGCCAACGAGTAAAACGACCTATCATTGTCAGCATGTACTAGAAACTTATGCGTGAAACGAGTATCTGTGTCTTGGAAAGTACCAAGAGAAGCCTTAGTATGCCTGTGGACCTTTGCTTTTTGGCAACTGATGCATTCTTTAACTCATCTTGCCGTTTCTTTTTTCATATTGGGCCAAAAATGTTTTTGGATTACTTGTTTTACGGTGTTTCTTACCCCAGGATGTGCTAAGTTGTGAACCAGTTTGACTAAATTTCGTTGAAACTGTAGTGGTATGTAAAGCATATTACCATTTGTTGTCTCATACCATAACCTGATGTCGGACAATGGAGCTGCTTGTCTGGAAAAGTTGTATTTATTCTCAAGCTTCAGTTGTACTAGTTGCTCATCCGTTTCCTGTGCTTCCGAAAGTGCTCGTAAATCGAATTGGGGTGTTGTTACAGATTTTATGCGAGACAATGCATCTGATGGAGAGTTCTCGTTGCCTGGAACGAATTCGATATGCGTGCTGAATTGCGATATAAAGTCAAGTTGCATAATTTGTCTGGGACTGCATTTATCCGTTTTTTTATGAAAGGCATACGATAAAGGTTTGTGGTCGCAATATATTATAAAATTTCTACCTTCTAGGTAATGTTGGAAATGAGATACTGTTCTGTAAATTGCCAACAACTCACGATCATACGTACTGTATTTTTGTTCAGTTGGTGTCAGCTTTTGCGAATAAAATGCTATGGGTTAACTGCACCATTATCTACTTGCTGTAGAACCCCTCCAATGGCTGTGTTTGATGCGTCTGTAGCAATGCTGAACTGTGCATGTGTTTTCGGATATGTTAATGCTGCAGCCTTTGCCAGATCTTCATTGCACTTTTTATATGCCTGCAGTGTTTGCTCATTCGGGGTGATTGGTATGTTTCTTGTACGTGTAAATTCGAAATTAAGCAAAAATCCGCCTGATAGTAGGCAACTTACCGTAAAAACGGATAAATACTCGACCTCGAGTCGTGATTTTAGTTACGCTCGCAGAGGGCGCTCAAGAGTAGTCGGCCATCTACAAACTTCATTTTATTTTGTCATTTTGCTGTGTAAGGAACGTGGAAACGTCGAATGGGTAAAAAACATGAAGTTTCTCTTTTATCGTTTAATATCTACTACAACAACGCTTTATTTTAGCAATCAATAACAAATCCGACTAAACGTTCGATGCATACAATACAAGAGAGATGTATTTTGCTGCAGTAGGTTAGTATTTCGCACGTGGTTAAGAAAATGGAGGCGTATCAACTAATATTCGCTATTTTAGCTCTTTCGTTCTTTCGTCTTTTCGTCTTTACTTTTGGGGTTTCTACATGTCTGTTGGAATTTTCTTCCGAGTTCTGTTGAGGATGGTGGACCGCGCGCTGTTGAAATCGCTGAACTGATGCGGTAATCGTAATCGCAGAGTAAAAGGATCCCAGTGGATCGATGGCGCTGTGCTAAAGGTTGGGGGAGTGAAGTATCGAGGTATTATAATATCATTAAATTTGGAACCGCGAGGGATCACTAGATTTCGGTTCATTTCGTCCACGCGCATCGGGGTCAGGACTGCTGCTCTCGCTACATACGCGGCGCTTTGATTTAAGTGGAAACAGTGCGGACTTTGTATGTAAATGTTTTTGTAGTTCGAACACTATCTTTGTACATCCGGTACACCTTTTCGACTACAATTACTTCTATTTTATTAAACTATTTAACAAACTTTTGTAACCTGAATAATTATGATTAATAATATTTAACGTCACTTTTCTGTATAATTCTAATAGTGTTAATCACGATTTTTAACAGACGTTTTAATGTAATGGTTGATCTATAATGATTATTTAACGTAACCTACACTTATTTTGTTGTTGTTAATATAAAAGAATATTGCCATTGTCAAGGGTAGAAATTTGGGAGCTATAACCGTTTCTGTCGTAAACTAATTTAATGATACTTTTATTACCGGTCGTGCTGAACTTGACGTCAAGGTCCACGGGCGGTGTTACATTGCTTTAACGCGGATAAAATTTTTGCTACGGGTTACCGTAGCCGCGGAGATACCTTTTAAATATTAGCGCTTTAAATTTTTTTGGCTCCCTGAGTCTACTTTTGGGACCTGTTTTCATCTTGTATGTATATTGTTACCAGTTTGTGGTGTTATGTAAGGTAATTTATTTTCGGATTATACCAGTGGCGTAACCGGCGAGTGGCTTTTTCCGTTCCGGAATTGGCTATTAATAAATATCCTTAATAAATGGTTATTGTTGATTCGTACTATGTTTCTTTTTGGGGACCTCGGGTCTAGGATCTCCTTTTCTCCTACCTAGACTGTTTATCTTAGACAAAAAAAATCGAGAAGAGGTGGCGCACTTGGGCATTTAGCTTACCTAAAGAAAACTTTGTGTCTTACGATTTTCTTTTACCCGACGACCATCTACGGTGAGGCTAGCTGAAAGGTAAGCAACAACATCTTGGTAATTAATTTAAGTAATTTGTTCTTTCTTTATTTTTTTCTCCACCTCCCCCATTGGATCGTAACAAGCCGTTTAACAAAGCATTTAGTGGTTTTTGGGTTCCAGCTGCTTTAAGTAACCATCTGCGATAGCAATTTACCATTCCAAGAAATATTTGCAATTCCTTTGATGTCTTGAGAAAGTGTAAGCTTTGTATTACAACAACTTTCTTGTTTAGGAGAGTTATACCTTCTGCTAATACTTGTACTCCTGAGAAGTCGATTTTGGTCACTCCAAATATGCATTTGTTTAGATTAATAACGATGCTATGTTGATTTAACCGTGCTAGCACTTGGTCTACGTGTTGTAGATGTTCTCCCTGTGTTGTCGAAGCAATAAGTATATCATCCAAGTATGCATACACGAAGTGTAGTCTATGCAGGACTTGGTCGATAAAACGCTGAAATGTTTGTGCTGCGTTTCTTAACCCGAATGAATTCCGTAGGAATTCAAATAGACCGAATGGAGTGCAAATCGTTGTTTTGGGCCGGTAGGATGGGTTCACCGGAATCTGGTAGTATGCCTTAACCAGGTCTAGCGACGAGAATATTTTTTACCACTTAGGTTATGTGTGAAATCCCGTATATGTGGAATCGGGCATCGATCAGGAACTGTGCTTCTATTTAATAACCGAAAATCACCGCAAGCTCTCCAAGTTCCAGGCTTCTCTTGGACCAAAAGCAATGGACTCGACCATTGGGAAGAAGAAGGTTGTATTATTCCGGTTTCTAGCATCTCCTTGAATTCTTGACGTGCTATTTGATATTTTTCTGGTGCTAGTCTTCGTGGTTTGTTGTGTGTAGGTGGGCCGGTTGTTTCTATATGGTGAACAACACTGTGTAGAGGATCCCGAAGCTTGTTGGTAGGCCTAACGAGATCAGGGTATTTTCTTACCAACATTTGAAATGCAGCATCGGTCTTGACTAATGCGTGAATACCTGTTTCCTTTGTCTATTTCACCGGGCATTATACACTAAGGCTTGTTTAAATGTCAAGAAGTTTTTGGTTAGATATGTTCACCAATAATTTATAATATTTTAAAAAATCTGCACCAATAATGGCATCTGTCACATCTGCTATCACAAAAGTCCAAGAATATGCCTTACGTAACCCTAAACCTAATACTATTGTTTTTTTACCGTAAGTCTTGATTCGCGCACCACTAGCCAATTGTAATTCAAACCGAGAGTTGTTGCTGGAGTATTTATCACAGAACTTAGATAGTAACACACTTAAGTCTGCACTAGTATTAAGTATTTAATTTTTGATTTTTGATTACTTATTGCTAATAAAAAGTCTATGACGTGAATTATATACAGAGGCCGCCATTGCCCCTGTGTCGGCGTCACGTTTTTTGAATTGTGGGAACATGCTGGGTCACATCACCAGCAATAGTCGTCTCTATTTCTACTTTTGCTTTTGATTCTGTGTTGATGGTACTTGCTTCTACTCAAGTTTCGTTGCCGGATCATCTTTGTTTCTACTGCGTCAATTCTTTTTATTAATTGACGAATAAGATCGTTTGACGTGTTGTTGGTAGATGGCGATTTTGACGCTGTCGCTAGTGGTATAATGGCGTTTGTTGATGCTGTTTCCGGACATTCGCTTACCGGTGCAATTGCGAATGGCGTGGTTTCTATAATTTTGTCGGAAACGTCCGCAAACTGATCTAAACCTAACGTCAGGGATACTAAAATTGGTTGTATGGCAACTGGCATCGGCTGTAGGAACAGTTTTTTCAGGACCCTTTCATCTATTGCTTGTGGGGTACTTATTAATGACCGCATGTGTCGCAATAATTGCGATGGTTTACGTTTTCCTAATTCCAGACCTGCTATTAGTTGTTTTAACTTTTGGGTCTCTGTGAGTGATGTACGAAATATTATAGCATGCTTTAGGTCGGAATAGGGAGTGTCGCCTGTCGACTTGGTGATAATATCGGAAACTTCACTTGCAATTTCCAGTGGCAGCACTGAAATAACGTGGTAAAATTTTGTATCTTCACGTGTTATTTTTGGGGAACTTAAATTGAATTTAGTCTGGGCCATGGAAAACCATAATTCGGCTTTGTTGCCCTAGAATGGTGGTAGCGACACTGTAGCTGCAGCTACTTGACTGGGTTGTGCTTCTTCTGCAATCTTGTACATTAAACACACGCCGTTTTTCGTTAACAAAAATTTACGTTTTTTTTTACCCCATCACGTCAGCATCACCAATTTTAGCGATAAAGGGGCAAATTATTAAGTGTTAACGAAAACATATTTTAATAACAAATACTACATTATTTACAATAATTAATTTACACAAACGCTGCAACAGATGCGTACTGTTGACTACCGGACGACTTAACCGCGAATAGAGTTTTTGTTTCTTTTTACTACTCTAGCGCGTCGTGTGGCGGTTAAGATGTTTTTGTAACTAAATGTTAGAGGTCGCTACAGTATTAAATATGTGGTTTAATGAATGCTTAAAGTACCTACACTAACGGAGATTTAATCACTTTCATTCAAAACTATCAAAACATCATTAAGTTTGAGAAGAGATTTCCAGGTACATGAAATGTGAGCATTAACTCATACTGCTCGTCTTTATCTTTATCTTTAATACAAAAAACTTTTGAAATCACGTTTATAAAAGCTAAGATAAAGTCAACCTCAATTTTTTTTGTAAAAAAAATATTTTTGAAAACTTGTCTGATTAAGAGTCTGTATTGACTCGGATCAAACTTCTGAAAATGATTTTGATTTTATATCTTCTATAATAATGTTTTGTAAAAATTGTTTTACATTTGTATATGTTTTTACTGCATTATTAGTTTTAAATATTTTTTATGTTGTGTTTGTATCATGTCTGTATGAGTTTTAAAAGTTTTAAATATGACATTTTTTTAAGTAATTATTTTTTATGTTTAATACTAATAATTGTTATTTATTTTTAGTTTAAATTGCGCTACCCTGTAAATTTTTGGTTGATTTGCAGTTAGTTTTTCACTTCTCGACGTCATCCAACGGGTATCGTTCTTGTCACATTTTTTATTGTCATATCCTTCCATGTTGTGGTAAATAAAATATTCCTGCTTAAGTATAAAGAATATTTTTCTTAATACATCCAAGTGCTGTGGCATTATGTATTTTAAAAACAGCTCTAATTAGATAATTTATTCAACGCAGGGTAAGTTTTTTCGGATTAAATGTAATTTCCATGTCGATTTCTCAGCACCACGTGTTACCTTTAAATGCGGTTTACGATCATCTACCTATAGACAATCAATTTTGAAAATTTTGCAAAGAAAAGCATCAAATCAATAATTAATTCTTATATAATTTGCATATGCGATTGATACCTTTACTAGGAAGCATAGACGTTTAACGCTACTTCTAAGAAAGTTATACATGTCAACAACATTCAATGCCTTTTTTACTTGTCACAAATTTTGTTTTTTACTTTTTTTGTAAACTTTGTGAGTCACTAGTTTGACACGTTTTTTTAAGCTTAATTACAGGTGAGCTATTGGGAAAACGCTTTTTTAAAGTTAACGCCGGATTTTAGTAAGTCAAATTTTGATTATTATTTGATGTCACTACGGTGTTTATCACAAATCTGTTTTGCTTATAATTTCGATTTGTTTACTAGTACTAGTAGTTTTACTTAAATTTTTATCGCATGCTGATATTTAAACAGTTAATTATTATTGTTAATTTAATTAATCTACAAAGAATTTATTTGTTTTTGAGATTCAAATTTATTATACAGAAGTATTGTGATTTGCCGATGTTTTCGGCGTTTTTATAACCAACGTTGTACCTGTAATCACACTCAACTACTTTTTGTGAATAACTACCAAATTTGAGTCTTATTTGTTGTTGATTTTAATTCTATTTATACGTTATTGTTCTAAGATAAGTCCATTAAATTTGATGTTAACGATTTAGTTTAGTTCTTCGTTCTTTCAACTTTAAAGACTTTAAAAATATTAATGCAAGCTTCCAATCTTCTGTACAGATCAAACAGGACCTGTGTCTGCAAATCAAACAATTAATTATAATTGTTCATTTAACTAATTTAAAAAAAAATTATATATTCTTGTCATGCACATTTATTGTACAACTGATTAGTGAGTTGCCGATGCTTTCGGCGTTTTATAACCAACCTTATACGTTTAACAAATAATTATTTTCGGGTTTTAAACCGCGTTCCATATTTACCCTTTTTACAAAATTTATAAAACTTAGAAAACTTACAAACTTTGAAAAATCAACAATGTTTGAAGTTTCAATAGTCATGTCACTGTCTTCTGCAGAAAAAACTGAAATTTGAAAATGTAGAATCCTGACAAGCCCTTATATTACGCCGTTCGGGTCAGTGATTTCGTGACGGTTCCGATTCATTAGTTTTCCGGAACATGTTTTTCCATATTGGCGCTAGATCGATTCCATTATCCCTATTAAAATTGTCGTACTTTTAGATTTCAAAGGTTTCTTTGTATAGTCTAGGCCAGAAGTTTTGTGATTTAGCCAACATTGTTGCCTCTTCAAATTTTATCGTGTGACCGGTGATTAAAAAGTGTTCCGCAACAGCAGATCTTGTGTTATATTTTTTTGTATCCGCCTTATGTTCTTTTAATCTGGTAGCTATGTTGCGTCCCGTTTGTCCTATGCAAGCCAGCCCACACGAACAAAGAATGTGGTAGACCCCTGGTTCCTCGAGTGGTGCTTTTATTTTTTTTGTTTTTGAGAAATTGGCGACTATTTTATTTGTGGCAGTGAAGATCACTTTGATATTTTTTTTCCTCTAACCATCCTGGCTATTTTAACCGTGCAGTCTTTTATGTAAGGAAGGAAGGAAGTTGCCACGGGTTTCTCGTTTGATTTTTCCTTATTGTGTTTGTTAATTGCTCGATATATGTCTGGTTTTCTGAAACCGTTTTTTATTAAGGCGTTTGTTAGGTGACCTAGCTCGGTCTTTAACGTGTTTGGTTCACTGATCGCCTTGGCCCTGTGACCTAAAGTTTTTAGAACTGCAAACTTCTGAGCTGGATGATTATGTGATTTGGCGTTGAGGTATCTGTCAGTATGTGTCGGTTTTCTATATACTTGATGTCCCAATTTGCTGTCCATATTTTGAGTGACCAGTACGTCCAAGAACGGAATGATTCCGTTTGTTTCCTTTTCCATGGTGAATTTGATGTTGAAATGAAACTGGTTGATGTGATCCAGAAAGTTATGTAGTGTTTCTGTTCCATGAGACCAAATTACAAATGTATTGTCCACATAACGTAGCTAGCATTTTGGTTTGATGGTAGCGGTTTCTAATGCTCTTTCTTCAAAATCCTCCATAAATATGTTGAAGATGACTGGAGAAAGTGGTGATCCCAGAGCTGCCCCTTCAATTTGTTCGTATACAATATTGTTGAATGAGAAGTACGTGGACTTTAAACACAGCTCAATTAGTCCGTTAAGCTCCTCATCCAAATCCGCTTTTGGTAATTTGGTCTTGATGATCTCCAGTGCTGCTTGTAATGGCACTTTTGTGAAGAGAGATGTCACATCAAAACTGACTAAAATGTCTTCTGGTTCCAATTTAATTTCTTTAACTTTTTACCCAAACCTCGTAATATAAAGGCTTGTCAGAATCCTATACCTTCAGTTTCAGTCTTTTCTGAAGAAGACAGCGACATGACTGTCAAAACGTCAAACATTGTTAATTTTACAAAGTTTGTAAGTTTTCTAAGTTTTCTTTCTAATTTTATTTATACATTATTAGTCTAAGATAGGTAAATCAAATTTAATATCAACTCTATTTGGTTCAATTTTTTGTTTCTCCTACTTTACGAAACAATGCAATGCAATGCAAGCTTCAAACCTTCAATCTTTCTGATCGAGCTGTTTCTGCAAAACGAGATCTGGCGGTTATTAAAAAACATTCTTATCACTTAGACCTATCCTCTATCCGAATAAGATTTATTTCAATTTTATTCCGAGCTAGCCATGCAAGTTTCGTAAACTTCTAGAAGCTTATAACAAAATGTTATGTCATACTTATTTGAAAGTAAATTGACTTTTAACTTTCCGAGCTTTGCTTATCAATTTAATTTTTTGTTTCTTAACTTGATTTGACTGCTTTTTACATTTAATAGAAGTTTGTTTGTTACCTTAGCAATTAAAGCATCTTGTAAAATTGTTATCAAATTTTAAAGAAATGGGTGAATTAATTGAGCAATGGAATTTGTATTGTGAAGAAAGTGTTACTACACTGAAACTATGTGATTTTTTTTACAAATAATACAAGAACTTTAGTGATGTTAGAAAAGCAGCGCGATCAAGACTTAAAGTCATTTTAACATTTTTTTGTTTTTTATTACCTTAATGGTATCTACAAACAGTTCCTTTCAACGAGTTAAACAGCTAATAAAATACTACTTAAGCGTTATCCGTCGTTTTCGTAAATCCAATCAAAAAAAGATCTAGCATTTTAAGGGTTATGCATCATAATATTGCACCATTGCACACCGCAATAATGATTCTTCAATTTTGTGTAAAAAACCAAAGAAATATTATTCTACAGACATGTATTCCCGTATAAAGTTTTTATTTTTTTTTCGTTTAAAAAAACACTGTGAATTTTGTTTGAGTTTATAAAAACCAATTAAGAGAGTTTGCTGGCCGTTTTGAAAAAGATATTAAAAATTAAGCATTTAAATTGTCTCAAAGACGAGAAAATCTATTGCAGTAAGAAACAATAGCTTGAGTTTCAAAAAGACAATATAAATTTTAATAAATAATAAATACTTTGTGATTTATTTGTTAGTTATTCCAAACTTAGTATCAACCTAAACATAAAGTTGAATAAATTAGTAGTAATCCAAAACTCTAGATTGAATAATAGCAGTATTCCTGAAAAAAAGAATTGCTTTATTAAAATGGTATATAGTTTTTACTTTTAGTTTTGTTAATCAATTTAATTATATCCAAAAAAAGGCACAGTGTGAATTGTGTGATTTATCAAATGTTTTTATAAAACTAGTTATTCGTACAAAACTTTTTAGTTTTAAATAATTTTATAAATTGTTTAATTATAAAATTTTATATTATAGTATTCAAGTTTGTAACCAGCTTTTCCAAATTATTTGATATTACCATGTTTTTATACTAAAGTAATTTTCCACTATTTATTCTGCATTATGCAGTTATATATGAAAATTAATTCTATCGCTAAGCACTCCGTGACAGTTCGAAGGAAGTATTTACTTCTTATTTGCATAACAATTCATAGTTATACTGTACAGTATTATGCATAACCTCAAGGGACATCGAATAGATGGTAGTAGGTACCGATAAATCCATTAAAATGCATCAGACTTGCGGTTGATTCTACTACAAGCCACAATTTCTAATTTATATTTGCACGTTCGCAGACCGTTAAAAATAAAATTGTTTTTCATCATTTTTCTCCAATTTATAATTTTTTTTAGTATTAATTAAACACTTTTTAAAAAAATATAACAATATTGTTACTTTTTAAATCATTTGGAATTAAAATTATGCTAACATTTTTTTTCGGTGTAGTAAGTAAAGCTTAAATAATACTTGATGCTATATATTTTGTATTTTGGGGTTATTGCGTTAATGTGGCATGAAAAGTTTATCTCCGATTTACTAAGTTGCAATAAAATTAAATTGGGTTTAAAATAGTTTGGCAAAATTTCAAAAATCGTTATGTGTAATATTCCAGGGTATATCATATGTAATGTTTTTTTCATAATCTGGGATATATATTTTCTTCGAAAAAGTTGTATTATATGCATTTATTAAAATAGTTTATTTGTATTGATTTATTTACCAATTACGCAATATGTCTATATAAATTAAATTAATACTAGTTATTTTGCATTTATATTAATAATTACAATTTTAATTTAATTTTTCAATAATAATTATGAGATAAAAATTAAAATTAAATTATGTATTTTATACGTTCAGTATTTCTTAGTTTACAATATAAATTCAACATAAAAACTATTACATTACGTTATTACACTAATGTGTCAAAATGAGATGCAAATACCTACTTATAGTATAATAACTTACAAAACAAATATTTCTTTTTTTACAATGAAAAAGTTATAAATTTCTTATTAAGAATTGTTTTAAATTTTTGCTTTAGATAAAATTTTAGTAAACTTTTTTGATTGAGGTATGCGTGACAGCATAGAAGGTAACATACCAATGAATTTTATAAGATTTTAAAACATTATTTATTATCTTAAACAAGATATCTAAATTTTAGTATAAACAAAAATTTATTTTTTTAAGAATAAGAATGAAAAATAATACGCAGCCTAAAACATGTAACAAACTTTTAACTAATTAATAAACAAACAAAACAAAAACAACGTGATACATTCAATGCTTTGATTAAAGTCATAAAATTTGTTACTTTCAGGTTGATAACAAAAAATGAATTTGTATGACTATTGAAACGCACTACTCTTTCTAATGATCTTGGTACAATATTTAAGGGCGCCTAAATATTGATTGGTGTAATAGATATATTTTTGATATTGTTAAAGTGTATAATACTAATATTCTAAAATATATACGTACAATATCATTGACATATTTTAAAACCTGACAAATTTTTACTAGATTTACATGACATCCGGTAAATATTTTAATTCTAGATACTTTGTTCAAGACGCAGAAAATGTATTTTAAATATTGTAAAACTAGATAAAAACAATGTTATAAAAATTTGTACCAACAATATCGTTCGCATATTCTAAAGTTAAAAATGTTTTCCAAAGTTTGACTGACATAAAATACACATTATAATTATATACAGAGCTAATATTTATGTTTAATTAGCATCTAACATTTTTGTGCTTATTTTTAACTGTACTTTTAAATTTATGTATTTATAGACAAACGTTTTCTTATTTTTTTAATTTTTGCTATAAATTTTAACACGATGTTCTCAGGATTTAAATATGCTTATTTTAAAAATGATATTTTGATGCGTGTATATTGTAATAAAAAACAATCCAAAATCATAGTATGTAATCTGTTAAATATTGTATAAGAAACGCAATTTTAATAAAAAATTACAGAAGGAGAATATGAAATCGAGACATCTGCTTTTTAATTGAATTGGAAAACCAATTGCGTTATAACTAAAGATATAGTAATTTTATAATAATAAACTACATTTGCTGCAAAGAAATATTAGATAAGGTATTGAAATTCTGCTGTTAAATTACCAGTGGGTATTTATGATTTTAGAGGTGATCTTTTCCAAATATTTTGTGGCATTTTAAACGAGTTTACACAAAACACTTTTTAGTAACTTTCGTAGAATTCTTTGCAACAATGAATATTTTGAAAAATATATTATTTACCTGTTTTTGGGTACTGAGATCAGAATCAGTTATATAGACCCTGAACAATAATAAGAAAAGTTTTCTTTACTAATATGCATTTGGATTTTGTGTTTGCAGTTTGCAAAAGTTTAAATTTTTATATCGAGTTCTAGTGCAACGTAATTGTATAATCAGGTAAGTGCCTGTTAATTTTATTTTTTTTGTTTTTGCATCATGTTTTTTAAATATAGAAAAGCAAAAAGTCATTTTTTAAATAATTTATTTTAACGCCACGAATTCGATGTTTGCTTAGTTGGCTGTTCAACATAAATTAAATAAATGCTTTTATTTGCATAACTATGGTCACTAATTGATAAACAACACCATTTTAAAAAATATATAAGTAAACATATGCAAAAAACACTTTCTAAATTTTATTTGAATACTGTCCTTATTTTTTGAATAGCAATTCCAAGAAAATGCTTTTGTGCACTTTTAAAACTTATCATGTTTGAAGTTTTTTATAATTTTATTAATTCATTAGAATTAGAAGTGAAGAGAGGGAAAGTTTTTGCGTTATTTCTGGATACAAAAGTAGCGTTTGATAATGTAAATAGAAATACATTAAGAACTGTATTAAAAAAGAAACAGATATAGGAAAAACTAGTTAGGAATATAAAGGAAATATGTAATTAGACAAAGTGCAAAATAAAAATAAATGGAAAGTTAAGTGCAGCATTTTGGACAAATAAAGGATTAAAGAAGGAGTGCCCACGTAGTCCCACTTTATTTGCAGTATATTTAGAAGATTTAGAGAAAGAGTTGATAAGGCAACAGAGCTAAGGAATACTAATGTGGTGGTTAAAAGTGTGGGTTTTAGCGTATGCGAATGACATAGTGATTATAGCAAAAAAAAAGAAAAACGAAGGAGATGATAAAGACAGTAAAAAAATGTCTAAGTGTAAATGTGGGAAAAACAAAGTTGTAACAAAACAAACATAAGGTCCACTATTTTGGAAAAATTGAAAACAAATTTTAAGATGGTGCATCTAGACCATCGTCATCGAATCCGTTAACAATTAAGACCGGAGGAGGAATTTTAACCGCCCAACTCTACGATTGCGTTAGAAAACGGGGTATAAAATTTAATGGTCGAACAGACTCGATTTCCGTTATAGAACGCATCGAAGAACTTCTAACATGCTACGAAATCCCTGGAACTACTCTCTTGCAAGCGCTACCTAAATTATTCGAAGAAGAAGTAATCTTATGGTACCGAAACAATAAAGATCAGTGGACAAGATGAGAAGATTTTGTTTATTAGTTATTACTTTATCTTGTAGGTCCTCGACACCGGTATCAAATGGAAAAAGTAATACGGAATCGTGTGCAAAAAGAAGCCGAGAAAACTAGCAACTACATCAACAGTCTAAGAACGCTCATGAGACGCCATGGACAAATGACTCAGGAGGAACAACTCGAAAGGATATTCGAAAACTTCTATAGCTCGTATAAGAAAGATTTTAACAACTTTGCACAATTAGAAGCCCTGGCTAAGGACTTTGAAGCGATTCTTAAATCCAAGACGTTTAAACTGCAGGCCGTCTATACCAAAGTGGCAGCCGTCAATCCCAGTGTATCGAAACAAGACTTGCTGGAGATGTGGTCAACGAGGACACTTTATGGCTCAATGTCGTGAACGCTTTAAGCTTTTTTGTTCTAGATGCGGCATAGATGGAGTGTACTCCTGTAACTGTCTATGCCCACGGGTGGAAAACGGATCCGGCCGACTAGCATAGAAAAGCCCCAACTAGTCAATAAGGCCACCCACGGCTTGACCAGTTATCTCGAATGAACCTCTTGGTTGCAAAAGGTAAAAATGTTCTAATCAAACAAGCCGTAGTTACCGTAGAATCACGTTTGTTTGTACCAATTACCGTGTATGGCCACACATTCATTGCCCTGATCGATACCGCGGCCTCCCGGAGTTACATTAGCTTATGCGTTCAAGCCCTGGTGATACATGATGTAAAACCAACGCATAATAAACCGACGTTAGTCCAATTAGTTAACAGAAATGTAACTAAAACCAAAGGTAATTATACGTTTCCCATTACAATTGGATCACAAACTCTATAGTTAGAGTGTCAAGCATTGGAGCGTCTTACGTCAACCATCTTACTAGCGTGGGATTTCCTGTACCGGAACCAAGCTATACTTCGGACCAGCGACGACACGCTAATGCTAAATACCGAACCTATCACTTGCCTAATTGGAAATGATCCAGGTCTGGGCGGTATCCAAGGTATCACCACTGAAGAATTAACTCAACTGCCCAAATTTCTACAAACAGAGTTAGTAAAATTTCAAAAAATGATGGGTCGAGCTACAGGAATCACTCACTGCATTATGCTAAAACCAGGAACTGAACCAATTAAACAGAGGTAATCGACCAAGAAATCGATCGGATGCTAGAAAAACAAGTAATAAAGCCCTCCCGTAGTCCATGGAGTTTCCCAGTCGTCTTAGTACGCAAACCAACAGGTAAATGCCGGTTCTGCATTGATTTTCGCCAGCTTAACGACGTAACCATAAAAGATGCGTATCCAATACCTTTTATTCAAGGAATTTTAGATAAACTTAGAGAAGCGAGGTACATCGGCACTCTGGATTTGAAGGATGGATACTGGCAGATTCACCTAGAGCCTGAAAGTAGACCAGTAACCGCATTCACCGTACCCGGAAGAGGACTGTTCCAATTCAGAGTCATGCCATTTGGATTACATTCAGCACCGGTCACGTTCCAGAGGCTGTTAGACGAAATTTTTGGACCCAAAATAGACGCGAAGGCATTTGCTTACCTCGATTACATTATCGTCCTAAGATCCACGTTCCAAGAACATCTCAAAAATCTCCAAATTGTATTTCAGCGGTTGCGAACCCGAGGTCTAAAATTACAAAAAGATAAATGCTTGTTTTGTATGAACGAGTTAAAATATCTGGGACATGTAGTTAACAAGACCGGGATCCAGCTAGACAGCGAAAAAGTCGAAACAGTCGTTGAACTTCCAGCTCCTGTAAATACTTGACAATTGAGGCGATTTTTGGAACTGCCCTCTTGGTATAGAAAATTCGTACCTGGTTTTGCCAAAATCGCCGCTTCACTTACAAGCCTCCTGAAAAAAGACATCCGCTACGCTTGGATTTCCACGCAAGAAAAGGTTTTTAACGCCATTAAAACCGTCCTCACGACCACGCCTATACTGGCTTGTCCTATTTCCAGGTGCCATTCATCCTGCAGACAGACGCCATTGTCAGCGGCCTTGGAGCAGTACTCATCCAACGTCAGGAAGGTGAAGAGCGCGTCATAGCGAACATCAGAAGGGCACTGACCGCACCTGAAAAAAATTATTCGGGCATTGAGCTGGAGTGTCGTGCGGTAGTATGAGCTATACGGAAGATGAAAGGATACTTTGAAGGATACCGGTTTCAAGTAATTAGCGACCACCGCAATTTGAAGTGGCTAAAGACTATGGCGAACTCAACCTCCCGCCTGGCAAGATGGATTCTAGAACTGCAACAATTCAACTACGAGGTGGTATACCGTCCCGGATTCACGAAGTAGACAGAACTTAAACTCTTCAAAGCAGCCACCACCATCAATATCCTCAAGACACTAAACGATGTAAAATGCTTAATTGCATCTGCCAATTTAAAACAATCGGACTCAGGTCTGATTAAAGACGTTCGGTGTAAAGCATATTCAAGGGAGGGTACTTATAACTTACTTAAGTTGAATAAAAGCTAAATTTACCAAAACTCATGTTTATTAAATAATTATGATATAATCAAATTTAACTTAATTGTTTTTATTACATACTTCGCGATAAATGATTAAGTCTTAAAAAAATGGCCATTTTTCTTTACATGAATTGCGAACAAAGATTTAGTTTAAATTTTATGTACAAGCTTAATTTTTAATTATAGTAAATATTTGAAATAAAAATTACTTATCTTGCCGGTTGTCATTGGATAGGTAAATACGGGCAAAGTCTGCTATTGAAGCGGAAATCAAATCCACATCGGGATCCTGGCAGATCGGTAGAAAACTGCTTTTTAGGATCGAAAATGTATTTCTCCCAAGAAAAAACCTTTTCAAAATAACAAAAGATTGTAAAACACAAAACAATTAGAAAAGTATACAACTTACCTTTTCATTGAAAAGGTGAGACAGTAGAAGATAATTAACTTCAATTTTTATACTGATTACAGTAATTATCAGTTTAAATTATTAATTCTGATCGTTATAGAAAAAGACAAGTTACTTTGTCAGAACCCAAATTGATTCTCCCAAAATATATCCGACAACCTTCCACGTCGATGTAACTTATCTGAACAAGTTTTATTGATATATTATTCAAAAGAAAGCGGCAAAATTTGAAAATTTGAAGTTTGAATATTTTAACGCTACAAATCTCCTCTATGTCAAAAAAAAAAATTAATAAAAAGCATTTTTTCTTAATTTTTTTTATAAGTTCTCATAACAAAACATATAAACTTAATTATTTTCTGTTCTTGATCATGCAACAGACTTTCTTTCTTAATTAGATGCTTAAATACACAGGACAAAAAATTATATACAATTGTATTCTATTAACTTTATGTATTTAACTAAGTCTACAATAAAATAAGCAATAAAAAACGATTGTTTTAGCAATAAAGATTTAGCTATTTTCGTAAGCCTAACGCCTTCTGAGAGGGTCAAAATCGATAAGTACTATAATTGGTTAAGTCAAGATCAGGGTAAGTCATTATCAGGTGTGTCCATAATTTATTGCTAAAATAACTAAATACTAGATACTACAAAAATGAGTACATCAATAAGATATACTTAAAACTGGTAAATAAAAGTAATTCAGGGTAGATATAATAACAAATAATTTAACGTTACAAGAACGTAAATATCAATTAACCATAATAGGGTTTAAGATCTTTGATGTGGTAGTTACCTACAGTTTTATTATTAACCTCTTCTAAAGTATAAACAAGCTTTGACATTTTTTTTTTGATTTTACAAAGAACATATTTGGGTGCTAACTTAGCTGAATAATTATTTGCTGCACTAGATAACACTCGATTACGTTTCCATACTAAGTTTCCTGTTTCAAATTCAACATCACGTTTTCTTAAGTTGTACGTTTTACTATAGCGTTCATGAGCTTGCAATAATTTTTTTTGTATTAAGGGATAAATTCTACTTAATTTTTGTAGCTCCTCGCCATAATTTTGTAAATCGTATTTTCTGTTCCTAGTTTGTCTAAATACAAACGATTATAGTAATCGCCAGATATAGGTATGCGTCTACCAAAATTAAATACGCTGGCGTAAAGTTAGTTATGTGGTGCACACTATTATTTAATGCGAAAGCAATTTTTTAATTCTTTATCCCAAGTTTTTTGATTTTTGTCTTTAATAAAACTTCGAATACAAGTACCAATTGTTTTGATCTGTCTTTCGACTTGATTAAATTGTGGTGTGTATCTACTAGAATAAAATATATTAACTTTATAATCATCCGCAAGCGATTTAAATTCTTTACTTGTAAAGATGGAGGCATTGTCACAAATAATTGTAGAAGGGGTACCATACGTTAAAAAGATTTCGTCTTCGATGAACTTAATTAAAGAACGAGAATTTGCTTCTCTGATAGGTTTCATAACGGTATATTTTGTGAAATAATCTGAAGCAACTATTACGTAACAATTATTAGAACTTGATCTTACATACGGTCCCATTAAATCTATACAAACACATTGAAATGGAAAATTAACCATTTTTGGGGATCCCATTAAACCATATCTGCCGGTATTAGACGTTTTTTGAGATTGACAAACAACACATTTCTTTACAAAGTTTAAGATGTCATAACGCATTTTAGGCCAATAATAATCTTCAGAAATTTTGTTATACGTTTTATAAAAACCTAAATGTCCAGATGTGGGAATAGAATGACTGATGTCTATGATTTTTTTACGTTGAGGAGAAGGAACGAATAGTTTCCAATCAGAAAAGTTAGACGTTAAAATAATTTTAGAAGATACGTATTTATAAATAAAATTATTTTTTATAGCAAAAGAAGGGTACTTATCTGGAGTGTTATTGATCTTTTCTCTTAGATCACAATACCATTTGTCTACTTCAGTTGGATTAATGTTAAGAATTTCATTTGAGTTATCATTGTCAACGGAATTTGAGACTACTTTATCTTGCTCGTTGAGAATATTGGAGAGTATACTAGCACTAGGTACATTTGATTCATTAGATATGATTTCAGTAGATAGCATTTGTGCATCATCGTTACTCTCAAGAAAACAATTAAAATTAACAGAAGGCAAGCAATCTGTATCTGATTCTTTTTCTTGTGACGTATTTAAATCAAAATTACTATCCGGCACGGCTCTACTAATTGCATCAGGTAAAATCAATAATTTTCCAGGTCGATGCATAACATCAAAATTATATTGACGCAGACGTATACTCCAACGACACAATCTGCCAATAGGGTCTTTTAATTTATTAAGCCACACTAACGCTTTATGATCAGTAATCACCGTAATCTTATGGGGACATGCTTCTATATAACATCTAAATTTATCAAATGCAAAAATGATAGCACAAAGTTCTTTTCTGTTACTGTGTAATTTTACGTTCGCGATCTGTAAGACTACGAGAAGCATAACAAATAATTTTTGTATACCTTTCTGAATTTGCAATAGACACGCCGCGACTGCGTTATTAGAAGCATCTGTTTGAATTATAAAGGTAATTTAAAATTTGGAGTAGTCAATATAGGAGCAGACACTAAACATTTTTTAGGTTTTCAAATGCTTCATGAGATGCATCATTCATTTTTATAGGTTGGCCTTTCTTTTTTACCTTTGAGTAAATCGGTTAAAGGAGATAATTTTTCTGAAAATTTAGGTACAAATCTTCGATAATAAGAGACTAAGCCCACAAATCTTTTTAATTCGGTATAAGTACGTGGAGGTACATACTCTAACATAGTTGTAATTTTTGCAGGATCTGTATGTATTCCATCTGAGTCAATTACAAAACCTAGGTAATTTAAACTTTTCTAAAAAACTGGCATTTTTCTAAATTAATAGTTAAATTAGCTTCTTTGAGTTTATTTTTCACTTCGGTAAGCAATCTTATGTGTGATTCAAAATTATCAGTTACTAGAATGATATCATCTAGGTATACAAATAAATGCGGTTCGTACTTTGGACCAAAAATTGAATCTATTACACGTTGAAATACTTGTGCAGAATTACAAAGACCAAACGGTAGCACTTTGAAGCAGAATAGTCCACGACCAGGAACAGCAAATGCAGTTTTTAATTTGGATTCTTCGTCTAATCCTATTTGCCAAAATGCACTTTTTAAATCAAGAGAGGACATATATTTTGCCGTTTTAAGAGTATTTAAAATTCGATCTACGTTTGGTAAAGGATACGTATCAAAAATACTAATTTCGTTAAGCTTACGACCGTCAAACACAAATCTGTAGGTACCGTTAGTTTTCTTAACCAACATCACGGGACTGCAATAAGGGCTACTACACGGTTCTATCACTTTCAATCTTAACATTTCATCTAATTCCTTATATAAATGTTCGAGAAGATAAGGCGACATGGGATACTGTTTACATTTAAATGGCGGCCGTTCGTTACTATTTTATGTGTGTATTTATTAGTTAGTCCTAACCTATCTTTACCCGAAATTTCCGTAAATTCATTTATTGTTATTCTAGCTAATTTTTTCTCTTCTTTAGTTAAATTAGACTTAACATTATTGTCTTGTCGTCTTACAGCTGAATTTTCTACCAAATTGATTTCTATTTCTTTACTAAAGTATTTCCAAGTATTTTCCGAAAAAATAATGGATATCGAAAATAAATGACAAAAATCTGAGCCAAGAATGATATAATGAGGCAACGAAGGAACGCATAAAACTTTTAAAACCTTAAAAATATTTCCGATTTCGATAGGTAAATATGTATAGAAAGATATCGGCACTTTGCTGCCATCTGCTGTTACTATAAATTTGTCACTTACTTTAAAAAATTTAATTTAAGCTTTCTTAAGAACTTATAACCTTCGTTTCCCGCTATAGAACTATTTGAACCTGAATCTAATAAACAATTAATAGTTTTTCCAAAGACATTTATTTTTATGTAAGGTCTATTATCGCTATCGGGACTAAAAAAGTTTGTAGTTGTTTTAACCGAACTGTTACAATTAATATTATTATAATTTTTATAAAAATTTTTCACAAAACGTAGGTGTAGTTCCCAATCTTTATAATTAGTAAGAGTAAGACGATTTTTAAAATTTTTGATTAAAGGACGTGGTGTTAATTTAGAATCTAAATCGGCCTTAATTTTACGGAGCCTTTGTTGGCCTACATCAAAGGACGTGATTAAAAGTTTTTTGAACAAGATGGACAAGTACGAGTCGTAAAATCTGGTTTACCACAACGATAACAAAATAACTTTTCTCTAGGTTTTAAACATTCACTGTATTTGTGATTTAATTCGTGACAGTTGTAACATGTTACTGTTTTTGAGTTAGTTTTTAAGGTCTGCTTTAGTTGCGTTTGAAAATGAATTTGTATTATTGGAGGAAGATAATACACAAGTTTTATTATTATATTTAAATGCATTCTTTACTTTATTTAGATTATAATTTGTATACGAAAATTCTGGTTCTGGATCTTTTTGTTGAAAGTTTGAACTTTGACACCGAGAAGCGTAGAACGCGTCGTCAATTTTTTTGCATAATTCACTTAAGTGCGCCAAATCTTTAATATCTATAACGGCAATTTGTTTTACATAATAAGGCAACAAGTTTTGTTTTATGTAAAATAATTTTGTGTTTTCATTCGGAGGGTGCGAAAGTTTTTCAAATAAAGAGAGCATAATTGAGATAAAGACCGTTATATTTTCACCCCTACCTTGTTTTCTGGTTATTTGGTGCCATAATTTCTCGTCATAATTAATTGGCAGAAAATCTTGTTTTAATGCGTTAACTAATTCATCTCAGTTATTTACGTTATTTCTTATATTTCGGTACCAATGAATTGCTTTGTCGGTAAATAAATCTACAGCCCCTTTAAATAAAATATCTTTAGAAACGTTTCTAGCGAAAGCTAGTTCGTCGATTCTTTGCAAAAAAGAAGTTACAGAAGTTGTTTGACCATCAAAAGTGACGTTCCATTTATAAAGCTTAATATCTGAGTGTTTAAATTGAACTTGACTACTATTTAAATCAGGAGATTCTAAACCTGCATTATATTTAATATCTAAGGAATTACTTTGACTAATTAAGTCTGATTCAATACACAAACAATCAGCTAATGCCTCATTTTAAAATCTACGTACTGCTCCGAATTATCTTCTGGAATTATAAATCTGTTAATGCGGTTTATTAAATAAATTAAACGCGTTTGAATGCTTTTGTACATGTTATCTGTAGTAGGACCTTCAAATGCTTTAACCTGATCTTTTAGTACATTAATTGTTTCGGAAATTAATTTTGTTTCATCTGCTAAAACAAACTCGTTATCTACAAGATTAGTGATATCGGTGGTTTCGAATAAACGCGACAAAATTTTACGTTTTTCAATTACGCCTTTTCTTGTTTTTTGTCCTCGTATACGCAATTCGTAATCAATTTCAGAAACCGAAAGAAATTTAAAATCAACGAATTCTTTTCTATAAAACATTTTAAAGAATGGTGCATGCGATTAATTAGAACAGTAACTTAAAATTATTCAATCAAAGTAACCGGACATTTGTAAGCGATTATTAACAGTTATTGGGCATTGTTCAGATAAGAAAGGTCAGTGTTAACACTAACAGTCATATAGAAATCGAATGTTTGATAAGACTGGTAACGGAACAAACCTAATAGAAAATTGACCTTTACAATAAAATTTAAATACTACAGTAAAATATTTGAAAAATTTCACAATTTTGAAAATTGTTTGCTAAAAACAAAAGGTTCCTGCTCGGGCGCCATTAATGTAAAATGCTTAATTGCATCTGCCAATTTAAAACAATCGGACTCAGGTCTGATTAAAGACGTTCGGTGTAAAGCATATTCAAGGGAGGGTACTTATAACTTACTTAAGTTGAATAAAAGCTAAATTTACCAAAACTCATGTTTATTAAATAATTATGATATAATCAAATTTAACTTAATTGTTTTTATTACATACTTCGCGATAAATGATTAAGTCTTAAAAAAATGGCCATTTTTCTTTACATGAATAGCGAACAAAGATTTAGTTTAAATTTTATGTACAAGCTTAATTTTTAATTATAGTAAATATTTGAAATAAAAATTACTTATCTTGCCGGTTGTCATTGGATAGGTAAATACGGGCAAAGTCTGCTATTGAAGCGGAAATCAAATCCACATCGGGATCCTGGCAGATCGGTAGAAAACTGCTTTTTAGGATCGAAAATGTATTTCTCCCAAGAAAAAACCTTTTCGAAATAACAAAAGATTGTAAAACACAAAACAATTAGAAAAGTATACAACTTACCTTTTCATTGAAAAGGTGAGACAGTAGAAGATAATTAACTTCAATTTTTATACTGATTACAGTAATTATCAGTTTAAATTATTAATTCTGATCGTTATAGAAAAAGACAAGTTACTTTGTCAGAACCCAAATTGATTCTCCCAAAATATATCCGACAACCTTCCACGTCGATGTAACTTATCTGAACAAGTTTTATTGATATATTATTCAAAAGAAAGCGGCAAAATTTGAAAATTTGAAGTTTGAATATTTTAACGCTACAACGAGCAGATTATCATGAGATACGGCACACCAAAAATCTTCACCGACAATGGGCTCCAATTTACCAGTCATAATTTTCAACAAGAATTGGGTCGCTTGGGAATCCAGTCACGTCTTACGCTTCCATATACACAGGCAAACCCTGTTGAGAGGATGAACAAGTCGTCGGCACCATGATTTCCCAGACTACCGGGCCCGATCAACGCGAATGGGATCAGCAGTTCCTAGAAATCAGTTTCGCCATTAACAGCTTCCACCACTTGTCAAACTAGATTTATTCCGGCATTTCTAAACTTTGGGAGAAAATTGGTGGCACCCGGAACCTTTCACCGCGCTGCCCAATCAGAAATAAATCTTGAAGATCTAGACGTCCACAAAAGGGTTGCATTCGCCAAACAGAGCCACCATTACAACTTGCGTCGCCGACCATACCGGCCCAGCATCGGCAAACTAGTTTATAAAAAGGAAAGACTGTTATCCGACAAACTGAACAAATTTGGTGCTAAACTAGCTCCAAAGTATTCCGGACAATTCAAAGTTCAACGAATCATCTTGCCTGTGAGCTTTGGATTCCCGATTCGCGCCGAAGCGCTGGTGGTGTCCACGTGAAAGATATCAAGACTGTCCCTGATTCGCTGAAACTGCCCCTCCAGACGGCAGAAGATCGGACACTGGACAACCACGAAGAACGAAGTGGGTTAGTTTGTGCCATGGCTCTAGTACGTCAACCACGTAAACCCAAAAGAAAACACGTATCCAACCCTGGAAACTTCGGAGGAGTCGAGGTAAAGAAATTCTACCACAAGCGTGCTCCACCACCAAACGTCCCAAAACCTTCCGTATCGGAAAAAAACATAAAAATGCTCCAAACGAAAATAGACGAATTGTTCGGGCCATCACCTGCCGCCTCACTCGAAAAAACACCGATTTACCAGGTAGAGGAACTCTCACCCATTAGAAATATCCCAGTGGGATTAGAGAACCCCCAAACTATGAAAGAGATCGAAATCTCTCGACCCCCGTTGGACCGAAAAGCACATTTGTAAATTTTATTATTGCTTACAGTTAAGGATAGGATTAATAAAACTTGCAGTTAAAAAGTTCACAAACTAACTAACACCTTTGCAGTTTTCTATATATTAATACTAATTTTTGTGTAAATTAACAAGTTGAGAAATTAATTTAAACAAAAAACCTTTTTAGTTATAAATAAACTGAAACTTACACGTAGATATACTTTTTGCAATCTTGGCAAACATAAAATTTTAATCAGGTAGAAGCTAATAAAATAGTAAATTGTTAAATTAGTTACATTTTATCAAAAATATTAAAATATTAACACACGTTTAATATTTTTTGAAACACATTTTTATATTGAATCATAATTGTCTACCTAAAACAGACTGAGCGTTTAAATAAAAATGTACTAAACAAAAATGTTATTTGTCAATATTTCAAATTGGTTAGTTTGTTTTATAACTAGTAATTATCGTCATCAACAATATTATTTTAGATATAAAAGACTATAAAAAATGTTTGATAGTAAACTCCGGTTAATACATTTTTTTATATAAAATGAAAATTAATTAAACTAGTGGTCATAATAAACACATATTAATAATAGATTCTCAAGTAAATTAATA
Organism: Aquatica leii; assembly: GCA_035610365.1. Taxonomy (NCBI): domain Eukaryota; kingdom Metazoa; phylum Arthropoda; class Insecta; order Coleoptera; family Lampyridae; genus Aquatica; species Aquatica leii. The sequence goes on from CM069436.1 coordinate 70,507,104, forward strand.
TTTATTATACTTAGAATAATAAACCGATTTGACACACTCATAAACAGAAAAACAAAATATTAAAAAAAAATAATTAATTTTGATTTAAAAAATTAAAGTTTACTCATCTTATTTTTACCAATCACTTATTTGACTATAAATTTACCGCCTATTGCACAACTCATAAACTAAAATTTCAACTTTTTATTTAGTTATTTGTCAACAAAAAACCTTTAAATTTAAAAGGATATCTAAAATGTCTTCTTATGCATTATGGATTATGTTAAGAAAATATTTGTTTAAAGGTAGAAAACTTGAGAGAATATCAAAAAACGTTCATCAAAAATCAAAACACGTAGTAAAATATTGACAGTCTTATAAAATAGTAAGGTTTATATTCTTTTGATTTCAATAGTAAGCAACACGATAAGTTTTTGCTAACAAACAATTATTGGCATTATATGTCGTCTAAATGTAACGTATGGTGCAAACTTATTTGAAGGAACTGTTGTATAAACACAAGTTCTAAACGTAACTGCAGGCATCGTAATTCAATTAACAGTTTATTAGTAACTGTATATAAAGTTATAGGATGCACTGAATGCATTATATTAAAAAGCTATGTAAACTTTTAATCATATTAAATTTGAAATGTACTATAAATAATAAAAAATTGTTATACGTTACGTAAAATAAACAACCTGTATTACACCAAAATTTGTACTTTTTATTACTACTACATACTAAAAAAAATTACGTTTTTAATAATTATTTAAAATATAAAAATAAACTTTTATCAGAAGCAAAATCAATGGGTTTAATTGACTAGGCAGCCAACATTTATGTTATGTATAATAACGTATATAATATTTCAGTAATTGTAATTTAGTAAATTTATAATTAAAAATAAATGTACATTAACAATTTGTTTGTTAACCGTTATTGTATTAAAACGCGTAGTACATGATTTTTTAAAATCCATTTTTCAATGTTGTTTAAATGTTTTCTTTTACTTTTAATCTTTTTTTAAATGTTACTAAATAAAACATAATACCAAAACTAACAAGTGCTTTCACGTAAAACCATAAAAAAAAGAATAGTTATAAAATGTGTAGTTAAATTAATCAATCAAGTTAAGTTTAGTTAATGCGGTCAAGTTTTTTACTTGCCTATTTGCTCTTGGTAAACTCGTTGTAATTACTTGGTGTTTTATACTATTTTTGAACAGTACTGTCACCACGCGAACAATATTATCATTTCCAGGATGTAATCTAACTATTCTGCCCATTCTCTTATTTAAAGGTAGGTACAACTTGTTTTTGACTAAAACTAACGTGCCAATATCTATATGCTTAAGCATTTTTGATTTTGATTACCATCTGCGTTGATATAATGGGTGCAGGTATTCATTTTTCCATCTTCGCCAAAAATTTTAGTGTAATTTTTGTAACAATTTCTAACGCGAAAGACGAATCATTTTCAAATGTAACAAATCTAAGTCCGGTTGGGACGTTAAAGGTTCTAAATTCAGAAATGATAACACTCATTGAGATTTGAACTAAAACTACATAGAGGTCAAAAATTGAGGACTGCCTCTATTTGCACAAGTGTGTCAACTCTTAACAAGTGAGAATTTGATTCCTAATTACCCGCCAATAATAGATTTTAACAAATTTGATCCCGCTCTCCCACATACCACCAAAATATGGAACGGAAGAAAGGTTGAAATGTCACTGAATGGTTTTAGTTTCTACTGCAAAATTAAATTTAACAACCAATCTTTTGTTGGTCTTGACGAAGTTGGTGCCACAATTAACGATAATATAATTGCAACGACCGCGGTATGCATTAAATCTACGCAACGCAGCGAAAAAAGTCTCACTTGTTAAATCGAAAGCTATTTAAAGGTGCAGGGTTTTAGTAATAAACACAGAAATAAACTTTGGCGTGTTTAAATGACTTAAAATAAAGATTAGAAAAACACTGCCATAATCTACCTCAACACAACTAAATGCTTCTACTTGATTCACACGAAGTGCGGGCAATTCTGCCGCGATGGGCACGAGTAGAGTGAATCCAACCTTAAGGCACGACTGACAATGTGATAACTAACAACGAATTACTCGGCAAGCCGATATAATTAAAAAAATTGTTGTACCAAATATAAAGTTGTGTTTACATCTGAGTGTTTAGTTTTGAGATGAGTAGGTACTCTCTACAATCAAAATTGTCAGACGATGGTTACTAGGCAATAAAATGGGGTGCTTTCTGCAATAATCTTGTGAATTTTGTGCAATTTAGTTTTGCCCACCATAAAGAGCATGCAACTAGCTTTTCTGGCAAACGACTACGCAAAACCGTATTGGCCGGGTTGTCACAAAAACGAACGTAGCGCCAATCACTAGGAAGAACAATTTCTTGAATGTGTGAGACAAGGTTAGCTATAAAAATTTCTCAACAATGTAGTAAAAAGCGTATCCACGCCAATGCTACCTGCAAAGCGTTTATTTCTTTTATGACTGCGATCTGTTTATAACTTTTTAGTACGAATGCAACAACGTTAGACAATAACACTGCACCCAACAATTCTAAGCAAGTAGCGCGACCTTCGATTAGGCCATTACGAATGAAACAAAAATGTAATTATCCTGATCCACAAACCGAAGATAATTTACACAACTCCGACGCATCGCAGAACGACGAACAAGGAATTTTGAGTTTTGGCAAAGCGACGAGTAATGATTTATACTTTTCTCACTGATTTTATCAGGGGTCTCTGTATCCCAATCTAAACCTAAAAGCCATGGTTTTGCAAAAAAGTAAATACACAAAGAAACCTTAAAAGGCCATATCTCTGCAATTTCTAACAAAATAGTTCTCTTAGTCTAGAGCAAACCTATTGTTTGAATTCTGAGGAAAACAAATTCAGACAAGCGTGCCACTGTAGACCTAAAATCTTTGAAATAACATCAGTTTCTGTTTCAAACAAAAATGGACTAATTTGGCAATGTTTCCGCGGTAACAAAACGAATATCAATGGGTCATTAACTCCAAACAACCAAGATTAAACAAATCAATTAATTGGGTTTACAAATCTAAAAAACGCCAATTAATCAACTGAACCTTTTTATGCAAAGCCGAAACTGTCATTTGACAAAACAGTTCACGTACATCACAAATGAAGAACAGTACCAACGGAAACGAAGTAAAATCAAATTAATATCATTTTAAAGCTTTGGTCTAGCAAAAAAGGGTATTATTGAGCTAAACCCTTTTAAGATCCTTGACTGATACATCAAATACTACTTGAATTTTAGATGATGTATTATTTTATTTAAAGATACAATAGTGTAGAATGCAATAACCCTGCAAACTATTTGATTCTACAAGCGAGGAAATTATTGTGTGCTTTTAGTCAAGATAATCCTTCATAAACTCATATTTATTCCGTATAAAAAAGTGATAAAAAACGGCAATGTACAATCTTTTGAATGCCTTCAAAAACAGGTATTGATTCCATGGCAACGAAACTACGAAACGATTTGGATGGTCTCTAGTATGTGCTAACAAACGAACTTTCTGGTCGCTGTTTCTTCATTAAAAGGAGGCATTTCTTGGGGTCGTTATTAACGTGCCAAAACAATTTCAATGTGTCATCAAAACTAGGCTCTGATAAAAGAAAAAATGAATCTGGTTGTGTAACAGCACTACTAACCAATTAATGCTTTAATCGCAGTTTAAAAACAGTTTGATCTTATAAGGTATTAAAATTTAGACAATTGGGTTGAAGTAGAAAATATAATCTTTTTCAATACTTATAAGCGTCATAATGCAGGATATAAATTTAAAAAAAAAACTTTTACAAATTAATGAACTACATAGTTTTTGGTAAATACCAAAAATGTCGAAAAAATAATAATTTGCAATAATTTAATAGCGGTAGACATAAAAATCGTAAAAGTTGAATAAAATAAACTGCTGTATGTAGGGTGTTCTACTTTGGAATTGTGGAAAACTGTTATAAAAGTACGGTTTTTTAGGACTATGTAAAGAAACATGTCAACTTATCATTAACGGTTACAGATTTGTTAGTTTTGGAGATAGATAACCGAAAACGTGTACATCACATTATCCTGTCCTATAATATTGATACTTTGATAACGCACCAGAATTTTCTATTCAATTTTCGTTATAGTATATAACTACAAAATTAAATTGTAATTCCGCAGAGAAACTTACTGATACATCAAAACTTGAAGACATTTTTACCGACTTTCTTGAAACAGTTTACGTTTTACATTTCTTTGATATCAACGTTTCTCTTTTGTCACTCTTACATACTGTAACGAAACAAACATAAAGTCCACCATTTTAAAAAATTTTAAAAAAAGTTTTAAAATTGTGCATGGACTTTACCCCCAATCTTGTATATCCCATCAGCGCTAAAACGACCCCGCTCGAAAACCGGCACTAAAGGAAGGAAAAAGGATATAAAAACGGTTGCACCGTCTAGGAAGGCATCTTTTTTGTCGTTGTCCGAACGGCGTCTTTGAAGTCACTTCGGACATCCCAAAAACCGCCTGCCGAACCTGAAAACTAACTGTAAGTTAACCAGCAATCTAATTAACGATCACCTCCTGTACTCAACCTGAAAAATTCCTGACCGGCCATTGCAACGATGGGGACCTGCGTTTCACCTGTGGTAACCAACACCAAATCATTTTCACGCATTTTCATTAATTCGTCCGTATATTCAGTAATTGTTGTATCGTGGAGTGTTGTATTTTGTTATCCTTGTTAGTAATTGTTAAACACCTGAAGTTGCCTGTTTGTAGAGTATCTTAGTGCTTGCCGTAGATGACCAAAAAGTTATTCACCATTACTAAATTGTTACATACTGCCCCTTGGTCGACTCGAATGAGTAGCTCTTAGACATTTGTTCGTAGAGTACCTTAGTGCTCGCCGTAAGTGTTTGAGGCGGTTTTATCAATCTCTCGCGTAGCATGACAACAACGTTATGTAACTCCGTACAAGTGAAATAAACAAATACACCAGAAATCCGGTTTGTTTCCGCGTCGTTTTACATACCTTATAAATACAAATTGAAGTGTATTTCAGTTCATATCATCTAGTCATTTACACCGCAAGCCCAAGGTCCAGTTGCAATCTTAGAAAAATTACAACACATTAGTTTGTTTGAAATAACCTTTCTTTGTTTTTAAAACTTGTAATAAAGCTATTTATAATTGTCTTATGCAACAATAAGAATTTTGCGCAAAAGTTACTTAGAAGTTGTTACCAACCTTTTTGTCTATTGGGCATAGTTGGTAACAAGCATGTCGCCACGAGTTGCGGAGATGTCCGTGAATGAGCGTAGTAAAAACTGTAACGACAACAAAAGAAAAACTAGGCGCCACTCCTCGTATAAACCCAGTGTCAAAAAAATTAAGAGAAAATTAAACAACCATCAAAGAGAGAACGTAACAAAATGTTTATATATTTCTTTAATCGATAACAAAATACTACTTTATTATTTCTAAAGAGTAACAAGCAAGACAGATTAGTAAATGCTGCTTAAGCTAAATTGGTTAAATAATTTCAAAGCGTTAAGACAAATTTTAATTAATCTAAATCAGAAACCACCGTAAAATTAAGAATAAAATCAATCAAGCATTAACAATTACATGCAGTTGCAATAATGCAGTTATTAAAAAATTAGACGTTTAAATTAGTATAATAACTTAAGATTTACCCCAAAGCTGAAGTTTCTTATCGTAGGTAATTAGTAATCATGTTAAATGAGTGATTTTACTCTCAAACTTTCAAGAAATGTTAGCTTACAATTATTGACTTGCTTTTTCTAAACCGTGCCTTAAGTACGCTTAAAAATTATAGATACTTGATTGAAATATACTCGACTAATTAAATAATGATTTTTGTTGCACTAAAAAAAAGCTGAGAGCTTAAAATAATTAATAAAGCTAAAAAACTTAACATAGTTAAAAATATAACTTATGGCTTGATTTGAGCAATACAAATACGTACATACGCCTAAAAGACCTACAGTCAAATAATCTAAAGTATTTTTAAAAAATAGACATGCTTTGTAAGAGTAGCATGAAGCGGAGATGCCTAAGTATCAGAAAATGAAAAAACAGTCTTTCGTAGAGAGCACTCATCGTTCAAGAAACCCACTACGTTAATAGTATGAAGTAAGCGTCAAGAACCAAGAGCCGTATAAATCAAATGAAACCCCAACCTCTAGTAATTAACACCTACCCTAAACGTAATCTCCAAAAGCAATAAAGCTTAAAGGAAAAGAAGAGTAATATCAAGTATATAAGAACTAAGTTATGCCAAGAAAATGTTTACGATCGGTATGTATTTATGTAACAAGTATTAAGCGGTGCGCATTGTTTTATTATTGTGTAATCATCATAATTTTGTGATACTTTAATTTTTTTTGAATTCAGAAACTTTAATTTACTGAATGCCATTTCCTGCTTATGTGTGCGACGTGTTGCCTAATTTAAAAGTTTGGTAACAGTAGTTTTATTCTGACATTGTTTGGAAACCATTAACTGTTATATATTTTTTCTGCTATTTTATTTTTTTATGTCGTTGAAATAAATATACATATTTGTTGTTAGACTTGTGTTAGTCAATTTATCTGCCTTAAGCGTTGTCAGATGAAAACCGGCATCTGTAGTTTGTATTTTTCCCCGTTTTGGCGACTTTTTAATTAAATTATAATCAACACATCAAAGATTAAAAAAATTTATAAAATTAATACTTCTATCTAACCCCTTGTGTCATGCATACAGTCAAAACATACTCTCAGCTAAAATTAATGTTACAAGTATTTTATTTTATGATACTTATTTTTACTAATATTAAAATAAAATTTTCGTTAATAAAAAAATACTAAAAGATGTATTTTGGCAAATATAAAAATTTTAGAGAAATTTGATTTATTATTATACAGGTTTATTCATGCTATACGGCTGGAAATATTGTGGCCAAAATACGTGACTTTCAAAAAGTTTTACTAATAGGATGTATAAAGGTCTGCTATGGTTATTTTTTAAAATTGTTTTTGTATTGTACAAGATGTTGCAAAAGCCGTAAAAGTATCAAAGTAGTGTTATTTTAAATAAAACTCTTTGCATATTATTACATTTTTGGTTTTTTTAAATCAAAATAAAAGTGTGTATTAATAACGTTTATAAAGCTTTAAATAATTTGAATTTTGTCAAAATATAATCTAATTTTTATGTTTGAGATACTTAAGAAAGTAAGTAGCAAAAATTACAGTAAAGTGTAACAATAGATCATCATTAATATTTCATTCTAACAAACTTTACATTTTATACAGGGTGTCCAAAAATTAAAACCTATCAATTTAATAGTTTAAATGGCTATAACTTGAATAATTTAAATAGAACGCCATATTATTTAATTTAGGAAAATGATGTACTTCTTAAGTATCTCAAACATGAAAATTAGGTTATATTTTGATAACATTCAAATTATTTGAAAAAACTTTAATGTTTAAGCTTCATAAACGTTATTAAAACACAAGCTTATTTTTATTACAAAATTCAAAAATGCACTCTATATAATATGAACATATTATTAAAAAGTAACCATAATAAGCCTGTATAATTAACATTCTCTAAATACAACTAAATGCAAATAATCCATTAAATAATAATGTTTTAGTTGGAGATTGTTACCATTACTTATTTTTCTTTTGAATTATAATGTTTTTTTGTTAATGTCATATATTTATTAATTTGTCGGTTTAATAAAATATGTCTTTTTTAAAACATAAAGCATGTATGTATGTAATTGTATAGTAGTCGGTTTGAAACCAAAAAATTGATTTGATTTGATTTATTATTTAACTATAAATCACAGTTGTGACATAGGTCGTGTCTAAGTACAATGTAAAAATTAAATTAAAATAAAATACAAATCAACAAATTTAGACGAAATACAAATTAACAAAAATTACTTCAACGACTAGAAGAAAAAAAACTGCGTTGCTTCCATCTACTGCAGAAAAAGTTTACTAAAATATTTAGCAGCAAAACCAAGAAAGAAGAAACATGTATTAAACTTTATACCAAATTTTTAAATAAACTTTTTATGTCACAAAAAAATATGCTAAAAACAGAACAAAACGCAATAAACTAAATAAAGTTTAATTTTTCATCAATATAAAAATACTAAATTATTGTTTTTTTAAATAGTTTGTTGTTTTAAATTTAAATTGCGCTACCCTGTATATCTTGGTTATCTTGACATTAGTCATTCACTTCTAACGCCACTTAACGAACATTGTGGTCTTCCTTCTTCAAGTCGTGGTAAAGCATGCTTACATAAATTAAATAAAATTTTCTTCAAAGGTCCACTCGTTGTGTTAATATGTATTTTTACAAACGTGTTTAATTAAGTAATTTATTCAACGTAGGGTTAGTTTTTTCTATTTTTTTTTGGATTAAGTGTAATTTTCATTTTGATTTGTGTAGCACTAAATGCCACCTCTAATCTGCTCCACTAACCGTTATATCTAAAAGTTAAAGCTTTTAAAGCGCCCTTTTGGTTCGATTGGTTCCATCAACAAGAAACAACTATTTCTTACATTCCTTTTAAGACAAATAATTATACACGATATTAGCATACGAAGAAATACGTTTTCTTTTCTTATAATTGTTAACGCTACTTTTCTTTAGAAAATTAAATTTCGTTTTGTACTTTTTTTTCATATTGATTGTATAACATAATTTGGTAACATGCTGATACGTAATCAGGTTACATTCAATTCTATTAAAAACAATTTATAAAGCGTTATATCGATGTTCTTAATTATACGGATGTATTGTGAGTTACCGATTTTTTTCCAACTTTACGAACTTTAAATATTTATTCCAAGTTTAAAACTTTCTGTGGTGATCAAACAGGAGCTGCTTCAGCAAGACATTGATCTGGCGCCTATAAAAATTCTTGTCACTTCTTTCCAAATAACAATTGTTTAAATTATATTACAAGCTGGCCGTGCAAGGTTCGTAAATAACAAATTGGTTTATGCAAAAGATATAAATTAAACGTTTATATTCTTTTAGATAGACAAAACAGCAGTAATTTGAAAGCGTATTATTTAAAACTAAAAAATTAATAAGACTATAACGTTTTATGCATAAAAACTTAAAAATAAGTATTTTAAACTTATTGTTTTAAATTTGATTAAACTTCAATTCAATTTTCAATAACAATTCACTTTATTTTACTACTTACTTAAATGTTTAATACCATTACCATTTTGATTTTATGACTAGATGCACAGAACTATTTAATATGCACTGTTATGGTAAGTGCTTTAGTAATCATATAATGCACAATACACAATTTATGTATAAAAAATATTAAGTAAAATTATTTCTGTTTGATTAACAAAAACGTTTAAATATATTTTTTAATATTAAAAGTTTTGTAGCAATTTACATGTAGAATAAATATTTTAGAAGAAATTTAATACAATAAATGTTGAACAAGGTTGTTATAGAGGTAGGGTTCTACAAAATCTCGTGGATGCCAATCTGTAGCTCGTAATCTAACAGATACTGCAAACTTCAAACAAAGGATGTGTTTTATATACTTATTGTGTCTTTAGAAAAGCTTGTTACTATCAATTTGTTAATGGAAACTAAATGTTTAAATGTAATTAATTTTAAAAGAAGTTACAACGTGTGGTTAAAATAAAGATTTAAAATAAATAAGTCAAATGCGTTGTTTTCAAAAGATTGGGAACTTCTGTGCACGTAAAACTATTGATAAGATTACATGTCATGAAGATGCTGCTGTAAAGAGAAACTCAACTAATCTGATAGATATCAGCTAACGCTTCCCCTGAGAAGCAGTCTACATACCCGAAGCTCTCACCGACACCCTTCACTAACCCACTGTATCCTTGTTTAGACATTTCCCTATCAGTAGTAACTCAGGCACATCTAGATTTAAATCAATGTACAATTTGAAATTTGAATGTTTCCTGATTTAAAACTGTCAACTTTACATTTGAATGGATTAAAACACTAATAAATTAAATACATTTTTCTAGCTTTACCAAACTAAACCATTTAACATTTATTACAGACAAAACTGATCCATTTGTAGCTGTCTTTAACGAAATTTAGTACCAGTTTTGTTTCTAATTTAGTTTCTTTATGTACCTTTATATTTATTATACAATTTTTAATTAACTTAAATTTTGTAGTATTAACAAAAGGTTATATTAAAATATCGTGTTACATTTATGTTAATTAGTTTTTTGTACGTACTAAAACAGTTTTAATTTGTTAAATTATATATGTTTTATATCAATTTTTTTTGAACATTTGTAAAAGTAAACTATTAAATATATTATGATTACATACAATAATAAATTCTTTTAAAACTAGTTATTTTTATTGACTATCAATTCAGGCAGAATTGTGTTTCTTTTTTAGTTTTTAATAGGAAATTATATGTCCGTATAAGGCTTGTTTTAGAAAATTATTTTTAAAATTAATTTTTTTACAGTTAGTAACTTATATTATAACCGTGTCTTCGGATAGCTATACATTAAAAACATAAATGCAAAAAGGCATAAATAAATATGCACTTAAATATGCATTTATATGTCTTTTGTAAGTTTCATTATTTATTTTCTTATTAATACATCACTAAATAAATAATATAGTACCAAATACTTAAAAAACTTATTACATTTAATAATTACGTGGCGTAAAAAATGTTTACCTGTATTTTACGTTTGTTGTCATCAATAATATGTTTTTGTATAGTAAAAAGGCTTGTTCTTTATCGCACGATAATACAAGATGTTATGAAAAAAATTGCGCATATTTTCAGGGTTTAATTGCGGCATAAATCAAAGATTTAGTAGGTCATTACATAAACTCTTCAAACTTTGATGTTTTACAGCATGTACGAATTATATTTGACCATTCTGGCAGTAACTGCAATCTTAACTGTTAAGTCTTGTAAATTTTTAACGCATGTTTCATGAATTACTTTTTGGATGTGCCCGTAGACGAAGAAATCGAAAGGAGTCAGGTCGGACGACCGCTCCGGCCAATGAACATGTCCACCACGTCTAATAAATCTATCGGGAAATTGCGTGTGCAACCATTTTCTAACGGCTAGAGTAGATAGTAGGGGAGCTTCCTCATGTTGGTAAAACTTTCTTCTTCTTACATCTAATGGCACTTTTTCAGAGAGTTTTGGAAGCACTTCATGTAGAAACTTTTTAAAAATGTAGAAAAAATACCTATTGAAATAAAATTTCCGCAATCTTTGCCTACACCATAACAAAAAAAATTATTATTGTGTCCTTTTGTCGCATGTAAATTCTCTGTAAACTAAACATGACTTTTTTTAAATCAATTTTTTTTCTTGTGAATGCGGTCTCTTCACTGAACAACCCGTAGTTGGAGAAGTCAGGCGTGTTTACAATCTGTTGTAAAAACCACTGATTGTATTGCTGGCAATGCGGTAAGTCTTTTGCAGCGACTAATTAAATTTTTGTAATTTCAATGGATGGATAATATGCCATACTGTGTGGCGGTTAAAATTTAGTTTTCTAGCTACAGCGCGCGTATTGGTTGACGGATTTTCTTCAAGCCGCCTTAAAAACCGCCTCTTCCAATGCAAGTTATAGAATTTGGGCCCAGTCATAACTTCGTTTAAAAGTTGTTTATTTTTGTATATTTCATAGTACAATTGGCGTGCGGCGCAAATGTATGGACTTTTTGGAGCACAAAATGCATATCGGCTAGTTTAGGTCAAGTGAATAAAACAGTAACAGCACGATCAGTTTACAAGTAAATCACCGAAAAATTCTGAAAAACAAACAAAATGACTGCTATCGACTAATGCTTAATTAACTTTATCAACCCATATCTCTAAAAGTGACACATGCGCAGCAATTGAAGCAGTGCTTACTTCTTCTTTTTGCTATTGACTTAGATTCTAATGTCACGTACTAAATCTTAAGTCTGGGATACTAAATGTATTGGCAAAAAATAATTCCTATCACGTGCCTTATCAATCCTGAAAATATCCGCATTTATTTTAATGACACTCTGTATAGTGGCACATTTAAATGCTATAACATCCGTTTGTAAAAAATGTTTATTTAATGCATCAAACACGGTTTGATTTTGCAACATTTTTTCAATTTGCTTTTAAGCAGTACTACTTTTTTTGTTGTTGAAATCTTTCTTTTTTGTTATACCAATATCTGACAAATTTTGTTTAGATATGCATCAAATTATTTTTATTGCACTTTTATTCTAAAAGGATTTAAACTTCTTTAATGTTCTGTGTCTCTTTAAGATTTAATTTATTGACAACTTCTTTGATAGTTCAAAGTTTTCAAAACTTTTCTAAATAATTAAAAACAACCTGACGCTTTCCAAAATACTTTTTCAAATTTTGATATCAAAACGTTTTTGTATCTGGTCACGAAATACAGAAACTTTCATAAAAAATCCACCAATTGTTTTATGATTTACTTTATCTAACATTTTTAAATTGAGCAAATACTATTGTTTTATATAAACCCCTAAACTTTCAACAATGTTTGCTACGCATCTTTGTTTTGCGTTGATCATTTTATCTAGAGACACGCAAATTGTATGGTTTGTCAGTTTCCGTTTTATTTTTTTGTTAAGATCTTCTAGATTGAACATTTCGACCATTTCGTAATTAGAAGATTTCATTGAAAGGTGCTGTCTCGCTTATGCAATCGGTACAAATATAGCAAATTTTTAAACTTAAAATGAGTAGTATTTATTGAGAAAAAAAAATTATTTCACATGATGCAAATTGGTAGAAAACATTTCGTTCTACAAAATTTCGTTCTGATTTTTTTGATTATCTATCTGATTTGCGTTTTTTGCTTGCGCTCGTAGTTTAAGTAAAACCACATCGCTGCATGCGTCTGTAGTACGTAGTCGACGCACGCAGTTGCTGACTGCGATAGCTCTATAAAAAAAAACTTTTTAAATCTTACTATTGAACTTAAAACATTTTGGCCGCATTTACAAACACTACAAAATTTGCACAACAACATGCATTTAAGCTTTATAAAATTATAATAGTTTTTGGCAAACTATTTTAAATTTCTACAGATCTACGGCTTTGTTCGCATTTTAGTTGATATAGCAAATGACAGTTACTGCTAATTAATGGAAGAACCATTATAATCATTTATAGTTATCACTTTCCGTTTATTGATTAACTCGTTCACGTATTGAAATTTAAAACTTAAGACAATAATTTATTACAAATTACATCTGATGTACCAGTTTCTATCGAGTGCATCTATTGAACCTAGCGGCTCCAGCGTCAAAAAATGGGCTGGCGTTTTGCAAGTCGTTGGGGTCATCACTTAATGGAGTACTTGACAGAGCATTTAAAACTGCTTCTACCTGTGCAAGCAAAGTGTAAAATTCTTTAAACGTTAACGTTTGGTTATCGACCACTCTATGTAAGTAGGTTTTTAGCGATTTAACTCTTGTTTCGCTTAGATTATTGAAGTGTAGCGTCGAGGATTGCATCTCCATTCTATCTGAAATATCTAGATGGCGTGTTCTGCAAGTTTTAAAAATTCTTAGTCAGCGCTAATAAAGTTTGTTTCTTGGTCGCTAAAAATGATGTTGCATCTGCTTCTGCGTGAAACAAATTTTCTAAAAATTGTCATAAATGATGCAGATGATAGATCAGTTTTGTGGCTTTGCCATCTCTCGTCTTGTTTGGAGTAATAGTAAACGGCCCTGTGTAATCAATGCTTACGACCAAAAATGGTTTAAGCTTATGCACGCGAAGTTGAGGTAAACCTGCCATTCTTAGAGAAATCAATTTTGAAAGACATTCAAAACTACCGCTCATGACAGAGTTATGTAGTACTGTTGTAAAAGTATGCGATATAGCGTTTTGTAACCTGGATGTAAGTTGGTTATGAGCGTATACTTAATAATGATTTCTGTCAGTCCATGATTACTTGGTAGTAACAGCGGTGGTTTTGACTTGTGACTCGTAACTAAGAGCGCTTAAGTCGCCCACTCATCCTGAAACATCCTTCTTTTGTCGATAAATTTTGCTGGTTTTCAAAACAATTTTGGTAAAAGTTATGAGTTTGTTAAACATGCAAATACAAGTGTCACCGATGTATGTTGTACATGTTTTATGATTTTTAGTTAAAGATGTTTGCAGCTCTATTTGCGACAAACCTCTAAATATTGTAAGTTTAAAATACATAGTTATAGTTTTTTAAAAATCTTAATAATTGCAAAAACACGTAGTATCGTTTTGAATAAAGCATAGAGTATGCCATAGTTAAAATGGTACTTCTAGCTGCTTCTACAACGCTGAAAGTTGTTTAGACCTTAAGTACTATGCCTTAGAAAGCTAATCAGGAACATTCCACTAGATCGCTTAAGAAACAAGTTGTTTAGGAGTTAATCCACGAAATCCGCAATTTTCAGCGGATGAGTATTAGGAAGTTTGTATTAAATGTGTGAAGCTATTGGCAATAAAAGTTTTCTAGCAATGAAGAAATGAGCATAGCAAGGTCAAAGTCGTTTAACTGTCAGACCAAGCATGTAGTTGATGAATACTTATAAAAAGTATTAATGACACATCTGTCAGAAGTACAGCGGCACATAACTCTAGCTTAGAAAGCATGACAAACTTTATTTATTATCTTCAAATATGCTACGACGCAGCAACCGACTTGATATTCATCGGTAAAAGCAAGTAGCTCCGTTTTAGTCACGTCGTTACTAACAAAACGTCGAGGTAAAGTGACTTCTAAATGTTGAAAATTGTTTAAATTGACTCCATTTTTGTTTGATATATTCTAGTAGAGAATCGTCTCAGTCTAAGTTAGTAAATTGCATAATTTGTTTTACTTATAAAGTGCAAGAATAAAAAAACTAAGAAAAAAATTTCCGAAAAAGTACTGCGTTTCGTACACGCCAAGTGACGAAAAAAACCCGTGTAGCAGAATTCATCGGTTTTTGGATTTTAATAAAGACCACTTTGATAAAAATGCATCTTTTTGATTAAAATCTATAATACGTAGCAATTTGTCGTTGTAAACTGTGTTTAATAGCTTTTAATTGTTGCTGGCCCATTTACATAGGTTGAATTTTCTACATGACATCAAATTGATAATTTTTTGTTAAAAAGCTTTGGTTCTACTAACGTCATTTGTCCTGTAGATAATGTCATCAACATAAACACATAAAATATAACTTTGTGCAGTTTTTCATCAGTGTGCAAGGTGTCGTTAAGCAAAAATCCAGTAAACGTTCTTGCTGACGCGTCAAAAAGAACTCTAATCTTTATCGTGGTACTATCAGGCTTCTGCACGCAGTGATGCAAAATGGAATAAGTAGTAGTAGATATAGCTTCTGCTTGCGGAATAATGGCCATGTGAGCAGTGTTTAAATAATCAAGCATAAACTTTAAATATGATTTATATAATAATAAATTGCGTAAAAGTCTACAATCTAATAGAAAAAATCTGCGAATAGCTTAATCGTAGAAGTTACGTAGTTGTGGGTTTCCGTTCTTGAACGGAAGAAAAACGACAAATCTTGCTCGTCTTCTGGTGATATAGTGGGTTTTTTAAAAGTAACAAACTTTCCCAAAGTGTTTGTAAACACCGATCAAAAGACGATTCTATAGAGATGTGACAATTCAACAATGACGTTTCTAAGAGAATAGCAAAGCAAACCGTTGATTTTTTTTGTATAATCCAATCAAAAACGCTGTTCATAGCGACAAGTTGTTTTGGTGTTTTCGTTATTAGATTAGATTTAAGGAGAATGTAGAGTTTTAATTTAGCACCTACCAAAATGTCAATAAGGGAAAGTATGTGACAATTGTCGACAGCTAATTTTAAATTCAATTTTTTTGTTCTCCGAAATATTGATGACTGTTTTTTTCATATCCAGCTCATCAATCTTTCGGAGGAGCAACTAACCGAAGCACAAACAAAAGTACTTGCCAAAGGACTCAACTTCACAGTTGCACCTACAAAAATACTAAAAGAGGAAATCATCGCTCAAGTGGAATGTACCATCGGCAATCTACCCATCAAAGATGCTAAAGAAATAAGACACAAAACTTGTCGTACCTTACGGACAGCCAAACCACCATCAAGAAACATATCCAAAAATAAGGAAAGAGCGTTACTTGACTTATGTAAAAATGAAAAAGTAATCATTCTACAAGCGTACAAAAATAACGCGACAGTAATACTGGATAAAAACATCTACATCAAGAAAATGGACACTACTAGACCCAGACCATTATACAAAACTAAACAAGGACCTTACTGCAAAAAATAAACAACGCATTAAAAAGGCAATTAAAAGCATTAGAAGGCCAACCTCCACGACTGTATGGGTAACATTCATAAAACCGGAAACCCTCTAAGACTTATCATCAGTATCTGTAGATTACCGACTTACGAGCAAAATACTTAGCTAGAAGACTACAACAGCACACCGGACAGACAACCAGCTACGTTAAAATTCCGAACATTTCGTCGAGATTCTCTAAAGACTCGAGGTAACTACCAGTGACTTACTACTTAATTTCGACGTAGAATCACTATTTACTCATATACCAGTGGAAGAAACATTAGACATTATTAGACAACAACTAGTGCCACGAGGTTTACAAGAAGATTTGATCGACTTGGTTAGACTTTGTTTAACGTCAACCTACTTCCTGTGGAATGATGAGTTCTATAAACAAAAGAACGGTGCAAGTATGGGATCACCACTGTCACCAGTAGTAGCCAACATCTTCATGAAAGCTTTTGAAGAAGAAGCTATTAACACAAGCGACAGGAAACCGAAATGCTGGTACAGATACCTGAACGACACTTTTGTCGTATGTCGTATCACAGACGGGAATAATTACAAAGTTTTCTTTAACATATCAATGGACATCACAACAGTATCAAATTCACCATGGACATTGAAAAGAACAAAACGCTGTCTTTTCTAGACGTTCTGGTAACACACACTGACAACAACAGGCTAAGTCATAGCGTATACCGCAAGGAAACACATACAGACCAGTATCTACACGCATCCTCTCATTACCATCCACAACAGAACACAACACACTTCTAAGAAGAGCGGAGAAAATTAATGACGTATAACACAAACCGGAAGAAATCAAACACATCAAGGATACTCTTATAAAAAATGGCTACAACAAAAAATTAATAAGACTACAGAAGAAGAAGGAGAAGCAAGCTGAGGTTGCTGCCGAAACACCGTCAGAAACATATACTTACTTACCCTACGTTGTCAGAGTCACTGACAGACTAAAGAGGGTTTTAGGAAAGAAAAACATCACTACACGTTATAACACAGTGAAGAAAATAGATCAGCTCATACCACCTAATAAAGATTAATTTCCAAGACTACACGCCAAGGGTATATACAAATTAGAGTTTATGTGCGGCAAGAGTTACATCGACCAAACAGGAAGGAGCATTCAGTGCAGGCTTAAAGAACCTCAACGAGACGCTCAACTCAAGCGCACAGACAAATCTGCAGTAGCGAAACATCTACATGAGAATGGAGATCACCAGATTGATTACGAAAACGTAAAGGTATTAGCACGAAGCAGACACTATCACCAGTAAATAACACTCTAATTACTAGAAATAACGGAAAATCCTAACAACTTCAACCGTGGGAATGGATACAGATGTTACGTGCATAAATTTAAATAATGCACTACCCTGTATATTGGTTTAATTAAAAATTACTTTTCTGTTTGTCGACGCTATCTATCGGGGTTGTTGGTCTCTTCGTATTGAGTAGACGATATCCGGTGAGATACGGGCATCTTGACTTTAACATCGTTCACGATATAACATATGTCTGCGTGAATTAAAAATCGTTTTCTTAAAACATCCACGTGTTGGGACACGATGGGTATTAACAGTATTCTTATTTAACTAATTTAATCCACGCAAGGTAAGTGGTTTTTATTTATTTATTTATTAGACGAAAAAACATTGTAACAGCATACGATAAGTTTCGGTTCTATTACTTTCTTTTAAATGTTTCTTTTACCTGTTGTAGTTTGTGAGTCGCCCGGCAGACACGATTATTTTCAGGAAGTTTAATTACAGAAAACCAGTAGGAATCGTTTGTTGAAGGTAACCCTGAATTTGGTAAGTCAATTTTTGATTTTAATTATGCACTGTCGCTACGGTACTACTCATAATCATGTTTACTAATCGCGTCGAAACATTAGAATTGATTTCCGTTTTATTATTGTAACTCAATTAGTTTAAGTAAACTACTATCGCATGCTGATTATGTCAACTGTCAATTATTATTATTAATGTAATTTACTTACGAAGGTTTTGTATATGTTCTGATGGTTACACTTTTGTTTTAAGTGTAGTGTAAGTTGCCGATACTTCTGATATTTTAGTACCTGCTTATATTTGTACTTGGACTAAATTCACTGTGATGCTATCAACTTATCTCATAATTGTTATTGATTCAAATTTTAATCTATTCATCATTCTAAAGTAATTAAAGTGCAATTGTTTCTAACGATTTAGTTTCTTTCTTCGTTTCCTCCAGCTTTACGAATCTTAACAATTTTGTACAAGCTTCGAGCCTCATGTGCTGATCTAGCAAGAGCTATTTCTGCAAAAAACAAAGGATCTGGCGCCCTTTAAAATAAAGTCACTTGAACCTCCCCTCTCTCCGACAGGTATGGTTTCAATCCTACAGTGAGTTGGTCGTGCAGGTTTGTAAATTACTAGAAGCTTGTAGCACAGATTAAGCAACACACAGACCAGAACGGACACGCGTCAGCAAAGCGGAGCCGAAAGACGGTATATAACGAGGAACGCAAGACGATAACATCAGTCTTTAGAAATCTTCTGAAGAAGTTGACAGCATAATCAGCGAAACGTTCAGTAAAAGTTTTGTGACGCGGCAACATCCGTAAATCAGTGCTACATTAAACAACGGCCGTGAAAGCTTTTATTTTACTATGTTTGTTTAGTTTCTGAGCTGATGTTACTTTGTATATTTAAAACACTTTGACAGCAAATTTCGTGGTTTGTTACTAACTTTCTTGTTAATTAAATTAGATTAATTTTAATTTTTAATAACAAATTAAGTTTTTTTATTAAAATGTGCAGAAAATCTTCTTTTACGTTAAACATCACAAACGTTATTATATTCCTCAAACTTTGTAAAATTTTGCAACACAAGATTGAGTTATTAAACAATTGGAATATTTTTGGTTAAAGAGACGAACATTTTACCATATCCAACCAACATTAAAACTTGATTCAATTTTTTGCTTTTCTGATAGATATTCAAAGCGTTACGTACAAAACGTATACTAAGCGCAACTTTGAAAATGCCAATTTTTACAATGTGTTATGTTGAAAATTCTTTATTATAAAATTTGTTCTTGGTACGCCCACTTTTTGTTGTTGGTGATTTTGCTGTACGACGTGTTGCCCAGTCGGGGCGTAGTTTATATTTTGTCTGTGATACCAACCTACTTGCTATTGTTTAATAAAATTTATTTATTATAAATATACTTATGTACCTTTTTTGCCTTTTCTTAACTATTGTCTGTGCTAAAGTAAATATGTATTTTGTGTTACCACCTATGTGTTTGTTTTTTTTTCAGTTGCTGGTAGATTTAAACATTGTTTCCCATTTTCGTCTTTCATTGTTTTGGCGCTTTTTTAAATTGTATTATAATCTAATACCACAAAGCCTACGACTCTATCGCCGGAACAACTGAGTTAGTTGTCGCTCTTTTCTAGTTACGAGATAAACTACGTAACATATGTATTTAAAAAAAGTGAAAATATATATTACTTTTACAAATCCAAAGGTAATCGATTGACATACAAGGTATGAATTTTTATTCACACTCAGTTAGTAACGTACAGTTTTCCAAAACTCTTAAAAGTTGGTAAGTGAGCGGTTTCCATAGTTAAAAAAAATGAGTATGTAATGAAACCTCGCGGTCAGTAATGTACACTTTCCGAACCTGTAATTTGTGTGTGTTTTGTTTTAACTAATTTGATAAAATGACAATCATAAATTAAATACGTATATGTCAATTGTGAAGTGCCTACTATATGTTAATATTTTACCGAAATAAACGATAATACTTTGGAAGTAGGTTTTCATTCATTTTTTAGTAGTTTTATGTTATTTATTTATTTATTTAATGGTTGATTGTGAATAAAATTGTATACAAACCTTGGCAAAAGTGTTCCATTTGTCTCGAGAACTAGTTCACCTCGAGGCCATGCCTCTCGGTAAACTATAGTTCTCTCGACAGAAATGGAATACCTTCCGCCTCGGTATGTAATCTACTATTACGCCGTATGTTTACGTTAATAGTCAATTTTCATGATATTAATTTTTACGTATTGCATATGGGGTTTATTTCTGACTCAAAAATTTAAGGTTTTTATTATTAAAAAAAATCAGCTAAACGTCAGATTTGTTTGTAGGAAAATTAAGGTATTGAGTTTTAAAACAATTGAGATATTTTTTTGTTTTAAACAATTATAATCACTTTACAACAAATTGTGAATGTGTCAATTTCTTAATATCTTTTTTTTATAAATAATTACGAATTTTGTAAAGTTAAATGTATTATAATATACTATATCATTAAAAAAAAATTTATTTACTCTCGTAAAAATGTTTTCTATAAACAAAAAAAAAGTTGACAATGGTTTTAAGAATTTGAAAGGTCGGATAAAATTTTTCTTTTTGTTGCACAGTATTTTACACAAACAGTTTTTTTTTTAAATAATTTTAAAATTTACACAAAAGCATTAATAACCGAGTTATGACCAAAAAACAAAAATGGCATTTTTTGTTTTTTGTCATATTTCAAAACTAAAATAAATAAAAAAAATAATGTAGTGAATTGATGATTATTATATTACGCAACGTTGGCCTTATTTAACTATGTTTGTATCTTTGATGGTTTTTGATATCCCAATGATAGGGGTCAAATTTAAATTGCCCTCTATATACAATAATAATAGTAATAAATACAACATCTGATGTAGTTTTTATTTGTTTCTTTCTTTTTTATTGAGATGTAAATTGCAAAATTTTTATTAGCAATTTTTAGAAAATGTTAAAGCTTATGTTGCTAGTCTACTTTTTTCTGTTTTATTTATTTTTATTTAGTGTGCTTTGATGTCGGTATTTCATCAGATACTTTTACATTACCTCTTAGTTTTTAAAGTTATAGGTTTAATAAAATGTTTTTGAAGTTATTTGTTTAGTAAAGTCTACTGAACTAGAAATAACATATTTACTCGTATTTTATCTTAAATTGATTTATTAATGTTCTGAAGGTGGTTATTGAATTTAAAAACTTTTTCTTAGTTTAGTTTTGCTAAAAAAATGTTGCATTGTATTATTTAAGCTATTTGTAGTTTTTATGCATTGATTGCGTAAACGTTCTTTTAGGTATTCTTATTTTTGATAAATTGTAATACGGTTTTTTGCTAATTTCATCATTATTTTATAACCTAAAGTTAAACACATTAAATATCAGTATCCACTATTTTAATTTTTACTTGTAACTTTAGCATTTGCTTATATATTAGAATAAACTATAATAATAATAAATTTGGAACGTAATTTTTTTAATTTTTAGTTATATTTATTTCTAACAACTTTATTTAGAAATTGTTTTAAATGAGAATAAAAAATTCACAATTGTTTCAAATTTTAAAAAGTTTGTTAATTTATTTTTTTAAATACTACTAATGTTAACAGTTTAAAAACTTTAAATGTTTTTATGTTGCCTTAAAATAAAAAGGGTTTTGTTAACATTCAACGTAATTTTCTACTTTACGACAAGCTTTGTTCCATTGTTGACAATAAACAAAATACGTAATTTATCATCCTTGAACGTAGACAATACAGAACTGTTAAAACGGGGTATGTGGCTAAGACGTGTTGAACTTTGCGACAAGCTTTCATTAGAAGTCGCTGTTTACTTAGAAATTTTCAGCTATTGTACTGTAATTAAGAATCTCATGTCGCGACCAATCACACCACACAGACGAAACAATATAATACCTGTCATATCCGTTACTTCGAATAAACCTAAAAAAATGTATCTGATTTATTAAGTTAAATACGCTTAAAACATTTTCTAATTTTTCTTTGTAATTTAACATAAAAAAACGTATGCTGAAAAAATATAAAAAACTAGGTATTGTGTTAAATTTTAGTAAAAATATTAATAAAACGTAAGTTTGTCTGGAGAAGTATACCTATAATAGATAATTTTTTAATAATGAACAGGTAATATAAAATTACCAATAAAGCAAAATTTAAAAATAATTATCAAGTAGATACGTATTTTACAGTAAACGTTTAGTTTAACATTAACTTTTATATACAGTGTGTCCGAAAAGTATGGAATATATTATACAGGTCGATAAATATGCACTTTACACGAAAAAGTTGTAAATAAAAGTTGTTTATCACTTAGTTATCTACCACCTGGGAGATATCAATTTAAATTTTTGCTGTAAACAAAATCGCAACGAATAACACTTACATTTTTTTAAATGGCAAGGCACGTCTTTATTATACTCATTTGATAGAGTCTTTTTTTCTCTTTTCAACCATATGAAACTTGGATACCTTTACATCAAAAAATTTTCAAGAAAAACAAGGACATGTCTAACAAATTTATTTTACTGAGCAGTATTAATCAGGTACGTAATATGTAGCATTGAAACAATTGAATGCACTTTAGAACACTGTCACACTTTGCTATTTGTTAGTGCTTGAAATATGGCTCAATTATCTGAGAAACATAGAATTGAAATTTTAATGATTCTGGGATATGGATAACTTGCATCCAGAATTAAACATTTCGCAGTCCACGGTAAGCAAAATTTGGCGGAAATTTCAAGAGACAGGTTCGGTGAAAGATGCGTGTAGAACTGGTAGACCTTTGTCATTAAGTAATGTGGAACGAGAAAATGTGTTCTTGTCTGTTGAGGAAAATCCACGAATTTCTGTTCGGCAAATTGCTAGAGACCATAATTTGAATAAATCGGCTGTACATGACGTTTTAAAAAAAGAAAAATTTCATCCTTATAAAGCTTGTGTAGTTCAAGAATTATTTGAAGACGATTTGGACAGAAGGCTGGAGTTTTGTGAAACAATAACAAACAAACTTGAACGAGATGCACATTTTCATAAAAATATCCTTTTTACTGATGAGGCCACGTTTTGTTTAAACGGCACAATTAACAAACAAAACACACGTTACTGGTCTTCACAAAATCCTCACTGGTATCTAGAAGGACACACCCAATACCAGCAAAAAGTCAACGTCTGGGTAGGAATGATTGGAAGTCAAACTTTGGGGCCATATTTTTTTGAAGGTAGTTTAACGGCGAATATTTATCTCGATTTCTTAAGATTTGACTTAGTTCCTGCTTTGGCCGAGTTATTTCCACATGAAGTAGATCCAGATATACCTCATAACAGAATATGGCTTCAACAAGACGGGACACCTCCACATTTTGGAATTAATGTCCGCCACTTTCTTAATAATACTTTTCAAAATACATGGATAGGCAGAAGAGGTACGATAGAATGGCCTGCTCGCTCGCCAGATTTAAGTCCACTAGATTTTTTTCTTTGGGGCTATATTAAAAGCAAAATTTATGTAAATAGACCTGATAATGTTGAAGATTTGAAAAATCGCATTAGAGTTGAGATAAGAGCTATAACTGGAGATATGATTTCAAAAGCAATCGATGGTTTTAAAAATCAAATTTACCACTGTCAAATTATGAATGGTTTACATTTTGAACATTTATTGTAAGTTTAGTTTAAATACATTCTTTTGTTATAACAATTTTATGTAAAGATATTTAAAGTTTAATATTTGCTATTGTGACAGTGCATTCAATTGTTTCAATACTACATATTACGTACCTGATTAATACTGCTCAGTACAATAAATTTGTTAGACATGTGCTTGTTTTTCTTGAAAATTTTTTGATGTAAAGGTATTCAAGTTTCATATGGTTGAAAAGAGAAAAAAAGACTCTATCAAATGAGTATAATTAAGACGTGCCTTGCCATTTAAAAAAATGTAAGTGTTATTCGTTGCGATTTTGTTTACAGCAAAAATTTAAATTGATATCTCCGAGGTGGTAGATAACTAAGTGATAAACAATTTTTATTTACAACTTTTTCGTGTAAAGTGCATATTTATCGACCTGTATAATATATTCCATACTTTTCGGACACACTGTATATTACTATATAAATGTATTAATTTTTTTAATGTATTATCACGCTTTAACTTTATAATAGAACTAAATTCATAATCAAATAGGCTTCAAAAAATAATAACTTATTAAAAATAAAATATTTACATTTTTTGAAAAATCTCATAACACAAAAAAGTCAAATTATCTAACTAAACAATTAAAAAAGTTTTACTATTTTGATTGATTTTTTAAGAATCTAAAATGTTCCAATACCATATAACATATACCAATAAAAAAATTAGTAGAATTTAGGTTTCCACAGGTGGTATTATTACTACAATTTTTCATTTTGGATAATTTCCGTGTTATTACACAAACTGAGATATCGTCACACGTCATAGTGGACATCTTCAGAGCCCGAAACAAACTTTCGATGTTCACTGTGACGTGTGATAAAAGCTCAGCTTGTGTAATAACAACAACACGGAAATTATCTAGAATAGAAAATTGTATTAATATAAAATTTGTTATAAAAACAAATTAATTTATAAACTTTACTTTTATTTAACACGTTAAGCGCCATTTGTATCCGTTTGGATGCAAGTGGTGTTAATCATGTGGGCCACCCGTATTTAAACAGATACAACAGAATACTTTCACTTTAGCTCTTAGAAAAAAAAATTAACAGGGCGGCGTTTAACGTGTTAAATTATTATTATAAAATAAAAAGATTCCAAAAAGATATTTCATTAAGAATAATTAATTTGTTGCTTTTTCTTAATTTTTTCTTAAATTAAGAAAATCTGATATAAACGGAACCGGGATTTTTTTAAGTAGTATTTGCTGACATTGGTATCAAGCTAGTGTAAAATTTAATACAATGTTTAGATATGTGTTTGTAATAAACATAGTAAATAATACCTAAAAAAATGATTAGTATAAGCTAAATACAAAATAATATTCATATTCATTCATAGAAAAAATAACCGAAAGAACCTAATTTATAAAGAATATGATGATTTTAATGAAACAACATTAAATGATTAGTAGTGGGGGGTTATAATTTTTATATGAGAAAGTGTTATTATTATTCAAATAATACAAAATCAAAGAAACGTAACTTATTATTTTTGAATATGCAACGGTAAATTCCATTATATTATCAATCAATAAAAAATTTAAAAATTGTCGATTTTATGATTAGAGCCATTAGAAATTCAAAAAATGTCATCAAAATTTTTTTGTAAGTAAATTGGGCGTTTAAAAATGTATGTATTTTAGAAAAAATAGGCAATAAAAGAAAACCTATAATAAACGTTATTTAAACAAAATTTAGTAATTTTTAATGAATCATTTGTTACAAAATCAGAAAAATCAGAAAGTCAAAAAAATGTAGATAATAAGTAATGCATCTGTAGAAGGAACTAAAAGAAAAAGTTTTTTAACAGCATAAGAAACAAGAAAATTTAAATTTGTATCCGATGAAAAAATTAAATTATTTAAAAAAATGTATTAGTTTATTAATGTTTTTTATTAAGTAAGTATAAATAAAATCAATTTCAAAATTAAATATTTATTTAATAGTTACAAATTTGTTAACTTTATAGATAGGTAATAAAATTTACAATTGGTCTAAAGAACAATTAAGTTTAAAAATTTTTGATAAATAATACAATAAATGGATAGAAAGTTTAGATATTTTCAAGTTAGAAATATGAACGTTTAAATAATTAAAAGTGTTTTCAGTTGTAAAATATGAATAATACCAGTAACTAATTTAGTTATAAGAGATTTGTTTAATTTTTCAAAACCAGTACAACGTAAAAAGTGTTAATGTATTCTAATCTATTAAAAGTTACTGTACAATTAACTTTTTCTGCTTTAGTAATAATTATGTTGTTATCAATAATTTCTTTGTTTGAAAGATTTAATTAAATTTATATGATAGAAATTAATGTTAATGTGTTTAAAAGAAAATATATTACGTAAATAAATATATATAAATTCAAGATTTGAAGAATCTAAATTAGAGAATAGTTGTAAAATAAACTCAACAGAAGTTTTAAAATAGTTAAAAAAAATAATTTAATGATAGTGAAAATAAAAATGTAAGGCCTTTATTTATTAGTTCTATTTCATTTTGTATAAAATTGACATTGGTAAGGTTTAAAGCATTTTTAGAAAATTTAAAAATTAGATTTATATTTGTATCAAAAACAACAAAATTTATTTTGTTGGAAAAAAAATTAATTTTAACGTTAAATTTATGTGAATAATTTAAATTCTGTAGTTTATTATTAAGCTTAATATATAAATTGTTACCAAATCGTGCCACTTTACTTCTAATACTATAATCAAGTGAATCCTAAATTGTAGGATGAATTGTTAAAGAAATATTCGAATGTAGATACTATAATTTCAATTGAGTTTTGTTTATCTTACAGTACTATTTTTTATTTACGATTTGATGTATGTAGTGATGTAGTTGTAATATGCTAATTGTTGGGTTTTTGTTTTAATATTAATCTTAATTATAGTAAAAATTGCAATATCTTTATTATAATTTTTAAAAGCTTTTATCACAAAATGGGATTCAAATTATAATTATAAATAAATAAATTTAAGTTTTTGTCATATATTTTATTTATTATTAATTATTAATTAAACAGCAAAATCTAAACCTTAAAATTGTTGTTAATACACTTACAAATAACAAATAAATAACTAAATTTGAAATATACATATGTACAAAATTTTTTAAACAAGATAGGTATATAAAATTACTATAACTAATAAATTATTACCATTAACAAAAAATTTATATAATAATAATTTAAAATAAAATAAAAAATGCTATTCAAGAAAAAGAAAATAATTATAAAATTATCGATTTTATTTGAACACGCATCTGGTTCTAAATTATAACGTTTAATAGTTTCGTTTATTTCGAAAAAGTTTAATTTAAAACATGAAGAATTTTATAGTTAGCGTTATAATTAAAAAAGTGGTTACATTCTAATATATAATAGTGAATTTTAATTGTTTATTTAAATTTAGTTCTTGAGGTGTTCAAATGTTCAAATAAAATTTTTTGACGTCATATGAATATTTTCTGTATGAAATTGTCTTCTT
Organism: Aquatica leii; assembly: GCA_035610365.1. Taxonomy (NCBI): domain Eukaryota; kingdom Metazoa; phylum Arthropoda; class Insecta; order Coleoptera; family Lampyridae; genus Aquatica; species Aquatica leii. The sequence goes on from CM069436.1 coordinate 70,534,588, forward strand.
GCTACACTAGCCATGTTTGAATTATTATTTTAAAAATAGTTAGTAAGCAATGTTTTAGATTTTTATAAATAATATTTATAACAGAATAAACTGTTAAATATTCAAAAAATAAAATACGTTTCCTTGATTTATCAATTTCTTTAAATAACAACACTTTTGCATATGAGATTTATACTTTATAGTTAACCACAAAGACTTATATAAACATTGCATTAAATTATACACTAACCAATGTTACCAATGTGAACAAATACTACTATATTTTTTTTTGTTTTTTTTATAGGTACTAGATTTTCTTAATTAAAAAAAAAATTTTTTTGAATTGAAATGAATGAAATATTTCTTCAAAATCTTTTTTTTTCATAATAATTTGAATAATAATAATTTAAATAAAAATAAATTCTATGAATTATTTTGTTCTTGTAACAAATTTTAAATTAGTATGACACAAAAATCTTTTTATACTAGATTTAATGAACATCTTAGATATTTTAAAGATAGATGAAAATACATTAATAATCTAAATCCTGTTAAATTTACATTTGCACACGTTTTAAATAATTATCATACTCTTATTTTTTTTAAATTATTTTGTTCCAATGATAACATTAAAAACACGCAAATTCTAGAATTGTTTAAGTTTATTTATATTAAAATATCGAATAAAAAGTCGTCAAACGATCAAACTAATTTCAAGTATAATTTTTAAGTCAAATTCACTTAGAATTGTTTCTAAATTGCACTATCTTTTTTTAGGATTTAGTAAAACTTGCATTTTTTAACTATCTAGTTAGATAATTTGACTTTTTTATATTTTGATATTTAAAAAAAATATAAATTAAATTTTAAATAGTAAGTTGTAATGTTTATATTTTTATGTTATGGCTAAATTTACCTACAATATATAAAGTATAAATTTACATTATTTGTTCTAATTTAATCTACTAATTCAATTAAATATAAATAATAAAAAAATATATTAATTTTAATTAAAAATAAAAACAAAATTAGATATTGTTACTTTTATGTTTTTATTTTAAAATACTATGTAATTTAAATTAACAGTTAAAATAACATGCTTTGTCATTTATGTGTTTGTATATAATTTACAAAAATTATTAAAAATACGATTTGAATTATACAAAAAAAAGTAATTAGCAATTTTCAATGTACTTAAATATTTCCAAATTAAACTCAATAAAGGTATTAGTTATACAACTTTACAAAAACTTATATTTTATATTTTTTGTCAAAGCATATTATCAAAAAGTGTTAAAGCCTTCAACAGTCTTTGTAGCTTTCACGGGTTTCAAGTCTGTCAGTGAAAGTTACGTTTTCGTTTTTACTTACACTTTGCTTTTGCTTATACTCTTTTGTCAGTTTGACAAAATCGATTAAACGTTTTTTAAATTAGGTATTTGTTAAAAATTTCTGTTTTTTTAACAATGATAAAAATTGTATAGTAACATTAAATAAAAAAAAAAATCAAAATTTAAAAGTAACTACAGTAACTACAAAACCAGTATCAATTTCAACTTTTACGTAAAACTAAATAAAAAATAAAAAAATTAATGTAATGATAATAATTGTAATAAATATATATAATTTAAAAACAATTTGTTTTATTAATAGATTAAAAAAAAATTTTATTACTAAAATAAATGTATAGTAAATATTGAATTAAAAAAAAAACAAATTCCAAATTTAAAAGTAAACGTCATGATTGATTTTGTGTTGGTTAAATTTTAAATGTTATTTTGAAATATAATAATATTACAACTTATGTTTTAGAAGTCAGACAATATTAATAAAGTATTAAACTACAGGTTCTGTTCAGTGCTGTAGGTATAATAGGTATTTATATTGTATTTGTGCTTTTGTACCAAATAAACTGGAAGTTTAATTAAGAGAAATAATGCTAACCTAGATACATACGGATTATCGATAAATTTCTTTTTATGAAAAGATTTAAAAGTACTTAATAATAGCGACAGTACGCTTATAGAATCTGATTTCACATTCGCGTTCTACCTAGCTGCTCTGTCCGTTTAGTGACGAGACCTATAGATAATAACTTAATCTCTAAAATTATATAAATAATTTGCAATGATTTAGTTATTGTTTATAATACGGTTGTAGATTTTAACTGTGACACTAGCACTATCACTTACAGAAATAGACAGTAACTTGTTGCTCAGTAAGAATATTTTCATTAAAAATGATTTCCCTATTAGTCTTAACTTTTGTTTTTGTTGTAGGGTTGGACGTCAAGTTTTGAGCAATATGAATTGGTAACACAGATTGACTTACAGCAGTAGAAGTCAAAGTGATACTGATTCGATGACGATATGCTGATGATTTAGAGTCTTCGTGCTTTTTAATCAGCTTTCTGATTTGCAAGGTGTGATGCACAAGAGAGTCTGAAGCAGTGACCAGTATATTATTATATATTTCCTAATTTGACAATTTCCAGAATTTAGCAATGTTTGTAAAGATTTGGCCAATTTTATTAGTTTCAATTGGAGATACGGTACATCTACCTCTAGAATAGTAAAAAAAAACAATCGTGTAAGTGTGAAGTAGTCGCAGTTTAACGTATTTATTAATGAGAGCAATCCAAGATTATTCTGTTATGTGGAATACACAAGTTATGTTATTTTTGGTTGCATGAACAGTTACTTCTATCCTATCAGATTTGATGAGTCAACTCATCCCGCTTACAGGCTCTACAATACTCCATAATTAATATAACCTAAAATAATGTTTTGAAATTTGTATCTTAAAAGTGTAACTCAGGATATTACTTTCATTGCCAAAAAAGTGTAATCATCAGCATCGTTAACAAACTTAATAATGTCCTGAGACTGCAAAATGCTTGATTTTTTTGGCGGATAATTTTCCGATTGTTTTTTTAAATAGGCGATTAGTTTTAGATCCCGCTAAATATCAACATGTTTATAAATTGAGAGGCATGTTTGGAGCATGAAATAACTTGGTCACATTGTAGATGACTTTTATGTTAAACTCATTACTTCAAATTGAGCTATTACAATGTTTTCAGTTAGATAGTTTCCATTTTTTGTCATCACACCAGTTACAAAGTTTTTGATATTCTTTTTCATATTTAACTTTAGATTTAATAGGTAATATTTTTTAATAGTGTTTAATTAACAATCGTTATTTCAAATTTAAATTAAAAATGTAAGCAAGGACTGATTATTGTTACCAACTAAAATACATCACAAATTCTTAATATACATATACATATTATAATTTTTATTAGAAATGAATGTAAATCAAAGCAAAATAGAAAAAAAATAGGACAAAAAGATTTTTTTTTGTAAAACTCGTTTTGCAATGAACTATTTCAGTTCATCTTTGGTGATGCTTTTTAACAACTTTGTTGTCTCCTTTTTAATTATTTATACTGCATCTAAATGCTTCTTTCAAATCTTTCAAATAGATTTTAAAAACAAAAAAAAACAAACATGAAGCTCAGGCAAATATAGTAGGTGCTCCATTAATGTTATTAAATTTTTGGTCAAAAACTCATAGACAATTAGTACTGTATGCGTTCGTGCGTTGCCATGGTGCAAAATTTAGTCTAGTTTTTACTCAAATTTGAACACAAACAAGAAAATTTGGGTTTTCAACAGGAAACAATGAGAATTGTCTTGATGTTGAATTATGCTTTTTTATGTTTTGAATAAATTGTGTTCATGTACAAAAATTTAGAATCTAGTTTTGAGAAAATTTCATGGCAACAAGAGTTTGAGAAAGATGTAGACTTAAAACACAGCAAAACAATTTAAGTGATTTTTTGGCATCGATACGATGTTGATTGGTTTTTTGTTTTAGCATGTACGTCTCACAGAAATTTAGTAAATCAAAATCAAACTGATTTAATTAATACAAAGTCTAACTATTTAATAAATACCTACAGGAAAAAACAGTGACTGTGCGACGTTTATTGATAAAAATAAAAAAAAAATTTCCATTTTGAGATTCCAATAGAGAAAAGTAACCACAACATCAAGGTGGTTAACTAGTTTCTTTCTGTGCTTATGGCAAAATAGTTTGTTACGTGTCATTAGCATTAACGATTCCCTTCTTTGTATTGTAATAAAATTTCTAGCACAGCACTGTTAGCTCGCACATTATTTGCCTAGATATTTTGATCTAATTTGATATCCACTGTGAAAAATTCTTGCTGTTTTTTTTAAAAAAAAGTAGCTGTGTGTAATTTAACTTTGATAGTAACCTTTGTTACGACGGTTTTCTCGCAACTTAAATAGCTAGCGACCAACACAGTTAAATTCAATGGTTTGGGTCGTAAGCTTCGTAATTAGGTACATAAATAGTAGTTAAATACAATGCAAATCCTGGAGATTAGGCAACCCTTCACACAAAGTTATTGAAATACATCCAACCAAACGAAATCAAGTTGTTACATGCCAAAATTAACACAAAGTCACTGCCTGCAATGAAGTAACATAAACGGGGGGGGTTGTGCCACTAGCTCAATGGAGAAGGGTGGGTTTTATTTAAAATTCCGTGAAAAATTGGAAACGCGATCGTCGTAAAAATGGAACTAGAACGGTACAATAGTCAAATAATCGATAAGGGCGCCAATCAAGGATTTCTATAAGGGGAAGCTTTCAAACCCTTGATTACCTGAAAGCTCATCCGGTTGGTCATAACCACAGAACTTACCTTGGGTTATAACAATTCTGAAAAACACTTAAACAAAAATTTACGTATGCGGCGGCTAAATGAATAAAAGCTCTTTACATTTAACAATTTAACATTTATTGATTGAAAATTTAAAACCAAGACAAAATAAAATAACAAGTACTAATTGATATCAAATAAATTTGAATAAAAGAAATGAAATAATCTTAAGCAAACAAAAATGAATAATTTACACACAAAACATTACATTAAAATTTATAAAAAGAAATGCTACTACAATAGCGTTAATTCGACGTCAAATATAATTAAATCTCAAGATCTTGGCCGCATATTTATAACAAACAAATAAAATAACACACACAAAAAAAAAAACAATACAGTTTATAACATATATATGTCCGAACTTTAATTCGAACTAAACAAAATATAGTTTATAAGTCGTTACATTATCATATACTCGAAATACGAATCACTTCTCAACGCACAAAACAAAGTTAATTGATTTTAATTTTTGCGCAAACACTATACGTGTTCATTAACATAATTAAATTCAACGTTAGTCGTAATTTCAATTGACTTAAAAAAAAAAATTGAAAGCTTTTACTGCATTTTTAATCGCGGGACACTGCACGATCAAACAACAAAATCGATAAATACCTTAATTCTTAATTGGTGACACCGGCTGAACTTTGGTTCCCAGTGGATTTGAAAGCTAACACCTTGGATGGACTTTAGCTGCTTCCCAAACAATAGGTTACCAGTGGAAGATTTATTAATCCGCCCCAAAGGCGAAAGATATGAGATTGCGAAACAAACTCACGCACAAATTCACGTAACGAAACATACGATATTAATTTAGGTAAAACAGTGATCTTAATTAACCGTAATTACGAAAAAGGAAAGTTTGGTTTTCCACTTAAATTCACTGCACCCTCTTCTTTTACTTCCACGGTAATTATTAGAACAGGTGAATTATCACCTTCGTTAACTACATTTTTCCGGCCGTCAACCAACTAACTTCCCACTCTCACATTTTCCAAAAACACATCTATATATCAACTTTCGTCGACTGCCCTTTCCACAAAGGCTGCGTTCGAAACTTCAAACACCAAAATGCTCTCGCGAAAAGGTGCAATAAAGAGGCAAACAAACATATTACGTCATATTTATATAATTAGGACACAGCGTTTCGCTTGTACGTGAAACTGTCAATTTGACAAGATATTATATTACAAGAATTTAAACTGCCTAATAAATTAAGATAACGACTTAATTTTTCCACGTAATCTAAACGTTTGACATAAAGAAATTCAAGTACGAATGTACTCGAACAAAGAACTCATAAACCAACTTAAAATAAACAAACGGTAAAAATAGACTTAATTACGATTATATCTCAGAAGGAAAACATAAATCACAACTGGAATTTTTCAACAATCCAAGTGAAACATTCAATAAGCAAAATCGCGAAAGCAGATGGTTTACCGCGTAACAAAATACAAAACTTTATCAACAATTACATTGTAACTTCGAATTTAAAATCGTAAAATAACTTATTAAACTCAATCTAAAATTCACATTAAACCAAATTCAAAATACATTAAATGAAAATCGTCAATCCAAATACTGTGTCCGTTATCAAACATTACTCAATCAACCAATCGATTTTTAAACGATGGTTACAAAGTAATATGTAACTTTAGAGTTAATCCTTGATTTAATGTGAAACTAGTAACTTCACGCTCGTTGCAAATATCATTTCACGTAAATTGACACCGTAGCAATAAAAAAAATTCATGCGTTAATTGTGATAATAGCTATATCTATGTCATACGTAGTTCACATTCGACAAATGTACAAATTACTTACAATTAAAAGAAAAAGGATTATTTACGGTAGTTCATGCGGATAGCTTTCAAGCTATTCCTTGAAATCGCTAAAAAAATTTAAAAAAATTAGGTATAGGATCGTATCACAATTAAATTGCTTATCGACAAACAATGAATACTGGTTAAATGCGTTAAGCATCAAAGTGGTTTTTATTAACCTTAATGCAGGTGTGCCTCCAAGGTTTTTTGAACATCAGAATAATTACAAATTTGATTGTCTCGGAAGTGGTTTAATTGAACAAAAGTCCCTTTTGCAGGTGCTTTCTAACACAGATGCAAATTTTTAGAAGTGAAAACTACGCTAGGCGCTAATGTTAGAACATACATGTGAAATGTATCACAGTTGTAACATTTTAAAAGTTTCAGGCAGTATTTCTGAATAAAGTGTGGGTTGTCGCTACTACAGCATTAAAAATTTATTAATACTTTGGCGGGTTTTCGTAAGGCATTTCCAGGGTTATCTTTAATTTAGGATTAGAATTAGATTAAGAAACAAAAAAGTAGGTATATTTGCAACGTAAAAGTGCTATAGATCACATATAAAAATTTAAAATTTTAATACTTGTGATTGCCCATAATTACAATTAGGGTAAAGAAAAAAAAACTTAACTTCTAATAATAAAACAAGGCTCATTAATAAAATTTTAGCGGTTAGAGTTCCATGATAACCCAACCCTAAAGAAATCCACCAGTTAGAAGGGGTAGTTTTGTCGGTCGTTTCTGGAAAAGCAATATAATTATGAGTATTCAAACGAAGATGTTACCTAAGAGTACCCAGATGGACGTGCCTTGCCAATGCCACACTTTTTCCATTTGTTTGTGTGCACACCTTTAAAGAATTACCTGGTTTAAGCGTGCGGAAAGATCTGTCCGCAGTAAAGAGTAGGCGAGGGGTCGTTTTATTTTAAAAACTGGATGTATATTCGTATTTTTATGCTAGTATAGGGAGCTCCTTCTGCGTAACTACAAGAAATACTTAGGCCGGAAATAACGTAATTGACTTGGTAATTTATTTTACATGTAAGATTTTTGTTAGGTTAAATCGTTCGCCTTCCGTGTGTGAGGTAACTTACCTTGTAGTAAGTATAGTGGGTTATTGAAACCTAAAGTACCCTGTTTTTTGTATCTCTATTTTTTTTCTTCGTTTAAATAAGATTAAATCAATTTAATCGATTAATTGTCGCATACATAGATCGCATAACGCTGAAAACGTTGAGCATAGGGTTTTTTTTCTTTTTTAGTACTTCCAACTACGAATTATGTGATAGTGTCTAAAGCACCTATGTAACACGTGCATATAGTATTTTTTTATGTTTTATAATATTGCAACTCCACCCCGCTAGCGAAATATACATTTAATACATTTTTTTCTTTCGTGTTTTTTTTTTTACTGAACAGATCGCTGTAGTTTGTGGTATTTCTTTTTATATTTTTAGTTTAGGTGGCTAGTTCAGTTGGCGCCAACAAATTTATTTTGCAGCTAGCACGTGCACCTACTTACCGTGCCTCAGAGAGTTAGCCGGCTTTTTTTGCAACAACGGCGCAGTGCACAGTCACCCAAAAATAGTTTTAATTTGACATTTTATTCCCACCCTTGTGACAAAAAGTAGGCGTTTCGACTAACAAATTTTATACAAAAGCATTTATAACATAAAACCTTGTTTATTCAATTGTTAATAATTTTATTATTTAATTTATCATTATCGTTATTATTATTACGTTATTACCGATTTTACTAAAATAAAGATTTTCTGCGTATATTAACGGATTTAAGGCGATTATCAATCAACTTTATTTTTACAAGTTTACTTACTAGCGCCATTTTGTTAATTTTTTTTTGCAATTTTGGCAGGTGCCTGAAATTTTTTCTCAAGCGCAACTACAACAGTTAAACGTTTTATGTTCCTAGTAATGATGTCTCGCACCTTGTAGACCAATTCAGACCTGATAACCTCAGGTGTTTGCTTGAATTGAACTTTGACTCGCTTACTGTCAATTGTAGTTTGATGTACTTTAGTGATTTACGCTGTGTTTTTTGTTGTATACGTAAACTTGATTCAGATAGAGTATCCTTAATTATTATTTGTAGTGAAAACTAGAATGTGGCCAAGGTACCCAATGATTGTAAACTTACAGTCCTTGACAAGTCAAATTTGTGAAAAATCTTTACCTCTTAAAAAACCACCAGTAATAGTTTATATCATTAATGTGTAACCGATTGTATTTTTGTAGTATTTACTGAATCTATTTTTTTTTGGTAATTGTTACTTCTTAAAAATCTATATAAAAAAATTTTGTTTGTTTTCTTGTTCATAGTTGTGTAATGTTACACTTTAAGGGTAAATTCTATAGGAGTTGTAACTTACTACTTGAGCTTCTAAACAAGGACTTAGAAACTTATACATCGTGTTTTTGTTTGGCGTTTACACCGATTATGCGTATCATACTTACGTTTTTTAAACATTTTTCAAATATTTAATAATTTTTATTTTTAATCTAACTCGCCTTTTTCTCTACTGAGCATCGAGTAAAGACATGGTTTATGTTAGATTTTAATAAGCAATTCTTCCGTAACATCGTTTTGCACAATAGTACAATAAAAGTTCCGCTTGAATTCCAAATGCAAAAGGAAAAAATAATGGTATTGTTTCGTACGCGTTTACTTAAGCGAAACTGTGGTCCTGTTATGTTACATACACCGTATGGTAATACAAATTCTGACAAAAAAAATAGAGTTTTTGACAACGCTTTGAAAAGAGCAATTCTTAAATTTGACAGAAAAGGCACACTTTACTCAACCATCACATCTGATAAACCTACGTCTGCCACGCACGATATGTCATTCTATTGTTGGTATCCTAAAACAAAAACTTCTACACGGTTCTCCAACACTGCTTGACAAAAAAGTAAAATATACCAAATGCTCAAAAAAGATCACAGCAAAATACCTGAGCACAATACTATTATTGTCGCACTTCAGTGTGTAAAGAGTGTGCGACAATGTGTGTGTGCAAAGATTGTTTGCATTAAAAGCTAATTCATAAACACTCTGTTGGGCTAAAAGTTATATTGTTAAAATGTATACAGTATTTACATCTGGTTACGGATTAATGCAATGCGATGGTATGTTTAACATGGTACAATAGATCTAAGTAAATTATCAACATTAACTGTTTTAGTACTACTCAAATTTTAAAAACAATATTTTTGTATTCATTCATTCATAAATTATCAGTTTTTAAGTATACCTAAATATTTTCATTCTTAAGCACGTTCTACATTTTGGTAAATAGTTTTTAAGGGGGCGTTCTTGTACCCAAATAACAAGAAACATGTAAATCTAATTCCATAAAGGTTTCTATTTTGAAAAATATAACTTTAAATATTAAACAAGCACAAATTGAACTCAATCAAATAGAAAATGGTTTCAATGCAATTATAACATCAAAGGATTTCTGTATGGCGTATTCTGATTGCTACGCTCTAATATAGCTAAAGAGATTGAATGCAGTTATGTAAAACGTATTTACTTTTCATTAAAGTAACATCAAATAGTTTTTAATATAAATGCATTAACTATAAACTTCAAAAAAGATAACTGCACACATATTGAATACATCAATGAAATTTAGATGCATTTAAATAAACATTTAATCTATTAATATACCTTCAAAAAGTCCATTTGTGTAATTAATATAAAACTATTTGGTAAACATATATTTCATTTACATATCATAATATTAAAACACATTTTAAATTTCATAGTTATTGATATTATTATAAAATAGTTTAAAAACAATAATTATAGCGTAATTAATTTTAACTAATTTAGTTCATATTATATAATGCGAAATAAAAATTTTTAGATTGTTTTTGGCAAATGGTTTTGTGGAATTACGCGTATGTATCTATAGTTAAAAAAATTTAAAAAATAAATATTGTATCATTTTAAACTAAACTACATTTTTTTAAATAAAGTTTAGTTGTAATTGTAAAATTTATTTGTTTTACAACATAATTAATTCGACAACTTTTTAGCATATGTAGGTTTTATGACAAACTGTGCGTTTTTTGTTTGTTTTTTAGTTTTAGATTTAACAAACCTTTAAAAGTGTTATCTAATAACACATTTATTTATTGATTTATTTGTAAAATAAGGCACATACCGTCTTGTCTTTAATCTTCAAGATATGAGTATATACATATGTGAAAGATCTGTTTAGCATAGTATTTAGAACACTTTTTATTAGCAAAAAAAATTGTTAAGAACTATAATTCCTAGGTTTTGTATTGAATGGTAGAATAAACCACAATGCAAAGTTAAAATTGTTATTTTGTATATTGTATCCAAAAGTAATATTGACAGTTTTTTTAGATTTTGTAGGAACTGATGTGATGCAATTTAAATGTTTATTAAAAGATGTTGGCAATAGTTGTTTTTGTAGAACTGGAACCAGAACAATACAATATTCTATTCTGGATAATTCCCGTGTTGTCGTTATAACATAAGCTGAGCTTTCGTCGCGCGTTACAGTAAACAACATGCGTCGTATATTATATTCCAAATCTTCGGCAAAAGAAAACAAGAATCTGGGTTAACATTAAAAAAATTTCTAATTATTTTAATGAATTCTCTAATTTTTTGCTGACAGTAGTTAGAAACATTCGCCAAAATTTTAGTGTTTTCAAACATAATTTGATGACTCGTTTCTAGTACGTGTTTCGCCACCAAAATCAAAGATTGTTTAAGACGACTGCATTTTTGATGTTTCTTAATACAAACTTCTACGCTTTTACTTGTTTCTCCTATGTATGCACGATCCCAAGAGTAAAGAATGCTATAAACGCCGTGAGATTAAACCCAATTTAAGAAGAGTAGATAATCAAGTAACAATATTGTGATTAAACATTTTTCTTATACGGTCCGTGGTATTTCTAATATATGGTAGATAAGCAATAGACATTGGTTGTGACATAGTGTCAGCTGTTACTTCTGGTTTGGCTGACGTAAACTTTGTAATAGACGCTTAATATTTTTTCTATTGTAGTTGGAACCTGATTGATCAAATTTCTTTTGAACAAACCCAACGAATTAAAGAGATGGTTACAAGTAATCATCTTAAGAAATTTAACAAACTAGTGTCTACAAAACGTGTCGTCGATTTAAAAGAAAAACCCGAGACTGTGAATAATTTATCTTCACGCTCATTGTCCTTTACAGAAATAGCTACTTTGTCGAAAGGTTTTAACTTTGTATTTGCTTTAAAACAACTTTCTATTGAAAAAGCTTTCTGCTAATCGATGACGTCTGTATTGTTAGCGCCAGTATTTGCAGTTGTTCTTTTTTTAGCTTTTTGGTGCTTTTCCATAGTATGTTGTCTCAAACGTCGGTTTTTTCTAAAATTTTTGTCTATTCTTTGTTAGGGTGTTTGTGTATTTGTTTTGTATTTGTCTTGTTAGTTGTTTTGTTCTACTTTTTGCTTCTTCGTACAGCGTTCTTTGCAATCTGCGCTTTGCCCGGTTTCTTTCGTTTATTATTTGACAAAACGTTCTTGTGGTCGATGCTAATGGTTTTTGTATGTTTGTTCCTTATTATTCTTAACGTTGCGATGAGAATTTGTAACGTGCACATTTTTTCGATTGATTACGTCTGATCTTAATTAACATTTTTGTGTTCACTGCTTATATAAATTCTTTTGCGCAATGCATTTGACGCACTGCACATGCGTTATGAGTTATGAGTTCTTCATACACCATCTTGGGTGCGGTTTTTGCCGCGTGAGGACGTGTTCGTCCTGCACAGCGTGCAGAAAATGTCCACATGTTAAACTTGTACGGTGGAATTCTGCGTTCGTCGTACGTAATAATATCCGCTTTTGTCTGTTTTATTTACGCTTTCGTTTGCTTAAAGAAACCCGTAATCTAAAAGGGGTAAGTGATTTCTTTGTTCCTTACACGTGGTGAACTGGAAGTTTTTTGATATACGACTACGTTTCTGATTTATTCGATGCTTGTCATTTGTGTACGTATGAATTCGTTTATGGTTACGAAAATTTGGTTTGGATACGTACGCCTTTTTACGATTTTGAGGTTTGATATGAAAATATGGTTTACGCAGTCACAACGTCGCTTTTACGAGGAATTTCCGTTATGAAATGATTTTCATGTGTGAAAATCGATAATTATTCATGGTTACGTCTGATGTAATTTGATTTGGATGTTTCGAATAAAGAATATCATACGTTACGTTTGTTTACGATGTTCTGGTTATTGGATCTGTACGGATATTAGATCAAATCAGGATAAATACGGAAAATATGGAAGTTTAATTATGCATTTCAAGAATTTCGAAATGTTGCATCATAGCATGAATCAGATGAGAAATGCGTAATTCAATTAAGTCACGTGATGACCACGCCCAATGCCCTAAAGTTACAAACAGCAACAAGTGAGAACTAACCTTCAATAACAAGTATGTAAATAACTTAATTAAGTATTTGTTTTAAGATTTGTTTATCTGTTTTTTTTGGTTTCAATATTTAACCATTATTAATATAAAAAATATTGTGGCGCCCAAATTATATTCCAAATTATATTTAAAATTGTGTGATGTTTATACGTTAATAAAACCATAAGAGCTAGCACGGTGCGTTATTTTTATTATTTATTATTTTTATTATTATTTTAATACGTTATAAAATGGCACGATAAAGTTTTTTCGTTATAAATTTCAACTTTGCGTTCGATTTTTCGGCGTTTTGATTTTGTTGTTTATTGTTAGTGTTTTGTTTATTTTTTTTTAACCTTTTTGTGCCTGTTTTATTTTTTTTGATGCTGTGTAGATGCGCGACGACGGAATTGTAATCGTAGTTTAGTTTGCATTTCGGATTAGATGTATGGTGTTTCTGTTTATCTTTCCGTAAATTTGTTTGTTAGAGTGTTGTACGCCGCCATTGCTATGGTTCCGTTGCTCAGTTTTATGCTCTTGTTTTTGATTGTCGTGTTTTCCATTTCGATTTGTTTGAAAACCATGTTGTTTTTTATTGTTGTATTGTATTGCGGTTCAGCCTTAGTTGCCGTTTCTGCTTTTTCTTAGACTTTGATAGCCTTTTATCCTTAGTTTTTGATGGGGTTTTAGGTGTGTTTTTGCCAGTAGCATTATGTTATTTTTTTCTTTATGCAAATATTCAATGACTTTGAACTTTTTATTTATTATTGAATTTGAGTTCCAGTATGTTACTTTGTTTTTCTCGTCCATCGATATCGTTGATGAAAGTTAAAAATGCTATTGTTTTTTCTTTTGTTCTTGGTTTAGTTATGCTGTTGTTTTTGACGTTTGTTGGTGTTGCGTCGTTGTTTTTAGTTCGTAACGTGATTAACGTTGCTATTGCTTGTTTTCTTGGTCTTTCCACCTTTGTTGTCAGTAGTGATGCTGGTTCCTATGTTGCTACTTTGTGGTTTACGTTTTTTCTCGGCTTTTGTGTTTTTAGGGTTTGCTTGTAGACTTTGATGCTGTTGATCGTATGGTCGCTTGTTGTACGTGACCTACCAGTGCTCTTTGCATTTCACAGAAAAAAAGCTTGCGTGTCCTCACGTTTGACTTTGGCTTTGTGTATTTTTTTTGTTTACATGTCTTTCCCGTTCTACTTTAACGTGGTTGGTTATTAGCACTTGAGTTTGTTGTGTAGTGGTCTTAATTCTGCGTTCGGTTATTACAAGAGACGCTGGTTTCTTAGTGCTTTTCATGCAATAAAGTTTTTTGATTTTTATGCGGTAACTTTTCCCGGTTTCGTTTTTTACATTGGCGGGTTTGGTTTGTGGTCGAAGTCTCTTAGCACAAACGCGTGGGTTTTTTGATTTTTGTGCGGCTACGTGTAGTACTCGATGCTGTCTTTCTGCAAGGTTTCGTTTAAGTTCGACCAGATTTCTGCGTCGTTGACGTATAGTATTACGTATTTTGATATATTTTCTTAAAAGCTTAGAACTTAAAACGTTTCGTTTGACGTATTCCAAAAATTGTGTGAGGTTTGTGATGTCGGCGTGGATTACTATTACTAGATATCTTTCTTCTTTGTCGTTTTTTTGCCGTTGCGACTGTGATAAAATTGTTGTTTTGTATTTTTGTCAAATTGTTACTGTGTGTTTTGTAGCTTGTTTTTTGGGTTTTTGCGTGCACAAATTATCATTTGTATTATCTTTGTACTCGTTCTTTGTATTTTTTTTGCCACTCGTTTTGTTATTAGGCGTGACACTTTTTTTGGCTGTCTCGTTTTTGTTAGTCGCTTAAGATTGTCAATTAACGCTTATCGTTTTGTAGGGTGATTGGCTTTGCTCAAAGGAGCTATTATCAATGTCGTGCCACATTTCTGTCGTTACGTCGTTGCTTGTTAGTCTGGTGACAGCACACACAAATCTTATTATTAGCTACTAAATACACTATGGTAATTGTTCTTATTTTGCAAATTGTGTTTTTTTTAATAAAAAAATTATTTTAAACTTATGACTCAGGTGGGTAAAATCACAACAAATTTAAACTTTATGAATTAATTATTTGACGTTAGCACTCTAAAGCACAACTGACGCTGCTCGATGAACAAAAACCAATGTTTTTAACGTCCGTCCGTTGTCTTTGATAATATTGTTGCAAAAGGCAAATTTTTCAAAATTTTTAATTTTTTTTTGTTCTACGTGAATTTAGGCGTAACCAAAAACGATATAAAAACAGACGCTCAGTCCCAAAAAAAGCTTTTGTTCTGATTGCTTTTTTTTGGTAAAACGTTTTTCTGGAAACTTGTTCTCAGTAAACCAATTTTACAGTCTTTATTAGCAAATTTTTGTAAAACCGTAAATAGCATTTGTTACTTGTACGTACCTGGCTAACTCTTATCAACTGTTTTTATAAATTCAAATAACCGCTTTTGTACTTAACTATTTTTAACCAACTTTTCGGTTATTCTAAAGAGTTTTAATTTTACCAACCTTTGCTAACCTACTAATAGTTACTACAATGGATTGATTAAGCGCTCAGATTAACAAATAAATAAATAATAAATTTGCCTAAACTAATGTGTATAATAATTAATACTATTGTAAGCACCAACGTTAATACACAATTTTTGTCAAGTTATTTTACCTTTGCCGAAGGGCATTTAGAGATATAATTTGTTGTATACAAAAATAGAAATTGACCCATAGTAACACCAGATTCGTATTATATTTATTACAGTATATTCCTAATTTTTTTAGCGGGTCCTACTGGTAACTACTACAACACCACGGCTAATAAAATCACATCAAAAAAAACGAAACTTCGTTTTTCTAAAATGTAATAAGAATAACGTACTGCTTACCAGTTTAGCTTAAAGTTTTTAGTGCAACGATATCAAAATCGTTATCTTTCTATTATATTTCTCGCAATTACGAAGACTGCAAATTTACAATACCAAATAACGTTGTCACATAATACGTAGTTAATTTAAGTTGTTATTCTAAAAATGCACATGTTTTTTAAGTTATTTTTCAAAGGTAATGTGTTTACAGAAGTTTAAATGAAGCAACGTTGTGCAGCGTAGGTCAGTCAAAATACTTGAATAAATAAACACTGCAAAAATAAAGCTAAATATGCAAAAACAACTACTTTTAAGGTACAATGATAAAATGTTTTACTCTAAAACAGCGTATTTTAAAAATTCAGCTAAAAAATGCATACAAAATAGGTTATTGTTCAAGTATTACGATTACTATAAACGATCTTTTTTCTATGTAGTAGCATACGTCCGGACTGTTCTTTAATAAAGTGATAACATGACCTGATTGATAACATTATCCGTTATTTAATAAAAACTTACAATATACAGTATACAATAATATACTAATGATAGAATAACAGGATAACAGTAGTAGCCCTTAAACATTTTATTTTTATTTGTATTATTACCATTTGTCAGTAAATTTTAGAATGTAATACAATTTTGCAATAATTAAAAAAAATTAATTTTTCTTAAATTTATCCGTTCTTCTTTAACCATACTATAAATTAGTTTTTAAAAGTAATTTAAAAATCTAATGATTGGCATAAACATTTCAAGTGATTTCGAAACTAAAAAATTAAACTTATATAAAATTAGATTTTAAATGTTAGTATCATTTATCATAAATAATTAAAAAATTGTTGAACATAATTTTTACCAAATTCTATAAAAGTTTTAAGTGTAGTAATAATTTTTTAGTAGTTAATTAAAACATAGATGCTGTAAATTACCATTAAATTGACGAAAAACGAGTGTTTACATATTTACGTACTTTATCACACATAAATATTTTTAAATTATTTTGATCTAATGTGTTTAAAAAATTAATCACAAAAATATTTACAGTTATTAAGTTCATAAATACATATTGAATAAATAATATTCTCTAGAACTAAATTATTTATTTAAAAAATTCGAAGTATTTAAGCAAACATACTTATTTTTGTTTGATTTATGTATTACAATTCTTGTAGAGATTGCAACGGCTAAATTTGAATATTAATAGACAATGGTACATTCCATATTAATTAAGGGCCAAACTATTGTAGGATTTAATAATAATAACAAGCTCTAAAAGCATTAGATAAAATAATTGTATGTACATTAAACTGTATTTTTTAAATAAGTTTTGCTTCTATTTTGAGGTTGTTATTTAAAAATAATGGCACAATCTGTTTTTACTACAACTTTTTAGTGTTAAATTTTATTTAAAAACTAATATCATAATAATTTAAAAAAATATAGTGTAAAAATATTAGTTTTATTAGTAAAAGAAAAATATGTTAGATACGAGTATAAATGGTTACAATCCAGCAAGCTTACACATTTTTTGTAGTAATTTAACATAAATTTTTCTTCAACGGTTATAAACTGCTGAACCATAAAAAAAGGCCGTACTATAAAATAATGTGACGTTTACTAAGCGTTTCTAATAAATTAAATACAACACATAACATAATTGTTACTTACCGCACAATTTTTTGATTATATTTATTCAGTAAGCTGCTTAATTTTATTTTTCGTCTTTAAAAGAAACATTTTATTTATATGCAAAAATTAAATTAGTAAGATTTATGTATTTATTTTACATACTTTATTGGTAATATTCTGCTGATGTTTAATATACCCGTATAATAACTTATAGAGATAGTAACCCAACCATAAAAACCTCTTGAAATAAATGTGTTTTTCAAACTATATACAATTTGTTAAAATGGGCTTTTATCGACCCGTAAGCATCGCAGCCGTAATTTATCTTATTTACTATAATATCTCAATATAAATTTTTTTTTATTATTGCGTTAATTCATTATGCAAAGTTTGTAAGAATAAAAACCGTTGACTACATTTTACTGTAACATGAAATTCACATTGGTGTTATGTTTAAGAAAAATTAAAAAACAGATCAAATTAAATAAAATTTAAAAAAAATTTGTGTATTGTATAATTTAAAATATAATACAAAAAATTAAGTGTAGCTACCAAACTTTATAGACAAAATAATTATCTTAAGTGGTACACAATTTAACACATCTTAGAAATGCTACACGTCTTTTATTAGAAGCAACCTGTATCAATCTAACGCCAACATAACTATTCTATACAGTTATGCTAATACATAATGTATAGGTTTGATAATGAACGTATCTAAACATTTGAATAACGTTTTACTCAATATCAACAGTAATGTGACATCTTTATTTAAAAGTTTATTTTTTAAATAATACTTTCAGGATATGGTAAAAATACATAAATCTTTAAAACGTTTATAAATAATTATCTAAAATTTGTAAAAAAAATTTACTGTTTATTATAGAGAAAATTTTTTATGACGTGTTGTAAGTAATTTCTAAAACTATTTTGAAAAAATGTTATGAAAAAGTGTTTCAGAATTAGGTTAATTAAGTAGCAACAACAGATTGGTTTAAATAATTATGTTTCAAATAGTGGTGGCAACAATAACGGTTTTTAATTAACCGGTCTTTTCAAAAACCTACGCTTTCACTAACTGGTTTAAAATCGGTTTATTACGCCGGCTTAAAAACCGGTTTGTTAAACTGGTTTAAAAATCGTTTTGTTAGAACGGTTTAAAATTTACTGATTAATTGAGTCACCGGCAATTTTTTTGCAATTTTTAAATGTGTGTTTGTATACTATTTGCATTAATAAAATGCAATTTTGTTGTGACTATCAACGTCTTTATAAAACGTTGTTTTCAAAATGTTAATTTTCAATTAAGTTAATTGATAAATAAAAATTCTTTAAAAATTAAAAGTAGTATAAACGAATTCTATATAGAATATAAAACCACATTAATATAAAATAAAACAGTGTCGAATTAATTTAAAATGGCAGACTCCCAGAAACATTTTACATTTTCATCAATAAATGAAAATAAGAGAAATTAATTAACAAATGTGGGTGAGAATTACTTTTTTATCACTTTCAATCTAAATGTTTGTTTTTAGATATCTATTAAAAGACTACGGATTTTTGTGTTGAAATATTATACTCAACTTTGTATTTTATAAAAAGTAAATTAATGTTATATAATAAAGCTACTAAAAAGACGATTGTTTCAGATATTTTAAGATACCTACTTATTGCTTATTAACAAAAATCAAAAAAGATAATATTATTTAAATATCTGTATGTGTTCAGAAATGCAAGTATGAATTAACAAAAATATTTCAAATAACTTTATTATTATGAATTAAATGGCATTATTTACAAGAGTATGTCATTGGACAGTAAAATTAGTGACTGTTGAAGTACATTTATTGTCAAATTGATGTTAGTGTATATTCGAAGATGATGTACTTTTATTTTACGAATTTGAAAAAAACGGGTTAAAATTATTGTTAGTATGGCGTTATAAAGTTGAAGAATTTAACACTGAAACTTAGTTATGAAAGTATTTATCAAAAACTTGGTAAATCGGTGTGTGAATTAAGTCTAGTAAACTGGTTTGTTAAACCTTTTGTCAAATCCGGTTTGATAAACTGGTTTAAGCACCGGTTTGTTACAAACTCTTAAAAACCTTTTTAAAAATCGTTTTAAAAATTGA
Source organism: Aquatica leii (assembly GCA_035610365.1). Lineage (NCBI taxonomy): Eukaryota > Metazoa > Arthropoda > Insecta > Coleoptera > Lampyridae > Aquatica > Aquatica leii. The sequence goes on from CM069436.1 coordinate 70,554,267, forward strand.
TTTAAAAATGGGTTTAAAAACAAACCGTTTTGAAAACTGATTTAATGGTTGGTTTATAAACCGGTTCTTTATTTGAACGGTTTTTGCCAGTACTATGTCAATCATTTTTTCCATTAATCTTTGTATTACCTTAGGGTCGTTTCGACCTAAAATTTGATTTTACTTTTAAGTAACATGCTTAATTAAATTTTAATATGCTTAAAATTTTTAAAGAATGTAAACATAATAATTAAGTATCTATTGTTAAAAAAGATTCGTTGTTGCTAAAAGCATTTTTTAAATAATTTACCTGTACTCATCTCTTAACGAAATCCTCTAATAACAATAAATTTTTGTTAAAATAGTTATGACAAATGAATGAATATTATTCAAAAGTGTTTGATGGCAGAGCCATCTCATAGTATAAATTTACTATGTAATTAAAATTAAATGTAGATAGCTATAAACGTTTATAGCTATCTACATTGAATGAATATTATTTACTTCATGTGTAATCGTTCAATTAGAATTTAAATAATCGCAATAGACTACTGCATAGATTCTATGTGTGAGACTAATTAAGTTAGCTTGTTGAAGTTTTATATATATAAATGATAAATTGTCATTACTTTTATGTGCTTGTTGTTTGCAAAGGTAAAACGTTTATTACAACCAAGTTGAAACCATGTTTAAAAGGTTTTTATTAAGGGAAGAGTTAGAAGAGCTGTCATGTTTTTTAACGTTTTAGAAGAAAACTATATCAATAAAATCTCTTCAAACGCAGATGATTTTTAAAACATAATGTGAACTTGTAAATCGTGCTAATACTGCTGCACATAGCAGCAAAATTGAAAAAAGACAAAATAGTTTCAAAAAACAAATTCATTATTTGGAAAGCTACACCTTCAAACGAAATAAACGATTTGCAAGTGAAAATATAACGTAGTGAGAAGAATTAAAACAATAAAATCATCTATGGAATTATTATTTCCTAGCGGTATGGAGAGTATTGTACTCAATATAACTAACCTGAAAAAAAAGAGCGTTTATGAAAAAGAATTGATGCATATGACTTCAACAGAGCTACAAGCATATTTTGATGTGCTATTGCTTGCTGGTGTGTACAAATTAAATGGAGAGGCCACTGGAAATTTGTGGGATAAAAAAAACAAACATTCAATATTTGAGCTACGATTTGGTTAAAAAAGTTTCACACAGTTTCGCAAGTTTTTCGGTTTGATAATAAATCTACCAGAGCATAAAGACGAATTATGAGACAAGTGGATAGCTATTTTACTAAAATGATAGCGTTTGCGTAAAGGTTGCAGGAACATAACATAGCTTGTGACAGCTTTTTTACCTTGTTTGTGTTGGGCCAACTTTTACTGAAAAGAAAAAGTACCCTTCTTGCTACTTTTGCATACTTTAGAATTAATAATCAAGTTAAAATCATTGTTTTTTGAAAACGTTATATTAAATGCATCATCATAAACAAACATCGTCGTCAAGGTTACTTCTTTATATATTCAGTTTTCTTATACCATAATACAGCTCCACTTTGCAAACATGATAGTCGGAAAATATGTCAACTAAAAAAATTAATTTAAAATTTTTGCCGCTATAAATAATTTGTCCAATCATAATTGAGAATTCGAAGTTGGTACATTTACAATTAAAAGTTGGTTAAAAGTAAATTATGACAGTTTACAGCTGACATTTTCCGCGTGCGTTTAATTAATTACTAATTCCTTTTATTGTGTTCCAGTGTTACTCTTGTTTATTAAAATCAGTTTTTTTGAAGACTACTTTGTTGGTTTATTAGTGAAATACAAGTATGTATTTACAAATGTTTTAATAACATGTAATTATAATGTAAGTTTTATGTTTGAAGGTTATCATTATTATGGCTGGAACTACGAAGAAAACTATCCCTTCTGAGGCTCGAAACATTATCAAAAATGTTATTCAGTTCTTTGATAGTCAAAAAGCTGCTGGTGAATGGGCATTTCCTTTGGACAAAGCATTTGGATTTGTTAATAACGGGTTATTAATTTTCAAATCTAAAAGCAAATCAGGAGATTACCACGACGACATGCATCATCATAATTTTATGCAGTGGATCGAAAAACAGTTAATCCCAAATTTGCCACCAAAAGGAATCGTTGTTTTGGATAATGCACCGTACCACAGTGTTCAAATCAACAAACCTCCAACCCAAGCCACAAGAAAGCAGGAAATTAGAGACTGGCTTGGAAGTAACGAGGTTTCAACAACTGGGGATATGCGGAAATCCGAATTGTTAGAATTGGTAAAAAAGATTGGCTACACTAAAACATTTTATGTAGACGAAATTTTAAAAAAACATGGACATACCGTGTTACGTTTGCCTCCATATCATTGCGATCTTAATCCCATTGAGTTCATATGGAGTTTGGCTAAACATAAGGTCGCAATGAATAATGTACAGCAAAGCGCCAAGGAAATCGAGGTGTTAGTAAGAAATGCGTTTGATGAAATCACAGCATTAGATTGGCAAAAACAGTGCATGCACGTGGATCAGTTGGCTCAAGAAATGTGGGTGAACGATAGATTAGTTGACGATGTAGTGGAAAACTTTAAATTTGTAGTGAATACTGGTTCATCGGAAGATGACACAAGTTTAGAAGAATATGAAAGTGATTAATAAATCTGTTTAAATAGGCACTTGTTCAATTAATTTTGATTTCAATTTAAGGATTAATTTGTGTTACTAAAAATTGCAAAGCTAATAACTTATTCGTTTATTCAACAAAATATCAAACTTGAATACAATTAAGATAAGCAAAAGAAATTTTATAAATCTTAAGTTATTTAAAACTGTTTCTGTAAAATTTAAAATATTGTTACTAAAAATTGTATATTCATGTTTTGGGTTAAGTTAAGTTTAATAAAGTATTTCTTTTATAGATATGTTTCTTGATGTTTCTTTCTAATTTTGTAAAGAAAAAAATAAGTTACACTGGTTATGCAGCACACAATACATTTATGTGTATCCAACAATATACATTTAAATTAAGCGCCCAAATACTTTTTTTGGGATTGTACCATACAAGCTACTGTAGCGCCGGTATCCCCTCTCCACATATCTTGTTTGCTCTGTGAACCTGTACTTTTCTTGAAGCATGTTAAATTTGTGTATTTTGTAGTTCATGAAAACAATCAAATTTTATTTAAAACTCTTAACATTACGTATGATTATACTTTAAGGTTTAGAATAAATCAATCAAATTTATCAAATAATTTAAAATATTTAATTATAGCAAAGGAAGATCAAGAAGTTTATTCATGTCTGTATTTGTTTTCTCATTGCCAATTAGCTGAATTGTCCAAGTTCTCTATTGTGACAACAAATTCATAGGAAAAAAACGGTTCTAATAGGTACGTTTATTTTATTCAAAAACACATTTCTTTTGAAAAAGAATGATTACAACTTGTGTAGAATATATCAATAAAAAAACATACTCTTACGACCTTACGACTCCCCTCTCTAGCCGTTCGTTAGCTATCATTGATATTAATTTAACAAAATTAACTGTTTTTTATTCATTTTTTACCGTAAAAAAAACATGCAACATACTAAAAGCAAATTAATCCAATTAAACCAGTTTATTGATGAAATAGGAATTCTCGGAGTAGGCAGGATGATAAATAAATCCTCATACGGTTTTTTTTTAAATCCTGTTACCAAGCAATCGTCTTTTGTCAATTATATTAGTACGAACTGAGCATATACGATTGCTACACTTGCTTTCGTGCGAAACTTTATTATTTAATTTATTTAATGGCCAAGTTGCCACACGGGTAATGCCTGCTAAGCTATTTTTAAATAGCGGCGCAGATTAATGTGGTCCCTTTAAATTGCGCGAATAAAATACTAGAAATTTTAAGTTCACTATAGCTTACGTATGTATGTATTCTTGTTTGTTTTGCAACAAAAGCAGTTTATATAAAACTCGTGAGCGACTTAACATCCGAGAAATTTTTAGCATATCTTTATGGAGATTTGTGACTTGCAGGGGTAAAGTAAAAAATATTTATTTGCATAACGCGACTAAATTCAAAAAAGTTTAGTCAGAATTACAAACATTTATTACAAATTTGATTGTCAAATTTCTAACTCAACTGCAAGAGAAAGGAATTATGTGACATTTTATCGAAGCGAGTGTTAAGAGTTTTAGTATCATTTTAAGAGAGCAGTCCGCGATGCCTCCCTTACCTATGAGGAACTTAATATAGTGTGTTCACAAATTAAAGCATATTTTAATTCCAGACTTTTTTGTGCCTTATCTATTGATCTTTGTGACTTGTTACGTATAATCCCTGAAGATTTCTTAATTAGACAAAGTTTAACGGCGCTACCAAAACCAAGTGCGTACAACATCAACGACAACAAGCTTTTCAGGTTTGAAAAACTACAAAAAATGACACAACGTTTTTGGAAACACCGGTCAAAAGAACTTTAATTGAACCTGGAGCTATAGTAATTTTAAAAGAGAATGATTTACCTCATCTTAAGTGAAGATTTGAACAAATCACAATAGTACATCCAGGCAGTGATATTGTTAATCGGATTGCAACCAGTGATGCTGTTCGAATAAAAGTGTATGTGTCTTGCCAATCAAATAAGCAATAAATACAATAGTGTTTAATATAAAATACTTATGAGTAAATATGTTTTTTCTTATACAATTTGGTGCATTAAGTTAAACAATATGTGATTAAGCTACATTGTTCTATGAGCGGCGGCTTGTTGAAGCAAAGACAATTTATTGTTAAGATTTAGCATATGCGCTTAACGATGATGACAGCTTTATGAATTTAATTTGAAGCATAATATATCATCTGTAAAAAATAATTGAGATTCCTGAAATTACCGTCATTGTGTATATAATCCGTGACCTCCATTACCATTGGTTTTCAATTTCCTATAAGGCAAGTATAGCGATCGCAACTTAAAAGAAAAAAATTTTTTTGCATAATTTTACGTTTTAAGGTATGGTAAATGTATTTTTGATAACATTTTGGGTGTCTGTGGATGTGTGTGACTGTGTGTGTGTAACGTTGTACCAACGATAACTTTCGAACGAAAAGTCCTAGTAACTTGAAATTTGGTATGGAGCTGGTTGTTTATATTCTCTCGGTTCTGTCAGCTCTCACTTTTAGGGCCGGTTGTATAAACGACGGTAATACGTAGATCAAAGTTAACTCAGCGTAAACAGTCGAAAATGCGTTGTATAAACGCTGACCATTGCTTTGAACCAAGTTCAGCGGTAAATTATAGGACCACTGAAATCCGATAGTTTAAACCACGGTTTAATTAATCACCTTGAGAAATGGTCTGATCAAAAACTTTAGTGTTGAAAACACTTATAAGATGCTTGATTTGAAGGTTTATGTAACTAAACGATAAAACGCTCAGGTGAAACGCAGCTAGAACTAGAACCATGCCCCATTTCATTTTTTGTATTTTTTGGATGCAGTGTTTATTAATATTAAACAAGATATTCTTTATGATTCGGTTTATGTTTTAAAAATATAATAAGACTTAATTTCACTTAGCAGTGCTAAAAAATAGTTATAGTAACTGCAAAATTAGATCCGTGAGAGCTTTCGTTGCAAAAACGGTACAGTATAGATGAAAATTGCACATAAACATATTTATAGAACACAAAATTTACTACAGATAAGTCCTCGAAAGGGTATAATTATATCTAATAGTTTAAGAATGAAAGAATTTTAATGTAATGTAAGACGTAGGTTAGAGCTTAATCTACTAGCATCAAATCAGCATAGTTTGCAGGTGTCTAGCTAGTATGTTGACTTGTTCTGCCGCTGTGTGAATACGTCTAAGAAAATTAACAAAATCATTTCAATACAAAAATTGTGGCGGACTTGATGTAGGCGTGGTTTATAAGAAAAAGTATTTTCAATACCTGTTGTAATATTACAACACCGACAAAGCTACCCTTAGCCGCAAAAAAACGCAGTGGTCACCAAAAGAAACTCGAACGAAACACACATGTTCGACTAAACCGATAATAGTTCAATGTTCAAATTTTAAAATGCGTGAACGAAGTAATAACTTAAAATCTGATTTATAAATTTTAATTTAAAAAAATTAATAGTTTAAAACGTGAGGAATTGTAAACATACTTAATGGTTACTACACATTGTAACATAATTCGTTTTGCTAACGTAAGTTATTGCACTAAATTTAGACTTTCTGTATATCAGCAAATTGCTAACAATATGTTACATTATAGTAACCTACGTTTGAAGTTGTATACTTTAAATTGCCAACTTTGTGTTTCACAACGATTGCAAATATTGTATAAATACTCGACTGTTATTAAAGAAATTATCATTCAACATTAAGTTGTTTGATCACTGACACTTACCCTAGAATCTGGAATTGTTTAAATATTGATTACCTGGGTAAGTGTCCAACTATTAAGTACGAATTACCAGCGTGCTTAATATAAGATCTTTGGAGCCACTACTGTGCTTAATATATAGTCCTTGTAGCCGGATTATCATTCAACATTAAGTTGTTTGATCACTGGCGCTTACCCTAGAATGGTATTGTTTAAATATTGATTCCTTGGATAATGCCTAACTATTAAGTACGAATTACCAACGTGAGAAAATTGAGAATAATTATTAAAATTTAATCCCTATAGTTTTAACAAGGGTTTTTGTTTGTTTTTTTTTATTGTAAACGGAAAGAACAAATTTAATATTTTCTTTTCTTTGTCTTTGGCAATTGACGTGTCGATTAGAAAATCTGTTTTACTTATTTTGCGTCAAAAGATCACGCTAAGAACACCTAGAGAGTTTAATAAAAAGGCATGTCAATTATTTTTCATTGCGAAATGTTTTTATTGCGAGTCCAGTTTGCTGTAAGTCTTCTTTAGATATGACAGAGAATTGCAAACGCGACAAACTGTTGGAAAAAAACAATTTTTAAACTGTGGATGCACATTTCTAAAGGTGAAATCTCTAGTTTGCAACTTTTAGATCTGAAAGGATGTGGCAACGTAGTTCAAATCGTGTCATAATCTTAGAAGCTGTTAAACTGTGAATCGCTATAAAACTCTGGCAAAATCCAGTTTTGTTGTTTTTTTTAAACGCATAATTAATTAAAATGCGGTGAAACAGTTGCCAGGGATCACGCAATATAAATTATTTATTTAATCACTGATTGATTTATTTAATCCGGCCGTATTCAATCAAACTCTAGCTAAATTTCTGAAAATTCCACTTTAGCTTTAAAATTAATTGTGTCTAAAATTTTACATTTATCCGAATGCTCTCAACCGTGTCTAAACCAGTAGAAAATGACAGTCAGTAGACGTGAATCTCAATTTTTCGACCTATCCCGCATAACATGCTTGTGAGCGCAATATTATTATTTGAACTTTGACAAAGTGACATTTTGACTGGAAAATATTTTATTGTGTCAAATAAAGTTTGATGTTTTTAGATTTCGTTGCTGGCTTTGTGTTTCTTACCGTACATCGCTTGGAAAAAAAACCTAAGCGCTACCAACACAACTCAAATATTTCCTAATACTTGTTGTTTAAACAAAGCTTACATTGGAGAAAATAAAAATGTACGGTCATTCACGACATTAAAGCTTTACAACCAAAACATCGTCTCAATGTTGATGCCAACAGTGGACTACTGGTAGAATAAAGAGAGTCGCGAACTTATAACAGAGTTTATTAAGCATTTAGAAAATTTATAGAAAATTTTTCTATAAAAGATGTTCCCTCCAGCTTGCAATCATTTTGAACTAAACTATTACATACATATGTCATAGTGTTTTATCAGCGCAGCAATTCTTTATAATAAACGGTGTCGCTCATCATTTGTTATCACAAAAAAATCTCTATAAGTCAATGGTGTTGCTGATTGATTATCTGCTAACAGTAAAGAGGTTATGGGAAACAATTCTCAGGCATTTCATGAAAAAATGTTAAATAAAAACAAATAGTGAATCACCATGTGACTCTATTCTTGTTTAATATGTACCTAGAATATTAGATATTTATGCTTTTTAATTTTTTTTCTTTTATTATTTGTGTACGCATTTTTATTTTTGAAAGTCGTGATAAACCTTGTTCACTATATTACGTATGTAATATTGTGTTTTTTTCAACATCTTGCGATAGTTGCAAGATTTGCGATATCTGTGAATTTTTTGTCTTTTTTGATCTAGTGTTTATTATTATTATTATTAAATAAGATATTCCTTATAATTGGTTTTATGTTTTAAAAATATAATAAACCTTAATTTTAGTCAGTAGTGCTAAAAAATAATTATAGTAATTCCAGAATTAGATCCGCGCGAGATTCTGCTTTGTACGCTGCAAAAATGGTACAATATAGATGAAAATTGCACATAAACAATTTATTGAGAGCACAAAATTTACTACAAAAAAAATTGCTAGTGTGTATAATTATATATAATAGTATAAACGTTACAGAATTTTAATGTAATGTGAAACATTTTCGTGCAACTTTGCACACTTGTTACCGTTCTTTTCTGAAAACGATAACGAATACGAAATTCTTTTGCATTAAAAATCTCCATTGAATTATCCATACCGCGTATATGAACAAATCCAGAATTAAATGACCGTTAGCTTTAAAAAAAGTGGTTTTTTCAAATGAGTGGCACACTGTTGAAAACCTATTTTTCGTGTTCCTGGGACTCTACAAAAGTGAAAAAACATAGGGTTCCATTGATCAAAACTTGGTGACACCCCCAAAAGTGGAAAAGTGTGAATTTACCGTGTTTAATGAAAATCTACAAAAATGATAATTAAAATTGTATTCAAAGCGTTAGATTTCCATGTAATATGAATATTGGAGTTTAAAAAATTTCATATGGGCTCTCAAAAGGTAAATAAATTTGCACGCCAAGGTATTTAGGCGCCAGAAAATGTTAAATACTGCATATAAACAATAATTAACGTACAAATTAAATTTGCTGTTTTTAAATATCCTAAAATATTTCCTAACTTTGCACCCAAATATTTTTGCACAAAATTATTTATAAATTATTATTAACAATTGACTAATATACTTTTTTATTTTATGATTCGTTATTATTTAAGTTTTTCTTAATCGCATCCATCGTTTTAAATTGAGGATTTACTCTAAAAACATGGGCCAGATACTTCTAAATCTTCTTATTTACAGTCAAAATAAGTTTAGAGACAGTGCAATAAATGTTTTTTTTAAGTAATTTTTACATTATAAGTTAAACCTTTCGCACCATGTCGATTTACAGTTTCCGTCACCCACGACTGATACCATGTTAAATGATTTGAGTCGGCGAGTGGCACTTGATTACTTGAACAAGTTTTACATTTTTTGTACATACAACTTTTATTATCAATATCACAGCAAATACTACTAATAAAATCGTGTACATTTTTTGTTTGAATTATTTTAAGAAAACGTAATTTATCAATAATCAGTCCGAAATTTGCATGCTCTTTGCAGAGACACGCGTCACGGGATGTGATCTTACGTTCAGTTACGTAGAATGGTCGCAACGTATAAGAAAGTGACCTGAAGACTTTGAGATTTGAATGCAAAGTACAAAATATGTTATACAATTTATCAATGGTGTCGGTCAAATATTTCTTTCTTTTTCGAATTTTTTTTTCGTGACAAATTCCCAAGCGCCAGGAGCAGGTAATGAGTTGTTTTCAATTGCTTTTTGTAATTATCATTCGTTTTTGTATTATCACAATGTCCGGAAATTTTTAATGCTTTATCTACGCGTAAGCTGTTTTATAAGCTTAGTTTTTCTGTTGCTGCTCGGAAATATAATTGAATTTACTAGACAGCAACGGTAATACTTTTTCTAACCTTCCGTGAAAAATAGTTTTTTTTAAATGCAAAAAGTACTGCTCACAGTATAACATTTTTCGAGTCGAGACTCTGTTTTTTCCTTTCAACACCGACTCTCTTACTTTTGCTTTCAGAAGCTTTTTTCTCAACGATACTATCAATTGTGCTTAGTCTTCTAACTATTGTTGAAGGGCAATGTTTTTTTCTCTATTTCGTTGCATTTTTTTTCGTTTCTTTTGTGACGTTCCTTGATGGCCCGGCAGAATACAGGTTATCTGCGATATTTTTTTTCAAGTAATTTACATTTGGTAAATAACACGAGCAACCTTGTAGATTTTGAAGTGGCCTTGCCTTGCACAGGAACAGATTCTTCAATAGAATTTTGATAACTTTACACTTGTAATTGTCTAGAAGAATCAGGAATTATTTTTAATATAATGCTTGTAAAGTCAGCTTTTGTTTGTTTTAGTTCTTTTAACTTGTTCCTTTTGTTTCTTACAGATTCTCGTTCTTGCAAAAGTTTTAGGTTGCGAACATTTGATATTATATTTTCTATTGTTTAGAGAAAATCAACAATGGTATTGTTTTGGAATTTCAAATTACACTTAGAATTTCAGTTTTCGAAAGTTTTACGTTTCAGAATTAATTGAAACAATTTCAGGCGACAACAATAATTTTAGGTGACTCTGTAAAGTTCAATTTTTTTTCACGCACTTCGAGGTTAGTCTCGCGGTGACAGATGTAAACAAACTGTTGCCTAGAAACCAGACGCTCGCCATGACCAGTCGATGTCACGTGACATCTTTAAACGTAATTAATTATTATAAATTAACAACAATTACCGAAAAATTACTTGATTTAAGATTCTTTTCACAAATTTTGTTTTGTTTACCAGATAATTTCTCTTTTTTATTCTTGATTGATAATTAATTCAGTATAGCTAAACTTTTTTTCTCAAATTTATCCTTTTGATTAGATATACAAATTCCAGCTCAATTTGTTTTAATTTTGATTCAGTTTAAACAATAAATATTACTATTAAAAATTTGTAATCTAGAGTACCAAAATTTAGTAACCTGGGAAAAGGTAAGTTGCAATTCTTAATAGTTTTTTTCTTAATATTGTTGCAAGATTGTAAATGTTGAAGATCAGTATAGATCCATATACGGTTTGGTAAAGATAAGAAACATTTTAAGAAATATTTAATTTGTACGCTAATTATTGTTCATATGCAGTATTTAACATTTGCTGGCGCCTAAATATCCTGGCGTGCAAATTTATTCACCTTTTGGAAGTCCTTGTGAAATTTTTGAAGCTTCAATATTTATATTACATGGAAATCTAATGCTTTGAACACAATTTTAATTATCATTTTTGTAGATTTTTATTAAATCACGGTAAATTCACACCTTTCCACTTTTAGGGGTGTCACCAAGTTTTGATCAATGGAACCCTATGTTTTCTCATTCAACTAAAGTTGATCATTTAAAAAAAAACACTTTTTTTAAAGCTAACGGTCATTTAATTCTGGATTTGCTCATATATCTTTTCCGCACACGTTCTTGATTCATTTCGTCTTCAGCAATATCAATATATTCTAAAAAATCTTCCATTTCTTTATACTCTTCAAACATTGCTAGTTTTGTTAAACGAAAATTACAAACGCGAATTAAGCAAAAATAAATTTTACTTGAATTTTTGTCACTTCCGTCAAAAGAAATGCTTAAGGTACCTATGAGCTACTTTGAGCATATGCATTTTATCCGTACTTGAACAAAGGTCGTTGCTTAAGGTTTGTTTGCAAAATACAAACGTTACGTCATCTCGTGCTTAAGTATGAGCACGACCTTAAGTATCGTTTATAAATACGGGCATTAGTACTTTTGCTATTAATTCATTTAAGCAAATTAAATTGTACATATAAGTTTTCTGAATTTTCTATATTCTTTTGACTTGATGTTTTTCTTCAATTTAAAAATTAAAAATATGTAGAAATTTCTTATAGGAAAGTCGTGTGGTGACCACACCAGTTTTTTTTAACTTATAAAAGTTTTAAGTTCACCATTAAGTTTGTTACTGTCATGTTCAACGCATGTTTAATAAATATAAATTTAAATATGTAAATCTACAGTCCGTTTTATTTTTGAAACTAGAGTAAACAACAGCTGCAATAATTTAAATGCAATTAAGTTGTCACAGAATGAGAATTTCATAAATGTTCAAAACATTTGTATATAAGGTTTTGTTTTACTCCTAAGTTGTTATAATTGGGTAAAAAGTATTAGTACAGATCAAGTTACTGACATCTGTACGAAGCTATTTAATGGTTAAAAACTAAAAAAATAAAGTTAAAAGGAATATTAGCTTTTCTTTTAATTTCATGTTTACAACGCACTATGTATATAAGTGTGTTGTAACTAATATAAGACCAATGTATGACTATTTAACATGCAGATTATTAAACACGTTGTTGTGGTTTAATTAAAGTGTTTAATCTGAGTAACCTGAGTAACTGTTTAGTTTTGTTATATGTACAAGCGTTAAATTCTAATTAAAGCATTGTAACAAACGTCATTTGATTTAACAACATTAAATTTAAAAAATACATCAATGTACATTAATTGATTCAATTATCAACTATTTGGACTTTTTAAGGTAACAGCAAAATCGTTGTTATTTTAACATTTTTATATTATTTACCATTATTATTATTCAATACTTGGTTAGTAAATAATTACTTTAATTTTATGTGACAGATTTGTTTAATCAATAAAGTTTTGTATATCTACATTTTTATGGAATATTTAAGTTGTCGGCGTTTTCTTATTTTTTTATTTCAAACACTTGTTTACCAACTTGAACAAGTAACCGCTATAAATTTATAACACATTTGCCATTTAATCTTTTATTAACAGACACATTTATTTAATTTATTATAATTAATATGGCTATATAAATTATTACACTTTATTTTTAGAAACATTAATATAAATGTTTTTATTTAGTAGTGTAGCAATTTTTAATTAAACGGTTATAAAATACACATTAATACAAAAGGTTAGATGAGTGTACCAATTTACGTGCTCATATTATTTATCAACTTCAAAAATAACGAAGAACAGCTGTTACATGTTTATTACGTATGTCATATTTTAGTTTAACCTGATGTCATCTACATTAATTCATCTTTGAGATAAAAAATTAAAAAGAACTTTTAAATATTATTAAAGTTATTTAAATCACAAATATTTTAATTTATTTTAGAAAACTGACATTCATATAAATTACAAGATCTATATTTGTATCAATGTATCTCCCACGCTTTTGGCAGGTATAAAATCACGTAGCCGCTCAAAGATTGCATACTATTTTTTCGCTTGTTAAATTACATCAACGCATTTTTTTTGTCAGGATATTAAAGTGTTCGCATAAATCCTAAAATCGCAGTTAATTTGTATCAAAAACTCGAATTTTTAAAAATTTATGTGTTTCTTTAGAGAACGTAAATTAACTTTACAACTTTATCACCTTTTCAGAGAAAATGTACATAAAAGCTTACATCCACAATGAAACTGTCATTCATAATTTGTTATCGTATTGAAAGCGAAGTTTACTCTCGAGATACACAATAAAGTTTAGATGAGTAGGAAAAGCTTTCAGGATAACTGATAATTTTCCTTGCTAACTTGTCACAGCTAAAAACGATTTACATATTACGAACATTAGTAATAGGGATAATTGCTACTCTACCTACGTATTTAAGACAATGCTTTTAATGTAAATTTCTACACCATCGTTAACTAAATTTTTGATATACCAACTTAATGCTAATAACTTCGTAATTGAAAGAGTTACCTTAACCTATTCCTTTCATATCTAGTCTTTTGATGTAAATTGAAGAAAAATAGTCTAAACAAATTAGTTTTTCTAGACTTAAATTGTTTGGTTAGTATTAAATATATTTGATGTTATCTTTACCTTATACCAAAATTCATTTTTAAAATTTTCTTATACCGTCTAAGTTTTTGGGCATTGGCAAATAAATTTGTTAAATTTAACAAATCTAAGACGATAATAATAATACGTTTAGTAATTTGTATTATTCATAATTAAACACAAAATTTTAAGATCGAAAATAACTCAAAAGCACACTGATAACTACAAAATAAGTTTTATTTTTTAATTAATAAAAGACGAATAAATAATTTTTTTTAAACAAATTAAACACGGTCAATTTAAGTTTTAATATAAATTTGACATTACTTAGAATTATTACGTGTGTTCTAATTGCATTTTTTTACTACGGTACTTTCAAGTTTCTGCAGTTTGCTTATACGTCAATTATTAACACCACTGATTGTCACGAAATTTTACAAAAATTTAACTTTAATCTACTATAACTCATACTAATGTCTGTAATTGTTTTCATAACATAACTTACTAGTTGTTATAAAATGCAATCAATGTTTATAGTTTTTTATACTTATAATTAAAATTATTATATATTCTGTGATGTATGCTTTTAACACCAGTAAGAATAATTTTGCTTTTAGCACCTGGCCAACTATCTTGTAAAAATTATCGAGGTAGTAAATTTCAGATATATTTTTAGCAAAATACGTATCTACTAAAACCTCTTATTGTAATGTTTTCAAAGTCAACTTCTGAGAAAACGGTTTAGAAGATTTTTTCTGTATCACCACAAACAAGTTCATTTTTTTTTGGGAACATTTTTTGTATTTTTTTGGTCTGTTTGCACAGTTATTACTATGTTTGGATAAGAACTAACGTTCTAAAGCTTAATTTTATTTATTCACGACTACTTTCACAATTAACAAGTACCGTCCGCAAAAAAATTAAATTACAATCAAAATTTCTTAATTGCCTCGTGTCTGTTTACTTCTTTACCTGATGTTTTACTAAAACATTTGTTTTTATTCAATTAGTCTTTATCCATAAAATTTTTAACGCCTTTATTTATAAACAAGGCATGCAAATTTATAAACATTATCAAGTATAACCCAAAGAGTATAAGCTGTGAAGCATAACTTCAACATTAATTACTACTCTGTTGTTACAAGCTCCTAGTAATTTACAAACCCTGCACAGCTAGCTTGCTGTAGAATTGAAACAGTATATAACGAAGAGAAGGGAGGTTCAAGTTTTTATTTTAATGGGCGCCAGATCTCTTTTTGCAGATGTAACTTCTGCTAGATCAGCACAGGAGGATGGAGGAATTAAAGAAAGAAACCAAATCGTCAACAACAGTTGTATTTTAATTAACATTAGAAGGATAACTTAGATTAGAAATTTGAATCAATAACAAGTAGAGATAATTTGATAGCATCACAGTAAGTAAATTAGTTCGAGTAAAAGTATACGTAGGTACTAAAACACCAGAAGTATCGGTAATTTACAATACACTTACATCATAACTGTGCAAAAATCTTTGTAATTACATTAATCATAATAATTATTGACAGTTGAAAATGCAATTCATTTTAAACGTTTTGACACGATTAGTAAATATAATTTATAAGCAGCACCCTAGCAACAGCGAATAGTTAAAATCAAAAATTGACTTACCAGGATTCAGGTGTACTTTCAGAAAACGTTTTCCTACTGACTTCCTGTAATCAAACTACCTGAAAATAATCGTGTGACTCACAAACTCTAACACAGGTAAAAAGAAACATTTATAAAGGGTAAGAGAACCAAAACGTATCGTATGCTGTTGCATATGCTCTTTTGTCCAAAGTGGTATTAGTTATCAATTGCCTCCGAATGGAAATATCAATCGTATCTAGTACATTTCATACTTTCGTACAAGGTGGTATTATTTAAACGTCAATTGCCTCCGAATAGAAATATCAATTGTATCTGCCCTTGTATTGAAGAGTTCGTAGGTTTAATGCTTCCTTTTAGAACATTTCCATTGTAGATTTTAAACTTGTACAGACAAACAAAACCAGATTTGGGAAATAGCACATGGCGTTAATGAAAAAACATGGAAATTACCTTTAATCCCAAAAATAATAGAAGACATTTACCCTGCGTTGAATAAATTAATTAGTTATAGATATTATCATTATACATCGTGTCACAACATGTGGATGTTTTAAGAAATTAATTTTTAATTTACGCAGGCATAGGTTATGTAGTAAACGATGTCAAAGTAAAAATGACGATCTGTGGTTTACTTGGCCAAAAGGAACCAACGATGCTCGATAGATGGCTTCGAGAAAGTAACTTTAATTCAAACAATATACAAGGTAGTGCATTTTTAAATTTATGCACGTAACATTGTATTCATTACTTTAAAATCTGTACTTAATACCACAGTGACAATTCTACAAACAATAACTAATTTTTGATAGAGATTTTAACATTATTTGGTTTGTGTATTTTTTAATTTTTTACTGAATTTTATATAAGAGGTAGTTTGTCTACCGCCCTTGCGCTGCAGTTCCCTTGATTTTTTTTGCACCTCCTATTTATTACTACTTTAGCAGTTCTGTTTCGTTAATGAATTCAAGAAGTTTATTCCAAAGAGCTTTTTTTTTACTCATCATCGGTTAGTTTTAAATTGCCTAAAACCGTTGTGCGTTGCGTTTAACACGCTTCGCATTTACACAGCAAATGCTGCAAAATCTCGTTCTTCTCTAAGTATCCGCAAGATAAAGGGCTACTTTGCAATCCTATTTTATGCATGTGTTTGTTAAGATCGCGGTGCTCTGTTATTAATTTTGTGAGTTTCCTTAACTTTTATCGACTCATGCTTGATAGTGCCTTTCGAATGTAATTCTGTAAGATTATGTGTGTTTCATCTCTGAAAAGTTTTTCTGTAGTTTTTTATGTTCCGCTGCTGGTTTGATCTAAATTATCTCTATTTCGGTATCATAAGTGATTCCAAAAACGAGTTCAGATTCGATATATGTCCCTTCTGTGCCCTTTTAAGCTAGCGCATGCACCAATAAGTTTTTCTTATTACTCTGGGATCTTATGGTACCCAGATGAGTTTTAATTGTTGGCGAGTTTCCAATATTTCCATAATCAGTTTGGGTTTTATAACTGACGATTTTAGTCCAATCAACAGCAACTTCAGGATAAAAAGCGGACGCATATTTACCCAAGGTTAGCAAAAATTGTTTTCCATGGTGCTTGACTTCATATATTCCTGCACCGGTACCGTTGCAGTTTTCGGATCTATCTGTATACCAGATAGTTCTTTTAACCGCGCCCGAGTAAATGTTTTTAGTCTACTTGTCCACTTTAAATTTATTTAAAATGTTTGTTTTGTAATTGACGTCTGTTTATTAATTTGCAGCTTATAAGCTACTCATTGTAACGAGGTGTAATGGTGGAAGCAAAAGTAGTGCTTCTATGACTGCTGCGAGTCTGGTTCTTTTCGCTCCTGTTATCAGCAGACATACCATTCTCTGTACTTTGCCAAGTTTGAAAGCTGTGCTTTTTAGGTTGGTTTTCTCACCCCATACTCAGTATATAACTATTTGGTCACTGTGGGTTTTAATCCCAATATGTGTCCGATTATCCGATTGGTTGTATTAAGAACCCTAATGGCCTCCGTTGTGTTTTTTTTTGGATAAGTCAGCCTGATATCAAAAGTAAGTCTTAACTATATTTAACTTCTTTTGTCATCAAGAGCGTGACTCCGTATATTGTAGATAGTTTTATGACATCCGTTTTCCGTTGTTTGGTAAACGGAACGATTGCCGTCTTTTTTACTGATTTTTTTACACTATTTTTGAGAGTGTTTAATGCATTTTGCATTGTGTTTGATACAGTTGCCCTAAACCTCCCGTTTGTGATAATGATAAAATTGTCAACGTACTTAAAACAAATACATCCCGTCTTCTAGTTTTTGTTGTAGGCCATCCATGACGAGGCACCATAGTAAAGGTGAATTACCCTGCTTTGTGGGCACCTGCCAGTTACTTTGGCGTCTACCGTGCTACCGTACAAAGTAATTGTTACCGTCAGATTCTTGAACATTGAGTTGACCCAGTTTCGAACTAGAAGTGTGATGCATTTTTTTATTGCATTTGCAATTGGGTTGAAGGTAGTATTATCAAATGCTCCTTCAATATCTAAAAAAAACACCCAATAAAATATAATTGTATTGGATTGCATTTTTGCGTCTGTTTACTAGTTGGTGAATTGCTAGCTCGCAAGATTTGCCCGATTATCCGTTTAGTTGTATTAAGAACCCTGATGGCCTCCGTTGTGATTTTTTTTTAGATGAGTCAGTCTCATATTAAAAGTAAGTCTTAATTATTTAACTTCTTTTGTCATTAGGAGCGTGACTCCGTACATTGTAGATAGTTTTATGTCATCCGTTTTCCGTCCTTTGATAAACGGAGCAATTGCCGTCTTAGTTAGGTTTACTGATTTTTTTGCACTATTTTTGAGAGTGTTTAGTGCATTTTGCATTGTGTGTGATACAGTTGCCCTAAACTTCCCGTTTGTGATAATGGTGAGATTGTCAACGTACTTAAAGCAAATTTATTCCGTCTTCTAGTTCTTGTTGTAGGCCATCTATGACGAGGCACCATAGTAAAGGTGACATTACCCTGCTTTGTGGGCACCTGCCAGTTACTTTGGCGTCTACCGTGCTACCGTACAAAGTAGCTGTTACCGTCATTCTTGAACATTGAGTTGACCCAATTTCGAACTAGAAGTGTGATGCATTTTTTTATTGCCTTTGCAATTGGGTTGAAGGTAGTATTATCAAATGCTCCTTCAATATCTAAAAAAACACCAAATAAAATATAATTGTAATAGATTGCATTTTTGCGTCTGTTTACTAGTTCGTGAATTGCTAGCTCGCAAGATTTTTTGGATTGGTATGCATACTGGTTTTGGTGCAAAGGATAAATTTTTACTGCCCCGTCTCGTACATACCTGTCGACTACTTCTGCAAGTAGTTTTAACATAAAAGAAATCAAACTGATCGGTCTGTAAGATTTTGCTTTGGCGTACGTAAGATCTTTCTGGGTTTAGTATAACTACCACACTGACAATCCTCTAGCTGTTTGGTATATGCAAAAATGTTAAGCTAATTTTAAAAATTTTGCATATTGCGTTTTGTAGAGCAGTAGATTCCTTTTGCAGCATGATGGAATACATTCCATCGGGTTCTGAAGACTGAAAGTGTTTAATTGTATTGATTCCTTATTCTCGGTTTTTAGGATTAATTATTTTTTTTGCTAATTACTAGTTGTTTCTAAGTGCCCGTTTTTTAGTACTTTTGTACCGAGAAGTATTTTTGCAAAAGTTCTTAAGTACCGAGTTTGTAAACTTTCCGCTTTTGGTCAGTAGAGAACCAATGTTTCTAGTGCGGTTCTTGCTCAGTGCCTTTTAAAGACGAGAACTTGCAGTTTTATTTTCTACGTCTCTCAGTACCTTTTCTGAGTTTCTCTTTGCTTTTTTAATGGCATTTTTGTACGTTATCAAACTGGTTCTGTATTTATCTGTCTCTGCTCTTCGTGTCTGTGTTAAATAGCCTTTTGTGCATGCCTTTGCTTTGTCAAGCTCCCTGTTTCAGCAAATAACCATGTTTAAAATTTATTTGATAGTTTTTGAGCAGCTTGCTTCAAATGCAAATTTCAATCAGTTAACAATACTATCCGTCATTAGTTGTAGCGCGTTGATCTTGCAACTGAAAAACAGCTCCTGGTTTAACCGGCTAAAATTTTGTTGAACAATTCTCAGTTTGTTTTCCTTGGGTTATTTTTTGTCTTGATTTATTTATTGTTTATTAACAAGGAATTAAATCAAAAAAAAACCGTCCGTTCTGTAACTAAAAACATTATTAAAAATATTGTGGAGTTTTGCAGCTGCAGATTTTCCCTTTAGAGAAAACAAGCGAACTAGCTGCTGCTGCAACGTATCACATTTATAAAAAAATTCTCAGCAACTAAACTAAAAAAAATAAATTGAAAGAATGAAGTGAAAGATTAATTACACAGTAAAAGCAGATACACTAAGAAAGTATATTTTTTTCTTCCTTATATAGGCCCATCTTCATTTCAATTTTAAAAACTTTTAAGACATTTTGGCATTAACATTTCTTTTTTGTCAAATAATAAATTTTTATTGGTTAATACTAGAGATAAAATTAATATTTTAGACAAATCCGGCGTTTATAAATTAAAATGTGGTGATTGCAACGCATTTTATATAGGACAAACAGGTCGAAAGTTTTTTATTAGAATTGCTGAACATCTATCTTGTATTAAAATAATAACATTTCATTTAAATCATCACTTGCTAATCATATACTAAATTCTCATCATGCATTCAATTCTAAAAAAGATTTTGAAATTTTACACATTTGTAATAAAAGTTTGACACTAAATTTTTTGGAAATAAAAGAAATTATTACCAATTCCAATTTCAATCGTGAATTATCTCTTAACGAAGTTGTTAAGTTTAATAATAATTCACTTTTTCTAAATTATTTTTTCATTATTATATTATTTTGTTGTATCCTAGGATTTTCTATTATTAAGCTAATTTTGTGTTGTTCAAATTTTGAAATTTGTCAAACTTCAAATATTTAACCATATTTAATTTGGTTAATATATGCTGGTAAGTTTATTTATTTTTATAACTTTTTGATTTTTTAATTTATATTATTTTTCAGATTTCTATAATTATTATTTTTTCAAGTTTATGTAATATTTGAAGTTTGATTTTTCAATTCTAATGTAAAACTATATTTTTTATTTTATAGTATACGCCTGAAGATGACAATTAGTCGAAACATGTAGCGTTTATTAAAATATTAAAATAAAAAATTAAAATAAAATAATGGGAAGGTTTTGAACATTTATAAAAATAAAAAAAAATAATATGATTAATTCTAAATTGATCAAATTAATGATCCTTTCTTTTAGGAGGTTGGACAGAAGCAACTGCTTCAGTTTTTGTGTGACGATTCGTGTTCAAGATAAACACTTCATCAGCTTTGCTTCTTTATTGTAAGAAACAAACATTATTCATACTAAGATAAGAACGTCTTCCGGGTTTGGACCGTGTCAATGTTGTAACCGAAGTTGCCAACGATTCGCCCACTCTCGTAAGGGGCTTCATCTGGGCGTGAGAGAAATCGAAGAACTCAAACAAACAACAACAAGGAACCACTACAGAGTTAGGTAATCAACTTGTGAACCAAGCCAGATTCTAAACTCCATAGAAGTGACTTAAAAAGGAATAGTCTCCGTATATAAAGAAGAAGCATTTTTTGTTCAGTTCGTTCACCGTTTATAAAAGAGAACATTTTTAGATGTAATAGCGAAGGCTTCCACGGCCGGAATCTATACTAATATTAGAATGTCTTCCGGGTTTGGACCGTGTCATAGTTGCAACCGAAGCTGCCAACGTTTCGCCCACTTTCGTAAGGCGCTTCATCAGGGCGTGAGATAAATCGCAAAACTCAAACAAGCAATTGAAATCTAACTAAGAACTTCTCAAAAGTTAGGTTATCCACTTGTAAAACAAGCCATAACCTAAACTATGAAAAGGTAAGAAAGAAAACGATAACCTGAAAAAGCAAACGAAAATCTAACAAAGAACCACTACCGAGTTAGGTAATCAACTTGTCAACCAAGCCAGATTCTAAACTCCGTAGAAGTGACTTAAGAAGAAATAGTCTCCGTATTTAAAGGAAAAGGATCGTCACGGATGATTAAGCTCGACCCTGATTGGGTTACGGTTGCTAGGGAGCGTGTTTTTGATAAATGACTAATAACCGGGAACCAAAGAGGGGATAGTTCGAAACCATGATCACGATTGAAGTTATTGGGGTGTTTGATGATTTCTATGCTTTCTCGGAATTTCCTGTTGAAAAAGAATGGAGATTTGGCAATCAACGAGATATTATCAAAATCTATCTTGTGACCTGTAGTAAAATGATGTGCAGCGACCGCAGACTTGGAAGTATACCTTTTTCTTATACAACGATCATGTTCTGAAATGCGAGTAATGACGGAACGACCGGTTTCACCAATGTAGACTAAACCACAAGAACAGGGAATTTGGTATACACCTTGAGATGAAAGTGTAGGAAATTTGTCTTTGGGAGAAGGAAGAATCTGAGAGATTTTGCCTGTCGAGTTGAATATGGGTTTAATACCATTCTTACGAAGGAGTTTTCCTATTTGATCTGTAACCTTGTGAATGTAGGGTAAAAAGGCCAATTTCGGGTTAGATTCGGGAGTAGAAATGTCCTTAGGTAATCGAGCACATGGATGTAAACGACGATTAATAAATCTATGAATATCTCGCTTTACATAACCATTGTTCACTAAGGTTCTAGTAAGATGACGGAGTTCTGAGTCTAGATTCTCAGGTTGACAAATAGAAAAGGCACGATGGACCAAAGATTCAATAACAGAACGTTTCTGTGCAGGATGATGATGAGACGAAGCATGAAGGCATCTGTCCGTATGAGTGGGTTTGCGATAAACAGAATGGCCTAGAAGTCCGTCGGGCTTACGAGTCACAAGAACGTCAAGAAATGGAAGAGAACCATAACTTTCGATTTCCATAGTAAATTTGATATCTAAGTGTTGATTGTTAAGATGATCAAGAAACTTAGACAATTCAAGATGACCATGAGACCAAACAATAAACGTGTTGTCAACATATCTAAACCACACTTCAGGTTTTAATATTGATGATTCCAAAGCAACCGTTTCAAAGGATTCCATAAAAATGTTAGCTACAACAGGTGATAGAGGAGAACCCATAGCAGCACCAAAAACTTGTTCGTAAAACTTATTATCAAATTGGAAGTAAGTAGAGGATAGACACTTTTCAATAAGAGGAACCAAACTCAAGTCCTTGCCATGTTGAGACAGAATCTGTTTGATGATAATAAGCGAATCCTTAATAGGAACTTTAGTAAAAAGTGAAGTAACATCAAAGCTCACGAGAAGATCTTGTGGTTCAAGTTTTATAGTTTCTAGACGTTGGATAAAATGCTGAGAGTTGAGGATGTGAGAAGAGGTTTTACCTGTAAACTCGCAAAGAATGTTGAACAAGAACTTGGCTAGCTTGTAAGTAGGAGATTGGATAGTACTAACGATAGGTCGAAAAGGAATACCTTGTTTGTGAATTTTGGGAAGTCCGTATAGACGAGGTGGTTTAGAATCTGATGGGGTAAGTCGACGTTTAGTTTCAAGAGGTAGATTGGAAGATTTGATGATTTGGCTAACCTCGCGTTCAATCCTCGAAGTGGGGTTATGGGTTAGAAGAGCGTAAGTTTCCTCAGACAAAATAGAATTGATTTTCGTAACATAATCAATTTGGTTCAAAACTACAGTGGCGTTGCCTTTGTCGGCTGGAAGAACAATAATATCAGGGTTCTTACGAAGACTTTTTAAAGCTGACTCTTCCGACTTAGAAATGTTGGATTTAGGAATTTTAGATGATTCAAGGATTTTGCCAGTGTTAATACGAATGGGATCTGAGATGTGGCGAGGAAGATGTCTTATAGAAGACTCAACAGCACATAGAATATCTTCTTTAGGAATACGTTTGGGAGCAACCGCAAAATTCAAACCCTTAGAGAGCACCGATTCCTGTTCTGAAGTGAGAACCAAACTAAATAAATTGACAACCGTCTTTACTGAGTTAGTAGTAGAAGAAACTTTACGATTCTTGGATTCCAATAATTGAAACTTTTTGAGATGACCTTCAGTGGTTAGTGGTAGAGTGGTATCAGACTGCTGGTAAGTAATGTTGTCAAAGAATTTCCAATCATCCGGGGATAGAGTGTTAGTCAACTCAAGATGAAGATAAAAGAGTTGTTTCGAAATGGTGTCTAACTCTCGCCTAGTTTGCTTAACCCGTTCGCGTATCAACGCTAGACTAGCACGGTGTAGGATGTTTTTAGAAGAACGTGTCTGAATGTGGAACTTAATTTTGAGGAAACGTTGGCAGCTTCGGTTGCAACTATGACACGGTCCAAACCCGGAAGACATTCTAATGTTAGTATAAAAATATTATATTTAATATATATATATATAATAAATTAAAAATCTTGTGGAGTTTTGCAGCTGCAGATTTTCCCTTTAGAGAAAACAAATGAACTAGCTGTTGCTGCAACGTGTCACATTTATAAAAAAAAATCGGAGTGAAACGATATCGAGCAGTGATATTATTTTGAAAAAAAAAATAAGTAGTGGTGCAACTAAAATAACGTTGAAAAATTGCGTTTTAAACATTTTAAAAAGATCTTTTTATAAAGTTTACACGGTTGCGATGAAATTATTTAACCTCCTAATTAGTGTATTTGAGTAAGGTGTTTAAATCCTTCAATTGTAGGAGATGGCGACAAGAAAACACAACTTAAAGTGTTTTTTGTAGGCTACGTTTCTTGAACCAGTGTGTTCACTTCATCAGGCCAGTGGTGGTCCGCCCCACCCCCCACCACTTGTTTCTAGTTTTTTTGTAAGTAATTGTCTATTTTATATCATTTGACTTGGTTTTTTTTTATTAATGTTGTTTGTTCATGTAAACGATTTGTATTGTTTAGTTTTTTACAACTAGTTATTTGCTTAAAAAGTTTGTTTGTTACACCTGAGCTGTATTTTTGTTTTGTTAATTTTGTCTTTTTTCTGATTTATTAAACATAGAGGCATAGAGTGAACACACTGGTTCACGAAACGTAGCCCACAAAAAACACTTTAAGTTGTGTTTTCTTGTCGCCATCTCCTACAATTGAAGGATTTAAACACCTTACTCATTTATACGGTTGCTAAAAAAGTTCTCAGCAACTAAACTAAAAAAAATAAAGCTTAATTGCACGGCAGAAGCAAATACACTAAGAAAGTATTTATTACAAATTGGTTTTATTCGGGTTTGTTCTCATGCATAGATAATGCACTTTACCACAATGCACAAATTACAAAACCTCTAACGCAAACAGAAAAAAGTAAGAAATGCATTCGACATTAGCTCAAAAATAATGGAGTAACAACAACAAATCAAATGCGTAAAGCAGAACTACTAATGTTATTAAAACTTTTTAATTACACTAAACCATATTGTGTAGACAAACATACGAACACGAGTAATCTATGGATGAATTAAATTTCTCACTAAAATAATTTTTACTTTGAATATACTTTTAGAATTAAAGTAACACCAGTCACGCCTTTTTAAGGATTTTGTTTATTGAGGTCTACTGTAATTGCTTGTAACTGAAAGAGTAAGATCGTAGTTCACCGGTTATGATATAAAAAGAACTTCTTACGTAAATTTAACCGTTACTTAGTGTAAGCGGCAACTCAAAACTTGAGAGAGTAAGTAGCAGATGGTATTTGATGTGCTAATTATAAAATAATTAAAATAGCGCCAAAACGAAAAAATACCCACTACAGATCTCGTTTACATCTGCCAAACACTGAGAGTAAATAGAACGGTTTGCCTCCTAGTAATGCTTAATTCTAAATTGATCAAATTAATTATTCTTTCTCTTAGGAGGTTGGACAGAAGCAGCTACTTTAGTTTTTGTGTGACGTTTCCTGTTTAAGATGAACAATTCATCAGCCTTGCTCTTTTATTGTAAGAGACAAACATTTTTTAATTATTATATAAACATAAAAACAAAAGTGTATAATTACATAAGTAACAAACGTCACCGCACTTTAGAAGCTTGAATGCATTTTAAACTAACTAACATTATTATATATAAAAGGTTATGAAATTCAAAAAAAAAACCATTTTTTTTATTAGAAATATTTACTGATTGATTGTAACACCATGTTTTGTCGACCCTGTTACTTACGATCGTTTTAATTTGACGTTTGCATTTAGTCGAAGTTTTGAGTGCATTAATTAATTAGTTTGACGGATTTAAAAAAAAAATTATTTAAAATTTTTAAGTAATTACTTTTTTTAGTTAATGTATGATTTTGCGCTGTTTGCTTTGTTGATATTGGCATTATCCTTTGTTGTCAATGTTTATATGAAATTTTTTTTCGAGCAATAATTATTGACTTTCAATAATAAAGATATTTTGTAAAGTCAGCTGTGAACAGTGGTAAAGGTTTGATTTCACAAAATTATTACGCCGCAACCTTTTACTTTTAGCAGCTCTGTTTGTTGCATTTTGGTCAAACGGGATTTTTTTTAGAAATTTTATGTTTAGTTCGTTCAGCGTTTATATAAGAGAACATTTTTAGATAATTACTTAATTGACTGTCGGTGCTCGTGTCCTAATCATGCCTAAAAAACCTTTTGTTTTGAACTATCAAGGTTGTTCTACTGCTTTAGTATAAAATGGCGTTGTAATAGTTAAGTTAAAAAGATTTGCTTCAATCTTTGTTAATGTAGCGGTTTATAAGATTTTCCAAAAACCAGTTTACGTCCTTTACGTCAGATTGTGTTTCATTTGGCTCTTTAGATACGCAATTCAAAAACGCCTTTCGGCGCATATTTTAACGTAATACCGAGCAGTATAGTATATTTGGATCCCAATTTAACCTTCTTTGGCTGAAAACAACTCCCTAGCACTGTTGAGTGATGGAAGCACGTACCAGTTTACTCATTATTTAAAAAATTAAGGTATTTATAAACATTCGTTTATGAGTTTAGTTTACAAAAACGTAGCTTGGGAGCTTCTATATTACCAAATATAGAAAATTGCTTTCGTGTTTAAATTTAATAATTACGACAACTTATCATATATGTGTTTTTATTCCAGTAACATTATTTAAAACTATTGTTTTTTAGTTCAGTGTAAATCTCGTCAAAAGTAAATATGTTAATGGTTAATTATTACCCGCTTGTTGTTTAGCGCATTTAGTTAGAACTACTGAATTATTAAAAAAAAATTAATTTACAAATGCAACCCGTGGAAACCTGAATTCTACTATTATTTTATGTTATTTTGCGCGCAATGCCCGTGCAAATTTTGTTAACCTTGAATTTAGGATTTAAATCTAAATGTTGTGGTTTTTGTAAAATTTACATTCATTTTTAGCTTTGCTTTAATATAGTTATTTACAGAAATATGTTATTTTATTTTTGTTTTTGTGTTTGTTTGATTCAATAATTTAACTTTATTCTTGCTTATATTTTTTGTTGATTTTATTCAATTTAATAAATAATTATTACATTTTGTATTCAAATTGTAACAAAATTATTCCTTATTAAATATTGCGCATTTTTTTGTTTTAATTACAGATTTAAATCAATGCACTTTCAAGGTAAGTTAATTAAAGCGCATTCAACAAATAACGTGCTCTCTGATTAACAAGGATCAGAGGATAGTGTGACGTTTCAACCTCTGTTTGGCGTCTACCGATTTTTGAACACTTAACTTCATTTTTGAGTTTTTCAATAAGTCACGGTTTGGTTATGTTATCAATCCAAAACAATTTTTTAACATATTTTGCATGTAAAATAAATATTTAACATTGTCGACGTATGGCTTTTTTTGAATTTTAGTTTGCTCCTTGATTTAGTGATTTTCAGAAACTTCTGTCGTTTTGTAACTATTTTATAATTTGTTACAAATAAACGCATGTTTGAGCGTGGTCGTGATACAAAATTTTTTCAAGATTTTTTCCGCTGAGGAAACTGTCGGTAAATCATCTCGTTCCGAATATTTTTTCGAATTCAAAGCGGAACAAATTAGCTTTTATTGATGGTATCGACAAAATTGAAAGATTAATCAAATTTTTTGAAAATTACTGTTGATTACATTGCATGAAAAAGATGAGTTCTTAAAAAATATTGTTGTTTTCATTATGCAGTATAAATTTTTAAACAAGCAAATGTTGCTTTAAATTTTTCTACTTTTGGCGAGCAATTTAACAAAACTGAAGTTGAACCTTTTGCTCTATCTACGTTTTTACCGACGTCTTTGGCAGTTAGTCTTAATTCTGTAATTTTTTTAGGTCAATTTGTAGTTTAATTAGTTTCTGGGAAGATTTTTACCTAAACAGTTTTAACCTACCGACTGTGATAAGCGACTAATTGCAAAATTCAAAGTCGTACGCAGGCTATTCATGAACTTTTAGGTATACATGTTGCTATCATTCGAAACATGTTTTTACGTCTACGTGTGTCTTTTCTTGAAGAAAAATAGTTGAAGATCTTATTAAAATATATTTCTTACGCATACAAAACGTAGTTTGGTTTATCGTCAGTCACTTTAATTGAAAAGTTAAGTAGATTCGGTCGTATGTTGAAGATAGCATGCAATGCCACTATCATGGACGTAGCGCCTGATCTATTGGACAACCATCTCAACTATCGTCTTCTCATACCACTCATTCTACGCAAAGATTAGCTATCGTTAATAAATTTGCTTATTCTAATCGAAGTGCTTTGCAGTTTTGTTAGAATCGTACAAACCCAAACTATCCAGCTGCTTTTTGCAAAAAACCTAAAAAAATGTTGTTTTTTTTATTGTTGTAGGAAATTTAACGTTGCAGTCTAAACTGGTTCTAAGGGTTTAAGAAACAAGTAAAACACGTACTAATAAGTCGTTTAGTGACGGCATACGTTAAAGTTAAATCAGCTGTTTTTTTTTTAATAGTTTTCATTCAAGGAAAGATAAGAGTTTTGTAAGGAATGAAGTTTTGTTAGATTATGTTTTTGAGACTACTGATTTTGACAAGAAATTATTTGTCTATATTTAAGTTTTTTGTCATGAGATTTTAAGTTTATTGGACACTGGCGCTTCTTGCAGTATTGTTGGTCCCAAAAGTAGAAAACTATTAATCGATTGGGTTTAAAATTACATAAATGAGTCAGTTAAAGCTAATTATGCTGTTCCTAATAGAAAATCAATAAAAAGTTTAGCTTCACTTCTCGTCCCAATTGAGCTAAAAAGTAAAATTGGTGTTTTCTTGATCTTTTTTCAGAACAGCTTAAACAGTTAGTCAATTGATTTAGTGGTCATTTATTATTATTTTTTTTTTTATTAAAACGTGAATGCATTAATTTGATTAAACTTTAAATTCAGATTACTTTTGTACCAGTTAAACAACAATTGATCTAGAATTAATAAAAATGTTGAAGTTAGCCGTCAAAAAATCAAACAGCGTTTGGTGGAAGCTAATTTTATTGGTATAAGAGAACAACTTTTATCGTTTTTGAGTCGATTTTAGAAAAGTAAACAAGGGTATCGGAAAAAAACACTTATCTTTTACTTTACGTTTTATCAATTTTGAATCGTCTTTGCAATGCAAAATATATTAAGTCTAATTAGTACACCACTTTTACAGTTGTAAATCATGAGTTGTTTCAGTTTATCATTTCGTTTAGCCAATGCACCAGTTTCTAGGCAAATATTCATTGGTCACGTTTTAGGTTTTGAATTAGAGCTGTATAGTTTTTTTTGCTTAGATGACGTTATTATTTGCGCACCTTCTTTTGAAAAACACATGGAAGCTTTAACTGAAGTTCTTTGACGCCTTAAACGCAAGCTTAAGTATCTAGGTTTTATCCTCAATTTTACTGGTTTGTCGGTTGAACCGAAAAAAGTTGATGCTAATCTGTTTATTCCAGTTTTTACTGGTGCCGATTAAGAAAAATTAATGGCATGGTATCGCCGTTTAGAACCAAATTTATCGACTATTTTCGCTCCATAACACCTTTGCTGAAGAACTTAAAGTTAATTGGATTAGTGATTGTTTTCCCACCTATTTTGTTTTGTCGTGATTTTAGCGTTCTTTTTACAGTTTAGACTGTGCATCCAATTTTGGTTCTGGTTAATTTCTTACCCAGTTTATTGACGGTGAAAAACGCGTCATCTGTCATCTAATTATAATAAGTCACTTACTAAATGCAAATGCAAGTATTTTACTACCAAAAAGGAATATCTGATTCAAACAGTCACATTAAATTGAAAATTGTCCTTGTCTTGAAGGAGCCACTTTTATTATAGCTACCGATTATGCTTAATTAGTCTGATTACACAATATAACCTACCGGTCGTACATTTGAGTTATTAGAATTAAATTAAAATTTAATATGGTTATTCTTTTCAACTATAATATAAGATTTGAGACAAAAGATTACTTTATCATTAAACGTAATAAAAACTTTAATAATAAATCTAAGTCTGAAAAGATTAAATTAAATTAAAAACAACCAAAATTTAAATTTGATTTGTTTTTTATTGGAATAAATTTAAATGAAACAGCAAAATTAAATATTATTACAAGTTATTAATAATGTATAAAAAAATAGATGGTTTTAAACTTTTAAGCGTTACCGTAAAGCGCACTTGAAACTAAAGATATATTTAAATTAGTTAGCATAAGCAAGGATTTAGCTTAATCAAAAGTTATTAATTACCACAGACGTACACTTTCTGCTCGTATATCAATGTCCTTAAAAAGGAAGTGTAGTCAACTCGACGCATGGAAACGCTGCACAAATTCTACCACCATCCGGAATGGGGAAACGTTATAAATTGAAATTCTCTTCATTCGTTCCTACTATATAAATTACTAGATTTTTATGTCCTATTTTCTATTCTTTATATAGATAAGATTTAGATTTTAGATTACAAATGTTACGTATTGCAAACAACAATGTTTATATATTTGTCAATCAATTTAACAAAATATATAATTTTTAAATATTATTTTTTTATTCCAATAATTTTAATTAAAAAAAATATATATACGAAATATATAAATTTAGCAAAACAATTTTGTTAGTAAAAAAATTTGATTTTATTAATTATATTAAAATTAATTACACTTACAGACAATTTTATTTTTTATTCAATATTTAAAATAAAATTAAATAAATAAATACTTTTTGTTGACTAAAATTAATTATTATTTACACTAACGGTAATACTTGAATCATTTTAATTTTAAGTAAAAATTGTAACGTACGTTTTTTAGCACATAATAATTAGTGTAGGCAGCAGCAATATGGGGACACTAATAAAAGTCGTACTTAATTTTAAACAAATTTTGAACATAAAGTTATTGTAATCTTTGACAAACTGATTGTTCAAAAATTGAAACCTATCAATTACAAAATTTAAGTGGCTATAACTGGGTTAATTTAAATAGAACCCCATATTTGATAATTTAACAGGAAATTTGTTTTTTAATTGCCTTTAGCCATTTATTTAATTGATAGATATGAATTTTTAGACACCCTGTATACGATCTAAAGTTTATTATAATTGTGATATCAAATATAATTTATTATCTCTTGCTTTTGCTTACATAACTTAGAAAATTCTTCAGTATTTCAAACATAAAACTTAGGTAACATTTTGAGAAAATTCAATTTATTTAAAAAATCCTTAAGGTTTAAGCATCATAAACGCTATTAAAGCACACACTAACTTTGATCAAAGAAACTAAGAATACAGTAATATACAAAAGGTTTTATTTAAAAAAAAAACACAATTTTGATACTTTTAAGGCTTTAACAACACTCTGCATAATATAAAAATAATTTTAAGTAACTACAACAGATTTTCATATATCTTAAAAGTTAGTTTTTTTAAGTTTTCTATTTTGGGGTCAATATTCCGTGCCGTATATCGTGAATAACCCTGTATAAATTTTTTTGTGGTAATAATGTTATCGTGTAATTAAGTATTTTTATTTGTTTTCTCTGTAAATCTTTTAAAAAAAGTATTTTATAGTCTACACTATCTAGGTGTTTTTTACCAAGTTTTAAAGTCTAATTGTATCTTGAGTTTTGATTGCAGAATTTTTTAGTTAGTTTTGTTCTTAGTTTGTTCAGATCTTTTGTAGGAGACCTGTTATTTGAATTTGTTTTATTTATTTTGTTTTTTAAAGCCATTTAAGGAATATCAATTTCATTTATTTAAGTAATTCTACGTTTTTGTATTCATTGTAATTAAAAATTTTCATTTTATTAAGTACGTTTGCATTTAAGTCATTTAAGTCAATTTTATATTCTTGCGCTTCAGGTACATTTTATTAATTCCGCAGTAATTAGTTTTTGGTTTTACAAATTCAGATTACTGTATGATTTACGTTTCCGATTAATCTTATTTAGTTTCTGAAATGCCAGATATTTGATATTTTATTCGTTTGTTTATGTTAACACCATGTAGAGTTACATTTACATTTTATTATTGTTGCAATTGCACAGCTATCTCAATTTATATTTTTGTTTGATTTATTAGTTTTTTTGTTTGTGTTTTTAATACAATTTCTAATTCATGATTTTCAATTGTAGTAGAAAAAACAGTTATAAGAAAAACTTGGTTTTGGTTTTTAAGTTAAGTTTTTGATTGTGCTCACATTTCACGGTATTGGATTTTAACCCTTAATTTTTTTGGTGTTCATGTCCGTAGGATTATTAGAACAGTAAAAATTAGGTTTGGAAATTTTCTTGGTTTTTATCTATTACAATTTCGACAGATTACTGGTACCCAAATTACCGTCTAATAGCCTTACTTTCGAAGATAGAGCCCATTGCCTAAAACCGTAAACAAATTAAAATACTTATGAGGACAGTTTAAACAAATTTGTGATTTAATGTTTTCCGAATTTAAGTGATTTAAAAGCTTTGATTTTAAACAAAATAAGGTTTATTTCATCTTTATTACACTATTAAATAAACTTTTGATTTTACATTTAATTTGCTTTGTCGTTTTTTGGAATTTAAAGACACGATGTAACTATTGTCAATCTTTTTTATATCGACGTTAAACTCAACAAACCAATGTTATCGGACTTTAGAATTAAGATTTACGGAATTTTGATTTTGTATTTCATTTTGTTTTAATGCGGACAAGACCTTGCGAGTTTTAATTTAATTGAAGTTATTAATTCCTTTATTTCGATTTGTGGTATTACGCTAATTCATGTAAATAATATATTTTATCCTTTTATTTTTTTATTTACTTGTGGTTACTCGACTTAATTCCATTTAATTCAGCTTTAAACTTTTTTAAATTTTGTGATTTTTTTAACGTTTAATAAATGTTTAATAGTTAAATTTGTGACAAAGTTAGTATTCCGGCGGCCTTTGCGTTGTTTTAAGCTGTAAACCTTCCTGACGCCTTTTTGTTTTTCACTTTTTTTATTTTGTCTTTACGTTTTAAGTTTCCCAATCAATCACAGATTTGTTTTAAAGTGACCTATAACCGTCTTCACTACGCACTGGAAATTTCTTTGTTTATGTTACTTTATTCAGGCAATTTTCTTTTCAACAACTTTTAAGGCGTAACCATATACAAATGTAGTTACTTTAAGTATAAATCAGTGTTTCTCAACCTTTTAGTATTTACGACCCAATTTTAAATTACAATTCTCGTCGCGCTCCCCCCCATCCCGCGGGTTATTTTATTACAGTAATCGTGTTGTAATTGTAATACTAGCTTCTATTAATATGTATTTTAACCCTGAGGTTACGCTACGATCTTAATTATCTTAAAAATTAGAAAAGAATAGGTAAATTTCTTGATATTTGGCAACTCCGATTCGCTGTAATGATAAAATGAAAATGCTTCTCTCCCGCTCTCTGACTTAGGTCCGCTTCCCGAGAAGTTCCGATCTTTGGCGCGATTTAAGCGTGTATAAATAGGTACTGCTGTGCACGCATTGAATTTTAGTCAGTCTCATAGAAAATATATCCTGAGACGTGTTGCTCCTTAAAATGGATAAATTTTTAACTGGGCGTAAATGAACATTAGACCATAGTGAAGCATCAACAAGTGCACAGGCGGACGTAGTTCCGAAGATAAAATCAAGAAAATATTCTCAAGAATACTTAAATTTTGGGTTTACTAACACTGAAGTAAATGATGAAGAAAGACTCCTGTTTGTTATTTGTTCAAAAAGTTTAGCAGCTGACAGTATGAAACCTAACAAACTTAAACGACATTTGGAAACGCTTCATAGAGTACGCTAACAAACCCCGAGAATTCTTCGAATTCAAATTAAATACATATGAAAAGCAAAAATCATGTTTTAAAAAAGCTTTGTTTGTGAATGAAAAAGCTTTACTTGCATCTTACAAAGTTTTATACAAAATAGCAAGATGTAAAAAGCCCCACACTATTGGGAAAGAACTTGTTATTCCAGCTGCAATTGAGATTGTGCAAACTATGTTTGGAGATAATGTTGCCAAACAATTACAGTCCATACCTCAAATGATACTGTTACATAATACTTCGATAAGTTGTGAGAACGTTTTCTTAATTTTTTTAGTATTATTTAAATCTCATTAACATGTAAAATTTTGCTTATTGAAACATTTTTAAAAATATTCAAAGCAATACAATCAAAATAACTGTTTATCACTGCGTGTGCCAATGTAGATAAATAAAACTCACTGCAGATTATCTTATGGCAAACGTGTAGAGTTTCAGTAATGTCTAAATTATTAGTTGTTTTTATTAAATTAAGTTAGTTAAAAATTTTATTAGTGTTTTTTTTTGTATTGTACAAGCATTTGAGCTTTTTCCAGAATAAAATTTAAGTTAAACGATTAGTTGTATTTAAAGCAAATTATTATTTAAAATGATATACTTATGAAATGGAATAAAACTAAGATTTGTTTATAACTAATGGTTCTATGGATAAAAACTTATTGTTTATATTAAATATAATCATTATGTTTTAAAGTAGTAGAATAAACATTTGATTTTATTGAATAAATTTGGTAATTGGGTAAACTCTTTATAGTTTAAATGGAGTAAAATAGTAAATATGTAAATTTAATTCAGTTTATTCTACTGTATAAGTAGTTTTACATATAAACTAAATAATCCGGCATAACTAGTATTAACGTTTAGGTTCTAACAAGCACTAAACTTTGAAACTAGTTTTTTCTACAAACTTTATGAACTAGTTTTATTAGAAAGAAATCTTAACTAGTTTTGAAATTTAATGCTATATTGTTTTTTATGTTAGTTATTTATGTCGTTTTTAATATTGCGTATAATAAATCAACTGTATGGTTGT
The DNA here is from genome assembly GCA_035610365.1 of Aquatica leii. Lineage (NCBI taxonomy): Eukaryota > Metazoa > Arthropoda > Insecta > Coleoptera > Lampyridae > Aquatica > Aquatica leii. The sequence continues at coordinate 70,589,114 of CM069436.1, forward strand.
TTGTTTAAAATAAAAAGTTTAAAAAAACAGTTTTATAACTTAGAAAAGAACTTTTTAAACTTATAGGTTTTATACTTTTTATATACATAAACCCAAATGTTAAAAAATTTATTATTTAAAATTATAAAATTATTAAATAGAAAAATTATCTATTGATTTACAACAAAGTTGTAAAATATAGATTGTGATTGTGTTATTAATGTGTCATTAAAATTGATAAACAAATAATATATTTATTAATTAAATTTAATTAATTAAAATTAATTATTTTTTATAGTTTTTTTTACAAAACAATAATATGACTGTTTAGGTTATTTTCTATATTCATTTGACAAAACATACAAATTTACTGTCATTTATTTCAAAAACTTGTAATATTTACTTACTATTGACCATGTAGATTTAATTCTAAAGTTGTAGACGTAAGTAATTAAAATAGGAATACTTAATATTAATTTTATATATTTAAATTGTTGTCAAAATGCTATTTAAATAATTATAAATTTATAGCTAATGTAAGTAAAAAGTAAAAAATATCAGATTTCACAGAATTGAAAAGTTACACAAATAGAACTTTTGAGTTAACTTTTCACAATTGATTAAACACTTTCTCAGAGAAAAGACCTTCTAAATTCCAATTGGTTGGAAACGATTGTTGATTCAGTATCTATAAAGCAAGGTAACACAAAGATACATATCAAATGTGACGTTACTTTTGTGTACATATTTGTAAATTACGTATTTCTAATGATAAATATAATTAAAAAATCAGTGATTATAAATTTATCAAAGTTTAACTTACAATTTAAAATAGAAACATTTTAGGCATGCTTTTTAAACAAAACTTTTAAAAACACAATAAATAATTTTAAAAAAATTTCAATAGATAAACTATTCACAATTTTTTTTAAATTTAGTTGTATAAAATAAACCCGACAAATAATACCTAAAAAAACAACTTACTTGTAAAAGAAATTATAAAATAATTTATGCGTTTCTTTATTTTATTATTAAAATAAGTTTTTTATTATTAAAATCTGTACGTTGCTTTTATTTGTAAACTTGGATTTTAGTAAATAAAATAATTGTAATTAGATTGACATAAGTCACAAAAAAATGTACAATTTATTCAAAATGATTATATCTAGTAAACTTTTATTGTTAACATAAATATCAGTTCCACTATTGATTAAAACAGTAACTACAAATTTTTTCTTTCGTGCTTTGAATTGATAACGTGTTATACTTTTCTAAATTGGTTTTTTACAACGTCACGTTTGAAAAATATCTGAATTTTTTATTCAGTAACAATCTAAGTGTAGATTACATCAATTCAAAATATTTTCCAGAATAAATTTGTTTTCTATAAACTAGGTTTGTATATAAATATAATGTCAACTTAGTAATCATTTTATTATGTAATTTATTTCTAAATAAACGTTTAAAAATGTACTCTTTTGTAAAACTACTGTGCTGTTATTTATTTATAAATGTAGTTTGTTTGTTAAGACAAAATTGTGATCTTTTAAAAAAATTAGTTTTGAAAATTTTGTGCATTTTGATAAACTGCATAAACACAGAAATTATTAATTATTTGTTTTAATTAGAAATACAATTAAAACAATTATATACATGTTACGAAAATTAATGTTTTAATGGATTATTAATACAACTTAATAATAAACTAGTTTCCTAAGTAAATCAATTTGTATAGCCTGCTGTTTCAAATGTTTATTTTCTTAATTTCTAATCTATTATACCTAACTTTAATATAATTTTATGTTTCAATGCTTGAAAAGAATGTTATACTTGGAAAATTAGCTTATAAAGTTAGAGCAATTATATAATCCTATACTCTAAACAAAGAAGCACATTCAGTAGATACAAGATACAATAAATGACAAGTAAGATTACACTGGCGTAATCTATACATATAAAAATGTTATGTTGGTTTGTGTACGCTTCAAAAACTCAAAAAGTTCTGCACCGATTGAGTTGAAATTTTAACATGATATAAAATCCGCATCAAGGATTGTTTTTATCTATTTTTTGCATCAGTCACATATCTGCGACCGCGAGAAAACAGTTTTTTTAACGATCAGCTGTGTACCAGTGACTGCGCCATCTGCCATAAGCGATGAAAACACTCGCTGACAACCGCAATAATAATGACGCAGTCACATGAGAAACAATTTTGTTCCCAATTACATTGTTTATTTACAAAAAAAATTGCATCTGATTCTGATTATTATACAATCTGAATTAAATATTCACTTAAATCAAGAATTTTTGGTGTGATAGTGTTGTGATCGAACTGCACCTTTTACCAAATCGTAAGTAGAGGTTATATTTTATATCAAAGATAGACAGTAAAAATATTATTAACTGACAGGCAAAATAAAAGGACTTGTTATAATTCAAGTGAATTTCTAACAGAAGTGAGTGGTTATATCTTTTTTATTACATCTAACACGTGGACGAAATTATATTATTTAGTAATTATATTATTTATTTTGGATTAACCTCACTTTTAATGTATATAAATATAATTACATTAAATGACAACCATTCAATCACAATGTGCCACTGCGGAGCGTGGCAGGGTACAGCTAGTGTAAAATAAAAAACAAAAATAGTAACCGTAATTTTTCATTTTGCATAATTCCAGTGTTGTCGTTATCACACAAGCTGAGCTTTTGTCACACGTTGCAACGGACATGTTCAAAGCCAGGAATAAATCTGAATGATTACGTCGTAAAGTTTTGTCTTTTATAAACCGACTTTTAATCGATAAAACTAATTTCCAACCGGTAAAAAAAAACTCTCTCGGCTATTATTAAAAAAAATTTAATTATAACAAACATTAGCCAGTTAGAAGATTGTTTAAGACAATTCTTTAATACAAATTTTCACGTTTTTTCCTGTTTCTTCCATGTATGCACAAGGACAAATTATGTCTCAACCGGCGTATATCGCTTATCAATCCTATGTCAAAGGTACCACGGACAGTATAGAAGAAATGTTGTCTAAACACAACATTACATTTTCTCGAATTGAATCAACTCTTAAATCTGATGTAGGACGTTATTCCTTTGGAATCTAGCGGCGTTTATACCATTTCTTGCTCTTGTTGCCGTGTATACATAGGAAAAACGGGTAGAAACGTGGGAATTCGTATTAAAGAGCTTCAGAGATGTAGTTGTCGTAAACAATCTTCTAAGTCATTAATGGCTGAACACGTGTTAGATACTGGTTATTAAATTTTATTTAAAAACATTAAAATTTTGGCTAATGTTTCTAATTACTAATCAGCAAATTAAGATGTAACACCCCGGTGGCTCACAGTCTCGGCGTTGGATTTAAAACGTTATTAATTTAAACACAATTAACATAAATTTATTCTGCAAATTAAAAATGTAATTGTAACAATAAATATCTACAGGTGGTGTAGTTTTATTTCCGGTTGTATAACAAATAAAATGTATTTTATTAATGTTATTAACTTCGGTGGAATGCGGCCTACCACTTTCAGTGAAATCGAAATTGCTTGAATGCGGCCCACACAATTTAACCTGCAAAAAAAAAACCTGTACTTCTAGAAGAATGATAAAAGTATGATAAACGTAAATGGCGTGGTTACAATTCTGTTGAAAACTGTGCTAACATTAATTTAACAGGGATAAAAGCGGGAAAATTATTCAGGTATGATAATAAAGGTTATAAGACAGGTGTAACAAATTAAGTTTTCCAGGGAATACACTGCTACTGTGAACTGAGTTGGATTTCTAATTTACGACGGGTTGACCACGTGTCTATTAATGACAACGTTTCAGACAAATAACACGGTGGAATTCAATAACGTTATTACTATTACGGGTTGTGGCGGTTTAGTTATACAATGAATCGAAAACTTCGGCAAGTTCAGGTGAGTATTTCAAAATTGACACCGATTTGAAATGATTACTTTTAGATCTCAGCCCGAAACCAAAACGTAGCGATGCTAAACGTATTGAGATACTTTAAACCAGCCTGGCTCAAGCAGTTTCTCAACGCATCAACTTCAACTACATTAAGGTTTGAAAGTAACTGTAGATTTAAGTTACGCAAGACAAATCCTACACCAGCCTGGTGCAAGTGATTTGTCCCTTCACTAACGGACTGAGGTTCGCTATTAACAAATACTATTCGGTGAAACCGGAGCTTCTGGTCAACTTGAGGGAGGGCGTTTGGACGTAACAGGGTTCTAATACACAACGGCAAAGTGAATGCAAAAATCGTAAGAGTAGCAGGGTCGAAGCGGGTCGGTATGAGTAGGTCCAGGTACGATAGCAGGTTTCGGTTAATTAGTGCTCACAATTATACAGGATCAGGATCGGTTCGGAAAAGAGTTAGCCGGGTACAAAAGCATTAAGTCGTAAAGTAATAAGAATCGGATAAACACAGGTCGGGTTTCGGAAAAGAGGTTCTACCAGGAACGGGTCTCGGCAGAGAGAGAGTTTTCAACGTTGACGGCGGCTTTTATTCGTTGTTTCGTTCTGGTTGACTGGTGATTCGGCAGGGGAGAGTCGCGCGCTTCGAAGCGGTAGAGGTGGTCCGCAGCCGAGCGTCCAAAGCTCACGCGTAATTGGAACAAATTTATATAAAATTTTCAAAACAATTACAGCCACCTCTGCCGTTTCGTTACAAAGAAATCTATTAAAATAATTAAATCATTTTCTCAAGATTAATCTAAATTTTGGTTTTCCTTTACCGGAGATTAAAAAACCAATTTTATCGATGGGAAAACAATCTATGAAAGCGAGTTTTTACGGCGCACTCAACCAGTTTATTGCATGCTCCAAAAATGTCCACTGCGACGTGTGAAATAAATTGTCTTTCACAAATACTATTTGTATTATTGTATTTAACACTATTACAATTGTTTTGACTAATTAATACTTTAAAGTCATCTTTCCAATAATTACAGACGTTAACACTGAAATTTTGTAACCGAATAGGAAATGTTTAAAAAAGTTAATAAAAAGTGACATTTTTAATATATACAAATTTGTCTCGGAGCAGTCTTACTACATGAAGAGCAACCAATGGTCGTAACATCTGCTTATTACAAATATTAGCTAATTTTAGTGTATTTACGACCATTATTAAATTTTTACTTTTGGTCGACTATAATTATTTAGCTTTCAACTTTTATAGAATTTGAGTATTTACTGTTTACTATCATAACTTGAACCGATAAGTAACCTTAGTAATTGTACTAAGCTCTAATAGTTATTGTTTACGTTTGCAACCGTTTATAAATCATTGGCCCGTTACATTTATGTATATTATACGTAACTGTATTTACTGAAATAGTTGAGAAAACATTAGTACAAGTAAAAATTACTATGCCAGTAAAGATTTTAAATGTAAATTTGGAATTAGTAGCGTTGAAGGAAAGACTGTGGTAGGCTAAAGTATATCAGTATCTGAATTTTAGTAAAGCTACGATGTAGAAAGTGTCGGACATACTCACTTTTAAATCCTAACACATGAACCCTGAACCGCTACTCCAAATTAAAATATTTATATCAAGACGTATTTCGGTATAAACCTTTGCAATTTTTTCAAAATACCGCAACATGTATTGTACGCTATCAACTATTTTAATGATCGTTTCAATAGCACAATAGTCGACAGCAGTAATAAAATAATTTAAACAAAAAAAAACTTTTAAGTTACAAAAGAAGTAACGTCCAATAGAAAGTTAATACTATGTGAAATGTATTGATCACACTTAAAAAAAAATTAGTACATATATTGTAAGTCGACATTATTACATAAACAAACATTTAAAATGTTACATAAGTTAATTAAATAATTTATTATGTTATTGATTAATAAGTTTTGTTAAACTTAGTTATCATAAATAAGCTTTTAATACATAAATTTCCCGGACATATGTCGTAATGCGTTTTACTTCTTATTGTAGACACTAAATTGTTGTATTAACTTAAAAAAATTAATTTGAATTCAAAATGTTTGACATCCTTGAACCATTGAGTATAACAATTGTTTGATTTGTCAATTTTAAACTATTTATGAAAAACAAAATTGAATAAAATGATAACATTTTGGAAGACATTTCTTGTAAATTTAAAAAAGTAATAAGGTCTTTTGTTCTAACAAAATTTTCAAAAAAGCATAAGCTTTTTTGTAAATAGAAGAAAGAAATTGCTGTTACTAAAGTCAATGAGAAAGTAATGCTGGCGTATTTATTTGAGTTGGTCATTGTGTTTGACATTTTTTGGAAGAATGTTACTTAGTTTTGTTTTGTATTTTTTAATGGTCTATTAAAACGTAAATACCCGGTTAGATAAAGCAAAGTATTTTGTTAGTTGACGCCGTTGTTAACTAAATCGTATTGATTTGACAATGATGTGAGAAAGACAATTGAACAATTGTTCTTAGCGATAAATGACAACACTTAACAACATGATTACGTTTTTAGTTACATTGTAAAAGTTAAAAATGTTTTATGCAAACCCAAGAATTTCTGGAAAAAGCGGTTAACTGCATATAAAACTAAGCAAGCAAAAGCAATTACAAAATAAATACGTGTATTAAAAAAGCACAAAATTAGTTGTATCTTCTGGAAAAAGTATTAACACAGTTCTACAGAAAATCTAATATGTGCTACATGTTTTGGTCAGATTATTGCCGTAATTGGGATAGCTGGTAGATAAAAAATAGAAAATATAATGTTCCAAAAGTATGTTAAAAATTTAAGATAAGAACGTCTTCCGGATTTATCAGGGCGTAAATGAAAAATCAAAGAACTTAAAAAAATAACTGAAATCTAACTTAAAAAAAAAGAAAAAGTAAAAGTAAACAACAATCTAACAAAGAACCACTACAGAATTAGGTAATCAACATGTGAACCAAGCTAGAAACGACTTAAGCAGAAGTATTTTTAGTATATAAAAAAGAGTATCACCGCGGCTGGTTTAGTGACGCCAGCCTATTTACATGCCATGATGTTTGTTCAAGTGCATGGATTTAAGATAAAGCGATCGGGTCTCTCTTTAGATATGTCACTGGAAGCTATGTTTTATCAGCACGCAGCAATTCTTTACAATCATAATTTCTTGTCACAAAAAATTTTCTATAAGTCATTGGTGTTGCTGATTCATTTTCTTCCAGCGATGAAGAAATTATGGGAAACAATTCTCAGGCATTTCATAGACAAAAGTTAAACACAAATAATTGGTAAATTATCATACGACTCTACTCTCGTTTAATATGTACCTACAATACTAGTTACTTGTGTTTTTAAGTTTTTTTATTATTTATGTATGGATTCTTATTTTTTAAAAGTATAATAAACCTTGTTCATTATATTACGTAGGTAATAGTGTGTTTGTTTTCAACACCTTCCGATAATTGCGATATCTGTTACTTTTTTAATAATTTTTTGTGAAATTTTTAATTATAATTATACCCCATGTAAAGTACGCAATGGCAAACAAAAATTATTGGGAAGTATAAAAATTTTTATTTGGGGTTAAGAATGTTCAATAAAATTTAAAAAACATGCTAAAATATTAATCGTTGTTCCATACTATTAGAAAAAAATTTATGTGTCGCAATAGTGGCCCCATCAAATGAGATGAAAAAATACAAATAGCTTAAAATCAAAAGATAATATTGCATCTTGCTTTAAACAATAAATAATAATGAAACAAGTACAATAACTCATCAACAAAATATAATAATACAAAAAAGTATAACTTTTTCGCCAAATAATTAAAAAACACTAACAATTTACAGTGCTTAAGCTCTTTTTAAATGTATATTAATATATACTTTTTTCCTTTACTTTTATTCATTATTTTGCTTTTCTTGACAATGTTAATAAATCTACATACGGTGCAAAACATTAGATTTGGCAAACGTAATTATTATATATAATTATTTTGCTTTTCTTGACAATGTTAATAAATCTACATAGGGTGCAAAACATTTGATTTGGCAAACGTAATGAATTTTGTAATCATTTGAATTTGGTTTATTACATCTCAATTATTTTGAAAAACGTAGTATTGTTAATTATAGAACTAGTATAATTACCTATTAAAGAAAAATTTGCAAATGTTTTTTTTATTTTTATTACTAGTACTTATCGTATTGAAACCAAAATCAAACATTGAATTGAAATTTGAGGAGAAAAAATTCAAAAACTTTCATCAAAATTACGCTTAAAACAGTGTTTCCAGAGACTCGGACCCCCCGTTCTCCTGAGCCATATTTCATACCCCCAGTAATGCTCCCTTTTGCTTAAGGTTCCGCAAAGTTTAAGACCGTTATTGATACGTAAGGTATATAAGGGGTTGCTTAAAATTCATTTTGTAATGTATAATATTTAGTGTTGTTTTGTGTGTCAATTTTGTGCAAAATGCCACGTCTTCCTAAACAAGTAAAGTTATCACTAAAAACTAGAGGAAAGTTTAGTGCTTTATCAGAATGTAAATTTTCTATCCGAGTAATCTCTGCACGTATGAGTTTATCGGTAACATAATTTATTATTTTGCGTTTAATAATATTGTTTAATAGTAGTAGTCTTTTTAATTTTAAGCATAGATACATATATACCTATTTTATACGTGTGCTAATGTAGTTTTTAAGTTAATGGATGATATGATGTATAATTCAGGTTGCACAATTATTCGCCTACTTTACAAGAACTTGTTTATAATGAAATTATAAAAGTATAAGCTCAGATATCAATTGGGTACCGTAGTTTTGGGTGGCTTGGGACGAGCGGGTGTCTTGGGACAAACTGCAGAAGGATTTTAGAAGGTGTACTGGCATCTATCATTAAGTGCACGAACTTCGAAAACGTATAGAATATGTTGGTAACAGATAGCTGCAGCTTACTAAAGATAAAATAGTTAAAAATATCTTCTCGTGGTTTTGTATTTGTGCGAAATTACAGGTGAGTAAATATGGGTTTTTTAAGTAACCCTGATACTTCTTATCAGTCGCGGGTGCCTATTGGTCATATGTGTTCCGGACATATATATTTCTTATCTCTGTTATGCTCTTTTAATATATCAAATGATATGAAAAATACATAACCTTACAATTACACGTGAGCTAATATTTTTTGTTTGTTTGTCATTTCAAGGGTGACTTGGGGCATGCCCAATAAATATGTAAGGATGGTTGGGAGTCTCAAATATCGCGATTTCAGTGATGAAACACTGGAAAAAGCTTTAAACGACATTACAATAAATAATTTAACTTTTCGAAAGGCTTCTGCTAAATATGGTATACCTAAATCCACTTTAGAAAGAAAGTACAACCATAAAAATAGTAAACATGCTGGTGGACAAACAATGTTAACAGCAAATGAAGAAAAAAACATTGCTGAAGCAATCGTACAAGCAAGTGATTGGGGGTTTCCCTTAGAACGAAGCGACATAGAAGATTTAGTACAGGGATATTTAAACAGACGAGTCAAGATTATTTCAAAATTTCGAAACAATAGGCCAGGCAGCAGCTGGTACTATGGTTTTATTTCCAGGCATCAAAATTTAACGCTGCGCATGTCGGAGAATATCAAGAGGAGCCGGGCTTCAGTTTCAGTAGATATCATTAATGAATATTTTGATCATTTATCAGATTCATTGAGGGACGTGCCACCAGAGAACATTCTGAATTACGATGAAAGTGGATTTGTCGATGATCCAGGGCGAAATAAAGTAGTGGTAAGGAGACGAGCAAAACACGCTGAGAGAGTTATGGACTTTACCAAAACAAATACTTCAGTCATGTTTTGTGTAACCGGATCTGGGATTACATTACCACCTTATATTGTTTATAAGGCTGATCATCTGTGGAGCACTTGGACAGAAAGGGGGCCGGAAAATGCTCGATACAACCGTAGCAAATCCGGTTGGTTTGACCAAGCCCTTTTTGAGGATTGGTTTATGACAGTCGCTTTGCCTTTCCTCCAAAAGTTGAATGAACCCAAGGTGCTATTGGGTGACAATCTTGCTAGCCACATTTCTGTCAAAGTTCTAGAAGAATGTAAAGCAAATAATATTAAATTTATCCTTTTACCGCCTAATAGCACTCACCTTTGCCAACCGCTGGATGTAAGCTGCTTTAGATCTATCAAAGGAGCTTGGAAAAACGTGTTGAAAGTCTGGAAAATGAAAAATCGGGGACCTTTAAAAAAGGACCTGCTTCCTAGTTTACTTCGTCAAACATTAGAGAAAGTGGGTGCAAATCAGAAAGATAACATTATTGCAGGATTTAGAACCACAGGATTAATTCCACTCGATCGTGACGCTGTATTAAAGAAGTTGCCAAACCAAGATGTTCCTGTTAATGATACTTCTGCACGGGAAATTGCCGAGACAATGAAGAATCTATTTGCAGAAGTTTGATATGGAAAAAAAGGCAATGATTCCTCGACTCCTAAGCCTGCAAGGAAAAAAAAAATAGACGTGCCTGCTGGAAGGAGTGTTGCTTTAGAAGACATAAAAACCACTGAAGAAAATAAAGCGACATCATCCACATCACAAACGCCGGCCAAAATGAAAAAGCTACCGTCCACTAATTTGTATGAACTCCAAGACACTGACTCTGAAAATGATCAAGCTGGAGGATTTTCTTCAAATGACGATGAAATTGAAGAAGCAGTCAGTTCAGCAATTATTGAACCTAATAAGATAGCATTTAATGAGTTAGAAATAGACGACTTCGTGATAGTGGAATTGCAGACTGTGAAGGGACGACGTCAGCGATTCATTGGTAAAATTATTCACACAAATCCACATCGCTGCTCATTTTTAAAAGAAAGCACCAAAACTAAGAATGCTTTTATTTTCCCTGCAATCCCTGATGAAGGAGATATCGAAGATGACGAATACATTCTAAAACTAACACCGCCTACAAAGCTGAGAAGGGGACCATTTTTATTTTACCCTGGTGAACTGGAGCGATACTTGCACAACTACAATTGAAAAAGCCGAAATCACTTCCTATTAGTTTTCATTTTTAATAGGTAGGTTTTTTATACGTTGTAGTTTTATACAATCGTTTTGTATCGTATTTTATATTAATAAATATGAACAAACTACACTACTTTATTTTCCATGGATCATAGTATTCCCTAATATACTTAAAAATGATTTGTTTGTCCCAAGTCGCCTAATACACTGTAGGAGATGACATATCCGTAAAAATAAATGGATGTCCCAAGACACCCAAAATGTGAGGTGACTTGGGACAGCCATATTTTTTTTTTCTGTGATGGAATGTCAGATTGCCATTTACTTTATGCCAATCGGAAGCCCTTGCCATTTAGCATGGTAAGGGCTTACCTATTTAGAACCTAACTTCATACTTTTTGATCCAGGATAAATCAAACTTGAAAATCGTCCCAAGCCACCCAAAACTACGGTATCAAGTTTTTTACGTCCCTCAAATTAACAATACTAAGTTAACAAAACCAAATAAATTATAATTAAAAATTTGTTACAATTTTCTTGCAAAAGAAAATACTTGTAGCTTTCTTAGTGTTTTAGTTATGCGTTCAACTTAAAGCAAGTTAGTAGTACACTATTATAAGCAGTGTTTTTTAACAAATCGATATTTGGTTTAAAATGTGTGTTAAATTTGTAGCTAAATTGTTGTTAATTAATTGCAAAAAAAATAGTTGATAGCTTTATTATTCTACACACAATTTGAACAAGAAATAGATTCATTAAAACATTTTTTAGAATGGTGTACTGTTAACTTGTCTCAAGTTAGCAAAAAAACGCATAACTTAAAAAGTAAGAAAACTACATTTTTTTTACTTTTGCAACAAATTAGTAACAAACCCCTATTATATATTATTTAATGCTGCCAACTTTGTACTGCTTACTTGAAAAACGTTACTTTTTCACTTAAATTAACAACATTACTTTATCGGTGGTTTTCAGTAAACGTAAAGCTTTTTGCACAGTTTTAATTAACTATTATTTTATTAGAAATGTGTGGTTTATTATTGGATTCAACACAAATAGCGTGGAAAATAATTGTCCTTTGCAGACCGCTCATAGAAGTGAAAGGCCATCTCTCTTATCCAGAGTTGAAAAAGACAACATTATCCAAGTTGCTTGTTTGACTCTATTCACAACATCCGCTACAATTCGCAAAATACTACAGCTACAATGCAATTTGCTAACAATAAGAAACACTTTCAAAGCTGAAGAAATAAGCTGCTATCGACCTGTACAGAAACCTGTATAAAATGCTTAATGGAGATTGCAGTTTTCTGAAGAACATTCTATTAAATTAGAGAGGTGTCGTTTTTCAGATGAATAAACTCTGTTGCACTTTCCAAGATAGCAAAAAAGTTTTGGAGCCACGTAATTCTAGATCTGAGTCAAAACATGTGCAATTCAACAAAAGAAGTGGGAGAATTAGTGCTGCTTAATGGGGATGGATGGATGATGCTGGCCCAGAGAAATTAACACGTGTCGATAGACGCTTAAATGTTCAAACTTACCTGACGTTATGTTGCCCTCCATACGAGCTGTTTATCCCGAAAGACGAATTCGGTTTGTTCAAGACAATTTTCTTATACGTACGGCAGCGTTAGTTTAATAATGGTTCTTACAACTTTCAGAAATAGAAAGAATCCGTTAGCCACCTAAATCACCGAATTTGAACTTGCAACACTGTGTGGGAAAGATGTCGAGGAGCTAACGTATGTGCCAATTTAATCAATTCGTTGCCAAACTGTCTACGAAAATGTATAATCAATAATGGATATAATTTTTCCATCTGTTGCTAATTATTTTATGGAAGATTTTGAAGAAGAAGCTTTAAAATCTGCATCTAAAATGCAAAAATTATGGCTTAGATATGTAGATGATATTTTTGCGATTTGGTCTCATGGTAAAGATGAACTAAAAATTTTTCTGTAAAACTTTAAAAATCAACATGTAAACAAAAAATTTAGTATTGAAAAAGAAATTAATGGTACCTCACCTTTTCTTGATGTAAAGATAAAAAGAAAGCCAGATACTTTAATAGATTCAGTTTATCGAAAACCAACACATACAGATCAATACATAAACGCTAATTTTCACCATCACCCAGCTCAAAAACTTAAAACGATTTGCACATTATATAATCGTGCAACGATAAATTGTCACAAAGATAAATTACAAGAAAAGTTAGAACACCTTAAGCTTTTATAAGAAATGGTTTTAATAAAGAATAAATTAAAAAGTTGTTTTGTTTTAACAGATGACTCAATTTTTAACCAAAACTTTGTTATTTTACCTTTTGTTTCCAACATAAGTGACAAAATTGGAAGAATACTAAGAACATACGATAAAAGTTGCTTATATTACAACTAAAATTAAAAATTAAAAGAACACAAAAAATAACTTTGTTTACTCTAGTCTACTAAGTCTGTCATTGCCAAATATGCACTTAACACTTTTTGAGAAAACTAAAACAATTTCTAAAACAAAGAATTGGAAATCAAGAAAGATTAGAAAAGCAATTAAAATTATTAAATATCATAAGAATTTCAACAGAGGCAGTGGTTATCTGACATCTAATTACCTATTATTTCCCAATTTTAATTTGTCCACCAATTACACTTAAGCTATGTTCTGGGTTTTTATGGTTGTTTTTCTTTAGACCTTCCAGCAAATGCTGTAGCTATATAAACTTGCGTCAATTATCTAAATCTTTTACGATTTACTGTTTTTAGTTACCTTAGTTTTACAATTGTCAAATTAATTTAATTATACTGCTTGATAAAGAACTTAGCTTATTCAAAATTACTGAACTTACTTTATTAAACCAATAAAAAATTTAAAATAGAATGTCCTTTAGATAATGTTTATTAAAAAGCAGTTGTGTAATACTATCTAGGTAGAAGATTAAGGTCAACTTGTATCCCTAGTCAATATGTATTAGTATATCAAGTTTAATTTGGCTTTATAGATAAGATCTTATTAAAGAAACGATTTGCGATGTTTCAAATTTAAGAACAAAAGTTTGTCGTCCTTTTAATTCTTGTCTAATTGATCATTAGCTTAATTAACCTTAATAATTCAGAAAACTAGTTTTAGTTATAACACAAAGTACGGATTTAAAGTTTATTAAAATCGTATTTTACATGGACTGTGTCCGCTTTATGTACGTACATGTATAATCCTTTTTGCATAGTTACAGTATATGCAGAACGCGCCAACATTCTGGTGTGGAACTACAATTACACAGATGTGCCCTTAAGCTATTTTGCCGCAAAGACGTGTACTGTAAATCTCTAATGCAACAATTTAGTTTGCAAACAAAAAGATATTGCTGGTTTTATGTTTAAACCAATAAAAATTGAGTTTTCTGTTATCTTTAGCTTTGTTAATTAACTGAAACCTAATTGTAATTGCAAATGTTGATTGAAACGTGTGTAGATTGTTAGCAACATTTTATAAACTGCAACGTGGTTTAGTACATGAAACACTAAAACAAACTAACTGACGTTGCAACACAATTATATTGCTTAATCTAATTAATCGATTCATTACCTAATTAATGTAAACAAAAATTATGTAATTTTTTAAACATTTAGTTTTTTTTTTTAACTAAAACTTGTAAAAACAGTTTGATTTTAATAACTAACTATTATAAAAACTACAAATGTAATTAAATACTTTTATTATTTATTCAAATCACAAGTAACTTTATCCTTCTGTTGTTTCGGTATTTTAAGATAATTTTACTACTGTTTGCATTTCTAGATGCTGTCTTGTTTAAAAGTTGTTTATGATTTAACATAAAATTCTTTATAATCAGGTGCATACTTTTAAAAGCAAAAATTGTTATACTCGAATGTGTATTATTAATTCAATTATATATTTTTATATCCAATTAATTAAGGACGGTTTCATTTTATAAAAAACCTTTACCTATTTGTTTTTCTAGTTGCTAAATTTTTATGTTTGTTTAAAGTTTTTACATGATTAATAACGTAATACTAAATTATAACAAGTCATAGTTTTGTTTGTTTTTTTTTGTTGTTTAGTTTTGAACCATGTTGTAAGAGTATTACAATTTTTGTAAACATTTTTTCTAATTATTTAATAATTAATATTTACATTTAATGATAGACAAAAATTTTTTGCAAGTTACGTAGTGCAGGTTAAAAGGTTATGATTAGGTAAATTTAATATAGAAATTTTCTTTGCCTATCAAGAAGCAACGTCTGCATCATGAATTTAAAATTTAAATCTCAAATTTTTTTTTCTAAAACCAGAACTTTGGTTTTAACTCCGCCGATATACCGCTAAACGTGAAATTGGTTAGCCCTGTCCGCCGATTTATTTTCTGTCATTTACAAATATTCTAGTAATTTTCATTTTCTAATACCAAATAAATTTAAAAAAAATTTATTATTTTTTTTAACTGTTAGTAAGATATATTTATTTAACTACCGTATCGGCGATAGGGCGTAGTAGATAGGTAGATACTCCAATGCGTTTTGAGTTATACCGCATTCTCTTTTTCACTACCAAGTCATATTCATTTTATTAGTTTATATGGCTTGTCGCCAAATTGTTAGAAACTATTATTATTTTGTTTAACTACTAGTAAGCGATATTTATGTAATTATTATCGTATCTTTGCATAGCTCATCAAACGTAGTAGATTCTCTAATGCACTTTCAGTTAAACAGACTTTCATTCACCGCCGACAACAAGTTCTTCTTGGTTCTAGGAGTTGGTGTTTGATCTGCTTCGCCAATCAACAAGCGTAACGGCTTCTCGTGGCGGCGCTACTAAAAAGCGTTTATTTCTAACTTCACCGTCGATTACCAGTTCCGGACGTCTATACAGCGTAATGGTTCCGTTTCGCAGTATTGACGATTTTACTTTGATCAGAGTATCCGAATAGTAATACAAAAATAATTCTGTTGTAAATCAATTCAAACATTAATAGCCAAAACTTGCTATTGTATTTTATCTTAAAACCTACCGGATTTAATATATTAATTGTTTGCCAATATTTACCCGTAGTTTACGAGACCATTGTTTCCGTAATTCTACTTTACAATTTGTAATGTAAACAGCGGCATTTTTAACCTAAGATTAAAATTCACCTGCAATTACCGCCGCTTTGTCTATTATATTTAGTTTTATATTTACATGTAATACGATTTTTTCAATAAATCCATCAAAAATTAGTAAATTGACTTATAAATTAAAACTTGTTCTTCATGCTTGTAGTTTAACTTTGTTGTTATAGATAAAAGAACCGACGGCGAGCACCGCGAATGTGCATCAAAACGCAAAAAAAAATAAAATGGCCTGATTACCGCCGCGCCGCTAGTATTTGTTTGATTAAACAGTTTGTTTTTTTCTAAACATACTTTTTTTTACAGTTGTATTTATTTTATAATTTAATTTGGTAATATATTTGTATTCGAACTTGACATAATTATATTACTTTTCACTACTTAAAAGGCCGCAGTGAATAAAAATCTGCAAACAAACGCATCTAAACCGTGGATGGTTACAATGTGATCTCGCTCCCGGAAAGTTTACCAAAAACAATTTACCGAAAATAGTTTACCGGGAAACAATTCACCGGAAGGTCATTTTTCCGAACGAACAATTCACCGAATTACAACTGACCGAAAACATTTTTACCGAAACACACTTTACCTCCCTCGGATGGCCTCTATAAATTTCCAAATATTGGGATGATCACAGGAAATTTGCAGTTCGAATTCTCGATGCCAACCTTCTATGGAGTTATTTGTTTTAGGCAAACCAGCGTGTACTCCTTCGAAACAGTTTCACATGTTACGAAGGGAACGGAGTAAACAACGCCGCTGTCCTATTTAAGAACGTCCTATCCAAGTGTCCTCAAAGTAATCTACAACTGCTTCTGCTTCTGGAGGTAGTACGCCTTTGTCGTTTCAAACGCACTGACAACTTCTCCTGTAGGTACAAATGCTAGTGCAGCTACTAATCGCAGTTTCATTGCAAACTCAGCATCTGTTTCGTACCGCTGTTTAAGACTTTCTGATTGGATTTTTTGAAATATCCCTTGCGAGAAATTAAAAAAACATCATCTGTGTCTAGTTTGCGGAAATTCTTCATTAAGGGCGCTTATCATGCCACTTTCAAAACCTGATAGAATTGTTGACAGTGAGGTTCCTGGAAGAATTTGTTTTCTGGTTGAAGAAATCTAACGTATGTTTCTCTAGTTTTATCAGGTAGTAAGGCGTAGATGAAAGGAATAGCAATATTGTGTTTTATTACATGAACTGTATATAATTGGTAAAACAGATGTGGCACAGTTTTGAAAGTACCGTCACTGTACCAATTGTCACTCACAGCCAGAAATCGAAGATTTCTTCTTGTGCAAAAAATTAGTAGTCGGTCTTCGGTGAGCCCTGAATCAAACATCAAAAAATCTTTTCCATTTTTTGATTTCTTGTATTTTTCTAGCAAAACAGTATCACTGCGACTAATAAGGAGTGATGGGGCAGCTTGGTATCGACTTTGTACATTACTTATGGTTCTTTTAATGCTGCTCACCTTTGAAAACCTAACTGCTGCAATTTGAGTAATTCCAACAGTAGTGTTTGATACGATGCAATGTGGTGCATCTTGAGTGTCCCTAGCGTTATCTCGTATAGAGTTCATTACCTTGCTTTGTTCTACATGTGCCGCATCAGCGACGTGATTATGCATTCCACTGTTTTTAAGAGTAGCGTCAACCTCCGTTATGATACGCACATTGCACTTTACCTTTTGATAATTTTCACATATCCAATTAGTTTTAGATTCCATTTTCCTATCTTTATGAAATAAGTAACTGGCAACCAACAGTTTGCACTTGCCCTTTCCACTGGTTATGTACTCTAGCGCCATCACAATGTTAACTGTAGTACAACTAATTCCACCAAATTTATCAAGGAAATTAATGGCCCGGTTGCCACGTCAAATTTAGGAGCTGGTGGCAAACTTACCATTAATTCCCCGTAACTAGCTCCGGGCGGGGTTCCTATCTTGAATAGATGTTATTTATTAAGGGCGCCAAGCCTAAAGGACCGATAACAACTCTGGGAAGGCCAACCCAAAGCCCCAATCCAACTCCCAAACTCACACAATTAAAATAAAGAAAAAGAATGCTGTTTTGGCTTTAAATATGTGTATTGCAGAAATAATAAACAAATGTATTGTAAATAATCACAACTATAATTAAACCCAATAACGACCACAACCCACCGAATACGAAATACCTGCAAAAACAATAAACTAAACCCGTTTTGGGTAGCGCGGTTTACCTCCACGTCAAATGGCTGACGCAATCATATGCTATTTACACAAAAGAAATTAAAACTATATGTATAAGGCCTTATATATATATATATATATATATATATATATATATATATAAATATATTATGTACATAAAACAAATGAATGTAAAAATGTGCCACGCAGAAATAATCCGTTTCCCCCAAACAAAACTTATAATAAAACAAATACTTTGTATATTCGGTGTATGAATCCGTTTCTCCCAAACAAAACTTATAATAAAATAAATACTGTGTATATTCGGTGAATGCGGCCTTAACAAAAATTCGACGCAACAGATACAATTCGATGAAACCGAACCGAAAAAACAACAGTATCCGCACGCTTATAATTAGTGGTTATGCACATATGTATAAAAAGTTAATCACGTTTTCTGGTGTCGGTTTTCTTTGCATGTTATGTTTAGTTTTGTTTTTACTTTTTTTTTGTAGTTAGCATAAATTTTTAGTTCCTTCTTGCATGCAGTTTTCTTTTATTTTCTAACCAGAATGGTATTTTATTTTATTCGCATTTACTACCGTGCTCTTCGTGACTAAACTAATTATATACCTCGTACCGGTGGCTGTGATGGTCACCTGTGGATGGAGAGGGCATCCACTAATTAAGTCGGATATCCTAACTTGTAAGTTAACGCTTCCAATTGTTCCAATAAAATATTTCACCACATGTACTTCGACAGGACTTCCAACACAAAAGAACCACACGACAGCTTGCGACAAGACCCAATCACACATGAAACTTTCCCCAAATAGCCGGGTAAGACTAAACCTAACATAAGTTGCCAGGTGGTCGGCAGATAAGAGTGCACCGTGTGGAAGTTTACAAATCCCCCAAAATTAGGTATGTCAATTAAAGAAAACCTTCCAATACAATCTATAATTGTTTCTAATTGACTGTAGCTTTGTAGCATAATCCGATTGCTCGAGAGAACTTTTAAATTCCAAATCTACAAAAGCTTACTTCCATACACGTTGGTGAAAGCAGGAAAAGTGAAATACCTAATCACAACGACCTTGCTATCAGCCAATACATCACCAAGGTTACAAAACGTAATTTCCTGTCATGATAAGATGTTTTAAAATTTTAAAATTGTGCAGGTCCGGATTTTAACGTTACAAATTCCCCCCTAACAAAACTAAGACCTGTGGCTTAAAACAAAACAGAAATAGAAAAGAACTGAGGCTCACACTAAACATTACGTATCTACAAAACTACTATCAAACTCAATCTTCGGAATTATCTTTCTTTAGGTCTTTTGCGTGCCATATACCTAGTGACTTGCTATTTTTGTCGGATAACTCGTAAGTCCAAGGAGAAATACGTCTCTTAATAACAAAAGGTCCTACAAACTTTGGGGCAAGCTTAGCATTAAAATGTTTGCTAGCATCCGACAGAACGTAATTCTGCTTCCAAACATAGTCTCCTTTATTAAATGTAACCTGACGATGTCGTAGGTTATAACGCATTCCACATCGTTTATATGCTCTTGTTAATCGATTTAA
This sequence comes from Aquatica leii, assembly GCA_035610365.1. NCBI lineage: Eukaryota > Metazoa > Arthropoda > Insecta > Coleoptera > Lampyridae > Aquatica > Aquatica leii. The sequence goes on from CM069436.1 coordinate 70,609,005, forward strand.
AATATCCTTCCTTAAATCTTCATAGAGCTGTAGTTTTGGTGGTAGGGTAGTACGATCTGGTTCTTCGAGTACGCTGTGGTCATCTGGTGGCTTTCCAAATACGTCACCATAAAGTACATGTTCGCGTCCCCACAATGCGAAATACGGAGTGTACCCAATCACTTCATGCTTAGCCGTTCTAATAGCACAACCTATTTTTGCTAAATGTTTATGCCAGTGACGATGGTTTTCTTGTACATAGGATGATAACATTGTTTTTAACACTCGGTTCACGCGTTCTGCTGGATTGGCTTGCGGATTATATCGAGCAGTAAACAAAATCTTTGTGCGATATTGAGAACACAGATCCATAAACACTTTACTTCTGAATTGTACCCCATTATCCGAAACAATATACTGAGGAGTACCGAAAACTAAAAATATTTGTTCTTCAATGATTTTAGCGACTCCGGAAGCTGTTGCACTACGTAAAGGAAAGAAAAAGGACATCTTCGAAAACGAATCTACCACTACTAATACATACACGTTCCCTCTCGAAGACCGTGGCAAAGGACCAACCAAATCTATCGACAAAACCTGCCAAGGCCTACTAACTGTTGCTCGAGGTGCCAAACAACCAGGTGGTTTTACTTGTTCTACCTTTTGCGCTGCGCAAACGTTACATCGCTTTATGTACTTATTCACATCACTCCTCATTCCAGGCCACCAATATCTATTTTGAATCCTTGCAACCGTCTTGAAAACACCACAATGACCAGCGGTCGGAAGATCATGATTTTCTTTGAGAACTTCGAACCGTTGCTCTTTTGGCACTACTAACTTCCAAACATCCGACGGCGGAGCAAGAGCCGAAAATTTCGTGTGAACACGCCTATACACTCGATCGTTCTGGACAGACCAATTCCTATACTTATGAGGAAGTGCTAAAATTTTTCCACGCATCCTAAGGTACCATGCATCTACTATAATATTATCCGATTTTAGAACTTCACACGATTCTAACTTGGGAACAGTTCTAGACAGGGCATCCGGAACTGCATTATCCAAACCTTTCCGATGTATGATTTTGAAATCATACTGCTGTAACCTAAGAGCCCATCTTGCTAATCGACCAGTTGGATTTTGCAATTTGTTTAGCCAAACCAAAGAGTGGTGGTCGGTAATCACTGTAAAGCGAGTTCCTTCTACATACGGTCGAAACTTCTCAATCGCCCACACTACTGCTAGACATTCCTTTTCCGTAACCGAGTAGTGGCGTTCTGCCTTTTTTAACGAACTACTTATGTAACTGATTACCTTTTCTCCATCCGGATGTTGCTGACTCAAAACTGCACCAAGACCGAAATCTGAGGCATCCGTTTGAATGACAAAAAGGTAACTCAAAGTCTGGACAAGTTAGTACAGGAGCCGAAATCAACTTTTCTTTAATGCTTTCGAATGATAGTTGACATTCCGATGACCAAGCAAACAAAACTCCTTTCCTAGTTAAATTAGTTAGTGGAGCGACGAGGGACGAAAAACTAGGTATAAACCGTCTATACCAACTAGCCATTCCTATAATTCTTCTAACTTCTGTTACGGATGTAGGTACTGGAATACTCAATATAGCCGCGACTTTATCCGGATCAACATTCAACCCACGCCGATTTACTACGTAGCCCAAATACTTTAATTCCGACCTACCAAAAATACATTTTTCTTTTTTCAACGTTAACCCCGCAGTAAAAAGACGCGAAAGAACTAATTCCAGCACTGCCAAATGTTTTTCAAACGAAGGTGTCGCAATAATGATATCGTCCAAATATGCGAAACAATACGGCTCCAAATCGGGTCCAATTATCCTATCAATTAAACGCTGAAATGTTGCAGGTGCATTGTGCAACCCAAACGGCATACGTCTGAACTGAAACAATCCTCGACCCGGTACTGTAAATGCAGTAATCGCCTTAGCATCAGAAGTTAATGGTATCTGCCAATATGCGGAACGAATATCCAAACTGGACAAAAACTTAGCATCTCGGAGGCGGTCTAAAATCGACGAAATATATGGTAGCGGATATGCATCTTTCTCCGTAACACTATTGACCTTTCGAAAATCTATACAGAAACGGTATGTGCCATCTTTTTTCTTTACCATCACTACTGGGCTAGACCACGGACTGTTTGCAGGCTCGACAACTCCTAAAGCTAACATCTTGTCTAATTCTTGATTCACCTGTTGTAATAAAGCAGGACTCATAGGAAAATACCTCTGCTTAATAGGTTCTGACGTCGTTTTTATATCATGAAATACCAAATCAGTACAGCCTAAATGATCACCATTATGAACAGAAAAGGATCGATTTACAATTGCTAACAGCGCTTTAGTCTGACACGCGGACAAACCTTCAACTGCAGTTATCTGTTCCACTAATGGAGTCTTATTCCCTTCAAATGTCCAATTACCACTACGAAAATCAGGTACTACTCCCATTTTTCTCCAAAAATCAATTCCTAAAATCAAAGGTTGTGTGACCGAAGGTACAACTAAAACATCAAAAATCCTAACTCTATTTTCTATACAAATAGGAACAGAAACTACACCAGCGATACTACAAGACAACCCATTCGCTACTATACAATTCGAAACATCAGACGAGGACAACGATAACCCTACACTTTCCAAAATGCTCCATCCAGGACCTCCAATAATCGTACGTGATGCTCCTGAGTCTAATAAACCACAAAAAGGTATACCAAAAATAGTTATTTTTAAATAAGGGCGCTCATCACCCTGTACACTAGATAATATAAATTCCAAAAAATATTTTGTACGATCTTCTAATTGAAATAGATTGTCCGAGCTTTTCGAATCAATGGAATCAGTAACTCGGCCTACTGTTTCCTTGCAAAGTTTCCCGACTTCTTACATTCGTCGCAATTCGGGCGAGTAGTTCCCGGTTTTCCACAACCATAACAATGCAATTGCTGAGGCTTACGACAGAATCTTGCTGGATGACCAGATTCTCTACAATTCCAACAGACAATCGGTGAGTTCGAGGTAGATGAACTGTTTATATTACCGACATTAATTTCAGCAGCAGAAGCTACAACTTTTTCTGGACAATAAACATATGCTAAATCAGGTTCTAATAAATTTGGATTTTTCTTTCGAGGAGGAGGTTGAAAATTATCTATCGCAACTTTACTCGATTCTAGTTTGCGACCAATTTGGAATAATTCGTCGAAAGAAGAAACATTAACCAAAGCTAAGTGTGTCTGAAAGTAAGGATTAAGATTCTTTAAAACTAATTTTAATCTTGTTGATTCAGGTAGCGAAGTTGAAAGACGTGAAAACAATCCATGCATAGCGGCAAGATATAAACCAATCGATTCAGTAGGACCCATAGTACGTGCTTTAATTTCTTCTAACAATTTATCGTCGTAATCCACTGGTTGAAATTCATCTTTTAGCAATCTAACGACATCGAGCCAACCCGTTAACGAATGTCTATGTGCCCTATACAACAGAAGTGCATTTCCCGACAATAAATCTGATGTAGCAGCAAACAACTGTTCGGACGAAACGTTACGCGCAACACACAATTCATCAACTCTAACCAAAAATGCGCTTAAGGACATCGAATCATTTCCCGAGAATTTAATATTCCATTTAGTAACTGGAACTGAATACGACGGAACCGATGGCATACGAACTTGCGAATAAGAACAACCAGGTTCGCCAGTCTCCGACTCACTACTGCTAAGCTCTTCTAACTCTTTTGGATTTTCAGGCGTTTTGCGATTCGGACTCGAGGTAGGAATTGCCGGTAGAAAAGTCGTTCTCTTAAACTTCCGAATTCGAGACTCAAATTCAGTACGCAGGTTAGTCAAATCCAGCATTAATTGTCTTTGTCTTGACTGTTGTTTGTCATCAGTCGTATTCATACGCGCACAACGAGATAAAAGGTGTGGAACAAGAGTAGACACACGCTTAAACTCAGAGGACGAAGTATCCCCATCGAAAGACTGCAACGCGTTACCTAATTCGAGAATTCCTTCTGCAATCGCTTTATCGTCGTCTCCAAACAAAATACTATGCTTTACTTCCTGGAACGAACGATTTTTTTCCAACTTGAGGACATTCCGGACTGACATTCTTAAACGATCAACAGGCGCTTCAGATTCAAACCCTCGTGAAGCCATTTCATACTTCAACTCACTTTGAACCAGCCTACAGACATTTATGTTCCAATTCGCCATAATTATAATATCAAATTGCAATACACACAGCCAAACAGCAACGAAAAAAAAGAAATCAAACCCACAGATGCTCAAATCACAGATAACCAAAGTCCCTATTAAAAAAAAACTTCCTAGCCAACACTTCGTACCGCTTCGAGCCCACGTTGGGGTCGCCAAAAATATCTGCCACGTCAAATTTAGGAGCTGGTGGCAAACTTACCATTAATTCCCCGTAACTAGCTCCGGGCGGGGTTCCTATCTTGAATAGATGTTATTTATTAAGGGCGCCAAGCCTAAAGGACCGATAACAACTCTGGGAAGGCCAACCCAAAGCCCCAATCCAACTCCCAAACTCACACAATTAAAATAAAGAAAAAGAATGCTGTTTTGGCTATAAATATGTGTATTGCAGAAATAATAAACAAATGTATTGTAAATAATCACAACTATAATTAAACCCAATAACGACCACAACCCACCGAATACGAAATACCTGCAAAAACAATAAACTAAACCCGTTTTGGGTAGCGCGGTTTACCTCCACGTCAAATGGCTGACGCAATCATATGCTATTTACACAAAAGAAATTAAAACTATATGTATAAGGCCTTATATATATATATATATATATATAAATATATTATGTACATAAAACAAATGAATGTAAAAATGTGCCACGCAGAAATAATCCGTTTCCCCCAAACAAAACTTATAATAAAACAAATACTTTGTATATTCGGTGTATGAATCCGTTTCTCCCAAACAAAACTTATAATAAAATAAATACTGTGTATATTCGGTGAATGCGGCCTTAACAAAAATTCGACGCAACAGATACAATTCGATGAAACCGAACCGAAAAAAACAACAGTATCCGCACGCTTATAATTAGTGGTTATGTACATATGTATAAAAAGTTAATCACGTTTTCTGGTGTCGGTTTTCTTTGCATGTTATGTTTAGTTTTGTTTTTACTTTTTTTTTTTGTAGTTAGCATAAATTTTTAGTTCCTTCTTGCATGCAGTTTTCTTTTATTTTCTAACCAGAATGGTATTTTATTTTATTCGCATTTACTACCGTGCTCTTCGTGACTAAACTAATTATATACCTCGTACCGGTGGCTGAGATGGTCACCTGTGGATGGAGAGGGCATCCACTAATTACTTCGGATATCCTAACTTGTAAGTTATCGCTTCCAGTTGTTCCAATAAAATATTTTACCACATGTATTTCGACAGGACCCCCAACACAAAAGAACCACACGACAGCTTGCGACAAGACCCAATCGCACATGAAACTTTCCCCAAATAGTCGGGTAAGACTAAACCTTACATAAGTTGCCAGGTGGTCGGCAGATAAGAGTGCACCGTGTGGAAGTTTACAAATCCCCCAAAATTAGGTATGTCAATTAAAGAAAACTTTCCAATACAATCTATAATTGTTTCTAATTGACTGTAGCTTTGTAGCATAATCCGATTGCTCGAGAGAACTTTTAAATTCCAAATCTACAAAAGCTTACTTCCATACACGTTGGTGAAAGCAGGAAAAGTGAAATACCTAATCACAACGACCTTGCTATCAGCCAATACATCACCAAGGTTACAAAACGTAATTTCCTGTCATGATAAGATGTTTTAAAATTTTAAAATTGTGCAGGTCCGGATTTTAACGTTACACGGTTAAAAATTCTCCCGTATATATACAAACTTTGATAGTGTATTAACGGCTCTGATTGGTCTTAATTATAATTCATTATGTTCATAAAACATTAAGTAGGTATGGGGATATTTATAACAGACAACCCATTAGCAATAATGACATCCTGTTTCTTACCTATAGCCAATATTGTTAACAATTGATCGTTTTAATGTCATTAATGTAACAATTGTATCAGCAAACAATTAGAAAGCTGCTTCCTTTTATTACTCATACACAATAGTTATATGCATCCCTTGCAAGAATAAAAAACAACGACATACTTATTAAAATCTATCTGCGGAATATCTAAAAGCATTAAGAAATTAGAGGTAATATAAAATATGTAAAAAGGATTCAAGGCAATTTAATTGTTATAACAGATATCACCCTTATTCAGTAGCTGAAGTATTAAATGTTGCTTTTAAAGTTTAAATATTAAGGTTTTTAGTTTAAAAAGGCCGGGGTGTCAAAACACCCCACCTGGTATTATGTGTTTTGGATTTTACCCGGCATTAGAAAAGTTAAGGGGAATCGCTTACAATTTAAATCAATTGTGATAAGTCTTTTAAGTAGACATGTATCATTTTGTTACGTGCAAAATTTTTCTAACGTAATACCCTGTATATTGAATTAAAATTAGATTCCGGTTTTGACGTTAAGCTGTCAACTGCATAAAATGGCCTGTGCCGCTTAAAGAAAATTTCGAATGGCATCCTCAATAATGGAAATCAAATTATAATTTCATTACGCTTGTAAAATAATTTAGTCGTCACAGAGTAAGATAGTTACTTCCGTTTTATTAGAATTCTTTTGTAATTGAAGTGAAACTTCTTTATCGGCGTTGGAAAAAAATTTACCGTCACATTTTATACGCGTCACATTTTTATCGTCACATTTTTCGGTTACGCGTCACATTTTTTTCCGTTACGCGCCATCTTTTTCTTGCCCCTACCACGGTTGGTTCAGACGAAGAGTACTTTCAGTTTCTCCAACGCAGTAGGGATAGCATGTCGCTTATTTCGTTACGCGTCACATTTTTAATTAATACGACTGCTAATTTAATGAACATCAATTAATTGGCATATAGTATAAATTCTGAAATATGTTATTAATTTTTGTAAATCAATTAACTAATTTTTGTAGATTCAATTTCATATTTCAATTACCATAAGCCATTAATTACAAAAATATATAATAACGATGACAATGATAGTAATAATTCTATTACAATTAATGAAATGCTGTAATAATCTTAGTAGCAAAAAGTTAAAGTGAAATAATTGTATTATTTGTATTCATGTCTATGATAATAAAATCCTTTTGTTTAAATTTTATCTAATTTAACTTTATTTAACCAATTTCTGAAAAGTTGCATGTAGATCATTTTCTTGTATTCATGTCTATGATAATAAAATCCTTTTGTTTAAACTTTATCTAATTTAACTTTATTTAACCAATTTCTGAAAAGTTGCATGTAGATCATTTTTTTTGTATTCATGTCTATGATAATAAAATCCTTTTGTTTAAACTTTATCTAATTTAACTTTATTTTTGTATTCATGTCTATGATAATAAAATCCTTTTGTTTAAACTTTATCTAATTTAACTTTATTTAACCAATTTCTGAAAAGTTACATGTAGATCATTTTGCGAAAAATAAGGCCATAAAGAAGTTTCACTTCTTACATGTGTACACTAGTACACGCCCTCATTTTTTTCTTCTTAATTTGATAGCCGTTCCACCACGTTTTGGCCCACATGTTTCTATTCAATAAAGAATAATGAAGGATTAATATCGACAAATACTTTCATGGGACGAGTATAACTCTTTATATAAGGCCTACGTTTAAAACTAAAAAAACCGAAGACAAAAACTTTTCTTTGAGATCCTACTCATGCGGCAAACACCTGCAAAACCAATGAATGTGTACAACAGCATTCGACAATCGGGTTATGTTATGTGTACTTTTTTTTAGCAATAATTAACAATTTTGTAGATCTTGATTTCGTGAGTCATTGTGTTGACACGATTTGCTACTCAAATTTATTTCAAGCTCACTTGCCGGGGAAAACGTTTTCTTTGACCAAGTAGGTACTGGATTGTGGGTAAGTTTATTTAATTATTTTATCGCTGCCAGAAAAGTCATTCACGGAACTTTGGCTAGTATTGATTCCGTAATTACTATCATTGTTTTAATACCATTAAGGTAGTTTCCTTAATTATTTTGTGTGTATTGCACGCTGTGTACAAACAATATTTACTACGCAATTTTCTTTGCTGTTCGCTTCGACTTAACTTACATATGTATTGTGTGTTGCCGATACTGCTGGCATATATGCACTGAGAATTAGATATACTTGTGTTAATCATCTATGTCGCTAAATTAAAGTTTTTATACCTGTTAATCTTTCTTTTATGGTTACATACCTTTCTCTATTATTGTGGTTACCCGAGCATCAGAGTAACAAGGATTACAAACCTAAAAATTAGTTACAAGTTTGGACCGTCTGTCGTGATCGAGGCAGAAGTGTTAATTAAGATTGATCTGGCGCCCTTAAATATAATTTCCTGGAACTTCCCCTATCTCCGACTGTGTGAGTTGGGCGTGCAAGGTTCGTAAGACCTAAAGCTTGTAACAATTTGAACACAATAAAATCTTTGTATATTTCATTTTATTCAAAGCGCAATTGACCGGCGAAATTTTTTCGGCAGGGAAATGACAATGAACCATAACTTTCGGTTAACTTCTCTTTTGTCAAACTGTGCTTCGGTAAAAATGTTTTTCGGTCAATTGTAATTCGGCGAATTGTTCTTTCGGTAAACTGTTTTTGGGTAAACTTTCCTAGATCATGCAGCTTGTTTATCTTTTAATTGGTACATTTTATTAAAATCAGATTTCTTCTTATAACACATCACTCGTAAGTGTGATGCATAGAACTTATAAGAAATACAGTTCTATTTTTTATAAAAGAAACAAAGTGTTACACTAAAATATTTTTTTTCTATAAACAAATTATGGGAGACACCTTATTAATTTTAAAATTTTTTAAATAATAAATTTTTTCTGCTAACTAAACAAATTTCTAATAATTTTTAAAAAGTATTATCATTGAGCTGATATTGTTTGTTGTTGTCTGCATTATCTTGTTTCTCATACCAAGCATTTAAAATACGCTTTTGTAACACGTCTATTTCGGCGTGCGTCGTAGTTACTTACCGTAAATTTACAAGGTACACTCAACTTAACAAAAAGTGGAACACCTTAGTTAACTTTGATTGAAATAGATAGCGGTGTAAACTAGACTTGTTAGCAAATGAATAAAAAATCAATATATTCTTATTTTTGAATGATGTGGAACAGAAAATTGCGTTTTATTTTTATGCAAAATATTAAATAAATAAAAGTACCATACTAAAACAGTGCATCATAGACTTTATTAAGACTATTTTTTAAACTTTATTTTTTTTAAATTAGATGGTAACGCTAGGATATATTTTCTTGGAGCTGCTATAAATTAAAATATAAATTAAAATTTAAACTTATTTACAAATAGCTTTTTTATGCAGTTACAAAATCTATTGTTCAATTTGTTTAATAAATAATCTTTATTTTATTAATATATTAATATATGGAATGCAATAACAGAATTTAAGATTACATTTTTTTTGCGACGACTGTCCGTTGTTAGTTTTTTAGACTATAACAGCGGTTTACAAACCAAAAATAGTAAATGAATATAAAGGTAAAATATTTTATCGTTCTTGATCAACAGCAAGTAGAACAAGAACGTTTATTTATCGTATTGTAGTAAAGCAGGATATGTGTAACAAGAAAAATAAAAAATATTATTTTATTATACTAGTGATAGTGCTTCTTAAAGACGCGTTTAAATCGATACCAATTAACAACATTCAAATAAATCTCTAATTTTGTATTAGTGTCGTAAAAAAATTGATAGTATTTACGTTATCTAAAAGGATTGTAAACTAAAACATACCGAAAAAAGTTGCAACAATGCAATAAATAGTTCAGCGTTGCAATCAATTTTATTTATACATGAAAATATTTTGTACAAATATCAAATGCAGTAATATCTTTTTTGACACAAAATCATTCTTTATAAGTGTCTTAGCAATTATTTAAAGCATGTATAAAAATAAAATGCAGCTTACTGTTCCAAACCATTCAAAACTAAAAACATTGATTTTTCAGTTTTTGCATATAAACAATGTGATCTTCTCGTATTGTCAATGTTTATTATTTGTCTAATTTAATTTTTTTGAATAGCATTGCAAATGGCCACAAATGCCAATCGCATTTGCTAGCAAGTCTAGTATATAGCGGTAACTATTTCATTTAAACTAACAAAAATGTTTCGTTTTTTTTTGTTTATTTGAGTGTACCACTAGTAATTAAGTAAAGTAAATAATCAAACTGTAAGTGTACAAATATTCATTGTGAGCCAGTGGTAGTGTTCTATTAGAATAAATTAATTATTGGAAACAAGTAGTAACTAGCGTAAAATAGGAATTGTTATGTTAAAGATGTGGTATATTAAAAATTTTTTAGTGTAAGTTTTTTCCTCGGCACGCCTACCTTTCGTGGTTGATTGTCAAATTTTAAAAACACGAATTCATTTCTTTATGTTAAGTTTACGCAACACAAACCTTTGTTTAGTGGTGTTCTACGCCTAACATGGCTTTCATCATTAAGTTATTTTACGCAATTCAACGTGCATATGCAGTAGAATTTTGTGTCTATTTAAGCAAAAACCTATTCGGTGTAAGTTGTTATAATTTTTTGTATTGGGGATTTAAACTGATTTTCTAGCGGGTTTTTACATCTCCATTTGTGTTTCTTATCTGTGGAGTTGATAAACACATGTTGCAATACAATCATATTGGAGGAAATAATTACTTAAGTTGCAAAGTTAGTTAGAGGGAATCTCTGCGCGTTCGCTTATTTTTAGTGATCGTATAAATTAAAAACTGAATTTACTTGTGATAACGCCGTTTGTACGTTTTTTTTTGATAGATTTCAATTGAGTTTTAGGTAACACTAGTACGGAACTAACTAATGCTTTACGTACTAGGTTGTAACCACAATTAATGTTTAAAGTTTTTTGTTGGGTCATATTGTTATCTGATGCGTTTTGCGTCTCTAAAGTTTCGACTTTTGTACTTTTGTAATTTAATTTAAGAATGTAAAGTCACTCCTTTTTTAAGTTTAAAAGTTAGACCGACTAGACCACTTTGCTGTACGATGTGTTGCCCAGTCGAGGGCGTAACTTATATTTCGCCACACATGTACTAGTGTTTAAAAAAATTCTATAATTATACTTATGTACCTTGTTTGTCCTCTGTAACTATTGTCTGTGATAAAATAGATATATATTTTGTGTTATCACTTCCGTCGTGTTATTTGTTCCTTTTTAGCTAAACGGCGTCTCCCTAATTTAGTCTTTTATTGTTTTGGCGTCTTTTTAGATTTAGTTTATAATCGATCATCACGAAACCTGCGATCCCATCTCTAGGAACAACTATGTTAACCGTCGCTTACTTTTTTTGGTACACAAAATCCAGCGTAACAAAGTAAGTAAGTACAAGCATATACTTACATTTGCTTCTAAATTTTAACTTTAACAGTTGCTTACAATTAAAATATTGTTACTGTAATTAAGCGGCAAGTTGCTATAAACAACTTTTAATTTAATTGAGTCAACGTAAGTTTGATTACAAGTTTGACTACTACTAAATTAGGATAGATGTTCAATTACTAAACCAAAGTCGTCAATACTAATTCAATTTCTAATCAATGTTGATTTAATGTAATGTAACAGATAAAATAAAATTTATGATTTGATTGCGTTGTAATCATATGAAATTCTGTAAAACAACTTTTAAAAAATTTGTAAATAATTTTTAAAATTGTGCGTAAATTTCACTTACAGTGTAAGTCCCTACTAAGTTCAGAACAATGCACACGTTGATCTTCGCTACGAAGTTAACCAAATAAAACCCAAAGAAAGTACAAAAACGGCTACAGAAGTTTGAAAAACAATTCTTTGCGAGATTCATCTTAATACTTTATGTCTAAAACACGTAATTGGAAACCAATTTTCTGAGATCTGTCTTAGTGGAACCTTTTTCTGCCTGATATCTGTTTGCGGAATACCAACTTTTTGCTCAGGTCCGTCTTGAGAGAATCTTTTCCTGTCCAAAATTCGTTCTTAAAAAACTTTCTGCCGAGATCCGTCTTAGTAGAATCTCTCTGATACCTGCTCCCAACTTTGTTATTTTGAGATCTATTCCGAAAGCTTTTCTCTGCTTTTCTGTAAACCAAATCTGATTAGTGATTTTTGCGTTAAAAAATTGTATTAAACACCATAAGTTTACAACCCAAATAAACACACGTAAAAACAACTCTGGCAGTTGTAGATAGTCTTCCAGACTCACGTTATGTATTAAAAGAGTACAAATAAAAATTTTGCCATATAGTTTTTATTTATTTATTTTTTTAACAGAACGTTTCTAATGCAATACGTACTTATGTAAAAATTATTTTAACAAATAACGCAAGTAGGAATATTTGACTTCAAAATCTAGACAAAAATTGATTTCGCAAAATGGCTCATATCAAAAAACTGTTTACTACCTTAGATACGTAAATAGATGCCGAATAGAATACGACTACAACGCAATTTTATAAAAATATTAATGATTTCCGGAACATAGTTTCTTAAACCATTTTAAAAATGACATTTTGTTAAACTTCTGAGCGAGTTCCGGTTATGATTTTTATATCATATTATAAAAGAGAGTATTCTTTTATTATTCTAAAAAAAACATTTCAATTTCATCTAATTTGCTGAGTTATCACACTAAATATCATAGTATATCGCAAAACAAAAGATTAATAACTAAGCAACAGTTTGTTTTATTTCTTTTAAGGCCGCCCGAAGTCAAAATTATGACTCCAAAACGTTTTTTGACATCATGCAAAACTACCTTGATTGCAATATTAACAAAAAAATGAACCGTGCCAAATCTTTTTTATTAAATGCCTAAAATTACTCTGAGGATGAACGAAAACAAGTTAAGCACAGCTTATCAAATTTTAAATCAGTAATAAAGCGTAAATGTGTTGCTTCGCATTATGTTGAAGTTGGTTACTAGAGACTTTTGAATTACCACAGGCAAATATCACGACAGGGACGCCCAAAAAAGTTTTTTGATAATGTCAGCAAACGAAATAATAAAAAAAAAGAAATTATTCAAAGATAAATGACCTCTGAAAAGCTGTCTTTTGCCACTCATGTAAAGTTGCAATGTGAAGACAAGACAGATGCTTCAAACTTAATAAAAAGTTTAACAAAATGTTACGGTAAGATTTGATTGGCAACACAATTTACAAAAAAAATGCAATGGCCTCGGTGGCTCGGTCTTAGTAGGCACAGTGGGGTGGGTAAGTTAAGAAGAGAATACTTATGAATAGTAAGAAGCAAAAAAAAAAAAAAAAGAGAATTAGAATTAGGGCGCCACGTAAGTTCTTGAAAAGATAGAGCTGATAATCAGAACTCCGAAGGGATTAGCAGCTAAAATAAGAGTGAGCGGCGAAATAAATACGCTACAATAGGTTTCACTGGGTTGTATTGAAACAAACAAAAAAAATTATGACATAAAGGTACCCGTAAGGGCGTATTGTACTACACAAGTAACTTAAATATCGGACGAATTACAGAAAATTATATCTAATTTACCTTTAGATAAAAAAAAAATGAAACTAAATTACGTTGATAAATGAATTTGAAAGCAGTTTCAGGATACGAGTGACACAAGCAAGTAATTAATTAATCAGTAAAACTTACCTTGAGTTAACTCCGGTATGACTTCTTTGATCAAAGAGCATTCCGAGGTGTCTTATCTAAATAGAAGGAATTATACGAAATGAAAAAAAATGGTTTGAACCGAACATAAAATAGTAATTAATCACTCGCAGTAAGAGCAATCGAATGCTGAAAGAAAATACATATAATGATTTGAATTTAAGTGAGTAAAAAAAAATAGTTAAGGTAAATGAGATTACAAAATTATTAACAGTTAGAAACTTAGAATTAAAAAAAGATTAAAAAAAAAATTGAATAAGTAAGTGAATTCTAAATGATAAACAAAACAATATTTAAGGTGAAATTTAAGTAATTAGCAGTTATGAAGTAAACAGATCGATGACGTAATCGTATAAATTAAAAGTTAGTGAAACTGGTAAGCAAAGGTTGATTTAACTTATCGTTAACTTGAAGCCGGACTGCAGTTTCTTTCGCTACGGCGTTGACCAGAAGGAATGGGGGTAACACTTCACAATGACGGCGAGATGCACAAAATGTTAACCAATAATTTATTTAAGGATATCGAAGACGGAGATGACGATGTGGAAAACGTAAAAGTAAAATAAAACTGTAAAATTCTTGAAATAATGTCCAAGCGTCGGAGGTAATTAGTAATTAACACTGCACTTGATTGCTTTTATATCCATAAATAGTTACGTATAATGATTATTGGAGATAAGCAGATGATCCCAATTAATCATTTATTTGTCGATGACCCGTTATATCCGGTGTAATTACCGATTTTTAGAAATTTAGATCAAACGACTGGCAATCAAGAACTTAAAAACAGTGAATCACAGCAGAAATCTCGGCTCGAATGATGAAAAACGTCTCACCGCAAACGAAAAAGGTACAGTAATGCAAATTCCTTATGCAGGTTTAGAAAATCTGTAACGAATCTACGGCGACTTGCAAGGGTAGAGGGTGGATTATTAAATGTTTACAGATGTGAAATATTATGCCATCCGACCGTGAAGTTTTGAAGTTGAAATTCTTTTAAAGTAAATAAAATGCAGATTTAAAAGTAATTAAATTACGCGGAGCGTAACACCCCCCTAACAAAAGTTGAGCTAGGAAGCGGAAAAGAAAGGAAGCTGAGTAGCGAAACCGATAAGGAGTGATGAGTGAGTATACCAGGGATGAGCTAATGAAAATATTTATGGCAGAAGCAGAGAAAGGGAGAAAACAAAGAATGAAGTCATGAATAGGGCTTGATCTTATAGCGAGGACAACGCTTTAAGGAAAGAAAGGGGTTGAGCACTGACCTACTAAGAATCCCCACAACGTCCTCATCCAATCACCCATAGGACGTTGGAAGAAAAGTAGAAAGTAGGAAAGGAAAGGGATAAGATAGGAAAGTTATAATTTTTGACGGGTATGTCGTTTTCGACGATTATGTCGTTTAAGAGAAATAGTATCGGTAACTATCGTGGAGTGATCATCTGAATCAGATGCAGAAGAATGAGTAGTAGAATTTGAGTTATCGGAGTACGCAGGTTTTAGATCTTTTGCGTGGAAAATACCTATGGATTTACCTAAGGAATCAGCCAACTCATACGTCCAGGTAGAAATAACCTTTTTAATTTTATAAGGGCCTAAGAATTTAGGAGCCAGTTTAGCGTTTAAGAATTTGGAAGCATCGGACAAAACAAAGTTTCTCTTCCAAACGGAATCGCCTTTCTTATAAGTTACTGTTCGTTTGCGTAAATTATAGCGATCTTGAGTGCGTTGTGTAGAACGTTTCATTTTAGCAAGAATCTCAGTACGTAAGTTTTCGTAAAATTCTTTAGTACGTGTAGTAATAGGTGGATTAGTATCTATAGAAGGGATCTCATCGTCCAGAGGAGTTTTAAAGAGATTGCCGAAAAGAATGTGTTCTCGACCACAGAAAGCAAAGTATGGAGTGTAGTTAGTTATTTCGTGTTTTGAAGTACGGATGGCACAGCCAATCTTAGATAAGTTAACATCCCATGTGCGTTGATTTTCTTTGATATAGGAAGCTATCATGGTTTTAAGAACTCTATTAACTCTTTCAGTAGGGTTAGATCTAGGGTGATATTTAGCAGTGTAGAGAATTTGGGTTTGATATTGGGTGCATAATTTTGAAAATTCCTTACTACGAAATTGGACACCATTATCAGCTATCAAGTATTGAGGAGTACCAAATAATAAGAATATTTGTTCTTCCATAATTTTACAAATTTTAGTAGCAGTAGCAGTACGAAGCGGAAAGAAACATGGAAATTTAGTAAAATAGTCAGCAACGACAAAGATATAGGAGTTACCTTTAGAAGAGCGAGGTAAAGGACCAACAATATCACAACTTAGCACCTGCCATGGGCGAGTGGGAGTTGCTCTGGGAGAAAATAAACCTGGTTGTGCTTTTTGTTCGACTTTGTGTGCAGCACAGGTATGACAATTACGGATGTATCTAGCAATATCAGCACGAAGATTTGGCCAATAGAAAAACTTATTAATACGACTTAAGGTCTTTGTAACACCGCAGTGCCCGCAAGTGGGAGGATCGTGGTATTGACGAATAATTTCCGTACGCTGGTTTTTAGGGACAACTGCTCTCCAATTTCCTAATGAAATATCAGAGAGATCAGAAGAAGTAACATGTTTGTAAAGCAAATCATTTTCTATAGACCACAGAGGAAACTTTTGAGGATTTTCAGAGACATTTTTAGTCATTTTCAAGTACCAGGGATCAGTAATCGGAAGATTAATTGAAGGTATAGTATTCGTGACATTAATTGCGCAAAGTCCAGGAGTAGACTCTTGTAAGTCGAGTACAGCTCTAGATAAGGCATCGGGAACAAGGTGATTTTTCCCTTTACGATGAACAATAGAGAAATCATATTGTTGGAGTCGTAAGGCCCAACGAGCCAAACGTCCAGAAGGATTTTGAAGTTTATTTAGCCAAATGAGAGAATGGTGATCCGTGATAACAGTGAAATGAGCACCTTCGATATAAGCACGAAATTTCTCAATAGCCCACAAGACAGCTAGGCATTCTTTTTCAGTAGTAGAATATTTAGTTTCGGGTTTAGTTAACGAGCGACTAATGTAAGCGATGACTTTTTCTCCATCAGGGGTTTCCTGACTAAGAACAGCACCTAAGCCAAAATTAGAGGCGTCTGTTTGGATAGAAAAAGGTAAAGAAAAATCAGGACAAGAAAGTATTGGAGCAGAAATAAGTTGTTTCTTGAGGAAGGAGAAAGCTTCTTCGCATTCAGAAGACCAAACAAATGGAGTACTCTTACGAGTTAAGTGAGTTAAAGGAGCTAAAGCAGTAGAGAAATTGGGTATAAAGCGACGATACCAACTAGCCATACCAAGTAATCGACGAATTTCAGAAACTGAAGAAGGTTGAGGAATAGAGATAATAGCGTTAACTTTATCAGGATCTACTAATAAACCATTTTTATTAACAACATAGCCAAGATATTTTAGTTCAGAAAGACAAAAATTACATTTACTTTTATTTAAAGTAAGTCCAGCATTGGATAATCGAGCGAATATTTTAGTTAAAACTTCTAAGTGTTTATCAAAGGAAGGGGTAGCAATGATAATATCATCCAAGTAAGCAAAGCAATAGGGTTCTAAATCAGCACCAAGAATTTGATCAATCAAGCGTTGAAATGTAGCAGGAGAATTATGCAAACCAAAAGGCATACGGTTAAACTGGTATAGACCTCTACCGGGTATAGTGAAAGCAGTTATGGGTTTAGAATCTTTGGATAAAGGGATTTGCCAGTAAGCAGAACGAATGTCAAGAGAAGAAAGGAACTGAGCATCACGAAGACGGTCCAAGATAGTATTGATGTATGGTAATGGGTAAGCATCTTTTTCAGTTACGGCGTTAACTTTCCGATAGTCTATACAAAAACGGTACGAATTATCTTTTTTTCTAACGAGAACTATTGGACTAGACCATGGGCTTGAAGAAGGTTCAACAATACCTAAAGCAATCATAGAATCAAGCTCATCATTAGCGATCTTAAGTAAAGCAGGAGAAAGTGGGTAGTAGCGTTGTTTGATAGGCTCACTAGTTGTGCGTATATGGTGTTCTATTAAAGTAGTACATCCCAGTTGAGTAGAATTTAGTACAGGAGAGTCAAATAATAATTGCAGTGATTGTTCCTCAGCAGAAGAGAGGTTAGATCGAGTAATTAGATGATCAGTAGTAGATAAAGAACAAATTTCTTCAGAATTTCCAAAAGTCCAAGTACCAGTTTGAAAGTTAGGAACAAAATCTATTGCTTTCCAAAAATCAATGCCTAAGATAATTGGTTGAGTAACTTCAGGAATGACTAAAACTTCAAGTGTGACTGTCTTGTCTTGTAAAGTGATGGGAAGGTTTACAGTACCAAGAATATAACAAGTTTCACCATTAGCGAGTAAACAAGTAGAAGTGGATTTAGGAGAAGAGCGACATTTCTGTAACGAAAGACCTAAAGTACTTAAAAGGTTCCAGCCAGACTGACCTAAAATAGTTTTGGAAGATCCAGAATCTAATAGACTTTTAAAAGGGTAGCCAAAAATGGTTATGTTCAGATAAGGACGTTCATCCTTGCGGACATTAGCTAGTAAGAAATTCAAGACATATTTATGTTGATCAGGTAATGTAGCAAAAGGAGTTTCCGAGATTAATGAGAGAGAAGAGGGCTCGACTCGGTCCGAACACTCTAAAATTAGTTTAACGAAGAATTATTGCAATTTGAACAATTTGGTTTGATAACATCCAGTTTACCACAACCATAACAGTGACGAGTTTGAGGTTCAGGGCATTTAGGAGAAACATGACCTGGTTTTCGACAATTCCAACAAGTGACTGACGAAGGAGTGGAAGTAACTTTAGTTTTGTTTGATGGTTTCGAAGTAAATTTTGGTTTTGAGTCAGTTGAACTAGCAGTGACATTTGAGGTAACGGACTTAATATCCTTTCTTTTGGGAGTAGACATCACAGAGGCAACAGAAAGTTTAGGAGTAGCAGAATTGCGTTTATAAGAATGAGTAGATACACTAGTATCAGTATCAGAAGAAGACGCAATACTTAAATAAGCGAGACTTGGTTCAAGTAAATGAGAGGATTTTCTGGAAGGTGGTGGTTTAAAGGTTTCTACAAAATATTGGTTCTGTTCAATTTGTTTGCCTAAGGCAGAAAGTTGAGCGATAGTAGAGATCGGTGTCAAAGTTAAAGCATTCTGGTAGAAAGGAGTTAAATTACGACGAATGTAGTATAACTGTTTGGTTTCAGATAAAGGAGTAGTTAAACGTTGAAAGAGATTATACATTACCGCAAGATAAGAACTCATATTTTCGGAAGGACCCATAGTTCGACTTTTAATTTCATCAAGCAATCTTTCGTCATAGTCAATAGGCAAGAATTCGGTTTTGAGCATAGATACAACTTCATCCCATTTAGTTAACATGAATTTCCGAGAACGGTATAGTAATAAAGCACGTCCAGTTAATAATTCAGGAACATGAGAAAATAGCATCTGTTTAGAGATACCCCGTGAGCAAGCCAATTCATCTAAGCGAGTAAGAAAATCTAGTAGAGATACTTTTCCATCACCAGAGAAGGTTAATCCAAGTTTAGAAATATCGAGACGTTTCTCAAAAGAACGTGGTTCAGAAAGTGGAGCTACTCTAGGTAAAGGTTCACTTAAATCAAGTTCATCCTCACTAGAAGAAAGTAAAGGAGGAGTAGAAGGATTAGAATCGTGGTCAGTTGATTCAGCTACATTTGGTTCAGTAGAAATAGTAGGTTTAGGACTAGATGAAGGTAATTTATGAAATTCTGAAAAGGTAACACGATTAAGCTTTTTGAGTTTTTGTTGCAAATTAGATTTTAAAGTAGCAATAGTTACAATTAATGTGTTTCGTTGACCTATCTCGGTAGCATCGGTAGCATTCATCAAAGTACATCTGCGTTCGATATGAGGGACTAAGCTATTTACACGTAAAAAGTCTTT
The DNA here is from genome assembly GCA_035610365.1 of Aquatica leii. Lineage (NCBI taxonomy): Eukaryota > Metazoa > Arthropoda > Insecta > Coleoptera > Lampyridae > Aquatica > Aquatica leii. Next base: position 70,628,798 of record CM069436.1, read on the forward strand.
TGATTTAGGGTCATTTATAACGATCTCACTTAAAGATTTGATTTCTTCTATGGATTGAGTAATTATAGTAAAGTCATCAGCAAAAGGAATAGCATGAGCAACGGGAGTTAAAGATTCCTCTAGTTCAAGTAAAATGGCATTACGAGCAAACTTTCTTAAGTTACTAACGGTAGTAGTAATTTCAATACCTCTAGAAATAATTTCATATTCGAGTTCGGTTTTGTGTAAACGATTGACATCTAATTTGAATGAAAACATGGTTAATGAACAGTAAGTAATCAAAGCAAATATGTAAAAGTAAGCGAACGAGAATAGAAGGCCCCACACGTTGGGCGCCAAAGAAATTATGTTACGGTAAGATTTGATTGGCAACACAATTTACAAAAAAAAATGCAATGGCCTCGGTGGCTCGGTCTTAGTCGGCACAGTGGGGTGGGTAAGTTAAGAAGAGAATACTTATGAATAGTAAGAAGCAGAAAAAAAAAGAGAATTAGAATTAGGGCGCCACGTAAGTTCTTGAAAAGATAGAGCTGATAATCAGAACTCCGAAGGGATTAGCAGCTAAAATAAGAGTGAGCGGCGAAATAAATACGCTACAATAGGTTTCACTGGGTTGTATTGAAACAAACAAAAAAAAATTATGACATAAAGGTACCCGTAAGGGCGTATTGTACTACACAAGTAACTTAAATATCGGACGAATTACAGAAAATTATATCTAATTTACCTTTAGATAAAAAAAAAAAAAATGAAACTAAATTACGTTGATAAATGAATTTGAAAGCAGTTTCAGGATACGAGTGACACAAACAAGTAATTAATTAATCAGTAAAACTTACCTTGAGTTAACTTCGGTATGACTTCTTTGATCAAAGAGCATTCCGAGGTGTCTTATCTAAATAAAAGGAATTATACAAAATGAAAAAAAAAAAAATGGTTTGAACCGAACATAAAATAGTAATTAATCACTCGCAGTAAGAGCAATCGAATGCTGAAAGAAAATACATATAATGATTTGAATTTAAGTGAGTAAAAAAAAATAGTTAAGGTAAATGAGATTACAAAATTATTAACAGTTAGAAACTTAGAATTAAAAAAAGATTAAAAAAAAAATTGAATAAGTAAGTGAATTCTAAATGATAAACAAAACAATATTTAAGGTGAAATTTAAGTAATTAGCAGTTATGAAGTAAACAGATCGATGACGTAATCGTATAAATTAAAAGTTAGTGAAACTGGTAAGCAAAGGTTGATTTAACTTATCGTTAACTTGAAGCCGGACTGCAGTTTCTTTCGCTACGGCGTTGACCAGAAGGAATGGGGGTAACACTTCACAATGACGGCGAGATGCACAAAATGTTAACCAATAATTTATTTAAGGATATCGAAGACGGAGATGACGATGTGGAAAACGTAAAAGTAAAATAAAACTGTAAAATTCTTGAAATAATGTCCAAGCGTCGGAGGTAATTAGTAATTAACACTGCACTTGATTGCTTTTATATCCATAAATAGTTACGTATAATGATTATTGGAGATAAGCAGATGATCCCAATTAATCATTTATTTGTCGATGACCCGTTATATCCGGTGTAATTACCGATTTTTAGAAATTTAGATCAAACGACTGGCAATCAAGAACTTAAAAACAGTGAATCACAGCAGAAATCTCGGCTCGAATGATGAAAAACGTCTCACCGCAAACGAAAAAGGTACAGTAATGCAAATTCCTTATGCAGGTTTAGAAAATCTGTAACGAATCTACGGCGACTTGCAAGGGTAGAGGGTGGATTATTAAATGTTTACAGATGTGAAATATTATGCCATCCGACCGTGAAGTTTTGAAGTTGAAATTCTTTTAAAGTAAATAAAATGCAGATTTAAAAGTAATTAAATTACGCGGAGCGTAACAAAAAATTCCAAATTGTGCAAAAAATATAAAAAAACACACTTTAAAAGCCAAAAGGAGCAAATTCAGCTATTAACCCCAGTAGAAACATTGTCTATTTTTGTCAAAGCTGGATTTTCTAAGAAACAGTACAATATAATTAGAACCTTTGTTACAAGCTTTTGCTGGTTACGAACCTGCACGGCCAACTCTCAACAGTCGGAGAGAGGGGTAGGTTTTCTAGACAATAATGAAAAGATAATTAAGGGCGCCAGAGCCTATCCAAAGTCAGTTCTGCTTGCTCACTACAGAATGGTAATAAACTTGTAACTAGATGTTAAGTTCGTAACTGCTGAAAGAAACGAATAAAAGAGAAAAACTAAATCGTTAACAACAATTGCACTTTAATTACTCGATCAATTATATCTATATCTTATCTATCTACATATAGTCGAAGTTAAATAGCCACATTTAAGTAAATACTAGTGAGAATATACAACATCGAATCACAGTAGGATAGGCAACTTACATGACATAAGTGCAGAATATGGCGACGAATAGTTCACAGTAAATATCGTTTACATAATTAGTAATATGGCATTAACGACAATAAGGCAAAATAATTAGTATAGCATTAACATTAAATTATCACAATAAACAAGCATAAACAGCATACATAGTATAAGCAAATTTACTAACTAATGATATTACAATTACGATAATCAGTACGAAGTTATGATTATTGTAAGTTTCGTGAGTAACCTCGTTGACGACGAAAGAAAATTTATAACAACACTTACCACCAAATACAGGCGTTCCTGTTGTGCGTAGGAAGTACTTCCGTCGTCACGTATCCTGTAAGAAATTTTAAACACAATCCGTGTCAATCTAATAGCTCACGAAATCCAAATCTACAAAGTCATTACTTAAATTTGAAAATGTACACATAACACAAACCGAACGTCGGATGCTGTTATACCCTTTTTCTATGCTTTAATTAATTCCAACAGTAGGCCTTATAAATATTTAAAATCGTTCCAACACATTCGTCGAGGGTTATCTCTCGTCTTTCAGTATCGGATAGAATTCATGGGCTGGATGGTGGTAAGAATAGCCGGTGACGATATAAACACCCCACGATCGCAACGAAATCGCAACCTTTCCCTGATGGGCTTTAAATTATAGCCAGAATGCCCTTATTTATTAGGTGACACATGGTGGGCTAACCAAAAAGACATAAAAATTACTTTTAATTACAGAAAGAAATAAAATCACTTACGCTGCGGGAGTAAATTAGTTAATTAAGGAAACTACATAATTTCCATCGTGTCCCTAACACGTGGATGGATTTAGAGAACGAACTTTCACTCACGCAGCCCTAGATGTTACCCGTTACAAAGTTAGAGTCAAAATGTCGGAAGTCTCATCGGAATGACGTCTGCTCAATCCAACGTAACCCGATAGATGGCGTCAAGAAATATAAAAGCAACTTTTAATTAAATTGATATACAGGGTACTACATTATTTAAATTTATGTACGTAACACCTTCAATAAGAAAAGTTATCCCTGCTTTGCGACTTTTGTTGTTTTTGTCAGAAGATGTTCAGCATTTGAATAATGAAGAAAAAGAGACACTAATATATTATGTATAAGTGAAATTGTGATGGATCCTAACAAACAACATTTAAGCAAAAATTTATAATTAACTCTAATTCTGACGCAAACATTTTTATAAATTTGTTTGTCTTTTTATATCTTGTGGACAAGAAAAAAGTTAATATGGCAAAACCCATTGCCTTCTTCATGCAATATTTGCATAAGATTTGTAAAAGAATCAGCAAATAATACAAAGGAGGAAATCGGTTATATCAAAAATAAAATTAATTTATTAGAGCCTACTCGAATCACACAGGAAATTAATAAAACTTTTTTGGTGAAACATGTGATAATGTTTACAATGGTTGATGCCAAAGTGTGCAATGCTGCAGCCGACACTAAATCCACAATGTAAAGTTACTTTAATAACTTGTCTATGCATAAGCAAATAAATGAAAACACTCTTGCATTTGGCTTGTCCACTTTCCACGCGACAATAAGATTATTTAAAGCAGTTCTTCATCAGGCTTATAAATTGCCAGCAAAAAATGACAATTGAGAGCTAATAATGAAGAACAGTGCAGTGCAGCAAAAAAAAAGGCGATACAGGAGGAATTTTGAACCAAATGTCAGCAATGATGAATATACAAGTAGGAGAATTTTTGCAGACCATGAGCTCTCAGCAACAATTGCATGAATATATTTTGACGCGATATATCGCTTTAAAGTGTTTTTAGAAGCTGTATCAAACGGCCAGAAAATAGACACAAACAAACTTAAACTTTTTTGTTCAGACACAGCGATCCAATCACGCCCACTCTACATAAAATACTATTTCATTGATCCTTTATAATTGAAAAGGTTTTGTTGAAATAAGCAATTTCGCCTGTATCCTCAAAGTTACACTGGAAAGTTTAGCCGGGAGTCTTGTAATTTCGATATCAGAAATAGACTACTACTAAGCTCGAATCTCTTAATTACTGGTATGAGACCTATTTCAACAAAAACGACAAAACCAATCTTCAAAGAATATTTTTAATTGTTTAGAAAAAAATTTTTTTACTAGACATAAAAGATTAGTTTTAGTTTAGTTTTTTATTTGTATGTAATACTTGCAATTTTAAATTTAAAAAGTTTGTTATTTGATACTAAATAATTTTTTTTGTTTGAATATTTTGTTGATTAGGCGTTGTAACATAAGTTGTAATTTAGTTTAAAATGATTGATAACATCTACATTAAAAAAACCAATATGTCAGCATTACAAGATTTCTGTTAAAATTTTATAACAATAATTTCCATTACATAAAATGCAAAACGTACTGCTATTGAAAAGTAAAAATTAATAGAAACGCACAGTTTTTAATAAATACAATAATTTAATAATAAAAAATAAAATTCTTTGGTTGTTTGCAAACAAACAAAAAACAGAAATAACAGTTATAAATTAAAAAATATAAATCTTTTAACAGACAACTATTAAATCATACGATACAATACACTTCTCTGTTACAAGCTTTTATTCAATTTTTTAGCATGAAGCAACAGTTTGATTAAAAATTAATCAAACGATTATTATAGAGCTGTCTTGAATATAAAATGGCAGTTATTGATTGCTACTTTTGTCAAGTTTTTGGTGAATACGTTTACATAACTGTACCTATCTTGACTCAAAAATTATAATATTAATAAGAACAAACTTTATAAACATTTAATTGAATAAATGTTTTTGATAATGCACACATTTTGTGTTTATGTATTTTGAAAAAAAATTATAAGGATATTAACTTGTAAGTTTTTCTGTGGTTTTGTTATTAACTTTGATTTAATGTACGCTTACAAAATTTAAAACCAATTATTTTATAAAAAAATTAATTCTGAATATTGTTTAAATGTTGGATATTTTATACTCTAAAAATAAAAATGAAACGTAAATAATGAATAAGCGTAAACATTAAGTAAAACTCTTGAAAAGTTGTGGAATATGGATCTTTTAATAAAACCGTAACAAAAAGTTACGGGTAATTGTCAGTGCATAATTAATGCTTAACTAAAAACAATTCAGTTACGTGCCACGTACTTTAAAGAAAAAATGTAAATACGTTATTGTATTTTTTAAAGATGTTTATAGTCTAATAACAATACTACAATTTAAAAAATAATAAATATACTTAGTATCTTTTATAACGTTAAATTAATCTGTTGCTCAAAGTGCAGTAGTATATGTACAATTAAATTATTAATAGTTTTCTCCAGTAATATAACTATTTTTTTAAGTTCTAAATCAGACATGTGTCGACAAAAGGTCGTCATCAGTATATCTATAATTATTATTGGTTATTAAAAATATAGTTATTAAATTACATAATTAAAAGAACATACCAAATAAAAAAAATTAAACTTGCAAATGTCAGAACTATAACAAATTAAAACTATCAATAAACACACAGCCCGAAGTAATATAAAAATTAAAGTAAAATAGAAAAATTACAATTTAGAATTAAGAAGAGGAGAAATCTAAATCAAGACGTTAATATTATTAATAATTTATTTGTTAGTATAGTATCTACTGTTAAATGATTGCGTTAAATAAACAGCAAAAAGTAATTACATTGATTAAAACTTGCATTTTGTTCAACTATCTAAATGTTTAAAAACGTTTTCGTTTATATTTATATTATTTTATTCTACTATTATGCTTAATAATTATTGATTACTAAACGAACAATTAAATTGAAATACATCAACTATTTTTGAAAAATACTTTTAAGGCACCAAAAAAGTATTTATTAGTAACGTTATAATTTTATTTAAAATTGTATAGTTTGATGATTCATACAATAAATAAGTTATTAAAATAAATTCATAGAAATTATTTTAAATTTTAATGGAAATTATTATTTGATGTAACTTTTGTTTTTATAAACATTTATAAACTATTTTATAAAAATGTATTTTATTTAATAAAAATATTTTTATAAACAGCATTTTGTCAACAAACTTACTTTATACACTGCTTGCAATTTTGTTGTTGAATAAACTAAGTTATACTTTCTTAAATAAAAAACATACAATTGTGTTTGTTAGTAATCAACAAATTTAATTTGTTTTTAATTTAAATAAGTATAAGAGACTATAAAGTAATATGTGCATTGATTGAAAGTTAATTTTGGCGAAGAAAAAAATAGTCGTTATATTTACATTATCTTGATATATGAATTAGTCAAAATCAACTTTATGTTACAAACTTTTCGATTCTAAATTCTATAATTTATCTGCATGTATTTAAAATTATATTAGTTTTATCAACTTTGTTTTTGTAGAATTCTCGATACATATTTTAGCGGTTGCAGTTTAGACTTTCAGCTATTTTGACGTTTTAACGTGGTTACAACCAGCATCAACATCAATTGTTTTAAAAAGTAGTAGAAAAAGAACACGCGTCATATCGTGCATTTTGACAATCCCACATTATGACAAGTGCTAAAATTTTGTGTTTTAATTAAATGTTTTGTTTAGTAATTAACTTTTATGACTCAGTTGAGCGAGCCTGATAAAGTGTTCATCTTGAACACGTAACGTCGCAATAAACTAAAGTAGTTGCTTTTTTTTCTACCTCGTATAAGAAAGGATCACTAATTTGATCATTACAATTCAGTCATTACCAGGAGGCGAACCTATCTATCTATCAATATTAATAAAGGTTTTACATCATGATCTTTAACAAAACGATGAAATAAATACTACAATAAAATACACACACCCCTAGGCAATGTTAATCAGACTAAACAATGCCATTTCGATATTTGATGTCTAGTAATTAAAAATTAAAAACAGAAGCATATTTTAGTAGAATTAAGGTTTCGATATTTTATATTTATATTACAATTCTATTCTGGATAATTCCTGTGTTGTCGTTATCAAACAAGTTAATATTTATCACACCTCAAAATATTATTCTAGGCTCTGCGACGTGTGACAAAAACTCAGTTTGTTTATTAATATTAAGAGAATTATTTGGAATGGAAAATTATAATAAAAGCATATTGTACTAATAGTAATAGTTAATAATTATCAGTGTTGTAAATGATCTATATAAATTCGTATAGATAAATTAATGTAGACTCATATTTTTTATCTATTTATATGTATTTAGATATACTATAACAAAATATATAAATTATATGTATCTGTAACTATATAATTTTTTATTTAAATATATTTAAATAATAATTCTGTGGCAAATAGTTAAAAGGTAATGAAAATGAAAGTGCTTTTTACAAGTTTATGGTAAAACGCAGTTTTAAGTGTCAATTCTATTCACGTTTAACGAAACAATGTTCTATTCTACATCATTTTTACAAATCGATTAAATTTTTATTTCAATTGGTATATTTAATTATAATAAGTTATTAATTTTTTTAATATAAAAATATTATTTATATCATTTTTATTAATAAAAGTGTATTTGTATCATTAGTGGAAAAGCCAATCAAGTCTCAGTTTCATATTAGCGCATACGATAGTATGGAAATAAGTATACATATAACTAATGCTATTATGGCAATATAATTGATGAAAAAAACTTATTGTGGTACTTTCTACAAGCGTTAAATTCAAAAGAATCTAAATCTTCTTATCACTAACTTTATTTAATATGTAACAGAAACATCAAAAACTCTATAAATAAACTTCATGGGAAATTTGAAGTAAACATGATAATAACGCAATATAGAAATGATGTAACCATGCAAAGCATATTAAAAATAACAAAATATTGTTGTAAAAATGTATACATAAATGATTAAAACATTATAAAGAAGCAAATCTTGCTAAAATACACTAACTTAACTCTAATCACCTTCACCCTCTAAGAAATAGCGATCAATATCAGGATCCGTGTCATCACCTTTATAAGTCTTTAAGGTAATGTAAAATTTCTGCACGTCATATTCGAAAAGGTTAACTAACTCGAGCAGATTCTGGTGTTTTAAATGTGTTATTGTACGAGGATTATTATAAAACTCAGTTAAATTTTTTTATTTTTTTTTATTTAATTCAAGAGGTGGTTCGTCTGGCGCCTCTGCACTGCGGTTTCCTTGGTCTTTTTGTGCACTTCTGGTTTATTACTCCTTCATCAGTTTTGTTTTGTTAATTAAGTCTAGAAGTTTATTCCAAAGAGCTTTTTTAAACTCATCATCGGTTAGCTTTGGTTTTTCGAGAATCGTTGTGCATTGCATTTGATACGTTTTGCATTTGCACAGCAGATGCTGCAAAGTCTCGTCGACCTCCAAGCATCCGTGGCATTGCAGTCCTATTTTATGCATATGTTGGTTAAGACCACAGTGTCCTGTAATTAGTCCTGTGAGTTTCCTCAATTTTTGTCGACTCGTGTTTGATAGTGCAGTTTGAGTGTTTAATTGTAGTTCTGTAACAAAGAGTTTTCTGTGCCTCATCCCTGAAAAGCTTTTCCATAGTTTTTTATACTCCGCTGCAAATTTTCTGCAAATTATTTCTTTTTTGGCCTTGTATGCAATTCCGAAAACGGGTTCAGGTCCGATATATGTTCCTGTTGTGACCTTTTTTGCTAGTGCGTACGCCATTAGGTTACCCTTTACATTCTGGTCTTTGGTATCCAGATGAACTGCACTGGTTGGCGAGTTGCCAATATTTCCAGACTGTTTATGGATGCCACAATCAGCTTGGATTTTATTACTGGTGATCTTAGCGCCAGTAGTGTCGCTTAGCTGTCAGACATGATCGATATTGGCCCTTTTGTGTATGATTTTGAGGTGATAATGTTCCTGACACACCAGTCATCATTAACAACTTCAGCTTGAATAGCGGATGCATATTTACCCAAAGTCAGCGAAAATTGCTTCCCATGGTGCTTGCTTCTATATACTCCTGCTTCGGTACCGTTGTAATTTTTGGCCCCATCTGTGTACCAGATAGTTCCTTTAACCGCGTCCGGGTCCACTCGTCTCGTGACGATATTATCACTTTAAGTTTCTTTAAAATGTGATAATTTTTGTGAAGTCGGATCTTATAGTTAAGGTTGTTTCTTCACGCAGCACGTTGTATGTACCCGGTTTGTTTATCCCGGTAATTGACGCGTGTTCAGTAATCTGCATCTTGTATGCTGCTTGTCTTGCTTCCATCATTACAAGGAATTGTAATGGTGGAAGTGAAAGTAGTGCTTCTACGGCTGCTGTGAGCGTGGTTCTTATCGCTACTGTTATCAGTAGACATGCTATTCTCTGTACTTTGCTTAGCTTTGCAGCTATGCTTTTCAGGCTGTTTCTCTCACCCATACAAGCGCGCCCTATGTGATAACGCGTCTTGTCACCACAATATATAACCATTTGGTCATTGTGGATTTTAATCCCGATGTGTGCCTGACCATCCGTTTGGTTGTATTAAAAACCCTAATGACCTTTGTTGTGAACTTTTCTAGATGAGCATTACAAGTCAGTCTACTAACAAGAATAAGTTCCAGATATTTGACTTTTTTTATCATCGAGAACGTAATTCCGTACATCGTAGGTAGTTTTATGTCATCCGTTTTTCGTCGTTTGGAAAAATGAAAAATTGCCGTTTTAGTTGGGTTCACTAGTAGTCCCTCTTTTTGCACAATTTTTAAACGGTTTTTAGTGCACTTTGTTTGATACAGTATTCCCAAACTTCCCGTTTGTGATAATGGTGAGATCGTGGGCGTATCCTAAACCAAATACCCCCTCGTTTTCTAGTTCTTGTAGTAAGGTCGTGCATGACGAGGCACTACATAAGGAGTGATAACACCCCGCCTTGTAGGCATCCGCCAGCCACTTTGGCTCCCAGAGCGCTACTGTACAAAGTAATTGTTACCGTCCAATTCCTGACCATTAAGTTGACCCAGTTTTGTACTAGAGGTGTGATTCCTTTCTCCATTGCCTTTGCAATTGAGGTGAAAGTAGTATTGTTAAATGCTTTTTCAATATCTAGAAAAGTAACCAATGCAATATCATTGTAATGGATTGAATTTTAGCATTTGCTTACTTGTTGATGAACCCGGGAAGTGTTTTTGCAGTAGTTCTTGCAAAGTACCTTCAACCAAGTCTGTAAACTTTCCGTTTTTGGTCAGCAAAGAACTAATCTTTTCAGTGCGGTCTTTGCTCAGAGCTTTTTGGAAAGGAAAATTCGTAGGTTCGTTTTTTACGTCCCTACAGTACCTTTTCTATAAGTCTCTCTTTGCCTTTTGAATGGCATTGTTGTAAGACTGATATTGTATTCATCCCAGTCTCCGTTTTTTTGACCGTATTAAATAGCCTTCTGGTGCGTGCCGTTGTTTTGTCAAGGTTGAGGGTTCGTTTGACAATTTTTAGGCAGTTTGCTTAAAATGCGAATTTTAATGAATTAACAATACTATCCGTCGATAGTTCTAGCTTGTGCGGTAATTTTGCAACTGGTCTTGATTTGACCCGCTATGGTTTCGTTGAACAAATCCCAGTTGGTTTTTTCGGGTTTCTGTATTCCATTACGAGTTCCCTGTCAGATTCAATCTTGAATCAAATGTATCTATGACCAGATAAAGAAGGTACATTTTTATCGGTTTGCTCGCTTTTGGATTAGCATGCGTAAGGTCAATAACTTTATTGCGCGACACGGTTATACATGTAGGCGCATCTCCGTTATTTATTATGTCTAAATTGCCTTTAAAAAATAATTCTAAAAGTTTTTTATTTCTTGGATTTGTGTTTGTGCTCCCCACAAGGTGTGGTGTGCACTCGCATCGCATTTAAGAATTAACGGGTTGTTGGCCCACTGTTAATCAGCCTGTAGATTTATTCCGGCAGCGGTGATCCGATAATGAATTCCTTCCGGTTGCTTTTATCTGCTACAGATATTTTAGCTGCTACTAGGTCTCTAGAACATAAATCCCACAATGGCATTAAGTGTAGTGCATTTTTTACAATAATGCAAGTGCGAGGGTTGTGCACAAGCTGGGCCGCACGCAGCCATCTACCTGGACAGTTCAACCTTTTTATTGTTCCCTTGTGGATCAATCGCTCCTGGACAAAGGCAATGTCAATATTGTGTGTCACGATATAAGCTTCGAGGGCCGCTGAGGTTGCCCTACAGTGATGTATGTTTTTCTAAACCACTTTCAGCATTAGATTTGCCGTCAGCAAGTTCTTTCTGGCTCTAGATTTACTAAATTCATTGCTTCGTGGACATTCTTTGTAACATCCGGTTCTTTGGTGTCTTTTTTGAAGTCGGCCAGCGCCCGGAGAGTGATCTTTGAAAATCCAAGGTGCAATTAGTTGGTTGACGCTTCCACCTTCTACCAGGACCCGTTGTCCATAAAATAGACCTATTGAGTTCTTTTAGGATCTGGTTTAGAGTTAACCACCTGTAACGATACGAATCCAGAAATGAAACTTTTAGGAAATTGGCAGTAATTGTTTGAAAATGCGCGTGGACTTTCACCCTATCGTAGGTCCCCGCTACAAATGCAATCAAGCGAAACCAAGGAGTTGTATAAAGGCGACCACGCGAGCTTACTGAGAGACTTAGACTTCTCGTCTGAGATCCGTTTCCAGAAACTCCTCTCTTCCGAGAAACCTTTGCTAAACCAAACCTGATTGTTACTTTGTGTTTTGTCGACAACCGCTATTATTGCGATTACTCGAACGACCTGTTGATTGATTAACTCCGACTAGGCTGCGATTCACTTGTTTTATTTTGTTCATCACGCATTCAATAAAGTCATCGTCACCGCCACGAACATCATTCAGAGTAAATGTAAAATTAGTAAATTCGTTTATCTGTTTGTTTCTGTTAGAGGTGTTAATACTCCGGAGGTTAGGTATACTCCTGACCTGAGCGTTAGCACCAATTAATCCAACGTCCTAGTGGTTACAAAAAGGCCCTTGTTTAAAGGTATTGATCTTTTAGTAGTTAAGTAACCCCGGCTCAAAGATTTACCAAGTCAAAGAAAAGAACCATTTTCAAGAACTTTATGTAACTGGAGGAGCTATAAACAAACAGCTACCGTAAAACTTTAATTAGTAACGCTCCGTGGAATCATATTCACCTGATTATTAATTATTCATTGAATTTACCTGTCAATCTTTCCCTAGTTCACCGGATTTATTAAGTTTTATTTAAAAATTAAATTTAACGTTGTTGACCTTAAATTTTTATTTAAACGGAGGTTCTAATTTCATTTTGTGACCTACTTACGATCCACTCAAATAAAAGTTGTTCGCAGCAACACCGTACACCGGCCTGTTAAATTTCATAATTATTGGGGCTGTAATTACTTACTTTTTATGCAATTTTGAAATAAGAAATAAGAGGTCAAAGTCCGACGTCGATTCTTATAAATTCAGTCATTGCTTACCTGTATGTTTTCTTAACTGCCTTTAATCCCCGTTCTCCCCTAGTTGAAATAAAATCACCACATCTCACACTTAGCCTGGCATTAATTAAAAAAACCAACAATTTAATAAGGTTATAAAATAGGCCATATTAATAATTTGTTGTAGGACTGATAACCGAGTTAACGTAACCGCCGATAGATGGTAGACTTTCCTGTCCGAATTAAAAGGATATACAAGGGCCACCAACCAAAAAAGAGGTTTTTTAAATTTTATTATTACGTAATCGTTTGTTAATTATTTGAATTAATTATTTTATTTTATCCGTTATTATTATATTATTACTAAATTACGATTTATTTTGTATTCGTTTGTAATAACAAGTATATGTGTTTATTTTGCGTTAACAATTAATCTCCATTTAGCTACCCAAAGCACCTGAAGGATAAAGTACCACTAAACCAGGGGGGTACACACCCGCCCCGTTTAGGTACTGATGTTGTTCTGTACCGATATTCTTTTCAATAGGGTCGCTGGTTTCAGTGCTATTCCCGGTACCCCACTGATAACAGGTACAGGAAGGTCTTTGAGATAAATAATCTCTAGTTCCCTATCCTCCCCCAGTGGTTTCTTAATATTTGACGTGCCGACTAGCCACTCTATGGTTGCTTTGTTTGCGCACGTTTTTTTTTCAGAAATCCCCCTTTATAGGTACATTCCTGAAAACACGGAAATAGTTGTCCTTTCTCTAATTTGTCAATCCATTCAAGTATTTAGGTTTTTATGACCGTTCCTTACGTGCCCGCCTTTGCTTTTTGTATATGTGCCTGTGCTCCCAATTCTCTTTGTTTTTTAAGCTTTCGCCTTGCCGCTCCCGAAACATTTTTGGGCTTTTTGGGTTCACGCTCAGCGTCTGCTGTTGCTTTTGTGTTCTGATCAGAGTCCCCGTCTTTTTTAAATTTTGGTGGTTCCATATATGTTCCCACGAGTTAAGTTAGTATTTTTTAAATGCAACAAATTTTGGACCTTTCTAAAGAAATTTATTTTTTTGAAGTTTTTTTGTAAATCCAAACTCTGCTTAAGCTTAATTGTTTGTGATTCAAATATTAACCAAGATACTTGCTTCAATTTAAAAATTTTTCTTTTTTTTGAAATGGTTTTCTATTAGACACCAGATCAGTGAAATTCATGACATGCTTCTGCTCTAAAACAAATACTTAAGATTTGTTCTTTTTATTAGCATTTCTCATTAACTGAAACCAATCTCTTGGTAATACATTTCCAGTGACGTTATTTTCTTTTTTCTTTCAATGAGAGTGTGATCAGTATCACATTCTAAATGGGTATGTCTAAGAACCAGAAATTTATGGTCGATAATTTTAAAAGTTGTGTGGTGAAGAATAGCCCACTAAAACATTGAAGTAACCATCATATTTTTATTTTGACCACTACATGTGTCAGAGTAAAACATTGCAGTTTCTATCTATTCCGGAATTGTCATAAAAAACCTAAGCAAACAAAAGGTTATTTTGTTGGCTTTTTTACGTGCAACATTTTCGCACCACATAAAGTGCCCAGACTTTCCGTTTTTATAGTTAGGTTGTATGTTGAAAGTTGTCTTAAATAAAATACTTTATTGGTACTTAAATAAGGCGTATGAAATATTTGCTGTAAATCCAATGCATACGTTTTGTAGGTAACATTTTCAGTGCACTTCTTTTTAGCGAAAGATTTGGTATCATATAATTTCTCAGCAGTTGCTTGATGTTCTTGTAAAGCTTTTCTGAATTTGGTCTTTTCTTCATTATTTGTAGCATACTTTTCTTGAGCATTTAGTGTATCACATTTTGAGCAAACATCATTATTTGGTTTTTAAATTTTAAATTCTATTAAATGCTTGGGAATATAATGGAAACAGGATTAATTGGATATTTCTCTCTGTATAATTTATACAATTTTAATATGGTAAGATCAGATGCTAAGTATTTTTTTATTTGTATGTCTTCTATAATAATGACCTTTATATGCAGAAAAAGAGTGAATGTGCGATATAACATCGTTGATCTTTGTTTGCGGCTTTTTATAAGGTGATGAATTTTTACCACGCAAGTCAGTGTGCGTGATTCCACTAGTAGAAGACAGTTTGTTTATCACAGAACAACTTATACATTTTTTAATCTCTCCTAAAGTTGCTAAGAAACATGTTTTGCATACAGTTTTATCTTCTTCCTCAACTATTAAGCTATATGTGTAAGTATTTGTTGGTTCCCATGTCGATTTTTTTTTCTTGATAATTTAGTTTCTTGAACTTTCACTGAACTAGCTACAAAATTTACTGTTCTGTCATGATTTCCCATTGACCAGTAATCAGATTAGTTTTCGTATACTCAATACCTAAGTTTCTTTTTCATTTACTTTCAAATTATTTAAACTACTTAAATACATATTGTTAATAACAAGCAATTCTATTACCTTTTGTAAAATTCATAATTATAATTATATTTAAAATTTGTTGTCATGATCTTATTATACCAATAATTTAGCATTGTAACGCTGTTATTAATAAATTTAATTAATACAACTTAAAATACAACTTTTTAAGTAATCTATACCTATACAAATTTTTTATAAGATAATTTATTATAAATATTATAAATAATTTACATTTACTCAATTAAAACATTAAATTGTTTTATTTTAACTTGTTAACAGCATTGTTGTTAGTATTTAATAGATTATATATATTTATTTTTTATTAGTTGTTTTATACTAAATTTTTAAAAGGCAATGTTATAGAGTTAATAATATATATTTAATTAAATTAAAGTGCAAGAAAATTTACGTAAATTTAATTTAATATTTGTAGTTTATTGTTAATAATTCGTTATACATATAAAAACATATAAACAATTCAAAAATATATGTTAATTTGTTGTAATTTTTTAATAAACCAATAACGTTTTGATTCAGTATTGTTTACATAATAATATTTTAAAGCAAACACGCAGGAGGCAACTGAGCGCTGATACGCTGCTTTAATTCTAAGAGCCTTAACAAGTAATTACAAATTGAAACGAGATTAAACTTGTCGGAAATAATAGTATGGACACTTTAAATGACGTAACTACAATTTTCAATGAAACTTAATTAATTTGAACATTCAGTTTCGGTCGGTTTGTTGGGGATATAACTAACCCAATGTTGAAAACAATTCCTTTAAAGAATTTAACATCAAAATTAGTACTACAAGTAGATGAGCAAAAGCCAAATATTTATGCAATTATTATTTGCAATTATTATATTGTTTTTAACTGTTAGATTGCTTGGCAACAATTATGCTTATTACAGATTTTTTTAAGCGGCATTCTTAAAATAATTACAAAAAAATTACATTTATAATTTATGCTGATAGTTAAACGTTTTTTAGATACCAAAAGATTTATTATATATAAAGATTTATGTTGATATGTATAAAATAAAAACGTTACAAGAAGTACTTATGAGAACGCCATTTATCAATTTACTTGAAAGAACATACCAAAAACATTGTTTTATTGTCAACTCTACAAAATGTTTCATAAAATTTCCATCAATAAATTTAGCACAATATTGTTTTGCGAGTTGGAAAACTAAAACCTACTAAACCAAATGCATATTAATCATAGCAGTTTGTACACGCATTGACGTTTTTGATACTTGAAAAATGGATGCAAACATATAATAATATTTTTAAAGTTTTATTTAACATTTTTGATATATGAATTACAGTAGAATACGTAACTTGATAAAAAAATAGAGAAAATAAAATTAACGTTTTTAGCTTAAGATATGACAGGTCGTTAATCATCAACAAACACAAAATTAAAATATTTCTAATGCATACGTAGCTGCATTTTAAAGATATATAGAAATGTAACTTTCAAAAACGTTTTAAAATGATATATTATAGACAGTACAAAATAATTGCTTGTTTTGAGTTACAGTTTTTAATATAAAGTTTTAAATTATTTCATTAAACAGAACTTACATTTATTACTGTAATTGTAAAAAAACAATTTTTTTTAAATCTTATAATTAGGTTATGTTAAAACCTATTATTTGAAATATTGTAATAAATAAATATCAAATACACAAATTAATAATAGTTAACCGTTGATGCATGTATCACACTACAAAACATATGTTATTTGTAACTTTGTAAAATCAACAGGACAATTATTTTTATTTCAATGAAAAGCAAACTATTTCTAAAACTACTTGACATATTTTTTTAATTCATTGCATACAATAAAATGTGATATTTTTTTTAAATCAATCTATAAACAGTAATTATTTATTATAAACAAAAAACTAGTTTTGACAATTTAAATTGTCATTGCCAATCAAAATGCTATGAGATTATAAAAAGTGAATAAACAATTAAATAAAATTTCACATTTGTAACACTAATCTTATTAAAACTTTATACATAATTAAACAAATTATAAATTTATATTGTTCATCTAACAAACTTAATTAAACTTTAAAATTAATTAGAAAGAAAAACTTACGCTTACTTATAAACAAAAATTATTTTGAGATTATCACTAAAAATTCTATTGCTGAAAAAATGATAAAAGTTTTAAGTAACTCAATAGCAGGCTATGGATGATTCTGTTTTTCTTTTGTCTAAATTTAAATCTAGATACTAATCAAAAACTCGTTCAATTAAAATTGAGTTATTTTATTTTACCATAAAATATTTGTTTAAGAGAAGTATTTAAGACTAAAACTTTTAAAGCTGTTGTACGTAGTGAATAATTAGTTTTATTAAAACAGTAGTTAATGTTAAAACATACTCGATGAAGTTTGTGTTGTTTGTTTTTAACCCCGAATGTATTTTAATTTTTTTAATTTAAAATACATAGATTGTAATAGTTTCAATAAAAAAAAATCAATGTTATCTAGGATTAACGGTTGTATTTAAAAGTATTGAAAAGTTGTGTTAATGCTCGCGATGAGCCGACCAGTGATATGTGAACTTTGTAGAAATAGTTAATTGTAAATAACAAAGTGTTAAAAAGTAGATGCATATTGTAGACAATTGTAAAAGAATTGAAAACTTTGTAAAAAGTGAGACAAAAAAACCAAAAACAAAATTAAATAATGTTGTGTAAAGAACGTTGCGGTAAATATTTTCATACTAAACGCAGCATTGCTGATTCTAAACTATACATTTTAAGAACTGTAAATAAAAACATGTAATTTTGTGGATAAAAAAAAGTATAAAAAAGTATTGTATTATTGTAATAGAAACTAAAGTAATTGTTTATTTTCAGATTTAGATAATTACGCCCATTGGACCAGAAACCCTGGAACTGCATCACGTTGCGCTTCGGGCTTAATCATTGTAATAACGCTTTTTGTGCATAAATAACTATTTTTATAAATTTTGTTATTATTTACTAATAATGGCTAAGATACACGATACGTAAACATTTATACATAACAACCGTGCCATAGTAAGAGCGCATTTTGAATTTATTACGCTATTTTATTAAGCCTTCAGAAACAATAGTATTTTCGTTATTTTTTTGTTTCGAATTAAATGATAACAAATTTTTTGTTTTTTAAAGCATTTTTTTAACATACTTGTCTATAGTTCTAACACGTTCATTATTAGTGTAAAGTTATCAAGAATAACAATTGAAAGATTAAATGTCTAATTATTTATTGTTATAAACTACTAGACATACTTGTAGATTTAGTAAAATAGAAACTAAAATATTTGTTAATTTTTGTTTTACTGTTCTAACACCGCGTAATTATTTATAAAACAGTTAATACCGAGTGGAGTCTGCGCGGACCCCTGGGTTTTTCATTCATAACAAATACTTTTTTGAAAATTATACTTTTGAGCATGTTATATTTTTTATTAAAATAAATATTAATGGTTTTTGTATTAAAAAAGATAGTAAAATGTTCGATAAGAGTATATTAGTAAAAAAGTAAGAAAATTGGAGTAGCTATGTATATATATATTTACATTAGGTTTTGCAATCATTACATAACGTAACTGTTGGACACACGTTTTTCTTACACTGGAAACATTCTGCTTTTAACTTTTTTGTTTTGCTCCTCGGGCACTAATGGAATTTTTTTGGTTGATTTGTTTTTTGTTGCGTTCCATTTTTCTGGTTTTGAGGGACGGTACTGTTTTGTTTGTTTGTTTGTTGCAACTATACTATGTGGCGTTGTAATGTAGTATAATTCATAGTTTTTCATATATTTCTGAAATGCCCGCATCGCAATGTTTGGCAGAAACAATAATGACACTTTTGTTTATTTTTGGCACGTGTGAGATTATGATGACTTCTGGTTAAAATTTAAAAATTGATGAACCTATAAGTCTTAAAAAAAATTTTACAAATACTTTGGATTTAAAGTGCAATGCACAATTGCCTACATTATTATTATAACTATATATTTTATACTAAACTTTAATTGCCCAGAATTAATAGAAAGCATAAAAAAATATACAAATGAACGCTAATAATGTATTTTTGAGTATTGTCTAATAGCCACTTACAAAAGAAAAAGATAATTAGCAAAAGCGTTTATAATTTAGATATTTTTATAATGATATTGCATTATAAAGAAATTATAAACAAATATTAAAAAAATATAAGAAAAACATCTACTATTACTACTGAATTAGTGTTATAGAGATCGTAGCATGTTGGTAGTTGGATTTAGTACCCACAAAATTTGAAAATTGTATCGATAAAACACGATTATAATCTACCAACGAATATAGTTTACCTAAGTTAGTACAAATGCATAAATTACTACCAGAAGAACCAGTGTACGTTCGTTTTATCCTTTTAAAAATCACTAGAAATTCTGCTTTGATGTATTTCTAAATATGTTTCCAAACTTAGTTTACTGTTTCGTTCAAGCACAAAGTTTTCAAGCACCTTTGAACACTTTTTTGGCTTCACTGGTTGTACGTTACACAATCTTGAAAACAACATATTTGCAAATAAATAAAAGAAAAAAATATTCGGTTTATTAATAGTATATTAAAACACAAGTTACAGAATGAACGCGCTTCAATCACGAGACCGGGTTTCATACATAAGCCGCGCAGCGACGAGTTTACTAATCGGTATTATTTTTTCTATTTCGATTCAATTTTAATATGTTCCGTATAATTTTAATTTTAAAACAGTATTTAGAAACTTTTGTCTTTTATTGGACAACACTTACACTTTGACATATTGAAATTTACGTGTTAACCTAAAATCTCATAGGAAATGATCTCTTTATACCTTAAATAACTTTGAATTAATAAGACGTCTTTATTTTATCTTGGCATCAATACTTGAATTTCAATTGTTAAGTTACAATATTTTGATTTCTTTTTTATGTAACGTCAACTTACGATACAAAGATACCAACTTTAAAAAACTAACATTACTAAAATTGGTGTACACGGATTTTAGTGTAAGAATTGCTAATCCTTATGTCGAAATAGAGCATAATTTTTTTTGGTTGTACCGTCACTTTATGTAAATTTGATTTCACTATGTTACATAACCAAGAACGCCTTGTGAGAAAAGTTTGACGACTCTATTCTGCATCGTTTTTGAAAGTAAGTTTTGATGTACTGGCAACACTAAAATCTTTTAATTTTTTGCGTTCGTCCTGGTTAGCTACTTCTTAAATATCTACAACTTTACTAGCAGCAATTGATCTAGCCTGTAAATCTTAGTTAATTTTCTTTAAAGATCCTATTGTTGTGCGATATGAATTTTTGGAAACATCGATAATTAGGTAATTTATTCAAGGCAGGGTAAGCTTTTTCTATTCTTTTTTGGATTCAATGTTATGTTGATTAGATAACACAACATGTCACTTCTAATGGGTGCCACTATATGTTACATCTAAAGGTCAAAACCTTTAAGCACTCTTTTGGTAGGTTACAAACACTGGAATACCTATTGTGTCTTATTTGGCAATATTCAGCAACAACTAGGCAAGAACATAGATTTTTGAGACATGCTTTAAAAAATGTATTTATAATTTTTCCTTGCATTTCTATTTTTATTACGTTTAATTGATATTTTTGTTTACGTTTTGATACTATTAGATTATATATGTTACTTTGTAATAACGTATTTTACTTTGATTTGTTAATTTAGTTTTTTTTTATTAATCATTTTTTTAATTTGCGTTTGGTTTTATTTTAAAATAAATGTTTGTTGTTTTTGTTTATAAGTTTATATTTTGTGCTGGTAATAATCAAAAGTAACTCCCATAAGAATTAGACCTAAACGTTTATCAAACGGCTTGTCAAGTTTTAGAAATCTGCCAATTTTGTGTTATATTTTATTTTCTTTTAAGTTTTTCTTTTTGACTTATAAGTATTACCAATGTTAATTATCGTATTAGTCTCGCTCATTTTGCTGACCAATCTAAGCAAACATTTTTATACTAAATTGTTTTTAGATATTTTTTTTTAAATATGATTTTATTCATATTTTTATAAAATGAATTCTATAAAATAATTTTAAAATATTAAAAATATTGATAGTTTTTTTTAAATTATTTGCCGTTCTTTATTAGAAAAAACAAAATTAATTGATACAAATGCAATTAAATTTGTCGATACGTAAATTAATTTTCTATGAAATTTATATATTATTTAAATAATCTATATTTTCTGTAGAATAACTATAATACATACTAATAGACAAATTAATGTGTTTAATTAAAACCAATTAGATAAATATTTAATATATAAATGTGTTGTAAATCAGTAAAAACAAATTTTATTCTGCGTAAATTTGTCTAAGCAGGATATTGAGTTTATTCAACAAAGAAATCAGGTATAACGGTGAACTGAGTGCAGTGTTAATAAAAGAAAAAGCACGGCTCTCCTGCGACTGATAAAAACTCAATGACATAAGAGTTTAAAATAAAATTATAAAGAAACATTTAGGAAACTCACTTCAATTATGTGACACTAGTATTTCTATGGTCTTTACCAAAGCTGAAAAATTTGAAACTAAAGTCGAAAGTTGCACTGACGGATTTCAAGTTAATAAAACTAAAACACCTGTCCTAGCAGTAAAAAATGATAAACTAGAGAAAATAATTATAGAGGTTAAACAGTACTCTAGGCAGAACTCTCTAGAAATTCATGGGATCCCTGAGTACCCAAATAAAAATATTGCAAATTTAGTAAAGTAATGATTTCTGGCATTCTCTTAGAGCCAAAAATTAAAGATGACATAAATGATGCATAACACTGATTTAAAAAAATTCTGAGATCAACGACACCACCGGAAGTTATAGTAAAGTTTGCGAGGAGGGTAACAAAAGATGAACTATGGAGATCGTAAAAAGTTAAGTAGGTTTATTCGACCAGGCATTGTGACCGTTGTTTGATTTTTGTAGCACTGACTTTCGTTCTGACCCTCGTATTTACCTTCGTTTTAATTTGGTGTTTGCATTTGTCGTTTAATGAATTATTTTAAGTAATTTTTTAGTTAATTGACATATCTGAAATCATCTTTGTTATTTCAAATAATTGTTGTTTTTGAGTAATTTATTGATTTGCGTTGTATTTTGGAAGTTTATTGACGTATTCCAAATTATTAATATTTTAAATTTTAAATACGTTTTAGTTTTAGGCTATTTAAAAACTATAAATTGTATTACAACAATTACTTTTGTCAGTTGTTAAACGAATAGTGGTGATTAATTTTTTTAAATATATTTATTTATGTCATTATCTTTAACGCACTAAATATTTAATAAATTAAATTAACATAACTGGTTTATGCAACGTGTAACAAAAAAAATGTATGTAAACGTGAAATATTTTATTGCTAGCAAGCTTTGTCCCTTTGATTAAGTAAGGTGCTATAAATACTTTTATTTCCAGTGAAAAAAGTTGTCTTCAATAGCAATCTACCTGAAATAGAAATCCGGTAGGCTTTTTGCAACTGACAATTTACACGGAAGTCATTCCTTAACCGACACCTAAAGCAAACACTTACTAAACGGAAAATGAAGTCTAAATACATTTGCATTACCTGTTCTTTCTCTTACGGCAAAAAACATTAAAATTTGGCCCTCAACACGACTGTGAATGGAAAGTTGCTTATACGCCAGTTTAAAATGTACCAAAGTCGTTACAACAGTTTCAAAATTTTTGTTATATGTTTTAGTGATTTTTAGGCATTCTATAAGCAACTAGATGAATATAGGTTTGCCACAGTAAACAAGTATTAAAAGTCATCTAAAAAGTTTTAATTATTAGAAATTCGTTTTGAAACTGTATAGGTTTGGTTTTGAAACTATTTAGAAACATAAATATAAAAATATAATCTTTAAAAATCGATTTTAAAAAATTATAACCATTTTGTTTTTGCTCTTTGTTTCCTTCGTATAACAATTTTGCTTTAATCTAAATCAACACCTCAAAACCAATTTTTATTGCTCACACATTTTACACATTTGAACCTGAGTTCTAACTTTGCAGACGCATTTAAAAAACAATAACTTACTGAACTTAGCTTAAAATACGTAAAATGTGGTTAATACGTAACTTTGTAGAGGTAAAAATTACCGCTGGCGATTACGGATGACATAAAAAATTAGTTTGTTTAAATATTTATATTAATATATATTAATAAGTGCAACTTCTTTAGCAAGGATAAATCTAAAATTTTGGTAAATTGCACTATAACAAAAAAGGAAGCAGCACAATTGCATCAAACTATATTTTATATTTACATTTTTGACGTTTATATTGACATGAGTTATTCTATCTTTTAATTTTGTTGGGACTATCCACGTGTTTATAAAGCGTTGTTTTGAAGTTTTTTTTAAATTTTAATCAAAATAATTGATAAGTGCAACATTTTATTTTTTTATCCATAAATAAAAATTAAAAAAAATATTTAGCAAAGAAATTTTAATTCTTCTGTGAACTTATATGAGTGAGACTCACTACTTTTATTTATTTTTTTTATTATGTTGATTTACATTTATTTTAATTAATATTTATTAAAACGTTTTTTAACGCCGTTATTTAAAAACAATTTTGCGGGATAAAAATTCGTTTGAGAAGTAGGCCGACAATGATAGCTGTAGCTAGAGAACTAAATGTCTTCCGCCATACAGTATGGAAAATTGTCCACAAATATCTACAACAGTTACTCAAATTACAAAAAGTTTAATTAGTAGCTGCAAAGAACTTTCCGTATTGCCAGCACTGTCAGTGGTTTTTACGACATATTGTAAACACGCCTGACTTCTCGATCTGAGCTTTGTTTACTGATGAGACTACATTCGTAAGGAGCGTGAGATAAATCGCAAAACTCAAACAAGCAACCGAAATCTAACTAAGAACTTCTCCAAAGTTAGGTTATCCACTTGTGAAACAAGCCATAATCTAAACTTTAAAAAGAAACTCTAACAAGAAACCACTACCGAGTTAGGTAATCAACTTGTGAACCAAGCCAGGTTCTAAACTCCAAAGAAGTGACTTAAGAAGAAATAGTCTCCGTATATAAAGAGAAGGGATCATCACGGATGGTTGAGCTTAACTCTGATTGGGTTACGGTTGATAAGGGGCATGTTTTCTATAAATGATAAATCAGAGTAGAACTTAAACATCTGTGATGATCCTTTTCTTTTATATACGGAGACTATTTCTTATTAAGTCACTTCTACGGAGTTTAGAATCTAGCTTGGTTCACAAGTTGATTACCGAACTCGGTAGTGGTTTTTAGTTAGATTTTGGTTGCTTGTTTGAGTTTTGCGATTTATCTCACGGATGAAGCTCCTTACGAAAGTGGGCGAAACGTTGGCAACTTTGGTTAGAACAACAATGACACGGTCCAAACCCGGAAGACATTCTTTTCTTAGTATAGATTCTGGCCGTGAAAGCCTTCGCTATTACATTAACAATCTCTACGGAGAGAATATTTTTTATAAAACCTCCGTATTTTCCAAATTTCGCCACAAACTCGTCAAGCTTCTGTGCAGTTTATCCTTTTTTAGCCGCTGTCGTAACCACAACATCATTCCTGGATTCCTCAAAATCAAGTTCTACATTCAGGCACGTTCTTCTAAAAACATCCTACACCGTGCTAGTCAAGCGTTGATACGCGAACGGATTAAGCAAACTAGACGAGAGTTAGACACAAGCTCTTTTATCTTCATCTTGAGTTGGCCAACACTATATCCACAGATGATTGGAAACTCTTCGACAACATTACCAGCAGTCTGATACTACTGTACGACTAACCACTGAAGGTCATCTCAAAAAGTTTCAATTATTTGACTCCAAGAATCGTAAAGTTTCATCTACTACTAACTCCTTAAGAACAGTTGTCAATTTATCTAATTTAGTCTTCACCTGAGCACAGGAATCGGTGCTCTCTAAGGGTTTGAATTTTGCGGTTGCTCTCAAACGTATTCCTACAGAATATATTTTATGTGCTGTTGAGTCTTCTATAAGACTGGCAAAATTCTTGAATCATCTAAAATTCCTAAATCCAACATTCCTAAGTTGGAAAACTCAGCTCTAAAAAATCTTCGTAAGAACCCTGATATTATTGTTCCTCCAGCCGACAAAGGCAACGCTACTGTAGTTTTGAACCAAATTGATTATGTAACGAAAATCAATTCTATTTTGTCTGAGGAAACTTACGCTCTTCTAACTCACAACCCCATTTTCAGGATTAAACCTGAGGTCAGCCAAATCATCAAATTTTCCAATCTCCCTCCTGAAACTAAACGTCGACTTACCCTATCAGATTCTAAACCACCTCGTCTATACGGACTTCCCAAACAATTCACAGACAAGGTATTCCTTTTTGACCTATTGTCAGTACTATCCAGTCTCCTACCTAGAAGCTAGCCAAGTTCTTGTCCAACATTTTTTGCAAGCTTACAGGTAAAACCTCTTCTCACATCCTCAACTCTCAGCATTTTATTCAAAGTTTAGAAACTATAAAACTTAAACCCCAAGATCTTCTCGTGAGCTTTGATGTTACTTCACTTTTTACTAAAATTCCTATTAAAAATTCGCTTATTGTCATCAAACAGATTCTGTCTCAACATGGCAAGGACTTGAGTTTGGTTCCTCTTATTGATAAGTGTCTGTCCTCTACTTACTTCCAATTTGATAACAAGTTTTACAAACAGGTTTCTGGTGCTTCTATGGATTCTCCTCTATCACCTGTTGTAGCTAACAATTTTATGGAATTCTTTGAAACGGTTGCTTTAGAATCATCAATATTAAAATCTAAAGTATGGTTTAGGTATGTTTATTGTTTGGTCTTATAGTCATCTTGAATATTCTAAGTTTCTTGATCATCTTAACAGTCAACACTTAGATATCAAATTTACTATGGAAATCAAAAGTAATGGTTTTATTCTATTTCTTGACGTTCTTGTGACTCGTAAGCCCGACGGACTTTTGGGCCATTCTGTTTTCCGCAAACTCACCCAAACGGACAGATACCTTCATACTTCGTTTCATCATCATCCTGCACAGAAACGTTCTGTTATTGAATCTTTGGTTAATCGTACATTTTCTATTTGCCAACCTGAAAATCTAGATTCGGAACTCCGTCATCTTACTAGAACCTTAGTGAACAATGGTTATGTAAAGCGAGATATTCATACAGTTATTAATCGTCGTCTACATCCACGTACTCGATTACTTAAAGACATTCCCAAATCCAACCCAAAATTGGCTTTTTTACCCTACATTCACAAGGTTACAGATCAAATAGGGAAACTTCTTTGTAAGAATGGTATTAAACCCATATTCAACTCGACAGGCGGAATCTCTCAGATTCTTTCTTCTCCCAAAGACAAATTTCCTACACTTTCATCTCATGATGTATACCAAATTCCTTGTTCATGTGACTTAGTCTACATTAGTAAAACCGGTCGTTCCGTCATTACTCGCATTTCAGAACATGATTGTTGTGTAAGAAAAAGGTATATTTCCAAGTCTGCGGTTGTTGAACATCTTTTTACAACAGGTCACAAGATAGATTTTGATAATGTTTCGTTGATTGCCAAATCTCCATTCTTTTTCAACAGGAAATTCCGAGAAAGCATGGTTTCAAGCTATCCCCTCTTTGGTTCCTGGTCATTAGTCATTTATTGAAAACACGCCTTTTATCAACCGTAACCCAATCAAAGTCGAGCTTTTCTTTTATATACGGAGACTAGTTCTTTTTAAGTCACTTCTACGGAGTTTAGAATCTGGCTTGGTTCACAAGTTGATTACATAACTCGTAGTTCTTTGTTAAATTTTTGTTTGCTTTTTCAAGTTATCGTTTTCTTTCTTACCTTTTCAGAGTTTAGATTATGGCTTGTTTCACAAGTGGATAACTTAACTTTTGAGAAGTTCTAAGTTAGATTTCGGTTGCTTGTTTGAGTTTTGCGGTTTATCTCACGCCCTGATGAAGCTCCTTACAAAAGTGGGCGAAACGTTGGCAACTTCGGTTACAACAACAACGATACGGTCCAAACCCAGAATACATTCTTATCTTAGTATAGATTCCGGCCGTGGAAGCCTTCGCTATTACGTAAATAGTTAAGGTTTAAAATCATTCATAAATACAGTTACCCGATTGAAACTGATAGCTGTCTTGATTATATATTTATGAGATATTTATGTGTTAAATCTTTACTCATTTGTAGGGTCAGTAGATCATATAAGCATTACTGACCATTCTCTTTGTATATTGCATATAGTGGGCTATGTAAACAAGACTCATTTAAAAAAATTGATTTTTGTAAGTTGTCTTCATGAAAAGGATTGGGGTAACATATAATTAAAGATATAAATAAAGCTTTTAATTATTTTTGTAGACAACTAAGCAAAAAAGTAAACATATATACTCTTACATTAGCTACACATGAATTATTGAGACCTTTAAAACATTAGATAAACGATTATTTAATCAGAAGAATAAACAAGAGGAACGCATTGTATGAAAAGAAAGTTTAATAGTCTTTTAATTTAAAACTACAAAAGTATTAGAATAGGTACAAAAGTAAATTAATTGATGATTTATAAGGGAAATTAAAGAAGAATATTACTTTAATTTATTTAGCTAAGAAAAAGCAAATCTAAGAAATCAGTGAAATATTATTGGTATTCTGATTAGAGAAAACATAGCTTGTTAATTTAATAATTATTTCTTAAATATTGCACAAACATTAAAAGGCGGACTGGTCAGGAATCTTCTTAATTCGGTAGGTATATAGTTATAATAGCAAATTTTGTGTTGTTTCTAATAATATTTCAGTTTTCTTTGAATCAATTGATAAATATAAAGTTTATAAAATAAATAATTTACTAAAACATAAAAAATTGGTTAGAGTAAATAGACTTTAGGTTTCAGTGTTAAACTAATTCTACCAAGACCTATAATAGAAAAGCTTAAAAAATATAATTTGTACATGGCTCCCAAGCTTTTTAAACTTTTTTTTACTAATGTTGTACATTATTAACTGGTAAAAAACGGTTAAGCTGTCAATCAATGATATCAATTGATGATCCTGAATTATATTTTAGCGTATTACATAGCATAATTGGAAATGATAAAATTAAAGTTTAATTATTAATATGTCAGCATTTATCATGTCTTAGGTGTAACATTAAGTAGGCATTTTATATTAGTTTATTTTCCTTTATCAATTATCTGTTGGTGTGAATTTTTATTATTACTTTGTATAAATCTTATTATTTTAAAAGTATCAGCTCAATGTTCTTTCAGTGCCACTATTACAACAACATATACCTATACTGGGTGTATCTGAAATACGACTACAAACTCAAAGAATAGTTTCCTTGTAGTGTTAAATAAAAATTTTGCTTTTAAAAATTTGGTCTAAAGTAGACCAGTTTTGAAATATTTGCAACAAAAGTTTTTAGGCCAGTTTTGACTATCTAAACAAATGGAAATTTACTGTTGATTGTAACTATGCGGTAAATCGTAGGAAAATGCTGTAAAATCCATAAATTGTATTGAAGTATTGTGGTTATTATTGTTTTCTTTAATTTACGATTGTCTAAAAATGGATGGTTAATAAAATAATTAAAACAGATACTAATGTTTATTTCTTAGCATTATTACTGACCTATCTTAACAAAATGTACTTTGAGTACACGATCACGTTTATATTTGGTTGTAACCAAAACAAGACTTTAGATAAATAAATGTTAAATTTAATTTTCTTAGAAGTGAGTTCGGCAATCTAATTTTGGATTCGTGTAAACTCGTAATATTTAACTTAAATTTTCTCTTTAATAGGTAAAACTGCAGAATTGAGTGATATTGTTTTAATGTACGGTGAGTGTAATTATAACCTTTACACTACACGTAGATTGTGTTTGAAGCAATATCTTAATAGACAATTGCCTTTGATTGACTTTATTTTGACGTGCGTGCAAAGACTTACAGAAACTGGAGGTGTTTTTCCTATCTACAAAAACTGTGGTCAAGAAAAACTATTCTATGTATTAGTACCAAAAAAAGAATAAATCTTTTAAATAAAATCAAAACTAATATTTGTTTCTCATTAACGTATGTGCAAGTATTGCAAATTGTAAAAGATGGATAACAAAGTAGCGTTAGAGAAATAAGTCGCAAAGTTAACTTGTTCCATTGTGCGGTAGATCGTGTTTTAAAAAATTATTCTTTGTACTCTCACCATGTCCAACAAATCCAACGGTTATCCGACGTTGATTTTAAACCACGACATGAGCTTTGCGAGTGAGTGCAGCAACAAAAAACTTTAGATCATGATTTTAGTGCCAAAAAATTAAATTCAGATAAGTGTTGCTTTACACAAAATAAAGTGGTAAATCTTCAGAACACGCATGTTTGGAATAAAGTAAACTCTCCTAAAATTCAAAAAAGTAATTTTTAGTAGCAGTTTTCTGTTAATGTTTGAGCGGATATTTTAAGAAATAGTTTAATTAGACGAAAATTACAGTCATACTTGTTTTGCATATTTATTTTATTTTGCAGTGTCTTTCAGTAATTGAAGTATGACTGAATCACGTAACATTACCCACAGTTAAACATCTGTAAATGCGTTATCTTTTATGTGTTAAGTATCTAGTGTTCTTAAAAAGAATGTTAAGAATAACATTATTTTGTATTCCCTTTTATATTTGAGTCAGCAAATCGCTGAGAAAAAATTGCATTTCTTAGAACAGTTTATTTATATTTGTGGTATCAACAACGTTAGTAGACTTAATTAATGTAACAAGTCCGTAATTTACAATTTGATTTTTTTAAATTAAATTTATTTAAACTCTAATTTCTTTTAAAAGAACAACCCGTTAAACAGATACACCCTGTATAAGTATCATAAGTAACATAAAGTTATTAAACCAATCTATTTTTGTTTACAGTAAGTGAAGTAGTTAGTTAACTTTTTATGACGGTAACCTCTAATACAGGTGTCCTAATTTCTTTAAAAATTGTTTTGTTTAAAGTATAATTTTTTGTATGTTTTGTAATTTATTACAGACATGAACATTATTATTATATTATTACTAAAAGAGATTACAAATTTTCCAAAAAACTGAAGTAGTTAATTTCTAACAAGAATAATTATTATCGAAATTATTCAGTTATTGTATTTATGAAATACGTATATACTGCAACACTAAAACGTTTAAGTAAATTTATAACTACAATTTAATTTTAACTGATAATAAAATTAGAAAAAAAAATGTTTAACAGATTATATCCAAATTAAAAAAATTGCAATAGTTTATAACTTTCGAAACCAACTATGCTAAATCCATCACTATATTTATTATTTTTTTGATTAATATAACATTACGTATTTTAAAATAAAATCATTACAATGTCAATATTAACAGTAAAAAAGTTTAAAAGTTTATAGAGTAACAGCAAATTGCATTTTGTACTCAACGCCAGAGGAAGTTAAAATAGTTGGGATCGTATACTACCTTGACACATTTTACACTTTACCGCAGGGGCTACAATCGACTTTTGAAGAGACACTTTTTTAACGTTAATGTATCTGTATCGATTATTAAATATGTTTTATAAACGCGTCTCTGTAAAATTTATAGCAATCAACCTGGATGTGTTTACCTAACGCATTCAACGTCACGCTAAATACTTGTCTTTCTAAATTTTCTAAATCTTCATTATAAAGTTCAGATTTTTGTTTTAAAAATTTAATAGGTAATCTAAAAATATGTCATTACTTAATTGATAGTTACAAACCTGTACAAAATTTAGATATAGTTTTAGCACTTTTTTTAGCGTTATTTTTAATCTGTACACTGTCAGATTAAAGCACCAAACGGCCGTTTTGTCGTTTTAAAGTTCTTCAGCAGTAGAAGAACACTCTATAGCACTTTTACAAAAGCATTGGGAGACTTATAACTTTATATCAATAAAAAATGTTAGTAACATAAATCAAATATAATGGCAGAAATATCTCACAGTATAAATTTACTACGTAAATGTAACCAGTAAATGGCTATAGAAGTAGAAACGTTGAAAACTAATTTTACACCGGCGTAATTCAAACAAGTTTCGAATAGGTTGAAAGCAAAATCGGAACGTGTAACATTAAAAGGTAGACAACGCCAATGTAAACGTGAAAACGCACTAGATTAAACTACTAGACGCACGTTTGCTAAATATTTTTTTTGAATAAAATAGTTATTTAAAAAATGTTTAATTTTGTTTAGCTTAAATTAATTGATTAGGTAATCTAAAAAATCAACAAAATTAATATAAAATAAAGTTAGTGTCTCATATTTACCAATTTTTATTATTGTAAAAGTTTATTTTTATTTTAAAAAAAAGTAAAATTTAATAAATTTTGTTTTATTTTGCATACCAACTAATATGTTTATCGGATAGTATACAAATAACCTTATACAACAACAAATAATTATTCAATTTAATTATTACAAACTTTAAATTAAATATTAACACAACTTTTTAGGTATAAAATACTTTACATTACAGTGGTACTTAGATAATCAATTAATTATAGTAGTACATTTGCTTGGCAAAACATTGTAGTTAATTTTGGATTATCTACTTGTTAGAAACGTTTAGTAAAATCTTAATTAAATTTTAGTAATAACTCATTAAAATCAATATTTTAACTGTAAAGTTGTAGTATTAATTTTTTTAATTGACGATGAATAGCTTATGCGCTCTAATTATTAGTTAAATTATTAAAATTATATTAATTAAAATTATTAAGTATTATAAAATTATCAACATTACATTTTGATATTTTTATAATATATTTGGGTTTAATGGGCAAAAAATTTTATTATCAGATTTATTTAAAATAATAACATTTTATGTATGTATTAAACAAACATTTCAACAATATTTAAAGTTTAACTTTTTTAACAAAAACCTTAAACATGACAGATACAATTTTTAGCTAAATCTGAAAAAATGCTATCTTTGTTCGAATAAAGTTCCGGAAGCAAAATTACTCTGACATCTTCAATCTGTTCACAGATTTTTCACCAGTAACTACTTGACGTATACTTTAGATATGTCAAACTTTTAATCTTAACTTATATTTTAATTTCATGTACATACATACAGTACGAGTATTTTACGTAGTTTGTGTAATGTTACTATTTGTTTATAATTTGTTTTAAATCTTATTTCTTAATCTTTATCTTCTAAGTTTTATAATGTAAATAAAAAAAATTAATACGTTTGTTTGATAGTGAATATTAGATATTGTAACTTAAAAAGTCACTAATTGATTAAACATTAAAAAAAAACATTTTTATAAGTAATAGTCTCTATGTACTGTATAAACTACATATACATATATTTAATTTTAAAAATATTTGATTTTGAAATATCTACATTAATATTAAAAATCACATTTTTAAGCCCATTTATACGCGTTTTATTTAATATTGCACATGATTTTTAACAAATTAACTAAAAAAAAATAAGTTTTAAAAATTTTATCTTGTTTGCAGTAAGATTAAACACATATTTACACTTAAAAAGAATTCAAAAACAGTTTTAAATTTTAACCAAAACACACAAAAACGACAATTTTTAACACATACACAAATAAAACATAATACAAAAATTTTAAATTAGTGACAAAAAAGTAAAAAAAGTAAAATTATCAAAACTTAAACAAAAAGAATTATGAAAAGTTTAGCGTTTGGTGTATACATTAATTATAAGTTAAAAAAGAAATAATTTTTTTTAAATTAATTTTTATAGAACTAAAGCTTTTGTAAGTTTGATTACATTTTCACGGGTCAAACCTAGAAGACGTTTTAACGGCTTGTTTCACCGGTTTGGCACCGGTTCGTTAAACACCAATCTAAAACTCAGTTTAAAAACCGATTTAAGAAACCGATTAAAAAAAGACGGTTTAGAAACCAGTTTAACTAAGTAACGGGTTAATTGGTTTTTTGTAATCGGACTGTTTTAAAAACGGTCTAGTTATTTAACAGATTTTTGTCAGCACTAGTACATATATCCTAAACTTAGGTTATTTTGCGGTAATATTTATAATGCCCGTATAATACAATTATTATTTTATACAAACCAGATAAAATTTGAATAAAGAGTAGAAAAACGTTAGTTTAAGTTCAAGTTCCCACATCTGAACTGTGTTATATATTTTTTTCTTTTTGTTTTTGTCGCCTTTTCTTTTTAGATATTCTGGAACCCCTTCTCCCTTGATATTTTTATAAATCACATTATATCTGTCCATTTTTTCTACATTTATTTGTCCTTATCTTTCTTTATTCCTCTCTTACCTCTACTCCCTTTTCCTTTAATCTCTCTACTTCTTTTCTCACGTACCCGTTTTTTTATAATATTCTTCTCTACCATTCTGCCCGTACTTTACTCTTCCTTCTTTTATCTCTTTCCAACATTCCTGTAGTATTTTGCAATCGCTTTTTTATTTTAGTTTTTTTCGTATTTTATAGCCCTTTTTTTTCCTCGTTTCTTAATTTTTTCTGCCTGCATTTCTTTCTTATAATATACCCCGGTGTTTCACTAAATAACTCTAATACCCATCTCTAGTATTTTTTTGTATTCCTTCTACATTTTTATACTCTTTCCACCCTTATATTTTTGCTCCATATATTATCACACTTTTTATTAGCTTCTGAAACAA
This sequence comes from Aquatica leii, assembly GCA_035610365.1. Taxonomy (NCBI): domain Eukaryota; kingdom Metazoa; phylum Arthropoda; class Insecta; order Coleoptera; family Lampyridae; genus Aquatica; species Aquatica leii. Next base: position 70,662,860 of record CM069436.1, read on the forward strand.
CAGCCTTCTTTTTTTTGTCTACCCCAAACAACCTTTCCTCCACACTTGTCCCATGAACCTTTCCTTTCCTTTCCTGCCTCACTCTTTCATTTATGTGTCCCCTTTCTTTATTATCCTGCTTCATCGTGTAACACAGGTATGTAAATTCATTCACCTGTTGCATTTCTTCCTCTCTCCATTTCCACTCCTCTCTTTTTCTTTTTGCTCTTCATTTTCTAAATATCATTATTTTTGTTTTCTCTGTATCTGCTTCCATTTTTTCATGTATTTTAAAAAAGTAAAACACCACGTAGTTTAATATTTAAAGACAGAAAGAACAAAATATTAGAAAACCAAAAAAATATAATGAATAGATAAAAAGTATACTATCAAACACTATTAAACAAAACAAAAAAAACAAAGAAAAAATTGCTATAGAAACAAGTAAAGAAAACCCAAATCAAAATTACAGAAGAAAAGCTAAAAAGACTAAAGAGAAAAAAAACCGATAAAGCTCCAAGCCATAGAAAAAGTACAGAAGAAATACATAAAATTAAATATGTACAAGAAAGAAATACTTAAAGATACAAAAAAAGACAAGAAACAGTGTAGCAACTACACTGGCATAATTTTAATATGCGTCTCATTAAAACTCTAGTAGGAAATGTTAGCACACAAGCTCAAAATCATACTAGAACCATTAATGTTAGAATCAAAAAGTATCAATAGACAAGACAGTGTATTTTTAGTCAATCAAATAGTATTAACACTAGAACGACAGAATGGTCAATTTGACCGGTGAGCGTTTGGTTTTATCTGTTATTTGTGCACCGTTTATAATACAGACATTTCTTAAAACATGTATTTAAATGTTATTAAATATGAATTAAAAAAATATTAATATTTTTTTCTATAGTTTGCAAATATAATTATATATACCTAGAACGACCGAGAACGGTCGGAATGAGAGTATCTGAGAATTTATTTAAAAAATTATATTTATTGTTTAATTTAAGTGCTATACAATCTTACTCCTACTACGTTACAAGGTGGAAAGCATGCGCTTGAGTCACCTGCAAGTGTTCAGTTGCAATTTGAGTCCGTAATAGTTGCAAAACACAAATATGTCTGGTTGCAATCTTACTGAAAAGAAACTTTTCGAATAGTTTTAAATAGTAATAGAGGATAAATTTAATGGGGAAGAATTATCTGATAGTAGCAAGGACCAGTTGTCAAGAAAGAAATAGCAATGATTCGCATTTATCTTATGGGGAAGTGGAACGGTCGCAATTAAGTATAAATTTTTTAATTTGCAACAATAAATTTGCTATAATTTCGGTACCAGTAATATAATATGTGAAAGCTGTTTATAGGACCATCTAATAGTAACAAATTTAAAGAAACAACAAGTACACCAACTAGAAAACGAAACGGTTATTCAAAACAAGATTGATGAAACTGCTACAACAAATAAAAATTACATTCCTAAGAATGCCTAAACATGGAATACTTTTCCATTCGGAGAGATTACTGCAAGTCGCAAGCAACAACAGCATATTTTACGGGAGAAATTGGCGAATTTTTATTGACACGCAGATGCTTTGCCACATTCAGAAATGTGCTGAAGCCGAAGATCGTAGACAATTACAAAACAACAATTGGTCTATGACTAAAGGTAAAATTGAAACATTTATGCAACTATTTATGCTCGACGTGCATATGGCACTAATATACTTTTGATAAAAAGTTTATGGTCTCAAACGTGAGGGCTGGCGTTCTTTTTTCAAGTAATGCTTTTAATACATTTAAAGAGATATTAGCATTTCAACAAAAAAAAATGTTTACATGACAAATTTTCACTAACCATTTGTTGAAAAACGTATCCTTTCTTATAAACCTGAAATTAACTTGACAATAGACATGCAATTGTTTCTCAATAAAGCTTGGTGTAGATTCACTCAATATATGTCAAATAAGCCAGACAAATTTGGCATCAAGTTTTGAATGGTTGTGGATGTTAAATCAAACTACTTTCTAAATGGTTTTACATATTTAGGTAAGATCAAATCTCGTCCCGTAGGTGAGTCTTTATACAAAACCGTTGAGAAGTGGCTATTAGACCTTTTTCTCAATAAGGCAAGAAATAGAACGACGGACAATTTTTTTACGTCATTATCACTTGCTGAAAAGTTGCGAACAACAAGGACAAGAATAGTTGCAACAATGAATCGTATAAGGAAGAAAATTTTGCTTTTTGCAGAAAACAAGTCTCTATTGCCTACAACCACTATTCTAAAACATGATGCATATACGTTAACAGTTATGAATTTAGAAAATTTGACCACAAAAAGTAATGAATAATTCATGATTGACAGAGGAGTTAATACATAATTAACAACAGCAAATTTGTACAATAGTACCAGATGCTACGTTATAATTAAAGAACGAACAGTCAGGCAAATGCCTGGAGCTTGCCTATTTTGTATTGCTTTTTTACATATAAATTTTGAAAAGTTTGTGTAAACAGTGTTTTAATAGATAGATGACAATAACGCATTACATACTTTTACTTAAATTACGTAAATAATATAATTAACATTTTTTGCTCAAAAGGTCTTATTACAAACCTATAAATAACAAGAGGGATTTTCATGTTTTGTTAAACAATGGTTTCTAGAAAACATTAAATACAAAAACCGTTTATAGAGAAGAACTAAGAATTTATACTAGGATTATGTACAATGACAGGCTTAACAAAACACTATTTACAAAACCGGAAGGATTTCGGAATGAATCATATTTTACAAGTCTATTCAGTACCTAAGTGAATCAAACAAATATAGATAATTTTAATTCTGTCCGGTGGGATTCCTTTAATGACTGAAACATATGACTAAAATATTATTTGTTTGTGATATTGTCACACTGTGATAGTCTATTGCTGTTGTGCTGTGAGTAAGTTTTAAAAAATACCACCTAATAAACAATCAAAATTTGCAATTTATTACAAGTGGAGTAAATAGGACAATAATTTACCAACCGACGGGGAAAACCTTTTTTGTCAAGTTTGTTCAAAATCAGTTTGTATTATCTTAATTTAAATGCTTTTAATTACTAGTAAATGTATTATTTTAGATCAGTGCTACTAAAAAGTACCACGTAAAACAACACTTGAGTAGTAGTTTACATTTAAAAAACATTAAAAAAAACTATGAAACAACCATTGTTAAAAAACGTTATAGAAGATCAACAGAATGAACCTGGCCCATTAAAAACAACTTTTGCCCTAGATTTGTGCGAAGCATTGGTGTCGGCTCAAATTCCTCTTAAAAAACTTGATAATATCAATGTTTGCAATTTCCTAAAAAAATACACCGAACAAGTTGTTCCAGATGAATCAACTTTGAGAAAAAATTATTTAGACATAAGTTTCTAATCGGTAAGCAGTTTAATTAAAGTATTAATAGTTTTCAAAATGTTGGTTTACCTTTTATAGAAAATACAGACAAGGAATGACATTAGGGACCATTACATTTGGACTTCAGTTGATAAAACAAACGATTTCAGAGGTCGATATATAGCAAATTTTGTAGTTGGTAAGTTGTTTAAACTAGAACCAGGAAAAGCTCATTTGCTAGCATCCAAAGAAATTTCACAGATCAATCACAAAACAGTTGCAAATTTTTTCGATGGTGCTTTACGCAAGTTTTTTTTCAATTATAATACAATCTATTAATTACAATTATATAATTTTATGTTTGTAGGAATTCTGTATCCCAATGGCGTAAAATAAGAAAAGGTTTTCTTATTCGTAACCGATGCTGCACCTTATATGATCAAATCCGCTCAGGCATTAAAAATGTTTTATCCGAATTTAACCCATTTAACTTGTCTAGCACATGGAATACATAGGGTGTGTGAATTCATTAGAGACGAGTTTGCAATAGTAAACAAGTTAATTTCTGCCTCCAAAAAGGTAAAAATCTTTTTGTACTCGCCGCCTGGGAAGTGAAGTTTTACATACGTGTATAGCCAATCAGGAAATTGTTATTCCCGCACGAGTGCGGGAAAAATTACAAAAAACACTGGCATTTACAGACATTTAAACAATAATATTATAATGCAATTATAATTTGTAATTGTTAAAAACCGTTTTCCCAGTGTTTTTTATTAATAAAAACAAGAAGTAAACTTAAAAAAGCAATACAAAGTATACAAAATATGATCAGCACGAACACTTTAGACATCAAATGTCAATTCATAGCACTCTACACTTTTCATCAAGGTGGCTATATCAAAATTTGACATTAATATAAAATGATTGCTTCTGCTTATCAAAGAAAATATTTGCTTGTTACAAAAAATTATTTACAAACCTCTTGCGGGAAAATCATTCTAGCATTCGCGCTATTAAAGCACTCCCTCACTTCGTTCGCTCGTGCTTTAAATGCGCTCATGTAGGAAAAACTTCTTCCCGAACTTGGTTTGTAAATAACTATTAACATATTAGATTCTCTTTTTGATTATTGGATCTTGTTTTGGGTTTTGTAAAAGCACCATTACGGGCAAGGGCCTTTAAAGAAAAACTTCCACCGGAACCTATCATAACAAGATGGGGAACTTGGTTATCTACTTGCATTTTTTAATGCTACACGTTTTGAAAAAATTAAAGAGGTACCGTACATACTATACTTTTAATGACAAAGCTGTTAAGAGAGGATTAGTTTTTATAAAAACACACTTTTTCGGCATTCCTGACGAATTAAAGAAGCTAGGGAAAAGCAAAACCGCAATGACCAAATCTTTCGCTACGTTCGAAAGAATAAGAGCAATTATAAGAGCATGTCCAGGGATTATAGGAAGAAAAGTTAATTTGAAATTGGATTCCGTCACATCAAAAAACCTTTCCTTTGACCTTTTTAAACAACTGATTGAACTTCAAAAAAGGGAGGTCATGAAGAACAAAACAGAAAATATCTTTAACAATAACAGAATCGGCATCGGCATTAAAATTTGCTCCACTAATATCTTGTGATGTCTTCTATAAAAATATTTTAAATGATAAAGACAACAGCTTCTTGGTAAAAATATTAAAAACTATTTGATTTGTGCTTGGGAAAATAATAGCACTTAATAAACATTGTAAAACAAAATAATAAACTGTAAATTTTAATAGATATTTTTGCCTTTTTTATTGCCTTTTTGGCAGGTTTCATATGCCTTTTATGCCACCTTTTTTGGTATTTTTTCTTGCCTTAATATCCGCTTTTTACTTATAATTAATAATTTTACATTAGAATAATTTATTACCCAAGATAAGTTTGGTAAATTCTTTATTATTTTTTGCAATTAAAGATGAAGAAACTGGTGTGGTCACCACACGACTTTCCTATAAGAAATGATGAAGAAATATCTATATATTTTTTTTACGGTTGTTATAAAACCATTTTGAAGTGATATGTACATGTTTGTATTGACTTTCTAACATATTTGTGCGCCTCGATATTTCTTACCCTTTTAGTAAATCAGTAAAAAAAAATTGTCGCAGGCAAGATTCAAAACTACATTATATATTTGTGAATTCATTTTAAATTACATGCTTAATATTTGATAAACTGTTAATGTTTTTTTATTTAAATAAACTGTTAGAAAGAATTGTCTCTATAAGAAACTGTAAAAATAATTCTAATAATTTACATACGTACAAAATTATATAAGAAAAACTGCTAAAAATGGCGGATATATCTATTTCCGGTTTGTTTATGAAACCCATCTTTTGACAAAGCAGAGAGAATATGGAAAGCCAGCTCCATACCAAACTTCAAATAATTAGGACTTTTTGTTCGAGAGTTATCGTGGGTACATTTAAAGATAATTTAAATAAGATGCAGCACTCCGTATATAAACAAGTCAAAAGAATTTAGAGAAATTTTTTTATTTTTTAACGTATCTTGCTTTTCGTTCAAGATATGGAATTCTTTTCTAAAAAAAATCGTCGTAGGCAGGATTCGAACCTAGGATCATATATGGAATTCATTTTCAATTATAAATTATATATCTAATAAACTGTTAATGTTAGAATTAACTCTAGAAGAAACTGTAAAAGTAATTCGAATTATTTACATACGTAATAATAATTTATTTATGCCATGTAAACATAGTTACTTACATACGTCAAATAAGAAGAAAACAAAATATTAACAATAATAATAATTAATTAAAGTGATTTTCAAACTTACAGCTAAAGAATTCATCGTATGAGTAAAATGCTTTGCTTATAAGGAAATTCTTCATCTTTTTTTTGAATATAATGTACTCCAAATTTTGTACCTCAGCAGGTAGGCAATTAAAAAATCTTTTTGCCATTAATTCAGGAGATTTTAATGTTTTGCTTAATCGGCAATAGGGTAGACGAATTTCATAATTTTTGCGAGTAACATAATTGTGTACATTCATTTGTTTGGTATACCTAAACAAATTGCGTTTGGCATGAGAAAGACACTCTAATATATATATTGAAGGCAGTGTTAGAATTTTTTGATTTTTGAAGTGAAACTATATAACAAAAACTGTTAAAAATTACATTTGCTACACTTTCCTTATAGGAAAGTAAAAAAGGAAATCGAAGCAGGAGAAGATGAGTTAGATATTAGTTTGAAAGACCATGTAACAAGTACTCAAATAAGACAAGAACTGGCGATTAAACGTTGTTTTCATAGAATTACACATTTATTATAATTTTTTTTTTAGGTAAATCCCGTGTGTTAAATTTTTTACAAGTCGAATTTTTGTCGCACGTTTCAATAGACCTCTTTAGAGCTTGAAATATACAAATTAATTACGTTTTGAATTCTGGTTTTTACAAACCATCTAATTGATAAAACTGATTTTTAAACTTTCAGTAAAAAAAAGTAAGTAGGTAATATTAAAACGATCCTTTTATTTTTATTTATTTATTTATTATTTATATTTTCATTAATCCTCTACCTTTTCCCGGAAATTAATAAAAACCAAAGTCTTAGTATTTTCAAATTATAGCATGTGTTTCGCTACTGATGATTTAGAAGATTGTTAAAGACTACTACATGTTCCTTAACACAAATTCTTACGCTTTTACCAGTTTTTCTAATGTATATTCAACTACAAAAGTAAATGCTGCAAAATTGTCAAACTGCAAAAAAATAACATGTTTTACAGAGTTTGAAAATTGCCATAGTTTGTGTAAAATAAGAAACCGAACGACAATCTTATATTTGAACAAATTTTTGGTAAAAGTAAACTTAAAAATAAATTAAAAATCAAACTTTTTTTAAAACTTTTACTAAAATGAATTTGAATATCTATAGGTAAGAGCAAGCTTCCGATAAAATGAAATTGCTGATAAACTACTATAAATTGAAGAATTAAAAATATTTTAATGAATTAAGTTCCAATGACATAGAAAATAGTGAAAAGCGTAAATTTCGTTTTGCCTTATGACAAAACTGTCTCTGATATAAAGTTTTTAATTAACTATATTAATCATGATTATAATTTTTGTCAATTTCATTTTCTTGAGAATAATTCCAAAAGGTTTCTGAACTTTCCTAGAACGGGACGAACACAATATTTTCTTCTATAACCTTTTGTCCATCGGTATAATGTCTTTCATTTAAAGCAGATTATTAATATTGTAATGGCTTCTTGATTTTCTTTGTTTTCTATGAAACTTTAGAAAACGTTATTTTAATACTTTTTATTAAGCGATGAAATGAATACTAAAGATAATGATCGTATTAAACATAAACGATTTTAAGAATAAAAATCTGAGTACCGACCTTAACATTTTCCTGTACTGATAAGATTTTTTTTATTACGCAAAACGATTAAATTCATGAAAAGCTATTAAATAAGTTATCAGCGTTTCCAATTGCGTTAAATAAAAACGTCCTTGGTATTGTTCTTCCCACGTCCAACATTAAAACAAACGATTTTAAATATGTGATTGTTCTAAAATTTTTATTATCTGACCTAAACTTATTGATTGTTAGTTGATTGAAACTGCATGTGTTATAAGTAAATTGGAAATGATATTGTGATTAGTACCTTTGATGATGGATTGTAAGAATAAGGTAGCAAAAATGCAGCTGGTGCACCTGCAGCAGTTTGATCAATGATACGGTCGGCGAAGCGGGCGGACGCATAGCGCGCCTTGGCTACCGGTGGAAATGAATCCGCAGCCAGTCGCTTTCCACGCGTAGTTGTGAACGTAGCGAGGGTTGGAAAATTTCAACGCACGCTTAGTTGATCTCGCAGACTTGTGCGGCATCGACCAATAGGATCTTTGCGCTCTATTTTTAAATTGTGATTTGATTTTGTGCGAGTTGTAGTGATTTTGACTAACTTTCTTACGGTAAGTGTTTACAAATATGTCTCAAAATAAATCATTAGAATATTCGAAGTTGAGAAAAGAATTGTAACCCCACAGACTGTATCTAAAAAATTTAATAAACCGGGCTTATCTCTAAATGCAAAAAGCTGTACCGAAGACAAATAAATATATATATAAAAAACGCTGTTATTTGGTTTGGAAAAAAAATATTGAAAATGCGCAAATAAAAACGGTTCAATAATGATATAAAAATTGGAGATTAAATATATATGAAGAAAATTCGCGTTTAGATGCAAAAAATTTATACTAAAAACGCCATTTAAGGATAATTATTCGTATTCGTCGCGAGTAAATTAACTGGGAACATGTTCAATCAATGACATAGTCGTGCTATACCACTAGTTATTGCATTGATAGCTTCCTATCCGATTAATGAAGGTAATAAACGGACGACTAAATTTTGACAGGAAGACTTATATCCCTATAAGTGCTGTTGTTAGTGTTAATCAGTTTTGATACGCATATTAGCACATGTTCACAATTAAAAATAAATTGGCTGACTATTGTGACATTAAAAGTGACTTCCTCTGTAAATCATGCCGCGTTTAGATATTCGTGATTCAAGAGCATCCATGTTACTTAACTCACATCTAGTTCATTGTCGGTTATAATTAATTTTATGATCAAGGCCAATTGTTGTAAATAACAAACATTATTGTGTTATCGCGAATGCTACAAATTTTTTAATTCATATTTACCTTAACACGAACAAAATATTGTTGTATTAACAAGATCAAATTTATATACAACGCAATACATATAGTATAATTGTTAACTATAAAACATTATTGTAATTTATAGTAGAGGATATAAGAACGCAATGAATTTTTTTCAGTGAAAAACGCACATAAAAACTTATATTATAAAAGTAGTGACGTAAAATACTTATTTTATACTTATTTGAATGTTTAAATGCTCATAATACATTTGGTCTTTACCACAATAACTTTTATTTACTCACTTATTGCATAAATTTATGACTAATAAAACGTCTTATAAATCATACAATAATAAAATTTTGAAGAAATCATTAGAGATATTAAGAAAAAACAGAAGATAAAGTGTATAAATCTAAACAATTGTTATTTATTATTCGTATGAAATTGGTATTAAGTTGTTATATCAAAAAAACTATTAAAAAAAACTTGAAAAATATGTACGTTTGAATTATAATAAAAACTAATTTGTAAAATAAGTAAAACAATTTGTATGTTGTCACTTTACTGTTCATGTTGCAACAATTTTGTAGTTAACAAATAATTAAAATTGATTTTTTTTAATTAATTGCATACTACTGACTAATAATTCCTAATTCATAAATTGTAATTTTTCTTATAAATTTAAAATTATACATTTAATGTAGAGGTACGTGATTGAAGCTTACTTATACAATGCAGTTCAAATACTATAGAAATTTTCTAAGACAAGATATTGTTTTTATTATTAATTGCTCAAGTTTTTGTTTGCATTAGCTGTATACATGGTTATAAATTATTAATTGCTAAGTAACAATTTTAAAAATAGTTTTAGACAAAAACATTTGTTACTTAATAATGTTTTTTTTTTAATTTCTTTATTTTGCGCATCTCTGCATTTACTATCGTTTGTTAGACGTTTATGAGATTTTAAATAGAAATCTACTTTTAAAATTTAATAAATACAATTTGTTACGTTGTTTTGGATTAAAAAATTAATACTTCTCTTTAGTATTAATAAGTGTGTTTACACTGAAAAGACCACAAACATTTGCCATTTTTTTAACATATTTTTTAGTCATTGTACGCGTGGAATAATATCAGCTACTTTAATAACAAGAAACAGTAAATAAAAAAATTGTTTTGACACAAACAAATTGCAGTTTATGTAAAACGATTGTTCATAAAAATTAACGATCATTTGCTAGTGTTTCAACATTTGGTTACGGTGTAGTTAACTTAACCTTCAATTAAAGAAATGGTAAAAAAGTTTTTATTATATTTTTTAATTAGATGTTTATTCAATTATTAAATCTTTTCACATAAATTGAATCAGGATTAATTAAATTGTTATTTTACAGTCGTTTTTAAATATTTCTTAATTAACACGTAACCTGAGAAAACAAATATTATTAATTCAATTTTGAATTAACTCGGAATTAAATGTTGTGAAAAGTTAAAAACCGTTTATATTATAGGCTATAAATTTTTTTATGTATTTGTAGAAGGTATTGACTGAATTAAAATATCACAATAAAGTAAATTTTGTTTTACGTTCGCAAACAAAGTAAAGACTTACAAAAAATACAAATAGATTATGATTGCAAGGTTAATGTGTATAGTAATATTTTTCTTTTAAATTTAATTTTATTGCATAGCATTTTTATTGCAAAAAATGAAAAAAATTATAGTCGATTTTATAATTCAATGCGTGGATAAGTTCTAAAATATGATTTACAAAAGAAGATTTATAAAAAGAAAAACGGCAAACAATATTATGCTTAATGTAATCAAAATTATTAGTTAATCTTGTTTTAAATGTGCGATCAGTTTGCTCGATATAATATAATTCACAGCTCTTACAATTAATTTATTAAACACCAGAATGTGGACAAACAAAAATATTTTTTTTTAACATTTATAAAACATTTGCTGTTAGATAAATTCAGTTTTTTATTAAAATAAAATTTATCAAAAAGCAATTTATAAAAAAATGTGATTATATATTAAATAATATTTAAATTATAAACAAATTTTGTTGTAAACAAAACCAAACTTATTTAATTCGTACGCCGTTTTTTACAACTTTTAAATAAACGTTTAGAATAAAATTTGATGCATAAGCACTAGAGTACCTAAAATTGTATTTATATCTTGGTTTGGTAACACAACAAAAACTGCATTTTTAAATTTAATGTAATAATTTAGTGCATTAAATTACTATGTATGTTTCTATACATGTTTAATCATAGTAAAATAAATAAATTTTGTAATCTTTAAAATCAAAACGTCTTCAAGTATAGGATCTCGACAATATTCAAATTAAAGTTATTATTTTGTTTACATTTTATCTGTAAAAAGTACTGTTCTTACATTTTTTTAATCGTTTCTTATTTCTGCAAACCTAACCATTGTGAAACATATTACACTTTTTTTTAAATACAAAACTATATTTATGTACTTATTAATGTTTCTTAAATTCTTACTTTTTTTTAAATATTTTATACATGCACTACGTTTTAGAAAACTAATAAATTTTAAGTGAAAATATTTTGTAATCTTTTATACACTGTTATATCCTAATTTTGTAATTGAAACATATCTTATATTAATGTTATATCTTAATTAAACAACATTAAGTTAAAATAAAACAAAACTAATGTAAAATTATAATAGTAATTTTTTTAATTTCTTATGTAGATTCCTATTACTACAGTTACATTTGCTATTCATTATATAATATAACGTCTAATTAATGAGAAACAAGGTAAATCTTACTGATTTACTTAACATAATGAGATGAATTACGTATTTAACTTGCATAACCTTTATTTATGTGGGTTTCAATAAATCAATTTTACGGTAACAGGATAACTAATATAAACCAAACAGTATATATCTGCCAGTAGTTTACAGAATAGTGAAAATATCAAAGTACCTAGTATACATATGAATCTCTACATTAAAGCAAACGTTCTATTTCTAAGTAAGACCATATTGTTTTGCGTTATTAGAAGCAAGTAAATGAAAATGGCTTATAAATTTTTAGTTTTTAAGTAACTATTTATTAGGAAAATTTTCATAAAATGTACGAGCAATATTTTGTATAGATTCTAGAACTTATTTGAAATTAAAAAGTTTATATAAATATATGTTGTAACCCTTATTGTATATTTTATAACATATGTGGCTAAAACTGTTAGATTATTACTGTGATATTGATATTATTTGTTTTTTTTGTATCCTTATTCCCATTGTAATTAACAAGTGATTCACAATACGATTGTTATTTTCGAATGAAGAATAATATGCAGATATTTATTATGTTTACGGGTTGTGTGATAGAAATGCTTTAGTAGCACAACAAGAAGATTGCAAAAGATACTGCAATAAAAGACTGCTTACGCGTGCAGTTTTCATTAATTCACAGTCACCTGAGGGAACATGGCACTTTCAATGCAAAAAATGTAATCGACCAAGAAATTGACCGTATACCCACAAACAATGATAAACAAGTGATTGATTACAAGAAGATCAGTCTTTAAGTCTGCAAATAAATGCATTACGTACTGGAATATGTAGAAAAAAGTAAATACGTCTTGCATTGAACATGGATTACATTAATTGTTTAGTTTTAATTAAAGTAACAATTTATTAAAATTGTTAATTTCATTAGCAATTAGTTTAATTAATAGTGCTCAACATCTATGTACTTAATTTTACACTACGTACAAACCAATACAATAAAAAAAATGTTTTTGATTACGCCTACAACTTTGTGGCATCTAACATTAATAAGTTGTTTTATCGGTTTTTAAAGTTAATCATAAACCAGTTATTATATTTTTAGTTATACTTTTTCAAGCTTTTGCAACGATTATTTACATTAGAAAAACTAAAAAAAAACAAAATTATTATTTAAAAAAAATGTTTTTGACCTAAACAATAAAAAAATATTTAATTTCTGTAAGTTTTAAACGACATCTTATTTAACTGTTTAACAAATAATATTTTTGACAAAATATCTATTGATTTGTAAAGATTTTTATTCAACATGTTCTTAAAGATAATTTTTGAATTTATTAAATATTAAGTTATGTTTGTATTTATAGCTATGGTATGATTTATAGTTAATATATAAACCCAAACAATCAAGTCTGCTAAATAAAGACGTTTTTATTACACTATTTTCTATTTTATGTAACAATAAGTCAAGAAAAGATATATGCTTGTATGTAAATTGCATAATACATACACATCAAGAATGTTATTGAATTAATTTTTAAAAATAGTATTGTTTAATAAAAAAACATAAACATTTTATTAATGAATTTTATTAAAATTATTTGATCTTCAGTAAGAATTAATAAGATGTTAGTAAATAACAATTTATTAACTAAATTAATTAAAATGTGACACATTAGATTTAAAAAAATTAAAATTAATGATTAGAATGCTCTATGACATTTACTAGCCGTACAATTGTAGATCTTACGTTTTATACTTTTTTTTTAAATGAAGAATACATAGTTTTTATCAAGTTCTGTAATTATGTAATTTGACTTGACTTTTGTCAGTAGAAGCACAAATACAAACATTTTTTTATGATAAGTGTTCTTATTTGATTTGGTTTATACGTTGATTACCTAACTTTTGAGAAGCTCTTAGTTGATTTTGGTTGCTTGCTTAAGTTCTTCAATTTCTCTCACGCCCTGATGAAGCCTCTTACGAAAGTAAGCAAAACGTTGGCAACTTTAGTTACAACATTGACAAAGTTCAAACCAAGAAAACGTTCTCATCTATATGTATAAAAATAAGTTTTACTAGCATCCCGTTTTGTTTCGCAAACTGTCAAATGAGACAGCAGTGCCTAAACGATAGATGGCAATGAAAATTTAACATAATTTTTTTTTGGTATGGGGTGTGCACATTATCAACTTATTTATATACAATTGAAACTATAATCTAAAATCTACCTCTAGGTAGTGAAACCAAAATGTACAATTTGAAAAAAACTTAAATACTAAAAATAAACTTTATAAACTTAAAACGAATACTTTTTATTAAAGAAAATGTGCTACAAAAAACTAATATATGCAACAACAGCTTAATGGCAAATATAACAATTAATAATGTATTTTGATAGAGGTAATTAAGTTTTGTTAGTTTTAATACTAATCTTCTAGTATACAATTAGGTAATTTTTTATACTTATCTTCAAACAATTGTCCAAAAGTGCAGATAATGTAAATTTATTTTTAAATTGTTATTTTTTTAAACTATTATCTTTCACCGTTTGTATCTTCAAACATCTTATGATTCTTGCGTTGGCCAAAATCATATTTTATAACGGTAGATTTGATAGCGTTTTGAATTAAACATCACTTTTATATAGAAAATGATACGGATTTTGGCAGTCATCAAAGTTGTTTCAATACACAGTGGGCCAATGCAATAACAAACCTGGACATAATATGACGATGTAAAAAAATGCCTCCTTTAAAGTTTTCTAAGCCTTTGATTACGAATTTGATGTCAAAAGAAAAAAAAATCAATATCACGGATCTAATATGGCCTATCAAATATTAAAAAACTGCATAAAATTGGCAACATAACTGTTTTTAAGATCTCTGATTACAAATTTAATTTCTAAAATGTTAAATTCAAAATAATAAATTGAATATGGAGGACAAATATTAGTAATAAAACGAAACTGTGTTATAAACATTTAATAAACATTTTTAAAACAGTACAATTCATAACTTTAGGTAGAAGTGGGTGACTATTATCAGGTTGTATTAATAAAATTGGCTGATCCGAGAATACTAGGAGACATTTGCATTTTGCATTGTTTTTACGCGGGAACTATTTCTAGATACATTTTTACGAAACCGTCGAATGTTTTTATTGGGAGCTTCTTGCGCATTATCAAACAGCTAACTAACAGCTAACAATGCAGCTTTAATCATGTCTATTTAGACAATGTGTACGGAAGTCGGCACTGGATACCATAAATACAATTTAACATAACGCTTTGCAAGATCAAGACTATATATATTAAATTTTTCAATTTTGATGGCACAGTCGCTTGCTATTGTTTGCAACAAAACTTTGTTTTTTGCTATAATGTCTTTATCATTGCTTAAAATTTGTCCTGAATCCAAGTTTTGATACATCAATAAGTAAACCAAGTTTTTGAGAAAACTTATTCTATATGTCTGCTTTGCGCGTTGCAACTAGTTCCTTCTGCTTTACAAAGCGTGCTTACCATTTCTTATTTTTTTTGTGACCGGTATCGTCAGATTTATATGCTATATGCAAAAACCAATCAAAGATATGACTCGTTAACTTTTTTACTCGCAAGTAAATCGATGCTGTCGAATTCTTTCAATGTTGCATTCCAAATCTAACATTGCTGAACCGATGTAGTTCCCGTAACAGCATTTTTAACTTTACGGTCTATTATACTGAAAACCGATTCGTATTAATTGTTTTATTTTGGCAATTCAAAACAGTGTGAAAAGCAAAGAGTTCTTGAATTTAAATTTTGATATGATCATGCTTTTTATTTTAAACCAGATTAATTAAAGAACTTTACTTATCTTTGGAACACCTACGAATTATTAATATGATAAATAAACAACTGATTTTAATACTCAAGACAAAATCAGATCAATTGCAAAAAATCTTTTCCGATCTGAATTATTGTTATTATGAAACTTTTTGTTTGTTTGATAAAAACAGAATAAGAACATACGTTTTCAGCTTGAGTAACGTTCAGATGCGATGGGACAACTATGAACTTACTCCACTTTTTTGATAGACAAGTTTTTTTTTATCTGATTTCCGACGAATAGTTGTAAAGTACATACACATTTAAAATGTTTTTGAAACGCCATTCTGTGGTAAAAATACCACGTATGATATATAAAAAACTATAAATTAGTATCGAAGGTCAATGATCTATTGACAAATAACGCCGTTAAAATTGCAACTATAAAATAGGTTAGGAACATTGTCGGTACAAATGTGGAAAATAAAATCAGAACTAGCGGACAGCTGTTACATTCTTTAGGAACTCGTCCGCGCTAAGATACACCAATGTAATTCTATAACCATACCGACAGACAACCGTACTCTTTTATGTTGTGTAGACTTTATCAATATATTTGACATGCTTTGGAACGCCATCCTGTAGTAAAAATATCACGTATGATATATACAAAACTATAATTAGTACGAAAGGTAGAAAAGTTGTCAGTGGATTTAATGACAGCCAAAGTCAATGTCAATGTTTATGTCGTGTAGACATTACCAACATATATGAGATGTTTTAGGAACAATTCTCTATTGTTTTTGTTGTTGATAATTACTGGCACATTTTTGGAATTATTGTTCAACGCTGTGCGTTCACTTTTAAACTAATTACACCAAACACTAACTTGTTTTTAATTACGCCTGCTCCGTAAATCTTTAATGTTTTTTTATGAATTTCAGAAAATTTCTTATTATCTGCATGCAAAAAGTCAATAACCGCTTGCACTTCAAACTTGTGGTTGTCAATGTACACGTTGAACTAAACCAAAGGCAATAATAATAGCCACCAATGCATCTAAATTGCGTGTAAGTTTCAACCACACCGGAATAACATTGGCGGTGTGCCGAACGAATGTACCTTATAAACCAAACATTTCTCGTACAATAAAGTCAATTTTTAAATATTGCTTCTATTGTTGCAGTCATCTTGCTATAATAGTCATACTATGTTCACCATGACTACAAAAAACTTTGCGTTTATCTTAATACTCTAAAAATGTGACTTACATGTATCGTTTGTTATTTTTTTATAAGAAATATTGCAAACACAAATTTGTCAATATTAATTTTTCACTACTTTAAATATCTGATATCAGAAACCACTATAAGTTATACGTAACTACCGTAAGCTTTTAAAATTCTATTACAATTACTTTTCCGATCAGAACAGCAAAGAAACATACATAAAATAAAGGAAAATTAGAAGTACAACTTTAGTAATAGTTAAAAATAGAAAGTATTATATAGTAAATATCAGCGCCGGTGGCAAAAAAATACAATTGTGATTATTGTAAGATAAATATTTTTTTTAGATTTTTTGTTTACATCAACAAAATAATGTATTTAATTAAATACTGGTTTTATGCAAATTTTTTTATTAAGAGATCTTTTATAATTCATTCAATTCTTTACTGAATTTTATTATATAATTGATTATATTGTCATCAGTTTTTGTTGTTGTTCTTACTAAATTTAAGAAACTGGAAAAAAATTGTTGTTATACTATGAGTAATCTGTAAACATTTATTGAGTTTTATTTTTATTATATTTGACAAAAAGGTGTGGTGTGTTTTTGTCTCTGTTTTACTTTATTTTCTAAATCTCTTATGTTTGGTGTTTTTTGATTATATAAAGTATGAATTTTTTTAACTTTTCTATAAAAACGATTTGCAAGATTTGATGTTTTTGTTAAAAATCTTAAACAAACCAATATATTATTTATTGTTTTTTAATTTTAGTATTAAACCATAATTAAATAGCGTAAATACAGCTCCACTTTGCAAACAAGATAGTCGGAAAATATGTCAACTAAAAAACTTAATTTGAAATTTTTGCCGCAGTAAATAATTTGTTTAATGATATTTGAGAATTCGAAGTTAGTACATTCACAGTTAAAATTTGGTTAAAAGCAAATTATGACAGTGGCTACTATTTTGAGAATCAGAAAAAGAGCTGCTAGAACTGACGGTGATCTACTAGAATCACCTTTAAAAAAAGAAGAAGCGGAGAATCCAACAAAATAGTGATGAATGAGTACGATATAAAAATTATAAAAAGAACAGTGCAAGAGGTTTACTCGGTTGATAACAAGTGCCAACGTCAAAAAATTTTAGTGAGTAAGATGAAAGACAAGATTAATTATACTGGCCGACAACAAACTATTCGAAAACATTTTTTAAGAATTGGTTTCAAATTTAAAAAAATGTGAAAACCAACGAAAATTGCTTATGGAACGCAAGGATATCGTAGCTTGGCGTTTTCATTATCTACGAAAGTTTAGAGAAAACGCTGCTCTCGGCAAAAATAAAAAACCGATAACATATTTAAACGAAATTTTTATTCACCCATCTTATGGCGTGAGTAAGTGCTGGCAATCAAAGAACCAATCAGGTGTAAGTAAAGCTGATAGTTATGGTCAGTGGTATATTATTGTACACGCAAGTGGTGCGTATAGATTTGTAAACAACAGCATATTAATTTTCAAATTTAAGAGCAAATCAGAAGATTACTACGACGACATGAATTATCACAATGAATAACGTACAGTAAAGTGCCAAGGAAATTGAGGTGTTAGTGAGAAATGCATTTGCTGAAGTCACAGAAGTAGATTGGCAAAAAGAGTGCATGCATGTGAATCAGTTGGCTCAAGAAATGTGGGTGAACGATGGATTAGTTGACGACGTAGTGGAAAGTTTTAAATTTGTAGTGAATACTGGTTCATCGGAAGATGACATAATTTTTGAAAAAGAAGAATATGAACGTGATTAAAACAATTGTTTAAATAGGTATAGATTCAATTAATTTTGATAGTAATTTAAAGATTAAATTGTGTTGCTAAAAATAACTTATTCGTTCGTTTGATAAAATATAAAATACATTTAGAATAAGCAAAAGGAATTTTATAAATCTAAAGTTATTTAAAACTGTTTCTATAAAACTTAATATTGTTACTAAAAATTGTATATTAATGTTTTAGTTTTTAAGTTTAATCAGTTTAACAAAGTATTTCTTTCATAGATGTGTTCTTTTCTGATTTTGTAAGGAAAAAAATAATTGCAATGGTTATGCAGCACACAATACATTTATGTGTATCAAATAATACACATTTAAATAAAGCGCCCTAATGCTTTTTTTGCGATTGTACCTTACAAGCAACTGTAGCGTCAGTGTCCCCTTTCCAACTATCCTGTTTGTTGTGTGGACCTGTACATACAATACAAAATATAAACAAAAACACAACATTACTTTTTACTGAACCCATTGCGATAACTATATTATCGTTTTCAGAAACAATAATAAGCTTTTTGGTACATTTATTAGGTATGTTTTATCACGTATAGTTAGGTTTATACATTTATTCCATAAATTAATTTGCACGGTTTATACATTGAAATTAATAGCTATTAATTTCGTAGTTTTGAAAATCTGATTAGTTGAAACACCTACACTGAGCTCTGATACAACAAAATTGTGCTCATGTCAATTTCCACAATTATGCTACAATAAAGGGACTCGAACGTTGACTATTTAAGAAAATGTTTAATCCAAAAAGAGAAAATTCGTGACTTTTTGAGCAAACTTACAAAACTCAATACACGTGATTGAGAGTTTTTTTTAAATATTATTTAAGCCATGGGGCTTTTACCTTATTTGAAGTTAAAAGAAAGTAATACAATATATATTTCATAAGAAAATTTTTATCATTTGTCAACTTGCAATTTTTACGCATTTTAATTTTAGACTAAAAGCAAAGCTACCACTAAACTGCCATCGGACTGATAATTGTTGAACCTCATTTACAAATTTCGTGCAAGTTTTTGGCCATGGTGTATGGTTGGTTGTATTTTTATAGTTTATTTGCAACTTTTGAAGTAAGTTTTAGACAGACGACACCTGCAATCATTATAAATTATAGGGATAATTATAGCTTAAACATTGCCATTGGGCGTGCGGTGTAAGATTTTACTACAAACATGTGCAGTTAAACCAATTTCACAATAAATATACACCGCACGCCCTTCTCTGTTTTTTTTTACTACATTTTGATTTGTTCAATATTACCTTAGAAACGTACTCCAAACGAAATTTTGTGTTGTTTTTTAGATGCAAACTGTCACTTTAACTTAATACTAATTGTTACTAAGCACTAAATTTAAGTAAGTAATACTAAGTTTAACTAAAAAACACAACAAAATTAGACGATCAGCTGAAAAAGAGAGTTAAAATAAACACATTTGAAAATGTATTTTTTTAGTCAAGTAAAAGAAGTACTGTTGCTCTTCTTAGAACACCGAGTATAACAAAAGTTGCGTTTTTGAAGAGTATGGCTGATTTTGTTATTACTGCACAAAAGTGGTTGTGTCTTAAGTCACAAAAATCAATCTTGTTTTGAGACGGTGTAATACTGACGCATAGGCCAGTACTTGTTTTTGTCCTTGCAAATGTAATGAAACACAACAAAATGAAATAAATTAATAATTTAAAAATTAAACATCAGATTTTATATTGATTTGTCAAATTACAAGAGAGATATACGAGGTAAAATTTAAAACTAAAAGGTTTGGTAAAGCATCAATTTTTGCGTTTTTCCCTTAAGTAAATTTTTGTTTTACAATTTTTTATTCTAGATAATTTCCATGTTGTCGTTATCACACAAACGAAGCTTTTGTCACACGTTGCAGTAAAGAATTTTAGAGCCTGACTAATTAATTGCGCCGTGAAGTTTCGCTTTTTATAAGATAATATCGAAAAAACTGGTTTCCAATTCTCTGGTAAAGAAAAACTAGAATTTTAGTTAATACAAAAGAATTTTTAATTATTCCGATAGATTCCCTAATTTTTGATGATAGTAATTAGAAACACTAGCCAAAATCTTAGTGTATTCAAACAGTTTGATGACCAGTGTCGCCACAGCTGATTGCTAAAAATCCATATACATATAAAGGCAATGATACTGATTTAACAAGATTATCTTAAGAAAAAAAGATGAGTAAACCAACTCAATCTGAAATTCACCTGTTAAACTTATTTATGGAGCAAACCGTAATATTACAGCTAGTATTTGGTTCAGTTCTATAAAATTAGTAAAAACGTTACAATCTAAGAAGTTTACTTTTACTCTAAAAAAAAAACAAACAAAAAATCTGTTCAAAATTTTATACATGTATTTACATTTTATTTTTTATAAATTTACTTATAATTTCGAGATAATTTTTTATGTGCCAAAAAAATAAAAAGTCGGTTTGATTATATTTTCAATGCAACGCGCAAAACGCAAATAACACCATTGAAAAACTAGAAATTATAATCTATTATAATTTTACAAAAGGAGGTGTCAATACATTAGATGCCAATTATATTGTTAACCGTCTCACTCGAAGATAGTCACTTGTTATTTTTTTTTGCTTTATTTATATGCTGCTGCTAATATTTATGTTGTGTACCGGTCACTGCAAAAAAATATAGTATAGTTAAATTACACCACAAAATAAAACAAATCAATGTTAAAATAAAAAAATAATAGACCGATATACTGCAAGACATTGTCTACGTCCTGAAATATCCATGTCAGTAGTTAAAGGTTACGCTTCATTATACCAAACAACGAAAATAAACAATTATTGTTATTAAAATATATGTAAGTGTCTAATACACAGCTTTACAAATACTTTATGTAATACAGAATTTAATATCAGTTCCTAATAAACCAAAGCAAACGAGTTAAAGGGATAACCAATGTTGTTGCCACAATTTAAGCAGTGAGATAATGTAATAGATAAGTTATGTTTAAGTAATCAAAAAATATTGTTTTCTTTTGATAAATAATGTAAACTGTACTTTAACGACAAAAATTTAATAATTTTTTTTTGGTGTAAGATATAATATTAGTGTAATAAATGACGAACGTAATAAGAATACATGCATACCTTTGCTGTGTACATTGCATCGTACTATTGACTGAAGAAAATACCTTTTTTTAGTCAACGATGGTGTTTTATTATTTGTAAACCAAGAATAGTGTTGATTTTGTATCAAACAGTAAAATATGTATATAATCTACGATGTAGCTTTAAATGCCTTTATAGATTGTACTAACGAACATATAAATTGCACAGCAGGTTTGACACATAAGCCTAGCTTATTTTTAAAGCATTTGGCAAAGGTAGTAATTATTTTATGTATGCAAACTAGATGTACTAATCCGGCGTAATTAAGCTAGAGTGTATAAAGAAACTTATTGATATTTTACATCTTTAGTAAGTAAATGTAATAGAAAAGGTATTTGATTGCAAAAACAAAATACGTATTCATGGTACTGAAATCAATAAATTTTTGTTTTTTAACGCAATAACTGTACTATGTGAGTATACATTTAATAAATTACATACATATTATTTAATTTTAACAAAATAACTATTGTAATAAGCACATTCATTCTATTTTTGCAAGTAAGGTTTTATACAAATGTCGACATATCGAAAAAAGAAAAAATGTTTTTATCTAAACAACTTATAAAAAAATACTAATAAGTGTTTAAAAATCTCAATTTTACGTAGGTTTAGTCTTATACAACAATTAGAAACTGGTAACAACTCAAAACGTTTTTTAAAATAAATGTTTGGCGTTCGTTATTTAGTAATAAATATTCAAGTTTAAAACATAATGTGATTTGCGTTTGGACAAACATGCCAACAACGTAACTGTTGCATAAAAACGTACAGTAAATTACTACGTTGCCATTGACTTTTAATATGTTAATAGTTTTTAAGGTTATTAGATTATAAATAAGTCAAAGCAAACTTTAAACAACGAGAGTTGTATAAATAAAAACGTTTTATGATTCACATTTGTCTTTCAACACTGAACATTAACGTAATTATTATGCTTCTTGTAAAACAATTTGTAATCTTTAGATGCTAATAATGCTTTACAACTTACGTAAAATAATTGATTATAGAAAAACTTCAGAAATATAATGTTCTGACGTTGTCGTTTTTTTAACATTGCAATAATTATTTATAAATGTATTTTGTAATTTTGAATGTCGGTTTATTTTAACACAGTAATTTTCATATACGGTAGGGCACGTAAAACTTATATATGTAATTATACCTAAAATATTTTTGTAGTGTGATTTGGCGCCAACATACAGTGCCACCATAATAGTCTAATGTTATTTATATAAAAATACTTTCGTTAGCAACAAAGGATATCATGCATACAATATTAAAGTACCTTGAACAGTTTTTTTTATGTACGTTCAAACAAGTATTGCTTTTGTTAAATCGGCAAAATTGATATGAATCATTAAACATGCCCACAATGTCTTAAATTTGATTGTTAAAACACAATTAAAAAATTATTTTTATAAAAAATTTTCAAATCTTACTTATGTTGTTTGGTATTTATTATCACTTTTGCGTTAGTATACACAAAATACAAAATTTTTAAATAATTTTATGTTTAAATATTGTTTTTCTAATAACATTTTTGAAATCAAAAGTTTAAACTTTTTTTTAACCAACTTTAATAGAAAAGCAATTCATCACAGCACTAAATATTTTGTTCTTAATTAAATTAACATGTAAATGTTGAAACATAAATATAAATTAATTCAAACATGTAAGAATGACTATATATTAGAAACCGCTTGTGCAAAATTTTGTGTATAGTAATGCAATATTTTTTCTCATTTATTTTTGTACTGATATTGAATATTTTGTTATATAACGCCACAACTTTATTCAACACGATCTTTTATAATAGTTTCAGTTGTCAACATAAATACTTTATTTAAAAAAAAATAATTTATTAAGTTTGTTTTGCAAGCTTATTGGTATTGTTTTGATTTAAGGCTCGAGTATATGTATCTTGAAATAGTTCTTGAAGCAAATTTTATTAGTTACTTTATCACGCGCTTATTCCAAGTCGATAGCTTGTCTGATATATTTATTGAGATATATTTTTTGTTAGTTCTTATATTTCTGATTGTCTAATGTTCTTTTTATGATAATAAATTAACTGAAAAAGTTTTTGTTTGGTTTTGTTTTAGAAAGTAGTTGTCGCTTTTTAAAGTTTTATCATATTTTTTTTTCAAACAAGATTTATTTTACAATAAATTGTAATTAAGTTGTGTCTGCACAGTGAAAATAATACAATGTCTAACTTTGTTAATAAATTATTGTTTTTTAATTCAAATGTAATGTAAAACAATAAAAAAAAATAAATAATAAATGCAAAATTTTACAAAAAGAAACTAACAATAAAAATAATGAAACACTGAATGCTACTGATAACATGTATTAATTAACTTTTTGCATATTCATTGACAAGCTTTAGTTTCAAAGGACAAACAATCACACAGACTACAATCGCTTTTAAAGTTATTATAAAGCAAAAGATTAACAGATTTAACAAAAACGAATAAAGTATTTATTTCTCTTTAGTTTTAATTTATTTTTATATATGCGTATTATTATTCTTTTTTATATTTAGTTTCAGTAATTACAATTAATTTTAGTTTTATATTTTTTAAAGTAAACATATCAATAAAGCTTGTGATATTATACTTAATGTTAATTTAATTTTTATTTAAATTTTAGGTTACATACATACATAACTATTTACTTAGTATAAACAGTTGCTTCTAAAATGTATTTGTTTAGTAAATACAAAAGTGGATTCAAAGTACAAAATATACGTATGTATATATTTATTGTTTTTATTAAAATTAATGTTAAATTGCTCATTTAAATTTTTTTTAAATTGTAATTATTTGTTTTAGTTAAAAAAAAGCAATTTCATAATCTCACGTTTTTTTAAATTTTTGTGAGTATATGCATTTTATCACATTTTATTGTTCTCGTTGTTATTTTAAAGTTAACAAATTGAAAATTGTTTTATTGTCTCACGAGTTTACATGTTTATACTTTGCAAGTCAAATTATGTTTATATTACCTTGTGTGTATTATTTTTGAAGTTTTCGTGTTTATGGAATTTATTGATGTACATAAAATTTTACTGAATACTTTAATACAATAAAATTATAAAATGTATTAATATTTTTATTGCTAACAATAAATAGTTTTGATTACTATTTATATTATCATGTAACAGTATTTTATAAATTTACCCTTGAAAATGTCACTGCTATTGTGACGGTGCATTTTTAACTGTAACACTTTAAGAAAAGTTGATTGTATTTTTTTCAAACAATGTATTGAACATTTTCTAAAAACATACCATGATTATAATACTCTTTAACATAATTAATGCTGATCAAAGTAAATCTGTCTTTAAAAGTTTAAAGAAAAAAATTCGCACGTGTATTAAAATTGAAGCACAACATATTAAACATTGGAAATAATTTTGTTTTAAATTTTATTTTTATTTCAAATAAATGCCAGCATAATTACTAACTTTAACATTAATTCAAAAGTGACAAACTAAATTAATCATTTAGTTATTTTTATTTAATTTTATACTAATTAGCAGTGTTGGCTGTAATAAACAATTCTGAAGAAGCTTCAGGTTTCTTTGTGACATCAAAACATTAACTTTTATGACAAGTGCAAAAATCACCTGCACTTAGACAATTATTATTTACTGTAGAATAAATAATTGTTACGTAAATTTAACTGTAACTTACTGTAGGCGGCAGCTCAACAGTTCGGAGTTGTGGGTGGGAGTCCATGTGCTAAATATAAAATAATTAAAACAGCGCTAAAACGAAGAAATACCCACCATAGATCTTCTGAGTGTAAACAAATTGAATAACCCAAGAATAACAACGAATATATCATTATTTCAATGGCAACAATGTAATAGAATAAAATCAACAATAATAATTAAGAAGTATAATGTTGAATTGATGCAAAGCTACTAATTACGCAATCTAAAGCACTTTGGTAACTTTAAATAATTGCAATAACCAAATCTGCATGAATTAATCGTATATATATCTAAGTTGCTCATATCTACGTTCAACTCTACAAAAATTATGAAATAATAAAAAGAAATTACTTACGGTTTTTTTCCTGACATGGAATTAGCAAATGATTTATCCAAACCAATTTCCAAAAATTGCTAAAAGTGTAATAAACATTTTTATAATGATTATCACAAGTAATGTTGCGTATAGCTCATCTAATGAACGCCTGCGTGCCACTCGATTTTCAATATTAATCGTCCATCTCACAAATATTTCATCAATTTGACCCCAAATTAATTCTTACTGTTCGTGTGTGTATTTAATGTTTGCATTCACACGAGCTCCAAGTAATCAACTCAACAAAAATGTACTTAAGAAACAATTACAATGATAAAGGGACAGACACAGTGATTCAACTTGATATGCTAAGAGAAAATTAAATCTTATCGTAAAAATAAAAGTTACTTCTTACCCTAGCAAAATTGAAGGAAATTTATGCATTTATAACGAGGATGGTAATCGATATTTAAAAATAGACATTTCACTGGGCGCAACGTTAGTTTTTACGTGTTGTCTCTTTCAATGTCAAAAACAAAAGTGAACGTTAATATATTTCTATACGTAAAAATGACAGAAAAAAAAATCATACAGCACGTAAGCTATATCGAAATGCTGTTAATATAACATAACTATGATTTTCGAAAATGTTTGTTTTGATAGATTTTTTTAAAGTTTTTACAGCAATTAGCTTACATTTCAGGACTTCCTTTAATAACGTTTATTAAACGTCACTTATAGCACTTAAGTCGGGCATATGTATTTTCAAGGTCACGTTACACCCCAAATTTGGTATTGCCAGTAAATGTGATTGAAATACACTAGAACTTATATTTGAAGAAAAACAAGGTTTTAAATTATCATTGCGATGTCAAAAATAAGTAATTTTTATATTAAAACAAAGTAAATTCCAGTTTTTTAAAAAAGACCTCAAAAAGTTATCTTTTTTAGACAAATTTAAATCATATACTAAATTGTTTAGATTACTTTGTGTCAATAAATCTAGTTTTTTTAAAGTAGACGGTTTATAAGTTGAATCGCTCTCTTCATGTACGTTTTCGTCTTAACTAAGAGTAGTTTCGCGACTTTCTGGTTGATTTGGAAGTATCGGCACTAGCAATTTGGCAGTATGTAAAATTGGTGTAATGGCTGATGACTGACACTGTGTTCTGATTTTGTTCTATTGCTTTTTCTAATAATCACTTAGATCATCTTTTTGTTTTGGTCAAATTTTTGGTATAATAAACGGTAAATGTTTAGATTTATTAAACCAACCTAATAAGAGTTTTTTTACACATAGAACACAAAATTTGTTTTGATAGTGCACAGAAAATCCTAAATAGTCTAAATAACACTTTTATAATAACCCTTTCGCTCACCGAATACACTATAGTCCACAGTGTACATAATATTACGATTTTTATTTTTTTTATTAGAATAAGTTCTATCTATTTACTAATAGCGAACACTATAGTGTACATGTGGATTTACAAAGAACGTATAGGGCACCATCTATCATCAGATAGTATAGTTATTAATTTGTGAAAAATTGATTATCATTACAAAGATTGTCTGATTTTTATATGCTGTGGTCGTGTGCTTGAGGTGCATTTTTATTACTGCTTAGAAAGGTGCGTTTTACAAAAGATTTTAAGCGTAGCGTAAGCAGTCGTAGCAAAACATAACCTAGCTTTCTAATTTTTTAAAGATAAGTTTAAATTTTTTAGTTATATACCCAACAAATAAGTTTTAAACGTTTCTAATCTAAACAAAGCTCTTAGATATAATTGAACATTTATCGAATATTACAGTCTTGAGTGGTGGCGGGGATAATTACAACTTGGAAGATAAAATACAATTGCAACCAGAAGCTGAAACTGTTGAAGGTATACTTTCAGATACTATATGCATATAATATAATAATTACTTAATTTTAATGTAGAACTCTCTATCGAAGACTTTAAACCAGCAATGGTCAAATAAATTTAACTGGAACAAAGCTGTACTGAACCTACAAGACTTAAAATCAGACTTTTGCCAATAAAAGAGTTGATCTCTATTGTCAAAACTATTTGATGACTAGAAAGAAAGGCATTACATGAAGAAAATTTTTTATATACCTAACACCAAAAATAAATTAGTATTAAAAACCATTAAGGAATGCCATAGAATCCGGCGTATTTTTTTTTAAGTGTTTTACTAATAATTTATTTGAAGTAATGCCAGAAAAGACAAATTTGTATGTTGAGCAACAGCATTAAACATTTAATTTAAAAAACGTGGAAGAGCCAAAAACATTTGTGGGTTTTCACATGCTAATGAATCACATTACCCTAGAATAAATTCATCTCAGTCAATTATAATTATAAATTTAGAAGCATGTTCATTTTGTACAAGAAGATCAGCCAAGTGCTTGACTTTTTTATTGAAAGAGAAACTTGGTTTTAACGAACAGATTGTACCATTCAAAAGTAAATTGGACATCAAACAGTATGTTCGTAAAAAACCTTATCCATGAGAAGTAAAATTGTTTGCGTTGTGCGTAGTGCCACGAGCGGCACACTGTTTGATTTTGTTTTGTATTAAGAAGTAGAAACAGAATCAGATTTTAAATATTGTTTTTTGACGAGCAACTGCAGTTGTGTTAAAACTAACAAAAAAAACGAAGGACTTTACTTCAGTAATTATTTTTAAAATTATAATTTACTGCAGTATTTATTACATAAAAATGTATATGCAGCATCTACTGCCCGCATAGACCGTTTTAACAATTCGGAATTTAAGAAAATGAAAAAAAAAGTGTGGAACTGCGGAGGAGGTGATCAGTAAAAGCGGCAAAACTGATATAATAGCGTAAAATTGTAATAACATTTGCACTCTTGACCATGAAAAACGATGGAAAAAGAAACTCAAACAATACATAAATGTTTTGAGACCGTCTGTGATAAAAAATTATAATAAAAACATTCTTTGAGTTTTTACTCATGCCATAGATTTGGCATGTGAAAATGGTTAATTTGAGTATCGTACAAAAACATCATCTTTAGACATTCCTAAAAAGTAGATTCTAGAATTGCTGCATTGTACGGAAAAATTTTGTTTCGTCAACAAAAGCACAGTCTAAAATCAGCCCAATGCCCGAAGTTTGACTTGAAAATGTAGGTCACTTACATAAATAATGTGACAAAAGCTTTGCATCTAAATTCAAATTCTTCAATTATCAAGCTAAGACACGCGTTGTGTTCCAAAAATGCAACGTGCACCTTTGCAGAATAACATTTTTTTTGTTCTGCCACACGAAAAATAATTTGTAAGAAGAAGAAAAAGAAATAGTAATAAATGCTTCGATTTTTACAGCTTTTTATTTTCTTTTACAAGTGTAAAAACGTCAAAATTTTGTAACTAATTTATATCAATCGTACAACAAAATTTTAAATTTTATTTCAAAAGTTAAAAATTTGTGAGTGAAACGGTTAATAGTGTAAAATTTTAACGCTGAGATACAAAAGTTAATTTTCCACACACATAACAAAAACTAACCGCGTTATTTAACTACTTTTGTGGCATATTTATAACGAACGTCAATAATTTAAGTTAGTTGAATCCCATAGTATTCTTATTGCCAAAGTCATCTCAAATTGTTTAAGTTTCTTGATCATGTAGACCATCAATACTCAGGTATTGAATTTACTATGGAAATTGAAACTAATGGTTTCCTCTCATTTCTCGACGTTTTTGTGAGTCGTAAGCCCAACGGACGTCTGAGCTCTTATACGTTCTGTTATTGAATTTCTAGTTTTTTTCGCGTTTTTTTGTATTTGTCAACTTGAGACTCTAAAGTCGAAATTCTGTCATCTTACTAACCTAATCAGAGTTGGTCAACCAATCGCGAGGACACTTTTTTATATGCAAAGACTACTTCTTCTTAACCCAGTTTTATAGAGCTTAGAGTATGGCTTAGTTTACAAGTTGATTACCTAACCCTGTAGTGGTTTTTTCTTAGATTGTTTGTTGTTTTGGTTTTCTGTGTTATTTTTTTTATAATTTAAAATTTGGTTTCGGTAACAAGTTGACTACCTAACTCTTCAAAAGTTTTTAGCTAGATTTTTCTTTCATGCTTAGATGAAACTTTTTACAAAAGTGAACTAAGTTTATCTATTATGGTTACAACAGTGATACGGTTTAAACCCAAAAGACATTTTTGTCTTAGTTGTCTTACTTTATTAATTTTTACGGGCAGAATTATTCTACTAAAACTTCCGTATATTCCAAACTCTGTTACAAACTCGTCAAAATTTTGTCATAATTTTTGCATTCTTCAAAATCAAGTTCTACATTCAGACACGTTCTTTTAAAAACATTCTACACCGTGCTAGTCTACCGTTGATACGAGTACGAATTATGCAAACACGACAAAAATTAGACAAGGTTTTTCTAGCCAATAAAAGCTGTTGTCGTTTTGAATCAAACTGTTTGTGCTGCAAAAATTAATTCCATTTTGTCAGAGGAAACGCTCTTCTAACTCGTAATAATAATTTGAGGATTGAACCTCTAATTTAAATTATCAAATCTTCTAATTTACTTCCAAAAACTAAACGTCGACATTACTCTTTCAGATTCGAAACCGCTTCGTCTATACGGATTTCTCAAAACTCACAAAGTATACTTTTTTAACCTATGGTCTATATTATTCAATCTCCTACCTGCAAGCTAGTCAAGTTTTTGTTTGACATTTTTGCAAATTTACAGGTAAAAACTCTTTTTATATCTTCAACTCTCAGCCATTAGGTAGTTTAAACATTATAAAATTTGATTTTCTTGTGAGTTTTCATGTCACTTCATTCTGTACCAAAGTTTCTATTCGCTTATTATTATCGAACAGTATCTGTCTTACTATGATATGGAGTTGAGTTTGATTTCTTTTATTCATAAATTTTTATTATGTACACACTTCTAATTAAATAACAAGTTTTACGAACAAGTTTATGATGCTGTTAAGGATTCTTTTCTGTCGCATATTGTAACTAACATTTTTATAAAATCTTTAATTGTTCAAGTTTTCTGATCATCCAAACAACACCCATATATCAAATTTACTATGGAAATTAAAACCAATAGTTCTCTACCGTTTCTAGACGTATACACGACGGACTTTCGGGCAATTTTGTGTATCGCAAATCTGCTCATACTGTCCATCATGTTTCGTTTTATCATCATTCTGCACAGAAACGTTTGGGTATTCAATATTTGGTTTATCGCGCTTTTTCTATTTGACAACCTGAGAATCTAGACTCGAGACTTCGTCATTTTACTAGAGTTTTGGTAAACAATAGTTATATGTGAGATATTTAAACAGTTATTACTTGGCGTCTACATCTACGTGTCTGAGTACTTAAAAACATTTCCACTTCCAAATCAATTCTAAAATTACTATTTTCATCTTATATTCATAAAGTCACAGATCAAATAAGAAAACTTCTTCGTAATAATGGTATTAAACCGATATTCAACTTCACAGGTGTATA
The DNA here is from genome assembly GCA_035610365.1 of Aquatica leii. NCBI lineage: Eukaryota > Metazoa > Arthropoda > Insecta > Coleoptera > Lampyridae > Aquatica > Aquatica leii. The sequence goes on from CM069436.1 coordinate 70,694,294, forward strand.
CCAAATTTCTTGTTGGTGTGGTTTAATTTACATTAGTGAAAACGGTCATTCCGTTAGAATGCGTATTTTAGAACATGATTCTTGTATAAGAAAAAAGCATATTTTTAAGTCTGCGGTTGCTAAACATCATGTTACTACAGGTCATTAGATAGATTTTGGTAAGATTTTGGTGATTGCAAAACCTTCATTCTTTTTTAATAAGCACACCAATAATTTTAATCATGATCATGGTTTTGAGCTATCCTCTTTTTTGTTTCCCGTTATTACTTTTTTTACCAAAAACAAGCCTTTTTTTAACCTTATTCCAATCAGAATCGCGCTTTATTAACCGCGACGTTAATTTTTCTTTATGTATAGAGACTCTTTCTTCTTAAGACACTTTTATGGAGTATAGAATCTGACTTAATTCACAAGTTAATTACCTATCTCTGTAGTGGTTTTTTGTTAGATTGCTGTTTCTTTTTTCAAATTTATCGTTTTTTTTTCTTAACTTTTTATAGCTTAAAATCTGGTTTGGCTTACCAGTTTATTATCTAGTTCTTTAGAAGTTTTTAGTTAGATTGTTGTTTGTTTGAGTTTTTCGATTTTTTGATCACGTCCTGATGAAACCCCTTACAAAAGTGGGCGCAACGTTAGTAGCTTCGGTTACAACAATGACGCGATCCAAACCCGGAGGACGTTCTTATCTTACAGAGTAAATTAATGCTTTTTTAATAAAGGTATCCCAATACAAACGAAAAAAAGTTGTCTGAAAAACAACAGTGTTATTAATAGTAGAAATCAAGTTTTCACGGGTAGATGCATTGAATGTTGTATTAAAAAGCAACAAAACTGTAGTCGTTTTAAATTATATTCAAAGTAAGCGGTGGCGGACTAGAAACAGGTCATCAAATTATGCTTGAGAACACTAAAATTTTGGCGAATGTTTCTAATTACTATCAGCAAAAAATTAGAAAATTGATTGAAATAATTAAAAATCCTTTTAATATTTACCGAGATTCTACATTTCTTTTACTGGAGATTTGGAGAGCAGTTTTATCGATTGGAGACAAATCTACAAAAGCGAGACTTTACGACGCAATTAATCAGTTTGTTACGGGCTCTCAAAATGTCCACTGCTACATGTGACGAATGCTCAGCTTGTAAGATAACGACAACGTAAGAATTCCCATAATGAAAAATTGTGTTAGTGTTATTAATGTTGTTTTGACCATACGGAAATCGTCAGTGGACTATATTTTATCTTTGAGAAAGGAGAGAACTTCCGGCAGAAATCTACCGACATAAGTAGTAATTAAAAACAGAAATTGAAATCTAGTTCTGTAACTTCTTTACAGTTTTTTTAAGTATGGCTCGTACAACTACTTAACCCCAAAATTGATCGAGGTCTCTATTCTCTCAGAAATAAGTAATTGCTCGGTTTATCTTAGTTTTATTTTCAAAAGACTGGCAGAATAACGTCTTTAAGAAACACAAAATCAGCAGCACTTATTTTGATTATTAAACACCACTTTTAACAAAGAATAATAACAGTTCTTAGTGTAGTATTAGTTTGACAATACAAAGGTTTAAAAACACTTTTATAAATATTTAAGTTTTATTTGTTTTTTTTTTCAAATTGCAGTTGTTGACTTTTTTATTATTCAATATTTTTGTATATATCACATACGTCTTGCCATATTTGAAGATATTTATCTACCACAACTCTTAATAGTGATGATGGGTGCCCGTATAGAACGTTTTAACAATTTGGCATTTAAGAAAACAGCGATATGAAAAAAAAGTGATGTGGAACTGCAAAGAAGATGATCAGAAAAGGCGGTGAAACTGTTATAATGGCGTAAAATTTTATGAATATTTGCACTTTTGACCATGCAAAGCAATGGGACAAAAAACTAAAAAAATACATAAATGTTTTGAGACCACCTGTGATAAAAAAATTATAACAAAAACATTCTCTGAATTTTTACTGATGCCATAGATTTGGTATGTACAAATGGTTGGTCTGAATATCATACAAAAACGTCATCTTATACATTCTTAAAAAGCAGTTCCTAGAATTGCTGCATTTCACAGAAAAATCCTGTACCGTCAACAAAAGCAGCGTCTATAATTAGCCTAATGTGAGAAGTTCGACTTGAAAATGTAGGTAACTTTTCTAAATAATGACATCTAGATTCAAATTCCTCAATTATCAAGCTAAGACACGCGTTGTGTTCTAAAAATGCAACGTGCACTTTTGCATTCAAAGGAATAGTAATTGTTTTTTCTTTTACCACACGACAAAAAAATTTGTAAGAAGAAGAATAAAAAATAGTAATAAAAGCTTTGATTTTTACAGTTTGTTAATTGCTTTTACAAGTATAAATATTTGTTAAAATTTTTCAAATAATTCATATTAATGGTGCAACAAAATTCAAAATTTTATTTCAGAAATTAAAAATTCGTAAGTGAAAGGGTTAATAGTGTAAACATTTTTTTTTCTATAAATATTTAAGTTTTATTTGTTTTTTTTTTCAAATGGGATTTGTTGACTTTTTTATTACTCAATATTCTTGTATATATCACATACGTACCGTTTCGCTACATTTGACGATATTTATCTACCACGACTCTTAACAGTGATGATGCGTGCCTCTGTTTTACCTTATTGTAGCACACGTCTTTCTAAAGCAATGTTTTGTATAGTTATAATGGTTCGAGAACTTAAAAAACTTTTTTTTGGTATGTTTAAATACTACTGGTGACAGACGTTGAGTTATGTTCAAAATAATTTAACCAAATCAACATGTTTCTACCGGAAATAGTACAACAGTCTTTGTGTTAAAAATGATGATTAACATGAATGTTTTTTAAAATTAAAAAAACAAACGTCTTTTCTTGACATGTTTTAGTAACACCAACAATGAAACGTGCTTAAAATTTAAACTAAATTTGTAATATTTGCATTACATATAATAAGAAATTTACTTTAATTATTAAACATTGCCATATTTAATAAATGTTATTAAATTTAAAAATTTCTAATTTGTTTTACTGTTAATTCAACATTAAATAAATCATTCATAGTATCTAATTTTAAGTATTCAAAAACAGAAAATTTTAAGTCAAGTTTTCATAACTCATATGAGTTAGTATTCGTAGTTGCTATTATTTGTTTTCGGTTTATAACAGTAATTGACTTCAACGTTATGAGTAGTTTTGTTGGTTGCTGTGTATTATAAGTTAATTTTGCATTGTTGTATTAATGCTATATAAACAACGCTTTCATTTAGTTTTGTAGTTAGATCTAGTAAAATAAAAACGATATATTATTATCATTAAAATGAAAAATTTAATATGATTACAAACAAAAATACTTTGTCTCAAACGATTACATGGCATTTAAAAACGTACCAAAGAAAATTAAGTAATATTATGCTGTACGAATATATAAAATCAATGAGACAACTAATTAACTTACAAGTCACATTCAAGCACGTCTTTATCTTTTTAATAATGTTATGTTACGAATAAATGCCAATGAAGATAAAATTGAACAATCTAAATTTTCATCAAAATAGAATTTTTTAAAGCAGCTCTTTATAAGATTTTATTGCTTTATCGATTATTTACAGAGTATTAAGGTGTACCAATTTGTTTTGTTTTCAAACATTTTCATCAATCTACAATTTTATATAAATACATATTTTATTGCGTTTATATTTTTGGCAAAAAAAACACAGTTTTGTATAAGTATTGACGAAATGTTTATGATGTAAACTAGACGTTAAGACTTAATACGGAGATAACGATAACCATGTCTTGGTAATTTAAAAATAATAGCACATTACTTTTAATAGTGTTTTTTTGTTATATTAGGTAAAGAATCTACGTGAAAGATGTCGGCAGTTTATAAATGGATTTGTACGTAACGCTTTACTTATTAGAATATTAATAAATTATACGTGTAATTAAAAAGCACTATTCAATTCAAACCGTTAAATAATTACTTGCTGTTCTATATATAGTTGTATTTAATTGTTTGAAATTATCTTTAGTCATAATTATTTATAAATCTTACTTAATTGTCTGTAATAATAATTCTACCTGCTATCCGCACTTTGATATTATCACTATAGATTTTTGTTAACTATTTTGACCAAAAGGTATTAGTAAAATTAAATAAGATTTGTTTATTAGTTGGTAATTTCCTTCGTTATTCTTTGCCCTTGGCTTATGGGCTAAGTGCCAGTATCTCAATATTGGCAACGTACCTCTGATTCAATTTAAACACACTTTCTAAAACTGAGTTAAAAAATTTACTAACCTACGTAACCTGTTGTAAGCTTATCTCTATTTTCTAACAATACATTTTACAAAAATTTCTATAAATGTTTCGTTAACTAGTAATTAGTAGTATTTATCAATAGCATTTTTTAACGATTTGATTTTATAAATTAATTTTATTATGAAGGTCAATAGTCATTAGAGTTTGATGTGATAGTAAAAATTCGTATTAAAAATAGCATAAAATTTAGACGTCAAATATAATTATTAATGGTCAATATATGTATAATAATCGTCTGTTTACTTCTTTTAATTTCCTCTATAAAATAAATATATCTTAATCGTTTCAGTAGTTTAGTTGATATACGTTAAGAATCACATATAGAGAATCGTAGAATTTAATTGCAAATTTTCTGCTCCATAAATGTTATAACGATAATGTCGTTCAATATTTCACAACGGTATAAGCAATAAGTTGCTATGTTCAAATAATAAATTTTTAACAAACATCTAAGATAAATATTTTTTTAAGATGATAAGTAGCCAAAAACTGAAATTGTGTTAATGTCGCGGAAACGTTTTGGTGACATTGTATTGTGTAGAAAAATGTAGAAGGTTAAAAAGTTTTCTTAAGTAAAGCACTGACTTGCCAAAACAACGTTTAAGTGCACCTGTTGTGGAATTGTAATGATGTCAAAAATGACATCAATGTCAAATTTGTATTTGTTGACGTTGAAGATATAAACCGCCTTAAATTTTAAAGTGTTATGTTACACGACCTTCACATGCACTTCATCAACATTATTATAAACTTTTTTTGTTATTATTATTGGCATTCTTAATATATACTAAATTGCATTGCCAATTGGTAAAAATGTAATTGTTTGAGAAAAATTTATTTTGTTTATTTCTATAAATGTAATAATACTAATCGCATTTATTCTAAATCGTTATGGTGTGCTATTAATTAAATTGTGATTTTTTGCTATTTACTAATAGTTTTTAGTATTTATAGCTTTTTTAATCTTATTTTAGAATAAACATTATTGATTAAAAATGCGCATTTGCATATTTGTGTCAAGTTTTTTAATTATTCTTATTTTATAGCAAAGCGCTTGTACTTTATGATTATATTAAATTGTTGAAAGTTTCATTTAATAAAAATTTTTAATGGAATAGTTCGACTCAAAAAAACATCAAATAGTCAACACTAAAATTTTCTCTCTTTTAATTCATTTTCTTGCTTCTTGTGTGTGTCGATGCGTTGTGATTTCGTTTCATTAAAACTATGTGATTTAATTTTATTTAAAAAAAGAATAAGTAAATAATAGAATTTTAACAATAAAACGGCAAGCGTCAAATTTATTTCAATTTTGATTTTTGTACTTTTCGTACTTTTTTCATATTTTGTTACTAGTACTTTATTGCTCTGTTACATTTGTCAATATTATTTAATTTTTATTTAAATTATGAGAAGTTACTGAAAAGAAACAATTTGATGTTGAATGTTGGTTTCTTTTTACATTAAAATTATTTTTTTTAGAAAACTGTCTTTAGAAATGAAAGAAAGCAGAAATCAGATGATGCAACATACAACTTTATATCACTGATTAATTTTGACAAAAACATGACAAAATAAACAAAATTGTTAATTGAGCATAATAACAAAACTATAAATGTAAAACTAATATCTTAAAAATTAAAACTATTTAATTTACGGCTTTTCTCTTTTTTTCCACTCTTTTTTGTCCTAGCAAATTAGGTACAATTACTTTAAAGTAATTTACCTACATGCTTCACATGTCAGTTCTTTGATTTAAAACAAACTTTTTTGAAACAGTAAAGATACTTTTTTTATTTGCAGTTACAGATAACCCTCCACGAGTAATGTAGTGTTATACTAGCAACAGTCAATGGAATTAGGGTGTCGATCGACTTAATGATCCCTTCTTTTTAGGAGGAAACAAGGACACAATTTATTCAGTTAATTTCGACGTTTCGTGTAGATGAACTATCACTTCACATGAAGGAACGGCCTAATGCTCCTTTATTTAGTAATGACATAAAAATGTATAAGTAAATAAATAAATGACAAACATCAAATTAACATGAGCAAACAAAACAAAAAACTAACAGTGTTAATACTAAAAATCAAAATATCTTAAGGTTTTTAAATTTTCAAACACTTAATTTTTAATTTATAAAACAAAAATGGGCTAAGAAACAATATTAGCAAATTACCACTGAATCAGAAAGAAACTAATTAAATAAGCAATGTCAATTAATTCTAAAACAACATAAATTACGACGAACACGACAAATATGAGTATACGATTTTGAGTAATCAATTTTGCTTAGGTGAAAGGTGTATTTGATAAACTAATACAACGACGTATTTGTTTGGTTACGGTAGATAAGACTAGAACACGTAAAATTTAAAAAAAAAACTAACAGCACTAATTAATACATTGTATTAATGAAAATTTTTTGTGTTGTTTCAGACGCATTAGATTTAAGTTAATTAAGTTAGTTAAATTAGAACTTTTGTTCTTTTAGAACTATAACACAAAAATTTAAAACATCTAAAAAAATGAATCGGTCGGACGAATAGTCGACAGATGAAAGAAAAAATATTAGGCAGAATACGAAGAGACATTTAAGAAAAGTAAAAATGAATAATCAGATAGAAAAAAAAGAAGATAAACTAGAGAAATTAATAGATATAATAACAGAACTAAAGAAAAAAATGAAAGAAGTACAAAATCACAATCAAATTAAACAATCAAGATAAGAAAATGACAATTATAAAAAAAAACAATAAAGGAAAAGCACAGTATTTCAGGTGTTGCCTCCGTTAAAAAACTTTTACTTATCGTTTCGCTGATCATGCTGTCCGTTCCTTTAGAAGATTTGTAAAGACTGATGTTATCGTCTTGCCTTCCTCGTTATATACCGTCTGCGTCCATCCTCACGGTTGAAGTTGTTAGGATTTATCATTATTTCCAGTAATTCAAATATTATTCGCTGGTGATAGTGTCTGCTTCTTGTTAATAGCTTTACGTTTCCGTAATCAATTTGGTAATCTCTATTTTCATGTAGATTTTCTGCTACTGTAGATTTGCAGTAACAACTTCAACCCTGAGAATAAATACAGATTAAGCAACACATAGAGTTCTACGCTGCGTGAAGAACATGCAGGCTAGACATCTATGAACGCAACTCAACAGACCAGAACAGACACGGATCAGCAAAACGGGACCGAAAGACGGTATATAACGAAGAACGCAAGACGATAACATCAGTCTTTAGAAATCTTTTAAAGAAGCTGACAGCATGATCAACAAAACGTTAAGTAAAAGTTTTGCGACGCGGCAACACCCGAAAAACAGTGCTACATTAAACAACGACCGTAAAAGCTTGCATTCTACTAATAAAGAAAAAGATAAACAAATCAAAATATTGACCAATACACTTGAAAAGATTGAGAGAAAAAGTAAGAAAAACAATATACTGATAACAGGTTTGACAATAAACTCAAATAACAAAACAATATTGAAGAATGAGTTAACAAATTTTATTAAAAAACATTTTGAAGTGGAAATAAATGTTAAAAATGCTTATAAAATTAGAACAAATACATGCGTTGTAGAATCGAATTCAACTGAAAACAAACTAAATATTATGCAAAATAAAAAATTATAACCTATAAAAACCGATAGTAGAGCACAGACAAAACGGAAACCAGATAAAAATAAAGTACCAAAAATTAATCATTAATAGCAAAAAATAAATTTGGAATGCAAAAACAGCAAAACTGGAAAAATGTCAATCAAGAGATGGTATAATACCTGATGCAAAACTGTATGACTGGCAAAATGGAGAAAAAGAAATTAGCTCTAATAAAAGCAAAAAAAAAACAATTATGGAAATTAGTTACTTGGACTATAAGAGGGCTAAAAGGAAAAGAACAAGAATTGCGCAATGAATTTAACAAATTAAATCTGGAAATTCTAACACTGTCAGAAACAAAAATGAAAGGTCAAGGTGAGATACTATTAAAAAATTCAAATATACCTATATATAGCAGAGTTTCCAAGAATAAGAGAGGAGCTGGTAGTGTAGGATGCTTAATTAACAAAAAACTAGTTTAAAATATAAGAAAATAAGAACGATATTCTGAAGGAATACTTTTAGTAGAGCTGAAACTAGAAGAAAATATAATAACAGTAATAGCAATATATGGACCTAAAAAAACAAAAAAGCTGCCATAAAAGACAATTTTTGGGAGAAGTTAAATCAGATATTAGAAACATCAAAAAGAAAAATATTTGTAGCAAGGAATATGAACTGTGGAGTTGGAAATGGTGACTATGGAACAAGAGATATAGAAAATATGGCGAATACAAGAAAAACAATAATGGAGTACGATTAATAAACTATTGCTTACAAAAGAACTTAATAGTTGCAAATACATTTTATCAACATAAAAACATTTACAAATTCACAATAAAAGGGCTAAATATTACTAAAAACTTAATAATTTACTATATACTAGTAGAAAAAAAAATACGAAAAGAAATAAAAGTTTTAATTTACTAAAGTATACAGCGACCATTTTTAATAGTTGCCAAAATTAAATAGAACCAAATAACAGATAATAAAAAAAATAATATTACGGAGCATGTAAGATTTCAAACTATAAAAGTATATAAACTAAGAATTTAAGAAATAGCAAAAAATGAAAATATAGAAGAAAACTGGCAAATATTTAAAAATATAATACTAGTCACATCAAAAGAAATATGTAGAGTATATAAAAGAAATAATAAGACACGGAGTAAGTCTAGTGGAATAACGAAATTAAGCAGGAAATAAAAATAAAGAAAAATAGATGGAAAAAAAATTGCAAAAAACAAACAACAAAACATTAGTGAGCATACAAAGAACAAAAAAATAAAGTCAAGAGACTAGTAAAAGTAGCTAAAAAAACAGTTGGGTTGAATTTAGTGAAAAATTGGAAATAACCGATAAAAAAAATTAAAAACTATTTTACAAAACATTAAAAAATCTAAGAGAGAAAAAAAAAACTCAAAGACATCACCAATGAACAAACAAAAAAAAATAACTTACAAGCATTAAATAATGAATAGATGTAAGCAATATTTTCAAGAATTGTTAAACATAAACAATACAGATGCATATAAAGTTACAACAGAAGAAATTATAAAGCAAAGCAAGTTTGAAAAGGAAATAGAACCCATAAAAAAAATCATAGATTCCATCAAAGCTCTCAAAACTGCCAAAGCTTTAGGATACGATAAAGTAACTGCAGTAATGTTAAAAAATACGATAGACAAAGGTACATAAATGTTTTTGAATATACGTGACTGTAATAATTATAGAGGTGTAACAGCAATGAAAACATACGAGAGAATACTAAAAAAAATTAAAGAAATACATGGAACCTGCAATAGAACAATCTTAAAGTGCCTTTAGAAAAGGAAGAAGTGTTTAAGACCACGTGTTTATCATGAAACAATAAATTCAAAAATTATGATGAGCCAAACAGAACCATGTTTTGCATTTGTAGATTTAGAAATTTTTTGTGATTGTGTTAAAAGTGACATAGTGTGGAACAGTCTAACTAAAAGAAAAGTCAACAGGACACTAGTAATAGCTATTAAAAATGTATACAGGAAAAACTGTAACGATGTAGTTAGTAGAAAGAGAAAGACAAACAAATTTGAAACAAAAGATGGATTAAGACAAGGTGGGGTTTTAAACCCAATACTCTTTAACGTCTTTATAGATGTAATAGGAAAAAAACCAGTAGAAATATTCAGAATGTATATTTGACGATGACCTAATACTCATAAGCATCAGTGAGAAAAGATTGCAAAATAATTTAGATATCTGAAATGACAGGCTAACAAAATATAGTATGAAAATTAATACTAACAAACAAATGTAGAGTAGGAAAAAAACAAGAACGTACATTAAATATAATAGTAAAAATAGAAAAAACAAATCAAGTGTCTCAAGTAAAGTATCTAGGAGTAACAATAGAAACAAATGATAAAGAGATAAACGTTAATGAACGAATGAAGAAAACAACAAACGCATATCACGCAATAGAACAAACATTTATATGAAGAAAAAAAGAAATATAAACAAAGACAAAAATTACAGTAGTCAAAACAATCTACAGACTCATATTGAGTTACGGCAGCGAAACATTAACACTTACAAACAATATAAAAAGCAAGTTACAAGCAGTTGAAATGAAAAACTTAAAAGGAGTTCGAGGTATAACAAGAGAAAGAAGGCAGAATAAGAAACATAAATAAACGCGATGCACTAAGAATAAATGCAGTTCAAACATACACAGAAGTTAAACAACTAAACTGGTGGGCGCATCTACATTGTATAGAAGAAACTAGACCTGCCAAAGTAATATGGAAAGCTAAAATAAGAGAACGCAGAGAACGAGGAAGACCAAGAAAAACATAGAATAATACAATAGAAATTTTTGTACTGAGATACGTTCATTTTCCTGTTGCTTCATTTTGACTTTTTCACAAAAATCAAATTTGTACCATTTTAAATATATTATCTTGTATTAGTTTATGACCTGTTTGGAACAAAATCAGAGGTTTAAGAAATGTTAATGTTAAATTTAATTAAACATCGCAATTTAAGCTTTTTGCAAATTAATTCGGAAATAAAAATTAATTAAAATAAATTAATAATAGGTACTTATTTGAAATGAAAACGTAATTTTAGTTTTTGGTTCTTTGTTTCAATTATTATTAGTTGGTTCTTTTTTTTGAGCAAACCAGTGCTTTAATTCTATTCTGCATAGATTTCACCAAATTTTGCAAATATTCTAAATCAAGCATTTTGGTTCATACCGAAAAAAGGTTTTTTTATTAAATACAGTATTTGTTTTTGATTTTCTCTTGGAATTTTTTTTTCAAATCATAAACCAACTGTTTTCTATTGGTTTCAAATCCGGGTTATTACCTACCACGTTAGGCGATTATTGCTTTTCTCGTCCAAATATTATTTTACCGGTTGTATCTCCGACGATACGTATATGTTCGGTCGTTATCACAATTAACTACGAATTTGTATTGTATTTGTAAAATCAGAGTACACAGTGCAATGTGGTTTTCGACGTTATTCAAGGTTACGTTTGCAAATTGAAATTTATAAGTACAAATTGTTTTATATGTGTTGTCGGAATATAAATGTTTATCCCAACGTTGCTTTATTGTACGACGAGTTTGTATTGTGTATCTAACATCGACCTACGTTCTAGCATTTATATAAAAATCTACTTCGTTCTTTAACTTTATCTGTGATAGAATAATCATACTATGCTTTACTAGTTACGTGTTGTCTTTAATTCTCTTACGGCTCGAGGTAGATTTAAACGTAGTCTATTTACTCATTTTCCTCTTCTCCCTTTTAGCATTTTTAAAAATTTATTTTATAATTTGGCACCACGAAGCTTACGACCCAATCTCCGAAAGCATCTGAATAAGTCGGCACTACTACAGTTATGATAAAATCTACGTAACAAGTTTTTTTCTTTCAATCGTTCGCTTTTTCTTTTGCGTACGTACTAATCTTATGTAAATTAAATTTTGATTCATCACAAAATATTACTTTATTCTAATTCTGACCAGTTTTCATGGTTTCGTGCTCATTTTAGTCAATTTTGTTGCATTCTTTTAGTTAAAAATAGTTTTCCATTAGGTCGACTACCATTTAAACTCATTTTACACAACCCACCTTTGAAAACGACGCTTCAATAGTTTCATTCTATTCTAAACACAAATTTGTAAAAGTTGCAACTTGTTTTTGTAGGCACAAACGTTGTAGCATTTGATCCCGGACCGTTGTATTTCTTTGCTGACTTCCGCGTGTTTTATTTGTTGTAAAACCCGTTTCAGAATATTGTTTTCTAATTCGTGCAACAATCAAAGCTGCTCTTTATTATGCCTTTGCAAAATAATTTTTATTCTTGACAACTATAATAATAGCTTTTTGTTCTTCCAAAAATAATTTAAATATTGTCATGTTTCGTAATGTTCACGCTTTCACTGCGCAAACAAAAATTAAGAAATTTGCTAAAAAGAGCAGGAATGAATCATAGACTAATAACGATTTAAGGGTTTTAAAAGGTTTCGACCAATACTAGCCAATTTTTGTAATATAATATTTTATTATTACTATTAGTTGTATAGGTTTTTATTACTACGTATAATAGTAAGTTGTGAAGTAGCACTTTTTTAACCGCAAGAAAATAATATTTCATTTTTAACCACTTGTTAATAATAAATAAATAAACATTACATTTTTTGATAAATTTTAAACAGTTTTAAGAAAAAAAGTTTACAAAACTGTCTACTTGAAGCAAGGAATTTTATTTATTGCTATTTTAATAATTTAAATCGTTCATTAATATTTGAAACAATTTATATAATTTAACAATAAAAACTGTTTATTTTTGTGTTGTAAATTACAATTTTGAGTTACGTTAAAATAAAACTAGTGACACAAAACAAAACACTCGCTTGGTTTTTATTTTGAAATGAATATTTTAATTTATAAATTTGATTTAGTAACAGGTAAAATGCAAATGTATGTATGCAAAATATTTTTTATAAATGTAAAGTTTTACTTGCTACTTTTCCTTGTTTCTGTACCCACTTGACGTATAATTTATACATTAGTCTAGACAAGAGATCTAAACACTAATTTTTAGTGTTGACGCGGAATTAATGTGATTCGATTTTTAGAAAAAACTAAATATGCATTTTAAATAAAGTGATTTTATTTGAAGAAGTTTTGTAAACATAGGTTTTACACAAAAGTATTATGTATAGTCAAAAACGTCAAATTATATATACATCACGTAATGTAAGAATAAACAAATAAAATCAGACTTTGATAGTCTTAATACATTCAATAAACTGTGATGACGTGATTTGGCTTGAAAACGTAAAAAAAACTTTTAAAAAAGTATTTCTTTTGCTTAGAAAAACTATTAATAAAAAAAGCCGTCATATGGAAACAAAAAAAATCTATATTCTATAATCATTATTTTTATTATGCATAAAATCACACGACACACAATAAATTTGTTTTTAACTCAAATAACTATAAACAATTAACAAAAATTGATAATTAAGAAGTATTTTTAAAAAACTATATTATATTTAAATGCTCTAAAAAGTAGAAAATGATCTTTAAATTAAATGAAACCCATACATTTTTTTAGGTAAATTTAACCGTAACTTAAAGCAGACGGTCGCTCAATATTTTGAAAAGGAGTGGTAGGTGGTACTCGGCGTATTATATATAAAATAATTAAAAAAAAATACGGTTAAAATATTTATTATAGATCCCGTTTACATCGGTCGAACACTAAAGGTAAACAAATTGGAAAACACAAATATAACAACTAATATATTTATTTCAACAAAAAAAACGAGATTAAAAACAGATAGAATTATAGCAGATAACAGTTAAGAGTTCGTCAATAAATATTACAGCAAATAATAATTATGCAGGCCTTTTAGGTTAAGCAACACTGCGTACATATAAACAAATCCATTGTCTGAACATTACATTAAAAGAAATTCATGTTAGTGAATACAACACAAATATCAAACATCACGAGCACCGTTATTGCAAATAAATTGTTTAGTTTCATACGATATGTTGAAAAAACCCAAGTTTGCTAAGTTTTCTAAAGTTAGTGAAGATGATTCAGTAGCTGTGCTCTTCAATTTAGCCATAATGCTGTTTGCAATCATAGAAATCAAAACGGTGATTTCAACGTTCTCAAAATACGCATCTGGAAAAATTCTTAATAATCCATGCGTACCTTCTTAGTTGTTTATAGCAATTTTTTAAGAGAAATAAACATGTGCAAGTAATCAAAATTTGTAATGATTACACAGAAAATCTAAATTGCGCTGTGAAATAAAATGCATTTTTACTTCGGTGAATTTCTCGCAACAACCACATCTCAAACCGTAATTTATTTATTTAAGATCAGCGTAATAATTTTAAGATTCTTAAAAATGTGGAAACTAGCACACACGTGCAACTTTCTTTACGCAATGAGCAAAAATAACATTTTTTATTGATTACCGGTGTGTCATATGACAAAATTCTTACAGCACAAAAACCGCACTTCAATATTTTGAACATAACAATTTATTTTATAAAAGCTCTAGAATGTTAAAACGAAATATTATATATACATTGTAAATAAAAACAATGTAAAATAAATGCAAAATTTAACAGATTTATTAATAAATGTAGCACCAACAATATATTTCTGGTGAATTAATTTTTTTTCTTATCTTTTTAAAAAAACATTTAATTCTACAAAAAGCAAGACAATAAATAATGTACGTTATTTTTGTCAAAAGTTTTATAAAATAATTTACTTACATGCAACGCTTGGCCTCGCATTGCATTAACGGTCGTTATGCTATGCTTTACTTTTGACGCCTGTTACGTAAATTACTATTATGTTTTCTAGAAATACTTGTGTCAAGATGAAGTTACATATGCTATTCTTGTTTATTTACACAGGAACATCTTGCGTTTTTAAATCATATATATGTATAAGTATAATGCAATAAACTTATGAGTTGATTTAACTTAAAGAATAATTTCTACTTTTTACAGCATGTACACAAAAGTTTGTTTTCTAAAAATGCATTTTTACTATTAATTAATTTTTTAATTTTCGTTACAGTAAAAATGTATTGTCAGCGAAACTAAACCAACGTGTAAAAATTCAACTCTTAGGATAAAAAAAGTGGTTTTTCTTTTATCTAGAGCTAACCATACATAGTATGTAAATGGTTCTAGAGATGGAAACGTTGACAACCGATTTAGTACTTGTAAAATTCAAATAAATTTAGATTAAAAACGTGAGCTAAAACCATAACGTATAACATTGTAAGGTAACAATGCAAATGCTAAAATGCCACCAGAGTAATATGCTGGACGCCGTTTTTACCTTTTAAAACTTTTCAGGAGAGAATATTCTACTGTACTTCAACAAGTGCATTGAGAGACCTATAACTTTATATTGATAATTTATGTTAGTAACATGAGCGAAATTCGATGACAGAGCCATCTTATAGTATAAATTTACTATACATGTATAATGGTATGTAAATGGCTATAGAGACGGAAACGTTGAAAACCGATTTTATACCCGCGTAACTCAATTTATTCAAGACAATAAACAAACAAAAATACTAAAATTGATTAATATTGACATTATTTCGGTCTATTATTATCAATGGTTATGTTATGTTTTATATCTTTTTTTGATAAAATAAGTATTCCATTTAAGCAAATAGGTATTACAACGTGCAAATTTGCTTGTTGTTTACACTTTAACCCAAAACCTGTCCCTAAAAGTGAGTAGTTGTGTGAAATCAAACGTCTTTTTGAATGCACATATGTACAGCATATGTGTCCAATGACAGCCGCAAAATGTCAGTTCCAATCAGAACATATTTAAAGTTTGAAGTGCAAGTGTTTATTTGTTTTTTGCATGCAAATGATAAAAAATCTACTTAAAATTATAAAAAAATACGAAGGACTTACGAAGCAGATGTTATGAGTCTAAAAAAAGGTAGTGTTAATTACTCTAGTGACAGACATTTTCAAAAACCAGTTTTAAAAAAAAATGAATACTGCTTTTTGTAGAAGCTTGTGTCTCGTTGGGATTTTTATATATAAAGTTTGTTTGTAATTCACAAATGTACTTTAGGAATCGGACCTTCCTCTATAAATGTCTTTCTGGTTTAGAAGTACAAATTGATTTTTTTTAGAAGTTATTCCTTAATCATAAGTTTAATATTTTCTTTATTACTTTTATTTTATAATTTAAACACCTAACTAAGAAGAAAGTTTTTATTTAAATTTGTTTAAGTTTATCGATATTTGTCACGTTTCGATGACGACCCTAGTGACCCTAAAATTACAACTTTGACACGACGCAAAGCTTAGTATATATACCATATATTAATTGTTATTTTGTTAAAAATATATAATCGTTGTATTTTTGTGGTAGTAGTAAGAAGTTTTTATTAAATGATTAACAAATACGTTGCTATGACTTGTATTAATTATTTATTAATGCAAGATGTTATAAAAAATATTTTAGTCAAAGAAACAAAAATTAACTAATAATTTTTTTAACCATTAAAAGAATAATACGGTATCATTTTTTTTAATTAAGGGTTAGCAGTTTGAATTGTACTTTTAGATTAGATTTTAAATAAGTGTCTAAGCTTAAGGTATTGTTAATTTAATTATATTTATTTAAAACTAATAATATTGTTAAAAATAACAGTTTTTACAGTAACTTATTGTAAATAAACATTTACTTTTTTGTGTACTTAAAAAAACATGTTTTATTTTTAATATTAAACCTCGAAAAGATATTTAAATTCTGAAATGTTGCCAAAGACAAGAAAATCAGGCAATGGTTGTGTGAACACTTTTAGCATTAAAATAAATACTTTATGATGCACACTAATTTTTGTTATTAAATTTTTTTTTGTACGTATTTAATAATTTATGGTATTTTTAGATAAATATAAATTGTGTAGGTACGTTAGCTAATAAGTGTTATAAATTTAAACAAAGTTTGATAATGGAACAATAAATACTTTCACAAGTCTCGTAAACAGCGTGTTAATCATAAACGCAATTAAAGTTGCAACTATGTAACGTTACTGTAAAGTTACATGCAGAGTTTTATTAATTATGTAACAACAGTAGTTTTTTCTAGCTTACTTGTCGTGAAAATAAATTTTCTTTGCATCACATTTTTTTTACAAAATTAATTAATAAAATTATTCCTTTAAATGTTTCTACATATTAAATATTAAAAAAGATCAATAAATAAACGATGAAAATTTTGTAAATGTGGTGTAAAATCAAATTACATGTTCTCACTCAATATGAATATATAATGTATTTATTAACACAAACATGAGATATCATTTTACATTACATGAATATTTAAATATCTTCTTACATGCATATTGCATAAAATCTTTTTAAATTTATTATGAAAATGTAATATATACTGAATCATTGGAATAATGTTAAGATAATGTAATATATTAAACAGTTATTAACAAATAAACATGCTATTTTTAATAGTTTATAAACAAATTTATTTGAATTTAACTTATTATTTTTATTTGTTTTGTTTAGACAATTAAAAAACATTTTAGTACAAGTGTCATCAATTAACCTAATTTTAATAAAAAAGTACTTTTTTCTCTTGTAATTATAAACATTTTTGCAAATACTAACTGTTTAATACGTTTCATACAAACAACTGTTTTAAATTATAAATGTATTTATAGTTTTTGGCGTTTTAGCAAAGCAAAGCAATACTAACAGCATAATTTTTGTACTAAGATAACGCGTTTTTTTACTTTTTTAATTTATACAAAATATTAGTTACTGTAGCAAAAATTAATTAAGCACATTGTAGAATAATATTTTAAAGCTTGAATATATTTACATAGAATAATTGATACGATTTATTTATAAACAAATAAATAATAAATAACAAAATTGGCAAAGGTATATTTGTGTTGTGTTTTACAATTACACAAAGTATGTCCTTACTTCATGTTTGTTCTAATTTTATTTTTATTTGTGCTTTAATGATTTCTTCGTATTGTATTATTTTTTTAAATTCTACAATTTATTTTTTTTAATTTGCAATTTACATTTGTTATTGATTACTTTTTGGCATCACTTACACATGGGCAACCTGGCTACGTATAAATTTTAAACACTGTTGTGGTTGTTTAATTTTTAATCTACGTCAATAAAATTGATTTATTGCTACACAATTGTATATGGTTTCTCTTGTTTTAAGTTGGGGAGAGTTATCTTTCTATTTTTCTGCTCATTGTGTACTCATATGAAAAATGGAACAAGAGAATTTCTCAATGCTAATTTACACTGTTTGAATCAATCACTTTTAAGTTTGAATTTATTTGACGTGTTGTAGCTGCAAAAATATATGCCTTGACAAAGTTTAATATTACCATGTATTTTAAAAACCGAATTTGAATTACTGCGTTTCATAATGCAATAACATTATACATTTTTCAATTAAAATTTTGTATATTAAATAAACAAAAAATACAAGTGCAATTATTTAATTTGTTAAACACCTTACAATGAAACAATAACGTTTCAGTAATGAAAGTATTAGAATACATTATTCATAAATAAAATTTACAAATCTTTTACAAACGTCATAAGGTAGGAGGTAGATAATTTTAAATAATTAATGATTGTTTGTTATCTATATAATAATAATAAAAACTTCGGGAACGATCGTCAAGTGGAACAGCTTAAAATCACTGTACGAGTTGTGGCGTGATTAATTGTTGGTACATTTACAAAATTACAACTCAAGTTTTATGTTAATTTATTAATTTGATAATTTATATACATAATGAACATGTAGAATTACTTAATATATTTATACTATGTAATAAAAAAAAACCAATTACCATCACTAAAGTTTTCGTCCGAGATGTTTTCTTCTTCCAAATTTATGAATATACGTTTCCTTTGAATATCAAAAACCTGTTTGTTTTAAAGTAACTGTCTTTATTTTCAATAATTTTTTTTGCAAAAATTTTGTCAATGGCCGTAACATTTGAAATTTCTGCTTTAAACTAAAACGAGTTCTTTAAAATTTTTTTTTCTGTTTTGATACTCTAACAAAAACTCGTTTGAGTTTTCTAAAGTAACATTTATAGCACCCGAACTGTGGTTTTGTTATATTGGCAATACTGATATTTGACAAGTAAAATACAGCAATACAAATATCCAACATGTCAAATTTGAAATGTTGCCAACAAATTATTAATATAAATAATTTTTCGTAATCAATAAAATAAAAGTAAATAGCTATGTAATTTAAATTTATTTGTTACACATGATTTCTAAAATAAAAAAAAATAGTATAAAGTATACGTTTTATAAGACATTTTGGCGCACTCGACCAAACTTAGTCTGGTGCGCTAAAATGGTCCCTTATAAAACGAGTGGTTTAATGTACTATCAGAATCATTGTTTCATCAATAAATGTGTATTAAATACTTGTTAAGAAACATTCATTTTCTAAATACAAAACATTTACAGTATGATGCATTATGTTATTCAATATGTAAAGATACTGCTAAGAATTAAAATGGCTTTCTATCTTTTAACAAGTCCCTAGACCTTAAAAACTTATCTATCCACAAATGTTAATACTAAATCTTTCACTTTTCATTATAGTTTGCAAGTATTGCGTTTCATACCTACGATTTCAAGATGTGTATACGTTTAGAGGGCTATTATGATAATTTTGGAAAATCTACCTAGTTAATTCAATTATTCTAAAAACTTTTTTGCTACTTTCTTATCTGAAAATATAATGCTTTTCTGGTAGCTTTTCAACATAGCGTAGACCAAATTCTAACCTCCGTCTACGATCTTTATTTGTAAGAATTGATTTTTGTGCAGCTGTGTGCCCTTTGATACCATTTTGACTATAAAAACTTTGTCTTATTAAACCATAGACAGTTGTTTCTTACCACTTTCTTCATTTCTATTTACAGTATTTTGCCACTTTAACCGAGTTTGTAATTAGTTATTGACGTGCAATACACTTAACTCACATTCCAGAAATACTGCAAAATAACGTATTTTAATGATCATATGAACTATTGTAAGCATAGATTACTAGTAGACTAATTAGATACAGATTAATCGAAATACACTATAAATATGTTTTTTTTTTCTCTTTGCGTTTAATATACTCAACATTTGCATTTGATAGTATGGTAAGCAAAAACATATTAAAATTATCTAAGCCAAGAAAACTATTATTCCAAATTGAGATTTTTTTAATAAATACAAAAAAAAATTATTTTACTAATATTTTATGCTATTATCTGTATATACAGCAAGAGCGTTTTTACAAAGATTACGCCTGGAGAGCAACGTGATACAACCCTAGAATCTCTATAGCGTGGGGTGTACGTTGATCGATGAGCGTAATTTATCCAGTAACGCTAGTGGTTCAAATAACATTTTATTTTTTACTTTATATAATATAAAAATTAAAAAAAAACAATTAGTTTAGTTTTATTTAGTAGTCTATAACAATAAATAATTTGACATTTAATCTTTTGTTTGTCATAATTAGTTTTACAATCATAAGGAATGTGTAAAAATTTTACTTAAATATGTTAAAAAAATACTTAAAAAAATTAATAAATTGTCATTATCTAAATGTAGGCAAAATATAAAAAATAATCATTATTTATTACGGCATAATGAAAGAGCGTAATAAATTTACAATGTTCTCTTATTGTGTTCCGATGGTTATGTATATATTTACGTATCTTGTATCCTAGACGTTATGAATAAATAATAACAAAAAGAAAAAAAATATACAAAACGTTTTTACTAAAAATAAAACTCAATAACGTTTCATTGCAAAAGTTGCAAAAAAATTAAACTGTATTTTGTTTGTGACGATGTTAATCATTCGGTAACATATTCAAATTCAAATGGAAGTGCAAATTACTTTAATTTTTCAGATTATATTATATTTTTTTTCAACTTTTATGTGGCTGATCCTTGTCTCAATATTTAGAATCGCTCCAAAATTTAATACGTTGTTATCTAGTATCTAAATGTTGTTTCTGTGCTTTGAAATTTTAAATATCTTAAGTTTTTAAGCACATAATTTTGTTGCTGTCTTAGTATTCATGGCACAAATCACACAGCGTCCTTGTTTTATTGATACAAAGATGTGGTTGATTTTGGCAAACTTCACATCAGGTACGATTGAAGCAGTCGGTTTCTTAGTATCATCTCCATCTTACAGAGGCAAGTAGCAACTATGCTGCAAACGCTTTCTTAGGATGTAGATACTGGTAGAAGCGGAACGACGCTACGACAACCGTGCTCAAAACATTACTAAAGCAATTCTATTGTCAATTTTTTAGATCACAGTCTAAGAGGATAAGATGACAGCATTGGATTTAGAAGATCAACGTTTTCAATATATTTATAGTACTTTTTAATAAGGTGGGGTAAAGGAATCTCATTTTTCCTTTTACTTTTGAATTTGGCAGCTACGATTAAGTTGAAATGGTTGCTTGCAACCGTAACAATAAATTTGTCGTTTTATTTCACGTAAATAACTTTGTCATCAGAGCGACAGTTGTACAAACTGTGACTTTTTTCTAAAAGCAAGGAGCATATTGTTGTTTAGTTTTTTCTGAGCGTACCACACACGCCAATTCCATCATCTCCAAGTTAAATTAGAAAGCCATAATTTGTGAAAAGGTTGTCAAAAAATACATGATTTGGTGGGTTTTCAATAACTTGTAGCAGAGAGTTTATAACTTAAATTCCGAAAAAGGTTTTCTTGTTTTTACTTTTTCCGGTGTCAACTTGCATGTTGTACGAATAGTTGTCGGCTCTACACAGTATCAAAATTTTGAAACAAAATCTGATAGGTATTGTTCTTTTAGATCATTTCAGTTAAATTCGCCATGCGTTTGCGACTTTGGTAGTCTTGAAATTCTGTTTCGGCTACATGCAAGATTTTTTTTATCAAGCAAAACTTGTCGTTTCACATAGTTTATCTAAAGATGGGAACAGACTAATTGTCAACTGTAGATTGTATTTGTTTTCACTTGGTAGAGGGTGATAACCGCTTTTCGAAAGCCAACCAAGAAATTCACGCAATTCGTAGTCAGAAATTTAAAATTTAAGTTTGTTTTTAACTCTGTTAGCGTGCAATAACGTCTGTTTTAAAATGTAGTCAAGCATGTCGTGTGTGAAAAACAAACTAGAAATTTTAAATTCAAACTTAACCACATGCTCAGAGCTTACCTTAGGTGGTAAACCTGCTGGGTGCTGTATTATTACGCCATCGACCTTTTTTATCGTGTTCACTAGATCCTTGATCTGATTAAAGGTGGTTAATTTCTAGTTTTTCAATAACTTTGTTTGGGATATTTGTCAGGTCTAGATTATTATCAAACAAGTTTTTTTATCACTTATAATTCTGTTATCTTTTGTGTTTATAGGAAGGATTATTATTGATTAAACACTAGATAAACAGTGCAATCTTATAGAGGTCTTGATAGATTGATATGTAATTCAAGCAATTCGCTCCTAAAAAATAATAATATAAAACTATATAATAATTTACCCATTGCACTTATTCCATTATAAAACTATAAAAACTTAGGTGGTTTTACAGGAATAAATTTACGGTGACAGTGACTCAAATAAGTATGGTGCAGTGCCACTAAAGTGCTGTGCTTCGCACAGTTGTATTACTGCGTTAAGAATAACTTAATTCGTTCCCATTTTGCATATTCCAATAGTTTTTATTATAACTATGAGATTTATATACTTTGCATAATTTTTATATGTTGTGGGATATAACAACTTTATTTATTATTATAAAATTAATTATTAAAAATTTAAACATTTTTAAAAATTGTAACAGGAAAACCTCTAAAATCAATTTATTCTCTACTACTTAAATTGGTTCCATAATTGGAACCAGCGATAAATATTGTACTATCAACAAAAGATAATACAGTGACTGTGAAAAATACAATAATAATACTCATTATACCAGTTAAAAATCTATTTTAATTTATGTTTTTAAAATGAACACGTTGGCTAATAAAAGGTTAATATCTCAATTCTTTATTTGTTGCTATATATAATTAATTAAATTGGTCGTAAATTGCCTTTATAATTATTAAAACTATTTGAATGCATAGCTAATTATCTACAAGAATCAATTAGAAATAAAAGCAGATATACCCATTATTTAATTATTATTACTTTTTTTTTTTTTTAATTAACTACTACATAACTAAAAAATTATTACTTTACAAAAACTTATTAACGTCAACTATATTTTCTGTTAATTTTATTAATATTTATTATAATACATTATTATTAGAATATTAGGTATATACCACACACAAAAGTGAAAATAAAAAAATTTTTGATGGTAATTATTGTTTAGATAACGGATAGTATTTTTATTGCTCAAAGTTATTAACTGCTTGATTTATAACGTTTGTAAATTTTATTTATAAATAATGTATTCTAATACTCTAAAAGTACACTTTGATTAATATGTTATGGTTTTATTGAATGGTGTTAACGATTTAAATAGCTGCACTTGTATTTCATAATATTTTATTATTAAAAATTTTGATTAAAAACAAATATGTTATTCCAGAATAAAAAACACGATACCCAATTCAAATTCAGTTTCTAAAATAAATAAAAATTAAAAAAACAAGAAATGCAATAAGTAAGCAGATATAATAACATAACACAGCACGCCAACTAAAGACAAAATTACTCAATATACTCAAATGTAATCTAATTATTTGGCATTTTAAAGGTTTTTGGTTAAATTGTTTAGTTTTTAAAATTTTTTTAAGTTGTGATGAAAATGAACAAAACCAGGAGAAATTTGGTTACAACGTTGACACATTCTAAACTTGGAAAACGTAAAACTTATACTACGCTTACTTGTATTTAGAATATACAATCTTTGTTAAAGTGTTATTAGAATGTCTATTTTTAGAAACAGTTATTACAAAGTTAGATGTTCACACGCCTGGGTATTACCTACTAAAATAAATTTTATTACATAGTTTTGATTTTATAAACTTTTTTTTGTATTTTTTAGTGTTTATACTTAATCTCCGCAGTTTATTAATTAAATTTTACTATAATAAATTAATATTTATTTCTAAGAAATTATATTTTAACAATTAAATTTATTCCTGCATTTTAGTTTTTTTAATTGTGATGGAAATTAGAAAAAATGTTAGGTTTGAGTCAAATAAAATAATTAAATAGTCTATAAAATATAAAAATATTTATAATTTTTTCGAATCTTAATTAAATGGATGCAACATGTGATATGCATGTGTTTCTAAAGTTTTATAGTTATTTTTTAAATACAGTAACGTTTAATGCCATTTTCAAAGTAATATATGTATATATAATGTAGACATAATTTTCGTCATGCTTGACGTCACTATTTCATGGCTATTATATTAAACATGAAACTATTAAGACTTTAGATCGATAAATGTTGTTTTTACTTTTAATTAAAATGTTATGAAGTTTTTGTATTGTTGTTTTTATAAATACATTTAGCTCTCAAAAACGATTTTAAAACATTTTATATACAAACTACTAGTTTTAAGTAAAACACAGAATATTCTTTAGTTAGTAAGTTTTAATATTTACTTTATTTACGTAGAATTTCATTATAAATTTATAAGAAAACTATTATGATCTACAGTTTTAAATTAAATGAAAAAGCTCATTTGTCTAGATAGGTTAGTTTATCTTTAATAATGTCTTTTAGCAAGCAGATTAGAAAAAGCAAATTTGATATAGTTAAAACTAAATCATCGAGATTTCTCTCAAATTACAGTTTCAATATTAAATTAGCTAAATTAATGAAAGTAGCAAGCAATATCGACCAAATTAAACTAATATTTGTGACACGGTGTAAAATTTTAAATTCAAAATTTAAACTCTAACTCAATTATGCAAATTACGACTGTCTCGTTAGTAATCAAATTGCATTTTAAATTATGTTTTCATTTTAGTTATCAAATTTTTTTATTGTACTTTTTAATAATTTCATTCAAACGTAGTTTTTAATTTGACATATTTAAAATTTTGTTACGAGAATTTTTGATGAATTTTTGAAAATGACAGTATATCGTATAAATAATTTTTAGATATTTAAATTTTATTGATATAAAACTAATTTTGTTTTTAATGATTTAATAATATCATTTTAGTTCGTGTAGTCATTTTTAATTTTATCTGAGCTATATTCTCAGTTTTGATGTTTTGATTTACTATAATTTAATAAATATTTCTTATCTAATAATGGTAATTCTAAATGTAAAAAACTTTAGTAACAATCGCTCAGTGCTGATAAATACAAGCCAGAAAAGTTTTATAATGTACAAATTTTATACAAAACTTAATATAGATGTACAAATGCAAATATTTTAATATATTTAAAATAAATAACAAACATGAAAAATATATTGTAACAGTTCTAGTACTTAAAGATAATTTTATAGTTAGATAATTTTTTTAAATTTATAGTTTACAAATTATGTTTCGACTTTGTTTAAGTAAACGAAAATAAATTAGTCCTATTATTTCTCCGTTTTTTATTAAGAGAAAACAAGTTATTGACATGAGCCATTAAATAACTATATTGATGACGCCAAAATTAATAAAACACTTTCAAGTAATTAATTATCTAAGTAGATTGTAATATAATACATCCAGACTTTTAAAATTAAAAACATATTGATTTTTAAAAATTATATTTTTATGTTATATTATTAAGCATGACTAAAACACAATTAGAGTTTATTCCAACAAATTTTTTTTAGCGTACGGTATTTTACTTATACATTCTTAGTCAAAAATTATGCGCCTTTATTATTTTTTTTGACATTTGCATACATTGAGTTAACATCAAAAGACAAACAACTGATTAAAATTTTGTAGTTTTATTTAAATTAAGCTTGGAATATTTATTTATAGTTATATCTAAGTAAATCTTAATATATTGTAATTGTTAAATCTTGATTAACAAATCTTATACAAGAACTGATATTATAACCAATTTTTATATCGTACAGTAAATAAGTATGAAACACAAAAAATAATTTTGGCAATAGCTCACATAAATACAACTAAAAATTGAGACACGGCTAACAGTTTGAGATAAGTAAGCAGAATTGTACAGTGTGTACAGAACTTCGATTAAACACCACCTCAAATTTTTCAACCAACGGTGTTGCCTGTAACTACTAGCACGTAAAGATCACGCGTATTTACTACTCTTTTTGTTAGTTGTGCAAACTATAGTGCTAAAACCGTTTATTTAGTTACGAAATATACAATGTGCCAAAAATATCATATACTTAAAAAAGTAAAAAAAAGAAAATTAGAGTTTTTTTTCTCTAAATTGATATGCCGAGACGTACCGGTATTAAGATAAAGAGGGGCGAAGTTGGTTGTTTACCTTTTATATACATTTTGTGTTTATTTATTCTCTTGTTTTCACCGTACAATAAAGGTTTTTAAAAAATGAAATGGCGTAGATTGCGGTTACTTTGAGGATTTCAGCTTTTCTAACTTTTACGCCACTGGAATGGAGTGAGGATCTACTAGTGGCAGAAAAATTACAAATTGTTTTTATGCAACACAAGGCATTTTATCATCAACAACAACAAAGAAATTTTCAGCCAGCCAAGTGTCGAGATAAGCAACATATGGAAACCACTTATCGAACCTCTAAAACAACTTAAACATTACTAAGTAATTTTGTTAATTAATTAATCTGTTACGCTAAATTGATTTTGTACGCTTGAACGCTTCATCGAACATGTTTTTAGTATATAACCTCCAGTAGTTTCTAAGTTTGTTAGTATTCACCTGATGACGATTGCAGATACCACAGCAATCGAAACGTTGTGTATATTTAAGTAACACTATTAAAATCATCTTTCAAGGAGGGGCATAAAAAAACTGCTCACTTTTTCTTTGAGGCGACGTTTCGTGCACTAAATGTGCACTTCATCAGGCCACTGCAATTTATTAAGCGTAAGTACAAAACAACTATTTAATTTAATAAGTTAGTAGTAACTAAATTACAGAATAACCAGAAAAAACAATAAACGTAAGAACTTACGTAGAAACATTAGAGCAAGTTACTCCGAAGTTTTTCGACAAACATGAAACACGTCCTAAAACTTAATTTTAGGACGTGTTTCATGTTTGTCGAAAAACTTCGGAGTAACTTGCTCTAATGTTTCTACGTAAGTTCTTACGTTTATTGTTTTTTCTGGTTATTCTGTAATTTAGTTACTACTAACTTATTAAATTAAATAGTTGTTTTGTACTTACGCTTAATAAATTGCAGTGGCCTGATGAAGTGCACATTTAGTGCACGAAACGTCGCCTCAAAGAAAAACTGAGCAGTTTTTTTATGCCCCTCCTTGAAAGAAGATTTTAATAGTGTTACTTAAAGTTCAAATAAGGAGGATAAAGAAACCGTACCGTTGTGTATATTCATTTCAAAATAATAAACAATGAAAGTTCAACAGAATGTTATTACTTCGCATTAAAAATTGAAGTTCTGACATTAATCGTACATTGAAATTTTTTCAGATCAAATTGTTTGTTAATTTACAAAACTAACATAATTTATTAAATTACTGCCTTAATTACAATATCACAGACCTATAATCATAATTATAATGTTCAAATACTGGAAACTGGTGATTTGTCAATCTACGCAATGTAGTCATATGTACTTTGATTTTTTTATTGACTTTATTAGTCTACAGTAAAAAAACAACACTTTTTAAACTAACAACCGGTTTTATAATCAGCATTTTAAAGTCAATTTACCCAAAAATCTTTATTTTTGATATTATTGATTTTTAAAAAGTCAGTACAAATTAGACATTAAAGTAAAAATTCAATATTGTCAACAAGTGTTTTTGTATGAGATAGAATAATATATTTTTTGTGATGCCAACAGCGAAAAAAGCTCTAGGGTGGCAAAATGAAAACTAGGAATCCACATAAAAATAATCGGTCAAAATCAATTATTATATTAGAACGAGTATGCGACAGGTGGCAAAATCATTTAAAAAATCTTGAAATTCAATTAAAATTGAAAAAAACAATGTTAAAGTTAATGTCAAATTTGACACATTCGATAGTAAATGTAGTGCCAACATTATATTTCTGTTGACTTTCTTTTTATTTAAAAAAAAATGTAATTTTACACACAACACAAAAAGTAATGTACGTTACTCTCGTCGAAAGAATCATAGCGTAACTCACTCACATGCAACGTTCGGCCCTACGGCCTCAAGTCGCATTAACTTTTGTTATGCTATTCCTTACTTTCGACTCTTGTTACGTAAACTACTATTAAATAAAATAGACCATTAAAGTAAATTTTAGTTAAAGTGACTTGAACGTGTTATTATGAAACCGAAAAATTTATAATTAATTTGTTAAGAGTTTTAATGAAATTTGTTGCAAACTGTTTGTTCCTTGTAACTTGTTATGTACTAAGTACAGTTCTTTAGGTTAAAAAACATTTTCGGTTCCATTATATGTTAAAACATTAATATTTTTAAATCAACGTAGAATTTACCGCCAGAAAAGAATAAATTGTAAAATAAAAATAAAAAGTTCTAAGGTTTAATCAGTAGGTTTTAAAAATGACAATAAAGGATATACAAAAAATCAAATAAAGTAAATTAAAAAATAGTAATAATGATACTTTTTATTTACAAGTTTTTTATCACAACTACATAAAACACATGAAATCATTATATTTTGATTTTTCTTAACTGCCATAAATTTTAAATTTTAGTTTTTGTAAACAATTTAAACATCAAGCTATTTTTGAATGATTTTAAGACTGTTGGAACCTTTTAGACTCTGTTCGAGCAATGAAACGTCTTATTTAACTTGTTTCTATCTAAATTGGGGGTTTTCCGTAAAATTTTAAGACCCTATTTTCACTCAGACGTAAATATGGCCACCTTAATTTACGCAAAAGCTTTCTAAATAAATAACTATTTCTATACATTTTTTGAGAAATTATGTTCTATCTAAAATTTACAATAATATAACATTTAGAGGCTAGTTTGGTGCGTTATAATAACGTATAGGTTCGATATCGTAAAGCAGATATCGCATGATAGCAAAGGTTTGCATTCTTGATACCTTTTTAACAGCATCTCGTATATTTTAACTAAAGTTTGACACTTTACACAATTGCTATGTATAAACAAATGCAATGGCTCTATTTCGCAGTTTTATCATTAATTTAATGTTATCAATGAGCTAAGGAGTAGAAGGCTTATAGGAGTTGTATAACTTTAGAGGAACGTGTATATCAAAAAGTTTGAGTATACCAAAATTAAAAAACGATACCTTTTCGTCGATGTCATTCATGCAATAAAAATCATTCCAAGAGATTAAATTTAAAAATAATTTCGTATGTATACCATTAAAATGCCTACATTTTTGAGAGCAGCATAAACTTTGTTATAAAATGTTACAAACACCAAAGAGTCATCAGATAAACTATGAGTTTCAATCACTCCAGATTCAATAACGGGAGAATATGCAGCGGAAATGGCATAATCGATCAAAGTAAAACGTGATTTGCTTACACGTGTCGGTTTGTCAATGAGCTGCCTCAACCCCAGTTTACCTAAAATAAAAATATATCCATGAGCATAAGAAGATTGACTTAAAAGATCAATATTACCATCTCCAAGACATACAAAATCTTTATGTGATTAGATAATACCTAGAAATACCTCCTCTATAAACTCAAGAAAATTTTTCACACTAACTGAAGGGGGTCTATATAAAGACACCAACAGCAAGTTGGTGTTACTTAAACCTTAACTGGTGATGTGACATTTTTGCAACATAACTGGTGACGTAGGGTCAATATGACCCTTCCATTAAATTTACAATATTCTGAAAATTTTTGAAAATTAATAAAAAAAACACTCCGTTCCTATAGATTTAACATGTTTTATTATTGTTCTATTAACATAAAAATATTTCAACTGCAAAAACAAGTCAACAAATACATTCATAAAAAAAATTGCGAAAATAACACATCTTGACAAAAATGTTATTATTTGAAAATAAAGAAAAACATATATGAAAATAAATGTGATGAACTTATAATAATACATAAAAACTTATAAAAAAATGTTTAAACGTTGAAGAAATATTATGCTAAATGAAAAACTACAAGCGCTAAGAAATACAAATTTTGATTTAACACTTTATGCACTCTACAAATTTGTTCCATGCACGTAATGCACACAGCTTTTCCACAACTTTTGCATAGTGAATTTGTTTTCCTGTCTTTTTTGTATGGGCAAAGTACACATCTTCTTCGTTTGTTTAAAGGTTCCATGGCATTCACGTTAGTTGGAGGGAGTAGAGGTTTGCTAAGGATTCTTGAAATTGTGGATCTTAGCTCTTTAGGTAGTCTGGTATTCAGCAATCGTTCATTAATATGTCTTTCAATAAGTTGTTGAGCTAGCTGTTTTATACAATTTAGTCTTGTAATGTTTTCATTAGGAGGATAAGAATTAAAAACAACTAAACTATTTACTGACGCAATATTCAAAACAGTGTAAAATATAGCCATGACCCAACGACGAGTACGACGGTTACAGCTATAAACGGCACATTTTTGATCCAAGGAATCTACTCCTCTTTTTGTTTTGTTGTAAAAAATGTTAATTTCTGGTTTATTTGTGTCTTTGTCTATGGATTATGAATGATGTAAGGATGAAATCAGAACCACAGATTTGTTTTTCTTTGACACCAAAGACACGAGCGTCATTTCATTGGTAAACCCAAATAATGAAAAACCAACTGGTCTTCTACTGCTTGGTAAAAATTGTTGAGGTATTTCCTTTTTATTTTTTTTAGTGTCCTAACGTAAGTTAACCCTCTTTTCTTTAGTTCATTTACTAACTCTATTGAGCTGAACCAATTATCAGCGGTTATGTTTCTATGAGATCTCATAATCGGTGCGGATAACCTTAAAACCGCTTGTGTAGGTATCAATAAACTTTCTCTTCTCTTGAAAGACCTATGCCGTAACTTCCTCTGCCAGTGTATACATATCCATTCAAAAAAGAATTTGTTTTTGCATCAGGCAATGAAAGAATTTTTAATCCGTATTTTTGTGATTTATTAGGCATGTACATTCGGAATGAACAGCGTCTTCTAAATTCAACCAACATTTCATCTATGCAAGCATATCGTCCAATACAATAGTTTTGTCTACAATTCTGTACAAAGCTATCAAAAAAATATGATATAGCAGCCAATTTATCACTTTCTTTTCTCTGCTCCCTTGTTGTGAAGTCATCAAATCTCAACACAGAAATGATTAGTAACATACATTTTAACGACATAGTTGCTATAAAAATATCTCTGCCCATTCCATCCGTAGCAAAGAGGGCTTCTAAATCTTCATGATTTGATTTGAATATTGACGAGTGTTATAGGAGACCAAAAAACGCTTTGAGTTCTGTTAGCGTTATATCTTTGAGTTCTGCTCTATCGGTATTTTGATATTTTGTTCTAACTATTCCTAGTTTTTTATTTGTGTGGTTCAAGACTTTATAGAGCATTGCATCTGTTACAATGAAATTCCAAATATCAATTGGCTGAGCTGTGTGTCCTAAAGTTCTGAGCTGACCTATCACTCCAGGGACCTGAGTAATAATATTTTCAGTTAATGTACGCCTTGCTACTCGAGCAGTTTTGGACCATTTGCATCGATTTTTCCCGTAGAAGGATTTTGATTTGTTTGAAGCATCATTTTCAATTTCTTCGTCTTCAGTACTGTCATTGTTTGATAATTGATTTTTATTGTCTAATTCCATTTCGGATTCAGTCTCATGATCACTCTCAAAGTTTGGATCTTGTACGGTATCATCGCCAAAATTACTCTCATCGCTTTCGATCTCCCCATAACACTGTAATAATGTTTTTCATAGTCTTTGTCATCATAAGTTACTGTTTTACTGGTCGAAGTCATATTTATTTAGAAAAAACACTTTTTCAATGGTCCCGTAACTAGTGATGTAAGGGTAATATGACCCTTCAGAAAGTTTAAACGTAAATTAATTAAAAACAAAAACGAATCGAGCGCGTGCACTTCACTCAGCAACCAGAAACGTACTAACTTGAGGGTATTGGAGATGACAAATCGCCGCAATAAATCAGTGGAGTGGGAGAGACAAATAAAGTTAGGTAAGGGTCATATTAAAACAAATAGTAATAGAAAAAAAATTGGCAAAATGTCAAATAAAGCTACAATTGCTAACTTCAAATTTTAAATAATCTTTTATATAAAACGCAACACCACTTATCCGTCTAAGGCAATCCAATCGGATGAGACGATACCCAGGGACATATACCGCATCATCTAATACTTCTGCAATCAACCAAGTCTCAGATATAGCAACAATGCCATGCTCTGATCTGCATAGATATAAAGAGAATAAATCAAATTGTGACAGCAATGATCGTATATTCAGATGTGCTGTATTAAAATTAACCATGGTGACAAAACTACATTATCTGAGATAACTGAGTAACAGAATTATTAATTATATCTATATGTTTAAAACCTGTCGTGAGAATCATTAATGTTACCTAAAAATGTCGATAACAGAAAATTAAATAGTTCCTTTTTCAGCTGAGTAGAAAAACGTGAAATTAATATAAACAGAAATAGTGATCTAAATATGTTGTAAAATACACAAAGAAAGAAGCACGTTGCGTATTCATGACTAGTCTATTGTTCTTAACACTAACTAACTAAAAAATTACCAGAGCAAAGATTAACATTAGATAGTTAAAAATTGTAAAAACAAGGCAATTTACAATTAGAGAACGTTATCCAAGACTCACTTCAATATACTAGTGCTTAAGCAACATGTTAAGTTTATCTTCATTTTTTGTTTTATTAATTTTGTGTTTATATTTAGCATAAATTATACCAACATTAGTCTACACATCTTTATTCTCCAATTTAAGTTGTACTTTTGTTAATTTTAACAGATGCTCTCTACTTTTAGACAGATATTCATATATACACATTCTAGTTCCACGCAGCAATTTTTTTCCGAAATAGCTCATTCCTAATTTCACGTCTTACAAAACGCACAATTTCTTTTGTTTGACTTTTATTACTAAGCAAGAGATGGCAGATATTAATATCTTTTTTATCCATGTGAGCACCCAATTTATTATTAACCACTCTGAAGATGTTAGCTGCAATGTCTTGCGAGACGTCAGTTTGTTTGGGTTCACAGACGACAATACGGCTACTACTTCTTGTTTTGGCTCTCAAGGTAAGACTAGGACCAAGCCTAAATCTGGGTGTTTAACTACGACGCGGTCTAAGCCGAAAGTTGCTTATTATCATAAATTTTTGTACAGTTAATTTTGCCGTTACGTAATATAAACATTATAAATTCCGTATTTTAAGTATAAACCTTTATTTATGTAGAATTTGTTTTTTTAAATTTTCTATTTTTTTCTATCAAAAATGTTTACCAAAAAATAAAAAATATACTAATAAAGATTTTTTTAGGTTAATGGTTTCGCATATTTATTATAAATTTTGGGATTTTGAATTCTTGCTTAACTTTTTTTTACAAGTTACTATTTTTTTTCGCCATTGACCTAATTATACAAGAAACTCTAGAATTTCGTTTGTTTATGTGTAATTATTATGAACACTATAAATGAATTATAAATTGCTATTACAATATATAATACAATAGTAATAATACATGTTTTGTTGTTGAGTTATTTAAGGAACGAGTGTGGAAATAACTAATAAAAACACTCAACTTTCAAGTGAGTAATAAAAATTAAGAGATTAAAGCTTACTGATTTAAAGTTGCATAACTTTTAATTGCAATAATATTTAAATTAAAATTAGACTACATGACGTGATTTTAACAATTGGGTATAAGATCGATAAAACCAAGCACTAAAAATTTTAAAAACAAATAAACGTTTTATTTTCAGTATTCAACGTTTCGTACTAAATTATTCTACAAAAAAACAGTTAAATTTGATTCTTTTTGACCTTTCGAAGCAGTTACAACATATTTTATCCTACTCTTTTAAACATAAGCAGAATACAGTTTCTCATGAAAAAGTCCGAATACGTATGCGTCCGTTTATATAAAAGATCAGAAAATATGATCGATAAAAACGGCGACGAAAAACACCGTTTTATAGTGCAGTACAATTAAAGTTTAAAATTAATGACTGCTAAATTATTGTTTGCGTACGTATGTGGATTAAAACAAGCTCAAACTAGGATTTACGTTTAGAATTACATTATAGAGGTAATCAAACTATTTTGCCGTATAATCGAAAGAGTATTGCTGTGTTACAAACGTGATTACTGGTTTCCATAATTTTCCTATAACTAGTAACCAAATTTCCTTTGTGATTGCATGTAAACCACTATTTTCAAAATTAGTATCGCGACCATAAAATTTTTAAAACACGCTTAGAATTGCGTGTTTGTGGTAAATTTTGCGGTTTAATTTTTTATAAAATACAAGGTAGAAAACGCATCGAAATTTGATGCAGCATTTTATAAACATAAAATATAAAATAATAGTCGTTACAGAATTAAATATTTAAATAACACCATATATGTTATTTATTTTATATGATTTAGTAAACAATAAACTAAAAAAAATAATAATAGCACGTAAATAAATTTTAAATTGCGTATCATACGTATTAAGCAAAACTAATTTTAATATGTTTTATTTTCAGGTTTGTAAGAAGATAAAAATAAACATGGAAGAGGCCAGTTCGATCACAAATTAGGATCTATATATAAACACTCTGGACGAAAACAAACTAAAATATTAAACTTAAAAATAAATAATTATTAAAGTAAAATGTGAAATATTTATATAAACGTTTTCGTACAATTGGTGTCCTTAAAAGAAACACTAAAAATAGTGAATTTGTGCAAGCACCGTGTGTTGTGAAAAAGCCGTCTTGTGCTTGAAAACAATTACAACTCCAAAACTAATAATCTAAACC
The DNA here is from genome assembly GCA_035610365.1 of Aquatica leii. Classification (NCBI taxonomy): domain Eukaryota; kingdom Metazoa; phylum Arthropoda; class Insecta; order Coleoptera; family Lampyridae; genus Aquatica; species Aquatica leii. The sequence goes on from CM069436.1 coordinate 70,729,415, forward strand.
CCTTGAAATTTATGGAACAAGTTACAACGCGTTTACCTACCTTAAACTCAATTTGGTAAGTTCGTTTAAATCCCTAAATTTAATTAATCGAGAGCTTTTGTCTCAAAATCTGCTTCTGTAAAGACTCATCTTTAATTCAATTTTATAAATTATTTGAAAACTTAGTAATAAGTTAAAATTTACTTTGCACCTATGATTGTACTTTTATAGATGAAACAAATACGTTATAAAACCGTAAAAGTATAAATTAATTTGTACTTAAATGTATAGTTTTTATTATTGTACATATAACTAATTCAAAACAAATTTATGTTTGTATTTTATATATTTCTTCAAAAGTTGTAGAAAACATTAGATTTTTACGTTATAGCGTTACAAAGTTTTTTCTATAAGCTTTCGTTTGAGGAAAAAGATTAAAAAGAATTCCCAAACAACACATTTTTTTTACTTTAAATGAGTAAAAGATTCTGTAGAAACTTCAACTCAAATAAATTACAACGAAATATTATTTCGATCGTGTCGACTGTTAAATTTAATTTTAGAAATTCTTGATAAGAACGTTTATTTGTCGCGTATTTAGTTGTAACAAAATATGTAATAGCTATACATGAATTAAATTTAGACTTATGTTTTTATCTAAAAAAATGTAATAATGTCTCTCTTTGTAAGTTAATCAAAACTCAGAACTTTGAAAAATGTTTATGTATACGAAACCTTATTTATTAAATTTTGAAATGTTTAAGTTATTACACAAGAACTTTTCAACATTTTGTATTTTTGTATCGCTCTTAAAATTTTATTTTAGATGTTCTAATGAAATTGAAACAATAAATTATGTACGACACAAAGCAATACATAAAATAAATTACAATATATGTAATGTAATAAATTACACATTATTAAATTTTGTATTTTTAAAATATAAAATATATATTTAACAAAACATATGGTTACAGCAAGTTAAATTATATAAACCAGTATTCAAGTATTCTTAATGTATAAGAATTTTATTATTTAAAATACAGTTCTGTTTTATTATATATAACTACTCTACACAGTTATCAAAATAAAAGTTCAACACAATAAATTAAATACGATTTGCAAAGCTGTAGTTGTTTTTAAAATCTTTACTAATGAAAAAACAAAATCTTATCTTATATTATAATAGAATCGTAATTTTAAATAAATCACGTTTTAGTCACAAAAATTGCTGCAAAACTAATTTTAATTCTAGCCCTAGAACTTTTTGTGGTGTCAACATTGCAAGCGTTAATATTCGTTTGCTAATGTATTTACGAAATGGGCGAAAAAAGGTCTAAAGTAGCAAAATGAAAAGTAGAAACCCACATAAAGCTAAGTGTTTAAAGTCAATTATTGTATTAGAGCGAGTATATGACAGATGGAGAAGTCATTTAAAAACTCTTAAAAATCAGTTAAAGTTAAAAAAAAGCATGATGTTAAAATTAATGTCAAATTTGACAGACTTAGTTATAAATGTAGTACTAACATTACATTTCTGACGATTTTACTTCTTTTTTAATTTAAAAAAAAATAGTGTAGGTGTACAAAAAATAATGTACGCTATTTTTATCAAATGTTTCATAAAATAATTCATTCACATGCAACACTCGATCGTGTGGCTTCGGGCTGTATTAACGGTCGTAATTCTAAGCTTTATTTTTGACGTTTGTTACATAAATTACTATTAAAACAAAAAGCAAAACAAAATGAAAATGAAACATCGACTGTTAAAAATAACAATCAAATTTAGTTAAAAAATTACATTGATTCTATGAGGAACTTTTGTTCTAATTTTAGTGCAACAAACAACAAAATTAAACCGACAGCAAAAAATGAAGCGGATGCTAATTTAGCAATTACAATATCTCATTGATGTTGAACCTTTTTAACAAATAAGTTATTTTATCTGTAACTGATATTGAAGTTACAGAGCAACTGAACTACCTAAAAATTGATTAAACGTTTTTAGCTGCATTCTTATTAAATATTTAAATTTAGACAAAGAAAGACTTAATATTAATTTATAGTAAATCAAATTACACGCAAATTTTTTTTTTGTTATCGTTCAATGACTCAATATAAACACAAATTCGAATATGTAGTTTTTTATTTAATAACCTTTACTTATTTTACACATAGTAAAAACATATTATGTTGAACACTTTTAATGAAGTTGTATCGAAGTAATGCAACGTTAATGGAAATGCGTATAACATATATTACATTCCTATTATTGTTTAAATATTTGTTATTACACATTGTATAAAAAATTACTACTGGTAATAGATAAATCTTGGCGGTAAAGTAAGTAACATTGTAATAACGTCAAATTATAAAAATATTATTCTGGATTTTATTATCCGGTGTGGTCAAGGTTTCGCAAACCGGGCTTTCGTTACAGGTTGCAGTAACCGATGAAAATCTTGATTTTACTGCATGGACTTTATTAAAACTTGTTTTTTACCTGATCTATGACGTTTACATCAACATTGTTTTATATTCTAGTGTTACCATTTAGTATCATTTTCAAAAAATCATTTTGACGTTTTGTTTACGTCGGATGACATATGTTTTTTAAAGTTTTCCTTATTCTCTATTAACATATTTTAAAATAATTATTATCGTAGTTATTTAGCAATATTTGTTTTTTCTGCAGGTAAGTACTGAATAACAGCTGAATTTTTAAGGTTAGGTATTTGTTGTAATTATATATTAACAACATTTCACAATTTTTACTTCTAGACACACACACCCTTATTGTAATTACGCATTTTTAAAATGGTACCACAATATTAGCAGAACTTGGTCGTATTTTTTTTAAAGTTACATAGATCAATTCATCAAACATACACAAGAAAGTATACCATACCTACTGCACCTGTTCAAAAACATTCACAATTGCATAGAACAAAGTTCTAATAAATTGGCGGCCGAATTATCTGCGGTAACAAGTATAAACTGATTCTATGTTTAATTTTTTGTTTATAAGCATAGTATGTTTAGGATTGTCAGTAAGAACTTATCGCAAAACATTACAAAGCAAGGTTACGGTTTATAAAAAATTACGAGCTTCCAACTTGTTGCAGCGTGTACAAGTTTGTGAATATTTAAATCAAGATTTAAATAGTGATAATCTGTTTGATTTAACTTTCTTTATAAACGAAGCATGGTTTTATTTTAGTGTATATGTAAACATTTAAAATTATTGTAAATTTACATACCTTTGTAGAAACTATGATTACAGGCTTTGCAAGTTGGTGTATAAATTGCAATGTTAAGGTAAAGGATATTTAGTGCTTTTTTTTACACAATACTGTAAACGCTGAACGTTATCTTCATATTTTAAGTAATTTTTTTAAGTAGTAAATGACAAATAAATTTTAATTTAGTTAAACAACGCAGATGTTTATATCAATCGAGTTAAAATTGAATTTATTTAACAATTTTACAATAGAACTGTTAAAAATATTGTAGTTGAAGAGGTAATGTTCTCCAAAGTTTAAGAAGAAAAGTTAACACATGTATTGAAACTGAAAAACAACATATTCAAAATTGGTTATTTTTAATATTTGTTATTACTTATTTTGATTTTAAATTAGCTGACCAGACAGACGTCGTTCTGTAAAAATCTATTTAACTGTGACATTTTGTCTACGCGCAAATAATTAACAAGGGTTTAACAAATCTATCTACAGACGTAAAGAACTTCATTACAATATCACAAACTTATCTGTTCTGGTGAAATTTCGGTGGTAGTGTCGCTTATAAAGTGTACATGTTGTGATATCTTTAATTCTTAGTACCTATCTACCAGAACAAATAAGTTACTATACAGTCACAAAAGTGTAATTTAACTAATAAATTTAACCCTTAACGGCTACGGTCAATAAATTTCGCTCAACCGTTACAGTGAGGTCCCACAGACCTATTTCTTTTTCCGAAGTAATTTCACTACAAAATTTTTATTTATTCAGTTGTTTCGTTTAATTATGTAATAAAATATGACTAAAGCAACTTACGGAAATTGACAAAAATACATTAAAATTCAAAAATCAATTTGGTCTTCTACAGGTAATACAGAGGTACTGTGTTTTTCTTTTTAATTTTGGAGGACAAATATAACAAGCACGTCGTGTTTCCAGGCGCTCTTCCTCATCTGCATTCTCATTCGGTGTGCGGGATTTATTCAACATTCACTCTAAAGTGAGTTTCAATTCTTTTGGTATTCTTTTACTTTGTAATCTCTTTTCCATCAGCGGAGATGTTAAAGATTTGGCTAATTGTTTTAGAAAATCATGACGTTCTATTTAGCGGGCATTTTTATAACTTTCATGGATAATATATGCATTTACCGTAGATACATTTAGTATTTGAAAAAATACAATCATAGGCTATCAATTAGTCCTTCTATTAGCACTATAGCCAGCACATTTTTTTATCCAGAGTGTCAACACCCCCTTTGCCATGTTATAATATTCCATGCTTTTGGGTTTTCCGTTATCAAAATTTTTTGAGCTGCTGTGGTGCATTGAGGAAACAAGTAGGACTGTTTTTGATTTCTTTGGGACATGTAATAAAAATGTAATGTCTTGGTAAAATCTACATAAAGATGTACATACTTTTCCAGATTTATGTGGAAGAAACTGTGGTGGAACCTCAGCCTTATTTTTTTAGCGTTCCTACGTAGGTTAGCTCTCTTTTTTGTAACTCTTAGACCAGCTGTATAGAGCTGAACCAATTTTTTTCTGTTACATTACAATGCCACTTTTCTAGTCTTTTATAAAGACGAATTACTGACTGTGTAGGAACACTTAGGCGTTTTTTTTCTGGAGAAAATGTTTGGCCACCAGAATTCTTGTTGGTATAAATATATGCGTTGTAAAGATATTTGTTTCTTGCATCTTATAGGCATTGTACCTTGATGCCATATTTCGCCGGCTTGTTTGGCAGATACATTTTAAACTTGCACCTTCCTGGAAATGATATAAGCATTTCATCAACCGTTACGTTGGCTCCTAAACTAAAACATCTTTGAAAATTTTTGATAAGACTTTGGAAGGCATAAGAGATAGGTGCTGCCCGATCTACGGTTTTTCTTTCATTCCTAGTTTCAGCATTATCGAATCTGAGACAACCAAGTAAAAATTCAAAACGTCTTTTCGACATTGTACAACGAAACACATTCCTGTCTGTTCCATCAGTGGCAAATAGACATTCTATATTTTCGTTGCCGGACTTAAAAACCGCAGTGTAAACCAGCAATTCAAAAAATGCTCTCATTTCTATTTGATCGACATGCTGAAGTGTGGGGTGTGACTGATCATTGTAATGTTTTTGCAACGCTGTTATTTTCTTATTTGTATGAAAAATAATTTTGTTGATAATTTTTGGTGAAAAGTTTCCATACTTCTTTAGGATCTAGACTGTTTCCAAGTTATATTGCGTGAAAACGGTTTTCAAAGGTAGTTATGTTACAAATTACTATGAAAAATAGTTTTTTCTTAAGTAATAACCTTCTTTTTCTTCATCAATGATTTCTTCTTCATTTTCTTAGGCACTTTCCTCGTTTTGTGTATCGTGATTACTTGAGATAAAATTGTTTAGATCGATTATCTTATCTTCGCTCTCTAGATTTTCAAAGTCTTCAATATTTGTCTCATTATAAGCGTGTAGGGCCTATTTTTCAAATTTTAATCATCTGTCTTCATTCGGGAAGGATTTGGAGCGTCCGCTATGCTAATTTTTAAAAATTACAAATTCAGAAATAATTAAATATATATATATACGTACGTAATTACTAGGTGAGGTCTACTAGACTACGATAACTGTATGACGTAATAATTCGACACTAACAACACGTTCGAACGTTCTTATGCTACTGAACTGTCGAGGGTGTATAGACTTAAAGGTACATAAGCTCCCAACACTCGATTTTCAAGGGCATGTAAAATATGCTCAAGAGAAAGTTTTGCGAAGTTTGAGAGACCCCTCCGTAGCCGTTAAAAGTTAAACAAAAAATTAAAATGAATCGTACGTTTATTTATTTTCATTATAATGTTTTGTGGTACACAGTATTTTTTGATTAATTACCTGGTGAGTAAACAAACAAATTAAATAGTTTTTTAACACGGGAACAGACAACATACAATTGACCATGCAACAAACATGGATTTTCAACATTAAGGTCGCAAACACAAAATAAATGCCCCTGGTTCTTATTAATGGTAATACATAGATAAATAAAACCAAGCAGTACTGGAAGCTGAAGTAGTTTAAATTCATCGGTTGACTACCAATTTAATTTTTAATTGAATATTGTGAGGCGGCAAACCTGACAAATTTAGAGACAGAGCAAATATCATTTGATGAAAATTACTTATTAGTATCCTTTCAATTCTAAAATTGACAAATAGCGAATCTTAATGTTATCTTTTTTTTAAATTAATTATGGCAACTTACAGGAATTTTGCCAATGTCAGTGAAAAGAATTATTTTTGTCACCACATAACCTTGACGGCAAAAACTAATGCAGTATTGAAAATTACATTGCGTTACTCAAAAAGACAATAATCTAATCAATCACTACATATTTTTAGAACTACACTCTAAATAAAATTTTGTTAAAATTATCTAGAATACGCTAAATACACAAAAATATACAATTCAAACAAATTTACGGTATGGTTTCTTGAGGAATCTACGAAGAAATCTAAATCCAAATGTTATATTGCTCGCGTAGTATAGTAACTTTTTCCAATTTTTATCTTCATAAGAATTTTTCTCAAACGTAAAAAGAAATTTTTAAGAAAATTAGTTAAATTACTTTAGCCGTTCTCAAATTTTGCGCTTAGCAATACATTTTGCTATTCATTTTTATTTATACATATAAACAAATATTGTTGTTTTTTTAATTAATCGTTTAACCTCAATTTAGGAGTTACAAATTTCTTACGTAGTAATTTTTAATTTACTTTATACTAATCGAAGCAATGATGGTTGCTTAATATATATGTCACGCAAAAAACAATTATTTATAAAAGCTCTTTACAACATCAAACTACATGTATCTTGTTGTGTAAATAAATTGGGTGGATTTGCTACACAATAATATGATATATGTGCATTATCAAGTTTAAATTGCAACTTTTCTTAACGTTTGTTTGTTTAGTAGGACAACTTGTTTGAACCTATTTTTTTTTTATTGTTTATGTGTTTTGTTAGCATGCAATTTTTTAGATCTCTATTTTATAATTACAAACAATAAATAAAAAAAATTTTAAAAACATTTTGTAACATCATTTTTACTTCTTTTAAAAATAATATTTTTTATGCTGCAGAAACAAATTAACTTAATTATATATATTTTTTGAAAAACATTTTTGATTAATTTTATTTAAAATATTTCTTATTGCTCTTTGTAAATGTAAGCTTGTCGTCAAAAAAAAAAAATTTAATGTTTTAAATATATTTTTTGCTTATTATTTTTAAATTCTGAAAAAAACAATGCGTAATTTTGAAGGAATTTTTTTGTGTTATTGATTTTATCAGCTTTTCTATAAGTGGTTACATGTTTTAGCTTACATCACCTTTTTTATAGAATACAAAAACGTTTTTAATTGTTTTTTTAGTTATAGTAGATGATAGTTTTAAAAATTTTAAAGAATAAATTGTATGTATGGGTAAAAAAACATTCATTGAAGCTTGAAGTAATAATCCCGGTTTTTAAAACTATTAGCAACAGTTTTACGTTTAATTATTTTAAATGCAAGCAGTGAAAAAGCGTGGTACCTTTGAAAATTAAATTGTATTTCAAAAGTTTGCCACACAAACTTGAATTATAAAAAGTAGATTAATTCTCAACAACTGTTACAAAAAAATATTTCGTACAATAAAATAATGTTTAAATCAGAACTTCTTGATGCATGCCACGACGTTTAAATTTTACAATTTTTTTACTCAACTACACCTGCAAACAAACAATATACCTGTATTTTACTGACGACGGCTTGTTTCCTCTAACTCTATGCATTTTATCTGTTAATTTTAAATGCTGAAAACTGTACTTTTTTTGTGGAAAGATTTGCAACCCTTTACACTCTGATTTTGTTTTATTTAACCTATATATTTTTTTTGTTTACATCATTTTTTTTATAATACTTTGCCGACGTTAATAGCATTGTATTTACACTATAAAATTATGAATAATCCTATATATGTTTAGAGACACATACTGCATGAGACACGAGTTGATTAAACAACATAAATTAAACGTATTGTAAACGTTAAACTGACTAATTTTCTTGTTACATGTACATATACAACACACGTTCAACGTTGATTAACATTAAACATTTATGATATTTCTTGTAATTGTTATATTCTTTTGTTACACTCATATTCAAAATGATACGAAAAAAGATTTTTTGCAGATTACATTAACAATTATTTCTATTATTATTAATTATTATTTAATTTAATTAAGTTTTTGAAATCTGCTACCACCTTCAAACTGAGATTTTTTTTGTAATTTTACTAATAAATATAATAAATCAATAGGAAAATATATATATATTAACGTTTTTTCTATGAAATGAAATGAAATAGCTAGTTTTTTTAGGAACGAGTGCAAAATAAGCTTTATAAATCAACTTTACATTTTCTTCTATTATGCAACATCATCATAAAAGTTTAGCAGATTTTGTGATAGTGGAACTGTGAAATTAAAAAAAAAATTAAATTTAAAATAGTCAGATTTTCTTTTTTTGTTAAACAAGAATAAAAAATGAGCAAAATAAATGCTTTATATACACCACTTAAAATACGAGAAATAGCTGAAAATACTGTGAACAACTTACTTAGTACAACAAATCCGTTTTTTAAATGTCACAAATTTGTTTTTTTTAAAACAGTAAACGTTTTAAATTTTGGCACAAAAATGTTTTATAATCACTATAGGAACGTAAAATGTTCGCGTACAACAAAACGAATTGGATTCGTTTAATAAATGTCTTATTGATTCGTTGAGAGAGTGTCACGTTGGTATTGAATAAAAAACAATTCTGGAAAGTAAAATAAAATGATGGTTTTTTGAAAATAAATAAATAAAATTTTAGTTCTGGAATGGCATTTGTTGTATTTCTTAGAAAATATCGTTGAACATTAATGACTTATTAGTTTTTCACCAAAGGGGCGGTGATTGTTTGACAAGTTTTTAGAAGTGGCAGTTACGGGATTTCAACCATGGACCCTCGGCGTAATGGAAGACTATTGGACACTACACCACGGCGGATTGCTTGCAAATTACTTAGTTATAGTATCACATTCGTACGTTTTTAATGTTTGAAATTTCAATAAGCAAAAAATACTTTTCTATACAAAATATTTTTTTTTACTTTTAGAACAAAATTATAAAAGATTTGTTAAGTTGTCAAAAAATGTTACAACAAAGATTTTGATCGTACTCAAGAAAATTTTAACCTCAGACCAAAACTATCAACGAGGATTTTAGTTCAGAAAATTAATTACAGAAGTGTACTGGATAACTCAAAAAAAATTCTTTTGTCAAATTCGGTTTGGTTATAAAAATTATAATAAAAAGAAATTGTTGTTTGCTGATGTCGCTACTTAACAAAAAGAAATGTAATTATCTATGAGTGAATAATGATAAAGTCGTTTGTTTGACGTTCTTACATATGTGTTCGTGTAGTTCAAGATTTAAAAAAAATCAAAAATATTTGGTTATTGTAATCTATGTTAAACTTGTAATTGCACATGTGTGTTACCACAGAACGTTTTTAACATTTCTAAAAGTTAACTCAAAAAACCATTTTTGATAAATTGCACAATTTACGTTTCATAAAATTCAAATCGTAAATATTATTGGAATGTTATTTCTTTCATTTTCTAATAAAATTAAATCAATTTGTTTCATATCATTAATGTTTTTGCAACAAGAGAAAATAATTTTGTGTTCTAAGTTTTTTACACTAAAAATACGTTTTTGATTTGTTTTGAGTGGCTTTGTTCTACTAGAGTTACTGACTGACAACAGTTATAAAAATCCATTTAGTAAATTTAAAGAATAGTGTAACAAAAATAAAGTAGTAACAATGTTAAAAAACGTTTTACTTGTTCATTTTGAACTGCAATGTAAAAAATATAAAACATCTACCTTGTCGAGGTTATGTTTAAGCGAGTGTCATGTACCTTATTAAAACTTTAATAGTTATATGCCATAAAAGCCTGAAATTCTAGAGGAAAGGGATATTAACAAATTTATACAAGAAGTAAATGATAAACTATACCTGGCAATAAAACGTGTATTTTGATATGTGTATGTTACATCTAAGTAATGGTATTTAATTTTATTTATTTTAATAATTGGTTGCAATGGTGCCTGCCGACAAGAAGAATTAATGTTCATAGATCAAAGTGCATATAAAATTGATTCTATTGTTGTCATTGCACCTAAAACTAAAAATCATGTACCACGCATATTTCTAAGTTAATAAAAAATTTGTTAATTTACGACTCAAAAGATTTTCTCATAAGCGATTCTTTATCATTTATCGAAACAGTTATCGCATTAATAGCTCAATCGGTATCAACATAATGGAAAAAAGTATCAAAAAACATTGCAATATTTCTAAAATTAATAAATTCAGAGTTTTCCTAACAAAATATAGTGATGACATGCTACCAATAAAACGACGCGATGGATCGTGGTCTTCTGCTGTCGCTAAAGGTTATGCATACAATGAGTTTAAAGAAATAATAAAACTTTCTTGCATGCGTCCGCAAATTAATTTTGATTTATCTAGATGCTCTAATTTTTTACAGTCAGAATTTGATTCCGACACACATGACACTATTACAATTAATAGAAATAATAGCATTTTTTGCAAAAATGTACTTACTAAAAAGTAATAATAAATGCTCAACATACATCTAATGTACTTATCAATCTATATAGTAATCGTTCAATCCAAAATTAAAAATAGATTAGATTTACTGTTATAATGTAATAAAATATTTTTAAATTTGAATATAATTTTTATTATTAATAATCAAAATGATTCTCTTTGATAGCACATTTAAGTCTTCTTCGTTATCTTATAGAAGTTATTTTTAATTATAGTTTAGAACAGGTTAGAATTACTACTTTAGTTTTGACATCTATATTACTGACATTAAAAAAGAATTACAGCAATCTAATAATCCATTACCGCACTGTTTTTAGTGCTGTAATGGTTTTATTATAGACGCAAAATAAAAACATTATTTATAACGTAGATTATATTATTTGCCAATAGAAAAATTATTATAAAAGAGATAAAATTGGTGTTCATTTAATTTTAGAAAGTGATAAAACAACTTTTATTTGTGACATGACTTTTAGTAATAATTAAATTCTTTTTATTTGGCAATTGTTATAATTGGTTAAATATAAATACAATTTACAAAAATTAGAAAAGTGATGATGACTAATTATTTTTTAAATAAAAAAGTGTACCTTAAGTGTAAGCAAAATTAAAGTTGTATATTGTAAGAAATTTGAAAAAATTAACACAAAAAATTCTAATTCCTTGAACATAAAGACAAATGATGTAAGTACTTATCAAATTACACGCTTATTAAAAGACGTTACATTAAAGCAACATTTTTATTATTAATTTTTTGTTTAACTGTATATTGGAATTTAATTTAAAGTTTTTGGAATTTTATAATTTAGTTTGTCTGGGTATTTACTTCATAATTTTCAACAAACTACAAAAAAGCATATTATAACGTGTTCAGATGTTTGAGACAAGATTACTTGTATCTCAAAATCTCAACATATACGTTTAAAGGTGGAGAACTCTTACTATTTGTAAAAAAATGTTTTTCCATTCGCTACAATCGTTGTACAGAAGCCGATTTAATTTCAGCTTTAGTCGCCTTGAACCTATAAAACGTCCCTGCTGGTAAATAAATTTTAAATAAAAATTGAAAGTAAATTTAATGTAGCTTAAACCGTGAGTTAGAAGACAAATTACATAGTTGAATTGCATTAAATATAGTATCTTGAAAAAGATATTGATTTTTATTTATTAAACTTAATAGTTTACTTAGTTATAACCTCAACTTTATAGTTAAATTAATTTATCCGTGATATATAAGTTTTGGTAACACTTTAGATTTAATCTGACGTATCTCATATAATGTTACGTGGGCGATTAAATGTAGACGCTTATTTATAATATACAAGCATTAGCAGATTAAATACATCAAAGTGTATCAAAAATATTGAACGTTAATAAAATAACGAGACAGTTATGTACATGTAAGCAAAAATCATAAATTTTTAATAATTTGAAAATAAAAATAGATAATATTTAGGTCGTGCTATGCATTAACAAAAATACCGTACTGAGAGAAAGAAGCCTAATAAAACACAACGGTTTTATTGCAAACAGCTGTCTAAAAAATGAAAATAGCCAACAGGAAATGACAACGTTAAAAAAATTTGTCAGTAATATTTCTCTAGTAATTATTTCTTTGTTAAAGTTAGAATAAAAATATTGAATAATTGTGTACTATTTAGAATCTTTATTTACAAAACATGACTGAATAAAATAATTTTTATCGTTTTTTTTTAGTTTTTTTAATTCATATTAATAACACACACTTATTTATTTTTATTTTACACGAAACTTTTATTTGTTTTTGTTTTTATATTCTTTATTAATGATTCCTTACGTGTTATTTATTGTGTTAGTTATATGTGCTAATTATGTAATGTTTGTAATTGTATTCAAATTGCGTCAGAATAATAGCCTGATGAAGTTGTGTGCATATCCAAAAAAACTGAACCATTCGTTTTTATTGTGTATAATAATAAAAACTTTATTCAAATACTTTGCAATTTTGGAAAACTAAAAATTATCTGTCGTTAGCTTAATTTAAAGTAGTTTTTATTGTGAATGGTTTTTTAACGTATAAGTCCATTAAGTCCATCAGTTACGATTCAACAGTCATTAAAAGAATTAATTGTATATATTTTCTGGATTATTGTTTTTTTATACAAAATTATAAAATATCTGCTTGTTTGTTTTTTTTATTTTTTATTATTTTTTGTAAATATTTTTATTTGTTTTTTTTATGTTTATTATATTTTCTTTAGCATTTAAAATAGTGTATTATTATACAAGTTTAAACGGAACAAGTGCTGCAATTCCTTTTATTAAACGTATGTAATATTATTTGTTCTACTTTGCATTTAAAAATATGAAATTCCTTGTAAAGAATTTTCGTTTTGATATGTAGGGGCTTTTAATAACTGTAGCATATAAATAATCTAGAAATGTATTTGTTTTTATTTTAAAGAAGTGATGTAAACAAGTTTTTAAAACTGTTTGAAACTAATTTAACTTACAAATTAATCCAAAATATCCAACAGCAAGAAAATATTTTGTCCATCTCCAGAAATTAGAGCAGCAGCTGCTGATGCTGTTAATAAACTTTTACCACCAAAATGAAAATTAATTTATGATAAAAAATATAACACTTAATTTATGATGCTGAAAAAGCGTGTTAAGACTAATAACGAAAATGTATTACTTGTTCATTACAATAAACTGAGGAAAACTAAATTATTTACAGTATTGACATCTTATAGCATGTTATGTGGTTGCTTAAATGTAAATAAAAACGTGGACATCTCAAAATTTGCGACACTGCAACTATTTCTAACACAACAGTCAAGTCTTTATATGCAAAATGTGTTATGTACTAGTTTATATTTTCAGGTTACGTACATGCCGTTGTAGTAGTTATGAAAATATATAAGTGACTAGTAACTTTGTAAAATACATATATAAATGGTAGTAGTGGATATGCAAGTTATAAATATAAGCGATAGAAGAAAAACTGTAATTGTAGATACCAAACTATAGATAATTGGTGAACAACCACGCAAATCACCTAGAGCGAGAACAAAGAAAGCACACGCTAAATATATCCATCGACATCAGCACAAAACAAGCATGGCAGAGGTAAACTTAAAACCACAGGCAGAAATATGTTTTGTTAAAAATCTCTGAATTTTGAAAAAAGCGACCACAATTTTGGTTTCATCGGTTAAAAGTTCAGGGGTTAACTAAACATTACTATGTTTGATTACACTATCACCTCGTTAAATTGTGAAGTTTAAAAGAAAGATTGATACAATCGTATTTAGATTCTGAGACAAAAAAAAACTCTAAAAACTACTAAACGGTATGGTCTTGGGCGACAATAAACCATCACAATTATTACACAAAATGCAGATGTTAAATAACAACCATATTAGGATTAAAATTTCAAAAACATTATGGTTAAATCATTTACCCTCAAGCATTAAAACAGTCCTGACTGTTAGTAATAAAGAACTCAGCATAGTAGTTAAGCATGTTTGATCAAATATATGAAACTGACCATCTAAGACCATCGTCATCTAACTTATCGAACCCACACCACAAAGAACAAAAGTAAAAAAAAAACTGTAAATCAAAACAGGATTCGGTACACTAATGTAGCAACAAAAACCTTTAGTAACATCAAAAAAGCAATAACTACAAAATTAATGTACCTTGGTAACTTCATCCCAATGCATCTGATGTAACTATTTTTGCTGTTCTACAACAATCAACAACAGATGATACTTAACCATTTTTTTTTCTTAAAAACCAACAAAAGTATAGCAGTTATGATAGGAAACTGCTAGCCATACATGCAAGTGTTCGACATTTTAGACGTTTTCTGGAAGGAAGAGAATTTATTATATGGAATTATCACAAACCGCTAACTGAAATGTTTACACAAAAGCAAAAAAAGTTGTCGCCAAAACAAGAACGTCAAAAGAATTTTATTATCCAGATTTTAAGCTAAATCCACTATGTATAAAAAAAACAACATTGTAACCGATTCGTTATCAAACATTGACATAAATATGATCAATACCAATATCGACTTTACACAAATTGCAAAAAGTCAGCAAATAGATGAAAAGTTACAAAACATTATAAACAACGAATCCATCTTTTAGATGGCTGTTTTTTTTTGAGGAAACCGATCTTTGTACATTTTTTTGGTAGCAGATAGTTTTTTTTAACTGTTTCAGGCACATAAATTATATTGACCAGTTTTTCATTAAAAAAAATTCAATTTGCAATTGTTTTTATAACATACTAGATTACCAACAAATAATCTAATGTTAATAACCGTCAAAAAATGTACTTTCGTCAATAAAATATTATCTCTAAAACCCTTGGTTTTGGGATAATTACATATCGAGTTTTAATGCTTTAAAGTTCTGAATTTTTGACTTTTAATACAAAACGTTTTGTATTACACAACTACAAGTTAAAAACATTTATGGATACCCCAAATAGTGCTAAACCTTATAACAAAATATCATTTTAATACAACATTTTTTTTCTTAAAAGCATGCCATTCTTTGAAATTTAAAAGAAAAATTTTGAGTGCCTATAACCTTATGCTCTCAAAAGGAATCTAAAAACGTACTCATTTATTAAGTGCTATTAAAAAAAATAAAGTTTTTTGTTGTCCTATTATCTAGTAGAAAATAATCTTAAAGTGCAAATCTTTAGAAACCCCACAAGTTTTGTAAACATATTTTTTGTATTTTATATAATAAGGAAATATATTTGACTTTGACACATTATTGGCCCACTTTGTATATAATTAAGTTTTTGATAAACTGGGTGTGCTACTAGATTATTTTAATTTCAAATAACTAAATTATCCATAGATGGCAAAGAAGAATTTGTTTTTAATTGTATTATAAAACAAATAGTTTTATGATTAAATAACATAAAAATTCGTTAAACTTTTTAATTTTTTTAATGGTTCAAAATAAATTTAACCCTTGAGGTTCTAATCAGACGGTAAAGGTAGCTTAACAATCTCTAGATAGTCAAAATTTTAATGATTTTTTAACGAAAGGTTTTGTGTATAGGATTACAAGTGTAGTTCGTTTCTTCTCAAGTAAAATGGTCCAAACCGCATTCTTCTAAGTGCGATCTGTCACAAAATATTTAAAATGGAATAAGACGCTGCAAAAGCAGTTTTCCAGCTTATCTCCAAAACCAACGGTTTTAAGTATAAAAAAAGCTTTTTAAATTGACCTTTATATTTACTGAAAAATTCAAAAATGCAATAAAAATTGTATTATTTTATTTGAAAAAATGGAGTTGGGTTCGGTCCAGCAAATAAGGGACACCCTGTATAACTAAAAATAATTTAAGAAAATGGAGAATATGATTTGATAAAATTTATTTTAAGATTATTTTTATTAATAAGGGAGCTATCGAAGAAGTACGCTTAAGTGGGACACCCTGTATACACGTATAATACTTATTTTAAGTTTTGTTCAAATTTAAGGTAATTTTTATTATTTTTTGTTTCAGTACGCAATCTTGTATAGAATTTTATTTTTTTTGCAGTCTTCTTTGTTTCTTTTACTATATGCCAATGTATAATGTCGTATTAGTAAGTCCATTTTTTTATACTTTTGGTATTTGTTAACGCACCTATGTTGATACGTTTTAAATAAAATTTTTTGTATTAGTTTTTGAACTTCTTTGTTTTATTGCATATTTTGTGTTCATAGTCAAGCAACCAGATTCTATAAGTCTTTCGTTAAGTTATGGCTAGATGTTCCTAAATTTTTTAAAGTTCTATTTAGTACATTTCGATTTTTTTAAATTTGTTGACAACATTGTGGACATTTGGTATAATACAGTTTCTAAACGAATGCAATTAGAATGTCGTTAAGGACGCAACCAATTCGTAAATATTATGTAGCTGCATAGTACACAATATACAGTTTGACAGTTTGACAAAACAATAATAGAAAAATACAAAATTGACGCATTGATCTAAACAAAAGTGATTATAAATCATATTTTATTTTAAACTAATACAATGAACAATCATTTTATACATCTGTAGATGGTCATTAAAGGAAAAAAGAATCTTTAGAAGTAGATAATATGTACAATTGATTATGATATTTAATGTAATACCTAATGGAATGTCTTTAGGGAACAGTTGCGTATCTAAAATTAACACCTAAGAGATACAAGTGATCCTTTTAATTTACCTAAGAAGCATTTACCTAAGTTTTTTGACTAACATCTAAACTAATTGGAAATTTGTGCAACATCGTATGTCTGCACTTTTCTATCAGTACTGAAAGTTTTATCAGCACTTTTTTTTGTTCATCGTTTATACAAATCGTAGAAATTACATGTTTGCTTTGAGTCAAGCAAGTGTTAGTCGATGCATCAAAATTGTTTTAAATGTAATGTACACAAACTTATTACACTGAGAAAAATGTTTTACCCAACTACTTTTGTTACATCACTTTTAAATAAACTTTTGTTGCTGGAAAATAAAGTTTTGTTAGAATTCCAAAACTTGTTAGGTTGTGTAGACAAAGCATATTTAGTTGAAGATTGTTTAGGTAATATTGCTAAATGTTTTTGTTGTTTTTTAATCAACAGTTACGTAAGAAAATATATTTAGTTATTGGGTGTAAAACTAGCCTAAGTTTACTAAATGAATTAGTAAAATTCAACGCAATTAATTTGTCAAGTTTTCAAGATTAGTTTAGTTATTTATACAAGAATGTGAAACATGAATAATAACAAAATTCTATATTCGTCATGTGCAATGGCAGCACGTTAAATAAAAAAAAATTGTAATAGGTAAAATTAGGTACACAAATATGCCTATAATAAAGTAAGTTTAGTTTTTCCCAAATCACTGATACAACATTTTAGTGTTGATATGATAAAAAATGAAAGTTCGTTTTTGAGATTTCCCGAACTGAGGCAGGATTTGCTGCGCAGTGCGTATCATTATGTGTTATTGTTTTTTGATAAGCATATATGCGTTCTTTTCTTGCACGTATTGAATTTCTCAGATATACTAAATTTCTGTTGCTATTAACAAAAATTAACAAAACAGATTGCTTGATGTTACTTAACAGTGTGGTTACTTGTTACAAAATCTATTTAATCATATTTAACTAAACCATTGTTGAAATCTCCTAAACTAAAATAGCAAAATAAGTTTTGGTGTGGCAGCAAACTGTTCAGTAGTCACAATTTTTATGTAATATATATCTAAACTTTTAGTTACAAACTACAAATTTTTTCTTTCAGTGTAGATACATAAGTGGTGTTTGCTACATTTCGTTCAAGTCACATGTCAATAATTCGTCTATTTTTGAGACTACTGCTCTGTGAGCATTACTGATACATTTACTTACAAATAAGTTGTAAACCCAGTTTTCGATGTTTCTCTTGTTGCCCGAGCTTGGAACCGGCAACAACACGGCCAAGGTACTCAATTCACTAAGCAGTGTTGCAAGAGTAGTTAAAAATTTGTTGTTAATATGTATGTACCATATTTTTTACATTTTTTAAAAACACTTTAAGTGCATAATGTTTTTTAATTTTTCTGTAAATAATTTTATTTAATTTAATTTAACTTTAACAAAAAAGATTTTTTTTTGCTGATAGGGTGATGGCTCACCGGTTACGCTTTTAACATATAAGGTCAAAACTTTTCTTAACCTTTTACATATTTAAAAAACTTTTTGCAAATTAACAAACGGGTTGTTATCAGTAGATTTTAAAACAAAACCCTGTAAGTTTTATGTGCTCCGTAAATACCCATATTTTTTTTCTATTCTATAACTCAAGTAAAAATTTTTATTTTTTAAATATGTTTAAAAATTTGTTACAATTTGATTTAATTTATATATTATGCAAGTTGCGATGTTTTTATTTTTGAAAATTTCTTAACCTTAGCGTAATTTTTTAATTAATTTAGTTTTAAATTTGCAACACAGATTAATATTGTAAATTGTATCTATACTATTTGTACAAAAAAATAATTCATTAGTAGTAATAATAAATACTAAAAATTATTTAACTTAGATGAAACAACTATAACGTTTTTCTTGTTTTATGTAAATTACATATAAGATTAATACTTGTTTAAATATTATTATAATATATTATTGTGAAGAACAACCTTTTAGAAAACATTGTTACAGTTAAAAGTTAATCTATTATATTAATTTAAAAAAATGCTACTATAATTTAATAGTTTAATAATTTGATGCGTATTTTCTAGGATATGAAACGTGGCTGGTCATTTAATCTTTTCGACTTGGGATAAACGGATAATGTCAACCGCTATAATTTTGGTAAAATAATTGAAACTACGGCTTAGGATTTGAGTCAAATTATCGAAAAAAAAATTATTACATTAGATTGATGTCGTTTCGTTTAATTCTATAATCTTATTAATGGCTATAAACAATTAACCTTTTTAATTATTTTTTTTAATATAATCAATGATTAAACAATATTGAACGTTATGAAAATTATTATTAAGTAAATATAGATAAATTGCAAATAAATATTGCTGGTTTATTTTAACATTTTAATTTCAATTATTGTAAACCTGTATTATTTATGTTTTATAAAAGAAAACAATTATTGTATTAGTCACGTCAAATACTGAAGATATTCCTCACAAGATTATTAAAAAGTCATCATAAAGCTCATATTTTAAATATTTAATAATCTAACAATTATTGCTTTTGTTACTATTATTTGTATTTTTATTAAGTTTATGACAAATATTTATAAAATAAATTTAAGAAAAAAAAGATTTATTTTACTAATTATTTTATGTTTAAAATTAGCGACAATAAATCTTGACTAATGTAATGTACAATAATATTTTACATTAATTTTGTTAACATCATGTAGGTTTAAATTTATTGTTGTTAAAGCTTGTTTTTGTAAAGAGTCAATCTTGTTTGACAAGTTGTTTATAATTTTATTAACAAGTTTTTTTTAAACGTATTTAATTAAAAACAGTATTTATAAGTAATAGTAAAATTTTTGTATCGTTTGACTACAATGATATAACGCTATTTTTAGCGCCATTCAACGCAAGATTGTGCGACACGCATTTAAAATATTTGATAATGGACACAGAGATGATAGATTACTTTAAAACGAATTTGTTACAATAAAGTCATGTACCTGCTAAAAGATATCGTAATCTTGTAGTATATCTATGTGTAAGTTTTAATAGTTTCCCGTCATGCATCGTAAATTTTAATAAAGAACATTGTTTTGTGTGATTTACGTTTAAATAATTGCGCATGGGTTTAATTGCATCAACTTTTAGTATTGCTGTAATACTTTAAAAAATGCTAATAAATATGAATGTGTAATTTGTTGGCAATTGAAAAGTGTAGAAGTTAATTTAAACATATCTCACAGCCAACCGATACAGCTTCAAAAATTATAATATTTTACTGTTACAAATTTTAATTTATATCTTTTTATAATTAAATTAATTGTTAGGTATAGGTAAATATTATAGTTTATTTATTATTTTAATTTGTTTTTTATTTGGTAATTTTTAAAAAAATTACAAACATTTAAAATGCTATAGCTTTCAAATTAAATACTTGTTTTAATATTTTAATATTGTTTTAACACAATAAATACAACACAAATTAATTGATACAACAATATAAAATTACAACCAATAAATAAAATAGAATAAATGTTCTATAATAATTTTGTTAATACACAATTGCTTTAGGCCAATTATAACATAAAGTTATCTATAGATGTTAAACGTACAATTTATCACTAATTAGAGGTTTACCATACTAAACTGCGCACATTATTTACTACAATTGTAAGCAAAATTTCTATAATTAAATGCAATTGCTTGCGCAATGTTTAATGCATTTGAAATTAGTGCTGAAATTCATATGTGACGTGTTTTATTCTACACGTATACTAATGGTTTGTTAAACGGTAATTATAGACAACATATAGGTTATGTAACTAATTACACTATTATTTACAAATATAAAAAAAATTATACTAACTTTAGATAATATCTACATCTTATAAAACTTAATTCTTAATGTATTAGTGTAGTCACAATTACTGAATAAAAAATCTGTCTGAGCATTAATATTTTTCGTCCGTGTACTATTATTCTATTTTATTTGAAACCTTTAACAATCTCAGATTTTACTAAGTTTTATAAGTTCTTATGAGTATTTTTGCGAAAATCTTATAATGCGTTATAATGTACCCGACCGTTAGAGGTTTTGTTGAAAACCCTCTGGTCATGGGATACATGATAACAAAAACTTTATAATTTTAAACGTATTTGGAAATTCCATCTTTTTTAATGGCATTCTTTAAGAAACAATTCTTTTTGTTACGTCGTACAAACACTGTTCATTTTACGATAACTTTTTTACATTTTTTAGTAGATTGTAACTAACAATATTCATATGAAAGCATAAATAATAAATGAATTTAAAATTAGTAAAATTTTTATTAACTCACTTATAATTTTGAAGTTGTTTTGTTTCGATTTATAAGTAACATTGATTTGTTTCCTCAATGCAAAACTGTTGACTCACAACTGTTTCTATTGTAACTAAACAAGTTTGTTTTTGCCACAATTTGGTTTAATTACTATGTTCTGGTATGAAACAAATTCGATTCGGTTTCGGTAACTGCACAAAATCGATCTTGTTTACGTTTGAAAAAAAATATTCCAAACATATTAACCGCAATAGTTACGATCAAATAATTTTTATAACAAAAAAGTTACGCTACGTAAAATTCGAAACAGTTTTGCTACTTTTAAAAGGAAACAATAAGTTAATTAAAAATCTTAATAATTTTGGTTTTGAATAAGTAACAACTCTTAAAACGTTTAAAAAGAAATCCATACGTACAAATAACTTGTTTATTATGATTCATCATCGTCATGATCTAAAATGCGAGTAATGACGGAACGACCGGTTTCACCAATGCAGACTAAACCACATGAACAAGGAATTTGATGTACACCTTGAGATGAAACTGTAGGAAAATCACTCAGATTCTTCCTTCTCCGAAGGACAAACTTCCTACAGTTTAATTTCAAGGTGTATATTGTATTTGCCAAATTCTGGCCTTGATTATCATTAAAATTGAAATATACTCAATTTGATACAGTCAACGTACAAATAATTATGGACTATTTAATGAGCTAAGAGATAAATAATACACAGTGAGTATAAATTGACAAATAAGTAAGACGCTGCGACATTTTTTTTAAGTGGTTTCTGAAGACATGCAAGCATAATACAAAATTTAACATTAAGATTTTTGATTCAAAATCGAATGAAGAATTTCGCAGCGTGCAGCTTCTTGTCAATATATACATACCTTGTATACTCGACTGAAATTAATAATCTTAATTACACTAAGTTGAAAATGTAACATAATTAAAAATATAGTTTATGGTTTGACTCAAACAATGTAAATACGTACGTAACACAAATTATATAAACACCATGTCGCAAAGAACATTACCTAATTAGTTACAATTAATTGAGGTCAAGGTTTTCTTTTTGCGGAAAGCACCTGAGCTCATCAAAGGTTAAAGAGACGTAAAGCGGTACATGTTTCTATTTTTCTCAACTAATTACCTGGAGTGACCGAATCAGTAAAGTATTTGATCTAAAAAGTATTATTAAACAAAATCCACATTTGTAACTAAATTTGCTAAAAACGTAATAGCAAAACAACATGCAATTAAGTAAATACAAATACTTACAATTCAAGATTTAAAACGATTAAGAATTACGTGCAGCTATAATCAAAGCAAAAAGTCAAATAAAATTGATCAAAGTATTCGACAAAACACCCTCTACTGTAAATATCGATTTACGCTAAAATATCTAACGATTAGTGTCCGCGTACCATTGACATGGTCAGAATTTTATTAAAATAAAAATTAAAAAAAACTAGTCATTAACGGCATGTAACAAACTGTTACAGCGACAATTTACTTTACTGTCCACAATTTGATTTCTATCTTTTTTTTTGCGCCTTGAAAGTTAGTCTTAAATTACACTTAATTTTACTATCTTAAAATTTGCATATTTTTTTATTTGAATTTATCTCTTTTTAATTCTCCTTTTAAAATCTTCTTATCACAGGAGGTTTGATTACTTTTGAATAGCACTAGGTTTTCCCTACAGTTTTTATTATTAATTGAATTTCTTTTGAATCTGTGCATGGTGGTCTTGAGGTAATTGTGTAAATCTTATTTTAGGATTTATTTAAGCCATCCTGTTATATTACGTAAATGTGGTCCTTCGGATTGTTAGTTTAAATGTTGTAAATCCATTTACACTCCAAATTTTCTGGGATTTGAGCGCATTTTGTCAAAACAACTTTTTAACCACCCAACACCTACGGTAAGATTTTATTGATTTCCACATTTTAACTATATTCATTTTATGTTTTTGAGAGTTTTTAATTAAACTTCTAAAGGTAAAACTCAGCTTTAACAGTCCAGTTTATGTTTCAAAAATTAAGTATGCTATCGTACATAACTTTTCATGTACTGTCCTCTATTTACCCATAAACAGCTCTAGTGTGGCCAGAAGCTTACTCCTACCGAATAATAAAAAAACTAATCACCGGAACATGGCCACACCATCTGTCGAAAAAGATCGAGAGTGGCAACCCTTTATAGATCCACTGAGCCTGGCACTTAAATCCACGTTTCCACCAAGCAGGTTTTCTTAGTTTTATATTCTCTGCAAAGGTCAGAGGGATTTAGTTTTTCTGTCTAGTGTTAAGCAAACAGTTTGGAAGTTATTTTTACGGACTGCGTTTTATTGTATTACTAATATTTGTTTACCTATGGAAGCTGATTGAATTACGTCGATTGTCGCTGTTGCAAAGTACTACCGCGTCTAGTACGTGTCCCACATAAACTTTTTTTTATTGTAGCTTTGATTACCGATCGTACGCAAGTGCATTGTACATAATTTCTATGTTAATGTTAAGTAAATAAGTATTAATTTTCGTGTCGCGACTGCCGTCAACGGGAGCCGGAATAAAATTTGTATTTTTAATTTCAGATAAATATATGATGGAGAATAATGCGGGACAATTACTTTTATTTAATTATATTTTTTAACGCGTTTTCGCACTTATCGGAAGGCCAAAATGAGTACCTACCGCTGACATTATTGAGTAACTACGTAGGTAATAAGTGTATTTTATACGATACTTGCCCCCCACTAGTGCGTTCCGATTTCTTTTTTTTTTAAATTTGGTAATTTGTTTATTGTTAATGTTGTTTTTACCTGGTTTTTAGTGAGGGTGAATCGGTATTATAGTTACCTAGTTTGTATTGGTTTTGTGGGTAATAGTCGCAATCTAATTTTAAGTGAATAAATTAAGTTTATGGTATTAAATTTTGATTCTTTTTCCCTTTTTGTGTCGAGTTGTGTGGCAAAACAGATTGTTAACAGATACAAATTTAGAGTTGGTTTTCAAGTTAATTTTTGTATACAGCTCAACCGAGTAAACAAAAGTTCTGAAGAAGCGTAACGAAAGTTGCTGTTTTTTGACAGGTACATTCCACACAAAAAGTATCAGCG
The DNA here is from genome assembly GCA_035610365.1 of Aquatica leii. Lineage (NCBI taxonomy): Eukaryota > Metazoa > Arthropoda > Insecta > Coleoptera > Lampyridae > Aquatica > Aquatica leii. The sequence continues at coordinate 70,753,992 of CM069436.1, forward strand.
CGGCAGATTTAATTCTAATTTGTGGAATGTTTCAAAATGTGAACAAATTTATTTCTATTTAATAAATAAAATTTAATAGAAGATTAATAAAAATAAAAAACTTATACGTAGGCACTAATTTTCTACAAAAAATTAAACACTTTATAGTTATCTAGTATGTTTGAAGTTTTATAAGAATTTAATAATGCATAAATACAAATATTTTTAACAAAACAAGAAAAACCTTAATTATGGCAAAACTTTTAATGCAGAAGCAAAAGAACTTATTAAAAAATATAATAAGAACCATCAACATAATCTGATCACAACTAAAACCTTAAAAACAAATAATGAAGTAAACATATTCTATTATAAAAATCGTCACGTATAAATTATAATAATTATTGTAAATAAAAAAAATAAATAAATTGATATTAAAATAAGTCACTAAATCAAAAAAAAATGCTTGTCTTCTTCTTCTTCAGAACTTTCTTCCTCTTCATCTGATGAACCTGTATTTACTTGAAATGATAAAGTCTCTACTGTCTCATCAAATAATCCATCAAGTTCCCCACAATTCATTAGCAACATGTCAACATGTGCACAACATTTTTCCCAATCCGACACATTTGTCTCTGCAAATGCATTTCTCACTAAATTTTCGATTTTACTATTACGATGAGCTACATTGTTCATCCCAACTTTACGTTTTGCTAAACTCCATATAAGCTCGACAATATTAAATTCGCAGTGATATGGAAGCAAACGTAACACAGTAAGGTCATGTTGTTTTAATAACCCATCAACATAATATATGTTTTATTATAATTAAATTTTTTTACCAATGCTATCAACTCAACTTTACTCATGTCACTTGTTGCTGGAATTCCATCTTTTTCTAATCATTCACAAATATTTTGTTTTCGTATATATTGATTAAGTGGCTTATTAATTTGAACGCTATGATAGGGTGCATTATCCATTACTACAATGCCATTTAGAGGTAAATTTAGAATCAATTGTTTTTGCACCCAATTAAAAAAAATTGTGTGGTTCATATCGTCGTGATAATCTCCGGTTTTTTTTTATTTAAATATCAAAAGACCATGATTGAAAAATCCATATAAACCACTTGCATGCACTATAATATGCCGCGGACCTGCTCTGTCAGTCGGTAAACTCCTGGTTCTTTTTCAGATTACCAGCAACTGCCGACTCCATATGAGGTATGAATGTAAGTTTTATCGAAGCATGTTACTGCTTTCTTGTTAGCACCCCATTGTTCTGTCGTAATTTGCGTAAATAACGAGAACGCCATACAACAATGTAATTTTTTTCCATTAATAATATTCTATTGTGACACTTTTTAAATTTAAAACCAATTTAATGTAGATGATGTTGTAGTGTTTCTCGACTCCCAGAATAACTAGTTTTCTTCTGCATCTTGTTAACCAACATTTGCAACGCAGACACATTGTTATCTGTTGTGTAGATTTCATGAACAGTTTGTTCTAATACGCCAGAATCCATACTGTCAAAATATATTTTTGTAAAACCACCACTTCACTTTTTTTAGAGGGAGATTTTAAGATGCCACTTTCAGATGTTGTCGTTTCAGCCCTAATAATAACAATAATTATATAAAAATTATATTTATACATTCAAAATTACCTAATCTTTTTAATGAATGAAACCGATTTTTCTGTCGCAGCAGCAGCTAACTCGGTTGCTTTCTCTAATGGAAATGACCGTACACCATCTGCCTTCTGTCTATCAAAAAACTCAACAACGTTCTTAATAATGTTCCGGGATTCAGAATGAACCGTCTTCTTTAATTTATCAGCCATAATACAACTAAAAGCAAACGTAAATAATTAAATCCACAGCAAAATAGACAGTATGTCTTTATATAATTATCAATTAATGCAATTGCATTAAATGATTAAAAGTCATAACTAATTTTAAGGTTATATGCACTATTGTGCACATGTTTATTGTAAATCCATGTTTATTATTTTGTAATAGTACCAATTCCACAAATTATAAATAAACACAGTCTTGAAAAAAACTATATTAAAGTACTGCCGGAAATTCTCAAAAATAACAGCGATTTGCAAAATCACAATTGACAAGTCGATACAAAGGCCATCGATATAGAACTTATGTCAAAGATTGTATCAGTTTGAATTTCTTAACGGTAATTGGTCAGATTTTCTACCGGTTCAAAACTTGGATTTTAATTCACACACAAAATCTAGACAGTTTCCAAACAATTTTCTATTAATTTTTATGCATTTTTAATATTTCCTTTTGTGTTTGTTGCTAAGTAACTGCATATCTGGTTATTTATACAATTTCTAAAATAAAACAAAACAGGTAATAAAATTTGGTTTATGTTCATAAATTATATCAATGTTGTATTTTGGTTATACAAACGCTGTCAAACAAAATTAAAATTAGAATTTGTTGTTTTACATACATTTGTTTGTTTCTTTATTTTGTATATTGTAAACATTTTTTCATTAAAAGCAACTTTGAAAAATAAATTAAAAAGATTTGATTTGTGGCTAACACTAAGATCTACCGCTAATGTCGACGAAAAATTAAATTTTTAGTGTAATTACGTAAGTAAACTTAAAAAATAAAATTTGCTTGTTTTTTAATAGACTAAAAAAATAAAGTAAAAATTTAAATAAGAAAATCATAATCAAAATATCTTAGCATTAACGTTTTATTTTATAAAAACGCTTCTTCACATTGCGAGAAAAAGTAAAATAACATTCTTAACATTACAATACTTGATTTATGCGTTTTGCATTATAGTGATCTTATAAACTTATAAAGTCTTTTCATTTGTAGTATTAAAATCATCTATACTTACTAATTGTAGCCCTGCGTCTAGAAATTGACACCGACAAATAACCACAAGTTAGTTAACAAATAAAACAAAAATTATTAACAAAAATAATTTTGTTTATAAAATTGTTTCTAAACTTTTAACAAAAATTTACTCAATACTACCATAGGAACTGTAAAAAAACTTTTTAGCTTAAGTTTTAATTTTGTATGTTGCATGTGGTATCATTTTCTGAGACGTCTTCTACTTTTCATAGTATCACTCACACACCAAAGTTAACGTTTATTACTAACACTAAAAGTTTGACCCAATTTTACCAATTCTCGATATATCATACCCTAATTATAATTAAGAACCAATTCCAATAAACTTGCGTGTGTTCTTATGTAACATCGGTATCTGATTTACGCAGTTTGATTTATACGATTATTTTTGGAAACGAATAAATTCCGTAAATCAAGAAAAGATAAATTACTTAGAAACATTTTTAGTAATGTAATAAAATGTTTTTTTCTAAGCTTTAATTATTCTTATTTTTTAAATATATTTGCTTACACTGAGAAATACTTGACTAAATTTGTTTAACACATGAAGCGTTATATTTAAAATAGTTTTATTATTTTAATACATGTATATTTATCGTAATTAATTACTTAAAAATAGTAAAAGTGTCAATATATATATTTTATAATTAATTAAGTCATTTAATATAAATAAATTAAAACAAAGTATATATCTATCTATTAAAAAAACTTTAAAATAATTAATTGCTTACTCTCAAAATGTTTTTAACTGTTAGTTAAAAATAACTTAAGTTGTTGGTTTATAAATTTTTAAATTTATTAATTTTTGGAGGAGTAATTAAATTACAGCAAATTGGTTAAGTAGTTATATAGTTAAACATTCTCGTTATGAATTCATTTTTGGCATTTACCAAAAAAAATGTTTAAAATATTGAATAGTATTTAAATTTTATAATTTATCTTAGACGTTAAATATCAACTTAGTGATAATTTACTCTGTATCTTTTGCAGATAAAAAAAAACACTTCTAAGTGCAAAATTTAAATTTTCAACAAGTCGTCTTAATCAAATAAATATACTTTGCTGTAGTTTAGCTATTTCTTCAAAAAAATTAAAAAAAATTTTAACGGTGGTTTGCATTTGCATTTTGTTTTCATTGGTCGTTTCTAAAAAAATGTTTCATACAAGTTTTTTTAAAAATTTGAAATTGTGACACAAACACAACGTATACTTAACATATTTCGGTACTGAGACAAAAAAATATTTACTTTTGGTACAATTGTCATAAAAAATAGCAAATTATATTTTATTCACTCTTCTTAGATTTCGTAATAAAAAAATTTGTTTTATAAAAATTATGTTATTTATATAGTACATTTTGTACTATATAATTGAAGTATTGCGATGGTTAATAGTTTTGTAAAAAACCTACAACAAACGTTTTAGCAGTATAGCGTTGAAAACTAATGTCTGTCTGCTTCATTCATCGCAAAAATTTAGGGTTAAGAACAAAATATTATTAACTTTTTATTTAGCATTTAAAACTTTAATGTCACGTTTATTTTTGCTCTATTTTGATTTTACGGAATACATTTTCAACATAAACAATTCATAAAAATGCAAAAATCGTAACGTTTGTTCTATAAATCACAAAAACAAAGTGCACAATAAATAATGCAACTTTCAGTTTGAATGCTTTTATTAACAATGAACTTTTATGTAAATATTGACAAAACGTTATTTTTCCTACAAAAAAAAAATGCAATACATTGATATTTTTACGTAACAATTATTGATTATAAAGTAACTGTTTAATTTACACATTGTTTTAATACTTAAAAGTTTAATAAAATTTAATTAAGTTATTTGTGTTTTTATTAACTCAATAATTTATACATTACTTCTAAATGTAACTAAATATTTTTATTTAATCTATGTATTCTACAAAATAGTTGAAATACTAATTGTATATAATAAAAAATAAACCAGTACAGTGCAATATTACTCCACCAACATTACGACGTCAACATTAAAAAAAAATATGAAAAAATTTTACAAAATACAAAAATGGCTATTAACGAAGACATAGATATTCTTTTAATATAATATTAAAATTAAGACGCCCATCTTGAATTACTGCTAAAAAATAATCTCATTTGTTTTAGCTGAGTGGGCGATTTTTGTTAAAATCAATAGACTAGTAAGTCAACAAATAAAAGAAGTATTTATCTGAAGAATGTTTAAATCTACGGAAAAAAATATCGCAACAGGTAAACATCGTACAAACCAAGATTATTGGTTTTGTTGTTTTTATTAAAAAACTTAAAAAACAGTACATGCACAGATGAATACATAAATATAAATGAATAATTTCAAATATAATTTTATCTTGTAAATACATTTATTGTTTAATATTATTTTCAAAACATGAGTATTTTTGTACATATAATCTGTAAACTTGGTCCATTTTTAAAAGATTTTTTTGCGTAACACTAATTTCTGTTTTTTCTGGGCAATGCTTTGATTAAGTCCAAGTGATTTTTTGTTTTCATGACTTACGACTAAAACTGTTCATATTTGCTTAAATGGCGTTAAAAAAATGAGATTAATTAAACATTAATTGCTTTGAAAATAGAAATTTATCGTGCAAAATTAACTTGATTCAGAAAAGTTATTTCCAATTATTGATTGACAAGTACAACTGCATATTAAAAAGTGGGTTTTAACGTATCATAAGATTAATATCAGTTTTGAAACGTTTTTGTTGTTTGTACTTCTACAAAAGTTTGTAATTGTTCTACTTACACCACAGCTTTTAGTTACTTTTTTTAATAATTGTTTTTAGATTACAACAAAAAAATCTAATAAAAGTAAACATTTGCTATTTTTATGCATAAAAAAATTATGTTAAATTTGATGTTACTTTATGAAACAATTATGTGTTAAAAACAGTGATATTTTTTTAAATCAATGTATGTGCTTGTAGGTAACTAAAACTTCAATGATATAAAGTAGAATATTTTCAATCAGGGGCAGTTGTTTACTAAAACTAATTGGAAAAATTAATAATAATTCTAAAGTTTTTTTTGAATAAATACATTTTAATTAGATATGACATGTGAAAAAGTGTAATCCAATTTGCTTTAGTATAAAAATAAAGATGTATTTAGCATTTTTTTACATTTCACTCTGCTACACTTTTTGCATTATCCTTTCTTATATTTTTTCTGTATTTTTTATTTACTCTGACCAGTGAAAGATTCATCTTAGTTATAGATATTGGATACATACTAAGCTCAGCAAAGTATTTTTCATATTTACTTTACATACACGTATTTAATATACAACTATAAGCATTTGTAGCATTATAAAAGTATTAGAGACCTAGCTATGATACCATGTCTAATACGTTGAATTATGCATGTATGCTTTACGTTTATATTTTAAATTTAATCAAATTTAAATGTGTTTTAAAATACATTTAACGGTAGCATATCGGCAGGTAAAAACGGTTTTCTTAGAATAATAGAGTATAGTATATGAGCATATATAGCAGCATATAGTGGGGTAGTTCCTTATATTGTTGTTTGTTTTTGTTTAATTTTGAAATTAGTTAAATAATTTTTTTTTAAATATTGTCTATTTTTGTTTATGTGATAATTGTTTTAAAGTATGGATTAATAAATAATTAGAAAATTTTACGATATGCGGTGATAATTTGTTTAATCTTTGTTTTTGTTTGTTAATTTTATTTATGTTGCTTGCACTAAAATTAATAATAAAAAAAATACAAGAATAACTGAAAAAGGCACAGTTGTGACAAGAAGTCAAGAAACGGTGGTAGCTGAAGAGGAAGAATGTAAAAAAAGTTTAATGTATAAAGTATTGCAGATTATGAATGAAAAATTTGAAAATATGGAAGAAACGTTTGAAAACTTGGAGAAAACAAATAACTTAAAATATATTAATTAAAAAAATAATATGAAAAAGAAATTTGAGAATTTGGAGACTACAAATAACTTAAGAAATATGAGTTTAGAAGATAAACTACAAGAAATGAAGTTTGAAATTACAAAAGTTGAAGAAAAAAAATTTAAGAAATAAGTTTCAAAACATGCAAGTTCAAAGGAAAATTAAATTAGAACAAGAAATTGAAACTGTTAAGATGTAGAAGAACATTGAGATAAAAATATTAAAAACATTGGAAACAAGAGAAGCGCAACAATAAGTATGCAAAAAAAAGAAACAAAAATAATAAAAACAAGGATAAAAATTTTAGTACAGGAAACGAATATAAAATGTTTCAGTAATTAATATACAATATTATTGGTAGAAAGTAAGAATAAACAAAACTAATTGAATTAGAAAATCAATTGAACAAATTAAAAGATACTAATTGTATAATACAAACTAATTATCAAACATTTAATATGAATTTAGATGTTTTGCCACATTCTGAAGAGAAAAAGGTAGATTTTGTTGAATAAATTAGAAAATGTTATGCAATCAATTACAAAGTGTAAGCATCACGCTACGTAAAAATGCTGACATATAGCATAGTATAATTAAAAATAAATGTTCTTCATTTGAAGAGTTAAAAATATTTTTTACAATACGATCATAAAAGAATCAATAGAAAACTGCTAACAACAAATACAAAATCATACCAGAAAAGTAAATAAGAAATAACAACTACTAAATTTCCGTAGTGGATGTACATAATGATTCATCTACAAATATAAAAAGGACTTTAAATATTTAATTTACATAGTTAGTTACGACATCTAAAGTAATAATTTAAGAGACAATAAAAATTTTTGTTAGAAGAAGATGACCGAAAAAATTAGTATTACTATATGTTAGGAATTACAAATGTTATACGTTGATATATACAAGAGCAATGGCTTCGTTGGTAAAAAAAAAATCGTTATTCAAAACATTGAAAAAATATTATGAAGATTAACACAATTGATTTGTTGACCGCAACAAAGAAGAAAATTTAATCAACAATGTGTTATGTAGAAATTTTAAGGTTAATGAAATGGAATGTAAAGTAAAATTTTTAATTGTACCTTCTTTAAATATGAATTTTATATTAGGAATTGACATAATTCAACCACTGAAAACATTTTTAGATGAATAGCAAAGATGCGTCTATGTTAATAATTTAATTAAACATTGGACAAATCCAAATAGAGGTCACAAACAAAATAATGAAGAAAATAATGTTATTGAGACATTGATTTTTCAACAATTAGAAAATTAGTGCTGCACTAGTGCACAGAATGATAAAACAATTATAAATTGTGTCATAATAAAAGATTTGCTAAATACAGAACAGTTTGGAAAAGGCAATTTAGCGTTTAAAGATTTTTAAGTATTACTAAAAAAATAAATCAATTATTATTAAAAAACCAGGATAACCAAAGAATTAGGTATAAAATTCAAAACTCAAGAAAAAAAAATTAAGAAAAATGTTAGAAAATGGACTAATTAAATATTTTCTGACAAATTATGTTAAAAAATGGAACATTACGGTTATGTTTAAATGCTTGCAAAATAAATAGTATTACAAAACTACACTATGAAGCACTCCAATCTATTGAAACGTTACTAAGTAAAATCTAGGATAAACCAATATTTACTAAATTAGATTTAAAAAATTCATTTTGGATAAAGAGTCGAGAAAATACACAGGTTTAGTGTTGATTTATCAATTTTGTGTAGTTCCATTTGGATTATCAACAACAAATTTTAATGAAGAATTTTGTGTGCATTATATTGATGATATTTTAGTGTATTTCAAAAATGAAAAACAACACCTGAAACATATTAATCTTTTTATAAAGCATTTAATCAAAAATGGTTTTAAACTAAATATTAAAAAATGTAGATTTATGAAAGCTGGTGTTAAATATTTGTGCTATAAAGTAAATAAGAATGGAGTTGAAATAATGAAGTTTAAAATCACTGAAAAGTTTTCTATAATTACTAAATTATTATAAAAAATTCATCAGTAATATTACAAATTTAATTATACTTTTGGTGCAATTTTTCAAGGAGAATAAAAATAGTTGTAGATAGAATCAAAAGAAGCTTTTAAAAATTGAAAATTAAAGTTTCATGTTGGTTTATCATTAAAATATTTTATATTAAGAACAGATGCATTAGGTTTAGCAGTAGGTGCAAATTCAGAATAGAGAAAAAGTAACAATATGTTTTATTTCTAGGATATTAAAAAGTTATAATACTAATTATACTATTGCAAAAAAGAAAATGTTTTCTATTATATTTGCCATAAATAAACGAAAATGTAACATGTAACAAGTTTCTGGTTAAAACTGATAAGGTAAATTCTTAAAAAATAAGAGATTTTTATATAATCGTTTGTATAGATAGGTGTTATATTTGCTACAATTTATATTTGACATTAAACATAGACGAGTAAAGACATTATAACAGCAGATTATCTAAATAGAAAGGATTTACAAAATTTTGAAAAAGCAGAGGAATTAAATATAGCAATTAAAAAACTTCAAAAAAAATATTCTAAAACTAAGCGTGTTCAACATGCAGAACAACAAAATTTTAAAAAAATAAAAAATTTGGTGCAGCAAGAAGAGTTATAAGAGTATATAAATTCTGCAATTGTAGAAAATATGCTTATGAAAAGAATAAATAAATTATAGTCCGGTCAAATTAGACCAAAAAATAAGAGTGACGGTGCATAAATTCCCATCAAGCTGAAAGTGAGTAAAATTGTTTAAAACATAATTAAAAACAACACTTCAAAACTCCCCATTGTTCCGGTACGAGAAAAAAATTTGACTCAAGGTCAAAGGTCAAAAAATAGGTTTTTTGCGATTTTCTGCAAAACGGTAAGTTTTATCGCAAAATTATCTTAAATACAAAATGTAGATCATAAAATTATCTATAAAAAAGGTATTATTAATTTTTTTTTTGAAAGCCACCATTTCTCAAAGTATAACCATTCAAAAAGTTGGAAGCGTCATTGTATGCATCAGCACGTCACGTATATACATCTATGTAGCTATAATATTAGAATAGTATATTAAAACACAAGTTACAGAATGAACGCGCTTCAAGCACGAGACCGGATTTCATACACGAACCGCGCAGCGGTGAGTTTATGAAGCGGTCGAGTGATTGAAACGTATTCTATGACGTGTGTTTTATACTATTTTCTCTATTTTGATACAATAATTAATATTTTTCGTATAATTTTAATTTTAAAACAACATTGGGAAACTTTATTATTTTAATGAATTGGCAACACTTACACTTTGACATATTGAAATTTATGTGTTAACCTAAAATCATACGAAATTATCTCTCTATACCTTTATAAGTAAATAAATTTGAATTAATAAAACGTGTTTATTTTATTTTGGCATCGAAATTGGAATTTCAATTGTTCAATTCCAATAATTTTGATTTCTTTTTCATGTAACGTCAACTTACGATGCAGAGATACCAAGAGAAACTAACATTACTAAAATTCGTGTAAGAATTTGCTTATTCTTACACTGATTTTAGTGTAAGAATGGCTAATTCTCATGTCGAAATAGAGAAAATATATTTTTCTATCGGTAATTTTAACTTACATTTAAAATATAAAATATACATAAGTATCAATATAAGAATATCAGGTCAAATGAAATCCAGTCCCTTAATTTCTGTGCTAGTGTAACCTTGAGACATATGTTATATATGTCTCTCTGTTCAATTTTTTTTTACTGCTTTTCAATTTCCATCGCTTTTATTAATTCCAACCCTTGCAAATATCTATTATAGTTACCAATTAAACAAATAGTTTCTGCAATAGTTTCCAATTAAACAAAATCACAACAGACCTGTGGAATAGGCCTACGGGAGAAACCACGTTAAAATAAAACTCGCTAAGTATTATATATATTATAACGCTTACTTTTTGAATCGTTATATCTCAGAAACGGTGGCTTTTAGAAAAAAATTATGAATACCTTTTTTATAGATAATTTTATGATCTACATTTTGTGTCTGAAGTAATTTTGCGATAAAACTTACCGTTTTGCAGAAAATCGCGAAAAACCCATTTTTTTTACCTTTGAACTAGAGTCAATTTTTTTCCTCGTACCAGAACGATGGGGAGTTTTGAAGTGTTGTTTTTAATTATGTTTTAAACAATTTTACTCACTTTCAGCTTGATGGGAATTTATGCACCTTCGAATGTCTAAATTGACCGGACTACTAGAATTATTAGTTTTATGTCGAGACGAAACAAATAATTGAATCAATGAATTACATCAAAAATTTGGATATCTTCGAGCTCAACATTTAAGAGAATACTTCTTCTACAAAAACAATTCAAAATTAATTATGATTGTCATATGTGTCAATTAGGGAAAGAAACAAATTACAAAAATCACAATATTGTTAAAAGTATAAGAGTAAGTGAACCACTGGAACTAGTTGCAATAAATTAAAGAAATTAGTTAAAGCTTAGTATGATTATAAACATATTTTGATAATGATGTTTTTTCAAAGTATGTTAAACTATATCCTGCAAGAAGATTTATTACTGAGCATGTTATACAACCAATTAGAAAATTTCAAGAAGAAATTGGATAAGAAAAAAAATTATAAGCAGATACATACTTCTAAAATTAAAGACTAATAGAAAGTATAGAACAACAAAGAATTAAAATTTGTTTTTGTAATATACGACATCCACAAAACAATATTGCAGAACGATATAATAAAGAAATGATTAAGTTTTTGAAAATATGAACACACGAGCACAATAATCGATGGGTCCAGTTATTATTGATAGTAGATAATTATATTAATAATAAACCTAACACAGCTACTGAAATAAGTCTTGTAACACTTTGTAAACAAATATTACCAAAAAGAATTTGACTAGATATTAAAGAGAATATCGAAATAAATAAATTTCTAGAAAAAACTACAAAAAATCCCAAATAAATATAAAGACAAAAAAAACAAAAAATTAAAAAAAACAAATTTGGTGAAAAAGTTATAGTTAGGAAATTCAAAGTTGCAAGTAGACCAGATAGTTTTTGTGTTAAATTGCAATTAGTTTATGAAAAGTTTTGTCTAAAAATCAAATATTTAGTGATAGCAATGGATACGAGCTTGTAAATGTAGACAATGGTCATATTAGAGATCATTTTAATTTTATAGATATTTATCCGTATATGATGAATTCGAACTAAGTAATTTGTCAAAAGTTGTTCGTCATTTATGTTAGTCAAGTTTTATTTCTAAACTTAAATTGCGATAAGATTCGTAAATATAATTAATTTAATGTCATTGTGTTATGTTTACATTCAGACTTGTTAATTTTATGTTAGTATTTTGTTTTCTTAAAATAGTTATATATTTGTTAAACATTTTAAAGTTAATATGTTTGTTTTTATATTGTCCATATTTAGAAAAATAATAATAAATAAAAAAATGTAATGACTTAGATTTGGTTTTATGTAAAAGTTATATTTTTTTAAATTTTCTGAGTAAGGGACAAATATGTGATGGTTTTTTATATTGTTGTTTATTTGTAAGTTTAATTATGAAAAAAATATTATAATTTTTGTTGTTGTGAAATATGAATGAATAAATAATATGAATAACTGTGTTTATAGTTTTTTTACTGATTATATATTGTTGGAATCTAAATGTTTGAGGAATTGTGGAAATCTAGACTATACGGTGATAATTTCTAAGAAGTTGTGTCAAAATGACAGATGATGACAATTTTATATTATTAATAAATTGCAATGGTGATATTGTTGTTTGTGAGTGTCCAACTCTATAAGAATTACTAACTAGTCGAAGTATACTATAAAATCTAACAATTTTTAAAAATATTAAATTAAGAATTTTAATAATATCAGACCGTATCATAAAAATAGTAATAGATAGACTATTATTGCACAAATATTTTATTTGATAATTTTTGTTTATTAGTTTCGAAGCATAAAATTTTGACTTCAAACACAATTTCTGTCTATTTCTGCTAAGTTCCGTTAGCGAAAGTGTTAAAGCAACAACTTTTAATGTCTTTGAAATTAGGTATATATATATAACTGTAAAATTTGTTTAATGCATGCATTTAAAATAATTCACATTTTCATATTCGGATTTTGTAATTTATCATTTTAAAAATGTAATTAGTATTTTTAATCTTATTAAAAACAAATTGCAAATAAAAAAAATTATATCCAAAATAATTAATAAAATAATGTTTATTTTTAGCCAAAATAATACGCCAAATTTTAATCAACAGGGAAAGTAAATCCTTGCGTTATAAAAATTAACAAAAAATACTAATTATAACTTTTTATTCCAAACGACTAAACAATTTCAATTTGTGTTTAAGCGAAAGACTAAATTAAAAAGATAAAACGTATACTATATAAAAGAATGCATGCTGATAAAAATGTTTTTACTTGTATACAAAATATTTAAAGTTGCGTTTAATCAAATTGTTATTAAAATTATAACTAAACCTAATAACGCGTTAACGAATAATTATTACAACACAATTAAAAAATAGCGTCAGCACCCACTAATAAAATTCTTCCAAACTTTTAATTAAAAAATTCACACAATATTGATCGTTTTTTATAATTATGTTATAAATTGTGAACTTTGCAATTTAGTAACAATGTGTAAGTCAACATTAATTAAAATCTGTAAACGTTAAAAAACCGAGAGGGATTGAAATAAAAAAAAATAAAATGTACAGGCACTTTTAAAGAAATTCCGATATTGCTTTTTTTAATTTTTACAATGAATTGACAATCTGACATGTTTTCTATTTAAGTTAGACAGATAAGACAGCTTTAACTATAACATTCTGGTTGGAATTAAAAATTTTGTTTGAATAGATGTGTTTTGGTATTACTCTTGTACATTTTATACACGCTTAACTATGCATACCATTTGTATATTAAGATACAACTGCTAAATAAAATAAAGTAAAAAAAATGTAAATACATAATTATATTGTTCTTAAAAATGTATACTTTTTATCCGATGCAAAATTTGCACCTTATGCATGAATATTCACTAATCTAAAAAGCAATTTGTATTTTAAGTTTAAATTAAAGTTTAATATAAAACAAGCAACACCTAAATTAAACATTTTCTTTGAAGATGGTGGCGATTATTTAGTAAACTTAATCTGCTGTCTTGAACAGATCCAGAAATGTTAAAATCTAATGTATTTTTACGGAGACCATTAATAATACCAAGATAATTTTGTTATAAACTATTAAAAGCGTGTTGTTTGGTCTAGGACCTACAACCTTGAAACAACAACGCACATTCTCTGCGATATAATTTTCAGTATTTATCAATTACCATTATCTCAATTAGAAGATATATTGCTAGGGCGATAAAAACGATTAAATGTTTATTCTACAATTTAATTGACTACGTTTTGATTGCGCATACTCAGTGTGTGGATGTCACTCTTTTACCTTGGAATTATCATTAATTTGTTTATCTATGCACTAGATGACTTAAAAAAATATTTATTGTGTAGTAATACAAAATGTGGCCAACAATTTATTGTTGCCGTTACTTCAGCAATAAACTTCTTTGTGAGAATATTAAATCAATGACTTAGAGTTTAATGATTATAAATACACAAATAGGTAAAATAACTAAACTACCAATGGAGTGATACGCATTACCATTTTTAAAACCTAGTAGAGGCTTGGGATTTCAAGAAATTTAACTTAAATAGATTTTAAACAATCAGAATATAAATTTGATAAAATTGTTACAAAATAATAATGGCAAACAATTTATTTTACAAATACGACACAAAGTACCAAAATCGAAAAAAAGAGCATAGCTTAAACTCTTCTAAAACAAAAAACAACGACGTGGTTTAAAAACACAAGAAGAAGATTAACAAGATAGAATAATATAAACGTTAAACTTTTATCCGCATTAATAAAAAATTCAAAAAATAACATCTAAATAAACTATATCACTAGTTGTTTTTTTAAAATTATTATTAAGGCATCGACAAATAAAGTTATTAAGTTTGTTATTTTAGTGTACAAAATAATACACAATTTAAACACTCATATTTTATATGATGAACTTCCCTATCTAACTAAATGAAATAATAAAGATAAGTGTAGAATTCTCTAGATCTAATAAAATACATGTCTTTTAAAAAATTGAGTAATTGTTTGAAAGATTTATGGGCTAGATCTGTCTCTGGTTTGGCGCTTACTTTGTGTGCGACACGATAATTTGCGTTCTAATGTGCTTTACCGTTAGACGACATTAACATTCATCTCTTGTTAAAAGTTAGGAGTGAGGCAAATTAGTGTGACTCATACGTAGCCAGGTGAGCACTACTTTTTCTTTTTTGTTTATGAATAAAGAAAACTGCCACTTCTTAGTTACTATGGGTTTCATGCTTTTAAACTTATTTTCTATTTCTTAATTTTTTCCGGTCTACAAGGAATTTGATCGTAATGATTTAGTTGAGCAGTTTAATAGGCTGTTTTTTTTTGCTAGCTCGTTTCCTCTAATATCAAGGTAGGATGGCACCTATGTAAAAGAAACTAATTTATTATTGGTATCAAGATTATGAAGTGCAGACAGTGTTACTTGCTCTAATGGATCATTACTTAGAGGATTCAAAATACCTCTAAGAAAAGCTAGCGAGTCACAGCAGATTATAGAGTGGTTACAATTTGAATGGCTACATTACCTATTACTTGCCATATAGCACAAAATTCTGCAGTATAAATGCTTGTACATGAGTGAAAGCACTATGCGTGAGACAGAATTTTTAAGGGAAACAGTTCCAACACCTACTTATGTTTAAATCATTTGTGTATAAAATGCAAGGTTGACTATAATTAAAAACCATTGCGTAAAATTTTATTCTTATTAACTCCGGCGGTCTAACTGTAAATATGTATCTATAAATGTGTTAGGTAGAATAAATCTACTTTGCGTGCAAAATTCATTAGCTCTAACGTACATTGGTCTTGTTACTGTAGGTCTTAGAGCATACTAACGTTGTTCTGCTGAATCCTTAGAGAGACTATGATTATTGTAGCGTAGATTGGTATGTATCAAAACTTTATATCAAAGAACAAACCGAAGCCATGTGTAAGTCAACAGTTGCAATCTCGCGTCGCAGCAGAGACTATTGTAGAGTGTAGCTTGGTACGCTCCGGTAGCTAAACGTACTCTGAATAGTGTTTAAAACTTTTAAGCAAGACTAGCAAACTGATGAGTAAATAGCGCAACCGTAATCAAGTATTGACAATATTAAAGTTTTATATCACTTTAATCAAAACAGTTCGATTAGCTCCCCAATTAATGTTTGCTAGACATTTAATAACGTTGAGTGCCTTTTTACAACTCATAGACTGTTGATATGAGAACGAAAAGAAATTTATTTATTAAAAACTAAACTTAAGAATCTTTGAGTGTCAAATATTTTAATAAGAGAATCTGTAAGGTATAATTTTGGTTTAGAGTGTGATCGTCTCATACGGCAGAAGTAAAGACACTGAGTTTTTGCAGTTCAAAATCAAAATCTTTATTTCTCCGAATTTTTAACAATAATTTTTATTGTTTCTTGCAATTTGCGGTTCATTGCGTTAATTATGTTTAAAATAAAAATAGCAAGATTATCGACGTAGAGATATATTAATACACGCACAGGAACAGTGGTTCACAGCATCTGCAAACAGCCTTACACTGATTGTTGAGCCTTAGGAAATGCCATTCTCTAAAACCTGCAATGACGGAAACGTATTACCGTCACAAACACAAAATAAATGGTGACTGAAAAATGAAAACAAAAAAAAACAGGAAGACGTCTCATGTCCCATTTATGCAAACTTTGAAGACGTCCATAGCGCCAAGTCATGTCGTATGTTTTTTCTAAATCAAAAAATACAGCAATTATATGTTTTGGATCTAAGAAAAACGCTCTGAATTGCGTTTTCTATACGAAAGTTGGTTGTAATCATGATCTAGATCACCACTACTACTAAAATCTAAATGTATTTTCCGTTTGTTTTCATTTCATAAAACTCTGGACTATAATTTAAAGAGCTACTGTTTTGGCAAAAATGCGTAAAAAGCAAACTGTTCAACATAACGGAGCCGGTTTAGATAAGTGGAAAATAGGAATACTTTTTTGCTGTTGCTTTTATCTTTTTCTATATTTTAGAAGCTGACATATTTTCTTTAATAAGGGAAACGTATGTTGTTTCTTTTATTATGCAGGATTGTCCTGCGGGCGACAATCCTAAATTAAAGAAAAATAGATTTTCTTGCGTGGGGTGTTTTTTAAAAACATTAATTGTTTGTTTTTTTTATTTGTACTGTTTTTTGTACCTTATCGTTCCACCAAAGAATAGGTGGTCTTGTTAGGAATTCTAAAAAACGAAAAATACTCAATTGTATTACCTGTATAATACTGTTACTTAAATTACTATAAATTGTGTGAATATTGTTTATTAGTGGTGGTATAGTTACAGTTCTACCAAATACATTCCAATCTGCCGATTCAAGCAACTATCGTCTTGGTATTAAGCGCTCATGCATCAAAACGTTTGTGTCTATGATAATCGGTAAGTGATCGCTTCCGTATAAATCAGTTAACGATGACCGTGTTACAACATTTGGAAAAGAGATTGATATATCTATTGCAAAAAAAGAGATTGATGCAAAACAAAAATGGGTTGATGAACCGTATTCAGTAGTACAGAGCTAGATTGGTAAAAAAAATCTTATTTTTTTATTCTGAACGATCTAATACCCAATAAAATCGCCTTACAATAAATACGGTGGTGGCAACTGATTGATAATATAAAGTAAGTATGTAATCTGTCGTCTGAAAGATAAATATTGCACACTGTAAACTTTATTGGGGCAAGTACCTTGCAGGCTACTACTTATAAAATCTAGTTAATCTGCAATTGTTTATAATGCGTGTTGTTTTTTAAACAGATAGCAACACCGACGCTTGCTCTCAGTCTTCGTACGTTATATCGGCGCAGAAAAGCATCCTCAAAGATTAAAATTTTTATGAAATTTGAAATGAGTTTATTGCAACAAGCACAAAAGGGATGGTAACTTTAAGGTAATATTTTAAGTTTACAGTAGTGACTCCTGCAACCTTTACAATTCCATTGTAATATTTGTTTAGCCGTTTTTAATTATGAAATTACATGACGATAAATAAATAAATAAATAAAAATATTCATGATCTTTTGCTTCGTATTCTTTTTTCTTTTAGCTCTGAGGGTTTTTTAGTCTTAGCTACTTTTAGTATGAAATGCACATGCCGGAGGCGTGTATTCAGTAAATGTTGTAGTATTCGCTGTTGAACATAAAAACATGTTTAACTTATCTTTAATGATTTTGGTTATTTTTGAAACTAAACCTTTGATTGTTTCTTGTACAACCGTTGTCATGTACAATATAGATTGATTTTCAGTAACTGTTTGGGTATTGTACATAATGATTAAAAAAAATTCCAGATTCGAGTTTTTTTTCGTTTTTTTTTGCATTTTTGAGAACATTCACCATATATTTTTTTACACCATTAGAGAGTAGAGATTTCAGCGAACAAAAAACCCACCGACTTTTTTAAAAAAACAGATATTTTGACGTGTGTTTGGGACATAAAAAGGTAATTTTCACTAAATTTTGTTAATCAAAAAATTTTTTGTAAAAGAAAATTAAAAAACCAAAAACTCAGATATTTGTATGTTTCACATAAATTTTGAGCTTATGTGAAAAAAGTGTAAATACAAAAATTGTAGATCTTTTTATTACCTACAACTTTGCTGTTTAACTTTTTTTTATGAGACTTGTAGTTTTGCCGGAAATCGAGATAAACCGTTTTTTACCCTTGAAAACTCACATCATTCCACTTCCCGACCTCAGATTGCCAGTAAATTATTTTTCCTTTTATTTTTGTTATATTCTTTTCCTTTTCCAATGGGTTTTATCCTACTATTATTTTTTTTCACTTTTAACCATTTTCAAAGGTTTCTACCCTGGTCTATAAAGCCGTATAACGTTCAATCAATCAGAAAAGGATTAACTTTATCAACATTTTCTTCAATTCCTGCTGTGAACAAGAACCGAGGAAAATATTCCTCTTTTTCACTGCCCATTGTTTTTTCCTACAAAAGTAGGAGGTTTTTCTTCTTCTTCTTCTTCTTTTTTTTTTTTGAGGTGGTTTTTTTTGTTTTTGACCATTTACGCTAGGTCGCATAACTCTAGAAAAATAAAAGGTGTTATTACCCTTACTGTCTTTAAACAGATTATGCGGGTTCTAAAAGGGATCCTGTCTAGCCAACCTGCTCGGCAATTTATCAAAAATAATTTTACATAAAAGTGTGTTTTATGGCTGCCGCCAGCTCACGGACAAATCAGACAAATCACCTACAATCCTGACGTTACTAAACATAACGCAGAGCCACCTGTTGTTGTGGGAACCTTTCAGCACGGAAAACGCCTTGAGGTTTGGATTTTTAATTCAGGGTTTATTTTTGCAAAAACAGAGTTATCTTTTGCAAGATGTAACTTAAGCTACAGGCGAACGGTCTTGGACTCTGAGAGAGTTAAATACTTGTTAAATAAATAACAATATTGTTTACGACTAACAGATAATATCCCATATTGTAAGATTATTAGCGATTATGCAACGTTGTGCATGTCGTTTTACCAATTTTATTTCCGTACAGGTCAAAGCCATTACAGTACAGGATAATGAGTTATGAAATCATAATTTAATAGATTTTTACTAATATTTCCTGCATCATCAACATGAAATTTAAATACGAAATCATTTAGGACCATGTAGAATAAAAAAGGTTTGGTTTTTAAATTAAATATTTTAGGTTATATTTGCAAACGATATGTACAGGAGACTTTTTTGTAATTAAATGTAAATCTATTTTAAGAAAACTAAGTTCAAAGTAATTACAATAAATCAAAGCACCTAATTTGCAGCTTTTACTCTAGTTTTATTGCAGAGTTTTTTTTTGATGGAAAAAAACGTCAAGAGTAATTTATCGGGGTTTACAATAATTCTTAAAATTTAAGTCAGTATTTTTTAACATTGATAAGTTATTTGAACTGCATGACAATTTAAAAAAGACTAATTATTTTTTGGCATTCATCGATAGTTCCAAAATAAGATGTTTTTTCCAAACATGCCTAATATTTGTACGTTATTATTTATGCTTACGTTAATTCAATTTTATAAGTAATTACCTACACTTATTTTGCATTACATTATAATCTTATTAAAAAAATCTATTCACACAGTGTAACTACTTTGTTCAAGTTTTAGTTGGTTCCGTAACTTATACTGAATACAACTCTATGTTTACAAAATTATCATAAACATTTTTTAAGTACTCACATTATAATAAATAACACAAGATAAATATTACAAAAACAATCAATTGTTGCTGTGTCAGTATGTTACAATACTTGTGCAAATCACTCGTTTTGACATACACGGTTACTGATGTTTGAGTTTCCGGTGTGCTCTTCTTATTACAACACTAATAAAATTGTTAATTTAAAAATATGTGTAAGCAAAAAACGAATTTTTTTAAAAGACTACCAGTAATATAAGATACCAAGGTGTTTAAAGTTTTATTTTTTTAAAACAAAATATTTACATGTTAAGTATTTGTCTAAATAACTATTAAGTGCGGTAATCTTTACTTTTATTTTTTTTAATTAGGAATTAAATCTTTTTATAACAATAGGCATATTTGATTTGTTCTTCTTGGTAGATGATTTATATGTGTATCTGATAGTAGACGTCATGTTGTAGAATTGGAGCTACATATAAGCAATATCTAGTTTTAGGAAACTAAGAAGTTGTTAATTAAATAGTATAAATTTTAGGCTAAAAATTAAAATTCATTACAATATTTGCTGTAATATTTATTATTTTACTAACCACTTCATATCGTATCTAATTTATGTCTGTTGCACTAAAAATAAACGCATTATTGGACAGTATAGAACGTCGTCGCTTAGAAAGTGTTTTATGCGTTTGCAAAATATTTGTAGCAGTTATCCTACAATTAAGCTGCTCTACTTTTTTACTTCGTTTCCTACTATTTGTAAACAAATATTTTAACATTATCTGACGATCTGTAAAAGGTTTAAATTCTGCCTCTTCATTTTCTTTTATAACTTTTAAAGAACGTATAAGACATGAACCAAGTCAGTATTTGTCGTTTTTATACTCCTACGGGATAAGACGTTTAATAAAAAAATTATTCAAATAAAAGTGCAAATTTATTTGTGGTTTAAGTTTATCAGCAAAACGCAGAACTGTGTTAAGTTTGATGTCTTTGTTAAATGAGAAAGGTAAATGGTAAATATAGATAAGGAATAGTAGAAAGTCAAAAAGTAATCACTCCGTTAAGAAAAGATAGTCTTTTTGAAACGACTTCGTTGACACTAACACATTGAAATCTCACTTAAAAGATTCAACACTTAAACACTCAATTTTCTAATGTTATTTATAAAATAAGTAAGTGCTTCACTAGGCATCCAAGTCCAAATTAAAAGCAGTCAAATAAATTGTTAAATTCCAAGTAGTTACTAATCTGTCAATAATTTTGGATGAGACTGGTAATATTAAAATTGGTTTATAATTGTTTGAGATAATTACATCATCATTCTTGTACAGGAGGTGAACAACTGCAACTTTTAAAGTATTTCAAAAAATGCCTGTAGTAAACATGGTATTGACTAGATTTAGAGTTACTATTTTTAGTGCTGATATAACATCGCATACTCTTACTCGTGAGTCTTGTTAAAATTTTATAGCGGGTTGCACAAAAGATAATTTACCGTTAATTGGAGTTTAATCTTTGATTAAAGTATCTTTTAATTGTAACGGGCCATTAACGGTCAATTAAATATTTAATTGAAGTCGACGTTAATCAGAGATTAACGGTCAGTTAACTATATTTTGCGTTGCACAAAACTTTAATCTCCGATTAAAGTCTTGTTAACAAAAGATTATCTAATTGGAGATATTTGACTCATTAACCTATAATTAAAGTTTTTCAATAATAAAAAGTTCATGATTTACAGTCAAAACTAAGTAATAAATTATAGCTACGTTTAATTCAAGTTTCGTTTAATACAAAATTATTAGAAAAATAATTATTAAACATAAATAATTATGTTGTTGCATTTGTCGTCTTTTTTCTCGAGTAGGTTTGAAGACAGCTTCGCAGCATAAGGTTTATACGATATAAAGAAAATCCTTTTGAATTCGAAGTAATAACATTCTGCTAAACTTTCATTGTTTATTTGACGATTGCAGATACCACAGCAATCGAAACGTTGTCTATATTCATTTAAAAAAAAAATAATAAACAATGAAAGTTCAGCAGAATGTTATTACTTCGCATCAAGCAACATTGTTTAATACATTCAAACAAATCCTTTTGAATTGTTAGACGACATTGACTTCAAGAAGAGGTTTCGATTAAATAAGGCTACCATAATAAACTTGGTACATGCAAATAAAGATAGAATCCAACCAACAAGCTATCAAAACTAATCGTTTGATGCAAGAGTACAAATATTAATGCTCTATTCAACAAATCATAAATGAAATGGTCAGGCTCTCCCATCAATATATAAAGATGTCTAGAACTACCAAAAAATTAATGGAAATAAAACAATGGTTTTTTCGCATTTCTGGTTTTTTATGTGTTGTGGCAGCAGTTGATTGCACACGCATACACAATCACCCGATAGACTAAATGCTAAATCGTATCACAACAGAAAAGGATATTTTAGCATTAATGTTCAAGCGATTTGCAATGCTGACTTCAAATTAATGCATTTTATTGTTTATTAGCCAGGATCAGTACACAACAGTATTATTTTCAATAAATCTCTTCTTCCGGTTAAATTTTGCATCGGAAGGTATGGCAACGGTTACCTATTAGGTGATATTGGATATCCATGTAATCCTCATCTGCTTACATCTAGCAAATGCCAGTAAAGTAGCATAAAGCATAGCACATATTACGATAAGTAATACCATAAAAAGGTTTTTTGGAATTTTGCAGAAAAGATTTTGTTGCTTGCAATATGGTTGCAGACTCTTAATTAGCACAACATTAATTACAACCGTTCTTAATATGCAAAATGTATAAAAACAACATAATTTATTGTAATTTTTTATTTATAAAATTAATACTGTGCTTTATATTTTCTTAAAACTTGATTAAATTCTTCAGTATTTCACAGTTTATAATTTTTTGCTTTTGAAATTTTTCTTATAAATAACACGGGAGGAATTGCCACAGGTTCTGCAGTAAATAGGAGTGTGCGAAAGACAAAAATACGAGATAATACAGATTGAAGTTCAGCCACATATAATGATTCTCATTTGCCCATTTTTATTAAGGATACAAATTAATATTAGATTATCTCCCAATTTACCAAAATAGTAAGCTGTAAAGCAATTCAAAGCAATTTCTAGGTGGCTCACTTTGGTATACAATGTTCGCCAGCAAAACCTCCTGATCGGCAGTTATTAAGAGATTGAAAACTCCACGAGAAACAGATTTTTTCATCATACATATAACAACTTTTAAGTCCTTGCTTACATGTCCTGTTTCACAGATCTGTTTTATCTTCAGTTTCATATATACAAACAAAGTTTCAGGTATTTCGCTGTTCGGATGCTTGTTTTAGTCGATGCATTACATTCGTTGGTGATGTTTGTTGACAGCGAACATTTCTTTTCAAGTATAAATCCTTTAGCTGGTTACTCCTTTATATTGTTATCTAAAGTAAAGAATAAAAAGAATTAAGCAAGAAATTTTATAGAATTAGAAGTTTTTTATCGGTAAACATAAAATAAAACTGAGCTATCTATACAGAAGCAATATTTTCCATAATGATAATATAACTATTTATAAGAAAACGTGAATAATATAGTAATACCATTGTAATACTCACTTTACTACAATATTTATTAACGTTTTTTTCTTGATTTAAGTAAATATTTGTAAATAACCTCTTTTTTAGTCATTTTTGTTTCATAAACTGACATTAAAACGCGCGGTTGTCAAGTTGACTAGCAGTAAATGGTCGAGTAACTAATGGACCGTTAACCATAGATTAAATTGTTTTGTGCAACGCAATCGAATGTTAATCAACCATTATCTTTAATCGACAATTAGTAAATCGCCAATTAACCAGACTTTTGTGCAACCGGCTATTAGTATATCCAGGTTGGAGGGAAAGTTATGATTTAGATTTAGAGTTAAACAATTATTACCTATGCCAGAAAGGTTTTTCAATAAGTCGCTATAGAAACATTTGTAAAATACGTGCTAAACTTATTAGTGGACAAGTCAGTCATTTAAATGTATAGGAACTAACAATACCCCTAATGTAAATGTCAAAATTGGTAAAACCGTATTGTAAATGGATATTTTTTGCGAATTGCACTTAATGCTTTATTATTTTTAGTTTAGTAGAAAAGGATTAATATCGGAAAACACCACGCTGCGCGAAAATTGTAACGTCAGAGTGTAAAACCCAATTTAAAAATATAAGTTTTCAGAACATTAAAAAAAAATATTTTGCCAGTTTTATTTTTTAGTTTTAATTTAATTTTTAAGTTTGAATTGTTGAATTGAATTGAATTTAACGTCAGTTACGTAAACAGTTTCTTTTGAACTTATAATCAGACGTACAGTCAAAGTCTTCATCGGAAGTACCACTAGTTATGTGTACTATAAACTTTTCATATTCAGTATCCATATGTTCCTATTTCATGTAATTCTCTTCAATTTTTTTTTACATAAAAATGCAAACATTGGACCAATACTGTATTGCATGTAATTTAATTTGTTTAATTTTATTAAGTTATATAATTGTTGTTGTGTTAATTGTAATATGAGATGGCACGTTTCATTAACCAGGTACTTATTTCTGCCTTTACACATGTCACAATTTGATGTTTCACAGCTGACACGTTGTGGTAATTTGCATTGGTCCTCAATCCACCTTTTATAATTTATTTAGTTCATGTCATCATGATAATGTCCTGTTTTTTGTCCGATTTAATATCAATAAAATATTATCGATAAAATCCATTTCACCTCTACGTAATTTATGCGTCCTAGCATATGGCATTGTAAATCTTCAGTATCGTGGTTAAAATCACAAATAAACTTTTTTCCCACAATCAATTGCACGACCCTGTTTTGAGACATGTGCAACGTTACTTTTAGATACTCCTGTTGCTTACATAACTGTATTCAAAAGATTACCTAATAAAAATAAAATCATGTAAAACAAAATAATCTTTACAGTAGCTACTAATAAATTATATTTTACTTTCTGAATTTTAGTTTTCTTTTAAAAAAGCTGTAGATTTTCCAAATAATCTCTCTAGCATCCTTCAAACACAACTTGTTTCGTTACAAGAGTAGACTTGCTTGCTGAGCACATTATAAGAAACTACAAATGATTTCATTAAATATTTAATTTTAATAACAATTAAAATAACTTACTTTTAAAATCCATACAAACAGCAAAATCATTTTTGTGAAATAAATAGCGTAAATAAATGATGTTATAAACAAATATCAACAAACAGCGAAAAACTGACGTAATTTCCAGTAAATGTTTTTAGCATGTACTGTAATATTTTTATCTTTCTCATATCGTTACTGCATCTTTTTCTAATTTAAAAATGCGTTTCTGCGCTAGTGTCTTCCGATCTTGATCGTACTAATAAACCACCTAATTTTGTTATCACAGCGTTTTGTTCTAAATGCAGTTTTAGGAAACCAGGAGATAAAAAAAGTGTATTGAATAAAATTTTTTATCAACGATAAATTTGTCATATTTAAGGAAATCACAGTCACAAATACTTAATTTATTTAAAAATATGTTAAAACCAGCTACCGATAAAGGACAAAACGTTGTAAGCTCATATGAGGGTTTTCTATGAGCCTTGTAGTGTTTTATTTTTACACAGTAGTTCAGATGATATGAGAAACATGTTTCAATAACATTATCAAGTACATCTTCTAAAACATTTGTTAAAATATTATAAAAGCAATAGCGGTTTCTAGTTGGTAATGGTATTAATTGTTTGCAACCAAAGAATTTTATGTGCAATGTTTTTGCATTGTATATACGAATCTATCACGTGGAGTTGCAGCATGAATTAATTTATTGTAGCCGTCGTTAGCTGTTTCTTGGTACATATGTCGCTTAGCTACAATAACATAGCATTATTCCAATAAAATTTAAAAAATTTGAAAATATTTAAAAATTGTGTTTCAACAATGACATTAAAAAAAATGTTAAAAAATTGTTATTAGAAAGTTGCTTTTTAGTTGCTTAAGTATAATAATACAAAGTATTTAACTGCTAATAATTTCTTAATTTGTCAAACAAATAAAATGTTTTATAAACAAAAGTTGCACGCATCAAAATAATATTTTTATTTGTTATTTATTGTTTTTTTGTTAACACAGTTATATAATTTTACGTACTTCTATTTAGGTTAACTGTTCTATGGCGTCAGTTTATACATCTTCCACACAAATACCAGGCATCGTAGTACACGCAAATTTCCAATAATAAATTAAATTAAATTAAACAGCGGTATTGATCGAAGCTGGTACAATATTGAAATCTTTGCGATTACTGATACTCTGACATGACCTAAAACTGTATATTTTTATTATCATTTTTGATACTTTTATACGTCTGTGACTTATTGTGTTTAGTTTAGATGTAACCTAAAACTGCATTATACTAGAACAAACAACACGAAAAATGTACATATAAAGAAAAACGTAATGTATGTAAAATACGTTCTTTTTATTTTTTTTAGATTTTGTCTTTGAAAGGCGGAAATGTTCACCTTTAAATCACGCCGTCGCGTCGTGTCGACAGCAGATTTTCTTTTAGCCGTTGTAAATTCAATATCAAAAGTTTCATCAATACATTTCAGTTTTGTCGGTATATTTGCTAAAAAACACCAAATTTGTGTGTTTTTTTTAATGTGTCTGTTGTAATAAAAATTGACAATAACATAATAATATTCTAAAAAGATTTAATCAAATAAATAATAAAAAAAAGTTTTTTTTAAAATAAGTATTTGTAATAAGTTGTACAATAATTTAAATAAAATATACCCATTAGTATCTTTGAACAACGGTTATAAATACATTATAATTAATCAACTGTAACTATACAATTTCATTATGTTTGTTATTATAAACTACCTGTGATAAACACACGAATCTTACACATTCTTTAAATGTTTGAGATGCCTATGTTATTTTTAATTTTTACTAATTGTTATCAGATACTAGGTCTTTATTCAAGCAATTTATTTTTGTTAGAAATTTATCAGATGACATTGACAACGTAATTAAATTCTCGAAATTTTTAATTACAGTTTTTTGATTAATCATAACGTGGTTTAGCCATTAATGTATGTTGATTTAATAATTTATATAGTAACCCGTATATTACATATAATGTTTCATCAAATTATTTTTCTATTAAATGCCGTTAGGAGCCACACGCTAAACTATGAATAAATAAATATCATGTTTAGATAGTTATTATGTTAGTGTGATTTTATAAAAATATAAAACGTATATAACGCATAAAACAAAAAATTAGTTTATCTAGATATTTATTATAAATTAATAATTTTGCGTATTGTTTTTTTTTAAATAACGTTAATTCATTAAAAAAGTTTAGGAAGTTTGAAATTCCACAAAATGAATCAAATACATATTTGCAGTTTTTAAGACCAAATTTAAAGTAAAATATGGCTATGTACTAAAAACTTGCAAAAATATAAAAATTTCAGAAGTGGTGTGTAAAACTACTACAAAAATTGTTCTTGTATACAAGTTTCTTAAAGTTTTTTGTAATTCTAATTTTATTTTATGTATTTTAGTTGTTATTTTAGTAATATCATCTTTAAAGATTCTTTGCTGTTTTAGTGTACTTTAATTTTATTTTAGTAATGTATTACTGTTTGGAAACCGTATAGAATATTTATTAATATTAGAGTTGTACGTATCACAGATTATATTATATTTTCTAAGCTTTAATGTAAAGAATTACTGTGATATTTATTTTTAGGTGTTGTTTTAAAATTTACCTATTGTTTTTAAATAGTTTTTTTGATACTACAATACGTGATGTATTATTATTATTGTTATTAATATTTTAAACATAGTTTATTTCAATAATGTTAAAACTATAATTCCATACATTTGCGATATTACTTTTAATCCAATTAATTAACTTAACAAATTTTTTTCTTAATTTAAGGTAAATTGTAGTACTAAATTTAGAATCCTCAATTTAAAGCTGTAAACAATCGATTTTTTAAACCCTGCTTTTAAGAATTTAATTTTAAGTGGTCCAGATGATTTTCATGACAATCTATACTAGTCTATACTATAATAAAGAAGTAAAGTTTGTAACTTCGTATTTATGACGTAATCTTCAAAATTACTCATCCGATTTCAAAAGATCTTTTATCAATACTTAGAATGTAGTTTCAGGGTGAACATAAGCTATAAATAATTGCGTTAAATTAAAGAGTTTTTGTGGTGACCTGTTTTACAACTAAAGTCTACGAAACAATGATTAAACGATGCATTTCTGCAAACGCTACCTCAATGGTAAGAGACGATTAAATACTTTTTATAGAAATCTTGTAGAACTTAAAAACATTCATAAAATAAGTCTGTAGCAACAATTATCTACATGTTAAAATGAATACACGACTTAACATAATATGACTAAAACATATATTCAAAATTATTTTAATCTATCACTAGGAATTTAAGTAGGTTATCAGAAATTCTTATTAATACACTTTGCTTTTCATCAAGAAATTTTAATGTACATCAAAATTGGATTTTACACAACACTGTTTTGACAAGTAGATTAAACTTTGCGATTGTGTTTCTTAAAAACAAAATAAAATACGCTTTGGTGTAAACGGGTTGCGAGGAAGGCAAAAACTATAGTGCGCTTGTTTACGAGATAAGTAAATACGCACCGTACGTACATGTCCGGAATAGTGTTAGCGTTGACAAAGTAAGGAAAACAGGATGTTTCAAAACTATGTAATATCGCATACATGTTAACAGATAACGCTGTTAGTTAAATTTGTTTGAAAAAAATGTTTGCTTTGTTGAGTCGATCTGAAATATTAATAAACAAAGCAAATCGTGTCAGCACAATGACTTACGATAGCAAAAATCTACAAAATTATTAATAATTATGTTAAAAGAAATTAGACATAACCGGTTATTGAATGCTGTTGCACACATTAATTTAAAATTTGATATTGATCGAGAATACACCGAAACATGTGGCGGGTCGTGCTAATAAATTAACATGGAAATTACTAAAAATTCTAAAAGCTAATAGGAAAAGTTTATCCTGTGTTAAATAAACTAATAGAAATGCGTTTTAGATTTATTTCCTAGTTTCTACATACACAGATGATGTTAGAAAATTAAAATTTAATCACAAGCACGATTTTAAGTAGTTGACGGTTTGACGTTTTGACAGAAATAAAGTAAAACAAAACTCGCTGTAGGGCGTCGAAAGTAGAAATCTAACTATAAAATAATGAATATACAGGGTATTACATTTTGAAATTTATGCATGTAACAAGCTAATAATACCTAATTAAAAAAAAATATTTTTAAATTTTGGCGGTCATTTTTACCAAAAAACAACGGCGACTACATTATATCCGCGTTATAATAATTAGCCTATTCGGTTAACTAAATATATTAAATTATATTATTTTGCATAGTTTAATTTTTTTAAGCTAATTTGCTAAAAAAAATTAAATTTTTATGCGTTTTTTGTAATTTTATGCAGTCGTTGACATACTGGTAATCACTAATACACATAGTGGCCAATAACTGTAACGTTCGGTCAAACAAAATTTTTTACGTGGGTTGATAAGGCAAACTAACTAAATGCTTACTTATTATTTTTATTTTTATATTTCAAGTATACCACTAGTTTAGAATGATAAAAGGTATGACAAAAAATAAACAAAAGATCTTTAGTTGATTTTCAAGCTATTGAAACTGGCATGAGTTAACGTAAAGTTTCCAAGAAATTTAAAGTGCCGAGAGCAACACTGTAGTTTAAAACAAGCAAAAAATTAAAAGCATAATTATTCTTGCACCAAATCATATTTTTTCTTTGGAAGAAAAAAAACATCTAAAAAATTTAATCTTTAGGTGCCAGAAAAGGTTTTCTAAAGAATGGAAACACTTCGTCCAAGGTTTTTTATACGCAAATTCACATGCCAATCAAATCAGAAATAAGCCGGGAAGAGGTTAGCATTGTTTATATTTAAAACAACAAATAAATAAAATTTTTGATTAATTAAAGTTCTGCATTGGTAACCGACATCTATTCTACATAGGTACCGTGTGTAATTTTTACATTAAGAACCAACTTCTATTTTTTATTGACGACATGTATTTGTTCTACATTGACCAACAACAATTGTTCTAGATTCAAAACTATTTTTTATTTTATATTAAATAGATTAATTGTTAGTAACAAATATAATAATTTGGTAACGTATATAATCTTTGTTGTCTACAACAAAGATTGTCAAATGTTTTACACGTATTAAAATCATTATATTCAGCAATAAATTAGGTAAAAATAAGAAACAAAAACATTAGCTAAGTAAATTAAAAATAGATCATTAATTATCATACAAAAAAAAATAATACATAAAGCCAACTAAAAAATTATAACTATTTTTATTCAGCGATTGCCATGAACATTAACAATAAGATTTTTTAATATTTGTGTCTGGGACTTATTAAAATCAATAAACATTTAATTTAATTTGATAACATTAGGAATTACAATTATATAACGTTTTAATTTTTTTTATTGTAAAATTTAGTTTAAGCAAAATTAAGTCCACTAAGAATATTATTATAAAGCAATTTTACTATATTAGACAATAATAGCCTGCCAACATTGCAACAAGAAGGGTATATTGGCCAATATTCAAATTTCGGGAACAGATCGGAACCATATGGTTGTAACTTTGTGTGTTACTAGGAGATGTTAAAGTTAATGTCACATTTGACAGATTTCGTAATAAATTTAGTGCCAACCTAATATTTCTGTTGATTTCAATTATATTTTTATTCTATTAAAAAAAAATAATTTCACAAAAAGCAACACAAAAAATAATATACATTACTTTTCATAGCATAACGCATGGGTTGTGCTATGCTTTACTTCCAACGCTCGTACGTGAAGTGAATTGAGATTTGCTTATCACTTGAAGCGTGTAAATAGTAATCTACTTAATAATTCGATACAACACGTGTAAATTTTTAGTGATAACTTAATCTTAACGTTTACACAATAAATTGTCGTCTAGTCTAATTTTCATTTTATATCAGCTGTTCAGTCATCTCAACAAACAAATTTTAAAAACAATATTTTTTGAAATTTTAGAATGTTTTTTGTTATTGGTGCAATAAAATTTAGGTAACCGTATTTTTTTATTGTAAAATTAAAAAACATAATTATATAATTTACACTCAAATATTAATTAAAATCTATCTGGTTGTAAAATAATTTATTTTTTTTAACTTTAGAACGTTTGTGTAATAACAAAAAAATTATATCTAGAAGTATTTCATTAAAAAAAATTAAGCAAATTGTTTATGTTTAGTTATAATTTTTATTTTATATACAGGGTGAATCAGAATATGTAGAAAGCACGATAACTATAAATAATAGGTATATACTAGGATATAAGTTTATTTAAACAATCGTCTTTATTTTATGCTTATTATTTATAGTTATTGTACTTCCCACATATTCTGACTCACCTTGTACATGTGTATATAATTATTACTTAATGTAAATCTGTTAAATAAAAATAATAAAAACATTTGAATTGTTATTGTAATTATTTATAGTGAATTAAGATAAATAACAAATTATGTTAACACTTCAGAACGGATTAATCAATCAAATCAAACAACAGCGTAAACGTTTTATTGTAAATTCAATCAAGATCAAAGATCAAACATAAGTGTCGTTACTAACATCAACATTAAAACTATTTAGTAGCGTTAATCCTGTAAAATTTGACTGTTCTCCCTTTTTCATGTTTAAAAAACAAGATAACAGTAAATTCAATTAAATAACGTCAGCAAATTTGAAAGAAAGAAGGAAAAAGTTGAAATTAGATTTTCATCGGACGGTTTTTTATTTGTTATCTTACAGAACTCTATATAAGGGATAAAGAAAAAAAATTTGTATCTAATTGATACATAAATGACAAAATCTCTTAAAGGCGTTATTAAATTTTTAAACGTTTTTTTTATTTATAGTTTTTTTAAAATTAAACTAATAGTGCACATAAATAGCGTGTTTGAAGAAGATTAAAACACTAAGTTATTTAAATTATATTAAAATTGTAAACCAACTTAAATTTAAAATTTTATTAAACGTGCCGGATTTAATTGTGTTTTACATTAAAACGCCATTAATGAAAATTACTAAAATATCTTTATTTTTACAGATAATTTATTTTTAATGGGTATTCTTAATTTCTTACTGGATCAGTATAATCCTGACGTCTCCTTCATTATATTAAGATTGTGTAAATGTAAAATATTTGATTGACTAATATTCGTTTAATAAAATTTCTGAATAAAAGATTAATATATATATACATACATCAAGTTTTGTTTTAAATTCGGTTTTAATTTTTAATAAATCTTTATTGTAATTACAGTGAAATTTTGTTTAATACTGTATATTTTTTACTATAAAAAATATCTAGAGTAAGATACTACAATATATTTATTGTATAAATTTGTTTATTTTACAATCTGAAAAATAATTGTATGTCTAATAACGCAAATTCTTATATAAAGTATTTATAAAAAAATCACAAAAAAAACATTATTATAATAACAGCAATTAAATATTAGTTTCTCTACAAGCTTTAATATTAGTTGTTTTTCTTTTGTTTTTCATTGATTTTTGTTCTACATTTTCTTTTTGTTCTAATTGATAGCATTTTTTGCTTAAGTAAGTTCATAAAATCAATTAGGATACTTGTTTCAATTTTAGTAGGAACAAGATTGACAGAAGATTGGTCCGTGCTTGACTAAATCGTTTTTTCAGACATGTATTCCGTTAATAAGTACAAATTTGATTATATACACACTTTATTACCTTATATAAATGTTATTTTAACTAAGGTTGCAAAGCTGTGAAAACAAGATTAAAACAAAAAAAAAATGTATAAAACAGTATCTTTTAAACAAAAATATTTTTAAGTGCAACTATCAATCACGTGTATTTTGTTTACACAGCATTTGTGTAATTTAATTTAAATTTAAAGTTTTATTTTTTAATAACGAGTTTTACTGCATAAAAAGTTTCTTTTTTTACTAATTGTTTGTCGTATGTGTTTGCTATTATATGAGTTTTTATTGTTTTACTACGATGTAAACAGATTACAAAGGCTTAAATGTAGCGTCAAAGTTTTTTTTGTTATGTAATAGTTACATTTGTAGCTTGTTTTTATTTTTAACTAACTTTTTTATTTCTGACAAAACTTTAAATATCATTTCCTTTTGTTTTTATGTTATAATTGCATTACATACTGCATTTGTAATGCTTAAATAGAAACAAACATAAATGTTTAACTTGTTTTTTGTATGTTAAGATTTTACAATTAGTAATTAATATATACTAATATTTTTTATAACAAACTTGTAACACGATTATTGTTTAATAACTGTAATTTCGCATCTTTTCTCATAGCACATCCATTATATCAATAAGGAGATATAAAATCAGAACCTAAAACAGAATTTCCCTATTTTGAATACCTTAGGGTGTTATAACTTTCGCATCAATGGATTTGTTCTCCCCCTGATGAAAATGCTATATTAGTCAGAGTATAATACTAGAGAAATGCTGGAATCTTTACTGGCGCATGTCAAGAAGATCCGTCCGCTATCGTTTAATAATAAGAAGATTCTCAAACATTTGAGCTATTATCTAGATGGAATTTGTAAATTGCAAATGCTGACCAAGAGAAAAAATAAAGTTTCCTTTAGTAAAACTCTGACATATAAAATATTATTTAAAAGTAGAAACAAACTTTCCTTAATTTTTTAACAAAGTGCTGTATAATACACTTAACTATTCTGTAACAAAACTGACGTTAAAATTTTGATAAAGGTTAAATAGAAAACCTTTTTACACTATTTATGCATAATTTTGTTATCAAAACTAAATCAATAATTCATAATGTTAATGTGCTTTAAAAGGGTATAAATGTACAATGTCAGAAACTAAGCACGTACATTCGATTCTGCAATGAAAAAATGTGTATTGCAAGTATGTTTGCGATTCTATCGATTAAATTTAGCAAATTATTGTAAAGACGCCATGCGCGAGCGTTAATCATCTGCATGGAATTCCCGTCTTAATTATTTATGATTATATATAAAGTACTTCACATGCTAATGAAATAAGTTTTCTCAAGCACGGATATTAGCGCAAAGTAACTATTCTCCGACTTGGAATAATTATTATTTAATTAGGAGGAATATTTGATACAATCATAAAAGTTTAATTATGTGTAACGACAATAAATGGACTGTAATTATATATCTTTGAGTTATATTAACAAAGGGACTTACCATCAGTATTGCACTTTGTCTTCATAGTCAGAGCTCTGACGCACCACCATCAACTGGCACTTCCCAATGTCAATAAAAATATAACTTAAATAAATGTTCAAAAACGTTTTATGCCGAATATAAATAATTAAAAATTGCACTTCAATGATGATTGTAATAATACTTGTAATAATAATTGGTTTTTTATATATTTTTTTGTATGACAATTTCAAAATTATTATTAATAACAAAAACAAACAAAACAATAAACTCATTGATTTTTTTAATAAACTATTTCTTAAACATACTGCCCACTGTAAAATAACAAATTTTACATTTTAATTATTGATTAGGCAGTGGACACAATTTAATAATTGGTCGTTTGCAAATACCTGAAGCAGTCTGAACAGAAACAACACGAACAATATTATCTGATCCCGGATGAAGGGCAATTATCCGACCCAGTTTTCATCTTAAAGGTGAACATAATTCATTTTTAATCAATACTAAAATGCCAATTTCTATTAACGTGTTTTTTTACCCCAACCATTACGTTGTTGTAGAGTGTTTAAATATTCGCGGCTCCACCGTTTCCAAAAGTTTTGATGCAACGCTTGAACTCGTTGCCATCGAGATAAGTGGGATATATTTAAATCGGAAACATCATCTTCGTAAAAACTACCTAGTGGCTCTATCGTTAAAAAATGATTAGGTGTTATAGCTTGTAAATCGTTAGGATCTGAACTGATAGCACACAATGGACGTGAATTTAGTAACGACTCTATTTGTGTACAAACGGTTAACAACTCTTCAAAAGTAAAAATTTGATTACCTATTATTTTTGTTAAATGAGTTTTAACACTTTTGATACCAGCTTCCCATAAGCCTCCCATATGCGGACTAGCTGGAGGATGAAAACTCCATTTTAAATTTTCTTTCTCTACTGCGGTTTGTAGATACTGCATTAAAATTTTATTAGAACCAACAAAATTAGTACCACAATCGCTGTAAACGTGAACACATTTTCCTCGTCTTGCTATAAATCTGCGAAAAGCAGCTAGAAACGTTTCTGCCGATAAATCTGATGCTAATTCTAAGTGAACAGCTTTAGTTGAAAAACAAACAAATAAACACAAATAAGCTTTTACGATTTTTGCACCTCGTAATCTATTCATCGTAATTGAAAACGGACCTCCAAAATCAACACCTACAATCTTGAAAGCTTTTATTTCCGATACTCTCTCAGAAGGTAAATCGCCCAATATTGGTGGAGAAAACGTACTAGGTTTAAATCGAAAGCATTTATAGCAATTAGCTAATACAGATTTTATTACACGGTGAGGAGATAAAATCCAAAATTGATGACGAAGTATAGCCAATAAAGTAGAGCGACCAGGATGTAGATAAATATTATGAAAATGTGTAATGATTAATTTAGTTAAATTTCCTTTTTTAGGCAATAATATGGGATATTTTGCTTGATAATTAAGTGATGAATTTCTAAGACGTCCTCCAACTCTAAGAATTTTTTCGCTATCTAAGAATGGATTCAATTTTCTAATTGAATTAGAACAAAGCTTGCTCATCCGAATTTGTTCGATTTCACTACTAAATTCAATTTGTTGAATTACACGAATTAATATTAATAACGAATTAGAAAGTTCTTTTGTAGTTATAACTCCACTTAACGATCTATTTCGACGACAATACAAACTAAACCTAACACAAATGCAAATAATTCTTTGTAATTTTAACAAAGAAGAATATCTATCTATTATTTCTACAAAATTGTCATCAAAACCGGTTAATAAACATGTTTTCTGTTTTATCTCTTCATTCGTATCCCAGTGTTCAATTTGACACGGCCAATTTTTAGCGTCTAATTTAAGCCAAATGGGCCCTGTCCACCATAATAAATTATTTAAAAACTTTGAAAGCAACAACCCTCTCGAAGCACAATCCGCGGGATTATCAGCTGATACTACATGTTTCCAATGATCTCCTGGAAGCAGCTCGTGAATTATTGAAACTCTGTTGGCTACAAATGTTTTACATTTATACGAAGGAGCTTTAATCCAAGACAATACTACTTTAGAATCAGACCACGCTATTATCTTAGAAAAACTAATTTTATTAACAAAAGCTATTTTTACAAACGAAATTAATTTTGATAAAAGAACTGCCGCGCATAATTCTAATCGTGGAATCGACAAGTTTTTTAATGGAGCTAATTTGGTTTTACTACAAATTAAAGTTGTGTTAATTTCTCCATTACTCTGAATAGTTCGAAAGTATATTAATGCGGCAAATGCTATTTCGCTACTATCACAAAACCCATGCATTTCACAAATTGTAGATTTGTTTATAGGCAAAACACGCGGTATTGCAATTTGTTTTAAAAGAGGTAATTCAAATTGATAAGACTTCCAAGCTTCTGTAATATCTGGAGGAGCTGTATCATCCCAATCCAATTTTAACATCCATAATTTTTGTATTAAATGTTTAGCAAAAACAACTAACGGCGACAAAAAACCTAATGGATCAAAAATTCTGGCTACCTCCGAAAGTAACGTTCTTTTTGTACACACAGTTGAATAACAGTTAATATTATAATAAAAATTGTCGTTTTGAGGTTGCCATTGTAATCCTAATATTTTTATAATAGAAGGTTCTTCTTTATCAAAGGATATTGATTGTTGAGTTGACGCCGGAAGAGAAGTTAGAACAGAGGGTTCATTAATAACAAACTTTTTTAATTCAAAACCACCCTTTTTAAGCAACGATATTAGGTCAAATGCTAAGCATCGAGTTTCTTCTATTGAATTACACCCTGTAATTACGTCATCCACATAAACGTCTGACTGTAACACTTCTGCAGCTTTTAGAAAATGTGCTTTTTCATCTATAGACAATTGTCTAATAGTACGTAAAGCCAAAAATGGAGATGAAGATACTCCAAACATTACCCTATTCATGGTGTATTCTTGAACAGACTGATTTGCATCAAATCTCCACAACAATCTTTGAAAATCTCTTTGTTTGTCTTGTAATATAATTTGACGATACATTTGTTTGATATCAGCAATAATGACATATTTGTGTAAACGAAATCGCAATAAAATTGTTACAATATTTGTTTGTAACTTAGGTCCTACTAATAAGGTATTGTTTAAAGATATTCCATTCGCCGATTTCGCTGAAGCGTTAAAGACTACACGCAACTTTGTTGAAGTGCTATCTTGCTTGAGCACTCCATGATGAGGAACATAATACCCGTAATTCTTATTGACTAATGGGTCAGCTATAGACATATGACCCAAATCTAAATAGTCCTGCATTGCTTTTTTATACTCTGCAGCAAATGCAGTATCTTTTACCATACGTATTTCTAACGATTTTAAACAAAGTAAAGCGTTACCGTAACTATTTCCAAAAACTGGAAGATGATCATCTTTAAAAGGTAAAGACACGACATATCTGCCATCAGTCGTTCTGTAATGACTATCGATAAAGTGTTGTTCACATCTTTTATCATCAGGTGATAAAATATTACAAGGTACTTGCTCCAATTCCCAAAATTTTTGTACTTCTTCTTGTAACGACGTTTCAACGAGAAAACACGAAGGTGAGTTGGTTGAATGTAAATTTACTTTACCTAATACAATATACCCAAAGATGGTATTAATAGCAGACGGTTCTCCTGTAATTACATTACCTAACAATATTTGAGAAAATATGTCTGCTCCAACCAACATATCAATTGTTTGTTTGCGGTAAAATAAAGGATTTGCTAATTTTAAGTTACGAATGTGACTCCAATCATATTGTTTTAATGACACCGAAGGCATATCATTACAAATCGATGACAATATTTGAGCCGATACAATAAAAGAAGATCCTTTTTGTTCTCTAGACTTTATCGAACAAACAACAACACCACGACTCTTCACGGAAGCTATTTGATTTAAACCGTGAACAAAAACTGAGGAATGCGTACGATGTAAGTTAAGACGTTGTACGCAACTCTCTGAAATAAAGTTAACTTGAGAACCACAATCTACTAAAATTCGTATAGGAACCCAAGAACCAGACGCATCCATAATATGAACAACAGCAGTTGCTAATAGAACTGTGCTTTCTGATGCTACTATACCCGCAAAAGCATCATCAAGTAATGGATTTTTATTCATAACCGTATCCGTTAAATTACTAGAAACTTCTTTTGCGTAATGCAATAAACTATGATGTTTTTCATTACATTTTTCACATACATGGTTTGCTTTGCAAGCTTTAACTGCATGCGAATTACTTAAACAATTCAAACATAGTTTATTTTTTTTTGCGAATAAAAATTTATTATATGGCGACTTGCTTAAAAAAGATTTGCAATCGATTAAATTGTGGTTACCTTTACAATTAACACATTGTGAATCTGAATTCATAACAAGTGCAAATGAAGATGAATTTGGTTTAGAATTCAGTATTAACCCTTTCTTATTAAACTTATTGTTTATACCACTGTTTAAATTTTCTAGTGCAATACACTCTTTTTGAACAAATTCAACTAAATAATCAATTGATGGAATCGTATTTTTAGAATCAACTATACTCCATTCAAATTGTTCCTTAGTTTTAAAATCAATTTTTTGTAGCAGCAAGTTAACTAGTAACAAATTTAACTGATCTTCTGCGTTTGTTAATAAAGCCTGAAAAGCCGACCAATTTTCTTTAAAATGGTCTATCACTTTTTTCAGCGACTGCGATGTTCGATCAGAAATAGGAATAATTCTGTATATATTTTTCAAATAGTTATTAGCGCTCAACCTTAAGTTTAAATACCTGTTATCCAGTAGCTCTAATGCTATAGGATAGTTTACTGAAGTGATCTTCAAACTTTTCAGTAATGCAGCTGCTTTACCCTCTAAACATGATGTTAAATAGAAGAATTTTTCAACATCCGACAAATTCGAATTCCGGTGGATTAAATTTGAGAAAATTTCTATAAACGATTGGTAACCGGTCAAATCTCCACCAAATTTAGGTAGTTTTATTTTAGTTAGTTTTGCTAAAGAATTACAAGCAGAAGTAAACTCTTTCGAATCCTCATTTTTTAAACCTACGAACTTTTCAAACAAACGACTTAAGTTTCGCTCCTTTGCACGAATAGAATACGAAATATCATCAAAATTGTCTA
Source organism: Aquatica leii (assembly GCA_035610365.1). Classification (NCBI taxonomy): domain Eukaryota; kingdom Metazoa; phylum Arthropoda; class Insecta; order Coleoptera; family Lampyridae; genus Aquatica; species Aquatica leii. The sequence continues at coordinate 70,793,859 of CM069436.1, forward strand.
TCAAGCTCAAATGATCTTCCGAAAGTGAAGAACTATCCTTAATAACAATTTGCTGACAACAATTTACTAACTTATCAAATCGGTCTTTTGTTTGTTTGAAATCTTCAGCTCTAATCAAACAATTCTCAACTGATTCGCAAGAATTAGACGTTTCCGCTTTAAACATTAAATCCAATAATTTCTCAGAAGATTTTTTAATGTTTTGCATTTCAATTAGACATGTATTTAATTTTGACATTTTGTATAGTTAAAAAAAAATGTCAAACAATCTGTTTATACCGTCAACGATCAATACAAATAACCAATACTATTTAAAAAAAACCAACACGCAATGCTCTTATCAAAGAACAGCGACTACCCAAAACAACTAATTACAAGTTCTCAAAATACAATGCAATTCTTAACGAATTAATTATATCCGGCATCCGCGAAGGACCAAAAATGTAACGACAATAAATGGACTGTAATTATATATCTTTGAGTTATATTAACAAAGGGACTTACCATCAGTATTGCACTTTGTCTTCGTAGTCAGAGCTCTGACGCACCACCATCAACTGGCACTTCCCAATGTCAATAAAAATATAACTTAAATAAATGTTCAAAAACGTTTTATGCCGAATATAAATAATTAAAAATTGCACTTCAATGATGATTGTAATAATACTTGTAATAATAATTGGTTTTTTATATATTTTTTTGTATGACAATTTCAAAATTATTATTAATAACAAAAACAAACAAAACAATAAACTCATTGATTTTTTTAATAAACTATTTCTTAAACATTATGGATTAAAACACAAACAACTAAATAATTATAAAAAATTAAAGTATTTTTAGGTTTGAAGCAAATGAACAATAAATACACAGTTACTTGATTTTAAGCGTGATTAACTATTTATTTCCTGTTTATTATTTATTACAAGTAGTTGTTTAATTTTACTTAATTTGGATTTTTGTGTTAATATCGTAAATTAATTTTATTATTTAACTAAATTAAAAAAAAAGGTTTGTTGTAATTAATTTTTAATTGGAAGAATTCTACAATTTGGAATTATTTAACTTTATATTTTACTTAAGCTACAATCATATTCTAAAATTTAATAAATTAGCGATTTTGACCCTAAATGTAATCTAAATTATAAGTTTGTAATAGTATTAGCATATAACATATAAATACATATATTGCAATTATTAACATTTATAATTTACATAAAAGTCCTGATTTTTCAACTGAAAAATGATGAATGCTCTGACAGAATCAGACTCAATAAAAGATTTTGTAATTATTTAAAAAAAAACAGACAGTAGTTTAAATACAGCAAAAAAAAGATAAAATAAACAATGAAGTTGGCTAAACGAAATAAAGCTTTAGATTCTTACAAATAGATAAATAATACAATTTATAACACCGTAATAATACCAGTACAGTGGCTCACATCTATCTTATAAACAAACAGAAAAAATACAAGAATCATAGAACAACCAATTTGATGACTCACACTGGTACGTCATTTTATGTTATTTTACCCTTAAGTTAGTGCTTACACCACCTTACCGTTTTGTAAAAATAAGTAAGAAAAATAAGTAATGGTGTTAAGAAAGCGACCAAATCAGGTCTTATGTAATCAGTGTTATTGTATATATGTGTATTTTGTGTATATTAAAGCAGAATAAGCCAACAAATCTTTGGTCTTTAATTAATCGCAGTTAGTAGAGAATATTAAGGGTTTCCTTCTGACCAACCGGTGTTACGTTTGCGTTGGGAAGAACTACAAAAACCTCCGCAGAACCAGACAACACAAACACACACGCACAAGATATTTTTAGACTCATACATTGACATTGACCTTTGTAAAACGGTTTTAGAAAAGCAATACACACAAAAAGTACTGTTTGCAGGTGTTGATACAAAGATGCATAAATGTTAATCAACAATTATATGTATGTTTTCTCGATTATAGCCAAACATTCGAAAAAATCGACATAATCAACATATTCAATAACAATGGCGTAAAAAAGTTCTACATTACCTCATAAAATTTATAAAGAATTAACTTAACTCAAATTCATTTTAACCATATTTTCTATATCAGTTTTCTTTTAACTAAAGACTTAACGACAATGATAAAATAAAAAAACGTTGAAGTAATTAAATTTAGTTAAAAAAAGCTTTATTCAAAACTTTACAAAAACAAAACTGCTGCATTATGCAAAATACTACCTTATTTAAAACTAATTTTAGTATTTAATTGTCCAACTCTTGTTTTTGATGCCTAGTTGACGTCTTTTAGGCATAGAGTGTTTCCAGTTCGTCCCTAGTGATACAGTGATGCCACGCGTGAGTTAGAGATTCTATAAGAGCGACCTTTGTCGTTGGTTTTTTTTTATATGAATTTTGATATTCTGTTCCACAAGTTTTTGATGGGATTTATATCGGAAGATTGCGCTGGTCAGTCCAATCTGTTAATTCTATTTATCTTTATGCATGATTTAACAAGCATCGCTCTGTAGCAAAGTGCGTTGTCATTTTAACTTAACTGAAACCTTTCTTTGCCAAACAATTTGTTTCCACTTTGCAGCATTCTATTATGTAGTACTCGATGTATTTATTGTTCTAGAAATCATATGCAGCAGACTCAGTCCCCGAGAAGAAATGCAACACCACACCATAATTGAAGTTAGATGCTTAATTATTGGAATGATATTTCCAGCATGATAAGTGCTGTTAAAAATTGATTTATCACTAAATAATACTTTCTTTTACTAATCTAATGTCTACTTTAGATGTTCCCTTGTCCTTTTCAAACGGCTCAGTTTTTGTTTTTTGGAAAGCAATTGTTTCTTCCGTGATTGACACCATCTCAAACTAAAACAAAAATCAGTTGTCTACTTACAGTCGAAGTGCACACACTTTTACCTGTAGATTTACTCTATATTTTAGTTAACTGGAAAGAATTGAAACTTTTATTTGCAAAGCTTGTTTGCTTTAAAACACCATAATCTCAAACGGCGGCTTTCTTTGGTCGCTCAGTACGCTTTTTTATCAATTTTTCAAAACTTAGCATAATTTTTAATGATGCGAACTACTGTAAATTGATTACATTTTATTAATGACGCGATTTTGCGACTAGAAACACCTTGGTTATGGTGAAAAATAATTTCACTTCGCGTTTGATCTGATAATGTCGTGTGTTTCGTTTTAGATATATAATAATTACACTATTTTTTAGAATCTTTTTAAATATGTTTAATCAGCCTGTAATAATTCTATATAATGGTGTAATTAGCAATAACAGTGATATACGAAATACAATCCGATAACTCAAATTAATGCAAAAAATTAGCTCCAAAAATCATTGTAGATGTGGGTAATGCATAATTTTTCTACACTACTTGTACTTAGAAATAAAAATAGAAAAATAATTTGTTATGAACTGTGAACATTTAAATGTATCATTACGCTAATTTATCGTATGATGTACAATAGTTTAACATTTGAAATATATTGGGTTAATGTAATCGTACGTTGTATGTGTAGAATTTTTATAGAACCATGTACAGTTTATGATTTCAATGTATTTTTACATTAAAACCATATAACTATAGGTAGGAGATACATTGATTCAATGTAACATACACAGAATCAAGTCTTATCACTATCACACGTAGCACTAAGAAATTTGAATATGTGTGAACCTCAGTGTCAGCGATAAATTAATTTTTATGTAGCGTGTCAGGTGGTGTCAGTGCATTTAGTTCGTGTGTTTTTCTTGATGCAATTTGATAGTGCAGTAGAACAGAAGCAAAAAAATGTTTAATACGCTGTTAACGTTTAAGTTACTAAAGTTTCTTCAATAGGTGAGTGTGACGTTATTTCCTACGTTATCAAATTTAAAACAAAAAAGAGAAATTAACTAAATAGTTATTCACATCTTTATTTATTTTAGCCTCAAAAGTCGATGGCAAAACATGCATCAAATCGATGAAATTTGGTAAATTGTCAACGGATGAGTTGGATTCCTACTGGACAGCATGCATAGAAATAGAAATGTATTCAAGTCTATCAACGAAATATTTGATTGATTCTACAAAAACCATCTAATTTTCGTTTGGTAAGAACATCACCAATACAAATAACAAGCTAATTTTTTTAAATTGTAGTTGTTTGATGTTTACTTTATGAGTGTAATAATATTGCATCACTTTGTATAATATCTAAATATATATTTTACATACTGTTAATGTTTATTAATACATTAAATTGATGTAGTGCATTCATTAGATTAATGTAAAGTTTTACATTGATTCATGAATGTTGGTACACGAAATTGATGAATCATGTACATTCAATTAAAATAATAATACATTGTCTTGATGTACAAATTCTTGTTCAGATTCAATGTTTTAGTACATTAATCAAATGTAACAAATTCATTCTGCTGATGTACCTATTCATCGGATGAAAAGTATGTACTTTTTTCATTGAGTCACTGTAGATCTACATTGATTCTACGTCACTTTTTCTTTCAGTGTACCCTTCATTTACAAGGTAACAAATCAAACAAGAAAACTTTTTCGTAAGAATCGTATTAAACTTATATTTAACTCAGCCGACAAAATCTCTTAGATTTTTTCTTCTCTCACGAACAAATTTCCTGCACTCTCATTTCAAGGTATATACCAAATTTCTTGTTCATGTAGTTGAGTCTACATTAGTGAAACCAGTCATTCCGTCATTACACGCATTTGAGAACAATGTCGTTCTATAAGAAAAAAGTATATTTTTAAGTTTGCGGGTGCTAAACATCATTTTACTCAGGTTACAATATAAATTTTGATAACGTTTTGGTAATTGCAAAATTGCCATTGTTCTTAAATAGGAATATCTGAGGGAGCATAGAAACGACCAAACACCCAAATAACCTTAATCGTAATGATGGTTTTGAGTTATCCTTTCTTTGGTTCCTTTTTTGATTACCTAGCTTTGGAGAAGCTTTTAGAATAGTTGTTTGTTTGAGTTTTTCGATTTCTTACGCCTCTTACAAAAGTAGTCAAAACGTTGGCAATTTCGATTACCACAATGACACGGTTCAAACCCGGAAGATGTTATCTTCTTAGTATAAAATGCATAACTACTTCTTTGCTAAAACTTAATTTAAGAAGTAAGAACCAATAGCATTAATAAAAAAAGAAAACTGCACGTACGATAAAAATAAACAGTATTAACTTTTTATTGCGTTTTATAACTTTTTGTATTTGTTTAACGGTTAAACAACCTACACTACATTTAAAACATAATTTAAAAAATTATTTATTCATAGTTTAGTCAATGATTTATCCAGACATTATCACAGGAGTACGTGTATTGTATTTTTTTAGGTAACGTTTTAAAATGGTGTGTTACAATTTTTATTTGTGAAACATTTACTAGTGCACTTTTTCTTAACAAATTTTAATTATACTTTGTTACTAACCAAAAATTTTATTTGGCCATGGTAACAAGTACGTTAATACGATTAACTGAGTTGTCGGTAAGTGGGCGTGCTTGAAAATGTTATACTACGTATATATAAACTCATTGTAGGCTAGTTGAGAAAAAAACAGACATTTAACAACGTCAAATCGTAACAAATTGATTAATATACTTGATATTATATAACAAACTACCAAATTTGTCTTCCAAGAAAAAATCAGTAAATGCTACATAAACTAAATCGGCTAAACATCAACAATGTATTCTATTATTGTTTTTCAAACAAATAACAAAATGTTTTTAAATTTGACTTACTTACTTAATAATAAAACCACAAAGAAAATCAATCAAGCATTAACAATTACATGCAGTCGTAATAGTGTAATTCTTAAAAAGTGATACGCGAACGTTTAAACTAGTATAAAAGCATAAGACTTACCCCAGACTAAAAATCCTTTATTGTGGTAGCTAGTAATCATGCTACTTCAATAATTACTTTCAAATTTTTGATGATTGTAAGCCTACAATTGTCAACTTACATTTGCCAAACTATGGCATCGCATACAAATAAACTAGACTAGAAGCAAATATTAAAAAATGATTATAGTTTAACAATTAAAATATAGTTTATGACTTGGTTCAAAGTAATGCAATATATGTGCGTAAAACAAATTATAAAGTTAGATACAATTTATCACAGTTAAGTCATATGAGAAATCACGTCGAAGAAAATATTTCCTGTTTAACGACAGCTGCTCGAGATCAAGGTTCTTTTTTTGCTGTAACCTCTGAGGTCTTCTATCTAAAGTATTTATAAGGGTTTCAAAATTGATCAACAAGGATTTAGTCAAGTATAAAAGAAGACACGTTTCTATTTTTTTAAATTAAAATTGTAGAAAACGACACCGAACCTATCTTGTTGCATCGACGTTAAAATTTAGCAGAAAAACGATAGTAGAGTAGTCGATCAAAAAACTTTAACTAACAGAATCTTTATTTGTAACTTAATTCAGTAAAAACGTAATAGTAAAACAGCATAAAGTTAAGACAAATAAAAGTACTAACAATTTAAAATGTTGCACAATTATAAGTTACGTGCAGTCACAATCAAAGCAAAATATTAGACCAAATCGATTATGGTATGCAACAAAGTACCTTGACCGTAAATATCAAATTACAGTAAACCAGTGCCGTATTACGAATTTTGTTAAAATACAAAAGTTGGAAACGTAATGATTAACGATACGTAACAATTCTATGCTTAAAAAAATGATGTGTGTAATTTTGTAAAAACGTATTAATTAACAAGAATTAAGTTCTAATTTAAAAATCACTTTCTTAATCTCAAATATAACGTTGTAAAAAGAAGTATTACACTAGATTGCACCTGATCGCAAATACTCTGCAAATCTTATTTATTTCTATACACAACATATAGTTTGAGAGTAACAACGCTCTTTCAAAATGTAATTTATAACTTCATATAAGAGAAGACATTTAAAATTATGTTGGCTGAGAGCAGCATTGGCAAATAAAGGGTAAAAATGCTTATCTTAACATTTGACCTATAAATGTAACCAGACATATGAAATATTGAACTCATTTATGTCAGTTGCCAATATAAAATTTTTTTACTATATAAAAATATCTTTTTTAATGTCACACTAATAAAAAAGATAATATTATGTTTTAAATTACTTAAACAAAGTAATTTTTATACTTACTAAATAATAAATAGAATTTAATTTTTATAACAAAATTGAAAAATATATTAGTAGACAGAACTTTAAGAAACGTAAATGTTAAGTTTTATTTTTTGTGATTTTCATCAACGTTTTAACAGTTACAACTATACAATAACAAAAATATGTACGTTTCTTAATATCTTTTTCTTCCAGTATATGAATTGTGACAAATTAAATTATAAATAATATTTAATATTAAAAGCTTCGCTACGCTATTTTTTAATATTGGAGACAAGATTTACACCTGATCACAAATAATTGAATGCATTTACTTTCTGAGCTAAGCAAAGTGATTTATCACATCTGGTGGCACAATTGTTGCACTATTGTTGTCAACTAAATATTTTATATGTGCAATTGTTGTTTACATTTTAAATTTTAGTTTTATATAAATAACAAAACGCATTTCACCTAATGAAGTTTAGTTTGCCTTTCAACATACCTTTACTAATATATTTTAATTAAAAAGAAAACTATTAACAATAAAGTTTTTTGGTTAAAATTACACTAGTTTAACAAGTCCTTATTCAATGCCATAGACAATTTACTAACTATAACTCTTGATCGCATATTGAATCTTGTCAATCTAAAGCCCCTTGTCAATACTTAATACAAAGTGATTATTTTAACTTTGCTAACAAACACCATGGATGGGAAAAGTGTTATTGAACTATTCATTAGACTTAAAGTGCATTAATGTAGTTTTCAATTAAATAAAAAAAAACATTATTAATTATTTTATAAAAGTTGTTTATATTAAACAATTTTTCTGTTACTAAAGCTATACGTATTTTCAGATTATGGTAAAAACTTATTCTTTTCAAATAACGTGAAATGTAAAAAAAATTAATCAAAAAAAAACTTTAATTTTCTAAAAGAAACTTCTAATCGGAAATCACGCGTGTTGCTGTGTACAAAAGAAAGTATGCTTCAAAACAAGTCATAGCTTATAAGATCTGTGATTGTGTATAGATTTTTTCAGTAAAGCAAGTTAGGTAATATAAAAAACTAAAAAGTTCAAATTATTATAAATACTAGAACAAAAGTTATTTCAATATATTTTAATATTTTTTTAAGCTTATCAAAAAGGTTAAAGAGAAGTAATTAACACGCACTGCGTACCTGTTTTTAGAAGTTGTTGAAAGACTCAACAACGTTAATGTTCTTATCAAGTGAATACTATGTGATATCTGCTTTAATGTTTGAGAAAGGAACCAGATTAACACTTCACACGTGAGATAATATTTAGAATAATGACACAGTAAAAAGTAACGCAACGCAGATGAAACAAAGCTGATGCTAAGTTAAAAATAGAAGAAATTAAAACTATGCGTTTATAATTAAACATGTACTTTAAAATTTGATTTTGTATAAATAACAAAAAAATGTAAGTCAAAATTAGTTCAAACCGTTATAACGTTTTTTTTAATGTAGTAGGTACGAACAAAATAATTTTATTGTTTATTATGTAATTATAAACCGCAATTTACATAAAAATTATTTAAAGTTTTATGCTGTTGAAGTGATTCTTTGTTTAAAGCAGAGTTTTATTAGAACAAAAAATAATTCAATTTCTGTACTATTGCTGTAAAAGTTAATTATAATAATTATATATAAAAAGTTTTTTCGTTTTGTACAAAGCAATTTACAATTACCTATTTATTGTATATTTAAACCTTCAAAGACAAAATAAAATTATAAATTAAAAAAAAAAATTAAAATATGGCATTTAAATTTTTATAAAATAATTTTCATAAATATTCAGTATAAACCTGAAATTAAAGCTTTTGCGTAGAAAAATTTTTGTTTAAATAAAATTGTAATTGTACATTTTGTTATAGTATAGGTTAAGAAAGACAAAAAATAGAACTACAATAGTGTTAATAATTCTTGATTCATGTGAATCGGTTAGTTTTTGAACTTTAGTTTACATGATTCGCATATTTTTGGTAATTAAAAAATAATAACAAAGTCTAAATGCATTATGGGTACATAAATGTAGCAATCATTTTACATTTAATGTTTGCTTTAAGTTTTGTCAAAACGGTTAAATGTGATTTTAGAATAAACAAACAAAACTATCGGACAAACAATGGTTCTAAACTTATTTTCCAAAAAATCAAAACAACATTATTTGCTTTGAACAAGAAATGGAACTAAAAACAGTAAAGAAAAATGCTATTTAGTGATGAAACAACTTTTACTATTAATATTAGTGCTAGAAATGAACACGTCAAAAAATTTCTTAAAAAAAATATTCGAAAGTGTGTAATTTTAAGAAATAAACATCTCCGTCCGTCATTCTATATGGTTCGTTTGGTTAAAAGAATTTGTTGTCTACATGTTGCTTTTAGAATTATGAACGCCATTAAAAACATTGATGTACTTTAGCACAAGATGCAATTTAGTGTCAAGAACTTGTTTGTCAAAAAAAGACGACAATGCTTCTTGCCACAGACCAAAGTTGGCAAAATTGTCAATGAAAGCTAAGCAGTTGACAGTACGGGCTAACCAGCACAGTTGTTCTGCAACAATGTGCAAAAACAAAAGATTTGAAATAATTGTACTAAATCGTATTATACTTGAGTTTTTATAGTGTCATCCCTAACTTTTTAGCAGCAGTTACCGAAATTCTTTTGCAAATTTTATATTAAGGTATTGATCTTACGATAAATGCAAAATTAGTACGTTAGCTATTTACACATTACCAACCCAACTAAAAAATTGCAAAATAAGAAATTTTTACCGAATACATACTTTTTTGAGAAGTGTCAAAACTATAATAAGAATTATAACAGGTTACTTAACATTTTTACGTTTGTTTAAAACGTTCATACTGTGCGCGTCTGTTTGGTTTCACAATCAAAGTGGGGTCAAAACAGGTCGTTGTCCCTTTTTTTCACAGCCAAACTAAATCTTAGTACACGTCCAAACAACCAGAGAGCCGGTCAAATAGTTTTGAATACTTAAAGACATTTCTACTTTTAAACCTAATCTAAAACTCGCATTTTTACTTTAACCCTCAACCTGGCATGTCCAACTTTAGTAGCATTAACCGGCACAATGAGTCTAAGAGACTCCATATAAATTACACATTTAAAATAGACATTTATTCTAAAAATAGTATAAAACAGGCAAATGAAATGTAATTCTAAACTACTTTACAAAAATGTGGATTAAATTAGTATAAAAATAACGTATTCACCTATAGTGTAATACTTTTGACAATTACAAATAAATTTTTCAAAAATATTTGAAATAGGAGCTGCAGTATCGATTGTTCTTCTTGCTGTTCTAGTTGTCGCATCATCAAACCTCAAACAAGATAAAATTATTTCAAACCTGGTTCTGTTCATAGTAAAACGGAAAATATCTCTTCCTGACCCATCGGTCGAATAGAAACTGTCCAATGATTCCTTTGAACTTTTGAAAACCTCAGTATAAAAAAGCAACCCAAGAAATGCGTAAAATTCAGTCAAACTTATTTCTTGAAGATTTGAATTGTTGCTATCTTTTCCCCTATTTCTTTTTTTTCTAGGTGAATGTTTGTTTATTTTAGAATTTCGTTTATTATATCTTCACTAAACAATAACTTTCAATTTTCTATTGGAGAAGGGTTAGTTCCAAGCTTATTTGCAGGCGGTTTTAGGCCTGGCAATGTTTTAATCAAGTTATGTTGACGAGTTCTGGAGTTTTGAGGAGGCTCTAGTTAAGACCTAAAAAAAATTTTTATTATTGATATATATAATAATTCTATATTTGTACCACTTAGTATTCGGCGTAGAACCTTTCTCTCGTCCAAAATAATAAGAGATGCTTTGTTGTTTTTTCGAAAATACCAAATAATCTGAATCAGAAAAGCACATTTCCGACTCCGAATCGTGATCACTTTTAATATAAGATTCATTTTCTTCATCATCATTATAAATTTTGAAGTCCGAATTGTCGCTAAGGGTTAAATTTTTCGCAATTTCTTTCAATTCTGCTTCTGTTAGTGGTTGGTATAAATTTTTCGAGGAACTACTAGTCATTTTTGTAAACAAAATCTAGTAAACGTAGATAATATTGTCGGCAAAAATTGTTACGTTACAAGGCATAAGGAGTCTCACTGACTCCGCGCAAGTTTGGCATGTGTTTATACTAACACGGCTACACTAACACTGGCGAAAGTTTGCGTACTCGTAGCCGATGCTCTCGTTTGAAGGTACTTAGGTGGGGGAGGCCTTTGACTGAAAAAAATATATAAAATACTCAGGCTTAAGCATTGCGGGGAGTCCAAGAGGCTCCTCATGCCAGGTTAAGGGTTAAATTCATAAAGTCACAGATCAAATAGAAAAACTTTGTGTTAAACCAATATTAAATTTGAGCGATAAAATCCGTCAAAATCTTTTTTCTCTCAAAAACAAATTTCCCACACTTTTATCTCAAACTAATTTTCTTGTTCATTTGTTTTAGTCTACATTAGTGAAACTTTTTGTTCCGCCATTACACGCATTTTAGAACATGATTTTTGTATAAAAACCATCATTTTGCCGCATAGCTTTTGATAACGCTTCGGTGATTATAAAATTTCCATTTTTTTTCAATAGAAAAATCTAAAAAAAACACATAATTCATCAAACACTTCATAACATTAATCTTTACGTTACGGTTTTAAACCTTCCTTTTTTTGGTTTTTAGTTGTTACTCGTCTATCGAAGACAAACTTTTTTTTACCGTAACCCAATAAGAGCCGCGTTTTCTGGTAAGAATTTGTGTAAAACGAAGCTGTTACCGGTTTGCAGCCGCTGCTTAACGAACTAAACATTGTAAATAAATATTCTGAAGTTCTCAACAACACTTTTGTTATTGCCTTCTATGTACCTACCTTTAAACACATTTAAACACATAATTTTTTTAATTTAACAGGTGTAAGATTTTCCGGTATTGCCAAATATCTTAGTAGCAATTGAACTACGCTTGACGCCTGTGCCTACAGGCACTCTACCATTGTTATAATTTTTATTAATGTAACTCTTGGACGAGGTTTGATTTCGCTTACCGTAAAATATCGTTACAGTTTTTGGTCAAAAATGTAATTACAATGATGATGGAACAACCATGTTCGCTTGACTTTGCTTTATGCAACTTTTTTTCTTGGCCTTTAAATGTAAGGTGTTGATTTAATAAAATCATTTGAGTGATGAGCAAGGTTACTAAAAAGAAAAAAAGCATCACCAACAATAAACTTTGTTCCAAAAAAAAATTTTTTTTTCAAAATAATTTTTTTTTCTAAAAAATGTAATATCTGGGAATTACAATTAATTATAGTGTACAAATTTTTTTTACAATGAAAACAAAAAAATAGCGAATAAGCTCAAAAATAACTTTGTATGCATTAAGATCTCTACTCGTTTCAATTTGAAACCAACACTTACTTGCCTGTGTGAAAACTACAGGACAGTTTACAAAATGTTGTCAATTGCCACAAATGCCGGAATATGCTTAAATCAATGACCCACAAACCGTAGTAATGACCTATTTTTATTGTGAGGGACGTAGGCGGATCTATACTACGTATGGTATCGTAGAAGACCAGTAGAAAGGTAAAAATAAATATTTTAGTTAGTTGTTTTACTCCAAAACTACTAGAACACAAAGAACTAAAGTGTTTTCAGCAATAGATCTATAATAATAAGCTTACAGATTGCAGTTTTTTGTATAGAGCTATTGGACGTTCCATAAGTTTTAGCGGTTTTTGCTGCGGGTTGTCCAAATAAGTTTATGTTACGATAATGAATGCTGTTGTTCTAATTATTTTGCGTAGGTATTGTGATTATTTTCTTTCTTAATTTTTTTTTAATATTAGTTTTTAAAACTGGCATAAATAAATACAGTAATAAAGCACTGGTAAACAAAATCAGTTTGGAAAAATAACTTTAAGATCGTGGTTTAATCAATATGCAAAGTTATTGATAATTAAAACAAATAATCCCAGATAAAAAACTTCAGAGTAGTATATTAAAACACTAGTTACAGAATGAACGCGCTTCAATTACGAGTCCGGGTTTCATAAACGAACCGTGCAACGGCGTGTTTATGAAATAGTAGAGTGATTGAAACGTATTCCATGACGTGTGTTTTATACTATTTTCTCTATTTTAATTCAATTTTAAAATTTTCTGACATATTGAAGTATATGTGTTAACGTAAAATCTCACACGAAACGATTTCTTTATGGCTATATATGTAAATAACTTTGAAATAATAAGACGTCTTTATTTTATGTTGGCATCAACATTTGAATTTCAATTGGTAAATTATCTTTTTTATTATTATAATCTTTTTTATGTAACGTCAAGTTACGATGCAGATACCAATTTTTAAAACTAACAGTACTAAAATTCATGTAAGAATTTGCTAATTCTTACACAGATTTTAGTGTGAGAATTGTTAATTCTTATGTCAAAATAGAGAAAAAAATTTTTGTAAAAAATTTTGGAGAAACATGTTTTTATTAAAGTTGCTGAGGAGGTTTTATAGCTAATTTGTTGTTTGCTTTTTATGAAACTGATAGGGTACAACGCAAGCTGATAGAATTAACGCAAAATAATTTATTCTTAATTTTTATTTTATTTAATAAAAGATTTTACTATTTCAATCATTATTTTTTATTACATAACTTATTAACTACTTGATTGCAAAAAAACCATTACTATGTAATATAATCGAAATTGTATTCGTTTACTATTTTTTAGGAATTTGGGAATGGATATTTTATACAATAGCAAAACGTTTACAGTAACGTCGTTTCTGTTGCTAAAAATTAAAATTTTTAAATTAAATTGCTTAAATAATAAAATTTTTATTTATTTAACTTTTAATATGTATCATTAAATAATAGTAAATATATAAAAATTCAAGTTGTTTTGTCAAAGTGATTAAATTAGGTATTTGAAATTACTGATTGTTTTAATAAATGCGTTTTAAGTTTGTTGGCTTTAATTTAAAATAATTTTAAACATTAAAAAAAATTATTGTTGACAATCAAATTTTATTTTCACGTGACACTATTACATAGTTACTAAAACTACCTTAACGTTTGTTTTATATTATAAACTGTAATATAGTGTAATTTGATCTATTGAAAATAATACAGAAGTTAAGAGACACAAAAACCAGTTAAATATTAGATGAATATTGTTCCAAAATATCGATAAAGTAGTTTACAAAAATTACAATTATCTCATCTTTTATCTTCTTTTGTTTTCTTGTTTGTCTTCTCAGACGTCGGGTGAAGGTTCTAGTTTCTCTACGCATTTCTTTTAGGTTGTTTTATTTCTTGCTATGGTTCTAATTTTCTCTAGTGTTTTTCCTTTTTTCTGTTTTATTTCGCGGATTTGCCTTATTTATTTTCTAACTCTTTGTTTCTTGGTTGGTTTTCTCCAATTTTATCATCAGTTTTACTATTTTATCTTGTTCCATTCTCATTATATAGTGAAAGTGTCTATACTATTCTATTTTATGGGTTCTTGTTTTGTTATATCTCTCATGTTTTTGTTCTTGATCCTGTTCTACTTGGTTTTCAGTGCTATTTTCTTAAGATGCTTCATTTCGATAGCATTTAATTTGGTTTCAACTTTTTTCCTTAACTTTGTGTGTAACGTGTAAATTCAAATTTGAGAGTAGACAACTTACCGTAAATACGGATAAATATGTTTCCTCGACCTCGAATCGTGATGTTAAGTTACGCTCGCAGAGGGCGCTCGAAAGTAGTCGGCCATCTACAAACCTCATTTTTATTCTGTCGTTTGGTTGTGTAAGAACGTGGAAACGTCGGAGGGGTAAGAAACATAGAATTTCTTTTTCATCATTTAACATCTACTACAACGACGCTTTATTTTAGCAATTAATAACAAATCCGACTAAACGTTCGATGCATATAATACCAGAGCGATGTATTTTGCTACAAAACGCATAAAGTAGGTTAGTATTTCACACGTCGTTTAGCAAATGGAAGCGTATCAACTAATTCTCGCTATTTTAGCTCCTTAGTTCCTTCGTTGTTTCGTTCTTTCGTCGTTTCGTCTGTACTGTTGGGGTTTCTAACATGTTTGGGGGAATTTTATTACGAGTCCGGTGAAGATGGTGGACCGTGCGCTTTCGGAATCGCTGAACTAATGCGAATCGTAGTCGTAGAGGAAAACAACAAAAACAAAGGATCCCAGTGGATCGTTGGCGCTGTGCTAAAGTGAGGGAATGAAGTATCGAGGTATTTATAAAATCCTTAACTTGGAGTCGCGGGAGACTCACTAGCTGTCGGCTCATTTCGTCCACGCGCTGCGAGGTCAGGACTGCTGCGCTCGCTACATACGTTCGTGTTAAGTGAAAACAGTGCGGACTTCATGTAGTAAACACTTTTGTAGCTCGAACGTTCTCTCGTACATCCGGTACACCTTTCTTTTTCTTGTCGACTACATTTATCTTAAATTTCTTGGATTGAACGACACTAATAAACTTTTGTAACGGGCATAATTATGATTAATAATATTTAACGTTATTTTTCTTTAGAAGATTAAGAGTAATAAACTTTTGTAATTTGCATAACTACGATTAATAATATTTAACGTCATTTTTCTTTATAATAGTAATAGTAATGAAATTTTGTAACTTGCATAATTATGATTAAGAATATTTAACGTTACTTTTCTTTATAATTTACTAGTATTTACTTACAAGGTTATCAGACGCCCTAATTGTAATGGTTGATCTATAACGATTATTTAACGTAACTTCTACTTATTAATTTGTGTTTCATATAAAAGAATTTTGCTATTATCAAGGGTAGAAATTTGGGAGTTATGCCGTCTCTCGGAAACTAAATGAATGATACTTTTATTACCGGTCGTGCTGAACTTGATATCAAGGTCTACAGGCGGTGTTGCGTACGTTAACGGGGTTGAAATTTGCTACAATTTACGGTAGCCGCGGAGATAATTTTTTTAATAGCAACGTTTTAAATTTTGTTGGCTCCCAGAGTCTATTTTTGGGACCTGCTTTCAACTTATGTGTATATTGTATGTATATTATTACCATTTCTTGGTGGTGTAATGTAGATAATTAATTGCGGATTATACCAGTGGCGTAACCGTCGAGGGGTCTTTTCTTCCGTTTCGGAAGGGGCTATGAGTCAATAATTTTAATAAATGGTTATTGTTAATTCATACTATGTTTTTTTTGGGGGACCTCGGGTCTAGGCTTTCTTTTTCTCCTACCTAGACTGGATATCTGCGATAAAAACATTTCGAGAAGAGGTGGCGCACTTGGGCATTTAGCTTACCTAAAGAAAACTTGGTGTCTTACGATTTTCTTTTACCCGACGACCATCTACGGTGAGGCTAGCCGAAAGGTAAGCAACAACATCTCGGTAATTACGTTTAGGTAATTTATTCTTCTTTCTTTCTTTTTCTCCACCTCCCCCATTGGATTATAACAAATATTGTAACATGTGTGTAAGTGGGTTATTATTTTTCTACTTCGCCTATAAAATTATTCGTCTATGTATCCCACTTTCTTTTAAATATTAAGCATATACTGTGCACCATACATATTGCTTGATAACTAAACTATCAAAGTCTAAAGTCTTACGAATACGTTCATGTGGGAATATAGTATCCCGGTGATGTTTTTAGTGTCAGTTAATCCCAAGTTGTTATTAAACATATTTTGTGTTTATAAATAAAAACATAAATATTGTTAAAAATTATTCCCTTTTGTGCAGTTTTGGTTAAATAATAGTATACCATTTTCAAATAATGCCTTAAAACATTAAATTTCTATTGTAAACGTTACCTGATTACGGACAATTATTTAAAATCAAATAATTTCATTATTTATACATTTTAGATATATTATAAAAAGTCAAAAAGGTTGACCCACCTAAAGCTTAGGTCGCTATTTGCAAATGAGTTGATCGACACTTATTCAAGTAGAAAACAAAAAGGCTGTGTACCTAGCAAAGATCGTGCCAAAAAACAAAATTGTTCTAAAAGCTACCCGATAGTAGAAAATAAAAAAAAAGAAAAAAATAACGAAATAACATGTAAAGATTGTTTTGCAATTATCCAAAAAACTAGATCTGACTGCATAATTTTTAGTATATGTATCTTATGTAAGTAATAAAGAATTATTGGAATTTTCTAGAATAGTGGTTTTTTAAGTCGTTTTGCTAAAAGTGGAAAGGTAATCACCCAATAATCTTTGTTATTTAGACATAAAGCCAAATATTTTTTGCAATATGTATTTCCTACTCCAAAAAAAGTAAAAAACAAAAATAAAAAATAAACATCAATATATATTATTTTCTCTCCCTTAAATTAATCTAATCTATAAAAAAAAAATTTCCGCAGTCTTTCTTCTTCAAATTCAAAAATAATAACAAGTTCCTTTTTTTATATTATTTTTTCTATTATATTTTTTATTACGTATATGTTATTGTACGTATGTGCTTTTGGATTGAATTATGTATGTTCTTTTCTCAGTTTTGGCTCTACATATTTTCTGAATCTTTTCTCTA
This sequence comes from Aquatica leii, assembly GCA_035610365.1. Classification (NCBI taxonomy): domain Eukaryota; kingdom Metazoa; phylum Arthropoda; class Insecta; order Coleoptera; family Lampyridae; genus Aquatica; species Aquatica leii. Next base: position 70,811,638 of record CM069436.1, read on the forward strand.
ATAATTTTGTATATAGTTTATAAATGGTTTACGCTAAGCAAATTGATCTATAATCCACATGTAGGAAACTGTGAAGTTGTTAGTTAGATAGTAAATTTTACAACCGCAAATTTCAAAAAATGTATTTGAATTATACGCGGCATAATATTTCTAACTGTACTACGCAAGTGCAAAAATTTGTTTATATAATTGCAGAAACCATCTTAGAGACCAGTGGACAGCTGTTTCGTCCTATTTGGATTCCTCAGCACTGGAATACTCTAATGCAGTTTTCACAACTATACAAAACAGATTGCCATAGTTTTTATCCCATTCAGGTGTTAATTGATTAATAAATGTTAATTGATTAATAAATATTAATCTCATCTCATGTGCTGTATCAGGTTTCTTTTTCTTTCTAAGACTTGTTTTAGATATTCTTCATTGATCTAGTTATGTTTTCCTCTTAAGTATTTTGCTGCTCCTAGTATCTTCTGTATTTTTTAATAAAATGCAATTAAAAACACTGTAAACTGCAATCATGACTGCAGCAACCGTTAGTTAAAATCGGCAGACAATTTTTTTTTTAATAAAAACTTATCAGCACTGGGAATACTTAAATTGTGTGTCTGTAACAAATAATATATTCTACATTAATTTTCTTTTAACGAAATTTAATAAATTTACTTAAAATCGTTGTCTAATTTTCGATTTCAAAATTTTTTTATTAATATTAAATTTCATCATTTTATTATAATTGTTTTTAATTATTCATTTTAATATGATAAATTACTAGTAAACAAACTTAGAAACAATTTATACAAAACAACTTCAAAATAAATTTGTGTTACTAGTTGATGTTTTTTAACAATTTTTAGCACTCTCTTGACGTATCAAATATGAGTATTTGTATTAAATTACACAGTATTGAATATTCAGTATAATACTTTTTATTTCAGAAAATTTAAAAATAATTAATTGAAAGCATATACTGTTTACATACAACCGTTTTTAATTTAAGCAGATTTTTTTCTTTAAATCAATGTAATTTTCCTGATTGGTTTATTTTTATATATTTTATAATGTATAAATGTTTACTTTTAACTACCAAAAACAAGTTAAATTGCAGCAGAAGAAATACTCAATAAAGTAAAATATAATGCTTAAAATTATCGTACTACTCTTTCATATGTATTATACATACTTGTTAACAGCTAATAAAGCTGGAAACTAATAATTATCGACTATTTATTTCTGGCAATCATTATTTCTACAGACATAAAATTTATACACTCAAGAATAGAAACCACCTTTTTTACATTTTAGTGTTGATATATGGTCTTCCTTTTAACCCACATCTACTTAAGGTAGATAAAAAACGGACGCTCAACCGAATTTATTACATTTAAAACACGAAATGAGTTGTTGCGTACGCACCATCAATTGTACGAGGATACCTTAGATAGGTAGGTAGAAAAAAGCACACGTCTATTTCGTTTTAGAAAATTCGTCGAATCATAGCAAAAAGGTTTACTCGATACGTTGCGATAGTATTAAATCAGCATACCATTCTAGCTGTCAGCAAGCTTAAAAGTCAAAAACGCATAAAAACGTCAAAAACAATTTATAGTAAAAGTAGAGGTTAGTAATAGTGGCGTTGTTTTCGTGCTACTGCATTTAAATCGATAAACAATTATTTAGAAACATAGCACCATTCGAAATCACGAAACTGAAGTTTTGCACATGAACGTTACTAAAACCTTTCCACATTGCAATTATCAATGAAACAAATATGTTACAATCATTCTGTCTCTTTATCAAATAATGATACTGCAGCACGCTACATTCACATTGAATATGTGATGAATTGAAGCGGCTACTCATTGTTGTATGCGTCATAACGTACTTTGAGCGTTGAGTTATGTGCTGATTGTGACACTATCAAAGTGTAACGCAGATTGTTACCGCAACTGCTTGAATTTTTTACTTGTTTATTAAAATAATGTTACAAATTAATTATTTACAATTTTTTTTATTTACGTTAGCATTTATTAAGCTCAAGAAGAAATAATGGTCTTAATCACATTTAAGTAATTTTAACTATAAAACCAATTTTACTTATCAGGATTTGTTTATAATTGGTTTTTTAATTGTTGTTTGTTTCGTTTTGTTTTTACTTTTAGAAAGTATATTTTATTTATAAATAGCTTTACAAAAATCTAAAATCTGCTTTTTTTTGTTAAAAGAATTTGAATATGCTGCAGTAGCAAATAAAAAATAAAAAATAAAAATCTGTAAATTTAAAGTATTTTTATATAAGATAGTAAAAGTGGACCGCTATAGAAAAAAATGTTTTATGTAATTTTTTGTAATTAACATGTATTCTGTATGCTTTAATATTGCCAAGCTCTAATATGAAACTGCAGCATAAATTTTAAGCTTAATAGAAAAGCAAATATTGATTTTATTTAGCGTATAATTAAATCAAAATAAAACATAGACTGCTGTAAAGTTTTTAGATAGATTAAACTAATTAAATATTTCTTTCAGTTTTCATTTTTCTTAGCTAAGTTAATAAATAACTAGGTAAGTATATTAAAATTTGTTTATCAATATAAAGGTATAGAAGAAAACTTATGTGAAATCTATACCTACTTAATTAAGAAACTGAATAAACTTTGATAGTTGAGTAATGACATTTTTAATACTTAATAAATTACATTACTCAATTTGAATTATGTTAAGCAAAAACAGGTCTAAAGCACATAAAAAAAATTTTTTTTAGTACTCGTAGATTCTGTTTGTTGACGTATTCTTTTGTCCTGGTAAATAGCACGTTAAGGTTGAAAACTTTATTTATAAGATAACGATTTAGTATGAAAACACGTTTTCTTTATATTTACAATGCTTTGAGTAATTAACTACTAATTAATTTAATCTAACAATTATCAGTTTAAAAAATAAATATTATTAATATTTTATTTTTAATACACATATTGATTTTGTTCAGTTTTGTGTTTATTAAAAATGAAATTTTTCCAATTCTAATTTGATAGGATTTTATGTTATGAGGTAGCACGTAAATACGTATTAACTAAAACCAATGTAATCTGAAATTTCAAATTATTCAGACTAGTGAATCCTCTTTTGAGATTTAAATTTATGGTTTGATTTTATATCTTTGAAATGTATTATTTTTAGCTTGTTCACAGTAATTTGTTAACGTTATTTTAACAATTTATCACATTTTACTTAGATTTTAAACCTACAACTATGCGTATTGTGCAGATCGATATGATCTAATACCATTCTTCAAACAGCAATGTACCGTTTATTTGTTTAAATATTTTGTTGATGTTGACTTTTATTATTTTTCTGTAATAAGCGTGTACCGTGAGTAGTAACAAAAAAATTAATCTAGTACTTTCAAGGTTTGGTAGGTTTGTACACTATGCAGAAATCATACACAACAAACTTTAATGAATTAACCCGCGGCACAGAAAAATAATACAAAAACAATTTAAAATAAAGGTAATACGAAAGCACAATATCTAAGTAATACATGCGACATCTTCGGCGGTCAGACCATCACTACCCCGTCCCTCCGCCTTCTTATCATGTGTCACGTTACAGTAGTTATTTTAAATGCATTTGTTACGCTAAATATGTTTGAGTCAATATGACCCAAAATATAATACTATAAAAAAAATATTTTTTGCGCACCATAACAAGTCTCTTGCTGAGTTATTCCGCTTCAGTCTCGCGGTAAACACCTTGATGTTAGTCTAATACAGAAACAGTAACAGTTAATGGAAATTTGTAACAATCAGCTTTTAACAGATAATGAACTTGAAAAGTTTTTATACGATTCGGACTGTAACGATAGTGTTTCTGACGTAGAAGACTATTTGCCTGAAATTATTTTGTATAGTAGTAAATCTGATAAATCTGAAACTAACACTACAGAAAAACTGCTTGTGATAATTCTATAACTTAAAAAAATGGCAATTTAGTATGGAACAGCAATCCACCTCAACAAGGTAGACTAGCAACAAACATTATTTTGACAACGCCAGCATAAAGAAAGTTTGGTACGTCAAGAATACATGATTTGAAATCAGCATACTTCTTATTCGTCAAGCTAGAAATTGTCAATTTAGTTTTGGATATGTCAAATTTAAAAGGTAAAAAAAAATTATGGTGATTGGTTTCAAAAACTAACAATAGTTGAATTAAAAGCATACTTTGGACTACTTTTTTTAGCTGGAATATCTATATACCTCATGAAAAACCAACAGTCAATTTGTGGGAAAAATGTATGCTCGCCTATATTTAAAGCAAATTTTACATAATTTCTCGAATAATTTGGTTTGACAATAAGGAAACTCGACCACAACGGCAACAGACTAATAAATTAGCTGCTATAAGGATTTTGTAAGACAAATTGTTTGAAATTCTACAGAAAATTAGTGCAAATGTAACAGTACATGAACAATTGGTACCTTTCAGATGCCGTTGTACGTTTTGGCAGTACATCGCTAACAAGTCAGGCAAATAGAGAATTAAGATTTGGTTTTTATATGATTCTATAAATACTTATGCACACAAAATGCAAAATTACCTAAGACAGAAGGAAGATGAACCTCTAAAGAAAGGTAAAGATAAAAAGTTGTGCTGGATTTTACATATAGTCTAAAACGTCGCAATATAACTCGTTATATTATTTTTTTACTTTTTATGAGTTAGGACAAATGCTATTGAAACAAAATATAACAATGTTTGGCACTGTAAAAAAAAATAAGCTTGAATTGCCAACGGTTCTCTTTTGCAGCAGAAAAAAAATGATATCTTTAAAGACACACCAATAGTTTTGTATATTTCAAAACAAAATAAAAATGTAACACTTATAAACATGATGTATCATGATTCTAGTGTATCTTATCAAGCATATAAAAAGGCGATTATGATCTTGAAGTACCATAAGGTCAAAAGTACTTTAGATACTTTAGACAAGTTAATTATAACATACACAAATTGTTATGTTAAAAAATACCTGTAATTAATTAATTATTAATAAATTTTTTTGGTATATAATTTAATATTATTATTTAGCAAACGTTTTAGTCTTAAAATAACTAGACATTTATGGAACGTCAACTAGAAACAGTTGGGTCATATTGACCTGAACACAATAAGTGTAACCTAAATGTGAACACAACGGGAGGGTTAAATTTACACAGTATTTAATTAACATTTATTTAAGCAAACTACATTGCAAACAAAATCAAAAATTAAAAAAAAAATAGATACAATCAAATAAATCAGCAAAAGTAAAATTTAAAAAATATTCAAAATTAAGCAAAAGTTACAAAATAGTGATTAGAAATAAGTTACCAAAATGCATACATTGACTAGGTGTCATAAATTAAGAATTTGCAAGGCTTTGTTCGTAATAATAAAAATTAAAAAAATAAACATTACGTAAATTTATCAAAAACAAAATTTAATATAAAATCAGTTATTAATTTGGCGGATTTCCTTGGTGCAACATTGACAGTTCACTTATTGAAGCGGTAAACAAGCGTTTAATTTTATGGTTAAAGTTTGTAAATGGCTATAAAGATGGAAATGTTAAAAACTGATTTTATAGTCGGGTAAAGTTTGGAATAAGCCGCAAGCTAAAACTACGACGTATAAACATTGTAAGGTAAAGGTGCTTATACATAGTAAATTTATACTATGAGATCTGCCATCAAATTTTACTCATGTTTATGGTTAAACTAAAAATTTTTGTAGCTTTAAGTTTGCGATCTTAAAATCACAATTTTTATTTTAAATTGTAGTGAAATAAATACCTTAATTTTGTGTATGTAGATCTAGGTAAGTGCTTTTATTTAGTAGTGAGGCTGCCAGATCAAAAATAAATTCGGAAAGAAGTAATCTACAAGGCCGTAAATTATACCAACTGCGAATCTTTTAAAAAAACTAAAATTTCTTCATTAATTTAACGGATACCTCTAAATTCATTATCAAGCGTTGAATTTGCAAGACCAAAACTACATTTTGATATTGACAGGTACTTGGTAAGTTTGCAAATTTCTCGCCCTCAAAACGAAAATTACTAATATACATATATCAACTCGGTACTACTTCTAAAGCTAAAACCAATGACGTAAATTTTCGTGAGATAAACCAACAGTACAAGAAAGACGTGAAAAAAGATTAAATCAACACGCAAAAATATGGTTCCGTTGATTGCGTTTCTAAAGACGAGATATGCAACAATAACAAACACAAAATATCTAAAGCAGAAGATTTAATTAAAATCTAATAATAAACATTGTCGGAAGTAATAAATTATAAGGTGTACTCAAAACGTATGACAATAACATTGACTTAAATGACTTAAGTGCATATGCAAAAGAGACAAAAAAAATTCCGCGCAGAGGAGGTATTCTGTGCATTATGATTCTGGCAACATGGTTTAATTGTTTCAACATTCTAACGCAGTGCGCAATCTTTTATTAGCCGGCCAACGTTTGTAATATAACTGCATTTTTTAGACAAGGTCGCTTATTATGATTTTTATTATGTGTTGTTTGTCGAAACAAATATGATGCACGTGTTTATTCCTACTAAATATACAATATGTTTTGAAAATATGAAGTTTACAATTTAGGTAAAATAATGTTTGTAACAAATATATTTACAAATTGTCTAATAATGTGTTTGTACCGTGATTTTTTTTATTTAAAAGTTAAAAATTTTGTTTTAATAGTTTCAGTTCCTTTAAGTTTACTTAATTGTATTCTTTAAAATACCAAAAATTTTAGTAACACGTTCTGTCACATGTGATATTGCAATTAACAAACGACATAACTTTACTATCACGTAAATAAATTTAATTTAATTTACTTGGTTTATCATAAGTTTTCAAAATGAACAATTTTAATATAATTCACAAAAGTAAGCACATACTTTTGTGTGAATTTTTCTTAATCTAACAGCATGGCACTAAATACTTACGTTTAACTAACGGATTTCAAACGTACAATCTTACAAAATCACTAAAACTAGACACTACTTCAAATATTTCGAGATAAAAGATTTCAGAATTCCAATTCTTTCTTGTAACATACACGTTTCTTAATATATTGTTTTATTGCTATAATATATAACTTTTGGTTTTAAATGGCAAAACAATGTATTACTTTTTTTCAAGTTTTAAGAAATCACTTGGATTTAACATTTTCAGGAATCAATTAATTTAATACATTTAACAAATAAAACAAAATCTATTCAAAATTATGTTCAAAACTCAAAAAAGTATTTGTCACATATGTTGCCAACGAGCAAAATAGTCACTGATGAAATAGTTGCTTACATTTGAGGCACATACTTTCTTTATAGTTGATGCATTCGTATCTTGTTCTGCGTGTGCAATTTTTTTTATGACATCGGGGTGGTTTTTTATAATCCATTCTAATTGAATTGTGTCCATACCCATTGGTTCGACCTCCAGAAATAACGTTAGTTTATGCTCGTTTCTTTTTTGCCTTCTTTTACACCACTATTAAGTTGAATGAGCGTTGATAGGATAAACGATTTGAATTCTAGTAGAAGATTTTTTTAACTTTTTGTTTTTCTGTAAAACACCTAAGCATTTATTATGGCTACATTCACAAAATAAAATACAATGCGCATATAGAATTTCTTATTTTAGTGCATGAGGGTAATGTACTGTCATTTTGTCCGATAAATCTACACTACTGATAAAAAATTTATATTGTATAATAGCCTGTGGTCTTGCAACTTTATTGTATCTTTTAGATTTTATATCTTACTTTAGAACACTATCAGTAAGGTCTTTACCGACATATGATGTAATGTAGATGTCTATTTTAGTACTGTGTCATTTTTTGTAGATGTGGTAGCAAAACATAAACTTTTTCCTCGTTTCTGAAGTATATTTTTATTAATTAATTTTTTGTTGGCTCCATGGTTTATGTAATAGCAAAGGCTTCCACGGCCGGAATCTATACTAACATTAGAATGTCTTCCGGGTTTGGACCGTGTCATAGTTGCAACCGAAGCTTCGGTTGCAACTATGACACGGTCCAAACCCGGAAGACATTCTAATGTTAGTATCCATGGTTTATTACCGTTCCTACCACATAAACATCTCGATACTTCAAATAACTGATTGTTAAAATAGATGTAAATAAGTTGTTTAAAAATATTTCATAATTCAATTGTGGAACACAATCTAACAACCGTGTCACTAATTACACCTAACGGCGTTGTTGATTTTTTGTCTGATACATCTCAAATCAAAATACGGGCTTTAGCATATAAGTAATATGCTAAAGCCAGTAGCAAAAGTTTGAAAACTCATTTCTGTGATTTTGATTATATATATTGCTTAATTTGACTTCTGTTTTTGAAAGAAATCATTTCATCAATTGCCATAAATTTTTTTGATTGCGGCAACATCAGCAAAAACTTTATGTTGTGATATCAAGAAAAATCGAATTTATATAAATAAATCCATGTCATGTCGTCATTGTTTTTGAAATGCACATATATTTGATTTTTTCGTATGTTTTCAATGACGTAGTGTTACATCATAACCTAGAAGAGGAATTGAGGATTAATACATACGATATGCTGGGTAACGTATATACGTCATTATAATATTTACAGCAAAAAACTGTTTTATTTCAGTGGTGCTAACGTGCAATGTAGGTTTGCCAAACTGAATAGTATACAGAATAGTTTGTTACAACCATATGAAAAATATCATCAAGAAACAGCTGTAATAAGTTAATACGGAGTATCGTCTTTAATATTGATCTGGTGCAAGCTGTTGAAGATTGGCAAATTGTTATGGAGTTTGTTGTTTTTTTTGGCACACCATATTTCTGTGATATAGGTAGAATAGTGCTGTAATCAAAGTTTCGCAACTGCTTTACTGAGGAGCAAATTGTAGTTATTATCCTAGTTATTGTCGTTAACTCGCTCATTTGATGCATAGATTTCTGTGATGCTGGTTCTGTTCCTCTATGTCGATTTTTTTCACATCCGAACGATATGTGTTTTCTACAAGTTAAAACACACAAACAAGGCATTTTGTTCTGTCGTAGAAACTGCAAGTAGGTATTTCATCAGATTCTATAATTTAAAAAATCAAACAGTATCTCAACTCAATATAATAATAACGAAATTACAATAAATTGTATTTAGTAAATATCTGAGCCTTGTACACATATGTGTAGACAAGCAAACATGAATAATATAGAAATAACAACAAGCAAAAATTTGCCGAGAGAACTTTCAAAGTGCGCTATAAAAACCGCTGCAGTGTGAGGATTCTTGCAAGCGATTATCATCCGTATTGCATGGACTACTGTAGTACGCAATATTATTTAATCTTACACAAAACGTACACAAATAAGCTTATATGCTTTAGAAGTCAAATAAACAACAAAATTACGAATAAAATCAGACATATAAATTGTAATACAAATTTTATAGTATATAGTATAGATGTTCAAGATGTTGGTAGATTTTAAGAATCCCGTTATGATTCTAAACGAGTACATCAATTTTAGTTCTGTAGGTGCTTCTACATCATAATACTGCGCAGCGTTTTGCTGTGATAACAACTATAATTTTTGCCGCAGTTCGACGTGTATTTGCACTAGTTTTCCAAAAAGTACTCGCCAATTAAATAAAAACTCGGAGTTGCGGTTAGTTTCAATTTATCGTAATACCGGTTGGGCGTTTTTAGATCTTTTAGTACTTTTTCGTGGTTTTCTATATTCTGACTTTAAATTTAAAGTTTAAAAAATTATTTTTTAAAATTATATTTATAGAGTTTTTATAAAAATGTGAACATTTTCAAGCAATCAAATTATATATTACATTACTAAGTTATCCGCTATAGCTATTTATAGTTATAATTTTGTATTTTTATTGTCACTATGCAACGTGCGCTTAACTGAAGTGCATCAATTACGATTAAATTTCAACCAAAATAAATTAACAAAAGCGACAGCTTTGATATTGGAGAGTGGTATGGGTACAGCAATTGTTACGTCAACTAATATTAATTGTTGTAAGGTTAATTTTTTGAGGTACTTTATTTAAATACTTTTTTACTTTTTATTAACTACATTTTTATTACTATTTACACATAATAAAATTGCGAATGTTACTTACACATCACAATTGCTGAAAACTGTTCGTTACACCCGTTACATCTATGTTACCATTTCTTAATTGTACTTTAATAGGTCGAATGCAATCAGAGTTTCCAATGTTTTTTTTTTCCTTTTACACAACGAGTACAAATCAGTCTATCTTTAAATAGATTATAACTTATTAAAAAAGTCGCTAGAACAAGAGTATTTATAAGTCATTTATACTTATGTCGATAAAAGTAAAATTACAGTAAACGTAATTAACAAGTAAATTATAGAAAATATGCTCAACCTTTAAATTAAATAGCAACTACAAAACAAATGTATTCAATAGATAAATAAACAACTTTTAAACTAAAATTTCACGTAAGAAATTGATGTAAATAACTAATGGTTGAATCAGAATGGCGCACAGCAAATCAAGCTGTAAATATCAATAATTTGAACGTTAATATGACATCAAATATTTAATAATAATAATAATAAGAAAACAAAGTGTTACTTACGGTTTAAGACTCTCTGTATATTACTAAAAAAATGTAACCAAATTTCTAAAAACTGAAACGAATACACACGTATATACTTGCAGTGGTACCATAAATACCAATGATTAATTCACTAATATCTGAAACAGAACGTGCGCTAGACTTCCAATTCCTAAGATTTGAAGTTAAGTTTTAATTAAAACAACGATAATTTGAAAGGACAGAAGTATGTTAACCTATAGAAGAATTAATAACTGCGTAGAACAAGTGATTTAGTAGATACGGTAATAAATGCTACAAAGGAAAAAAATCTAACCGCAAAACGTATATGTGCATCATACCGCAGCAATTTTTTCCATAAGCATTAGTTAATTTTACATTTCAATTTTCATATCAATTGACTAAATAATCAATGATCCAAAAATCTCTGCTGATCTAAATTACAAGTGTTTACTTTACAGTTTGCGTGTAAAGTGTTAAAACCGTAAAAAACACTTTAACGCTACCAACTAAATTTAAGTGAACGCTTCAAACTATACAAAGTGATGAGTAAAAAAAATGTTTAACATAATTATTATCTATTTATGGTCCTTTTATGACAAAAAGAGCATCAAGAAACACTTTCAATGTCTGGGAACTACAAAGTTTTGTGGGGCTGAGTGCGTACTTAAAAAACAAATTATATGTATATACGAGTAAGTATCATTTCATTGTTAACAAATTAAATTTTTATGACAGTTGTGTACATCAAATTAAAATATATTTCTAATACCTTTTCGTTTCTAAGAAAAACGTTCACATACCAACATAAAATTTGTTAAAACGTAAATAATTAATATACTGAATAGCTAAAGGTCAAGAGTTGAAAAATACTAACATTTATAACTTGTAATATAAACGCAAACAAGTTGGCATAAAATAAATAAAAAAATTTGACACATAATTTTTTAATTATCATTTTAGGTACTACTACAGATGCTGGCATCACAAGTCTTCAAATGTGTATTACCAACTTGCATAAACTGCAAGCTTTGCTTTTGAGTCGACTACAAACTTTTACACTTGTTGACAATGATTACCATTTGTTACTCGTTATACAAAATACTATTGTGATAATATCAAAATGAACAAAAACATGCAACATATGTATATGAGTCAATCCAAATGCTAAAGTTCAAAGTTGGTTGCTTAGTTATTAAAAAATCATGTTTTTCTTGTTTTTTTATAATAAAAATTTTTTCTAATTAATGTTTTTGATGGAAGAAAATATCGAAAAAAATTCTTTGAAGAAAATGGTCAAACAATTAAGTTAATTGTTGATTGGATGCTTTTAAATAGACCGACACCATACAGAATGATATCAATATTTTAGTTTGTTAAAATCGATTACAATAATTATATAACATTTATTCAACTTAAATTAGTTAAAATAAAATCTAGAAATGAATGCTTTTTTACAAGTATCGAGATTTTTGTAACATAGATACATGGTTATAGTGTAAAGTACCATTTTATTGATAGTTAAAGGTTGCGTTTAAAATATAATAGGTTCATTTACACTAAAATACTTTAATTACGTTACCATAATAATTTCAGTAAATTATTAATTTTAATTATATATTTATTGCAACAGAATTTCTTGAATTTGCTGAATTCTGCCTATAATAGCTTTTGTGACAACTTGTCTATCATATTTTCGTTGTTAATTGAATTTATCATTTTTCGGTAGGTACATTAATTTGACAGTTCGTTTATTTACTTTGCGGACTTTAACCTTTTATATGAAAAGAGTTTAATAAAAACTTGTTAGGTAATTACATTCAATGGAATGACGACCGTGAGATGTTTTTATACGTTGATAACTTCTGTGACGTGTTTAGTTTATAACTTTTTATTATTGTGTATTTGTTTTTGTAATTTTTTGTATAGGATTATTGGTATTTATATCTATTATAATTTGTAAACAATTTGGTAATATAAAAGAAAATGATTCATCTCAATACTGCGTTTTTATTTTCTGTTTCTCTTTTGCAATATAAACGATTAATAAATTTTCCTTAATAGTCGCGTATGTAGTAACGTTTATTATTTTTAATAAAAAGTATCGTGTCCGCGTTTTATCGTAATTGTAGTATGTTATCCTTATTCGAAAACAGTTTGTTAAAATACAAAAATGGTAATATTGATTTATTCTATATTTTATTTGTTTATATAGGCACAGGTATATGCCAAAAAAAACTTGACTTTTATTGCCTACTTTTTATTATTCAACATTGTGTGAATATGTGTGTGAGTAACAATTACATAGATACAATGAAATAATTTAGATCGGTTCTAATTGACTAGAATAAATATGACTCAAAAAAATATATTTAGACCGCTTCTTTTGCTTGACTTTATTATACAAAAACAGCAAAAAAACACGTTTATTATTTTTTATCGCTACATAATAACTCTATAAACTACTAAATAGCGTACTTTGATTTCTCGTTTACCCTGGCTGTGTATAATTTTTAAATAAGTGAGTTATAAATTTTAATTAGAAACCGTTATACAATTATAACGAACGATTAAAAAAAATTTACTTTGTTCAATTTATACGTATTATTATAACCTAAATAGCACAAGTTACGTTCGTAAACGCAATGTCTAGTTGCAATGTAAACATAGCACATAAGATAAATAAACAATTACAGTAACAGTTTATGTATTAATAGTAAATAGACTTACAAAGAGTTAATTGTAAATTTTAGATAAATGAATGAATTCAATAAGTTGATATAATTAACATGACATTACATCAAACAAAATTGTGAAGAAAAAGACAAAAACTAACTACTTCAATGTGGTACCTTAAAATTTCTTATCTTTAATATTAATATCGACGAATAATTATTACTTAATTAAATATACAAAACATTGAAGATATATCTATTTAGATTCTGAATAAATTTACAGAAATGCATAATATCAAAGTAATGATTTTTAAATTTATTTTGTTTATATCTTTATTAACATCCTAAAAGCGTATTCTGAAACTAAACAAGCAAGCTCAATTTAGTAAGATTTTATAATATTTGTATGTTACACTAGACCAAACAATACAGTTAAACAATTTAAATAAAATTATACGTAAAAAAACAGCAAAAAACTTTAACACAGTGCAACTTGTTAAAATTTTCGATGTCGATGTTTATAAAAAAGAACCATGTGAGGGCCAAATGCACGGAATATGAGTTTTTCATATCGACGTAAACGCCTTTTCAAACCGGACGTTTGAATACCACAAAAATGTACACAAGAAAATTGTTTTTTTAAAATATTTTGGTTGTACGTATGCGCCACACACATTTTTCTTTTTGAGACATTGGTATTTGTGCGTTACATGTCATGTGCTTCTTTTTTGCAATCTGCAATACATGCCATGGAGAGGATGTATGGGGTGCTAAGGAATGGGCGCATCAAACGGTCTGTAAGTAAACTATATTACAAAAACTTTTTGAGAAAGTTAGTATGTAAACAGATATTTTTCTACGATTTGAACAGTTCATGCCTCTCGGGTTTTGTACCGCACATAAACAATATCAAATATTATTATTGCATTCACAGGTTGAAACTAATACAAAATCCTGTAAATAGGACGTATTTCAGAAATATTATTAAAAAACAAGTAAATTTAATTATTTATTAAATCATTGTAAACAAAAACCAGGTTAACCAAGACAGTATTGACAAAAGGTCATTACTTTTTTTACTTTCTTGTCTGTTTCACGACTACTTAGGGTTTCTCCTAGAATTTGGCGACAACTTTTACATGGTCTTTGTTTTTTTCTTTCCAGTACCTTCCACTTCTAAAAAAGTATGTATTCTTCTTTTCGGACGCTTCTAAATCTAAAAAAACAGTTTTTTTTATTTTATTTGATTACTTATACCACTTTTAACTTCTGCAAAATAACGATGTGGTATGATGACATTTGGTCAGAGACAAAACGGTCGATCCTTTTCTTTGCAGCGTTATAATCTAGGGTAACTTAAGGTTTTATCTGCTTTCCCCCATTCTTGTTTTTATTTTTCTAGTTTGAATCATGCTAATGTCATAGTGTGGACAACCGGTAACCATCAAAACTTTGCGTTTGTCTATCCCTTCTATTACTCTAATGTTTTTTTGTTTAATTCCTATAATTTCTCTAATTTTCATTTTAGTTTTTAAACTTTGTAGCAATTATTTTTTTTCGGATTTAACGTTCCACAGTACATCATGTTATAATGAAGTAAAGTTGTAACTAGCGGTAGACCTGGGCAAAAGTTGTCTGCATATAGTATTTTACTAAATTCGTTTCGTATAGCCTCTAATAATTTTAGTACAAGTGATTGTGGGTGTCTCAAGCTACAAATAGTGACACTTATAACGCTATATACCATTACGTTAAACGTATAGTCTTCTAGATAACAGAGTTTATAAAGTTGTACCCTATTCTTGTGATTTTTATTTGGTATATATTGACAGAACGTTAATTTTCCGGAAAATTGAACCATTGACTCATCAATAACGAGTACGTGTTCAGGTTGCAATACGTTTTAAAAATAATTTACAATTTTCTTAAGCTTTTAATCTATTTTGTATAACCGGTTTTCACGATCATGATTTTCATTATTTTTGAAGCGAATAAGTTTTAGTAGTAACAGATACCGGTCACTTGTAAGATTTCAAGAAACAAAATTATTATAAAGTATTGGTTCTTTGATTTTATAATGATTTATGTCAAAAACTTGTGCTATTGTTACTCTCAAAAAACCTGTATTTTATTAATGTCCGTTAAACTCCATTGCTGCAAATGTAACTTTTTGGAAAGTTCAAGATGTAACTGTTGAGTAGCATAAATGTTCGTTTCTACAACGATTATTTTCAAAATCTTATTATCGATGAAAAGATTCAAAGCATCTAATGGTGTTTTTATGTCTTCTATATATATATGCTCTGCAATTGTACCTTTTTGTAAAACTTTCTTTATTTAAATCATTCCACACCTCTGGTTTTTTGGTAATCCTGTTTAATTCACTAGTTAAAGAATTATTTATGTTCTTACTATTAGAATCAACCTCAAATTTTTCATTTTTAGTTTGTTTTTGATTGTCGTTGCCATGTTTATCATTCACAAAATCTTTCTTGCTACTAATTACATTGTTATTGACGTTTTTATTAGTATTAACTATTAATTGTTTTTAAATATTATTATTTTCAGCATCTTTGACGTTCTTTTTAGCCAATTTTAATAAAACGGGCTAATGTCAACTTTTTTACACAAAACATGATTTTTATTTTGTTGCTTACGTCATTTATTTACTTTACAAGTACGATTGATAACTCCAATTCTAAGAATTGGAAAACCATACAAAGAAAAAAAATTAGTTTAATAAAGCGATCTTCGCTGAGTAAGTTCTAGAAAATATAATTATTATTTTACAAAACCAAATTATATATCCAAGCCGTTCATTAAGTTCATCGGAAAGATTAATAATATATTTTCGACGACTTATGTTTTTGTTAGTACATAAATTGTAAATTAACCATAAATATATTGCTGCTAAATCGAATATGTTAAAAATTTCTTATAAAAGCCACTTTCTAGAAGGTAGTTTAGTTGTATAGTTCTTTGCATTTGGTCAAAACATCAACACCATATCTAGTAGAGTGTTACAGTTTCTGGTAATCGTTGGAAATTTATAAACACTACTCAGAATACAAATATTTTTGGATCCTTTTGCTTGTTAATTTGTTAGAAAAATATCGTCACATACAAAATTTTTCAAAAAATACAAATCATTTTTCGATTTTTTTACAGCAGCATCAGTTAGTCTTCAATTGTTATTGCCTAAGTAAAAAAATGCATTTACCATATATTTTGTTTTAACGTCAGCTGCAAACCAAAATGTTATACCGAATTTATCGGGTTTCTTACTCGTATATTGGGAAAATATTTGGTTTTGTGGAAAATAGTTCAATTGTAGTGTTTGCTTCTGGTTTATAGCACATAATACAATTACTCACAAATTTATTACATACTTTAGATACTGCAGCAAACTATCAGATTTTTGACGATGTCGACAAGTTATTTTCTAGTCAAATTGTATAAATTGCTTTATTTGCATGAATTTATCTCTGAGCATTGTATCCCTAATGTTTTGTTTTACAATTAATCTACTGAAAAAATTTCAGCAACATACATTTCACAAACTTAGGAATAAGATATAAACGCGTCTAATTTTTCTAAAGAAGTTATACATAGATTCCCACTTAATTGTAAACTTTTTTACACTTTAACTTCAGTACACTTGCTAATATTAAGCAGCATAAAACTATTAATAAAAAACTTCTAAGAAATTGCACAAACATTGTCAAGGCTTCGTTTAGCATATCCGGTTGGTCTAATTTCTTCTCTAAGTATGTTATGACGAGATATACGTTGATAACCGTTATTCAAATCATTTAAAATTTTCTATTTACTACCGTCAGTAGAATCATATTTTACTCTACAGTTTGATGTTTTTAGAAAACTGGAAAAACCCGCATCTTCTTTATCATCACTACTGGTGCTTGATAATGCATCTTTTAAAACGTAGGATGTACACTCCTCTGATGATATTGCACTATTATCACTACGATTATCACCGTCGGTATGGTTTAAAGATAAATTATCAATTTTGTATTGCAGTTCGGTTTCAGTAATATATTTCGACATCTTCAACGTGAAGTAATTTCAAAGATTTTGATGCAGTAAAAAATATGCATCTGTACTTCTAGTGTTAACAAATGTTTTTAACTCTCACAGTACCAAACTAACTTACATTGTTTTACTGCAAAAAAGAGTGTTGTCAACACCTCAGCCCAATTTTAATGTATTTCGAAAAAAAATAAGAGTACAATAAGTTGCTATTTAGCTTTTTAACAATATTAAATGTTGTAAATAAACATAAACAAAGCAATGATGCATTGTATAATTTAACTAAACTCACGCAAAATTAAGAAAAATAGTAAACTTTTACTAAGCGTTTTGACAATTCTGGCATTTAGCAGTAACAAATTCGTTTTTGTGTTTGGGAAAAACGGGTTTATAACAGTCAACCCACATAATCTTGGTTTTACAATCTAAATTTTTTGAATATATTGCACAACATTTACAAACGCATTTTTGTAAATGTAAACAAACATAAACTTTATGCCTGAGATATATGTATCACTCTCAGGTATTATGTGTCTACATATCTATACAAATAATGTAAACACTACTACGTCTGCAAGTTCCGACTGGTCTGAAAAAAATTGCGCTAGTTGATTATTCGTCTACTTTAATGGAAGTGTCGGGCAAATTATTCTCGTTTTAAAATAATTATAATACACAAAATTGTGGGATGTTAAAAACAAAATTTATTAAAATAGAGTTAAGAAACGAGATGCATTAAGTGAGTTTGCGAAAAAAATTGAGACCACAGTTGAAATTACTAGAAAAAACCATAACTTGCAAAATCAATTTAATAGTGAGTTAAAAAAAACTGCTAAGAAAAAATCAGGGCAAAGTATTGATGAACTTTATATATCAAAGTGGCCTTATTTTAAATCGTTTTTATTTCTACAAGTTGGTCTAAAATGTAGATTACTAATAGGAAATATAGCAACGGTAAGTAATAAAAAAACGAAATCTTTATTTAATTCATGTTTCTTTACAATGCATTACATTAGCCTATATTGCCATGGAACTTTTCTTTGAGTGCTAACAAAATAGTCTCGAAACTCTTTTCTAAATTCTTTTGCGGTATTTGAATAGTTATTACTGCCTTGTTCCATCAACGGTAACATGTTTTGAGGCCTATTATTATCTTCATGTCTTCAACTTCCCGGTATTACTTCATCCGTGTCTGGATGTTTTTGATCGAACCTTCTGGAGCATAAATTGTCGCAGAAGACTTTTGCGATAATAAATAATTGTGTAATTTTTTTTTCAAATTTGTTGCTAACCTTCTGCTATTTTTCTGGTGTCCTAGGTGCCTAAAAGAGAAAACCATTGATTATAGTTTATTATTGTCATCGAAAATAATAATAATACACACAAAAGTGATGTAATCATAAAAAAAGCTATAGATGTTTTAAATGAACCAGACGATCAGTATGATATTTTTTGGCAACTATATAGCAACTGAAGTGAAAAACCTTTTTCTGAATATTTACGTAAGAAGTTAAAAAGAAAATTTTAGCAGGCTATCTTATAGATAAGTAAGGAAGAAGAGAATGCTGTTACCGGCGCATACAGTAATCCAGGTTTTGTGAATTCATATTCTGACCATACAGCTGAAACCAATGCTTACTGTAATCCAGGGTTCGTGAATGCATATTCTGGCTATACAAATTTATCTACCAATACAATAAAGAACAGTCAACAACCTTTGCTGCAAAATGTAGCACAATCCTTGCACACAGAAACTGAGAGTAGTTATTTAAATATGTATTTATACGTATTCCTAGTAATAAAAACTTACTTTCATATAATCGTTTTTCAGTGCTGAAAATATTGCAAGTCGCTCTCAAATAGGAATAGCTTTTCTAAATTCGGTATCTTGTTTGGATACAAGAGGTGCTATTGTGTTAGCCAAAATTTCAAAATGAGATAATTTCATACGAACAAAATTTAAAAATTGCGATGGATCTTCAACACTGAGTTCACGCAATTACTGCTCCAATTTCTTCTCTTCTTAAAAGCCATTCTCGAACCCACACAGGCCGTTTAGTCTCTTTTCTTCTTATCTTTTTTTTAATATGTTTAAAACCACAATAGCAGTACATTTTCTTTTTGATATTTTCATTGTATAGATATCGGCACTAGAGAAACACAATTGTCTTGAGTTGTTGAATAAAGTTTCTCAACTGATAGAAATGTACGATATAAATATAAGTGTCAGATATAAACAGCTTATATATTTCTAGATATATTTCTGTCAGAACACGAATATGCGTTGCGAATTTGTATCAGATACGGTATAGTCCATATACAAGTGTCAGATGTAAACGTACCTTAAGTATACTTCCTGCTCATTTTGTCTCCAATTTTTCCTTTTTCCCTTGATTATGTAGTAAGTGTGTATCTAAGTATTAAAATGATAATAAAAAGAACGCATTTGTTTCTTTTAGTAACAAACGACAATAGCAAAAATATATTGGTGAATCCGTAAAAAGTTGAGCCAATACTAACATTAGAATGTCTTCCGGGTTTGGACCGTGTCATAGTTGCAACCGAAGCTGCCAACGTTTCGTCCAAACCCGGAAGACATTCTAATGTTAGTATAGATTCCGGCCGTGGAAGCCTTCGCTATTACAGTTGAGCCAATAGTTTGTTTGAATGTATTAAACAATGTTGCTTGATGTGAAGTAATAACATTCTGCTGAAATTTCATTGTTTATTATTTTGAAATGAATATACACAACGTGTAGGATAACCAACATCGAATGAAATGATCGGAAGCAAAAATCATACACAGAGAGGAACATTGGTACAAACGGAAATTTAAAGAAGCGGCATTCGTTAACAACAACAAAGAAATTTTCAGCCAGCCAAGTGTCGAGATAAGCAACATATGGAAACCACTTATCGAACCTCTAAAATAACTTAAACTTGACTAAGTAATTTTGTTAATTAATCTGTTACGCTAAATTGATTTTGTACGCTTGAACGCTTCATCGAACATGTCTTTAGTATATAAGCTCCAGTAGTTTCTAAGTTTGTTAGTATTCACCTGATGACGATTGCAGATACCACAGCAATCGAAACGTTGTGTATATTCTTTTTAAAACAATAAACAATGAAAGTTCAGCAGAATGTTATTACTTCACAACTTGAGCCAATAGGTTTATTTTTTGTATGTAAAACTTTTTTCGGAGTAGCAGTATTATTTGACCTTAGTGTTTTAAAGAACGTCAGGTTTTTTATAAAAAAACTTTTTTGTCAAAAAAATTAACGTACGAGATTATGTCTTTTTCTGAACCGTAAAAAGGTTTTATCATTTCTATCACCACACGCTTTCTTCAGTTTTTTTTCTTTTTGTTTGTTTATCACGCCAATATATATTTAAAGATTGCAGGCGCAGCTCGTTTTTGTATCTGCACAAACCCAAATTTTTATACCATATAGACCTGGTTTAGAATTTATATAGACCTTGAACGGATATCTGCCTCAAAAAACAGTTTAATAAACATTTCAATAATTGTTCTAATAGCTTTTAACTTTTCAACCTTGAAATTGTTTTTATTGGCGATTTTCAAAATTTTCCAACATTATCATAACTGATGTTACAGAACATCTTGTTCTAAGCATTGCAACTGAATACAAAAGCGTTTTAAATGCTAGTGTAATATTTCATAATTCACTCACAAATTGTTTATTACGTTGTAGTTTTTTAAAGATATTGGTCAAACCAAATGTCATTTCTTGATTTACCACCACGAGAAAGACAAGAATTTTTTTGCAATAAATACCCTTGATATACTTCTTTTGTTTTTTTTAAAT
This sequence comes from Aquatica leii, assembly GCA_035610365.1. NCBI lineage: Eukaryota > Metazoa > Arthropoda > Insecta > Coleoptera > Lampyridae > Aquatica > Aquatica leii. Next base: position 70,832,857 of record CM069436.1, read on the forward strand.
TTCTTTTTGTTTTTTTTTCTATTTTCTCTTCTTCTTTTTCTTCTTGTTCTTATCATCATCATTAATGCCCTTGTTTATATACATTATAATTAGACAATGAGATAGCTTTATATGAAAACAGATTTTTTACTCATGTTAGATGGCGATAGTGAAAACAAGTTAATAATTAAATGCAAAGTTTCAAACCGTTTTTGGTTATTAAAAGATTACAAATGATGGCGGCACAAGTAAGCTACTTACACACGCTATTAGTACGCGCAAAGCATTGTTTTACCAGTTAACTTGCTTTGATTCTTATAACTCTGAGTTTGCAAAATAATTTGTACACTTCAATTTCTGTTTATATGCAAAATATAGAATGAATAAAATCCTGCATGCGTTTCTATAAAATTATAAACGGTTAAGTGGTTTGTTTTACTTAAATTTTTATACTACTCAAAAGGCACATAAAATATGAATATTCAAGCGTATTAGCACTTTAGATGTATCTTTAGAAATAAATACAAGACAATGCTTCAAAGTTTCGGACTTCAGAACTAAATTAATGATTTAAATGTTGGTATAAATTACTATTATAGCGCACGCCGCTTATCGGAATCACAGATAATGTTTTCAATTGGGTAATGTTATCACTTTACTAAAGTAACAGTCCGACGCTTATAGTCATCATAATTTCGGTTTATGTTATCAATTTATTCTCAGGTTTGTTTCTATGCATGCTCAATAACTTATTTTGTATGCATTTTTGAGCTGAATTTTCACAATACGCTTGTTTTGAGTGAAAACTTTTATCCTTGTACTCTAAAAATAGTTGTTTCTGCATGTTTATCTTATTTTTGCAGTGTTATTTATTTAAATAAATTATTAATAAATTATTATTATTTATTTATTTGTTATCTTCGAGAATTAACTTGGAAAGCACGTGTCTTCTTAGAATAACAAATTAAATTAACCACGTCTTATGTGATTGCTTTTTTTAAACGTTTTATAAAGATTTTTTGCTTGTATTGACGCTTTGATTTCACCTTCTAAATTAACAACGTGTTAATCACATACACGCTGTATGTATTTACTGCTTTCTAACAAATAAATATTTTTTTCTTAATTTCGGATACTGTTATAATTCGGTTATTGTTATCAAGAACCTCAAGTCCCAACGAAGACATTTGGCCAGAAATGATACCAGCATTGCCTACAATATGCTATACCCCAAATGCATTTTTATTATGTCAATAAACAAAAACATGTAGAATATTTCTGTTTATTGACATAAAAAGACCATTCTTAGATAAACATGCCTACCCACTCAAATTCATAAACCTTCTTAGTCATTTCGTTATTAATATATCTTTTATCATTTTTTATCAGCATGTGTATTCATTAACTATTTAACTTTAATCTAATTTCTATCAAATTTGAATAGAAATTTTGTAAATTTGGTAGTTTATTTTTTTATTGTGATCGCTCAAATGCTATAAAAAAATATATACAAATTAGAAACTGTACGTTCAATTATAAAATTGTCTTCTTATAGGAGAATGATTATGTTTCTCAAAATACCATTTTTTTACGTAGGCCGAATTTCATAACATAAGTGATATCGTTCATAGATATAATTTTCTTTGAAGGTTATTTTCTATGTAATAAAAAGAACGTATGTTTTTTCTAAATCTCTGAATTTGCTTCTTTATAGATTACTGTAAAAGAATATACTGATCTGTAAGTTAGAAATCTGTAATATTAATAACAATAGCGCCAAATATATTAATTTTGCGTTTGCATCCAAAACTACTAGCGTTTTGCATCCAAATTAATGTTTCCAATTTTAGCGCAGTCAATATCTAATTATAATGTATATAAACAAGGCTAATACTCTGATTACTGTTAATAATACTGCTTTCCATTTTATTTTCATAGTCACTCACTTCTTCTACACAACTTTCAACTTCACTTTCCGTTGTATATTTCACGTTCGTCATCAGAAAGGTCGTCTGTGGTACTTATATTTAGAATTTTATTTAATTCATCTTGTGTACATTTTTTTTTATAATTAGATTATATTATAATTTTTTAACCAATTTGCAATAGTAACAACTAATCCAATTTTTTACTCATTCAATAAAATGTTAAAATGGACTGCCAAGAATAATAAAAATTTTGATAATTTTGTCAAAAAATGAGATTTTGGTTGTTAGTCTAGATTTGCAAAAAGTGTCAGCAACACCTTACCAACTTACCTGCAGCGACAAAATAATAATTTAATAAATTATTATTTAGTCTTATTATTTGGCGATAACTACGCAGGCTACAGTAAAAATAAAGTTATATATCTTATGGGACATGGGACAAAGCATCTTCTTAAATCTTTTAATAACGAGGCACACGTACATGCCTGTGAACACCATGTATAGAGTGATAGAAGCGTACATTAGAACAATAATAAAATACAGACACTGTCTAAATGGCTAATTATATAGTAAAATGCAAACAAAAATTACTGTCTTAGTACATAGTAAAAGAAACGACTTACATAAATTTTAAAGATTTCAAATTTATTAATTTGGTAGCATCTATTTAAAGCAAAATATCTAAAGTGAAAACGGTAGTTTTTAAAAAAATTTTGACTAAAGATAAATTCACTACGTTGTTTACTAATGGCAAAATAAAAAAAAAACACTTTGTTTAAACACTAACAAATTTGCATCTGTACAGTGTTACAAAAAAAGATTACCAATCAATAAACTTAAATGCAACATATTAAAAGGGTTTTGTAAATTTTTGACCATAGATCTCAGATATCATTTTAAATATTTAGCGCTAAAGATACAGATGCCAAAACCATAGGATATAAGATTATTAATTGTGTTATTAGATTATTAACTAGACAGCAACTAGATTATCTTTGTTTTTTTATTCAGATCTTGCTAATAATATTTTTGTATTTCTTCTTTGTCATGATTGAGTACAAAAACTAAACATACAGTTTATTTTGAGTTGTTCAAAAAAGTATTATTGTAGTTATTTCTAAAAATAAAGTTTTTATTTTTGTAAAAGTAGTTTTTAGACGTAACTGCTATTTTCAACTTCTGTTCTTATAGAATAAAATAACTTAAGGAATGCGTAAGTACCAATCGGAATAAAATTGTTGACTTTGTATGACGTAAACAACATTTTTATTGTTTATCTTGATTTTAATATTCAAAATCCAGTAAGTTTAGCCTCAGATCGTGTAAAAAGTTTCTATAAATAATACATAGAATAATTTATAAGTTATTTTATGAAAGAGAATTATCACTCTCTTGCATAATTTATCTTCTGGCGCTTACGTTGTACTTCTTTATAAACGTCGATGTGTTTTTGTGTTACTTTAATATAAAATACTTCTAATCGTGTTAGGCAATATTCTAGTCTGTTACACGTTCAAAAAACTCAATTACCAACAGAAAATACGAAAACAACCATTTTGTTATTAAATATTTCGTAATTTAACTAATATTATTTTAGCTATTTTTAATTGTTTTATGATACTTGCGACTTATAATTATGAATAGTTTTAATTGTAAACTAATTTTATTTTAAAGTATTTGTTAATATTTCAAGCACATTAAATAATATTTAAAAAACCAAACGTATACATAGCAGGTACACATTATTAAAGAAGGTTTGTGATTTTTGTTTTTATTTGTTGATTAATAGATACTACAATCGTTTGTAAATTCTAGAACAAAAATAATTTAAAATTATTAAAGGAAACAAGAAAAAATAAAAAACACATAGAAAAAACTACACTAGCATACGTATACTATTACTAAACCACACTTAGTTTATTATTTATGACTCAAGTTAATATTAGGTTACTACATGCAAACTTAAATACTACCAAAAGAGTTCTTTAATTTTTGCAGAAAATCTTAACTACGTAAGCAAAAAGTCTTATAAACGTTTAAAACTAAAGTTCTACCATTATTAATAATGCACTTCCATTCTCGTAGACAACAGTATAACGTCACGTTCTCTCTGTATTTTAAAATTCCATTAGGCTGTCACGTTTCTCGTGTAACATTCTGATGTATTACACGATATCTTAATGTATTACTTACGTATGATATTAGTGCAAATCCGTTTACTGCTATGACATATACATATGTATGGCTATAATTACACTTAGTAATCTTAACCAATCCTTGTAGCATTAAAAAATGTAATAACAACAAATTAAATAATGACAATATTTTGAAAGTAGAAAATTATATATATTATATATGTATAGTTTTAATGTATTTCTTTGACTTACTTTTAATTATCAATTCATTACCAATATTTTTATTACTCTAAGATAGGCACTGAGGAATAGCTTTGTCAGCCAGCTTTTTTCTAAGCTGCATCACGCGAAAAGTAGAAAAAGTATATCGAGATTTAGTGTCAAAACTTAGTACTCTTACCAATACTGAATAGTTGCTGTGACCCAGTTTTGTTTTGAACTAAACGAACTGTAGAGTAACTATGCTCAAAAAATTGATAAACGATATTGTTCTAACGTCTTATCGCTATTAGTTTAATTGCTAGTCTTTAATAATTTTAACAAATTTCATCATGTCTTTTATTGATGATATAAAATCAAACATTTAAAAAACGTACTAGGTGTGTGCCTGGTAGGTCTGAATCTATTATTATAAATGTATTAAAAGTCATAAAATTATACTTTATGTGTGTCACTTTAATTCTAACGTTCTAATCTAATAAATAACGTTACGACAATTAAACGTACCTATAGCTAAAAATTATACGACAATTGAATGTAATCGTAACAACATACCTAATATAATTGTAGTTCTTGTGCTATTTCTTTTTAACACTACATTTTTTGAATATGAAAATAAAATTATCCAAAAACGTAAGTGCAACAGTAATTTCTCCAAGAATCTAAATTTGCTGAATAAAGAAAATTCCAATCTATTTTCTAACTCGACTGCCACTAACACTGATAACATTGTTGATGAAGATGAAGATCTAGAAATATTTACACACAGTAAGTTTAGTAATAGCATTATTGTGAACTATAAAATTGAAAATAGGGACGCTAATATATCCTGCAACAATGATTATTTCGAAAATATATATTTATCCAGCAATGACAAAAATACCAAGCCTGGTTTTAACTCTATCGTCATAAACCTTGATAATAGTCATTTATTGTAAAATGACGATTTATATATACAAAACGAGTTTAATAATATGCCGGTTAAATTTTGATAATGATTATGATGCCCATCATGATGAATTTATTCTTTTTACCACTAACAACTACGACAACGCCGACGTCGAAAATGAATAGTCATTGCTTCTAAAATAAAAAAAAAACTCATATGATAGAACTAAAAATAATAAAAACCAATAATACTTTTAGCAACTGTTTTTCTAAACCCGATGACAATCGGCATAACTTTTAAGTCAATAAAAGTGTGTTAACTCTAAAAGACTTATCCATTAAACTAGTTGATAATGTTTTTACCGTATCAAATGTGGAGGAAACAAATTAGGATTAGCAAGTTGTTGAAAATAAGCTTTTAAAAAAAACTAAAGAAATTTAAAAAAATCGTGAAATAGTGTATTAAGTAATCTATGAATTTATTATGAAGTTAAAAGCGGTACCTTTTTCTTATCGTCGCAATAAAGTAACAAAAAAATATATATTATTAAAACTAAGAAATGTTAGTTTTTTGTAAGAGATTTAAAAAAAAACAAAATACATGCTGTAATAGAAAAAATATCACACTAAAATCTTTCCAAGATTTTATTTTTTATGTTTTTATAAAAGTGCAGTTTTACTGCGATAGTTGTTCCGTGTAAAATAAAAATGTAACAATTATAACTATACTCCACAAGTTTTTGCAGAATACTTTACTTTAAAAGAATAAAAATTGTATTCTCATTACCTGGTCACACTTATAAGCCGGTAGATTTCGTACATGCAACTATTGAGCGTTTTATATGAGGGAGGATTATTGGGGCACCTTCAGAGTGGAAAACAATAGTATTTGATGCAAAAACCAAACCAAGTTTCTTTCATCCCATACGCATGTAACATTCTGACTTTTTGAAATATTAAAATATTGACGACTACAAAATCATTTCTGGTAAAACTAAACAATAGATGGTGTAGAATCTAAGATTTCTAAAACGCGTGAACCAAATTTTGAGAAAGGCTGTATGCAGATTTGTAATAATTACTTGTAGGAAGAAGGTGAACTGTATTACCTTCTACTAAACAAAGTGACGTCCAATAGTATTAGAAGAAAACCTTGTAAGTTTTATTCATGTAATTATATTTTTACGTATAAGAATTTTGTTGTTGTTTTGTGACTTGACGTTCCACTAATCTAAGAAATAGGAATTCAGTTTACTTCAGAAAATTTATATTCTAATCTATTACTAATTTCTTTACTGATAAAAAAAAGGATTTAGAGACTTTATCTAATAACAACGTAATATCAACCACACACTATGAAGAATATTTTAAAAGATGAAAGTTAAGCACCCAATTAAAGATGTTCTACCTAAAACTGACAATGAAAATGATGAAAACAATGCTAAAATATGGTAATATGTAACTAGTATTATTGTTTTTCCTTTGGGTTTGAACACAATTGTGTTTAGTTGATTTATTAAATGTTTATTATAGCATAATATATCATCTTACTTTGACGGTTTTTCAATAAAAAACATTCAACTTTTGCTTAATTACACTGGTCTGCATGAAAATCGGTCCTGATACCATTCTTGACGATTCTTGTGTAAAATGACCTCCTGAATCTAAAAATAAGCTCCGTTTTTACCCATCACCCACTAATTTTGGGGGGACCCCATTTTTATTTTATTTTTTGCATTTTTTTTTAGAATTTTAACTTATAGTCGTTAAACATCCCAATGCAGGTAATAAAATTTATACCAAAGTATATGACAAAAGTTTTGCTATAAAATGTATATAGAAACAACAATAAAATACAAATATATAAGAACAGTAAAAAAATATTAATAAACAGTTAGGAAGATTCACTGCGCGACGCTGGCGATCTCAATACCACATGCAGGTTTGAACAGGAATTTTTGACAGGCTTGAACTTGCATTACTCTTCTCATTATAGTATATTACATTGTTTGCTTAACTGCTTCGATCAGTACATCTATAACTGTTGCAGAGTTAACTTGTCGACGTTTTAAACGTGCTGGATTTTGTGTTACTTTTAGTTCATTTGTGTAAAACAGTAAAACTACATTTACTCCGGATTTTTTCAAGTGATTAAGTGTGATTTGTGGTTAATGTCGGGCGTTGAATTACTGTTTAATTATGCCACGCAAGTGTAAAAATCATCCCGATAGCTTCTGCTATGTCTGCGGGGAATTAACTTGTTGTTGCTCTACTCACGGCCCTGCAATCAGGATTCACAAAATATTGTTGCTTCCTTTGTGAATGGAATAGCCGAGCCCGAGATAAACATTACATCGTACGGGACTGGTCTCTGCGAGAAAATCTTATTCCTGGTCAGAAAAATGTTGCCCACAATCCTTTGGTTCCGAAGCAAAATATTTACTTACCACCTTTACACACCAAACTTGGATTGATCAAGCAGTTTGTGAAAGTAGTGGACAAGACAAGTGGCGCATTTCAATTTTTGAAAACTAAATTTCCTCGTCTTAGCGAAGCTAAAATCAAACAAGGCGTTTTTGTTGGTCCCCAGATTAGACAACTCTTCCAAGATTCAACGTTTATTGAACACCTAAATCGAAAAGAAAAACGAGCTTGGCTTGCATTTCAAAACGTTTGTAAGAACTTCCTGGGTAACCACAAAAGTGAAGATTATCTCGCTTACGTCGAGGAACTGCTTTTAGCGTACAAGGACATAGGATGTAACATGTCTCTTAAAGTTCACTTCCTTCACTCGCATCTGGACTTTTTCCTGAAAATTTAGGAGCAGTCTCAGATGAACACGGGGAACGGTTCCATCAAGACATCGCTAAGCTGGAGAAGAGGTTTTCAGGGAAGTGGAATGCAAGCATGTTGGCGGAGTGCTGCTGGTTTTGAAACGAGGAGCTGTACCTCAGGGTATAAAAGGAAAGCAAGCACCAAGTAACGATGAATATCTTTTTATTTATTACTGTTTATAGCTAAAATAATTTTTTTCCCATTTAAATTAAATTCATGTCTATATATTTATTATTGTAATAATTATTATAATTATTATTATCGTTCGATAAATAAATTATAATTAATTTATTGAAAAGTGGTAAAATTAGAGATTTGGAGCTCCCTCGAAAATGGTGGGTGATGGAAGAAAACGGAAGACATATTTGGATTCAGGACGTCATTTTACATAAGAATCACCCGGAATAGTGTCAGGGCTCAATAAAAAATATTTTTTTGCAGACCAGTGATTATTTTGAGTTCTTTAAATTTCATGGTTTATAACCAATTTATGTGTTATTATTTTACACAACTTTCACAATCATTAATATCTGTCAAATTTTCGTAAATACATTGTCACGAAGTTTTCCTCGCAATTTAATTGCTAACGACTAACTCAGTTGGGTTGGGTTGTAAGCTTTGTGGTGTTTAATTATAAAACAAGTTAAGAAAACGCTAAAATTATTTAAAGTTAGAATAGTAGACACCGTTTAAATATATCCAACACTGAAATAGGAAAAATGACAAAACACTGGTTATAACGACAAATATATTTATTTTTAATAACGAGAAAAGAAGAGGTTAAAAGAATTGCGTAAACAAAGCAGAATTAGGTACATATTATGAATATCAAATTTATAGCGTATATACTGATAAATAAATACACCACTTTGAATAACCTTTTATTTAACTGTATTAAGAGAACATAACCTGTACATTATTACTACAAAAGGCGCGTACACTGATATCTCAAACTGTCACAGCAATGACATCTATTTATATAAAACGCAACTACTTATTAATCTAACAATAGATAACTGCCGCTAGTCATTACCTTCAACACCACTTCTCAATTTAAATTTTTTTTTTAATCGAAACAAACAAAAACTTTAAATTGAATATAATGCATGCACAGAACAAATGTAGTATATAATCAATCATTTAACAAATTTGATCTAAAATAAACAAATTTCTCTTTCCCTAAAGCTTTGGTAAAAATGTCAGCACAATTTTCAGAAGAATTTACATATCTAACTATTATTTCTTTCTTTAAACACAGTTCTTTAATATAGTGGTATTTTATTTCTATATGTTTGCTCCGTTTAGAGTTTTCGAAAGTTTTTATCATCGAAATTGCACTAAGGTTGTCAACATATAGGTATACTGGGTTAAACTCACCAAGATCTGATAGTATACCTTTCAAGTTTACTAGTTCCTGGGCTGCAAGTCCTGCTGATATATATTCAGCCTCCATTGAGGACAACGCTACGCTGCTTTGTTTCCTTGAATGCCAAGCGATGGGATTGTTGGCATGGAAACACACAAAACCACTTACGCTTTTCCTTGTCTGTCTATCACCTCTCCAGTCAGCATCACTCATCGCTTCTAAACCAGTTTCATCCTTTTTGTACATTAGTCCAATAGTTTTAGTTGTGCTTAAATATCGAAGAATTCTAAGCCCTGCTTTCCACGCACTCACCGTCGGTTTATCTAAGTATCTGCTTAAATATGAAACGCTATAAGCAATGTCTGGTCGCGAAACGATTGATAGATACATTAAACTACAAATCAAGCGCCTATACGGTACATCACTTACAATTTTTTCATCACTATCTACTTGAAAGTTCATTTCCATGGGTGTGGCTACTGAACGACATTCCTCCATTCCGAAGTCTTTTAACAAACGCGATATCAATTTGGTTTGAGTAATTTTAAGTCCATCGTCCACTTTACAAAATTGCATACCAAGAAAAGTATTAACATTGTCTACGTTTTTAATTTTAAATTGTTCATACAAATTTTTCAGTAGAATGTTAACTTGAAATTCAGGTCCTGTAATTAATGCATCGTCAACAAACAACACTAAGTACACTTGATCCTTTATATATAAACAATAGTCATGGTCGGATCTTTTAAATTGTAAATTTATCATCACTTCATTAAATTTAACGTTCCAACATTTTGGTGCATTCCGTAGTCCGTACAACGCACGATTCAATTTTAAGTACTTAAACTTTGTTTTTAAACCTTCTGGTACTTTTATGAATATATCACTGTCCAGAGTTTCATTTAAAAATGCTGTTGGTACATCTATCTGTCTCAGTTTCCAGTCTTTTTGTACTGATACTGATATCAATGTTCTTATAGTTGGTAATCTGCATACAGGTGAATAAATGTATTCTTCTCCACTGTTAGGTACTTGAAAACCTCTGGCGACAAGACGTGCCTTTTTAGTGCCATCTTCTTTGATTTTGAAAACCCATTTGGTGTCAATGGCTGTATGACCTGTAGGTAACTCGGTAGGAGTCCAAGTTTGTAGTTGTTCATGTGAATTTATTTCACTCTCTATGGCTCGTTGCCATTCTTCTGATTTACTTGCCTCCTTGTATGTTTTGGGCTCTTCGCTCGTTGTAGAGAGTAGACAGTACGCTGCATATATCTCGTAGTCTTCTAGTAGTTTAGGTTTTACTATTCTTCTTCCTGACCTTGAAGTTACTTCTTGTATTTGTGTGGTTTCTTCACTTTCGCTCTGATCGACTTCTTCTTTATGATTTGGTGCTTCTGTTTCTTTTTCTTCAATATTCTCTATTTCATTATCTTTTAGAGTCTCATACTTCAATATTTGTTTTTGTTGTCCCTGTGTACTTTCTTTAAATTCCATAATCGATTCATCAAATCTCACATCCCGACTTTTTACTATTTTTCCTTCTTCGGGTTCGTATAGCATGTAACCTCCTCCACAATATCCAACAAAAATTGTCTTTTTTGCTCTTGCTTCTAATTTATTTCCTTTTGGTAAAACTGTATACCATGCGCGACATCCAAATATTCTAAGTTTGCTAAGGTCATTTCTGCCGTGCCATAATTCTGAAGGTGTCTGACCTCTTGGAAGTGCGGAAGTTGGAGTTCTGTTTAGTTCATAGGCAGAACATCTCAGAGCTTCTACCCATAAGAATTTCGGTATGCCTGAATCTAATATTTTTGTTCTGACCATATCTAATAGTGTACGGTTCATCCGCTCAGATTTACCATTCATTTGAGGACTGTATGGCATTGTATATTCTAGAATAACTCCACTTTGCTTACAATATTGTTTGAAACTTTTGACAAGAATTCACCTCCGTTGTCTAACCTAAGACGTTTTATTTTTACATTATGTTGCCTCTCAACTTCTGCAATATACTCTCTTAAGTTTTCTTCCGCCTCATTCTTATTTTTCAGAATTTTTAATACAACAAAGTGAGAAAAATCATCCAAAATTGTTTGAAAATATTTGCCCCCATCTATGCTGCATGGATTTATTGGTCCACAAATATCACTATGAATGAGTTCGCCTATAGTCTTTGAATAGTTTAAATTTTCTTCGAATGGAAGTCTAGTACCTTTTCCTTCAATGCATGTGGAACAATTTTTATCGGAAACCTTTAAACCCAATTGTAATAATGCATCTTTTCTAACATGCCCTAACCTCCTGTGCCAAATATCTTCATCTAACGCTACATAACATTCTTCGGCTTTGTCAAAAACACTATCTATATTTAATACATACAACCCATTTTTATTTTCACATATTAATGTGCAGTTATTTACATTAATTGTAGTAATTTCCTTTTCTAAAATTATTTTGTTGCCTTTTGATGTAATTTTTGAAGCAGAAATCAAATTATGTTTTATTTTTGGGACTATTAATGCTTCAATACATATAATTTGACCTTGACATCTTGCTTTTAACGTTCCTATCTTATTAGATTTTAAAGTTTCACCATTAGCTATATGAATGTTACTAGTTTTTGGCAAAGTTTTAATATTGAACATATATTCTTCTAGTTTTTCTTGTACAAAGTGATTACTTGCGCCCGAATCCAAAATAAATGTAATCTTACCTTTGTTTTCTTCACTGCATACATTGGCTGCATAAAGTGAAATTGGTTCTTCAGCTGTATTTGCCTGAATTGCAGGTGTCGTTGTTATACTGTGACCTCGGAAGCCTCTGTAGTTTTGACCTCTCTTGTTATAATTGCCTCTATATGAACCTCTTGTATTTCTTTGTGTTTTCGTATATCCTTTTGGACACTTTGCTTGGAAATGGTGTGGACTACCACATGTGTAACATCCCCTGTTGTTACTTGTAGCTTTAAAACTAACTTCATTTTCTTGTTTACTATCTTGCTTAGTGTTTAGTTTTAATTCCTCGTCTAACAGTCGAGCTTTCACAAAGTCCATTTTCACATCTGACACTGTTTCTAAAGCGGTTACTACTGTATCGTATTTAGATGGAAGAGACAGTAACAAATAGCAAACTCGATCACTCTCATCTATGTTTGATTTTAATTCTTTTAATTCTCTTATGATCGTATCAAGTTTTAGGAAGTGATCCTCTAATTTATCATTTCCTCCTGATTTTAAATTCAACAATTTTCGCCATAGTGACAACTTAGTAAAAGAACTTGTTCTATTAAAAACCTCTTTTAATGCAGTCATTTGTTCCTTTGCACTTTTACAATCCTTCAGTAAATCTAAATGTTTGTCGGAAACGCCCTGTACAATGATCGATTGTGCTTTAGCATCTATTCTTTTAAATTTGTTTCTTACTTCAATCGTACTTGACTCATCGGGTTGGTTATCTTCCAGTGCTTCTTCACATTGTTCTCTTTTTAATAATGTAATTATTCGAAATTGCCAATTATTAAAATTGTTTGCTTCTAAAACCGGTACTAAAACGTTAAGTCCCGCCATTTTTTGCACTGTAAGTTTATATCGTTTATATTCGAAATTATCGAACTTTTAATACCAAACTACTTTATAACTGATTGCAGTCTATTTAACGATATATATAAAACTTAAATAACACACTGGGCACATAACCTGATAAATAAATACACCACTTTGAATAACCTTTTATTTAACTGTATTAAGAGAACATAACCTGTACATTATTACTACAAAAAGGCGCGTACAATGATATCTCAAACTGTCACAGCAATGACATCTATTTATATAAAACGCAACTACTTATTAATATAACAATAGATAACTGCCGCTAGTCATTACCTTCAACATATACAAGCTTTGGAAAGTAGGCAATAATCTACACATAAAGTTATCGCAGTACAGACAATATAAAAAATTCATTTCATGCAGAACTAGTGATTTCGCACCCGTAGCAAATCGCAGTTAGCGTAAATTGAAACAGCAGGAACAAAAATGCGTTAATTGTGATAATATCTACATCTAAGTTGCACATATTCTACGCTTGACAAATACCTAAATTAATGACTAGTAAAAAAAGGTACTTACGGTTCTCCAAGACATGCAAATAGCTATCTGCATGCTTCAATCATCCCTTAAAATCGCTAAAAAATGAAGCAAAATTAGATATAGCATCGTATCACAAGTAAATTGCTGACCGACAAACAATAAATCGTAATCAAATGCGAGTGGTTTTCACTATTTTTATTGCAAGTGTGCCACTAAGATTATCAAAACATCACATGAAGTACAACTACGACTTATTACCCAGATTGTTTTAAAAGTGGCTTAATTACCCAAAAGTCCCTTTTAGTACAAGCTTCTAATTATAGTCTCTAGCGGAAAGTAATGGATTAACATGAATCACTCCAAATTGGCCCAATACGTAGCAATATCGTAAATCGCACAGGAAAGCTTTTACAAAAGCAGCAAAAATATTGTACCCATTTATAACACAAATTGTAAAAATTTAGAAGTGAAAACTTTGCTGGACGCTTACGTTTATATGAAGCAAGCCACAGTCAGCGGAAAAATAGTTCTCTTTTGAAAAAATTTTAGCTGTCAAAAACAGCTACTTTACAGCGTAAAACTGTCACTGTAACAAAAAATGAGCTAAACTTATACGGGACAAATATCATACCAAAACTCTATTAACATAACAGCACCAACGCATGACAAAAAGCTTGCGAGGTGATCGTAAGCGCGTATTACTTCAAAGTAGATTTACCAAAATATTGTAAATAATTAATTAGTTTATTGTATACAAAGTTAATGATTTCAATGTTTTGACTCAGTAAAATGAATGACACGATAGATTTCCTTTGTCTTGTATTAATATATAACATAAATCGACATCGCTTAAAAACAACAACTTAATACATGTTAATGTTAATTTGTAGTCCGGAGACACCAAGGTACATTTGAACCCACTGTAAAATAAATTAAGTAAAGAAGAAAAAGAAACAAATTAATAACAAAAAAACGTAACAAAATGGTTCTATATTTTAACATAAACAAAGACTCAGTAAAGCAGAGACAAAGTATAAGTTTCTTAGTGTAGCAGGTAATAATATTAAATAATTTTTTATAATATTTCCAAATATTACTTAGAGTGCAAACTTGCATTTGCTGACTTAAATAACACTAATTACGACAAAAGCTGAAGGTTAGATTATTATACTCGACTAAAAGTAAAATGTTATATAAACAATTTTAAACACAACAAAATTAGCTAAAAGTTTATTGTAAATAACAAAATGTACAACTAACTAAGTCAAAAACTTAACGACGTCTAGAATTTAGAAAAACAATTTATGTGCCAGAGGTTATTAACCTAAACCTAATTTAAATGTCACTTTAATGGTAGAATGATTTTATTTAAAAAAAAAATGAAAATACAAAAAACTTTAAACCAACACCATGGAACCTAATCAAATGTAACGATTAAAGTCTAGCAGCGAGTATCAGAAATAAAACGACCACGCAAACGAGACGTCCAGGCGGTAGCAACAATCAAAACTAGCAGTCGCACCCGCTTACAGTACGGTTTTCGTTAAATTACGAAATGAGAAAATTTATTAATATAAACGTGTAACTGATTTTTATATAAAAAAATAAGAATTTTTTTTAATTACTTTTTACGAACTGTTTGAAAAAAAAATAATATTTTTTAATTGTAACTTCATTAATTGATAACAGCAGTAGCAATCGTCTTTATCGACTTTAATAATAACAATACATTTATCTTATTTAAGCAATTTTAGTGGACTAAAACACAGATTTGAAAGATTCTTAAATTTTGGTAGTTCTAAAGCTAATTCTTTTGTATATTGAAGAAACTGGTAAAAATTAAAATGTGTATTAAAAATATATAAAAAATGTAGTCGTTTTTAACAATCTTTTAGGTCAATGATCACGGAACGTAGAATAAAAATGAATGATCAAATTTGGTTTAAAAACAGTAAGCTAATTTTTCCTGTTATCATAAAAAATAAAAATAATAATTAAAATATGTAATAATCTTTCCAATCTTAATCGTAATTTACAGAAACCGATCTACAACTCCAAATCTATTAAGCTCAATCAATTATTTTGTTCTAGATTTTGCAAGTGTACTGTGTGTATTAAAAATTTTCCTTGAAAAAGTTTCACGTTTGGGATATGTATGGGTTTATTATAATAATTGGTTGAAAATTATTTTTTGGTTTGGCGACGTTTCGCAGGCTGAAACGGTTTCTTCAGGTTTTTTATTATTCTGATACAATTAATTATTTTTAAAACGCAAAATACACTTGTATGTTAATAAAAAATTGACATAATGTCGATTTTTCAAAAATGTAAGGCCGTATTTCATTTTTAACTACCTATCAATTTGTATTAAAATGTTCAATAACTGAATCGTTTTTTGTTCCATTTGATGTTTTTTAACAAAATTGGGGTTTTTTAGAAAATCGTAGTATGTTTTAATAACAAATTTAAATTGTTACACATGCTAATAATAATGTATAAGAAATCACTAGTTTATAAAGATACTTTACAAAGTTTGTATGAACAATTACAATAAAATTATTTTTATATATAACGTGTGTACAATGAGCACTATGACCTAGATTTATGGTTTGTAATTTAGTACTATTAGATGCAACAATAATACATGTACGATCCATTAAGAGCATATAAATGCGACAAATCGTTGAACCACAAGTGGTATAATACAAATTGATGTCTTAATATACCGTTTTCTAACAATAAAAAATTAGTTTTGTATTAATTGAGGTAGATAACAATTAAACATTATGTATATTGTATTCTTATTAAACAATAAGAATTTGCTAAGCTAGCATTCTCAATCATAAAGATACGTTTAGTGTTGTGCTTTGTACCAATAACGCAAGATACTGAATTGCAAATCGTGTATATGACACGCCTCTACAGTTTTCGCTTACTCAAGGTAGTATTAGCATATTCAAAATGTTTGTTGATAAAAATACTCAGTTTTGAATATTATGTAAAAATATATGTAGTTACTAAATCAAATATTTGTTGACGCTGTTTTTATCTTATGAACAAAAAAATGTTTTATTTGCCATTTTATCTAATATTTACGCAAGTAAAGCTGCTTTATTTACTTCGTTAGAAGAAGGATTTACCTAGACTGGAATAGAATATTTATATAACATTTGAAATATTCATCGCACTATCTTTACATATAAAGTAGACGAAACAAGAACCAAAAAGTTTTCTTGATGACAGAACACGCATCTACATAAAAAATGTTGCAAAATACTGTAAATTCTTTGTAGAAGAATTACGTTTACTGTATCTTAACACAGTGTAATTAAAATATTAATGTCACATTTAAATGTTTTTTTAAATGATAATAGACAAATTAACAAAATTTTTGTATAAATAATTTGCAAATGCGGTCATAGTAGAATTGTAAAAAAATCGCATTTATTTTATCCGTAGTACAACAAATATTTAACGATAAACATGTTGTGGTTTTATTTCCGTTTCCGTTTGTTATTTATAAATTTATAGTGCATGTAGGGCAATCAGTTCGGTTTAAACAACGGAATTACACGATTATCAAGTATAGTAAAGGTTTTTAAGTCATTTAGAAAACTAAAAATTAAATTGTTTAAGCTACCTCAGCTTTTGTTTAAATTTATGTACATGATGTAATAAGATAAAGCATCTCTATAAAAAATTGCAATTTGTGGCGTGTAAGCGTTTTTGTTCCGGTAAGTTACTGTAAAGAAGTGTCTTTATCCGGAATCAACTTTGTGAGGCATTAGAGTCTCATAAAAGCTGAGAAAAATGGATTAGATTGCTATCGGCTTAGAAAATAGCTCAAAAGGTCCTTAGCGTTTTTTTTTATATTTAGTTTTACTATTATTGTTATTTTAAATCGCATATTAAAAAAATTTAAATAATCACATTTTCTTTTGGAAAGCTATGCAATTTGTTTAAATTAAAGCAATACGGTATATTCTATATGCATAAGATCTGTAAAAAATTTAATTGGTAGAATAAAGTTATAACTTCTGCATGAAAAGATATAACGCCTAAATTTTTATCTATCTTCTGTTTTCATTCCTTTTGGAGAATTAAGATGTAGCAAACGGTAGCTTTCGTATCCCTTAGGAAACGATAAAATAGTAAGGACTTTGTCCTAAAGGATTATTCGTAAACGTACACTAAGATTTAAAACTTTATAATTGCTTTTTAAGTTTTTATTATTGTAATGAATAACACTAATATTTTCATTATTTTATAAGTTAAAACAATAGCCCAATATTTTAGAATTCAGTTACTGTTAATAGCTCATCAAATCAATTTTAAGTAACACAGATTGACATTCATATATTTGTTCCTCTGCTGTAAATCTTGTGTTAATTAATTGAAATCAATACAACGATACATGTGTTTTTCAATAAATTGGAATTTGTTTAAAATAAAATTTAAATTATTTATACCATCATTTACAAATTTACAACAAAGCTGTATTAGTGTTAGTGTCAATACATATTTAAGCAATGTTTGTTTTTAAAACATTAAGAGCCAAGGGCAAGTTATTTGTATATGAAGATCTAAACCATTTTATTTCTGTTCTATTTATAGTTGTCATAGCATTGCTATGAAACAGACACTCAAGTGACATTTCTCTTTGTTTTACAGATACGCAGTTACGTTATGCGGATAAATATATAGGTAAGTTGTTCTTTTGTTTAAATACAAACTTCAAAAAAATTATATTACCAATATTAATCATTTTAAATCATTAAAGTAAAAATAAGTGTAGCAAATTAATTATACACGAAAAAAATATTTTTAAATCTTCAAAAGAAAAAAAAAATTGTTTTCAAGCTTGTTTAAAACTTAAATAAACAATTAATTTATTTAATATAAAACTTCTTATATTAAATGCACTTAAAGTAACGTTTTAAGATATTTAAATTATTGTTATAATTGTCATGAAATTTGTTGTTTTTGATTGAGTTGTAAATAGGTAATATAACGTAGAAATGATACACGTCTTTTGGTTTGTGAAAATTGTAGATGGAGCAGATTTCTTCTGTTTTTATATTTTTGTTTATACAGAGTGTTTAGCTTTTGCTGGGCAACATAAAGTTACACTTTTTTAAATAGCAACCAATCAATTTTTTTATGCTCTTCGATGAAGGCTTAATATAGACGACAAATACTTTTTAGTTTTTTTAGTTTGATTCGAAGAAACAGGATCGGTAAACTACAAGACATTTATTAAAAAAACTGTCAGAACAGAAGAAACTTTGGGAGTCACAAATGAAGTGTATTCCGTACTATCCTATGCAACTGGATCATGGAAAAAAACCATTTTTTTAAGTCTATAGTACTAAAAACTTTAGCATCTTGTAATTTATCCAATACGTCATCGATTAGCGGTAATGGAACACGATCTTTAATAATTTTTTTATTCAGTTGCCGGTAGTCAATGCAAATTCTTGTTTGGCTATTCTTTTTTTTTTTAACTAAAACTATGGGGCTGGCAAAATTGGAACAGCAACGTTTTATGATATAGTTATCTAACCAATTTTGTATCTGTTTATCTACTTCGTTTTTTTTCTGGAATTGATGAACGTCTAGGATTTTGGTAAACTAGTTCTTTATTTGTTAAAATAATTTTCATTTCGACTTCCGTACGTTTTGTCTTCTTTGATATATAATTTTTCACAATTTCTTTAATTGCTGCTTTATGCTTTACGTTTTTAATGTGATCCGTATTTACACGTCTGTCTTTGTTTTCTAGTCGAATGTGTATTAGAAAATTAGTTTCTTCCATTTTGTGAACTAGAATACCATCTTCTCTTAACACAATCTTGGATACTTCTAGTAATTTATTTCCAGTAATTGCCTCAAACCTTGCAGCGTTTTTAGGAATAACATGAAACGTTAATTCGTTTATAATTACATTTTTACAAAATGAACCCAAAGTTTTAACCTAACTTGCAGCAATTCCCGTAAGAACAATGAAGATTTCTCACAATGGTATGTTCTTAAACTTATCGTCAAAAATGTTTTGCGTGATTGCATTAATGTCGCTGCCTGTATCAAACAGAGCAATTACTTCTATATCGTCTATAGTCAATTTGTTGTGGTTTTGCGACGTTACTTCTAATGTACTAACGCTTGCTTCAGATGTCATTTCTTTTTTAACGTTTAATTCTTTTTTACACGATGTAGATACTTGTCCAAATTCATTATAACGGAAACATTTCGTTCCTTTATATTTCGAAGGGCAATATTTTGAACGATGCATTTTTTCACCACAGTTAAAACAAACACAAACAAAATTTTTCTCGATCTTTTGTTTATCATTGTTTCGTGTGTTTACATAACTATTTTTGCTAAATGATGTGCTTGGTGTTGAATTTTTTTGCGTAATTGCACTTTTAGACTTTATTGTATCATACAATTTTACTATTTCTTTAAACTCTTGAAAATTTTTAGCTCCGTATAAAACAATTTTATTTGACGTGTCGTTCATTATTCCGTCATTGATGTACTGTATCACTACAATTTCAGCTCTGCTGCCTATCTCTCTTATTTTTAAAACATATTCTTATGACAACGCTTCTTTTCTCTTTTTTCGACTTATTAACATTTTGTGAACCTGCGAGCTACTATTTTTTTTTTAAATCTCTTAGTAGAACTTTTAACTTACTCCATGTACCTTTCAACAATTTTTTGGCAAAAATAAGTTTTTGTAATTCATTCCATCCTGTTATTTCAGCCATTTCTTCAAAATCACTGATTTATTTTCCGATAGGATAATCTTCTTTTCCGTTAAAACAACGAATCGAATCTTCTACATCACGAAAAGTTAGTGCAAATTTGTCTTTTGTGCTTGTTACATCCGTGGTGCTATGTTTCAACCGATTTTTCTCAACTGTAACAGATTTCCTTTTTTTGCTCCACATGTTCTGTGGTTATAGAAAGAGTTGTCAAATAGGAACAAATGCGATCAACAATTTCATTTTTAGCGCCAGAATAATCTAAATCTAGTACATGACATACAGCTGTGAGGTCGTTAGATGTCAATGCGTTTTCGACTGCATTCACTTTTTCTTTATATTCTGTTAAAATCAAACCCGGCAAAATCCTTTAAATTTTTTCTAGGTCTGCAAGGTTGAGCTTCACAACCAAAAGCGACAACATGTAACGCTTTTACTGCTTTCAAGTATTTTAAGTTTTACATTAGTGTTTCTTGTTTTACGTTTAAAGTAAGCAGTGGTTTTTTGCGGTCTTTAATTTATTATTTATTTATTGATAGTTTAAAAAACTAAATTATAATAGTTTTAGTACATGTGTACTTTCAATATATGCACAATGGTTTAATTTTGTCTTTAGCAATTTTGTTGTATTTTTTGTTTTGCCGTGGTATCACTAAATTGTTTATTTCCAATATTTTAAAAAAATGTATTAAAAAAATTGTGTTAAATTTTGATTTATTTATAATGATTAAAATTTACTTAACGTTGAATATCTACTACAAAGAATAATAAGTGTAAGCAACGCTCGGATCTTAATAACTTAATAAATTTATCTAAGCAGTATAACAAAGTACATGATATTTAATTAAATAATAAATGATCTTACAAAGCTAGCATTTGTACGCAAAGGTATATCTAATTAGTAAATTTTACCATAAGTAATCAACAAAAAGGTAATTGCTTTACACACAATGAGCGTTTGCGTTTTACAAAAGATAGTTAAATTTAATTTCGATTTTGTTCACACTAGTCCTTTTGATAAACACTTGCATTTAGTTATTTAGTAAATGTAAATTGTAGTTAAAGTCTATGTAATCTAACAAAAATGTACAGAGATAAACTTGAAACAAGTTTTCATAATTGCTCCGATAACAAATTAAATTGTTCTAATCTTAAACTTAAGAATTCACACCCATAATGTTTTCATGCTAAAGTCAAGTACTAAAGTCTAATTTGCTGTTTTAATGTTAATATTATTTGACTAAATTTGCATTTAAATCTATGGTTTATGAATTACTAATACAGTATCGTTGTCATTAAACAGATATTGTATATAAAACAAATATGTACATATGTACATTCTAATTAGAAATAATTAAATATTACATTCAACATCATAATGTGTTACGTTTCTACATGTATTTTTATTTAGAAAATAAAATAAATAAGCTTAAAAATTACTATTTATTACAACTAAATGAAATTGTTAGAAAAAATTCTATAACCGTGTTAAAAGTATTTTCTTAACATTGCTTTACACCGTTGCTTACACTCGCTTTTTTAAAATTTACTGCCACTTTGTTAAAATTGGTGTTTAGTAAAGCGTGTTTATCTAAAATTTTTATTTTGATTTATCGTAAAACTTTGTTTAAAAATTGAAACAAAAAGTTTACATAACGCAATATGGTTAAAATTAAATGATAATTTATTGGATTCTATTATAAGTTAGTAAAAGTGATGTTTTTATTACTACTGATTACAATTATTAAGTTTCTTATAAACGTACGTTTGATTACAATTTTTTTTGTTAAGCACTAACAAATTTACAGTAGTTATTGCTCTGTAAATGTTACATACAAAGTAGGTTACCTTAATAACAATCATAAAAGAATAAAAAATAGAAACCTACTTATTTGTAACAATTGTTTAATACAATACAATACAAATCCAATTTAATTAGATACCTCAAGTACATTCCTTTATATCTAACTGTTGGAATTTTTGTTTTAAGGCTCCTCTATAGTATATTGTACTAGTATATAATTTTTGCCCAATTTTAAAACTATTTTATACGTTAGTTTTGATTGATAAAGAGGTGATCGATAATTAATAAAAAACTGAAATATTACATAACCATTTTATGGACACATGTTTGAAAGTATTTAAATTTTCTCATTATATTTGGATGTAGCCTGGTTATTGCTAATACGGACTATCAGTATTTCTGTTACAAAATTCTTTTTATTCAAAATATTTAAAAAAATTTTTTAAAGTAGGCAACCAACATTACACATAATTCAAAAGACTGCGGATTCTCTTTTATACCGACAGCGTCCGTTTAAGATTGGGATCCTCTCAAGCAAGGTTTTTAAATTTGTTTGCTTTCAGGGAACTGTTAATACGATTAACTATGTTTTTGCAAACTTTTACAGACTACTATAAATGAAACTACAGTTGAAAACATTCTTTGTATTTATACATTTATGAAGTATTAAATTTGACACTTTTCAAAAAGGCAATTTCATTATTAAAATGAATAAAAAACTATCTACTAAGAGAAGTAACAATAAAATCACATGTATTATTATATACAAAATTCATAATTATTATTACAAATTTATAAGTAAATTTCGTGTAATTCTTGAATCCACAAGTTCCGGAAGTAATCCAAAAAAGTAAAATTTTTCTAACTGCTGCTAACTGCTAACGACCAAAAATTATCGTCTCTTATAATTTTCTAGCACATGATACCATTTTTCGTGTATAAAATGAAATAATAGTGCATTTGTTTTGTTATGCGTGATTGACCTTGAATCTGGAACATATAGTTGTGGTTGGATTTTAACCGAATATTTACTGAACCATCGTTGTTTTTTAGTGAGCAGTATGAAATGACTTTAGACTCAATAGCTTCTGTGACATTCATGTTCCGTGCTCTGTAAGGACATTTTACTTGAATAATTCCCTCATCTTTAGTCATGGCATCATGAGAAGCTGCCAAGTATCTCTTTTGATTATCTACAAATAGACTACATTTTACAACTCTCTGATTTTAACTCTCTTCAAACTCTCTAATCGCGTTTTCTTTATTAATAATTCCGTGTAGAATGGATTTTGCATGCTCTTCCAAAATTACTTGCATCAAAGCGAACCAATTTTTCTTGAAACTACACAGGATTGAAACTCTAGCGATAAACTCAATTTCGATTATGTTTTTTTTTATGTTTGTTTTTTAAAATTAAAAATTTGTCTAGAGATTTGTCTTCAACTCTATGCTTACTAATATTACCATAATCTTCATCTTGATCATAAATTGTTTGCAATCTTTTCTTGTTATTGTGAAAACTTTCTTGTTTTCTTCTCAAACAGAATCTTTCTGTGTATTTTTTAATTTTCCCGTTGTTTAGTCTTGTATGAACTAGGTTTAGAAAATCGCTTCTTTTGTTAAAACTCACGGCAGCTGCATTGCGTCTGTACTCATAAGACCCCCTCAAAGACAAATTAATTCGTTTTCCTCCTATGAATTTGTTTACTATAGAATTGAAATTTTTATCGTAGTTATTGTCTACATCATGTAATAAACTAGACGCATGATTAACTACTTTACTTATGCATTTCTTAAAATCTTAAAACAAATTGCTCTATTTAAAAAATTTGTATAGGTTTCTTTCTTTCGATTTTGGTCCTCTGCAAAAATATTCATATTCGTTAGGGTTTATTTTGCACCTTTTATGATCACCAAATATATGTCTTGGCCCATTACTAATGTAATCTTTCAAACTACTAATTTTTAGTTGTAGAGCTATATTTTCTAATTTTTTGTATTTTAACGCTTTGATAACAGCATTCCTAAATCGTAGTACATTTGTTTTAAAAAAATTTCTTATGATTGCATTTAAGTTGGGTCTTTTAGACAGCTCTGTAGTTTTGCTGCAATAATTGCGTAATATGTGGTTTCTGCATTCAATTTTTTCGATGTTTGGTTTGGGCCGTAAAGTTTTGTGTCACAAATTTTCTTATACGCCCTGTTGTTTCTATCTCCTATTGTAAATCCAGAGAACATTTAAAACTTTTTATAATAATCTGCGATTTTATAGAAGTTGATATACCGCTCCAGTTTTTAAAAAAGTTATGTCTAGAAATGTTCTCTGTATTATATATAACTTTGATTTTTTTACTCCAGCATTCTTCAAATGCAGCATCGCAAATTTTATTCTGAACCATGTCTTTTTTTTAACTTGTCAAGCCAAATTTCAAACTCTGAAAAATTATGAAAGATCTAGCTTGGTTCACAAGTTGGATTACCTAATTTTTGATTCTTGATTTACCGCAGGTGGTAATAAACTTTCTACCTGCTAAAACTTAAAAATATGTTTCAAGTAACCTGTATTATTTGTTGCATTCTAAACAATAAATAAATTTTGTTTTACTGCATTGGAACCTTAACGGAAATGTGATAAACCAACAGTAACAGAATGAAGGAGTCGCAAATTCTAAAAATCGCCAAGGATGGTAAGGTAGACCTTATAAGAGGTGGAGAAACACATGGCAGTCAAATTCCCAGGACTCGCAGGATAAGCCGTAAAACACAAGTCAGTAGGCTTAACGTATGAGGAAGAAGAAGAAAAGACAACAGTAAACGCAATCTTTTAAAAATTAAAAAAAAAGTACCTACAGTATGATGATTGCAATAACATCTTATTTAGCACATACAATTCACTATATAAACACCTATTTTTGAATTTTTTTTTAACGCCGTAAACACGCATCTTATATAGGTGATATATTACTATTAGTCTATATATTTTGTTCAAATGAAGTTGGAAAACCAAAAACTCCAGTTAACTTTGAAATCTTCGCTGTGCAACACACATGCTCTAGAAACCGTCAATCAGCTTTTGATTCCTAGTGTACCGTTAGATACGAGATAAATATTTAAACGAGACGGAAAAAAACCCATTTTTAAGCAAAATTACAACAGAAAAAGCATTATAAGATACTGTAGTTACTCGAAGTTGGCAAAATTTTTTGAAAAGCAATTAAAATATTTGTCAATAAGTACTTTAAATTTTTTGCAAAAATCAACTCAAAACAATCATAAATTGACGAATTCCTTTGTATTAATACCTGGTAAAACAAAGCATTTTGGGAAATGTGTAAAATTTTTAACTGACATCTTAAAAATTTTAAATTTTTAAAGCGCCAATGTTTATCTAAATGAAAACGAGAAAATAGCAGTAAATGCCAGTTAGAGCATCATACAATATTACATTTTAAAAATTTGAAACTTTGAGAAATTCCTTTGACGAAGGAAGCAGACGTTAGGATGATTACCACTGCAACCTTGTGCTCAATAATTATGTTGATGTTAAAAAACTGGAGGATATACCATCCATACTTCTTTTTACAGTTGTGCTAATGTGTTCAATAAAGAAGGAAGTTGGTGTAATATTCTATTATTGTTAGATTTCGGAAAAGGATTAATATTATCGGTTTTAATGATCGGAGGGTCAATAAATCTTGTACGAGGGTGCAAATAAATTTACGTTTTGATTTCCGCATTGTGTTTACCTATAAATAAACTATAGCGGCGGTAAACGTTGTAAGTTGATTTTACACTCGCGTATTTCAAAATAGTTTTGAACAATACTGCGGGCTTTTGGGGCTTATCAGTAGTATGAGAACACTCTAATGTAATTCTCACAATTGTATCGACAATCCTATAGCTTTATGTTCAAGGATAAATGGAGTAACCATTAACAACCTTTTATGGCGGAGCCATCTTATAGTATAAGTTATAACTGTAAATTAGCGATAACGGCGGTAAACGTTGTAAGTTTATTTTTGGTAGCAATGTCATCGGATGTAGAATCGCAAAGATTTCCTGTATTTTTTTTTGTTTTAGAACGCTGGTTTCAGGAATACGGTCTAAAAATGTTGAGTAAAAGTAAGAGTGCTTTTTCTATGCCAGTACTATGACCCATATTTTTTGCCTATAAGGGAAATATGTTGTTTTGCCTGTGTTATATTTTTTTATAGTTTTCTATAAAAAATAGTGAGTATCTAATGTGTTTGTCAAGTTTTCAAACTAATCTTCAAACAAGCCGTTTTTATAATTTACAATGGAAGTATGTACATCTTGTAAAGCTTTAACATTATGGTGCGGTGCCAGATTTGCCTAAGACGCTTTTTATATCAGCTTTTTTTTATTTTAGTTGGCCATTTTTGGTTTGTTTTCTTTATAGGATTTTTCGGTGTGGCTTTTTAAGCAGAGCAAATAAATTTGTTTACCGCAATTTCTATATTTGCTTTTGATTTTAGTAAAATTGATAGATTTACATTTTGTTTAATACATTCTTTGTAGTAATTTTAGTCCGTTCTTTTGTTTGTCAAAGATGGTTTTTGTGTTTCTATTATGTTTGAGATAACTGTAGCTAGTACAAGTGTATGATTAAAGCTCAGGTCAAAACTTAATTCAACACCAAAGTACTTTTGTGCAATGCTTCTTGCAACAATTGAGTAAATCCAATAATTTTCTTAGATCCATACGACAGTAGGTGGGTGAAAAGGTAGATAGATAACTGAGCTCTAGTTTTTGTACAAATTCCAAGCCTTGTTTTTGCCTTAAAGTCTCGACCAGACAAAAATGTGTTAAAATATACTGTTTATTTTGTTTGTTTGAGCGATAATTTGGTGAAAAATAGACTAACAAGAATATAAAAGGATCTAGCTAATCCTCAACTACCACACGTGTCGCTTGTATGCCATTTTCTTAGCGTTTCTTTATTATATAGTGTTTGATGTGATTTTGATTAGTATCACTGTGCCTTCTTTTCTTTTCTGCCAGCATCTGAAAGTCAGGTGTTATATAAAGTAAAGTTGGGTATATGAATACTGGTTTTACTTGAAAAATGTGTTTGAGTCACTAATAGATAAGTGAGACGTCGATTCTATTATAAGTGAAAAGAAAAATTGTAAGTACATATAATTTACCTGGTTTAAATACATGAAATTTTAGTAAACTTCAAATCATTTACTATTTTAATTTTATTATTACAACAATTTCAAACAAACGGTAATATAAATGAGCTGGGTCAGTGTAAAATATCAATTATTTACAACATATTAATTTTGCAGCCAATAAATAAAAGGAATCGAGTAATGCAAAAACCTAAATTGTTAATGTCTTAAAATTCTTGCAACAAATACTATGTTAATGTGTAAACAGAATTAATACAAGAATTAACTATAACGTAGATATCAGGCGTGTGCGGAAGAAACATCTTGGTATCTTGTAACTATCAATAAAGATAATTAGATTCCTCTGAATGGTCATTTAGTTTATAAAACTAATCGTTGTTAATAAATACTAACAAGTTTCTAAACACCTGATCTTTACAAATTCTTTATAACATTGCAAAAGTCCGACACATTACTGCAACCAATCAAGTAGTTGTAAATTAGGTGTTTTAATTACTTTTAATTACCATTAACTTAGTTTTTATAAACTATGTTATCATTTAATTACAAAAAAGTCAATACTAAATAACAATGTTTTCAAAAATAACCTAAAATATTTAATTTACAGAACAAACCTTTTTTTACTCTATTGAAACTAACGGAGTAACATTCACACAGCTCTAAATTATTGCGTTTTTAAACACCATATAATAGTCAAACAAACCAATAATGATTATGTACTAATGTGCTAATTAAATTAGATGTTTTGACTACAATTTAATAAAATGGTAATTTTCAGGCGTACAACACGACAAGTAGATACTTGACACGAGTAATTTTGTTTTGCAATTTATACATCGGTTCTAGTCGTGTTATACGCCTGAAAATGCCCATTTTATTAAGTTATAGCCAAAACATGTAGTCTAATTACCACATAAATACATAATTATTTGTTTGACTATTATATGGTTTTAATAATCATTATGCTTTTGTTTTTCTACGATTTGTAACTAAAAAATTGTAGTCTTTTGATTTCAAAATTTGTTTAGGTGTATACTGCGCTATCAAACTGATAAAGATACATAATATTGTATGTACATTTTGTATGAAGCTCTCTCTATTTACTTTATATTTCTCAATATTATCAGTTACGAGTTGATGGCTTTAAACTTTGAATGTTGTTTTTTGTTTAAGAAATTGTAAAGTTGATTCTTGTTTTTTTTAATGACAAGAATAAATATAAAATTGCTAATTATTTTTCTAAAAAGTATAATAAATAACAGTTTTTGTTTTTTTAGTATATAAATGATAAAACGCAAAGTTGCTGTCAGTTACAATTAAAATTAAATCGCAGATAGATTTTTAAACTGGTTATTAAACGTTTTTTTTTTAATTAAAAATGTTTTTGTATTTTTACAGTTGAGTTTTATAATTAAATGTACATGCTTTTACTAATGTTGTTTTTCCTCAATTTTTTTTATAAATTAAATGATGATTATTTGTTATCATTGCTCGAAATACGGAATAATCTCTTTAATTTTTAAGATACTCAAATATAGTGTAAAAAATCAGAATTAAATTATTTTCATTTATGTTATTTTAAATAAATATATTAAATAAAATTAAAAACATTGGTATAAAAAATTATAGCTATTTTAATCTAAATTTGTCTACGTTGCCGTATAATGTACCAGTAGTACAAATGAACGACTTTTCGTTTTCAAACTTAATCATCCAAATGTTAAATAATACAAATGCGTTTGATAATTAAAACCGCTATCGGCTATTTAGAAGTATATTAACAATTAGGCATCAAATTGTTATTACACACAAAATGTAAATTAACGCCAGGACAAGTTAAGATTTAATTATATAATTAATTAAAAACTAACTTCATTGTTTGGTGCAAAATATATAAATTTCATAAGTAATTAAAAGGTTCTGCTAACGTTTTTTTTTTAAATTCAATATATATTTTTTATTTTTGAAATATTTATTTTATTTTCATATTCAATTGTTTTAGATATAATTTTAGTTGCAGAACATGTTTTACATGCTTTAATTCTAAGTGTTCAAAATAAATATGTATTTTTTTTGCAGATCTTACATTGGATAAAGAAGATGTCGAGATTAACTTTATTGATTTAAATTTTTTTATAGGTTATTTGTGTTTACTTTATCAAGCGCGTTATTGAGGTAAATAAAGACTAAAGGTCTTGTGTATTAGTAAATTATATATCCTACGCTTTTAGCTGATTGTTTTAACGCAAAGGTGCAATTTGTAAGTGGGTGTTCTTCTAAGTGTTTATTATTTTTTTTTAATGATAACGTCTTAACAACTAAACTTTTAAACAGACAAAAGAAGTTTGTAGCTAAAGATTAATTAACACTATTATATTCACATCAAAACCATATACTATATCTAATTTTTTCTTATACATCATTTTATATATTTATGTTTTTACTAATGTTATAAAACATACCTTGCAACTTTCAAGGTAATTCATCGTCTACTGAACGTAGTTATTTAACAATATTACGTAATAACCGTTATTATTAAAATTACTAATAATAGACGTCTAGGTGAGATAGTCGATTTATGCAAATGCAGTTTTTTGACACTATAAATTTTAAGTCGTTTTTATGGTACTTTCTTACTTTTACTTTATATTGTTTTTAAGGTTCAACCATTTTTATAAGTTTTAGGAATCGTTTTTATTTGTATCGATGACAATACATTATGAGTATTTGTTTATACAGCCTTTTTATTAAACGAATGACTAATTTGTGGGTTATAAATAAACAAATTAACTTTACGTAATTTATAATAAATGTATTTTTACATTTGATGGTTTTTACGTAAACATATAATAACGTTGTTTTGTGTTTAAACTCAATTAAAAATTAGTCATTTTGCAAAGCGTGCGTTTAGCAGTTTACAAAAATTAGATTCGTTTTCTAATAAAGTTAATACATTTTTATCTGCTATTGTTTGTGTCGATTAATTAAATCTGCATTTGTTTTTGCAATTGTACTATTTATTGGTTGTTTTGTTATCGCCACTTTAAGTTGTATTGCAATAAATTTGTACTTTTTCTAAAGATTACTGTAGTTTATAATTTTTTAAAACAATAATTTAGGGATTATAAAGATATAGGTTTAATACATTTTTAAAGAATGTTGAAAATTTTATATTGACTTATAATTTATACAAAGTAACTACAAATAACTAGAAGTAAATTTGTTTATGTGTTAATTGTTGTTTATATTGAAGTGATAGTAATAAAAGATTGAAGTGTACTCCGTATTTACTATGTGCATTTACAAAAGAACCTAGCAGCATTGACATTGTGGACTTATCTTTTTTAGAACTAATCATTCAATCACCGTGTTGTATAGTAATAATGCAGTTAAAGGCGTTTCAACTAAGTTGAAAATTTTTATTTAAAAAAATACCAAATATAATAAATTGCAAACAAAATAAATTTTTAAAGCAAAAGCTAACATGTTTCTGAACAAACTTATATATAATTATAAAATAAGTAAAACATTTTAAACCAAATTCATCCCATTATTTTATAATTATTTTTTAAATTAATTTAATAATGGTTGTCATTTATTCCGGCAATGCCTTGTGAAATACACAGTAAAGATGTGAACAATATCAATTGGTACACCTATTCTTGCTTTTTCTCATCTGCATCAGACTAGTCACATTAACTTTCATCATTAAATGTTAAAGTTTCGCAATAAGTGTCTATTATGTGCTCTATATATCCTTCTTCAATTTTTTTAACGTGCCGACATACTCCTGGCCATTCCTTCACACATACACTTTGCCTGAGTTTTATGCAAATAATTATTTTTATTGTTCTGTAAATATCCAAAGAATACATCAGGTACCTACTATGGAACTATTAATCCCAGCGTAATTACTGACGTCTCAGTACTGTTTCGGTCTTCGCTCAAATGTATTAGTGAAAGTTTTAATGAATCGGATGATTTAAAAACTGAAGATCACGTATAAACAGAAAATTATAAAAATACATGAAAAAGGTACTTGAGTCATAAATTCATTGATTAACTTTATCCTACTTCAAGAAAGTAAATTACTATAACCATTTTCAGAGCGACTATCGACGTGACATATAGCGGCGCGCCTAATGGAAGGTTAACTTAAACATAATATTTCTGGTTCCAACTCAATTTTTAATAATACCGCAATTTTTTTCAATTGGGTTTAATTCTGTAATCGACGTACAGTATGTCCATGTTTATTTATTATTACTTATTGCTCGGCTTATTTATTAGTATTAAATTACAGTTTTAAAAAAGTTCTCTATGGTTCTCAGTTTTTCCAATTCCAACCTACAAATATATTTTTTTAATTTAAACCTCACCTGTTGTTTCAGTATAGAAAACTTGGATCGTTTTTCTTTGTTGCTTTAACAAAAATGTTTTATTAACTCGAGTTTGATATGCAAGAGAGCAAGATACATGTGTTCAAAGTTTGCAAATGGTTAAAAAGTTACGTTTTTTATTGTCTAGATGGGTGGTTCTATTCTAACTGTGATTTTTAATGTCTTGTATTGTTTGTTCTCACTGGTCATTAATCAATAATCTACTAATGAAATTTTTGTGTTAATTGGATAATTATAAACATATTCCAACATTATTTTTATATAACATAATTTGCCACTCAGAAATAACTTACAATATATCACTAAAATGTTAGTACCGTGTCATGTTCATTTCTAGAAATTACCTATAAATTATTAAGTTTTTTTTTATATATACCCATTTATTGAATATTGACTAGTTTACTTATTTATTTAATTTTCTTAAATTATTTAATGTTAATTAATTTAATTAATTAATTTATTTTTTGTTAAATTCTATAAATTAAATTATAGTTGCCATAAATTGTAAAATTACTTGTTATAATTGTCATTCATCATTAATGCGTCTAATAATTATTATAAAAGAGTTTAAAAATGTTATTACAGAATTTATGAATAAATTTAATAAATAATTATCTTAAAAAATTTCAACAAAATTTATTTCATGTCAGTAACGTGGAACGAAAAGTTTAAAATTTGTTTCTCGTTCTTGACGTTGTGAAGTTGCAGTAAAATCTTCTCAGATTTTTATATCTACAGTAAAATAGAGGATAATTTTTAATTCTTTTAAAATTTTTAATCAAGAAAGTCACAATTAGAATGGAATCACCCAGATGTCATATTTATTCTAAGCCATTTTGACATGATGATTGACATTGATGATTGTTGCAATCTCTGCTATTCCACTTACATTTGGTACATTCTAGTTAGTGACTTAATACAAATGCTTAAAGTTTTAAATTGCTGCATGTATTTAAAGAATGCTATTGTTACTATATTTTCAATAGCAAAATCTTTGTGTTATTATACATTTCTTTCATATGAGTTGCATAAATAATAGAAAAGTTGTAACGTTTTAGGAAATTTTGTAGTATCGTCATCAAGACAAATTTAAAGCATTTACTTTTTGAATTTATGTTTATTAAATGAAATTATAAAACACAAGATTATCATATTAAATTTATGGATAACGCAAAAGGCTATTAATAGAATTTAGTTATCGCACTTTTGCCACATTGTTGCTTGGTTCATCGAACTGTATTTTGTTGTGGTATTTAATGTAGTAATTTTGTTTTCATTGTGACAATATTTGCATTTGTCGCAAAGAAGAATCTCGGCAACTGTTGTAAAGAAACTACGCATTTGTCAAAAAAAATTTCGTTGCCTTGAGGAAACGATTTCTTTTTTCTAAACAATTAGAAAATTATTCTATTCTGGTTGTAATTAAAAGGTTAAAACTTTATTCATTATAGGAGTGCGTCAAGAAGTTTTTTAGGTCAATTGCTATGTTGTGATTTAGTTTTAGGTGTCCGGATAATTTTAGGATCTAATAAAATTTTAGGATACCAAATATTTTAGTATTTATAATAATTCTGAAAGTCAGTAGAATTAAAGATTTCTGATAAACTTTAAAAACACGATAAGCGTGATATATCTGTTTGGAGTTTCTATATGATAACAGATCAAATTTAATCTTATAAACCAGTAATTACACTAATCAAAAAGGTATGCAAACTACGTTATTCCATTGTCGACGTACGCATAGCGCCAAAAAATTCGAATTACGGTGTTGTCGAATACGATACGGTATGTTGTTTACTTTCGATTTTTGTTGGAATTAATTCAATGTTTAAAATTATCGTAAAAGTGATAAACAACTAGCCCTGGTCGTAAATATATTATATAAACGTAATCTAATTATTATATACAGAATGTGCTATCTTAGTTGTTTGTGCACAATTAAAAATCCTAAACTGATTGCGTTTTACCAATCTGTACATTATAGTTATTTGTGATGCACTTATAATTCAAATCTTATTTTATTGCAACTTAATAGCAATATATTACAAAATGTGATTATAATTTTATTTATTTAATAATTTTAATTTAATTAGTTAAAGGCCTGTTGTCCTGACAACGATCTAAATATTTGTGTAATAATTTTTTGTCTTTTGTGAAGTTAATGTTTTTTTCTAAGAGAGTTAAAGTCCCAAATATTTAGCATTATGTCGTTTATTCCAATTTGTGAGATTTATTGGATCATAACGGTCTCATTACTCAGTCAATAATAAATTAGCATTAGTACAATACACTAAAATATTTTTTTTTGCGGAGAATAAGCGTTAAAAGTTTTGCTTGAAATAGAAACAATAAAATAAATTTTGGTTCCTTTCTCAAAGAAATTCTAACCCTTTAATTTTGATGCCAACAGTTCAGCTTGTTTCTTTGACAAATTGAGATCACAAATCAATCAGTTCAAACTGATTGATTCTATGAGGTTTTGCAGATGTTTTATTAATTTTTTTTTTACTTTATTGTAAATCTTTATTACTAAAGCTTTTTGCAATGTAAACTGTAAAATGGTAATAGAATTGGAAGCACTTCGCTGTAAAGAACACGCCTGATAGCTGAAAAAAAGATTTTTTATAGTTTTGTTGCTCTTCTTTGTTATTTTAACAATTTTTTAAATTAAAAATGACGGTCTTTAGACTGGTAATTTGGTTCTTGCCATACCATTGAAAATGCAAATGGTATGCGTAAGAGCATTAGATAAAAGAAAAAAAACTTAACTTAGATGAATACAAGCAAAAAATTCAAAATCTCGAGTCAAGTAAATCGAAAATTACAGACTTGTGGTATTTAATAGTTTGTTGACACCGTTAATAAGAAAAATCAAAAATTAGGTTATAATGTTTAATTCACTGTCCTAAGAACTACACATTTCTTATCAAAATATTCATTTATCACTCTAAACAGGCGTATTGTAAAAAATTAACTAAAAAATTCATGTAAAATATATTATTGTTTATCTATAGAAGCGAACCCAAGATGAAAATTGATAACATAAACCAGAATTATGATTACTATAAACGGTGTTTTTTCTATGTAATAGCATACATCCGGCTCGTTCTTTAATAAAATGATAATATTACCCGGCTGATAACATTATCTGTAATTTTAATGAGCGGCTTTCATGGTAAATGCATTTTTGGAAATTGAAAAGCTGTTGAAAACAGAAAAAATAAAGCACAACAGACAAAAAAAAACAAAAAAAATAAAATAAAGTTTAAAGAAAATTTTGATAAAATCAATAACTTTTCTATAACAAAAAAAGCTGAAAACGTTGGTAAAATTTAATTACCGAAGGAATTAATTAATTTAAATAGTACTATGTTAGCCAAAATTTTAGCAAAAGAAGATATAGTTTTTTATAATGTGCAATGTAGTTACCTGCTACTTAAATGCTAAGTATTGTATCTTTAAGCCATTTTTAATAAAACATTGTTATTTAAATATACCTTCTAGTGTTGATTCAAAGAATTAAATCACAATAAATTTTTTTTAGTTTTATTTAATTTTATGCATTAGTTGGTTGTCATAAAAAAACGAAATATATGGTGAAACACCTGTTTACAAATGAATACAAATGTGGATATTTTTACATATAGAAAATTGCTGGCTTATCTAACACGTTAAAATGGCGGTTATGTGGCAATAAATCTCGAATTATATCTATGAATAAAGTAAAAAAGTTTCTGGAAACAACATTTGGTTAGTTTTCTGTTTATGAAGGTACTGTTGGTAATGGCGTTGCAGAGAGCATGTCAAACAAAAGAATTATCTTTACTTAAAATAGATGGTGTAGAAGATTGTGGCATATTTTGATTATAACATTACATGACACGAAAAAAAAACGAGTGTTGACAGTTGCATCAAAAAATGAAGAAAACGGAATTGAATCTTTAAAAAAAACTGAATTAGAGTCTAAAAAATGTAAACTATTGCAGATTATTTATATTTTATAGATAGGAAAGTTTACAAAATAACCAATTATTATCAACACCTTTTACAACTTGTCAAAGAAAATTACAGTATACTTAAGGTTGCCGGAATTAAAAAATTTTACTAGCGATTATTTTCAAAAAACATTAGCAATTTTTTTAGCCGACAGTGGAACTGACGTTCAAATTTTAAAAGACACCTTTGCTGTCGTAGTAGTGGGTATACAAACAAATGAAAAGGTGGTTATTTTTACAAATTGAAAAATTGATGGTTTATCTGAAACTTTGAGATGACGTGTATGTGGCAAAAAATTTTGATTTCTATTAATAGAAAAAGTTAAGGAGTTTCTAGAGAAACTCTTGGTGTTAGTTTTGTGTTTATGAAGATAGCGTGAGTAATTGCGTTGCATGGAGCATGTCAAACGGAAAAATTATATTAACTAAAAGTAGGTGATGTAGAAGATAGTAGCATATTAGTCATAACATTATATGACACAAAAAAAATCGAGTCTTTACAATGACATCGAAAAATAAAGAAAATTGAATTTAACTTTACAAAAAAAATTTGAATTCAAAGAATGTGAAAAATTGCACACTATTTATATTTTATAGACAAAACCAATTGGTATAAACACGTTTTACTATGTACTAAAAAAAATTACAGCGTACTTAGAGCTACCGTAGTAACACAAGTCATTGTTTTCAAAAAACGTCAACGATTTTTTTAGCCAACAGTGAAACTGACATCCAAATATTGAAAAGACAGCGACTGACGTGTTAGTTTTTAATTGTTTATTTACAATTTACGCTAATATGCAAATACAATTATTGAAAAAAAGTTTTGTTAACTAAAATGATGGAAAAAAGATCACTTTTTTATCGAAAACACGGAAAATACAATATTTTTAGAAATGATAGTAAAGCAAGCAAAGATTATTTCAACATATTTGTATAAAAAAATTTGTTCAGGTAAAAAAGAGTCGATAAATACTTACATTTGCTACATATTTACCATAAATGGAATTAGCATCTAAATAAACAACAAAAAAAAAACATTTCATTGCAACAAAAGATTTTAAAGTCGCATACTAATTGACTAGTACAGAAATTAATTTATTAGTAGCATATTGCAATTCTGAACTTATTTTGTATTCATCAAACCTATGTATTTTAAATTAAAATTAACGGCTGCATTGCCTTAGGACGCTACTGATTGTCATTGTCAAGATAAACGCGTTAGAGCAACTAACGCCTATTTTATTCTGATGAATGTTAGTGTTCAGCAAAAAGGTTACATTTAAATGTTAAAAAATGACTCAAGTGTTAGCTTAAAGCATAGACTTGATTTACATAAGCACAATTGAATTGTTGTTGCTACTTTTGTTAAAAAAAAACAAATCTTTACACATTCAATAAAAGTAATTTTAGTAGGTTAGTAGATTAGTAGCAAATACTATGCAAACATTGTTTCAAATCCGTACTCACTCAAAGAGTTAAAAAAACTTTTTTCTCTCAATATTTTTTATACAAAATTTGATTTTTTTTAAAGTATTTTATGTTGATAATTAATTGTGATTATTTAAAATATTGTAAACAATGTATACGTTTATTTAAAAATCTAATAAATATAACACTTGGTTAGATGTGTATATATAGTAGAATTCTATTTAGTAAAGTTAAAATTAAAACCAAAAGGATGATTTTAAACAATGTTTAAGCAATTAAATTATTTGGAATGCAGAAAATTACAGATAACTATCCTTAAAACGTTTTAAATTAGAGTCAATTAGCTATTTTTGTTAGCACGCAAGTGTCGCATTTTACAATTAAAAACAAGCAATTGTTTTGATAAGTGAAGTGTAAACGCCAATTTAACAGATCCGTAAACAACATTGTTTTAAGGAATAGTAGATTTAATTCCAATTTATAATTTTAATTAAGATATAAAATTTGATCAGTTCTATACTTTTTAACTAAGCAAAACATGGATTTAAGTTAAATTTACGAAAAGTACGCAACTTTCTTTTATGTGTAAAGTAGTTGAAGTTTTATTGAAGTTTTACAAACACATATATAAAATGCACACTACAAATTAAATTTAACTCAAACAGTTTTCTTCTTTAAAAACTTTTGAATATTTGTGTATATTGAGAAACTTTCCAGTAGTGTTTTGACATTTTACGGTGATAACAACTGTGATGTAGGTACTGGCATTACGAACAAACCTTTTGATATAGAAATTTAGTTAAAACTTTATATAAAACTATTGAAAAAAAATCAATATTTTTTTAATAACAAATACATATTTATGTCGGTAAATCAGGAACACATTTTCTATTGAACATTATTTTCATCCTTGAATCTATAATAGTGTAATCGGTTTTGCAAAGAATCGTGAGAAAATTATTCGTGTAATTAGAAATACATAACATTTTTTACTCAATGTCAAGTTCGACAGAAGATTAAAATTAAATTTGAAACAAATATGTACGTATGTGCATGTAACCGTTTATTAAACAATAAACAGGAAAATAGTCATTATATTTTTCATTACACACAACAAAAAATAAACAAGTTTTAAATTTACAGTCGCAAGTAGTAGTTTCTAATTCAGTAGTCTACAACTTTTATTAAGCGAGTACAGTAACAACTCTTCAAAAGTAATTGAAACTAAGTAACAAACAAGAAGAACCAATTTAAAGTTTAGTGACTGTACTTACTATATAACGTTTTTTAAAAAATATAGATGCATTAAAACGCAACGTACGATTCAAACGCGAAATATGCATTTAACGTTGCTTTACGAATAAATATTAAGCTCAAAATGAAATAAATTAATTTTGTTTCATTTCTTGCAGGTAATTAACATACAATCGCTTTAAATTCCATTTAATTATTAAATTCACATTTGACACCTAATGTTATTGAACATCGATAAATTTAGTTAAAGTATTGAATGATGCAATTCAAGTTTCTTCGCTTTTGTACAATAGATTTTGCTTTTTTTAAAGTACGTGCAATTTACATAATTTTCTTATTCTTTGTTACACTTTTTTCAGTAAAATTTATTTTGTTACCTAAGTTTCTTTTATTTTTAAATTTTTTATTTAAATTGTATTCATTTATATTATCTTGCTTTCATTATTTTTATAGAGTGTTTTATTTACCTTTCCTTTTTTTTATTTATTTAAAGATTGCCAGCGAACTAGAGCAATAGTGATACTTAAAATGCTTTATTGCCGGTTTATTCAGTTTTTTTTGTTTACATTTAAATGTAGTTAAAATGATTTAATATCTTTAATTTTAAATTAAAATACTAAAAAATGTTTTTAATTATTTTTATTTATAAGTAATATTTAAATTTTTAAAACTATTACTAAATACATAAACAAATAATTATTTATAAAAAGATTGTAATAAAAAGCTTTTTATTAATAGAGTAAATAATTGGTTTTATTTGAAAACGATACTAAATCTTTGCATTAAGAAAAGTAATGTCGTAAAGTTAGTTGAATTATGCCATACTTAAATTTATCAATAAATAAATCAATTGGTTTGGTCGAATTTTTAGCGTTTCGTTTATAATAAATTGGAATCGTTAGATTGGATCTACCAATATATTATTTTATGTTATTGTTGGTACTAAGATATTTGTAAAAAAATTTAATTTAAATAAAAAAATATTTAAAACAAAAATGCTAATTAGCATAGCAAATAAACAATTACAATTATTACAATGGAATGGAACTAGAAACAAATTACATAATTTATTGTTGGATTATACTTTTATCAAAATTATAGCTAACTAATGTTCGTACATTTGGATACAATGTTTTAAGTTTATAAACTTTTATTATCAGAAAAAATACTAACAAAAAAATTTAGAGAAACGTCAATTAGACTTTTAAAAACAAAAAATTAATACTGTAAGATTTAAACTTATAGAAGCTTTGTTTTGACATAGGCTAATTCAAATAATTTATTAGACGTCGATGGTTTTAATACCAGACAACGAAATAACTTTTGTAGACTGTCTGCTATTTAAATATTGAGTTATAAAATTTTGTTAAAAATAAAATTAAAAACTATTTTATAAACTATAAATATTTTTTAACATTAACTTTAATATTAACGGTGTTTAGAACGTGTTGCTGTTAATGTTGATAAACATATTAATTTTATTCGTGTTTTTTTACATGACGATGTTACTAATATTCTTTTTATTTGTTCATTTACTAGATGTATTTTTTTTGTTGCTTTTTAACTTCTTTTTTTTAGTCCTAGGCCTTTCTATCTTTAAGTGTAAGTCTCTTTAGCTTCCTATTATGTGTTAGTTTACGTATTCTCTCCCATGTCATTCACTACTTCTTTCCTTATGTAATCAATTCGTTTTGTTCTTGTTCTTTTTTTTTATTCCCCGGCTCTCGCGTTTTGAACACTCTTTTCGTTAGCCTAATGTCCGACATGCTACCCACATGTCCAAACCATCTGAGCTGTCGTTCTATGACTTTTTCTTTGATTAATTTCATTTTTAGATCTTGTTAAAATGTTTTGTTCTTTATTGTTTTTGTTGGTTTTATTTTTTGTTTTTTTGAGGAACCTCATATACGTGTCACATGACATGACGTCTTTCTGTGAGTGTCCACGTCTTGCTGTTATATGTGATTGATGGTTTGACCACTTTTTTAACTTTGGTTTTTATTTCCTTTGGAGATTCTCTTTTTCGTAGAAATGTTGCCTTTCTGAGATTGAATATTTTTCCAGTTTTTCCTGTACTATCGTATATTTGTTTGTCAAATTTCCCTAATTTCTTCTATTACTGCGCCTAGATAGTTAAAATTCTAATATTCTATTTGTTTTATTTCTTTCACGTTCAGACTAATTCGACATGTTTTCTTTGCGTTTGGAATTGTCATTGTTTTTGTCTTTTCAATGTTTATTTTCGTGTTTATTTTTTTAGTTAATCCTCTATTACTTTGAGGTTATATTGCAAGTTCTCTTTTGTATTTCCTATCAAGGATATGTCATCTACAAACATAAGTTCTGTGAACTGAGCATTGTTTAGTATCTCAGCGTTAGTTTTTTTTTATTTTTTTTGGCGTAGACGCAGTAGACATGTTTATTGGCCCGTGCGGTCCCTGACCTGACGACTTAATTTTTTTCTCTGGGTGCACATTAAAAATTTGATTTATAAAACGCCTGTTGAAAATGTAGAAAGCTTAACAAATAGGAT
The DNA here is from genome assembly GCA_035610365.1 of Aquatica leii. Taxonomy (NCBI): domain Eukaryota; kingdom Metazoa; phylum Arthropoda; class Insecta; order Coleoptera; family Lampyridae; genus Aquatica; species Aquatica leii. The sequence continues at coordinate 70,873,638 of CM069436.1, forward strand.
TACATTCTGTGGTAAAAGTGTATTGGCAAAAAATGATTAACTTTAAAAATTAGCGCACTTATTTTACTGACATTATGTACATTGCATTAATATCCAATTTTAAATATAGGGCTTTCACAATTCCTTCCATTGCTCTCGAACTTGTGCCATACTAATCTATGCTAACTCAGTGTTCTTTTTAAATTGCGCATTGGTGGTCGTCTTTTTGCTTTTTGTAATTGTGTAGCCTCTAGTTTGTTATTTTATGGCTTCATAGGGTTACGTTATTTCTGGCTACATGTCGAGATTATCTCTATTTTAAATATGTTATCCTTTTTTCTACATCTGTTACTATAGTGACGATTTATATTCTGTGATTTCTTACTCTATTATTTCTTGTTATCCCCAGCATAGATCTTTACGTTCCATTTTGAGAAATTCACAATATTTCTATATTGATTTTTGTGGTTGTCCAGTTTTTTGACACATACGTAATGTCTGGCAGCACGCACTGGTCGAACTCTTGAGTTTTAAGGTATTTAGCAATTTTTTTGCCTTTGAGTATAAAAATCTCCCAAATGCCTAATTTTATTCTTCTTTTTGTTTCTTCTTTTTGGCTTGCTCTTCCTGATTTTATTCTTTGTTCCATATATGTATATTGTTCCACTTCTTTTAATTCTGTTTTGTCTACTCCTGCTGTTCATTGCGTTACTTCTCTTGTGTGCATACTTTTGATTTTTGTTAAGTTCATCTTTCAACCTACCTTAATTGATTTTCTGTGTAAGTCATGAAGCATTTGTTGTAAATCATCCTTGTTTTGGGTTTATAGTACAATATTCTATGTATTTCGTAGATTATTTAATTGTTCCTCATTTTTATTCCTTTATCTTTCATAATCAATTTCTTGAATATGTCTTCAAGCGGCAATGTAAAGAGCTTTGGCAAGAGCGAGTCACCACGTCTAACTCCTTTTTTAAGTAAGATCAGTTTTGTTTTTTCGTGCTGGATGTATGTTACTGTGGTTTCCTTGTTTGATTGTTTTATCAAATCTATATATCTTTGATCTATTTTGCTATTTGTCAACGCTTTCTAGACAGTCAATTGCTCTATGCTGTCGAAAGCTTTCTCATAATCTACAAATGCTATATACCACAAAAATCCATATTTGCTAAATTTTTCAATTACTGTTTTTATTGTAAGCAGTTGATTTTTATGATTAAGTTTTCTAGTTTTTCTCTAATCATATTTATCAATATGCCGTTTTTTTCTGTAGCTTTGTTAGATTTAATATCTTTTATTGCTTTCTTTACTACTACTCTGTTTATGTTTGGCTATTGTTATAGATTGACTTATAGAGCCCTGTGTAAAATTTTTTCACTATTTCTAATATTGTAACCATCATTTAAAATAAATGATTGGTTGTTTGTTTATTTGCTTGAAAGACCCGGTATTTGGATTGACGTTATTCATTTCATGTATTTGGGATTTGCTTTGTTGATTTTCGATTGGGTTTAATAAGTTATTTTACGTTTTTTTATGTTTCCCTTCTGAGATATCATTGTAATTAAATATATTTTTGCTGTTTGTTTATTTCGAGTTAGTTCAAAAGTTAATTGTTTTCAAGCGCGTTCTCAGTACAGTAGTAGTTTGATTTCTTTGTGTCAATTGTTTAGATTCCGGAGAAACTTAATTATCTTAATTTATTAAGCAGTTTAAATTCTGGTAATATATTTTGTCAATTTGACATTTTTACGTAGCAACCAAATGCCGTGTCCCAATACTACGAATTTGACGTAATTTATTCGGTTTGCCTTCTTATCGCACTTCTTAATGAGATTGTTTTCTTTCTTGAAGTTTCGAACACAGCCTTTGTGAAAAGGGTAGTCGAATAAGTTTATATAAAGATGAGAGTTTTGTGATAAAAGGGAGTTAAGAAGTTAGTTGGTTGACAGTCGTTCGAAATGTAGATATCGCGGGTGATAAATTTACCTTTTTAGTTGTAGATGAGGAATTACCGCGGAAGTGATTAAAAATGGAACAGTGAATCTTCAAGTGGAAAGAAACTTTCCTTTTCGTATAATAATCACAGTTCATTGAATTCACTGGAATTTAATTTAGTAGATATCCAAAGTAAATTTGTGCGTGAGTTTGTTTCGCAATCCCATTTCTTTCACTTTGGTGGCGGATCAATAAGAAATCTTTTGTCGGTAAATTATTCTTATGGTTGTGGTACCTTATCGAGGTTTCGGACGACGTCAATTGGCCTATGCTAACCAGGAGCTCGACTTCAAACAGTAAAAGTATTTATTGATTATCGATTGTTTAGATATTTGTGAGTTCAGTGTGTTAAAAGCTTTGGGTTTTAAGTAAAATCAGAAGTGTCGCGAATTAATGTATTTAACGATAATGTAAGTAATAATTGTCAGTATTTGTCAAAACTATGTGACAAAATTTTGTTCAAGTAAACTTCGTTGAAGTAAAGATTTATATTGGACGTTAGCCGTGAAAATCTACGATTAAAAATTTTCATCTTCATAACGAATTATTTCGTTTTATATTTAAGTAATGCGCACGCGGCCGTGATTTAGGTAATTAGGATTTACCAGTGATTTTTTTTGTCTTTGTGCATTTATTCAGTTAACTTTAATTTCTTTTAATTTTTTTTTGTGTATTAAACTTTCATTTTACGTACATTTTTTTTGTTTTGTTATTTTTTAGTACTATTATTTTTTTTGTGTTCAAATAAATGTTAAATAGTTAAATTGTAAACAAGCTTATAATTCCGTCGGTCTCCGCGTTACGTGAATTTTATTTGTGGATTATTTCAGAGTATAGTGAGATACACTCTATTAAGGTAAGTCCATTTAGAGTGTATCCTTCAGGAGCGGGCTTGTGGTTGGCAAGGGCCAGAAGTCCATTAAGCTTTACTCCTTCCGTTTATGTTACCTTATTTCAGGCAAGTGTCTTTGTTTCAACTTTTGCATGTAACAATATTTCGTTTCTGTTGTATATCATTTTTTTCTTATTTTGTAATGCATAAATCTGCTTCTTTCCCATTTTTTGTTTTAAAGTTTTCATTACTTCGTTTGTTAGTTTTTCTTTTGTTTCCATTTCATTTTGTCGCATACTTTTTTTTAATTTCCTTGTTTACACCTAAAAATTCTTCTGTTGTTTTTTCGTCTTCTTTCACTATTTGTTTACATTAACTCCTTAGTTTTCTTATTAATTGATTCTTTTTTGGTTTTTACTGCTAGCGTTTTTTTAAATTCTTCTATTAATTTATGCAATACATTTTGTATGTTCTTGTTTAACTCTTTTACAGTTTCGTTAGAGCTTTTGTCAATATGTGCTAAATTTTTAATTACTGTTTCGTAATATATTCCTTTTTTATTTCTTATGCTGCTAGTGTTATTTTTTTTGTGGTTGTTAAACATACGTTGTCGTTGTATGTTTCTTGCTCTTACAATTCTGTGGTCGCTATTTGTGTTATATGTTTTCAGTAGTATCACGTCTTGGATGGTTTTCTCTCTGTAAAAATTTATTCTATTTAACTTCTGGTGTTTACATCTGTTATTATCTATGTCTACTTTCGTTTTAATCTGTTTTAAAAAAATTATTCATTGGCATAGTTTAAGCTTACACATGAAGTTCATCAGCATGTCACCTCTTTCATTTCTTTTATCAATTCCAAATTTTTCTATGTATTCTTTGTCTTCATCTTGTTTCTTACCCAGTTTGGCACTAAAATTTCCCATAATGATTTTTCATTCAGTGTGGTCATATCTCTATGACTTTGTTTAGTTGTTCATAAAATTTTTCTATTTCTTTCTCTAGGTGCGTCGATGTAGGTGCATATGTATATTTGTAAAATTTTTATTTTTGCTGATAATTTTTAAATTATGTATGTTATTCTATCAGACAGAAGTTGAACTTTTTAATGCACGGTGTTAATGTTTTTAATAATGAACTTGACACCCGCTGTTGTTCCATCGCTTTCTCTTTTATACAGAAACGTGTTTCCTTAGTTGAAGTTAATGCAGTTTTCTCTTATTTTTCTAATTTTACACGGTCTTACAATATTCCACCTTATTCTCTTCAATTACCCTTCTAATTCTCTTTTTGTCATCGTCACTTACTAGGCGGGCACTGTATATTGTTGTCCATATTTTAGTTTTTTGCGCTGGTGTAAATTTATGTTTTAGTTTCCAATCTTTGGACGCCTCCAGAATCCGTGGGGCGGCTGAATAACTTATCTGAGTGAGATTCTAAATGTGTTACTCCACTTAGTTGGGGTAATTTTTTTGGACATTTACATCATATTAAGATTAGTATTAGGGAGTATTTGGCATATGTAATATGCCAGGCATCTTGCCTTATTTATATTCAGCTGCCTATTCTGGGACACACGCGGTTTTGAGCCACTTCTCTGTTGGCAAACGCTCATTTTAGTTTTAAAAACACTTATAGAATGCTTTATTTGAAAGTTTATGTAACGAAACGATGAAATGCTCAGATGAAGCAAAGCTGGAACTTGCGGTGCTGCCCAATTTCACTTCATTTTTGTATTTTTCGGATGCAGCGTTTATTATTATTAAACAAAATATTCCTTATAATTCGTTTTATGGTTTAAAAATATAATATATATCTTTATTTTGCTCTGCAGTGCTAAAAAATAATTATAGTAATTGAAGAATTTGATACGCGCGAGCTTCCATCTTGTACGCTGCAAAAACGGTACAATATACATGAAAATTGGTCATAAACAATTTATTGAACACAATAATATTGAAGGTAATTATATTCTTCCGCAGAATTTTTTATAGTAAATTTTGTCTTTTATAAAAATGTTTATGTGCAACTTTCCTCTATCTTGCACGTTTTAGGGTAATAGTTTATTCGTTATTTTAAGTTATTAATCAAATCATTTCACCTCAAAACTGTAGCGGTTTCGATGCAGGCATGATTAACAAGAAAAACAACTCCAGATACCTAGTGCAATATAACGACACCGACAAAGCTACCATTAGCTTTATTCGGAGGTTTTAAAAATCTTAAACGCGGTGCGAAAACGAAGAAAAGAAAATTACTGACGGGCTGGTTTCTTTCACGTACATTTATTATTAATATTTTTCTTTGAGTGTACGTTTTGTATAAAGTTATTAGTTAGTGACAAATTGTTACGTGGTTGCCAACCTGCGTCCAGTCAAGACCCAACAAACCGCAATACGTGATCTTTAGTTTGAGGATTACGCACCATATTAAAAGATCAGGGTTTAGTTAAATTTATTTGGATATGTGTTTGTAAGTTTTTTATTTGAGTATTGTACGAGATATGCGATGAATTGAAATACTGTCTAACGAGAAAAAATTGAGAATGATTATTTAAATTTAATTCAACTTAAACGAAGTTTTTGTTTGTCTTTTTTTGTTGTAAACATAGACAGCAAATTTTCTTTTTTTTGTTTTTGGCTATTGACAAGTTGTTTATAAGTTAGTTTTACTTCTTTTGGGCCGAAAGATCACGCTAAAAACATTTAGAAAATTTAATAAAAAGACATCGCGTCGCAAAATGTTTTTATTGCGAGTGTAATCTGCTAAAAGTTTTCTTTAGATATGACAAGGAATTGCGATCGCGACAAATGGTTGAAAAAATCCAGTTTTTAAACTGTGGATGCACATTTCCAAAGGTAAAATTTTAACTTTGCAACTTTTACATCTAAAAGGATGTGGCAAGGTAACTCAAATCGTTTAATAATCTTAGAAGTTATTGAACTGTGAACCGCTATAAATGATTTATTTCCAAGCGTCTTCAATCAAAGTCTGGCTAAATTTTTGAAAGCTCTACTTTGGCTCTAAAATTGATTGTGTCTAGAGAAAATTTTGCATTTATCCGAATGATCTCAACCGTATCTAAACCAGCAGAAAATGACAGCCAGTGGATGTGAATCTCAATTTTATGACTTTTTCTCGCATAACATGCTTATGAGCGCAATATTATTATTTGAGCTTTGCGAAAGTGACTTTTTGCCTTAAAAATATTTTGTTTTAAATAAAGTTTGATGTTTTGAGATTTTGTTGCTTACGTTGTGTTTCTTACCGCGTACATCACTTAAAAAAGAGAATCTAAGCGTTACCAACACTACCCAAATATTTCCTAATACTTATTGCCTAAACAAAGCTAAGATTTGAAAAACTAAACAAGTACGGTCATTCACGACATTAAACTTTAAAACAAAAACATTGCGTCTTAATATTGGTGCTAACAGTGGACTAATCGTGAAATAAAGAGAGTCGCAAACTTATGACAGAATTTATTGAGCATTTTGTTAACGATTTGAAAAGATTAGCCCAAAATACTCATTTTGTGCTTTTCTAGAATAATTTTCTATAAAAGATGTAGGTTATAGTTTGCAATCATTTGGACTAAACTATTAGATACTACTAAAGCTATAAATGAGATACAACAGCCGGCAGTGTTTGGATTTAGCGTTTTTAATACTAATTCAATGCTGAGCACAGTTTTCGTTCCTCTTAGAGAGATAAAGGGCAAACAAGTTAAACTACAAACATGGAAAAAATTAGTGACGCCGGCTTATTTACATGCCTTAATGTTTGTTCAAGTGCATGGATTTAAGATAACGCGATCGGATTTTTCTTTAGATATGTCAATGGAAGCTATGTTATATCAATGCGCAGAAATTTTTGATAATAAACGGTTTCGCTCATAATTTGTTATAAAAAATTTTCTATAAGTCGTTACTGTGATACATCATCTTCTAGCAATGAAGAGGATATGGGAACTTCATGGAAAAATGTTGAGTACAAACAATTGATGAATTATCGTATGCCTCTGCCTCTATTCTCGTTTAATATGTACCTAGAATACTAACTATTTGTTTTTTTTATTTTTTTATTATTTATGTATGCATTCTTATTTTGAAAATTGTAATAAACGTTGTTCATTATATTACGCAAAATTTGCCATATTGCGATCCAGACAAAATTTTTTTTGCACATAAAGTAAATTTACTTTTAACATTTGTATATTAGACAATAATACCCATTTATTCTTGAAGTAAAAAATATTTTAAAACTAACTAGCTGCCCGAAAATGATGTCGGGACAAGTCCAAACTTACTACTTTGTTTTCCACTTATGTCAATAAAAATAAGCTTTTTTTAGCAATTGGAAATTGTAAAACTTATACTTTCAACATTTATTTTAATAGATAAGATGTAAATTGTTATTTACAACAAAATGTAATAATTTATTATGTTGAATTAATTCACTTACCGTTCTAGATTAGTGCTTACCGTCGAGTTAGTCCTAGCAATTAGTAAACATAACTTATGTCTTGATAACATACTCGGTAAACAGTGGAACAAAGTTAAATCGCACAAAAAGCAAAAATTAAACAATGTTTTTCCTTAGAAACCTGTTTGTGACTATAATAATTGCATTAGCATTTTAATTTCAAATAAATTTTAAAAATTGTCTTTAATTCGTAGAACCGTTTTTAATACTTTTTAACATAAATTCAAATAAATATATTATTGATTATTATAGAACTAAACAATAAAAAATATATGGTTGAATATATCTCGAGCATTAACAAATACTCAAAATTCGGTCGTAGAAAATGCTTCAAGCCTCGAGCTATTACCCAGCAACACGCTTCAACAATTTCTATGATAAAATTTTGTTGATATTAACAATGCTTTATTTGTCTTATAATCAAAAATTCCGTTAGTACTACACAACAACTACGGCATTAATGTCTAGTTAAATAATTTATTTTTACATATGTTTTAAATTTTATTTAATTTTAATGAAATGTTTTTTGTAATATATACAAAAATCCACGATATACATTAGTAACGATGCAATATTGCTTTATGTATTATAAATTTTCACTTAAATAAAATTTTGTACATATACATTTTAAGCATATTTTATTAAATATAAAATGTAAATATACACGCACAAAAAACTATCAAACAATCAATTTCTTAATAAAAAGTCTAGAGGGTTCTCCAATTTTTACTTTTTTTCCAAACTAGAAACGAAAAACAAGGTACTTCAAATCACTACTTGTTTGGAGTAACGGTCCGTACTTGTAAAAGACTCTAATAGTCTCTCATTCGGAAAATGGACGCTTGGCGTTACGTTAAATTGCACGTGAAAAACTAAAATCGCGTCAAATTTTTTCCGTATTTCTTAATAAAAAAATTTGAAGTTTGAACAATAATTTATTGTCAATTTATTCTAGTATAAATGAATATTCCATTAGTTACGTAGTTCCCTTTTCTTGTTTGCTCAATCTCGACTTCTTAAAAGCTTAGCTGGAGTCTACAAATATTTGTTCAACGATGTACCAGAGAGCATTCGATGGTTGTCGTTCTTATTCCGACATTTATCTAGACGTTTGTATAATCCCTACGGTAAGACAGTTGTATCAAGTTAGACATTTGCTAAATCTAATTTTTACGAACTAAAATCAATTTAATTCCCAAACAAAAAAGAATACAGTTTGTGTAAACTTATAGAAAATATGTGCAAACGTAAGTTAATATATAAAGTGCAATTTATGGCGGAAGGGTTAGTAGGTACGCAATAAATTGCAGTTAACACCTAAATAATGCGGTGACGACGATTTGTCATTTATGACAAGGTTACAATGTATCTAAACCGACTGTATTTCATTATTTTTTGCTTCACCATACGAAACAAAATACTATCGCCATTCTAATAGTAATTGAAGCTTGCAATGAAATCGTAATCATGTACGGATAAACCTAAAGGTGACACTGTTTTATTACGGTTGACATTTACACAATTGATTGATTTACTCAAAGCACGCAACAACGTTATTTTTTATTACCTTGAAATGTTTTCATCATACTATCAATAAATGACTTTACTTTTAAAGTATTTTGCAAAATTAGTTTTTGCACATAAAGCACTGCAAATTTCTTTTATTTTTACTCATTTATTACGTATTTTTTTCTAAAATTTAAACTAAACTTATATATTTTTTAAATAGAATTATATACTATATTTATTATGCATATGATATAAATAAGAAACGTTAAGGTAATATATGTATTTGCTGCACATACTGCACTCTAGCTCTTTAGCTACCTATAAAACTGATTTTCACGAAGGATTTTAGATTAAAGTCATTACATAGTGACATTTACCCAGTGATGGTCGCGTATTCTACATCATGTAAAAAATTGAATTTTCTTCGCATAGAAAATAACAATTAGTTACATGACACATTTGATGTAGAAAATGTCGAGTATGTAGAATAAGTATAAAATACAAATAAAATGCAGGAAGTAAAATATTTAAAAGAAAAGTAAATTCTGAAAGAGCAACAAGATCTAAAAAGAAAAGATAAATAGTTATTAAGTATTTACTGTGCTACTAAACATAAAAAACACCCTGTAGAATATACCTACGTTTCATGATTTATCTGCGCATTTTTTTTTTAAATTCATCAAACATTTGTTTAAAAATTTTGTAGATTTCATATTACGTTATATACTTTTTACGTGTTAAAACAATCTAATAGATTTCTTTTTATAACATTCAATAATTATTTTTTAGGTAAGAACTGGCTCTATTTGATTTATAGCACACAACGAGTTACTTACTGTGTTTACAGTAAAAACAGTATTAATTAATAATTCAAATGATTTTTTTGTATTATATTTTTAAGTCATAGAAAGCAGAACTAAAAAAAATATTTTGAAGCACGAAATATTCTTAACGTGGTCGATTTATTTTTGTAAATAAATTGTAATTGGTCAGATAATATAAAGCTTTTGAACTTGCTGCTGTTGGAACAGAGAACTTTGTGAATTATTGAAAAATGTTTCCGAACACTCACGCTCTAAAAAAAGTGTCGAACTGGGCAACAAAATTGAATTAGGTATTTACTAAAGTAATGTAAGAAAATTTACATATAGAATGCTTTTATATTGTTGGAAATCCAGTTATGTATAATCAAACTATTAGTGGAAAAAATTAAAACAAGGTTGCCTACATGGAGGAACATAAAACTTTACGAAAGTATATTTTAAAATTGGGGTTGGTACAATAATAAATAGAATAGAATGATAAGGCTGAGAAGGTAACGTAATAAATAATTAGTTACATATTTAGAGTAAACTTACATTTTCCAATTATAAAAAACTGATAAGAGTTAGTATAGTCTGACGAAGAACCTGGTGTTTATAAATCTGGCGATGTTGAGTTACAACGTATTATAGTGCATTGGTAAAGATTTGTTAACCTTCTTATTTAAATTACAATTATTGCACTCTACGGATATAAATAAAGCTGACTCAGAGTAATCGATAAAAAGATATTTGATCGTGATTTGAATCAATTGTGATTTTTGCAACTGTAATGTGAAAAGCAGTATTTATACGGTAAGTTAAGCAATATTCTACATCAAACTTATTATCTAAATAAATTAGTATATAAATAGCTATAGAGATGGAAACGGAAAGCTGATTTTATACCGTTGTGATTTTGGCCCGCGGGGTTATTCAAAACTTATTTGAATTACGCGGGATAAAATCAGCCTTCAACGTTTCCATCTCTATAGCTATTTACACACTAATATTCATACATAGTAAATTTATACTATGAGATAGCTCTACCATCATATTTCACTCATGTAAATAAATTACTATCATGCTATGAACATATTGTTATCGACGAATTTGTCATTATTAAAACTGTTTAAAACTAAGTGTCGAATATGTCTGACACTCACTAATGAAGCTTTTGCTTTAATGGTTTTAGTTTATATAAATGTACATATACTAAAACGATAAATTAAAAATGTTTACAATTAGAATATGGTAAAACGGAATTATAAGGTGAATATAAACCTTACATTTTTACATTACGATTTTCATCGATATTTTGATCAAAATCGATAAACCCACTTATACTTAAAGTACAATTGGGTTCTTGTTGAAAAAAAAATTTTTACATTTCATTGATAATTATTGAACAAATTTTATTCAAATTCAAAACTTTAGTAATGTCTTTGTAGGTGTTTTGTTTCGACTTTGGTAAAGACGTAAATATTACTATTTAGTCACAAAAATACATAAAACTTGTAATTATTGTAGAATGCTAAGACAAAACTATAAGAAAAAATAGCAATAGGAATTAGGCTAATTTTAATCAGCAAATCCCAAATTATATCTTCAACAATTTGGGTTTTTAAAAATAACGTTTATTCTGCATTAATTACGTAATTATCTACATTTTCTGCATTATATACGTATACTGCGTTTACCATAAAAAATTACTTTTAAATTATAATAACAAAATATTGAACCATTTTCTAATAGCACCACAATGCATAAGTAACAACAAAAAACCCAAAAAAATAACAAATAAAATTACACTAACGAATTAGCGCAGATTTTTAAATGTCGTAGAATCAAATTTTATTAAAAAACTTGGCTGTTCAGTTTGGTTGCCTACAATTGATGGTCTTTAGAATCTTTAAATGCAACAGTTGCATCCGTAGTATCTTCTAAAAATCCATTGGTTTCTTTCTAAAGACTTTTAATATTAGTTCAGTTCTCTTTACAAACGACGCTGGATCTTCTAAAAACGGTATTATAAATTCTCTTAATTTGTATTTATAGACAGAGGAAGATTTGCATGCTTCTATCATTATTAATATCAATTTAAATCCATGCCGAAGTAATCCGGTAACATTTAATTGGACTATTTGCATCTTTAGAAAACTTTATTTGGAGCAATTTGCCAGAATTTCTACTTCTTTTTTTCTACACTTGGTATGTGGTTTATGCATGATGAGTCAAACCAAAATTTATTCTAGCAGTTCAAGAACACCTTGCTTTTCTTTATTACCTAACCTAAACCTAATAGATTTTTATGAGGGTACTTAAAAACTTTAGTTTATGCTAATCCAATGGACAATAAAAAAAACTGAAAAAATGATTAATGTCGATTGTTGCAAAAATGTTGAGGCATTGTAAAAGGTCCCACAATTTATATTTTTAAAGTTAGTAAATGTATACAATAGAAGATGCTTATGTTGAACCAACTTACAAAATTATTTAATAAAAATTATATTAAATAAAACTATTTCGTTTTTGTAAACAGTTTATTTTATAGAGGTCGATTAAGAGTATTTTTTTTAGTTGAAAAATTTAAGCTGTCTGAAGATATCATTTATGTGTTTTTATCGTACAAAGTGTAAAAAAATAACATTACTGTGATAGAGCTAGTCTGTTGATTATGAAAATATTTATGGCGTTTGGTCATAATTCGAATTATAGCCTCTATAATTAACAACAAATTTGCATTTGATAAATTATAATTCTAATTTAGACCGCATCGTAAAGAAGCATTCAGAATTGTGAACCAAAACAAAAAATTAAACCTGGCATTTACTGTTGTCGATTGTAAACTCAAACAAATTGACGGTTTGCAAGAAATTTTAGTTTGCAATTTTAGACTGCTGATTGTCAATTATAAAAAAAATTATTAGACACTGATTTATAATATTTTGATAACTTTGGTGTATTTATAAACTTAAATTTTTTTATGTTATTGCAATGCTGATTTTATTATTAGAATAGGTAGTACTGGTAGCCAAAATTTAGATCTTATGTTTGGTTCGTGTTAAATAACAGTTCTTCTATGTCTATAAATTTGCTGATTAGTCTAAAAACATAGAAAATAGTTATAACTAGACCTTTTGTTTTGTTTAGTGTGTCTTAGGTTCCACACGTGTTTGACACCTACTGATTTTGTTACACTGCTGTGTTTGCGGTCAGACATTTGTTTTTTTATTCTAACTTCAAATTATTGTTATTATTATTATTATCTGTTTTATATGTTTTAATCTACAAAAAACACAGCATTTTGTCGACATCGGCATGTTTCAAAGCTCTTTGTTTTTGTTTTTGCAGATCTATATCAAATGTTTAAAGTATTTTTAGTCGTAAAAATAATTTTGATTTAGTGTTTTCATAAAATTCTACTGTAGAACCTATAATGTACACTGAATCAATTCTAGTAGAAGTCCTTGACTCTTAAAGTTGCTGCTCTTTTTAATGCATTTTCGATATTTTTTACTTCATATCTATTTTGTCATAAGAATTTTTTTTAACCTGAGTGAGATATGACATTTAAATATTGATTAATGGGCGTTTTTTTAATATATACAGAATGTATTAGTTTTTTGTTTTTATTCTTTTTTACCTACACGTCTTAAAAAGCTAGGCTGCTGTTATTAGCTAACTCTACAATAAATGAAATGTTATCATAATGCTGAAAAAACTGATTTAATTTAGACTGGCTAAAAGTTCATACAACAAACGTATCATTAACATGTTTGATTTCAGATTTTGGTTTCAACTCAGGTTCTTTTAATACTTTACTTTTCAAATGCTTTATATATATTTTAAATATAATAATTCAAACCTCATTAGTACGGTGGTCTGGTACACCTCAGTGCTATTATTACTATTTTTCTTATAATTTGGTGCAATTTTATTTACCTCTGGGTAGCATATTATATAATTTCAATATTTCCACAATATAATATGAAAAGTAAAACAATTATAAAACAAAAAGCAACCACTACACAACATATAAATATGTTCCAAATATAAATATTTATAACACATTGACAACAACAAAAGTATTTCGTTTTGCAATCTTGTCCTCTGAGACACGTAGAACATCGTCTTTGGAAATCCATTTTTGGTACTTTCGGGGGTTAAAGGTTCGTAATTAAATTTGAAAAACGTTTTATACTGTTTTGCAACTCTCTGGGTAAATTAATATTCAATTCTCTTTACTTTATGTTTTTAGAGATTAGCTCTAAAGCTAAAATTTTAGAAAGAATTTTTGATTTCCGCAAAATATTATAAGTAACAGAAAGTATGGTTATAAAAAGTAATAAATTCTAGTTTTCTCTTTTTATTATTTGGGTTTATTGCAGCATTGTGATGCATGGTACTAAACAAAATTACACATTGTTTTTTCCTTGGTAAATATAATAATGCAATTATATTCTTCTTAAAACCAAGTATAGTGGTATTTTTAGCACGTTTACTGGTAGTTACAAATTCTGATGGAAGTTTCCTTCTGTTTTCATACATAAACCAGTTGTTTATTGAAAAATTTTTTTTTTGTTTTAGTAACTGGTGCAGAGAGTTTTTTTTACAATTTTGTGGGCAAAATTATTTACTTTATATGACCTTGGGAACTGCTTGCCGATATATACTTTTCTGTATTTTGATGGGTTGTTATGCATACTATATATTGCTTAAAAGAGCACCCTCACTTAAACACAAATAGCATTTGATTTATATATCTGAAGGTACATAATTTTCTGTACAAATGATTCAAAAAAATCTCACTTGGCAGCAAAATATTTCAATTTCTGTTCCGTCCGATTGCCATAAGTCATCTAAGCGAAGCCTGTTGGCTTTAAAAAAAATTTCCAGATACAAAAACCCCAAAACTGTTTTTATTTCAGTTTTGTTTGTATCTTTAGTCTTACTATCATTTTTGTCTTTGAATGTTGAATGCTGTAAAAATCCTAACCAGCTCTGTAACTAGAAGCTTGCGTTTTTAGCGGCATCTTTAAGCCCTGGAAGGTAAGTAACAAACCTGTGTGTTTTATTATGCACATTTTGTTTTAGAATTGTTTTCAATCGATTTTTTTTTGTTTGTCCTTTCCAATAAAATAGTTTTCGACTGCTTCTGAGCCATTACACAAAGTGTTTAGTTCGTCGTCATCTAATTCTTTAACACTTTGCTCAGTTTGTATAATTGATTTTTTCCTACATACCGTGTCTTTTATTGGCATTGTCTGCAGTGCAAATAATTGACAATAACTTCTTGATTGTCTAGTGTTGACTGCAATGTATTAAAAAAAATTTAAAGCGCAATCAATCAGTTTATTTTAAGTTACAAAACTGTTTTTTGCAAAATACAACAAATGGTGGGCCTGTAAGAAATCTACCACACGAAATAACCAATACCTTTTCAAAATATTTTAGGAAAAATCCGATACTTACCTATATTTAATTAACAAAAGAAGTAAAAACACACGTAATTGTACTTACTTTTTTTATTAACTATTATATTTGCAGCAGTTAAGTTAAATCATTGTTTTCTAAAACAATAGTTAAAAAAAATAAATTAGAGAACAAATTCAGTTTGTATTTTTAATACAAAATCAAAATGTTTTTACTAAAGAGTTGTTTTAAGACCTAACACTAAAATCATTTAGGTATAATAAAATTATTTTGTCAATAGTTAATATTATCTATCCAAATAAAAAATATAATTTTATATGCGTACAACACATAAAAATCTTCAAGTTTTTTTTAGTAGTTGTTGAATTATCAATCAAAAGACGTTTTAGCAAAATAAACACATTTACTACCTGTACTACAAATATTGAAGACATGTTTTATTTTACCATTAATTACCCAGATTTGAATAGTATTTTCACAATTGCTTCAGTTTGTAGCTTAGACAATTTTGTTAAATAAACAGCTAAGTTAAATTATGCATAATAAATTTTGTTTATTTGGTAACAATATTTTAACGTCATGGTATGTTTATACAAGTTGCTTTCTCTAACTTTATAAAAATTAAATACAAGTTTCTTTTTTTTTGATTAGTAAAATAAGTCGTTTTGCAATTCGTGCATTGTGTAATTAATAATTTAACGGACTTTTTTTAAACACGCAGTTTACTAAAATTGATCATCAATCAAATTTTTGACTATTTCTGGTCTGTGTAGATTTATGCGAGTACGATACCTTTTTTGTTCCATTTGAGACCACCAATCCAACTTTATATACACTGAAACTAATTTAATTTGAATCTTAGAAATAAATAACTAAGACAAACTAATATTACAATAAACAGTGTAAATGTGTTAACATAAAAACATTAAAGTTACTCAGTAACAACAAATTTACAATGTTACAAATTATTACTAAATTGTTGTGATACAACAATAATATAAGGTAGTTGAATCTAACAATTTCTCGTGAAATAATTAGCCTTCAATTATGCTATACCACAAATTAGTAGTTAGAAGTCAAGGTTTTTTCTCTAGGAAGCAATAAATTGTAGACCCTGATTTTATTGCTTAATCAACTAGCTATTTAAAAACACAATATAACTGTAGTGCCTATATAACTAAAATACCTACACGTCTAAAAGTAGTTATTTGAAGTTTTGCAAAAATGTTTTTAAAAGTAAAATTTTAAACACTTAAAAAGCAATTTAAAAGGGCTTAATATAACAAACATCTTTTAGGCTAATGCAACATAAAGGTTTATAAACACAAATAACTGTACCGCACTTTAATGAAAATTACAAAAAGTTTAATTTTATTCAACAATTCTAAAAACGTAAGAAAAGCAATGTTTATTTATATAATTGTTTTAAAATAAACTGTAATTTGCAACTTGTAGTTGTAATTTTATTTAAAAGAAATATAGTAAATAATTTAAAATTACGTTTATTGACATATAGATTTAACAAAAAAAAACAAAAATTTTGGTTTTTGTTATATAAAAAGTTACAAATAAACTATTTTAAAATCAATTTTGCATTTCAAAAACAATGTATAACAAAATTAAACTGTGCTAATGGGTTAAAACCTAAAATAATATACTGAGTATTTTGTAGTGATAAAAAACTACATATTACATGTTACAGTTTTTTTTTTAATAATTACAGTTTCAATTTGTTTTTTTATTGGTTTCTAAAAATACTAAAAGTTAACTAACAATAAATTGTTGTACATTTTTAGTATTGTAGTTCGAAACTATTAACAACATTGGTATTTAATATGGTAATAACATATAACTGTATAAGTAGTTAACTATGGTACTTAAATATTTAGTTGTGTAGTAAAAACAAAATAAACTTACGTTTCTTAATAAAAAAATGTCAAAATAATATGTACTTGTCTTAAATATTATTGAAATAATTTAGAAACATACTAAGAAGAAAGATATGGAGTTGTACTGTACATTCTCATTGTAAATTAAAATAAATGTAAACGTTTTTGTACTTAAATAAATAAATATTAGTAACACAAATAAAGTGCATTAAAACCTAAATTGTTTACGTTAGAAAGCATTTTAAAAGTAAATTTATTTGGTAGTACTTGTAAAAAAACGAAGCAGGGCAACAACACAAAAAATACAGTTTTAAATAATAAATTAAATTCTTGGCAACTTTAAAACACAAACCACGTAATTTTAAGAGAAACTTTAAAAAATCAAGCGTGTAAATCTAAAAGATGCCTGTAATAACAGATAAGTGAGGGGGTTGTTTTATGTACTTTTAATGTACAACTTGTCAGTTAACTAAGCTACAAACTTATAATAAAGATTAAATTTATGTTTTATAATAAAGGAATAAATATATACAAAATTAACGGTACAACAATTTACTGATTTAATTGTGTTATATAGTATACTTATTTATCACAAAATTGTTACATAAATACTAGTAAAAAACACTTTGTACATACACGTGTATATAAAATAACAACTAATAAAGTTATTGGCATTGTAACTAATAAAAATGTTGCTGAATACGTTATGTTAAATGTAACAAAAAGTAATTGCACAATGGTTGCCGGGTTGTACAAAAAATAATTAACCGTTAATTAGCGATTAATGGTTTTTTAAAGTATGTTTCTAATTTAATGACAGTTTCACCAACCATTAACGGTCAAGTAATTATTTGATGAACGTTGACGTTAATCAACGATTAACAGTCATTAACTGTATTTTGAGTTGCACAAAACAATAAGCTTAAATGAAACATTTGTTAACAAGAGCTTATATAATTGGCACAATTTGGCTGATTAACCTATAATTAAATTTTTTTAATAATAAAGAAGTCATTATTTATCGTCAAAATAATAAAAATCTATTTTGAAAAGCTATTTACATTAAAATAAATATGTTGTCAGAGTCTATTTCTTCAACTAAATTTGAAGACGAATTAAGAGTACAACTTTGCAAGATTAGGTTTATACGGAATAGATAACACTTTTGAATTGCTGAATGACATCAATTTTCAGAAACGTGTTACGGTAATTTTCATTACGTACGCCTTTGTTGTTACGGTTGAAATCTTCATTAGGTACGCCTATGGGTTTTCGACGTGAAATTAGATTCGAGTTTTGACAACCGCTAACTATCCTTTGCGCATGAGATATCATTTGGTAGAAAGTCGTAACATGTGGAATATGTGATGGCCTGTAATTAGCGAAGATTAATATTATCCGTTACCATCGGGGAAATAATGGAAAACCATTTATAATTATTTAATTTCTTAATTTCGTTTAGACGTTACAGGGTGAGCTAAAGTCATCTTTTAATATAAACTCGTGTGTAATTCGTTTTCCTTTTGACAGCCATTTTGCGTACCTTCATGTTAAGCCGTTAGATTCTCGATAAATGGATATCGTTACTATTATTAACTAAGGCATCACGTTGCCGGACTCGAGCGCTAACAGAAGGCGACTGCAAGCCGCACAATTGGGGCCTTAAGGAGGCATCTTGGGCATACTTAAACTACACGTGGCTGATACGCCGTGTTCGTGTTCACCACCTATTTGTGTTCCAGCGCTATTCTGTATTCGATACCACTTTCCGGAGGGATGAACCTCGACACATATTTATATGGGGCGATACTAACTTTTTCTCTATAAGACATGGTTATAACTAATTAACTCAACGAAAAAGGGGTACCACAGCATATAACAACCGGTTTATATTCTTTATGTTGGTTTGTATATTAATTAATAATTGTTGTAGATGTGATTTCGTGAGACATTAGCTTGACACGGTTTGCGATTCAAAGTGTTTGCAGGTTGTGTGTCGGGGGAACGTACGTTCTTCACACCAAAGGGAACGCCTGTATTTATTGGTAAGTGATCTTATTTGTTTTATTACGTGGTCAAACGGGTCACTCACGAGACTTTTGTTATTAATTCTATAATTATCACTATCGTTGTTTACGAGTTAAGTAATAAATTTTACTTATGCCAAGTTGTGCATGCTGTGTAATACCGAATGATAAACGTTGATGCTATATTAAGTTTATACGCTGTGTTAGGATAAGTTAACATTAGCGTAGTACTGTCTTATTTCTGTATTTGATTGTCAGTAATGCTATTCTACTAATTTATGTAAACGTTATTTACTACAAACTATTCTTCGCTATAGATTCTTATGGTAGTTTACTTATGTACGGTGTGTTGCCTATGCTACTGGCATTTTCTTTGTATTTAAAAGCCATTATATTCTGTGATAAACCTCAGCGATTCTACATTAAAATTGTTATTGTGGTTAAATATTCTTTTATGACAATATACCTGTTTCCTATGACTATCGTATTAACTAATTGCTTCTGACTACTCGAACAGCTGAGTAGAGGAATTACGAACCTAACATCTAGTTGCAAGTTTATTCCCATTCTGTTGTGAGCAGGCAGACGTGACTTTGGGGAAGCTCTGGCGCCCTTATATATCTCTTCAATTTATGTATCTAGGAACCCCCCCTCTCTCCGACGATTGAAAGTTGGCCGTGCAGGTTCGTAAAACCAACAAAAATTTGTAACAAATTGGCGACCCAACTGTTTGGGGCCTCGATTATCTCATATCGAATTTCTCATTCCACTACATTGCTTTTAGCTATTTTCCTTAATTGTGATTAGCGTAGGATTAACTTATACTGTTGAATTTCTCTCGACTTAGTGTGTAGCAAATTGGCAACCCGACTTTTCGATTCTTTTTTTTTTGAATTTTTCATTCGTTATAATTCTTTCTGCTGTTTAGATTTTTTTCTATAATTAGGATAGGATTACTAGCAGGAATAGGTAGTTTATATTATTGACTTTCCCTTGATTTCGTGTGTGCGATCACCATTTTTCTAGATTTATTGATTCTTTTATTTTCCCTTAGTCTCCCGTGGGTTCGAGTTACTCTGCTTTGTGCACGTAGTTATTGCTGCTAGACTTGACGTCTGAGTTACTTCGCTACCTTGTAATTTTTTTTCTCCCTTTGTACTGCGGTTTGACTTGATAGTAGTAATTGATTTAGGTTACTTGTAAGCATACTGGTCCTTGGATGTCAGGATTTTTTTTTGATTAACTTGACTACGTCAGTTAATTTTTTTTCTTATTACTTGTATTGTTATTAGGGTTTAGTCGTACAGTTTTACGTCACGATTAGGTTAGTTTCTTGGAGTTTTTGTCGTAGTTTTGGGAAACGTGATTAGAACTGTGCCACTATTTGATTTTTGACTTTTATTTTTTTTCTCTCGTTTATTAGGAAAACTCGTCACTACAATGGCTACTTGGCGATTAGAAGTGAATCGACTTAGGAAGCAGGAGCTTCAATATAAATTAGTTTCTCGTGGGTTTGATCCTACAGTAGTCGTTTCTACATTGAGGGGTGCGGTACGTAGTGCTTTACAGTTGGAAAAAGAAGCATCTTTTCGTATGGATACTGTTACTTCAGTTTTTGAGGATGATAAGTTAGCTGTTGAACAAGCTATTGGGGAATTGCAAACGCTATTAAGCGAATTCGATGGGAATTTTTCTTCGACTATTTTCAAACGAGCTAGTACCTTGTGGGTACACATTCATCGTCGTTGTGTGAAGATGTCACCTGATGGAGAAGATGAAGAAAAATTGCATCGTCAATTTGGACTTACGCTACAAACCCTTCGTAATGAATTCACAGCTAAAGGGAAAAAGGCTACTAGAACTACATCGGTTTCTTTTGCTAATTTACCTTCGTCTAGTCCTAAACAGGCGGCGGTAGAATCACTACTTCAGGATGAAGAACCACCTCTTCTTACTTCTTCCGATTCCGATGCTGAAATGGATGTATCTGTTCCGACTACTTCTGCTCTTTCAAAGACTACTGTTACTAATGTGTCACTAGCTAAGTGGAATTTAACTTTTTCGGGCGAGGGTTCGTTTTCACTCACCGAATTCTTGATGCGAGTTGATGAGTTGTGTTTGTCGCGTGGTGTCTCACCACAAAATTTGTTTAATTCGGCTGCTGAGATTTTAACTGGGAAAGTTTTGTGTCTCTTTAGGGTAAATCGAGATTCTTTACGTTCTTGGCAAGATGTAGTTACTTTGCTAAAATCAGAATTCTTACCACCTGATTACGACGATCGTTTATGGGATGAGATTCGAAGTCGAACTATGGGACCTCAAGAATCGATCGGCATGTATGTGACGATGATGCGCAGTCTCTTCCAACGTTTATCGTTGCCCGCTTCGGAAGAAACTCAGCTCAAGACGATACGACGCAATTTAACACCATACTACCAATCTGCCTTAGGTTTAGCACAGATTTCTACTTTGACCCAGTTGATCGATTATGGCAAGCGGTTGGAGTTAACAAAAATTTCAGTGGACAACTATAAACCACCTCCTTCGCGGCGTACTACTCGACTTTTAAAACCTGCTTTGGCTTATGTTAGCGACACCTCGGTTTCTTCGATTGCTTCTACTTCTAAGAATCGTTCGGTACGATTCGAAGAAAATAATATTAATTCTAATTCTCCTCGACGTGGTTTTCTTAATTCTTCTCGCGGTACTTGTTGGAATTGTCGTCAGATAGGACATGTCTCTCCGAATTGTGACAAACCTCCTACTCTTCACTGTTATGGATGTGGACAGGCAGGGGTTAGTCGTCGCAACTGCACTAAGTGCAATACTGTTTCGGGAAACTAGGACACGAGTCTACGGACCGAGTCGTAGATTCTACGCTATCTTTAATCTTGAATTCTATCTTCGACTTGCCTGACAAACAACGTATTCTTTTGGACTTTATATTTGCCAGTGTTCGTGATGATGAGCGTCCTTATCTTAAGGTTAATGTATTAGGTCTCTCTTTCTTTGGTCTTTTGGATACCGGTGCTTCTCGAACCATTCTGGGTGGTCCGGGATGGCAACTTCTTCAGTCTTTGAATATTCGTCTTTCTCCTTCTTCTGTGTCTTCATGTAATTTAGCTAATGACGTTAAGTGTACCGTATTGGGATCAGTTCTTCTACCATTTTCTCTAGAGGGTAAAGTAAAAACGCTTAATACCTTGGTTATTCCAGAAGTGTCACAGCAATTGATTTTAGGCATTGATTTCTGGAAAGCTATGAATTTTATACCTGATTTTCGGCAGGGATTGTGGAATTTTAATGCTAACCTTCCTTCGATTGATACGATCTCTTCGGATTCTATTGGGACTATCTCAGAACTACTTCCATACCAACAACAACTCTTAGACAACGTTGTTGCGGACTCTTTTTCGAAACAATCCTCAGGACTTGGTCACACCTCTCTCGTTCAGCACCAGATACGTACGACTGCTGAACCCATCAAACAGCGCTATTATCCGCTATCACCAGCGTTACAAAAGGTTGCTAATGAGGAGTTGGACTCGATGCTGAGTATGGGTGTTGTGGAGCCATCGAGTAGTCCGTGGTCGAATCCAATTGTCTTAGTGAGGAAGAAGGATGATACTTATCGGTTCTGTGTCGATTTTCGAAAGGTGAACCAGGTAACTCAAAAAGATGCGTACCCATTACCGTATATTACCTCTATTCTAGATCGACTGAGAGATGCTAGATTTTTGTCCAGTTTGGATATTCGGTCTGCCTACTGGCAGATTCCGCTGTCAGAAGACTCCAAAGCTGTGACTGCTTTTACTGTTCCTTCTCGTGGTCTTTTTCAGTTCACGCGCATGCCATTCGGTCTGCATAATGCGCCTGCTACTTTTCAGAGATTGATTGATAGGGTGTTGGGTGTAGATTTGGAACCTTATTGCTTCGCTTACCTTGACGACATTATCATCGCTACTCCAACGTTCGATGAACATATTCGGGTACTAGAAAAGGTGTTAGAACGTTTAATTTCTGCTGGACTTACCTTACGGCGAGACAAATGTAACTTCTGTTTGTCTGAATTGAAGTACCTCGGATACGTAGTCAACAAGAATGGTCTGTTGGTAGACCCGGACAAGGTAACAGCGATACTCAATATTCCTACTCCTTCGAATGTCACTGATATCAGACGATTTATTGGTATGACTAGTTGGTACCGTCGCTTTATTCCTAATTTTTCTTCTCTTACTTCTCCACTTTCGGCTCTTACTCGTAAAAATGTTTCTTTTATTTGGACAGATGAATGTCAGGTCGCTTTTGATTCTTTTAAAAACAGCTTAGTTGCTGCTCCTATTTTGTCGTGTCCTGATTTTTCTCTTCCTTTTGTGGTACAGACTGATGCTTCGGATTTTGGTTTAGGTGCTGTGTTGAGTCAAACTACTGCGGATGGTGAAAAGGTTGTTAGTTATCTTAGTAGATCGCTCACGAAGGCGGAGCGACATTATTCGACTACGGAGAAAGAATGTCTGGCTGTGTTATGGGCTATAGAGAAGTTCCGTCCGTATGTGGAAGGATCTCATTTCACAGTGATAACTGATCATCATTCGTTGTTGTGGTTGAACCGTTTACAGAGTCCTTCAGGACGATTGGCTCGGTGGTCTATTAGGCTACAGCAATACGATTTTTCGATAATCCATCGAAAAGGGAAAGATCATGTCGTTCCTGATGCACTGTCTCGCTCAGTTCCTGTATTAGAAACTATCCATCTGTCTGAAATTTCTTCTATTTTGCTTAGATTGCCGACTCTTGATCCTTGGTATAATAATCTTCTTAAACGTGTCTTGGATGCTCCTCATAAGTTTCTGAAATGGTCTGTTAGGGATAACGTTCTTTATCGTCGTGTTGTTACTTCTTTCTCTTCTGATTCTGCGGATGATTGGAAAATAGTGGTTCCTACGGAACAACGTTCGGAAATGATTCGTAACCATCATGATCCTCCGGTTGCTGGACATTGTACGGCAAGGATTTTACAACGTTATTATTGGCCCTGCTTACGTGCCGATGTTGCTCGTTATATTTGGCGTTGTCGGGTATGTGCAGCGCACAAGGTGGAACAAGTGGCTCCTCCTGGCGTATTCGCTCCTCGCGCTAAACCAACACATCCTTGGCAAGTTCTTTGTTGTGATATCGTGGGTCCTCTGCCTCGCTCTTCGAAAGGCCATAGTTATGTTTTGGTAATCGCTGACTATTTTACTAAGTTTCCTTTGTTCTTTCCGTTACGTTCAGCTCTTGCTTCCTCTATTTGTAAAATCATCGAAGAACATATCTTCCTTCTTTTTGGTGCTCCTCAATACCTTATTACAGACAATGGTGTACAGTTTCGGAGTAAAGAATTTGATAAACTTTGCGCTACTTATGGGACAACGATACACTTTACAGCCAAATACCATCCTAGAGCTAATCTCGCAGAACGAATAAATCGTGTCTTAAAAACCATGATCTCTTCTTATGTTAAAGAAAACCATAGGCATTGGGATGCAAATCTCTCGAAGATTGGTTGCGTTATTCGTACTGCGAAACACGAGGTCATTGACTGTACTCCTTTCTTTGCAATGTTCGGACGTGAACACGTTATCTCTGGAAATTTCTTTGGTCCTTCTTCTTCTGATGTTATTATCTCTGAATCCAAAGTTCCTCACTCAGTGTCTCCTTATGAAGCTATTCGTACGCACATCTTGAAAAAACTTTCTAAAGCATACACAAAGACACACCATAGGTATAATCTTCGCCGTCGACACGTGCGATATAAAATTGGGGATTCGGTATGGCGACGTAACTATACTCTTTCTGACGCCACTAGGCATTTTAATGCCAAGTTAGCTCCTAAGTTCCTGGGACCTTTTATTATTAAAACGGTTAAGTCCCCTTGGACATATGAGTTAGTCACCACTACTGGACAATCGATGGGTGTCTGGCATGTTAAAGATCTTAAACCAGATCAAGGCTCTTCGGATTCCGATTCGAATGAGACTCCACACCAGGTAAATCGTCGATCGGTCAACGTGTCGTTACTGTATCCTCGTCGGCGTAAGCGGCGTAAAGTGCGTGCTAGAGTATCTATTGCTTCTCTGGATGACTAATCTTGCTTTCGACTTATTACTATTTTCTTCGGTTCGTTTGAATTCTACCATTAATGTTAGGCAAATGTAATGTTCTCGGTGTTAGTGTCTATTAGGTTTACGTAGATTCATAGTGGAAAACTATGGTTGGGGGTCACTCTAGTCTTTGGCTTGGGGTTTAGTGACTGATCAGGCTGCTGGTTCATTTCTTTACTCGGTCAGGGTAATACGACTTATTCGACTGTAACCAGAGTCCTTTCTAATGATATTCTTTCGTTGGCTTTAGTTTGGTGTTGGGTGGTCTTTGTCAGACCTCTCCAAAATTTTGGTTTATTCTTTTTGGGGTTTAGTATTTTGGGGACTTTTTAGTTAGTTCGCCTAAGAAGGGCTACCCGTAGAGGGTTATTATTATTTTGGGTTTCGTTCTATTTTTGGGGAAGGATATCATACCGTCTTTTGACGACTTTACAGCACTATATCTCCATCCAAGTCTAGTGTGAGTGAGTTCTTCATACTATGTCTCGACGTTTCGGATTTCTTTGTTTACTTGTTTTCTTACTGCATTTAGGCGGTTGGTTGGGCAGTAGGGTAAGGTCACTCGGGGTCGGCTATCTAGGGAGAGATAGTCGAACCGTACATTCCATCGTACTCTCTTTTCTCCTTCTGTCTTCCTGTCTTTCTTTCTCTTCTTTCGATCTGTCTCCATGAGTGGGGAGGCGCCTGTTGTGGGAACCTGACGGCTATGCGTCCGGGAAGGTTGGCTGTCTCCGACCCGGTAGCCCCAAGCTTTGGACCAGGCGTTATACCTTTCGGGGGCCGTACGGCGGACTTGGTGGAGCTTGGCGGGGGTGGCCAATTCTTCTTAACCGGCGCATAGGATGTTGTGGTTGTACAGCAGGCACCGCTTCCGGCTACAGTCACGCAATTGCGGGCTGTAGTCCTTTATATTTGGATTTTTGGGCAAAATTTTGGGATGCTTCATTTCTTTCTTCTTTTATCTACTTTCAGGGTGGGGGGCTTTCCTGGGTCTTGTTCCCTCTGGTCGCGGATCAGAATCCATCCTGGGTGGGAGGAAGACTATGGTGGGCAAGCGAGTACTGGTTGCGGTGACGTGCGCTTGTGTGGACTAACGTTGGGGGGCCCAACGACGCGCTTTAACATCTGTCGCGAGGGCTTGAGGTGGGATTAAGACTTTGACGCCACACAATCGTCCGGAACTCCAACGAGGAAACCTTAGTCTGCGATAGGATTCCTAGGGTGTTTCCTAGTCTCGGGGTTATGGGTACCGTTTCTTTTCCTTTTTTCCTATAATACCTTAGTCCTTTTCTTGAGAGGCTTCCTAGGGGTTTATAGTCAGGGTTGGATTTGTATTCAAGGGTTGGGGTTTCAAGGGGTTTTAGGGCGTTGTCCTTGACCGTGGTCTAAACTTCTTTTCTTTCCTATCATTCTTCTTTTTCCCTCGGTTTGTTTGGTATTGTTGATCAGTAAGGTCTATGGGAGTGCGTTGCTTTCTGGCTTTTTAGCGTAACGACTGTTGTCGACTCTCAACGAGTACCTGTGCTGATACTTCTATTCTGTTAGTTGAGTTTCTGGTTCTTTGAAGTATCATTCCGCTTCATGCGACTTTTGGACACATCTGGTTGGTGATGCTTAGTACACCGAGAAAATATCTTTCGTCTACGTTTCTTCTGGGGTTGGGCGTTATTGTGTTTCGGGGTTGGTTTTGGATTTTAGGGTTCTGTCCTTGGCGTATGCCTAAATTTTTGCCTTCATTTTAGCTTTGTTCTCGTTATTCTCGCTCCACGCTTTTATCTTGCTGGGGGGGAATCTGTTACGGTAATTTTCATTACGTACGCCTTTGTTGTTACGGTTGAAATCTTCATTAGGTACGCCTATGGGTTTCCGACGTGAAATTAGATTCGAGTTTTGACAACCGCTAACTATCTTTTGCGCATGAGATGTTATTTGGTAGAAAGTCGTGACATGTGGAATATGTGATGGCCTGTAATTAGCGAAGATTAATATTATCCGTTACCATCGGGGAAATAATGCAAAACCATTTATAATGATTTAATTTCTTAATTTCGTTAAGACGTTACAGGGTGAGCTAAAGTCATCTTTTAATATAAACTCGTGTGTAATTCGTTTTCCTTTTGACAGCCATTTTGCGTACCTTCATGTTAAACCGTTAGATTCTCGATAAATGGATATCGTTACTATTATTAACTAAGGCATCACGTTGCCGGACTCGAGCGCTAACAGAAGGCGACTGCAAGCCGCACAATTGGGGCCTTAAGGAGGCATCTTGGGCATACTTAAACTACACGTGGCTGATACGCCGTGTTCGTGTTCACCACCTATTTGTGTTCCAGCGCTATTCTGTATCCGATACCACTTTCCGGAGGGATGAACCTCGACACATATTTATATGGGGCGATACTAACTTTTTCTCTATAAGACAAGGTTATAACTAATTAACTCAACGAAAAAGGGGTACCACAGCATATAACAACCGGTTTATATTCTTTATGTTGGTTTGTATATTAATTAACAATTGTTATAGATGTGATTTCGTGAGACATTAGCTTGACACGGTTTGCGATTCAAAGTGTTTGCAGGTTGTGTGTCGGGAGAACGTACGTTCTTCACACCAAAGGGAACGCCTGTATTTATTGGTAAGTGATCTTATTTGTTTTATTACGTGGTCAAACGGGTCACTCACGAGACTTTTGTTATTGATTCTATAATTATCACTATCGTTGTTTACGAGTTAAGTAATAAATTTTACTTATGCCAAGTGTGCATGCTGTGTATTACCGATTGATAACCGTTGATGCTATATTAAGTTTATACGCTGTGTTAGGATAAGTTAACATTAGCGTAATACTGTCTTATATCTGTATTTGATTGTCAATAATGCTATTCTACTAATTTATGTAAACGTTATTTATTAAAACTATTCTTCGCTATAGATTCTTATGGTAGTGTACTTATGTACGGTGTGTTGCCTATGCTACGAGCATTTTCTTTGTATTTAAACGCCATTATATTCTGTGATAAACCTTAGCGATTTCTACATTAAAATTGTTATTGTGGTTAAAGATTCTTTTATGACAATATACCTGTTTCCTATGACTATCGTATTAACTAATTGTTTCTGACTACTCGAACAGCTGAGTAGAGGAATTACGAACCTAACATCTAGTTGCAAGTTTATTCCCATTCTGTTGTGAGCAGGCAGACGTGACTTTGGGGAAGCTCTGGCGCCCTTATATATCTCTTCAATTTATGTATCTAGGAACCCCCCTCTCTCCGACGATTGAGAGTTGGCCGTGCAGGTTCGTAAAACCAACAAAACTTGTAACAAACGAATAAAGTCGCCGTTATAAATATGATAAAACCAATTGGAGATATAATCAAACCCGTCCTGTCAATATATAAAGATGCTCAAAACTACTAAAACATTAATGCAAACTAAATCACAGTTATTTTGCGGTGGGGTAGTTATTGATTGCACTCATGTGCATGTACAATCACCCGGTGATCCAAACACTAAAATGTATCGCAACAAAAAAAAATATTTTTGCTATGTTTAGAAAATTTGGGATGCACCCTACGTTTATTTTGGAATTGGATCATTTTCTGCATCACTTGAACATCAGCAAACTTTCTATCAAATTTACTATGAAGAATAAAATATACTCACTACTATTTTTGTACGTTCACACGAACAATACCGGAAACATCTGAGTTATGTAACTGATCACTCAAAGACAACAAAAAAAAAGAATAACCAAGTCTCTGTTTGACAGAGCCCACAAGTTATGTAACACAAAAAAATGACTTCAAAAAGAAATTAAAAATATGAAAAAAACAAAATGGTTACTCAAAAAAAAAATAGTAGAAAAGTTTCTTCAAAACACCAAACCAACGTAAGTCAGCAACCAAAAAAAAAGATAAATTATCGAAAGCGCTATTCAGCATCTCATACGTCAGAGGGTTAACCTTAGACAATAAAACGCATAGGAAGAAGCTACAAAAGCAATACAGTTTTTAGATCATCAACTACTAAAGTATGATCTCTGACATGAGATCATAGACTAATCAAAATTTCTATCCTAAGATTAATTGTAGTATTATTCTCAACCATTTTCTTTTTCCAGTTGAACGTAACATACAAGGACCCATATTTAACACAAAATAACATTTAAATAACAGTTTTGTTTTACAAAGAATATTTTCTTACTTGCAATATTGCTGTTGACTCAAGTACATTTAATTATTTTAATCATTGAATGTATTTGCCTAATGTTTTTAAGTTAACGTAAAATAATTAAATTTATTTTTGCAATATTTCAAAAAATTAGTTAATAATGCTTTTTCACTCGCAGTACCCTTTCTTCTGTTAGATTTGTTTGTTCACACATTTTTGTTGTGTAAAAAATCTATGTTGTGCAAAACAGCGGTAGCTTTAACAACTGTAAGAGTAGTTTTAAATTTTATTGCCAAACCACTTTGTGAAATTAGAAAACGATTTCAAACGCCATACTGCTTTTCAACAACATTTTGTGTTTTTATATTGTACTTATTGTATAAATTTTTGTATATTATGGTCTACATCTAACAACTTTGCTATGTATAATTTTAAATGATAACTACTATCACTTACAAGTAAATATCTTCTAAATTGCTCTTATCTAAAAAAATCATCGTATATTCCACCAGCGCCAAAACGATTCCCGCTCTAAAACCGGCACTTAAAGAAGGAAAAAGGATATAAAAGCGGCTTCATCGTCTAGGATCGCATCTTTTCCGTCGTCGTCCAAGCGGCGTCTCTAAAGACACCTCGGACATCCCGAAAACCGCCAGCCGGTTCTTAATAACCGGCCGCATCGACCTGTAAAGTCTAGAAATAGTATTTTCTTACTTACAGGCAATTTTTAAATTACTTTTAAAAAGCATCTGAGGTCAACGTTCAAACAATTCGACGAGATTGTGTAAAAACTAACCTGTCAAATTTTCCCGACACTGCTTGTTCAATTTATCCAGATAAACGCAAGAAAAGACACCGCTGGCAAAGAGATTTGCGTTAATTTATCACAGTAAAACACTGGTATAAAAACCATATTTTTAACTTGTGTTTTAGCTTAAGCAACGTTGAGAGTTTTACACGGGCCAACAGAAGGAGCTGCCGGCAGATTTGATAAACGATATACCGAGCCTTCTAGAATAAATTTCCGTTTCATTTTCTGAATTGTTATTTTGTTGTAGTGTTATTTATGTTATTTATTTTAACTTGGAGTTTAATTTTTATTTATTGTGTGTAATAAAATGTAATAAATATTATACGTCTTAATTGTGTTATTAGTAATTTGTCCACTTAGCTACCTAGGGTATTGTGAACAAAATCAAGTTCACAACGCAGGACCGGTTACAGAATAATAAAAATATACATATACTTTACTATCAAAAACCGTTTGTACATTTATTTCCAAAAAACGTTTTTTTGTTTAAAATATATCTCCCTATTGTCGCCGCCGAGCGAAGTAAATGTTATTAAACTGCAATTAACTTATAACCTTTGATGCTTTTGCAGTTTCTTTTAATTTTTTTTAGTTTCATTTATAAATCTATACAACGTAGAGCTAACATAATAGATTTCGACACTATTTGAATAATTCTTGAACTAGAAGATGTTGACATACAACAGAAATCTTGTTTCTGATTTTGACATGTCTGCAGTTGCACAAAATCGATACAATAACAGTAATTACTTCAAAATAATTAAAAAAAATTTGTTTTTGAATAACTTACGTATTTTCTTCTCATATGTTATAAACAATCTAAAATTTGTAGTAATACCACATTAAAAATTCCTTTGGGTAATTAAAATAGTATAAAATAACCTGGATTATCATAAGTTTCTACATAAGTTTTTTGTACCATTTTGGTTGTCGAACATACTAGTCTTCTAATAACAAAGTAGAACTAGTATTTGCTAACAAACTGTATTGTAAAAAATATATAAACTTTGTCAAATTAATATTAACACCTTATATTTTTTAGGTTTAACTAAAAACTAAATATTTTAATAGACTAAAATTGCCACATAAAGTTAATGGTCTATTAAATTTTAATCAGACACTAAAAATGATTATGGAATTCATATTTGTTTAATGTTTAATACCTTAATGCCTAATTAAAAAATTATTATGAAATCAGTTCTAAATTATTTTGTGCAAGGCAATCTTAATCAACCATCATTTTTAATCGACCATTAATAAATGGCCAATTTACAACACTTTTGTGCAACCGGCTGTTAATCTACATGGTTTTCTGAAAAGTGAATAAAGTAAGTTCTCATTTTAAAATTATTTTAGTGTTTTAGTTTGTCTACTTGACTATGTTTGTGTAAATCATGTTGCTGAGCTGAAACTAGTTAAACAATGTAAGATATTTTTTGACATATTACACTTTCTTTGTGCTAAAATTATATTGTTTAAAACAGTTTTAAATGAAATATATTAAATTAAGCAACTTAGATGTATATTTTACCATCGAGATTATTGATTAATCCCACGTTCAAACAATTACAAAGTTCTAAAGGAGATTTTGTAATATTGTTAAGCCGTTGTACATATAAAATATTTGATGAAAATACTTTTTCTGTTTTATCTAAACACAAATTTTTGTATTATTACTAAAAATTTAATATGAAAGCTACAAAACAAGTAATTTAAATGTTAGCTTTAATTATTTAACTATTTATAAATAAACACAAAATCCGGTAGAATATTTTTTACTAATATTCTTTAAAACAAGGCTAATCACTGTTAATTGTTGTAAAATTATTGTTTTTTTATTTAATAGTTTTTTTGTAATGATTACAATTTTTTTAAAAACTAAAAAGGATTAGTATAAAGTAAATGTTGGTACAATTTTTTAATTTTTATTACAAAACGCTTTACATTAGATTTAAAATAGTATAATGCTGTAGAAAATGTTAAAATGAACTTGAATTTATGTGAATTTAAGTAATAGTTATTGCTACAGATTAATTAAATCATTGATTACATTAAAAAAAACAATTTAAGATACTAATTTTAAATTATTGTTTCTGTTACAGTCAAGAACTAAATCTTGAAATATTTGCTTTTTCTGTATAAAACTCTGCTGTAATAAACATTTTTTTAAGAAGCAATAGTAATATTGTCAAAAAACGATTGACAATATTGAAATAAAAATTATATTAAAAATTATACAAATAATGGTACAACAAAATGTCATATCATTACTTGAAGAAATTCTTAACCGTAAACGTAGTATTACTTATACGTTTTCTATATATACTACATATTTTATACATTTTAGATTTAAATGTTTTATGCAAAAACTTCTGAATGTTTTCAATTAGGTTTTTATGGACATTTTTTTTTAATTTTTGTTATATAATAGCATGTATATTTATTATAATTACTATTAACAACTCAAAATTGATTACAATAGTACAATTATTACTAGAACAATACACATTTAACTATAACTGTGTGTTTACATTGGTATGTATTTTAAAATATTATTTAGATGATACTAATTTTTTTATTGTTGTCATGTTTATGTTTAAAAAAATATGCATTTTAAAAGCTTTAAAACATGCATGATAATTTGTCAAAATATGCACTAAAAACATGATTTTATGCATTTATTTATAAAACAACAAAACGAATAAGCTTTTTTACTATATATTTTTTTTAAGAATTACACATGTAAAAGAACCAAAATGAAAACAATCTAAAAACATTGTTTACATTAAAAGTACATTTTTTAATTGTATTATAAACTATAATAGTTGATTATTTTATTTATTATGGTTAAAAAAAGTATAAGTATTTTTTAAGTTATCTAAATCGGTAAGCGAAAAATTAAATTTTACTTCACAAGACGTCAATAGAAGAAATTTTTTGTTTATTAAAAAGGGATATATTTAAGTATACAGTTAAGTTTTTGACAATTTTTGTATTTTTTCTATAGGGTGCAAAATTTTTCATAAATTATATTGTTCTTTATGTTTGATTTTTTGTCTACACTACAGAGTTATTGATTCAAATATTTTTATCTAGTAAAATATTTAATTTTGTTAGTTTCGTGATTGATTTTTTTGAATACGCTTCAAGTAACATGACGTTTCAATAATAAATTGTTGAATTTTTTTATAGCAGTAGAATTATCTACTTTAAAATGCATTTGAAATTATCTTTAACAAAGACAATTTAACCACGGTTTTTATCTAGCAATCACAGGTTCGAATAGTTAAGGTAACGTCTTTTATACACCTATGCTCTAAAAGAAGCATAAGCAAAACAAAAATATTTTTAAATGTTCTGGTCGTATCATGTATGGCGCAATATCGCTTAATAATAATAAAACTTTTTCTGTTGGTACTGGTTCAGGTACACGTAGAAAGAAATTTGTGGACAAATCTAAATATAGTTAATTTTGTTTTTAAAACACAAAAAAAAATTCTTTAATGTCTTGGATGAACCTGATGAGATGTTGTGTGTATGTTTATGTCCGGCTCAATATTTGTGAGTAGCAATCACACATTCCCACAAGTATGTCACCATGTAGTTTCCAATTAGTCTCGTTAAATTTCGCAAATAAATCATATAAGCAATATCAGTTTTTGATATAATTAAATTGTGCCGCAGATTATTGTTTTTACTTTTTAGTAATTTCAACACTGAATCAAAGGGAAAATAGAAACGATCTAAACATGCACTTTTAGATAATCAACGTACTTTTGTGTTAAATAGTAAAAGATTATAATTTCACATAGGCTCAAAGTAAAACTTCGTTTTCTGTTAATGTTGACTCGTCAACCTGTATAGAGACTTCAGATGTCTTTAAGTTGTCGCATAACGAGTTTTTTCTTTACTGAGCCATTTTGTCAATCCTTCTTCGCACATTATTATTACTTAGTAAGCTTTTTTTTGGACAAATAATGTTTCTTGAAATCGGTTCAATTTGAGGCTTAGAATAAAGACTCTTTGGATCCACATCTTCCAGTTTCTAATATTTCATCAATTCAATCGGAGAAACTATAGCTGCCTAGAAAATTATTTTTTCCTTTTTTTTGTTTACTTGTAAGACGTTTAGAAGATGTGTCTGTTTTCTTTTTATTAATTTGTTTTTTTCCCTCTTTGTTTTTTTGTTTTTTTAAGACAGTCTTTATCGGTGTCTTCGTAACAATGTGTAAATGTTTTCTGCTTGTTCTTGTGAACTTACACTGCTTTTCTTATAGTTGCTGCATAAGGTTTTACTTTGATATTCAGTTATAAAAAGATAACATTTTCTATTAAATGCAGCCTTTAACAAACCATAAAATGTTACTTTCATTTATTTTCTATCAAAGATACATAAACAACAACAGAATGTAATTTTTGGTAGCATTATACACACACACAACAATGATGTTTTTTGCTTTTTTCTCAGTTGACTGCAGAACCCACCAGTTTTTGACAATTAGGAGCAAATATTTTTACTCTTTTTAGGATTGTCTACTCCCATAATTTTTATTTAATAACTGTAAACCTACGGTTTGCAAAAATTGGCGAAAATAGCATACCATATTGCTTCGTTTTAATATAATTAATACTAAACAACGTTAAGTAATTATTGATAGCGATAATTAAACTATATACTATGTTTTCTGATTCATAGAAGCAAGTTAAATTTTGCTAAAAATATATAATTAGGATTTGAGTTATTGTCAAATAATAGTATAATAATTATCTAATAAAATAAAATTTAAAAAAAAATTATACCTATACAATCGATCTTTATTGTTATCATTTAAAACCAAGTTATTAATTGTTATTTGAATTGACATTACTAAAATTGACATTACTGAAATTGACATTACTAATCTGGTTATATTTATTTCTTTTTAATTTATACAAAAATTAAATGATGGTCTTAAGATCGATTTGCGTGCACTAAGTAGATATGTAAAATATTTTTCTATATAATAATAATTTTTTCTTAATATAAGGTCGGTGATAGGCAAAAATTAATTTGCTATAGATACAGTTCTTAGCGACGTTTAGCAGACTAAGATGTGTCTGCTTTTTTGGGTCAAATTATCCTGCGCAATAATTACAATTAAATTTTGACTTATAACTGTTAACAAAGATCAAAATGACACAACTACATTATAAGAATCACTTATTTTTAGTTGTGTCAATTCGATCTTTGTTAACAATTACAGGTCAAAATTTAATTGTTATTATTACGCATGATAATTTGGCCCGAAGAATCAGACACATTTCAGTCTGCATACGTTTCCAATAACTGTATCCATAGCAAATTAATTTTTGCTTACCACCGACCTCCTATTGGAAAAAAACAATTATTATTTAGGAAAAAACACAAGGAGGATAATAAATTAATATGTAAAATATATAATAACAGTGCATAGACAAACGGCGAACAAAAAAGGTGTCACTAAGATGAGTAAAAAAACTTTTCTGGTAGTACAATAAACACAAAAATTATTGTTTACATTTTTGATATAAAAGTTTTATAAAAACTAGTAAATTTATTATACTTTAATTATATTAATCATAATGTTGCAGATTACAATTTAAACCTACATAAAATTGTAAGAAAAGTTGTATTAATAAAATAAAAGTAAGCATTTATTTTTTTTTGTAAATTATTTACATATTTCATAGTAGAACTATAAAATTAAGGAAAGAAAAATATGTTTTTAAAAACACATGTAAAATTTTGTATTGGTTAATTTTTATAATAAAAATGCAAAATATTTAAAATACAAGAATCTATTGAAATGTTTTAATCAATATATTATACACCGTTTACTTACGTTAGAATGCAGATACTCTTGTATAAGATTCTTATATTTTGTACAGATAATGTTAGTATCTGATTTCAACATGTTGATACTACAATTTTAAAAAGAAATAAAATACGTTTTTTACATAATTTATAAAGTAGTTTAAGTGTATTTTAATGTCGCTATTAAGTAAAGTATATAAAAATACAAGCAATTAAACATCAACGTCTACACGCAGAAATAAATTCAACCTATTAGAAAAATAAATAACCTAAGCAAATCAAATGTACTGGTTTTGACAGACAAAAGTTTCATTCTACGTAAATTATGCTAAATTTTTTTTCAGACCATAATATTTTAAAAAATGTATTATTAACTTTAAAATGTTAGTAAATTAGTAACGCTTTGTGTAATAAATTTAAATCTACGTTGTGCAAATAGTTTATGTTTATAGACATTATTAATATTTTCACATTTTCTTGAAATGAATCATTTTGTGTATAGATTTTTATATTTGATGTGATTATTTTATTATTCTTGGTGTATTCGTTAAAAGTTTTTGCACTTGATTTCAATACAAGAATCTTCACATACTATATATTATCTGGTGAAGCACCAATTATTGGATGGTTTTTTGATATAACAAAACCTCTATTTTTGATTTTCTTATTTAGTTGCGTTTCTACTGAAATTTTTACAGATGTTTCTAAATCTTTTCTCGTTTTCATAGCTAAAATGTCAGAAAACTAATATTTGGCCATCTAAATTTTTTTAGCTTCTTTTAAAAATTCATTCAACACAACATCAAAAGAATGTGATGGAATTTATGTATGTATCTTTCCTTTTTGATGATAGCTCTTTAGTGGTAATGTAGCAAATAGAATTGCCTGCTTTTGATAAATTAGTTTTTTTCCAGAAAACAGAAACTTTGCACCTTCCTTCCAAAACAGCATGGTCATGTTATTTTACCCTATCGATTACAACTTTTTTATTAACGATCATTGCGTAGTTTTTACTTTTACTACATGTTCAGGACAACGTTTATACCTTAATACACACAGACCTGCTTCTCTTTTAACTGTACATAACCAATTGCTTCATCACCATAACTTTTTCTTGATGAACTAAAAAAAATTTAGAGCACATAAAAACTTGTTTCAGAATTATTCAAAATAATAAAAGATACAAAATTTGTATAAAAGTTGTTCTTCTTTTTTTGTACTTTAGTTTAAACGCTTGAATTGATTCTAGAACTCTTTTATAAGGAAAGGCATCAAAAACCAGTTTTCAGACACTTAAAGTGTTTCTAATGCCCCTCCTATATAAAAATTGTTTATGTAAATTTATATGCTTACACAAATGTTTTTACACTCCTCTGTTCAGCAGAACAAAACTCAAAATTCGCCAACCATTATAGCATCAGCGCGTGGTAATATGGTACTATCAGCTTTCATAAAACCAAAATCCATTTTCTTTAAGAATATAGCTTATTATAACCCTTTGTTATGCGCGCTTAATTTTGTTACACGCATAGTCGCATTAGTAACATATGTCACCCATTGTTTAACTATTTAAAAATTGATAAAAATACAACATTTGTATCACGTTTATTCTAAATAACACTGAAATTGAATAAATAAAAATACAAATAAAATTAAAAAATTTAATTCTTCGTAAAGTAAGTACTTAAATCTAGTTTTCAAAACAATTCATGCATATTTTACGCAGATGCTCTCCATAGGTTCACTGTTGGCCTTTAAAACACTATTTTCTGGTGCTTTTGTCTCTTTGACGTCCACATTGGTAACAACGTCTATGTGATCCATTTCGATGAGCAACCTTCCCTTCAACTTCTTCACCAAGTAGCAACTTTGCCCGTCTGCGTAGTTCTCTAGAAATTGATAAAATATTCGATCTTTGTTCCATTTGTGGCTTAATCAATTGCCAACTTACATTTTGCAGAAAGTCTACTCTTTTTATTGTTCTGTTACTGTTATGAGAGTTATAAATGCATGCTGCGTTAATTCCTATTATATTCAATAGGTAGAAAAAGAGCACCATAGGCCAGCGTCTCGTAGTTCGTGATACATTATAGTTTCCACACAGCAGATGAACTAGATCTATTCCAATTTTTGTAGAATTATAAAATGTTATAATCTCCGGTTTATTTTGTTGATTAGTTGAGTGATCAATTGAAGCATCGTGGTGCATAGTTGATAATGGTAACACCACCTTACCCTTTTTAGGGCAATAAACTAAACTAAACTAAAGTAGTGTCTTTCTGGAATCCAAAAACTGAAGAAGCTGGAATCTTCTTTTTATCTGCTAAAAATTTTTTTGGCAATTCACGTTTATTTTTTTCTCATAGTACCCACGTATGTTAGCTTCTTGTTATTTAGAAGTGTTGTGGCCAGAGAAAAACTGGTAAACCAGTTATCGCCCGTAATATTTCTGTTGCTTCCTAAAACGATTTCTTTAGCGGAGTTACTCATTCGGAATGGACCATCCGGTTGCCTTCCAACATAAGGCTTTAAGTTAATGGTATAAGCGGTCTTAGAGTCCACCAAATCAAAAACCTTTACTTTATACCTTGCTGGCTTTGTCGGTATGTATTGTTTAAAATTGCACCTGCCTCTAAATACGACCAATTGCTCATCAATAGTAAGATACTCACTAGGAGAGTAATACTTTTAAAAGTTGTTGACTATGAGTTCGAATACTTACCTAATTGATGCAAGTTTGTCAATGGCTTTGTGAGTTTTTCTATCTTGTATATCGTCAAAGCGTAAACATCTCAAAATAAATCTGAAGCGTTTCTCGCTTATAGTCAAGTAACAGGATTCTAAACTATTACCTTTTGAATTATCCCATAAATAGCGTAAATTTTTACTTAAATTTTTTAGAGATCCTATCAGGTACAGCAATCCAATAAATCCTTTGATTTCAATTATATCTATAGGTCTAGCATCACAATCGCGTTTAAATTTACTACGAATACTTGCAATGTAAACATTAGTGGAATGACAAATTACACGTAAAATAGCGTCATCTAAAAACAAATTCATAATGTCAATACCAGTTTTTGTTTCACGGGCATTATTGATTGGACCAGGACGGTGCGTTATGATGTTGTGCGCTTTAGTACGCACATTTTTAGAAGGATGTGATTTACACCACTTTGTTAGACCATCTTTCCCCACGTAAAACCTTTGTTCTTGATTGAAGTCATTTCTGTCTTCTGTAGGTTCTTTCACATCTTCTGTTTCACCTGCTTCCTGTTCTGAGTCCGTTATATGTTCCCACTCTGAAGTATGGGCAACCTCTTCAAAATCCCTTTCATCTTCAGCATCAGAAATTATAGCATCAGCGCGTGGTAATATGGTACTATCAGCTTTCATAAAACCAAAATCCATTTTCTTTAAGAATATAGCTTATTATAACCCTTTGTTATGCGCGCTTAATTTTGTTACACGCATAGTCGCATTAGTAACATATGTCACCCATTGTTTAACTATTTAAAAATTGATAAAAATACAACATTTGTATCACGTTTATTCTAAATAACACTGAAATTGAATAAATAAAAATACAAATAAAATTAAAAAATTTAATTCTTCGTAAAGTAAGTACTTAAATCTAGTTTTCAAAACAATTCATGCATATTTTACGCAGATGCTCTCCATAGGTTCACTGTTGGCCTTTAAAACACTATTTTCTGGTGCTTTTGTCTCTTTGACGTCCACATTGGTAACAACGTCTATGTGATCCATTTCGATGAGCAACCTTCCCTTCAACTTCTTCACCAAGTAGCAACTTTGCCCGTCTGCGTAGTTCTCTAGAAATTGATAAAATATTCGATCTTTGTTCCATTTGTGGCTTAATGAATTGCCAACTTACATTTTGCAGAAAGTCTACTCTTTTTATTGTTCTGTTACTGTTATGAGAGTTATAAATGCATGCTGCGTTAATTCCTATTATATTCAATAGGTAGAAAAAGAGCACCATAGGCCAGCGTCTCGTAGTTCGTGATACATTATAGTTTCCACACAGCAGATGAACTAGATCTATTCCAATTTTTGTAGAATTATAAAATGTTATAATCTCCGGTTTATTTTGTTGATTAGTTGAGTGAT
Organism: Aquatica leii; assembly: GCA_035610365.1. NCBI lineage: Eukaryota > Metazoa > Arthropoda > Insecta > Coleoptera > Lampyridae > Aquatica > Aquatica leii. The sequence continues at coordinate 70,913,687 of CM069436.1, forward strand.
CAATTGAAGCATCGTGGTGCATAGTTGATAATGGTAACACCACCTTACCCTTTTTAGGGCAATAAACTAAACTAAACTAAAGTAGTGTCTTTCTGGAATCCAAAAACTGAAGAAGCTGGAATCTTCTTTTTATCTGCTAAAAATTTTTTTGGCAATTCACGTTTATTTTTTTCTCATAGTACCCACGTATGTTAGCTTCTTGTTATTTAGAAGTGTTGTGGCCAGAGAAAAACTGGTAAACCAGTTATCGCCCGTAATATTTCTGTTGCTTCCTAAAACGATTTCTTTAGCGGAGTTACTCATTCGGAATGGACCATCCGGTTGCCTTCCAACATAAGGCTTTAAGTTAATGGTATAAGCGGTCTTAGAGTCTACCAAATCAAAAACCTTTACTTTATACCTTGCTGGCTTTGTCGGTATGTATTGTTTAAAATTGCACCTGCCTCTAAATACGACCAATTGCTCATCAATAGTAAGATACTCACTAGGAGAGTAATACTTTTAAAAGTTGTTGACTATGAGTTCGAATACTTACCTAATTGATGCAAGTTTGTCAATGGCTTTGTGAGTTTTTCTATCTTGTATATCGTCAAAGCGTAAACATCTCAAAATAAATCTGAAGCGTTTCTCGCTTATAGTCAAGTAACAGGATTCTAAACTATTACCTTTTGAATTATCCCATAAATAGCGTAAATTTTTACTTAAATTTTTTAGAGATCCTATCAGGTACAGCAATCCAATAAATCCTTTGATTTCAATTATATCTATAGGTCTAGCATCACAATCGCGTTTAAATTTACTACGAATACTTGCAATGTAAACATTAGTGGAATGACAAATTACACGTAAAATAGCGTCATCTAAAAACAAATTCATAATGTCAATACCAGTTTTTGTTTCACGGGCATTATTGATTGGACCAGGACGGTGCGTTATGATGTTGTGCGCTTTAGTATGCACATTTTTAGAAGGATGTGATTTACACCACTTTGTTAGACCATCTTTCCCCACGTAAAACCTTTGTTCTTGATTGAAGTCATTTCTGTCTTCTGTAGGTTCTTTCACATCTTCTGTTTCACCTGCTTCCTGTTCTGAGTCCGTTATATGTTCCCACTCTGAAGTATGGGCAACCTCTTCAAAATCCCTTTCATCTTCAGCATCAGAAATTTTACTGTCTGTTAATTTTTCAAACCAATTTAGCCACACCTCGGGATCTTTACTTGCCTCCTGTATTTTTCGTCTTTTGTTCTCTGGTTCAGACATTTTTTCTGAAATAATATAGTTCCCAATAAATTAATTTGGATAACGCACAGCAAAAAATAAAAAGTAGATATAATCGAATATATTTCTAAAACTATTGCCATTTTATGAGGTGAAATAAAACAAATCGTTATAAATGCTTAATATAAGTAATATGAATTGTAAATTAATTGAAAATTTATCAAAAATCATGTACACACACACGAAAAATTATTTTTCGCAAAATGATCTACATGCAACTTTTCAGAAATTGGTTAAATAAAGTTAAATTAGATAAAGTTTAAACAAAAGAATTTTATTATCATAAACATGAATACAAATAATACAATTATTTCACTTTAACTTTTTGCTACTAAGATTATTACAGCATTTCATTAATTGTAATAGAATTATTACTATCATTGTCATCGTTATTATATATTTTTGTAATTAATGGCTTATGGTAACTGAAGTATGAAATTGAATCTACAAAAATTAGTTAATTGATTTACAAAAATTAATAACATATTTCAGAATTTATACTCTATGCCAATTAATTGATGTTCATTAAATTAGCAGTCGTATTAATTAAAAATGTGACGCGTAACGAAATAAGCGACATGCTATCCCTACTGCGTTGGAGAAACTGAAAGTACTCTTCGTCTGAACCAACCGTGGTAGGGGCAAGAAAAAGATGGCGCGTAACGGAAAAATGTGACGCGTAAAATGTGACGGCAATTTTTTTCCAACGCCGATAAAGAAGTTTTAATTCAATAATACAATTATTTAAATTTAACTTTTTGCTACTAAGATTATTACAGCATTTCATTAATTGAAATAGAATTATTACTATCATTGTCATCGTTCAATCAGAAACTGAGTTTAACCTTAAATATCTTAAATTTAAACATTAAATTAGCAGTCGTATTAATTAAAAATGTGACGCGTAACGAAATAAGCGACATGCTATCCCTACTGCGTTGGAGAAACTGAAAGTACTCTTCGTCTGAACCAACCGTGTTTCACTTTAACTTTTTGCTACTAAGATTATTACAGCATTTCATTAATTGAAATAGAATTATTACTATCATTGTCATCGTTCAATCAGAAATTGAGGTTAACCTTAAATATCTTAAATTTAATAATTAATGGCTTATGGTAACTGAAATATGAAATTGAATCTACAAAAATTAGTTAATTGATTTACAAAAATTAATAACATATTTCAGAATTTATACTCTATGCCAATTAATTGATGTTCATTAAATTAGCAGTCGTATTAATTAATAAATACTATTTTAATGAAATCATATACATTGACCGATAGTTACAATAAGAAACTGAGGTTAACCTTAAATATCTTAAATTTAAAATTAGATAAATTTTAAACAAAAGGATTTTATTATCATAGACATGAATACAAATAATACAATTATTTCACTTTAACTTTTTGCTACTAAGATTATTACAGCATTTCATTAATTGAAATAGAATTATTACTATCATTGTCATCGTTCAAACAGAAACTGCGGTTAACCTTAAATATATTAAATTTAAAATGTCATCGTTCAATCAGAAACTGAGGTTAACCTTAAAATATTAAATTTTAAATGTCATCGTTCAATCAGAAACTGAGGTTAACCTTAAATATATTAAATTTTAAATGTCATCGTTCAATCAGAAACTGAGGTTAACCTTAAAATATTAAATTTTAAATGTCATCGTTCAATCAGAAACTGAGGTTAACCTTAAATATATTAAATTTTAAATGTCATCGTTCAATCAGAAACTGAGGTTAACCTTAAATATTTTAAATTTAAATTAATAACATATTTCAGAATTTATACTCTATGTCAATTAATTCCACCCAAGTATTAGAAAAATAGATATAATTACTTACTTTTGTTAAAAATCCACTGGAATTAGAATTAAAATAAAGCCTTTGATTTTGTTGATCACTTTAGTATTGATATATTATTTATCACGTCGCTACGCTACGGAAAAATGTGACGATAAAAAATGTGACGTGACGCGTAAAATGTGACGGTACATTTTTTTCCAACGCCGATAAAGAAGTTTCACTTCAAAAAAACTTACGAGCACTATAAAGTAACTCAGATAGGCGCACGTGTGACAATTGACCTCAGGTAAAATAATCTATTTATAAACTTTAAATTATAATCACAAACACACTACCCATCGCAGAGATGCTCCCTACAATCTTGAAAAGGTACTGAAGGCGGCGACTGCCTAAATTTAACGGTTCTGATTTTGGATCGTCGATTGTGCGCGTGGGTGACCATGGTCACCCGCGCTCCTAACGTAGGGTTAATAAATAATTATCAATAATGCAATATAAATGTTACCTTTTACAGAATTCAACAAATTTTTAAATTTTGTGGTTGTGTTATAAGCAACTTTAAGTTTGTTTTTTTTTAGTATTCTTCCAAATTTTGTCACTTAAGTTGGAAACAATAATATTATAGACACTGGTGGTGACATAGATTCCAATGTTGCTTTTGGATTTGCATACTTAAACTTTCTAATAGATTGTTTAATACTTTTTGTGTTGTAATTGTTTGCGACTAACACCTTAGTTAGATGATTTAACTTTTCTTAAAGATTCTGGGGTTGACTTAAGGAAGCAGCTGTGTAGACTAAAAAATTTTCTACACATGATTTTTAATAAGTTTTCAATAAACTAAATGTGATAATAAACCATCTTTATTTCTATTTATTAAAACGTTCAAAAATTGTTAAGAGGATTTCTTTTTTAATTCCATAGTAAAACGAATATATTGATGAATTGAGTTTGAATGACTTGTTTAGCGTAGAAGGATTATGTTGCCAAATGACACAGGGGTCTTAAACGTATCTGTACCAGTGCTTGGGTTTTAGATAAATTGTAGAGTTTTTTTCATCTCAAATGCTTCCATAAATATATTAGCAACAACCGGCGAAAACGGAGAACCCATAGCGGCTTCTAGTGTTTGTGAGTAAAACTTTTCTTAAAAAGTAAAATATGTAGACGTCAAATATTTTTAGATAATAGGTACTCTGTCACTTGAAGTATTGTTCTGACTGATCTAATGACTTTAATTAAATCAGGTACCGGTACGGTAGTAAACAAAGATTTGATATCAAAACTAACCAGAATGTCAGTCGGTTGCAAACGAAAATGATTTAATTTTTGAACAATGTTTCCCAAATTGAAGACAAATGAATCAGTCTTCCTTGCTAAAGGTTTTAATAAAGTTGAAAGATAGTAAAAGATTTTGTTTAGAAATTGCATAATTTTTAATTGTAACCGATTATCATTTTGCTTAGTTTTAATGTTGTGCCTGTAATCGAAAAATGTTAGACGTCTACATATTTTACCTTACAAAAAAAATTTTACTCACAAACATCAGAAACCGCCATGGGTTCTCCGTTTTCCCTGGTTGTTGCTAATATTTTTATAAAAGATTTTAACAAAAAACTTTATCCACATTTTTTTGAAAATCTAAGTGCTGGTATAGATAGGTTAATGACGCTTTTGTTATTTGGCAACATGCTTCATCTACGCTTAATAAGTTTCTGTCAATTAAACCTAATTTATCAAGATATTTGTTTTGTTATAGAATTTGAAAGAAACTCCTCTTTGCCTTTTTGAATGTTTTAGTTATTCGAAATAAAAATGGTTCATTATCCCATTAAGTTTATCAAAAACTTACCCATACAGATATATATTTGAATGAATTGTCTCATTACTCTTCTCAGAAAATATTAGAAACGAATTATTTAGTTTACAGAGTTGTGTTTTTAAGACAATACCAAAATCTTAAAATAAGTTAAATCATCTAACTAAAGTATTAGTCGCAAACAATTACAATAGAAAAAGTATTTATTAATTTACATATTACACAGTTTACGTCTGCAAAACCAAGGGTTACAGCAGAATTTATGTCTCAACGAGTGTCTTATCGCTTATCTACCCTATGTCAATGATACTACGGATCGTATAGGAAAAATGTTGTCTAAACACTACAGTGTTATTCGGTTTACTACTTTTTGATCTGGGCCAACTCTTGAATCCGGTGAAGGACGTTATTTCTTTTCAATCTGACGACGTTTATAGCATTTCTTGCTTTTGTGGTTGTGCTTACGTAGGAATAACGGGTAAAAACGTGAGAATTTCTAATAAAAAGCACGAAAAATGTTCGTTTTAAAGAATCTTCAAAATGAGCAGTGGCAGACTACGTGTTAGAAACGGGTCATCAAATTATATTTAAAAACACTAGAATTTTGGTAAATGTTTCTAATTATTAACAGGAAAGTATTAGGAAATCTTTTTAAATAATTAAAAATATTTTTAATATAAACCGAGATTTCAGTTTTTTACCGGAGATTTAGAATCGATTGAGGACCGGTTTATAAAAGCAAGATTTCACGGCGCAATCAATCAGTTTGGTTTGAGATTAAAAACTTGCTGACATATTTATGATTTCGTTTTACTCAAATTACTTTGATATTCATAAAACTGTTTGTATTCTTTATTAAATTGTTTATTTTCTTTTTCTTATTCGTTATTTTACAAATAATTATTTAACACGTTAACCTTTGAGTCAAAAATTGTAGTGAACTAATATTTTTTTGTTCTTATGACTGATCTGGTTTCCCATGTAGAAACAGATAAAAAGAATCAACTGAATTATTTAAAAAACCTGAATGCATTTTGGATAATAACCACACAAACTTAGAAGTAAACCTAAGTGATCAAATATTTTTGTATTATTTAGTTCTGAGAAAGTCTACAAAGTTGTATAAAAAAGTGATGTTATTTGGCAACATGCTTCATCTACGCTTAATGAGTTTCTGTCAATTAAACCTAATTTATCAAGATATTTGTTTTGTTATAGAATTTGAAAGAAATTCCTCTTTGCCTTTTTGAATGTTTTAGTTATTCGAAATAAAAGTGATTCATTATCCCATTCAGCTTATCAAAAACTTACCCATACAGATATATATTTGAATGAATTGTCTCATTACTCTTCTCAGAAAATATTAGAAGCGAATTATTTAGTTTACCGAGTTGTGTTTTTAAGACAATACCAAAATCTTAAAATAAGTTAAATCATCTAACTAAAGTATTAGTCGCAAACAATTATAATAGAAAAAATATTTATTAATTTACATATTACACAGTTTACGTCTGCAAAACCAAGGGTTACAGCAGAATTTATGTCTCAACGAGTGTCTTATCGCTTATCTAGCCTATGTCAATGATACTACGGATCGTATAGGAAAAATGTTGTCTAAACACTACAGTGTTATTCGGTTTACTACTTTTTGATCTGGGCCAACTCTTGAATCCGGTGAAGAACGTTATTTCTTTTCAATCTGACGATGTTTATAGCATTCCTTGCTTTTGTGGTTGTGCTTACGTAGGAATAACGGGTAAAAACGTGAGAATTTCTATTAAAAAGCACGAAAAATGTTCGTTTTAAAGAATCTTCAAAATGAGCAGTGGCAGACTACGTGTTAGAAACGGGTCATCAAATTATATTTAAAAACACTAGAATTTTGGTAAATGTTTCTAATTATTAACAGGAAAGTATTAGGAAATCTTTTTAAATAATTAAAAATATTTTTAATATAAACCGAGATTTCAGTTTTTTACCGGAGATTTAGAATCGATTGAGGACCGGTTTATAAAAGCAAGATTTCACGGCGCAATCAATCAGTTTGGTTTGAGATTAAAAACTTGCTGACATATTTATGATTTCGTTTTACTCAAATTACTTTGATATTCATAAAACTGTTTGTATTCTTTATTAAATTGTTTATTTTCTTTTTCTTATTCGTTATTTTACAAATAATTATTTAACACGTTAACCTTTGAGTCAAAAATTGTAGTGAACTAATATTTTTTTGTTCTTATGACTGATCTGGTTTCCCATGTAGAAACAGATAAAAAGAATCAACTGAATTATTTAAAAAACCTGAATGCATTTTGGATAATAACCACACAAACTTAGAAGTAAACCTAAGTGATCAAATATTTTTGTATTATTTAGTTCTGAGAAAGTCTACAAAGTTGTATAAAAAAGTGATGTCTGAAATTATTTTTGTTGCTGCTGTGATTAACTCTTTAACAACTGAATTTCGTCAAGTGTTAGCTAATTTGTTGAAGAATTTAATGTAGTAATTGCGCAAAGTAGTTTAAAACCTATACACACGTTTATACAACGAAAGAAAACTGACAAAAAAGTGAAGAAAATAGCTATTAGTTACTATAATGACTGTGGGTAACAACCCGGTTATTGCTTGATATGCTTAATGACTATCATAAAGCAAGTACTTTCATTGTCAATTGATTTATTTTCTTAACTTTTTGTAATTTTTAATTTTTTTATAATTTACAAATTTATTCTATATTATTGTATTCTAGTTTACCATATTTGTAAGAAAAAAACAATTTTTTTTATTTAGGTTGCACTATTCTACTACAGCTTCTGCGACAGTTACTAGTAATTATCAAGAATCATTTAGAATAAACAAGCAGTAAATAAAGTTTTTTAATTTAAAGCAGTAAATAATTTAGTGTTGTTGTTTTTTTTGACGCCGAAGTAAAGAAGCGTGTCGATAAAACTTCGTGTCCCTTGACATTTAGAATTAAAACCGTACTGCCAAACTATATTCCAAAATAACCTCCGTGTTAACTATAAATAAATTATAACAGCGATAAATTTTGTAAGTTGATTTTACCCCCGTGTACTTCAAAATAGTTTTGACTAAAGCTGCGGGATAAAACTACAATGTGAAGAACATTGAATTACATTAGAGTATTTTCCTAGTGCTGATGAGCCCCAAAAGAGCGAAACGTCCAGTAGTTTACTCTGGTGGCATTCGTACAATTACAATAACATTGCTTTAAACCCAATGTCCTTTCCGTTGCGGTTTTATCCCGCACTTTTGTTCAAAACTATTTTAAATTATCGGTTGTAAAATCAACTTACAACGTTTACCGTCGTTATAGCTAATTTACAGTTATCTTATATATAGTAAGTTATGCTATGGTCTGCCATCAAACGTTTTTAAACGAGTTTAATTGTATTAGCAGTCTCTTCAATAATCAAATTGTTTACATCTTTTAATTTGTTTTAATTAAAAATTATACAAAAAAAATTGAAAATATAATTAAGAACTAAAGTTTTATAAATGTTTTTGATAAGACTTAAGCTAAAATTTAGACGTCGATCAACTACATTATAAGCACAGTACATGTGCTAATTCTGTAACAAAAGCATTTTATTTAATATTTTATTGTTATTTTTATGACGTACACACTTAATTAAATTAATTTTAAACATCAAAAAGTAGCGTTTATGATAGCTACTAGTTAATTAGAAATAACGTTTAATAAACTGACCTTATTATGATCTACAAGAAACTTCCCTTGTATTCTATACTTATTTTTACACTGCAAAGAGTTTTTTGTGTGACAAAAAGTATTTTAAATTAAATTTTAAAAATAATCAATGAATTACTTATTCATTATAAACTAATTTGAAAAATACCAATAGATTAATTTTACATTATAATTTTTAAAATGACGTAATCTACTTAATCAGTGTCTGTCTTCTGCAAATTAATTATTAGTTAAAGTAATACTTAAGATGAGAAAATATGCTCTAATTGCAATTTAAAACCGTTAGTTTTAATTTATTAAATTCTGCAATAAGTTAATTATTAACATTTACAAAAAAAATGTATTGCACTTAAAAATTAATAAATAATAGAGTTGAATTAAGATGTTAGAAATAAAGTTTTATGTTAAAATCATAAAACTATTATTAGTTTATTTTTCTTTAGTATTGTTTAAATCATTAGAAATTTTAGATGCTTGTTTTATACGTTCTTAATCTGTTTTCGTATTTATTTCTATATTAAAACATAAGCAGCTGCAATTTTTACGCGTAAATTTTTTTTAGAAATTAATTTATTATTTTTAGTAAATAATAAAAATTAATTTTGGTTTTTCATTAATGAAGAGCAATAAATAAATTTTAGTTTGTTTGCTATTATATTAATTTATATGCAAAATGCAAATATTTATTAACATGTTTTGTTATACTTAATTTATGTTTATTGAGCATTGCATACATTTGAACTAATTAAATCGGTTTTTGTAACGTTATAATTATTATGAATAAACTTTATATTTTACAAAAAGAGCTTAAAATTTGAATATTGTATAATGTAAATTATTTTTTAGAATAAATTATTACCGTTTTGGTCAATCAATGGTTTACGCTTCTAGAACTGAATCAATCAACAGCAGCCTGTTATTACTGTACAAATTATACAAAAGTTAATCGTTGCTATTTTTAAACTACAATTAGTGTTAACACGTATGCACGAATGTTAGCAAAATAAAGTTTAAATGTCAATTAATTTGTAATGTGTGTACCTATTTACATACATATTTTACTAATTGATAAATATTTATGTTATTTTAAAAGTAGCAGAAAGCACAAATAATGATTTGAGTCTAGGATTTGTAACAGTGTTCTTTAATGTAATATACAAAAATTTTACATACAAACACTTATATGTTATTTTTTATTACAGTATTTATTAATTGTTGCTGTGGTATTAATTTATATTCAACTTGTGTAAGTAAAAATTCTAAATATTATAGCATTATACCAAATCATTCAATTGTAACTAATTATAGGTTCACTTATAAAGCAAGGACGTATATAAAATTGTTAGTTAGTGTTATTCACATTTGATTACGACTGATTATTTGTTGTATTTAAAAAGTACTTTTTAGTTACACGTTGAATAATGCTGTACAATTACAAACTTATTACGATAAAAAATTAAAAAGTTTGTTTTTACGATCGACAATTACAGTCAAAATAATTTCAAGTGGCATCGTTACATATTAAGTTTTATATTGTAACATATTAATAGGAATTGATGTAAGCTAATTGCAATAGTAGACATTAAACGTAAGTAATATTTAAAGAACAGGAGCGTAAAAAGCTTAAACAAATTGTTAAAATTAAATTATTTAATCTTACTTTTTTTACAATAGCAATAGCACTAAAATTTATGTTTTATTTTTTTAAATTTTAAACAAGCTTAGAAAAACACTGGCGTATATGTCAAAGATTGTATCGTACAAGGTAATGTCTGATAAAAAAGTATTTCGGCGGTAATATTTAGAAATGTATATAAAATTAGGCATCTACTAAATTATTTGTACGTGAGTCCATAATTGGTTGCATAAGTTGTAGTTAAAAAATGTTTTTGTACACAAATAAAAGATTTTAATTACTGTACTAGAGTAAGATCACGTCAAGTGGACCCTGTATTTTCCACTTGATCATAAAAATTAAGTTCATGTACTTTTTTCATAAGTAGTTACCATGAAAAATTAATCCCCTAAACTATTTTTAAAAATTTTAATTTAAACAATAATTTTTTTTACAATGAAAATTTTAGGTACTTTTAATTAAAAAATAAATTTTAAATCAACCGTTAAAGATAAATTAATGAAATTTTCAAGATTTATTGTTAAATATCTATATTTTAATAAAATAATAACAACTAAAAGTTATTTGTTGATTATCATATTGTTAATTAACTTTTAAGTAAACAAATAAAAATTTAATTGTTTTCTCGGTAAAAATATGAAGTTTTTTTTTATCAGTTAAATGCGTTATTTATTTAAGTTTAAGATTCCGGAAGAAAATTTGACTGCTCGCGATTAGTTTAAACAATATAAATTTATTTATCACGGCGCGCCGGGCGTCAAGCGCTGTCAGAACACCAGGCGGCCGAGCGTCAGACTACATTGCAATATCGGTTAATTTTAATTATAAATAACAATTAAGAATATAATCTTCGAACGAATTTTATTATTATTATCAATATTATAACTGAAACACATAAATTAATTCTGTTATTAAACAAAAACAAGAAAAACGAACTAGTAATTAAATATATTAAAATTTGTGAACTTTCGTTATCTTTATATTATTTTTAAATTCTATGTGTAAAAACTTTTTCATCTTCCGACACAAGCTTACATTGCAGTGAGACATCATCCATCGGTTTGTAATAATGGAATTGACGTGTATTTTTTATCGTCACTGTCCGTTCGAATCGTTGTTTGTACTTTTCTTTGTGTAAATTACGATCTTTCTGGTCACAGAAAACAAAATTAACTTTTTTAAATGAATTTTCCGCCCATTGGAAAAAGAAACTTGGTGTCGTTATGTGATTATTATGGTCACGTTAAAGGCTAGCACGGTAAGCCTGTCTTTTGACACTTCCTGCTAAGCCGTCACACGCTCCTTTGCCATGAGATTTAGCGAAAAAATTTCACTCTACTTTAACTCAAAAATCATTTGTGTGATTTATTAAGTTGGCAAAGTTATATTTATTTTTATATTGCGAAGCTGCTCCATCGGAAAAGTATTTAATTTTTTTAACATTTTCGGCGCCAAATTTATTTTTTTAAAATTAAATCAGTTTTGTATTAAAGAGATGTACCGAACTTGCGTCGTGACTTTCTTTGAAATCACTCAAAATTTTCATGCTTTATTTCTCCATTTTCTTTAAAATACGCGACGTACGGGTGAAGTGTTGCCTGATCATTGGACCAATGATGCGATTGAATAGCGTCTTGCACAAAAAATGAATAATTTTCGGAAAAATCGAGACATACTATAAACTCTCCAGCTTCGCCAGATTCTTTTTGTTTAGAGAAATAAGACGCTTGAGATTTTGCCACGAAATCATGCTTAAATGTCTCTGACCACTTATTTTTAAGCCCATTTAAAAAATCTTCTTTGGTACACATCGCTTCAACCATTTTAGTCCTGCAAAATTCAAAACGAATGTCTAAGATTATTAACTGCGTAAAAAAATGGAAAATAATAATAACTAGGCAAATTTATCAAATAAAATTCGGTGATTTTGTACCAATTATGTTAATGTAATAAATTTTTACTTTTGTTAATTAAGAAACAAATGGACATTTTTTAATTATCTAATTAACAAATTATTCTTTTAAAGTGTGTACTGAGATCAATTATATGAGTAAAATTTGTTTATAATTAGTATTTTTTCTCACCTGTCGGTACTTTTCTATTGGCTAAAAGATATTTTCTTTATCTCATGACTATCCGTCAATAATTTTAATTTTTTAATGACGAAATCAACTTCTGGACACTTCTTACACATCGAAAAAAACATGATGATGTAAGTTGCACGCAAACAGAGCTTTGAATCAAGTTATTTAAGCTTTCAGTTTCTTTTTTTTTTTTGAGTTTAATCTTCAGTCCGTGTAATTGTAATTTTTTATTTGGTGAATTTTGCATACACATACATTGTGTGTTCCGCTTTTTCCGGCTGAAATGCATTCCCGTGGTCGTAAAGTTTGAAATTTAATTGATTATTTTTGCTGTTTAATGTAATGATAAAAAATGATTTAATTGCATTATTTATATAAGTTTAAAAAAAATAAAATAAAGATTAACGAGAGCAGAAATTTTAATATATTTAATTACTAGTTCGTTTTTCTTGTTTTTGTTTAATAACAGAGAATTAATTTATGCGTTAAAATTCGTTTGAAGATTACATTCTTAATTGTTATTTACAATTATAATTAACCGAAGATGCAATGTAGTCTGACGCCCGGCCGCCTGGTGTTCTGACAGCGCTTGACGCCCGGCGCGCCGTAATAAATAAATTTATATTGTTTAAAATAATCGCGAGCAGTGAAATTTTCGTCCGGAATGTTAAACTTAAATAAATAACGCATTTAACTAATAAAAAAAAACTTCATATTTTTACCGAGAAATCAATGAAATTTTCATTTGTTTACTTAAAAGTTAATTAACAATATGATAATAAACAAATAACTTTTAGTTGTTAATATTTTATTAAAATATAAATATTTGACAATAAATCCTGAAAATTTCATTAATTTATCTTTAACGGTTGATTTAAAATTTATCTTTTAATTAAAAGTACCTAAAATTTTCATTATAAAAAAAATTATTGTTTAAATTAAAATTTTTAAAAATCGTTTGGGGGATCAATTTTTAATGGCAACTACTTATGAAAAAAGTACATGGACTTAATTTTTATGATCAAGTGGAAAATAGAGGGTCCACTTGACGTGATCTTACTCACGAATATCACGTTTTAATTTAATAATTAATTACGAATATGAACCTCAACTACACTCACCGGCAAAAAAAACCGAGAAAAAAACAATTGTTTTACACTAAATATCGCAAAAATTAAAAACTACAATCTTAAATCAAAATTTTTGTTTAAATGTTGCCATGTATATTTTTTAACGATTAGCAGACAAAAATAAATTTCAATAATGGGTGTTGCCCCCACATGTCTCAATTATTGCTTGTATTCTTTTTGGCATTTCTAAAATTAAATGGCAAATGTTTTCTGTAGGAATATATTTCCATTCTTCTAAAAGAAATTGTTGCAACTGTTTTAAGATTAAAGCAGGAATACGATTTTGCATTCCTTGCCCAAGCATGTCTCAAACATGTTCGCATCTGGAATTACCGCTAGTTTATAACATGAATGAGTGTATTGTTGAAGGATTTTTGAGTGATTCTCAGTATGAGGTCTGCCTTTATCTTACATAAAAAAAAATTATTTTTAACAAAAGCGACATAAAAGACAACAAAAAAAAATTTTCATAAATGTATCTGGTAGCTTTTAGTAAGTCTTTTGGGGTAATGTACAACTATGTGCGTGCCTCAAAAAAAATCATAACTAAACTTCTTTGCTAGCTTATTCTAAGACAAGGTACATCAGTAAACAAAACGCGCCTCCATTTAAACCGAAGTCGCACAATACAATAATGCTTTAAAAGCTTTAAAATTGTTAGCAATCTACAACTGGTAAGATTGTTTTTTCAAATCTATGTTTTACTGTTCGGTTTGTTTATGTTAGTATTCCAAACGTGATAAAGTCAATTTCTGTTCTATTTGGTAATTGTAGTACACACAGCATCATTTCACAAACTACAAACGAACAAATAAAAAGATATCAATTTGCAGCGCAAGCGTTGACGACAGTAATCAAAAGTATAGCAACGGCTAATGCTGACTAATCACAAAGTATTCGTTTTTACAAAAGTGATTCCACTGTTTTGAGAATAATTTACTCTTATTTAATCGATCTTCAAACAATTCTAGTTATTCAAAAAATATTTGGTTTTAACTAATCAGTTTTTAAACGATTGCTGATTATTGGAAAGAAATTGCAAGTACTGAAACGATTTAAAAATGATTGCAAAAAATCAAAACTCTTTCAATTTATTTACTATCAGTTACATGTAAATGAAATAAAAATGAAACTAAGGCGAAGCAACGTAATGAAACAATTGTTTTAATTTTGTGACTGTAACAGTTTCAATCCGTGTTTACTGGGACTCTGTTATTTATAAAGAAAACTTTGAAGAATCTTAAAGCAAATGTTTTTCAACCGTCTTAAGTCAGACGTCTTTAAGATGTCTTACACTAGATATCGTTAAGACGTCTTTTTTAGAGTCACAGACGTTTAGACATAAAACAAACGTCTTGAAGATGTTGTGTGCTGTCTGGGTTTTGGTGCCAAATACAACAAACTGCATTATATCTTTTTTATAAAATGACATACAATATGGTCAAGGTCAATAATTGATTAATCATTGTTTGAAGTTTCTCTTTCTTCATTTCTGCACACATCCTAATCTAAATTACTATTATTCACTAAAATTGTAAATTGTATATGAATTTAATTGGATTTAAGTCACAATCATAATAAGACAATCAAACAATAGCATGTTTATGTTCTACTTTTTATTGTATTTCAGTTGTAGAAATCCTATTTAGTTTTAACTACAAACAAATATTTTCTTTATGATTATTTTGGGTTGTTCTATTACAATAAGACCATTAGGAATAACTTTAAAATAAGTTGCTTCTTCAGTCATTGCATAAAATTTGGATGATTCATATCATATCATGATCGTCGCCACAAATGAGAAGACCATTGTCTGTAAACTCATGGAAACCATTTGCGTGTACTATAATGTCATTGCCCAGTTTAATCACATTTATAAACACCCGGTTCTTCTTAAAATTGTCAAAATTTTATAATTTCGTATGACGGGTAAATGCTAGTTTTATCTAAGTATATAACTGGTTGTTTATTAAAACTTTCAGCGTCATTTTCTTTCAGTTATCAAATACCTTAACCGCCAAGTTACAATATCGTTTCGTTTTATTAAAAGTTTACGTTGATTGCAGAATGTCTTGTAATAAAACTAAAATTTTAAAATATACTTTTGTAAAGTTTTACGTTTTCCCATGTAGTTGACTTTATCTTTTTTTTTCTACTACTACTTTGACTGTAGCTTTTTAATTATCGATTAATATTTTTTATTATATATTTTTAATTTATTACGTAGATCTTGTCGCTAGACATGCGTTTTAAGTTTGTTTTTCTTGTTTTTTAAACCGTGGATTAGGCACATTGCATTTTTAAATTTTTACTAAATGCTCGATATTGTTAGCTCACAGGGTTGAAAGCATTTTTTGATGAAAACATAGTAGATCCTGTAAAAAAGTATGGTAGTTTGATGTAAAATGTGTTTGTGTGTAGGTATGCTTTTACACCTTTGTATTGCTAATCTGATTGTTGGCTTGTCATACACTCTAAAATTTGCAGCACATTTTTCTGTATTTTGAATTGTTAGCAGTTTTGCTAATCCCAGTATAAAAATCCAACGCTAGTCTAAGTTTTTATTTGGTCTTAAATTTTTGTATATTAGATATTATAAAAAATCAAACAAATGACGTCAAGAATATTATAAAACATGGTTGATGTTAATGGGTTTGTTGCTTGTTTGCAAATGTACCCGGATACCATTTTGTCCATTTGGTTGACCGCGCATATGTTTTTATTGCAGTTTGTGTGCAATGCTGTGCTGACAAAGCGTATGATAGCATAGACACATTTTTCTCCAAGAAAGTAAATAGTCTGATACCAAAATCAAAACTTTTTATAGTTTTTTTTTTGTTTTGTGAGAAAACATAATAAACTAAATTTCTGTTTTTTCGTACAATGCCCACAATTGCCAATCCTATTTCGATTAAAAATTTTGCTAAAGAATTAAGTAAAGTAAAAAAAATATGACAATACATTGTACAAGCGGAATTGTGATACTTTTCTACCAAATTAAATACTACTCGTTTGCCTTGATTTATTTTTTGTTTGGGATTTAGTAGTTTTTTTGTATCAAATCATTTAAGTGGGTAGTTTGAATTAGAATCATAGACCCACTAGACATTGATGCCATATTTTGTTTACTTACACTGAATATACTGCGTAAATGTACTTCATATAAATTTTTTTTTGTTTGTCTTCCGTTAGCGGAATTTGAGGTGTCCGTCTCTGAACGATTATTATTTATCATGATCCATATATTACAAATTGGTGCTGATAACATATGTATGTGGAAGACGATCAAAACGAGTAAACCATAGCAACATTTTAAACCGATCCATTGGCATTGTCCCATTATAAATATCAGAATACCCTACATGCCATAAATCTTTTGTTTGCAAGTTGTTCCAAGTAAACACGCTAGAAATTAATAGCAAACCAAACCATTATATAATTCAATTTTATCTGTGGATTTCCATTATTTGGGCCTATATGTAGGGTAAGCTTCATTCTAAACTTGCGTTACTTTCACTGCTTTCTGGTTCGTTTCACACATTAATATGTCTAGCGATTACGGCGACAATATATTGAAAAAAATTATGATTGGTTTTGGCAGAAATCAATTGTATGACTTATTGGTCTGGTGCTACTGGTAAACCGGTTCTAACTATGTGCTTTTGCTACTGTCGGTTTTTTATTCTAGAACCTATTTTGTTTTTTTTTGCTTATAACCGACGCACATCACTAACAAGAACTGAAAGATTAAAATCTTGTTCAAGAACTACATCACATTCTGTTTCATCAATGTTTTCGTGGTTAAACATTTTTTTTAACCTCGAACTCATATTCAACATCAGATCTCTGCCTGATTATAAGAAATTAAATCTACATCGTCATTATAGTCCGTGGGGTACAGATCTTTTTCTCCACTGATGACTGCCGCAATATATTCTGCCAATATCTTGTGATAACGAATTTGTTTACTTGACAAGCGATTACGATTTCTAAAAGTCTTATGTATTTTGTCTATAAATCCTATCGCAAACCAAACTTTTCTACGTTACTTCCGCACGCAATAAATAACTGACTCAAACTAAATTTTAAAATGCAGATGTATGGTTATATAGTACGACTAAACTTAAACCAAATAAAACCTGTGCAAACAAGTTTAGTGTTTAGACAGAAACTTATTAATACAAAAAAAATACTGTAACAGCAACTGCGTAGGCAGTTTTATGCAACGAAGGGTTGATACAAATTTAGAAACAACCAAATATTACTCCGGGCTTAATAGACCCGGTTTATGCATCTTAGGGTTGTTTAAGCGTCATGTGCGCAGGCGGCGGAAAAACACCCCATGAAAAATACCTCGGAAAAAAAACCCATGAAAAAATTCTCCAGGAAAAAATACCCCACTGAAAAAATACCTACGAAAAAAATACCCCGAAAACTCTTTCTATGCATATGTTGAGTAAATATAATAATTTAATGATAAAAGGTATTTGACGTGGTGAGAAATAACACAAACAATAGAAGTAACTGTCATAGCAGCACATAAAAAGGCAAACAAAGACGCAGCTTTTTTTGTATGTGTTGTTTATAATAATTTGATTAAAAGAAACTCCCATGAAACGTCAAAAACACAGAAGATATTTTAAATAAGAGAACGTTTACAGGCAGATTAAAAAAATTAAGATAAAAAATTAGTATTATTTAATGTTATTGGTATTGACATTATACATTGTAATATTATAATATTAGTTACATAGTTTCTACAGATCTTATATTATGACTAATCGCATTTAAAAAATTTTCTAGGTTTCTGGTACCTGCTACATAATCCTTACAGAGACCTTTTCAAAAATTTGCACTGTTTCATAAACTGTCCTTTTTTTCTTTGTAGAAATTTGTTGTTGTTGAAGCTTTGTTTTGTCAGCAGCAAGTTCCTGCTTCATTTTATTGATTAATACCTAGACAAAGGAATGCTTTTGACCCACCAAGTTAGAAAAAAGATTGTTCCAATCTTCAGTCTGATTATTAGTACGCTCTCCGTCTTCTAATGTTGTTTGATGATCATTCCAGGTTTCAGGAGGAAAGACTGGAGGGATGTTGCGTAAACGTCTACATCGTTATTTCCAGAAACGTATGTATTGTCAAAATAATTGCAAAGTTCTTCAGCTCCAGCGGGAAAAATTTCTTTGAGGTATGTCATACCCCTAGGAACATCTTCAGGTGATAGGAAGGCCAAACCGTCCATCATCCCGCAGAATACTCTCAAATCTTCGTCTTCTCTATATCTAAGACCCGGGTTCTGGATTTTTTGATGCGTACTCTGCTACAAGTGATAAAAACAACCACGTATGTTCAGTTGGTCACCAAAAACTGCTTTTGCAGCCTAAATAGCACTTCTTTCAAAATCCATCTTTATGTGCGTTAGATCGAGAACTATATTTCTTTCTTCGCCTGGCTCTGTTATTGTGCGTAACATTGTTTCGTACGTAGACTGTGTTATTCTTTGTAATAAAAAATGCGCAGCCGATATGAACACGCCTTGCACTTTTACGCGTAGCACATAAAGTTTAATAAATAGTAAAGGTGTTATGGCAAAATTACCATCTAAATACCAAATTGTTGTATTAGCAAGGTGTGTAAGGCAATCGTCTGCGGCAAATATAATGATTCGTTCGTCTGCTTCAAGTCCATTGTCGTATAGCAAAAACCTTTCATTCTCCGGTTCTTCAGTGGTACACCAGCTCCCTGAAGCAAAGTAAACTATAAACTGTTTGAAAAAACGCTAGAAGCGAGCTAGAGCAATCGGATCAAAGCTATTTTCCAGATCGTAAGTGTAATCTTTTAATGTTATTTAAAAATAATTATTTAGAGTTTAAATTGATCTGATTAACAGTTTTGGTTTACTGAAGTAGGAATACATGAACAAAAAATTAGAATAAAAGCCATTTCCAGTACTATACCTTCAATAATCAGCTGTTCTAACAAGTTTCTAGTTCCAGGAATGTTCTTTGTCTTATGATTCCTTAAGGTTCTCTTGGTCAACTCCTCGGAAGGCATTACCACGCGTGTAGAATTGTCTAAAGCTAACATAGATTTAGCGTATATTTGCACGCACAGGTTTTGCCAAAGTGTCTTCAGCTCTTTTCTTCATTTGTTCTACACATTTTGTCACTTTAACTTCTTCCTCGTTTGTTGCATGATTATGTTCCGTTGTCGAAACAGGATTTGCTTTCTCTAACGTTTTGTTTAAAATCGCCTTACACTGTAAACATAGAAATTAGTTGTCACACATAAAACAAAAAGGAACACATAAAATACAGAGTGATTTTAATTGCTTGAATGTCACGTAGCATGAATTGTTTTAAATATTGTCAAAACCATATTCATTTTGTGATTTGAACATGATTGTTATTGATATTAATTTTCACTTACTTCAGAGATGTTTTTTTTACTTAGAGGTACTTGATTATGACATCAACTGTTAGAGTCATAATTATTATTATTACGTGAACAGTGTGGTTCCACTACTAAAATGTTGTGTGCTTCATTCAAGGTGATTTTTTGTGCCAACAAGCAAGAATGAACAGTGCAAATCCGAAACCAGGAAATTGACAATGTTTGAGTTCAACGAATGTCGCTATCCAGCGTTATGCAAATTGTGGTTGGCAAAAAAAATCCCCAGAATTTTAGTACCAACTGAAACAGTATCTCTTATTCACTCTGTAAAAAGTTCGTCACAAATTGTGCCAAATTTAATAAAAAGGTGTCAAAGTGCCAAATTTTTTTTATCCACCACGTACATATAACCACTTAACAATAACTTTTCATCGCCTTTGTTGGATGTTATTTCTTCCATCGTTATAATCAAAATAAATTAAATTTCAAAATTTTGGTTTATATAAGGATCTAGGCATTTCAAATAAAGGATTTATTTCAAAAGTTTAAATACAGAAGATAATATACAACATAATCACTCTTTTCTTACAAGGCTCATTAGAATTAAAGTAGTGATTAAAATAAGATTATAGTCTCCTTTTTCAAATGGTTATTGTTTACAAGAATAATATAATAACTAAATAGATAGCAATTAACAGATTATCGGAATTCAAATTGGTAATGCAAATTACCGTTTGGTTATTTTGCGGGGTATTTTGTCCGGGAATATTTTTTCAATGGGGTATTTTTTCATGGGGAATTTTTTTGAGGGGTATGTTTTCTAGGGTACTATCTAATGGGGTATTTTTTCCGCGACTCTATGTGCGCGTATAATTTTTGTCCGTATTGCGCACAATTAGGTACCCGTTTACCTACAAGCATTTTGCATACTATAAGTTACTTTTTCTTAGGGTTTTTTTTTAGATTTATTCGAGGTTGAAGATGTTTTGGCCAAGAAAGACAATCAGCTAGAACTTAAAAAAAATTGTCTGAAAAAAAAGAGAGAGAGAGAGAGAAAGAAACAAAACATCGTCAAAATCTTTTGTGGTACCTAAACCTGGTACCATATAGAAGAAAAATCCGTTGACACGAAACACAACATAATCCTCCATAGATCTAAACTCGTGCTGTCAACATGACACTTGTCAGTTGCTGATACATTCAAATGTATTTTTTCGGAGTTTATTGTTGATTATTGTAAGAGAAACCAATAGAAAAAGCATGGTGTCTACCAGAAGTGAAACACAGATAACCCAAGAAAACGTAAAAGAAAGTAGAAACATTTGAACTAAGATTAACTTTACGTCTATATTGGGACACTGACAATAATGGGCGTTTATCATTCTAATACTAAACATGTTTTATGGAAACCTGATCTATATCCACTTTATCAAGCAATTTCTTATGTTAAAAATTAGTAGTTCCATTCGCGAGTATGAAAAATTTCTCTTCAAGTATAAAATTTGTTCATCGACATCCATTCCTACCTTTTTTTTCGTAGCCCGTTGTCAAAACGAATTCATTTTTTTGCTAACATTTGCTAAAGTACGGATCGTACATAACGATTTTATCGGCCTAACAAAAAGCTTTCATTATTAAGTTGGTTCTGTGTGAATATGTGGGCGAATTTTTCAGTGATATTGAGTAAAAGCTTATTTTGGGGTATGTAGTTTTATAAAGTTTTTGCATTGAGGGCTTAAATTAATTCTTTAGCGGGTCCGATCCCTCCACCTGTAACTTTATTATCCAGTTATCATTGACGTTTGTAACACCTGGAACACCTGTTTTGTCGAAAAGTTTCCATCACGTCAGGTCGCTAGAGGTTAAGGGGATGTACACCATTTTATGATAAGAAATACTGATAAACTGCGAAGTTAATTAGAGGGAAGCTCGGCGCATTCTTTTACGTCAACCATAATATGCTTTAAAGCAAATTATTGGTGCTCACACAGTATGTACCTTTGTGTCAAATTGCATATTACGTTTTAGGTTGGACTGGTACGGGCTTACTTAAACCGTACTGGATATTTACAACTGTAAGTATTGCATTTTCTATTTTACTTTGTTGGTCATGTCGATTATTAGAATGGCCACAGGTACATACTAGATTGTAATCACAATTAATAATAAACTTTTTTGTGTATCACCTACTTATCGGGTGCGTTTGGATTCTCGATTCTTTGATTTTCGCATTTTGGAAGTTGATTGATTAGGGCACGTAGATGTGCGAGTTGTTGTCCGGGCGTAACTTATATTTGGTGATATCAACCCATGTAATATTGTTTGCACCGTTTATGTAACGATACTTATATACTATCTTCGTTTTCAACTACTTCTGTGATACAATAAATATATATTCGGTGTTATTACTTCTGTCGTGTTATTTGTTATTTTTTAGCTACAGGTAGAGTTAGACGATCTCTCCCTAATTTAACCCTTTATCGTCTTAGCGCCTTTTTAGCTTTAATCTATAATTTAGCACCACAAAGCCTGCGATTTCTTCTCCGGGGAAACTGTGTTAGCCGTTGCCTCTTTTTTTTTTGTTGTTACCAGAAAACCAGCGTAACAAGCAATGGGGATGAACAGGTTTTGTAAGATATGACAATTTATTCAATTTGACAAAAAAACGCTAGAAGTGAAAAGGATAAATTAAATAAGGCGGCAGCTACTGCAGATATCTTGTTGTTGTTGAATGCAAATTTGTCATCAAAATATGTTCCAACCGATTATGTTACTGCTGACGAGCAGTTGTTTCTTTTTAGAGGCACAACTAGATTTACGCAATATATTCTATCTAAACTTGCAAACTATGGCATCAAAGCTTGGAGTGTTTGTGATGAAAATATCTTTTATCAAATCACTAGAACTGGAACAAGACCAAATTTTCCCGAAAAAAATCACGGACAACGAGTTGTTATATGTGTTACTTCAGAGGATCAGAAAAGAACGTAACAATAGACAATTTTCTTACAGCGTTATCTTTGGTTTATTTGTTACTCTTCTGAAATCTTTCAATGGTAGAGACATCGTCACAAAACAAATCCTGCATTCTAGAAAGGAACGAAGAAAAGTAAAAAAAAGAAAGAGCCCTCTACGACATTTGAGTTAAAAAAAATGGGAAAGTTACCATTTATTTCTATGTGTCAACGAAAGAACGGATAGTTACATTGTTTTCAATTATGCACGATAACACAACATTACCGGATCGAAACAAAAAACAGAAATAGTTATGTATTACGGTGCGACTTAGAGCGGCTTGGACAACATAGACAAGATGTTACAAATTGTTCCACAAAAAGAAAAACCCTGCGTTGGCTACACGCCATGCTTTTCAATATTATACATTGTATACTCGGAAAAGAACCTTACAACTATTAGGTCAACCCATAGTAAGTGGACTTTTTTAGTGGTCTCTAACAAATTATCTCTGCCTACAATTAAAGAACGTTCAAAACACTTTTCACCAAGATTTGAGTTCGAATCCATCTTAGGACATCTAATTACACTTCCAAAATAAGCACAACCAAGGGACGCTTCTGGAAGAGCTAAACATGTGGAGAGCTGTTTTATCTGTCGCTCTACAATTTTATCCAAAAAAAAACTAGAACATCTTGTATAATCTGAAATCGGCCTGTTTGTGACTAGCATGCAAAACATATAACAAAATGTATATAATGTGTACAAATGTATTACTGTAATAGTTTATAAAAAATAAATTTTCATACTGGTTACTTACCTAAATTATTTTCATTAAAGACTATTTCAAGTTATGCAAACTATATGTATGTAGTCACACCGGTACCTATATGTGCGTTTAGTTTCGACTTAAAATATACTGGTTTAAGATAAATATGAGTCTCAAGCATATAGCTAAACAAAAACTAAAAAAAATATAGGTAATGTAGCAAAAGGTATACGGGTACCTGATTGTGTACATAAAGGTTAAAAAAAGAAAATACGTTAATTTGAAAAAATTACAAAACTTATAAACAATTCAAAAAAATAAAATTTATTCACTAGACTAAAAACGCTTAATAAAGTTCAAGTCAAGCTAAATTAACTATATATAAGTGTCATGTAAAACTAATTTATTATTACTTTGTTTTAAACCTTAAAATGAATTTTAATTGTTACGAAAAAATATATAATTAAAATAGCCTAATTTAAATAAAATTAAACAAGTTCGTGGAAACATGCTCTGATGGAAGTGCTTAAACCAACTGTTCTAACAAACTGTTTGTTAGACTTTTAAGCTTTTAATGTATTCCCTTTGAAGTTTTTATTTTCAATTGAAATACGTGTACACGTTTAGATAATTTTAATTAGATTTATTTAAAGTAGCTAATACTTTTAGTGTATTATTTTTAGTTATAGCATATTCTTCCATCAAAAACATGAAACATACATTTAGTTTAATAAAAAATGTTTCGTATACGTTGTTTTAAATTCCTTATATCTTTATAATGCGGACAGTGTGCTGAAATTATTTATAAGGTTTTACCTCTTGGAACCACATTCTATGTTGAAAGATTTAATCTTTTGAACTAGTTTGTTTTATTTATGCATTCGTACGGTTTTAAAAAAGAAAGACGTACCGTAGTGAAAAATGTTTTACGTGCATATCTTTGTTTATTTGAAAATACTTAGATAAAATGATTTTTTAATGCTATGTAAAAAAAATAAATAATAACGTTCGTTTTTAAATTTTATTTAAGAAGGATACTAAGTGGTTAAATGATTTTTGATTACATTTTTTATAAATGATTTTACTGTTTTTTAACAAACTGAATTGAACAAATCAAGTTATTTCGTATACGTGCGAGTACTCTAAATTAGATTAAAGGTAAATAACAATTCAATATTTCAAAGAAACAACAATTGACAGAAATTGATTAAAAAAATAAAATTTTCTTAGTCTTCGTTTATATCTATTCTATCTTCAAACTGAGATTGCTCGATCAATAGCGAGTTGAAGTAAAATTGTAGAGGCGTAAGCAATTTCAATGGTTTGAGCACGTCGTTTTATTGTCTTACGTATTACATCGTCACTGTAATCCTTCCTCATAACATACCGTCTCATATAAAATCCAATCTTTTCGAATCAACGCCAGTTGGGAAATAAATGTCTTTCTATTTAAACCATATTATTCTACATTCTAAAAATGATGAAAACGTTTCCGTGTTGCAACTTTATTTGATTTTATTTTTGTACATAATTTACCAAATTCAAACTGTATTTCCATGTTATTCTTTTGGCAACTACGAAATTGTAATTTAATTTTAGATATGAAAATTTGTGTTTAATTACAAACACAATGCAATTTTAAGACCAACTTTTGTATAATTTAGTAATGCGAACAAAGAAAAAACTAAAAATCATGTTAATTTAAAATAATAAACTTGCACTTAATTTTCTTAATTAAACCTCGTTATGACGAGTAATTTATACACTTTTGTCATTTTTTCACCTGCAAAATATATTTTTGTAACAGTATATTTAGGTACGTAGAGTGTGAATGACAGTGAAACAAACTGAAAAAAATTATAAATAAAACCCTTAATGGGAGTTGAGCGTTCTTTTGTTTTTTAATAGACTTGTAAAGTTACGGTTACAATTACTATTAAATTTGTGATGTTAATAAAAGTACTTTTACATGTGAAATTTTTAATGGCTAATACAAGTAATTTTTAGTGTTATATATAACCCAAAAATTCTTTGTTATAATTTTAATAATAATAAATAAAATTGTTATTACTTTTAAATGAATGCAAGTGTTTAATCAATAAATTTGATATTATAATTTGCTAGTGGAACTACACCATACAGGCGTCTCTCGTTTCTATTGTCCTTTATCCTGCCAATCTATTTCTTAAATGTATCAATTTTTTTTGTACGTATTTGTCGGGGTCTTTTTCTTTTTTTTTCTTAGAACATTCCGTTGTCATATTCTTGGAGGTTTTCTTTCTTTGAGCGTCAACTTTCTACTACATCAGTTATGACAGCGTGTACTACCATTTGTTGTTTTATATCTTTACTTCTAATTTTATCCATCTTTGTCACACCACAGCTGCGTCTCTAGTAATACATATTTATTGCTTTCAACTTTACTTAATTTTTTATATTCTACAGCACAATGTAATAATTTTACCATTTTTGTTCTAAATTATTGAATGCAATTGTTTTACAGCCATTTCTTTAACTTTTCTATTTTTTATATCCTTTTTGCTGCTCTGTCGACTTGATATAACTGGTCCCAAATTTTTATAAGTTTAAAAGCATCTAACTGTAGACTCATCTTCTATCATTTAATTTTTTTCTGTTCTTCTTATTACTATATATTCAATCTTTTTAAAATTTATCCGTAAATTCCATTTTTTATACACTACTTCAAGGTTTCTCAAAATACAGTAATACATAAAATTTCCTGTTTTTAGCATCCTGTTTTGTGAAATTTTTGGTAAACAAACTTTGTTTTTGGTTTTTCTGCTATTTTGTTAGTCTACTAATAACTGTAAATTTGAATCTTTTTTGCTTAATCTGTCTTATAGAGTCTTTTAGAGCTCGTTTATGAACCGGCTTCACCATTCCGTTATATGTGTACATTTTTTCTGATCTGGTATTACCAAGTCTTTCTAATTTTTTAATTAATAATTTAATTCATTTAAGTTTGTACAGAAATCCTACGAGGGATCCTGCAGAGGATGAAATTTATATTTCTGGTAGATAAGTTCTTTGTTCCCTATTCTAGTATCTTATGTTTTTCAAAAAGGGATAAATATTTTAGTTTATAGTAGAAAGTGCTTTTAGCTACATTGTGCAAGTTGATAAATTTGACAATTTTAGACTTTTGTATTGTTGTCAATTATAAACTTACATTTACAGCATCTTTACCAAAATTTTCCCACAAAGATTCCTTACTCACGCGTCTACTAAAGTTACTCAACAGCTACCATACATTATTATTTCCAATTTGATCTGGAGTGTTAAAGCATCGTAGAAATTAATGTTTTCAACATCACATAAATTGTCTCTAGGTGCATAAACTGCAATAATCACAGTATAATAGCATTTAGGTTGTAAGTTGTTACATGCCAAAGTTGAAACAATGACACTTGCTTAAAATAAAATAACATAAACGGTGTTATGCCGGTGCTCAGTAAAGACGGGGTGGGTTATATTTAAAATTTCGTGATTGTTTTGGAAAACTTGACGAAAACACAAAATCGATAAGTAAAAATCAAAAAGGCGCCAGGACGGAATAAAGCTCAATGAGCTAGAGGCCCTTGCCAACCACGAGTTCGCTTAAAATGGATACACTCGAATGGGACTTACCTTATGAGTGTATCACACGTAAAATCTGAAATATTCTAAAAATTTACATACGCGAAGGCCGACGGAATAAAAGCTTCGTAACATTTAACAATTTAACATTTATTACAGGATTGAAATAAATTAGACAAGCAATAGAACAGGAAATCTACAATTAATACTTAACTTGACACAAATAATATTAAAAAAAACAAAATAAATATTAAAAAAAAATAAACAATCTAAATTACCTTTTTAAACGTAAAAAAAAATAAAATACTAATAAAATCAAGTCAAGTCCGTAAGGATGATATAAAGCAGACTGTACAATCTTAAATTATGGTACGCAAATTAAGAATATCTTTCATACTTTACTTTATATGTCGGAACAACCTTTATACGTTGGCTACATTACGTCTTTCTAATTTTAGTGCATCATAATAAAATTAAAATTAGCACACATGAACACTAAGTGGTTTGAATCGTCGAAAAATTCAAAAACTATCAAAAAATTCTCACAACTAATTTCAAAGCTTTTTAAACACTGAACTCACGAATAACTAAAAAATCGATAATCAATAAATACCTTTACTGTTTGAAGTCGAGCTTCTGGTTAGTTTAGGCCAGATGACGTCGTCCGGAATCTCGATAGGGTATCACAACTACTTGAACCATTTACCGTCGGAAGAATTTTAATTATCCACCATCAAGGCGAGAATTCAGATTGCCAAACACAACGTACACGCAAACCTACGATATACTAATAAGAAACTAATGAACAGTGAGTTCAATAAGCCGTAAATGCTTTACGAAATAGGAAAGTTTTTCCACTCGAACGATTCACTGTACCATTGTTGCAGCTTTTCGCGGTACTACTACATCTAAAGGGGGTGACTTTAATCCCTGAAAACTACATACTGATACTGAAGTTATTTCGTACGACTATCAGTCAACTTCCTATTATTACCAAAATCACCTATATATATATATATAACCTTATTTGACTACCCTTTCCACAAAGGCTGTGTTCGAAACTTTATGAAAAAAAACAATTTTATTAGAAAGTGCGACAAGGTGGCAAACAGATCAAATAACGTCAAATTTGTAGTATTGGGCCACGGCATTTGGTTTCTACGTAAAAATGTCAAGTTGACAAAACATTATATTACAAGAATGAACTGTCTAATAAATTAAGATAATGCCTTAATTTTCTACGTGATTTAAACGATTGACACAAAAAAATCAAAGTACGACTGTACTGAGAATGCGCTTAATACAAAGAACATTTGAACCAGCTTAAAATAAACAAACTGATAAAATATATTTAATTACAATTATCTCTCAGAAGGGAAACTTGAATTCTGATCAAACAAAGAGATTGTCGAACCAACAGAAGTACAGAATACAGATGATTTATGGCGCAATAAAATACAAAACTTTATCAACAATTTTGAATTATAACTTTAAATTCAAAAACGTAAAATAACTTATTAAACTCGATCTAAAATCCCTTAAAACAAATTGACAATACATGAAATGAATAACATCAATCCAAATACCGGGTCTTTCGCGAAAATAATCAAACAACCAATCATTTATTTTAAATGATGGTTACAAAGTTGATTCGGACAAAATGTTCATTTATGCAATTCCATTTTTAATATAGCGTTTCCAGTTCTTTTGAATAGCACTGGATATCTTTTCTCCTCTGCATTTTTTTATTTACTGTGTTATAAAAGTGAGAAGATTTTTCAATATTGTCTGTATTTTTTTTTGTTTTACATATGGCAACAATATCTAGTTTAAACTTGTATAGCTGTTTAAAAACTTGAGTTTGCTTTGTAGCAATACCAGGTTTCAAAAGTCATATGTTTATTTCGTATTCCTTGATGTCTTAATAATGTATCCTGATTCCAAAACTTACCGCTTAAAGTTTTTGTAAAGCTTGGTTTTTAGGAGTATTAAGGATCAACCTCAATGTTTTAAACTTCAACTTAAAGGATCAAGTAGTTTACCTATAACCTAACCCTAAGCACCCAGAATTCTATTACCTAAGCCAGATAAATTTTTAATGTCAGTTGCATTCTAGTTTCTAGCAATATCACTTTATGTGATAGGAGAACGTGAGTAAAATTGTACTCTTTAATTTTAAATGTCATCATTGCGTTAACGTTATGTTGGTAACGAATGATTTTACTATCTATTTTTCATTTATTTAGTAAATCAGTTTTTGAAAAAACAAAAGAATTAACACTGATAACCACAAAAATCCCAAAAGATAAAAATATAAAGTCGTTTGTTCTGCCCCACAACTGAGGTAGAACGGACTCTCATTGTTAATTTCTTAAGTTTTGTTTTTAACTGAATGCAACATAATATAAAAATAAGTATATATCCCAAATAAAAAATTCTTGTAAAAACATATCTTTTTAATATCATTTCTCGGGTATCAATTGGACATCATTTTGGTCACTTTTTTCATACAAAATTGGTGTCAAAAATTCCGGATAAAATTGTTATAGACAGTCACTATCATTATTGAATAAAAATGATACCATCTATAAGAAAGCTGAAAGTCACTGTGATGCTAAAATCATATCACAACATGATTATTCCATCATTCTGTTATCAAATTTGTGTTAATTAAATTATATGTTCCCAGGTTGATTAATACAAATATGCACAGTATAAATAATGATTATATCTTTAAATTTTACTATTTTTAGTGAAGATCTAAACTTATAAAAAAACACTGTAAATACAAATTACAAATAGGAATAAAATATTTTACACTTTTATATGTTAGCAGACGTTGTTTTAAAAAACATTTAAAACAATAAAAATACTGAGGTTATACCACGTTATACTTCATCGGACAACAACGGACATTCTTCGTAAGGCTTCGGTGCGTAGAAGGATGCGGCAAATTATGCTGATTAGTTTATAATACCGCCAAAATAAAATAGAAATTTTATCTTAATAATTTTTTTTATCTACATTTACCATAAAAAATTATTAATATGTTCTATGGTGAAACTTTTATGTCTAAAACTATATCTATTTATATTTAATAATTATTATTATTTCACGACGTTGAATTATTATTTAATTATTTAATTATTGCTATTGTGTCTAAAATAATTTATTTTTCTAACAAATTGTCTTTTGCGTAAAATACACATTTTGATTAAATGGATAACAATACATATTCGATTCTTGTCCTAGTAAATTGCCATCTTCAGATTAATAATTGCCGAGAAAAATATTATGCAACGTTTGCAAAATGACTAATATAATAAAGTATGTACAACGCTTTCATTAATTTTGTATGAACTAAATTGATGCTTTGAGCGTTTAAATTTTTGCGTGAAATTTATAACAGAATGATACATTGACAACGTTAGTAGCGTATACAAATCAGCAATGTTTATTGAGATGTAACTGTTTTTAATAAGATATTTTTGATCTTTAAGCGTCTTCACAAAAAAGGAAGATGGTTTTATCGCTGTCAATTCCAGCACATGCGCTCATACAGTACTTTTTAAACAGATCACCCACTTTTCTACAGATTGTAAGTAAAATTTACGACAGTAGAAACATTCTACATTACTTTCTTCATTATCATTGCTATCATTGATAAGTTAAACATGTTTTTTTTATTAGGAATTACTTTACTTGTCTTGTTTTTTGTAATTTTTAACTTTTTTTGGCTAAATTTAACTTTTTTAATCGCATTTTTATCCGCTTTCTTATCACTGCTAAATTTGATTGTTTTTATTGCTTTTAATGTTTTTTCTTCTTTCTTGTTTTTTAACACCGTCAAATGTACTGTAAAATTAATTTTTGTAAAAAGAACTTGTATTTATTCAACTGCAACTTTAGGAACAGCAAAAGTAAATTCAACTAAACAATGAAAAAAAGAGGAAAACCAGATTATTGTAATACATGTTGGTATTAAGATTGGAAGAGATAAAATTTGGTTGATAACCATTGGACTGATTATTAGTAGCTTTAGTGGTAATGACACTCGTAACAACTTTTCTAGAATTTCTTCTAAGCAATTTTTGTACTCCTTCATAGTATAATAGTTCCACGAGTGACACGTCAATTGGCTGCAGTCGTTGTGATGCAGGAGGTAAACACAATAGAATAACACTATTTTCTCTAGCATGGTCAATAACAGTGACGTTTTTTGTATAAGCAGAATGGTTGCTTAATATAAGGAGAACTATATTGCCTTTATTTACTTTAGAAAATTGTACAAGTTTTTGGAATTATTTTATAAATATTTCTAAATTTATCTATCCTTTTTCATAAACCTTTGCTTAAGATCCAGGAAGAAAGCTTAATTTAATTCTTTCTTGCATTCTTTAACAGAAAAATGCAATCATCGGTGGCATGTAAGTTTTGCTCGCCGAGTAACACAATTCAACAGTCACCGTTCGACCACGTTTTGCAGTAGTTAGAACGCTTACTGGTTTTTTATCTCGTTTTAACATTACTTTTGACTGACCATTAGAATTAACAAACTTCTTAGTCACATTGCAATTATAAACGTTTTCTGCAGCTAACTTATGTGTAGCAATTATGTCTGTCAAAAGTTAAAAAAATCTATCTAAATTAGGTATGTTGAATCCCATTGTTTTAAATGACGCTGCAAAAAAATGTTTATTTAAGTTTGACCAACCTGTTGTTTATCATTAAATAAATGTTGTACTATTTCTTTCTGTTAACTAGTAAGCAGTGTTACGACAATTTTTTATAGTAAAAGCAAACAATTAGCTTTTTTTGTCGTTAAATAATCAGTCAATTCTAATTCTTGTTTAGCCAAAAAAAACACATTAAAATTATTCAGCTGATTTGTCTACTGCTTCCGATGCGTTTTATAATTTTCTGTTCCTGTACCGTTTGAAACGTATTTTTTGTACTAAAATTTGCACAGCAGCCTTCTTTAATCCTATGTCTCTATTTATAACAACTTTTACAGCATTTTTCATATTAATGGTAGATCAGTTTTGACGATTAGTTTGTTGTTGTAATTTTAAACCATCTGAAAATAAACAAAAAATTAAAAAATTGGGACAGAACCAATCAGGGTATTATTATGTAGATAATATACATAATGCTTACCTTAAATAACTGTTTACACCTACCGCTGATTAAAAAGCACTATCTACATATTGAAACAAAATATAGAAACAATAATGAAACGTTCTCAAATTCAAGAGCCTTCTCGAAGTTTTATCCATTTTCTAGAACGTTCACCGAAGGATGTGGAACAATCGCGAACGTTTTGCGAAAGTACATAAATTTGGTGCAGACAAATCACAGGTCAGTTATTTCGGTAATTCGAAGACGACAGTGTTAAGAAGATTATTCAAGTCTAAATTAATAAGTCGCTAACGCGTGTGAGATAAATCTACGGTGTATAACCTTGTACGTGACTTTAGTGTAAACAAACAATAAGTGTTTAATAGTTATTTGCGCACTTATCCTAATACTGTGATACTGACATTATTTGTTTCTTGTGTATTCTAATTCCCGTTTTTAATTAACAAGTGGTTCACAATGCCAATGTTTTTTTCAAATAAAGAATTTACAGGTATTCATTAGGTTTAGAAGTTGTGTGATGGAAATGCTTTAGCAGCACAATAAAAGTATTGTAGAAGATACCTCAATAGAAGACCGTTTACGCGTTGTTTTCATTAATTCACATTGTTACTTGTGGAAACAGCACTTTTAATGCAATTGGACAAGGATTTTGATTTATGACTAAAAGATCTGTCTTTAAGTGTACACTAGATACTGAATTCGGCAAAAACAGGTTGGAGAATAATAAAAAGTGTTTGTCAACATCAATACCGTCATCTTCAAGCTCTAATAGATAATAATTTTGAAATTTGTTTATCTTTTGTAATTGGTTACAAAATAATCAAAACCTACTACTGTATTATTTTATGAACCGATGAAGCTTCTTTTACGCGATATGGTATCATTAATTATCATAATAACCATTAACGGTCTGAGTACAATCCTCATTTAAGAAGACGTTCTTATTTTTAACATATATTTAGTGTTAATACAACAGTTGATGTTCTTAATGATTGTCTAATTGGGGCGCAAATTGTTAATATTTTTTAAAGAACTGTATTCTTAATACTGGAAGATGTGCCATTGAATATTAGACGTGCAATTTGGTATCAACACGGTGGAGCACCAGCACATTAATCTTTTTGTGTTAGAGTTTGAATTAACGCAAATTTTCTGGGAAGATGGATTGCAACTCGTAGTATGGCCACCGCATTATACTTTTATCTTTGGTGTCACATAAAACAGATTGTTTATTTAATTGAAATACACACGATAGAACAATTACGTCAAAGAATACAGCGAGCTGCCGATATTATTAGGGATAATCTAACAACCATATTAAGAACGCAGAGGTCTCTTCAGCGACGTGCGGTTTTGTGTATTAAACACAATAAAAATGATTTTCTACATTTTTAGTGAATAAAATAATGCAAATCTATTAAAAAAAGTGCATTAAATAAAAATTCGTTGAACTAAAACTTTAGTCACATAAATTAAAAAATAAACAACAGCTCGTTAATGGTAACATTTAGGACATAATTTATATAAACGTTTAGACTCTAAATACGTTCTAAAATTCATCTTTAAAATCATGCTGGTACATTTTGAGTTACCTTGTATACGATTAGCAAATTAACCATAAAAAGTTTTTTTATACGAAAATTCTCGCTTCTGTCAACTCCAGCATAAATAAGTAATGCACACCTCATTACAATTTGTTTTAAAGTTACTGTCCATATCTATGTCATCATTTTCTGCTTCCAAAATCGCACTTGTTTGCTAACTGAAACAACATTTTTTTGAATCTAGGATCACAAAAACTTGCATTTTGTACACACTTTTTGATGTCATTTTTGTTCTTGTACTAAAATTTTAGTTAATGTAGTTTTTAGTTTAAAAGAACAAATCCTAGTTGTCATCTAGTGGATTACAGCTTTTTATACAGAATACCAAATAACCATAATTTTTTTTAAAATGTTTCTTAATCTATAAACAGTTGAAATGTTACCAAAATTTAATTTACTTTAAAAACATTTTTGATACGTGCCTTCAATATAAAATCAATAGTTTTATTTGTATTCTATTGTATATTTTCGAATTTATAAAATTGCAAATGTGTTTATTTATTTAGTTAATTTTAGTTTGTTTTTTTAACTTAAAGTACTTTATTTAGTAAAACAATAATAAAAACAAAATAAATATAAAAAACTAATAGAAAACGTTACGGTATTACTAACTATTTATTGCTTTTAAAGGAACATTGTTTTAAACAGTTTATTATTTTTTTACTTTAAAATAAATTGAGTTTAAGACAATACAACACACACTGTTTCTTATTTCTTTAGTGTAATTTGAAAATACAAAGTTTGGAAGAGATAATTACTTTTAATAACGCAGTTGTAAATAATAGCTTAAGCAATCTATTTTAATACTTTCCGCTATAAAAATGTTTATGATTAACGACAGAACATCTGTACACAAGCCGACGGTTGATAAATCTAATTAATTGTACATTTACGTCTGACTACGTTAAGTAACGAGATAGTAGTAACAGGGAAAGCGCCAGACAGGATAGTCCTGTCATTACAGGCATAACTTGTGGGAGTGTATATTACAATGTCTAGAAATGGGAAATGAACTGATAACAATGACAAAACCGTGCAATTTTTTTAAATTATTAATGTATTAAATCTCTCAATTTGAATCTTGCAATTTATTAAACAGAACATTACACAGCATCGTTATCTGTTTCCGAATTAAAACCAAACTTTAATCCTATATTTAAATTGCAAATTTGACTTTTTTTATGATTTTCCAATAATAAAATCGGCTTTTTATAAATTAGAATTAATTTTTTAATTTTGTCTCGGAATTGATCAGTCCTACTTTAGTGATGCCAGAAATGTTGATTTTGGTTTTATATTACACATTCTTTGTCTTTAATTAAATCAATTTGTTTAGTTTTGTATTAGCAAAATTTAAATCAATTGAAAGAGGGTTTGGCATCAAATTACAATTAATTTACGGTAGTTCAATTAGAATTAAAGTTTATGTTTGATACCGATACTAAAACATGTTTGTAAATTTAGAAATTTATAATTTAATAATAAAAAAATGGTCTTTAATTAAATTTTGTTTAATATATTTTGGTTAATTAAATTAATTATTATTTTATTTAACATATTGATATTTTTACCAGTTAGTTTCAATACTCCAGTTTGCAACCTATTTCTTGCTTTGTACATAGTGTTCCATTTCAGTATATGTATAGTTTAAAAGTTCAAATTTTTTGGGGTAAATTTTAAACCGGTTATTAAAATATGCAAAGTTGCATTTGTTGCATTAACTGGATTGCAAATACAAAAGCTTTTTATACACATATGATTAACACACTTTGATTTTAATGTTTTTGTAAAAAAATATTTATATTGCCCCTATTAATTAAAAATAAGTTTTTGTTGCTTGCATGTTGTTATCGTTTAAATTATAAATTCCTAAAACATTTAATAATATATTGTTTTTCTTGTTTTCTGAATGTTTTTACAGTAAATAATTTAAATGAATAAAATAGTTTATTTAATGAGAACTTTATTGTAATAACAACGTTTTGTTTATTATCGTATTAGATTAGTAGGACTTTTTATGTGTTAAATGTGTTTGCTTAACTTTATGTAAGCATATAAAACAAAAACAAAACCATAAAACTAATTTCTACAAAAATAAAACATATTTTGTTAAAAAAAACTAAAATTAGTTATAATAATACCGTTTTAGCAAAATAGTTTTGTAATTATAATCAATGACAAAATGTTTAACTAACATAATATAAAAATACGTTTTACATATTATTCTGTTTTTTCGGTGTATAGATGCAGAACATGTGCTTAAAAAAACAAAAAAAAACTGTTTGGTAGTAAAAAAATTAAATAAACAACGTAAAATAAAATACAAACAAAGTGTCATCAAACATAATTAAAAAAAAATAATTGGTTTTCAGAATTACTTATTTTTTTACGCGAGTTATGTGTTAAACAACCAATATTGTTTAAAAAAATAAAATTGAAAAAAGTAATTAAAATAATTTTATTAGAAACATAATTGTTTTACAGAGCACGTGTTTGTTTGAAATAAAGATAAATACGTAATAACAATTATTTAAAAAAATATTTTGTATTATATAGTCGTTACTATGTGATCTTTTAGTTGTAAAGTTTGAAATAAAATACGAAAATTATCAACTTCATTATTTTAAACTTTATTTTTTTTCATAAAAACTTTTAATAAATTAAGTTGTATCATCAACAATTATTAAAAATAACTAAAATATTTTTATTTTCATCGTGTATTTGAATTAAAAAATTAATTGAAATAGAACGATAACATTCAAAAAATGTTTTGATTTTGCAAAAGTGTGTTGAGTTCTTACTATTTACG
Source organism: Aquatica leii (assembly GCA_035610365.1). Lineage (NCBI taxonomy): Eukaryota > Metazoa > Arthropoda > Insecta > Coleoptera > Lampyridae > Aquatica > Aquatica leii. Next base: position 70,950,453 of record CM069436.1, read on the forward strand.
TTTTACGTTAAAAAAATAATTTTTTGTCAGTAATGTTAAAATTAAAATTTTACTAATATTATCCAATATATCATCTAAATTTTTTTAAGCTTTAGTTCAGCATTAACAATCAGAGGTGCTACGGATATTTGCATCCGAATCCGCAAATGCAAAACATTTACATTAAGTCAAACATTTAAGAATGCAGAAGAGATTAAATTAACCGCATTTTAAAGTAGTCCAGGATTGTGTGACGCGCTGAAACAGCACATTCTACATGTTTGAGCGTTTTTCAAAGATGAAAGATGTGCTAAGTCTTTATGCCAATGACAATAACATTGAATCAATTTTGTCATACGAGTGGAAAATAATAGAATGTTTCTAAAAAACAGTCGAATGCTTATGAAAAAACTTGACAAGTATTTAACAAAACCACCAGATACTGATGTTATTTGGTTGGTAGTCTCAAATCAGAGAGCACATTTTCAACGACATTTTTTTTGGAAGATAACAATTTATACGCAATTTCAATGTATTTAGACCTTTGCTATAAGCATCAATTTTTAAAACCATTCATCGAAAAAAATAGTTAAAATATTAAATATGGTATTTAGCGCAATAAAAGAAGACTAAATTTGGATAAAAATTCATTCAATTGGTGGAAAATTAATCATGGTTCTCTTAAAAATAAAAAAAAAACAAAATAGATAATTGTTGGAACAATTGATAGAAATAATATCTGTTTATTTAGTTACCGTGATAGAGCTTGTACCTTCTTTAGTAAAACACAGATTGCACATTCTACTTGCATGTGACAAGCAAATAGAAGTCTTGCATTTTCTACATACCTAACTTGTTAACCTTCTCAAACTGGTTTCGCTGGTGCAAGTTGAACATCTCTTTTTTTTTAGGGAATAGAAGAAGTGTAACATTTTTTTTTTTTGAGAAGAAGGATCAAATATTTTTAGTTTGGTTTGAATATCGAGCGTCAACAGTTTTCATACTTCTTTCCCTTAGCTTTCCAATTGGCAGTTTTTTTTAGAAACAGTCTTCTACGCAGTGGTTCTAAATCATTACTAGAGTAAATTACTTGTGAGTTAATACCGGCTACATTTAGCATTGTAAAGAATATTATCATTGGCCAACGCTTGTTATTTCGAGACACATTGAATGTAGCACACATTATGTTTGTTTCCTTTTGTCGAATTGTAAAATGTGATAAATTTTTGTTTTTCTCTCTTTGGAACTCAGATTAATGGTGTTGTCAGTATGAAGCGTCGAGACAAAATTTACTTTTTTTTTGGGTTTGGAATATAACACATTTATCTATTTCTGTTAGTGAAACCAAAAACGCTAGTAAATTTTGCCCTACTTTTGGTAGCTACCAATGCATGTGTAGTTGCATTTATTTTTTCTCATACTGTCAACAATTTTTTCTTTTTTAGACTGTTAACCAGACCTAAATCAGTAAGCCTGTTATCACCAGTAATGTTACGTCCAGTCCCAGATAAGGGAAGAAAGGGGGAACTATTCTGTTCACTACGTCACTTGGTTTATTGTTAATAGAGAAAACCCCTTTAGCTGCTTTCTAGCATAAACTTCTATGTTATAAGTATCAACCATTTTACGTCAAAAAGAGCAAAACATTTTAAATCATATTTGCTTAGTTTGGACGGTATATACTGCCTAAAGAAGCATTTTCCTCAAAAACCTAGAAGCATTTCGTCAAGTATTAAATTTTTTCTAATGTAGATTTCTTGACATCCTTGCACAAATTTATTAAACAAGTTCCGAATTTTCTTGTGTTTTAGTCATCAAAACAAAGACAACGTATCAAAGTTTTAAATCCTTTGATATTCATTACAAAACCAAATTTTTCGATGCTATTACTTCTTTTCTCTAAAGTTCTTGGAGACTTTGTCTGTTCCCTCTGAACGCTCTTGTTAAATATAACTCAATAAAACCCCCATTTTGATTATGTCGGTATGTCTCGCTTTCTGCAATAATTGTTAGTGATATTGTTGATGTATTGGTTCGTGTACTTTACTATCATTCCTAAAATTCTTCGTTGAAAAGATTCTTCCAACAAAACTAGTACCTAAATTATCATCATCTTCTTTATGAGTTTTACTTTCCTACTCTTATTTGGAATCATTATTACGTTCCTTTAATTCAACCGCGAAAACAATGCTACTTTCGTCTCTAAAATTGTCGTTTAAAATCGGATCGTCGTCGTCTTTTTGTAACAAACGCATTATTTCTTTTAGATGTGGGTTTTGTAAATTTTCCGGGACATTTTTTTAAAGAATAACTGCAATAACAAGAAATAAATGTTAAATAAAAAAAGGTAACGTATTAAGCCGCAATGTGCTGGATACGCTAAATTGATAAATCTAGATGTTTTTTATAAAGTTATTGAAAACCCTTATATTATTGCCTTAAAGCAAAAGTAAAAATTTATTTTTCAATAAATATTTCAAAAACACATATCTTTATAAATGTAACGAATTCAAACGCAATGAGCTTATTTAAACAAAACTTGAAAATCTCACGTAACAAAAGTTGAAAACAAACTAAATGAATAATCAACGTGTTTTATAGCTATTTACAGTTAACTTTAGACACATAGTAAAATTATACTATGAGATGGCGCTGCCATCAAACACTTTTAAATTGTAACTTCGTCGTACTTAAATATAAGCTATAATTGGCGTCAATGCAATTGTGAAAACTACATTAGAGTGTATCTCCTACTGCTGATGAGTCCCAAAAAGGCAAAACGGCCGTCCAGTAGTTTACTCTGGTGGCGTTTGCACAATTGCATTGACATTGCTTACCTCCAATGTTCTTTTACGTTATGGTTTTATTCCGACGAGTTATTCAAAGCAGATTTTGAATTTCGCGGGTGTTAAACTAATTCAACGTGTTTACCGTCGTTTATAGCTATTTACAGTTAACTTTAGACACATAGTAAAATTATACTATGAGATGGCTCTGCCATCAAACACTTTTAAATGAATAATGTTATATAAAACACCCAAAAATCAAATGCTATTGGAAGCGTCATGCATCAAGGCCTCCGAAAGGCAGAGTGGGGTAACAAAATGGATTTGCTATGCTTGACAGATCAGTTGCGCTCGACCGACCGTTGTCATTGATACAAAATTAATTGTTTTGTTAACAGCGTTAGTTAACATTATAGTTAACTATGTTTTATGCAACCAGACATTAATGTATCTGTTTTTCAAAATAATTGGGTACAACAATTGATGTATTTGATTATTTTCAAAGTTTTCAAATATATTGCTTGTTTAATACCAATTTTTTTGTTTTTTAAGACTGTTTTTGAGAAAAAAAAACCGTATTGGCTTGAGTCATTGCGTCACTTTATAATAACGGTTAAATTGTTTATCCATTAATGTGACTATTTGCATCATTTTGTTGTAGCTATGTTTAGCTGCCTTAAAGACTCAAAGCGTCAATACATATTATTTATTTACTTTCTGATAAAAAACCATCTTTACTTGACACATTAACAAACTGCAGTTTAGGACAAAATTTAGCACAAAATACATAAACACATGCATTATACAATTTAGGAGTTTAGGAAAATTCACCGTCAACAATTCACTGCCAGCAGCTCATCGCCAGCAGTTTATTCCAGCAATTTACCGCTTCAGTAATTTACCGCGTCAGCAATTTGCTGCCTCAGCAATTTACCGCCTATAATTCAGCACTAGCAATTTACTGCCAAAAATTCGTTGACCTGTCAATAGCGTCAATTATAAATACTAAAGAATGCTAAATTATTTGCATGATTAGTCTCATTTCTATAAAAAATTGGAGGAGTTTATAAAAAAATAGACTACAACGAAAATTTTGTAGATTTTTGTGTTCAGAGCAATACCACGTAAATAATAAATATTTGTATTTGCATTATGATATGTATAAGTGATTTTGGGTAAGTCTTGCAAATCTGATTTGTAACAATACCACACAGCATGATCAAATTGTGGTCTTTGCTGCTAACGCCTGTTCGATCGACCTATCCATGTGTCTTTGAAATAATTGACGACGTCTTGCGCTTCGAGTAGAAATATGTTATTATCGCATATTTCTTTAAATTCGTCAACAACGGAGTCGATTGGAACAAATGCCAAACAAGATAGAAAATGAAGAATCAAGCAAAATCTGCGTTCAAACATATTCTCAAAAAAATAAATAAACTAATAATAATCAAAAGTTATAGTTCACAGTCAACAGAAACTATTGTCGTTTTTTTTACCACATTACGGTTATTAGTAGAATATTTTAGCACTTATTGTGTGCTTAAACCATTGTACCTATTTCTTGTAATCTTACACATCCGTTATTATTGTAGTAAAACTACATTTTAAACAGAGATAAAAGACAAAACATTTGTGTTTACTAATATAATGTATACTAATCTAAAATCGGGGAATCTTAGTTAAAAAATACTACACCTACGTAGTGTTTACTTTTAACTTTGCAAATAATAATTTAAATGTCGATTACTTACGTAAAATTGCTTATAACATTAAGTTATAAACATAAACTTATTTGAGTGGTAGGTACTGTAAATTTAAAAAAAAACAAAAAAAAAACTAAAAAAAAAGACTAGTAAACCAACATTTTAAATAAAAAGTTACTTATTAAAAATTTGGTAAATTTTTGCTGCAGTCTGTTACTTTAAAACTCATACGTCTAAACTTTTATTAAAATAATACACTAATTATGCAAACACTTTAGCACCCTTTAATATTTCATAATTGACGCCATTGCCGGAACGATAAATTTTCGGCGGTAAACTATAGCTGGTGAACTGCTGACGCAGTGAATTGCTTGCGATGGATTTCTGAAGCGGTGAATTGGAGATAAACTGGTGGCAATGTGGCCGTGATATTCCGGACACGATGATTTTAGAAAACAACAACGCATTTATAAAAAACATGATAATTTTTTTAATAACAATGAATTTAAATTAGCAATACACAATTTTTTGCTATCGTGTATAATGAAATACATTGTTCATATGTTTTTAAGTTTTCTAGCAAAACGCCAAGCATTTAATTATCAATTAAAATAAACATTTATTAAAAATAAAATGTCATTTTGGACAACTCTTTTGTAGTTAAAAATGTTTTTGTGTTTTTATCAAATAATTAAAATACAATTGACGTAAGATACAACATAGCAATTACGATCACAATACAACATTAATTAATTTTAATGAATAGCGCTACTGCTAATGCCAATTATTCTTTTAACTACTTAATGTGGTTGTTTAACAAATTGCTATTTTATTAATGAAAACAGTTCAAAGCAACGTCAAATGAAGTTTTTGGATTAATTAAAACACTAACAATGTTGCAAGTAAATAAATGTAAATAAAAATAACATTTATTTTGATTGCTATTAAAACTACCAATATAACCGTTTAGTTTATTAAATTACTTTCGGTTGAATAGTAATACCAAATAATAAATAGAAAAACCCCTGAAATGTCGTTTTCTCTAAACATAATTTTTTGCACGTTCTACACGAAAGCCAGTTGCTTAAACACGACGTTAGCGTTTTAAAGAATGGCTTATTTTAGCCGATAATATAAATCAGAAGCATAAATATTGAAAAAGCAATAAAAGTTTCAGCTACATAAAATAACACTGCCTATAAATCGTCTAAGTAGACTCCATAGATCAATAAATACTTTGGGAGTATGTTTTATGGTCAGATTATTGGTGTTTTAGAGATAATGATAAATACATTATGAGATAGAAAAAATATTGGCTTAGCTTTGATCTTTCGATAAACTCGAAAGATGAAAGAACTGTTAATGACTTCCTCTAAGTGAGTTGCTTGTGTGCGTTTCTTGCATGTTTATTTTATAATTCCTTTTATACCTTTATTTGATAGTTTACCCTATGTTTTCTTACATTTTTTAAGACATTGTTTGTTAACAAACGCTTAACTTACATTTATGAAATAAATTTTTAGCTTTTACAATTATTTACTGTTTTAGTAACGTAATATTTCTAAGAAACATTTTTGAGCAAAGTTTTACAAAAAATTGTATAATCGTTAGTTATAATATTCTCATCAATTTTTTTTAACACATCTAAATTTTATAAATTATCAATTGTATTGTATGGTAAATTTATTAGTTCCTACAATTTACAAAACATATTTGAATTAAAGGTATATTTATATATTTATATTTATATAATTAATGCTCGATTGCACCGTATTTTTTAAGTTTCATTTAGTACTAAGTAACTTTTAATTACTGTAGAAACTATTGTTATGACAAATGCTTTTATAGTAATTAAGTGTTACTTTACATTACGTATAACTTAAAAAAATACGATGCAATCGGGCATAAGTATATATCAATTTTTAATTTTTTTTGTAAAAACAGTTTCTAATAATAATTAAAAAATATAGTTTGTCGTATCGTAAAAAATAATAGATTAATTATATGGCTAAAATAAAATACAGGTGAAAAAAAAATGTGTATTAACAAAAAAAATAATAAACCTGATGAAAAATTCTTAAAATGCGACACAAGTAAAAGTCAAGAACCAATCAAACCAATTAAAGAAAGATACAAATTTTATTGTTTTAAGGCTTCCGGAATATGTGAAACTAGTAAAAATGTACTTTAAAATATAGTTAACTTTGTAGTTGATTTGGGAAAAACTGATTTTATGGTAAATAATAAAACTTGATATCTGAAAGACGAGACACTCTGTTAATGAGTAAAAAAACATAAAGTTGACTGCAAACACAAGAGTTACAAAATCAGCAATAGCAAAACACGCGTGGAACCAAGAACATATGCTAAACTTTGACCAAATTAAAGTGTTGGCTAGAACTTTTTTCTGCTTTCTCAAACTAATTCGCAAAACTGTAAAAACAGAAAAAAACATTCAGATAATGTAAACCGAAAAAACGGTTTAAAATTCAGCAAATTTTGGCTACTAGTACTATACCCTCTAAGACAAAGATCAACCTTCTTGGAAAGAATACAAACTTTTACTCCAGTAAGTCTTTCAAACGGTAACGGAAAGAAAAAGTCCGTTAATTATATAATCATTAATTATATAAATACCGTCACAGTTTTCCTTTTGTGACATTTACTACTCCAAAGATGCAAGCTGCAATATATTGCGACACGTTAGTTTGTGTCAAACCGTTGACTGAAGAAACGGTAAAACCAAGAAAATCGCAAACGCTTAAGATTCTATAATAAAAAATTGTTTGTTTTTGAAGAAAATTCAATTGATACTATATTGGAAAATGGCAACTTCAAAATTAATAATGAGTGAAATACGATGGCAAAGCCATCTCATACTATAAATTTACTATGCATAAATAATAGTAAATAAATGGTTATAGAGATCGAAACTTTGAAAGTATAAAATTAGCTTTTAACGTTTCCATCTCTATAACTATTTACCTAAAATTAATGTTTTTTATGTACAAAGTTTAGGTTTAAGAAATCGTGAGAATAATGTAAACTGTGAAATTTGTGTAAAGAGTAAAATTAAAAATTAACGTTTTTCATAATGTACTGAACAACAAGAGCACTTGAATTAAGTTATTAACATATATGTAGGTCTGTCATGCCATAAATTCATGATGGAAAATGTACAATCATTTACTTCTTTAGGAGATAAACCAAAGCGGTTAAATATAAAAAGCTGGTCTCACGGCTAAGTTTGTAACTAAAATTTTTTTTCGAATTGTGATAATGGCACGGTTTATATTCATGTGTTCCCCAATTTTTGTAAACAAAAAAGAATTCAATTTAAAGACACTAATATTTGCATTTACAAATAAAATGGCAAGACTAAAAACCTAAATAAAACATTTCAACAAATACATAGGATTGAAGAAATATTATATAATAGGTATTTAACTAACCGCAGTCGTACAAACTGCTTAAAAACTAGTATACCATTAAAAATGTACTATAGCAGAAATTAAAATTCTAAAGGTTTACATGTTTTTAGCTGCGTTGCATATAAACACATAGTGATATAGTAAAAACTATAGAAAACTAGAAGAAAAAGCAGGAAAAAGTACATTATACTGAAATAGAAATTGTTGCTGGAAGAAACAAACAAGAACACAAGACATTTTAAAAAACTGTGTAGGTTTTAAAAAAATCATTAGAGAAAAAACTCTACCTGGTTGGTTAAAGAATTTCTTAACCGGATCTCATGGGTGTGTTGACAAAGTTCCTGAAGCCTGGGAAAAAAATTATAAAATATAAAGCACGTCTAGTTTCTAAATAGTATATGCAAAACAGATCTAATTATGAAGAAAGATTTGAACACGTAACTCAACTAACAACATTAAAGGCATTGATTTTGATTATTAATAATAAAAATTTACATATACACCCAGCAAGTAGATGTGACGTCAGTCTTAATACATGTCACAATTAAAGAAAATGTTTTTATGAAAATTCTTAAAGCAGTTGATAATATTCAAAATTTAGTCTGTAAGTAAATAAGGCATTATATGAATTGAAACAGTCTTTATTCTGCTAAACCAGAAAATTTAATAAATTTACAATATCACAAAAGTTAAAACGATCAAAAAGTAATTTATGCATCTAGTCAAGAAACAACCTCAAATCTGAACTCTGTTTGCTTCCGTATGTTGAGGATATTATTACTTTAACTAATACAAAAAATAAATTAAAAAATTAGAACGTTATTTGTCAGAAACATACAAAGTACAAGCTTTGGATAGTTTAAGATTTTGAAATCAACATTAGATTTACCAAAAATAAAATATATTTAAATCAAACACATTATTTGAATTTGGTGCTGAACCATTTTTAAATGAATAATTGTAAAATGCAAAAACACAAATAGAAAAATGTCATAATCTAAATAAAATATCAAGTAAAAGTCATATAAAATAACATGTACGCGATTTAATTAGATGTCTAATCTACGTGATGCTTGCAACTGAACCGGATTCAAGTAAAAATATTGTCTATAGTCTTTACTTTGTGATAAATACGGTGCTGCCAAATTGGTTAGATTTGCAGATTATAATTGGAATAAAAATAAAAACGATAAGAAGTTGACGACGAAGTTTTTTTTAACGTGTCTAAAAGTACTCTTTGGTTGAATAGGCAAATATATTTTTTTACATGCTGCTAGACTAAATTCATATTTTGTTAAAGTTACTATATACTTACGCCAAATAGGTTAAAACTGTCTGTTGGACACGATACATTATTCCGCATACATTGCAAACGTAACCTCAAAAGTGACAGTATAAATGACAACTGCAGGATTCAAGTACAATTTTTAGTGTCTATAAAAGTAGAACATGTTTCATTTTTATACACATTTTTATTTTATTTTTATAGACACGTATATGAAATTTGTCAAACGGGCTTAAGTTATTATTTTTACGTACTGTTTTTTTCAACACTATCACTAAACTGTTTAAAATAATTACTGTTTCTGATATGAGTAATGTTATACTGGTTTTTCATGTTTTAAAAACATTGAAATTGTAGATCATTAAAAAAATTGAGACCTCTTTATTTTGATTTGGGCATACCAAAACTTAACAAAAAACATCAGTAATTTGCACAAGTGCGTTTTCTAATTATTGCAGCATTACGAAGTAAAAACGTAAGTGGTTCTATAATTTGTAATTATTAAAATGTCAGTCATAATTAATTATTTTTTAACACCTAAACGTAAGCGTGGTTCCGTTTCCCAAAATACAAAAAAACAAATTTCTAGCTGTTTAACCCTAGAATATATACCGTCGTAAAAATTACGACTGTACCTTACGCATTATTCAAGTTTGGCTATTCTCGCTGACGGTAGACGATTGCCATTAGCTGATTTTTATATAGTTTTAGCCACTACATCGTAAACTTTACGAGTGATTAGTATTTATGCAAGGTTTTTTTTGGTAAATCGAATTTGTGTTTTTGTATATTATTGTTTTTTTATTCTGATTTATTTAACAAGTGACAAATAACTATTTTGTAAGCAAAATAACTGCTAACAGAAAGCAAACAAAAAATTTTTTGACGAAATTAAAAAGATTATGAATGGAGAAATAGATGCTGACTTTGAAGATGATTTTAGTGATCATGAAAAACTTAGGGTGTGCTAACGATCATAACAATTTCAATAAAAATAACAAAAATTTTGCTATTCTTTAAATAATGCAAAAAGGATACATGTGAAAATCATTCAGTAAGAATTACCAAAGATAAATTAGAAGATGAGGACAGAGTACAAGATACAGAAATAATCAAACAAAATGAGGCTGCAGCAAATAATGCTGAAGAGGAAATAGACGATGCAGCAATAGCAAAAAATGCAGTACCTAATGATGCAGAAGAAGATAACATACAAGAATTGCTCAAATTCAAATTAAAGTGTTTGACAGCTATTTTTTTCAAGGGTAGAAATAAACATCGGTGGTCCACCAAACAACCTACATGATCTAGAAGAACAATTACACGAAACACAATTTATTTTTTTTGGAAGCGCAAACAATGCGAAAGAATTACTCGACCCTACACAATGCTTTCTAAATTTTGTTATTGATCAAATAATTTAGGTAATTTTAACACACACAAATCAGCATACTCAAGATAACTCTACTAAGTATGCTAAGCAAACGTCTACTATTAGTCAAATTTTTTCTTGGATTTTTGATTTTTTTATCAGTTATGAAAAACAATCATCATTTGGTAAGAAAAATGTTTTATACCAAATTATCGGGATTTATATACAGAACAACAATAAATTCTGACCGTTTTTAATTTCTAATCCATTTATTGCGGTTTTATACTAAAAATACTAGAATTAAAAGAGAAAAGGTTTTTTTTGCATCAATTTGTAGCATTTTAAATGTTTTTATTGATATTTGTAACATATCTTACATTTTAACTTTATACACGACCATTGACAAGTAGTTTTTCGTGGGAAATATCTATTTTGTATGTACATCCCAAACAAATTTGCTAAATAGAATATAACTGTTATGCTATGTGACTCAAGCACATGATGATTGATGCTAGCTCATATTTAAGGAAAGAAACAAACACGTGAGGACCTCTTTTTTCTAATTGCTATGCCGAAACATTAATCAAATCACCCGCGGCTGCATGAGAATCGTGACTATGGACAACTAGGTTACTTCAGTATTAGTTGCAGAAAAACTCTTAAAGCCTTTACATAAACTTACTCTATTTGATACTATACGAAAAGATAAACTCCAAATACCTCCTAAAATGATTTGGTCAAGAAATAGAAAAGTTGGTACGTCCATGTGTGGTTTCCACAAAAAACATTAGTTTCAAAGAAAACAAAAAGGAAATTGTAAACCTATTGACTACAATGCACTAACAAGGATGTATACATCATAAAACTTTTAAGCCAGAAATAGTACATTTTTATAACGCGACAAAATCTGGCGTTGATTCGTTTGACATTTGGTCTTCTAATGTGAACTGCGGTAGAAAAACAAGAAAATGGCTTATAAACGTATTTTTCTATATGAACAATGCAAGTCGCCAATAGCTTATTTTAAGTTTCAAAGATGAACTTATAAAACCCTGGCTAGAAATAAAAAAACGTTGCAACTTTGAGACGTTCAATTCAACAAGTTATTTGCGATATCTTAAAAGCTAATATGCTTACGGATTCACCTATCTATGTTGCTATCAAACGTGCAGTTTGTAATTTTTGTCCATGTTGACTTCGTAAAATTACAACCCACTATTGTATAACATGCAGACGATCAATCTGTGGTCAGCATTGATCTTTTTGTTGCCTGGATTGCTCAAATGAACTTGTTGATCTAATTGAAATATGTGTTCGTTTCTGTAAAAAAGAATGTAATATTATAATTTTTTTACAAATGAATTAAAATAAAATTAAAACACACCCAAGAATGCTTTTTTAGTTCATCGTAAATTTTACGAGTTTAACAATTATATAACATCAAAGCTGGTTTAGTATTCTAGGGTTAAACTAATATCTTCTATATGAATTTATGAAACTTGTAAAAAATTGTCGAAAAATTATATTTTGTTTTATATTACAAGTTAAAGTTTTATTTATCCATTTATATATAGGTATAAATTTTGATTAAAGTATTTTTGCGTTTTTCTATCAAGTTAGTTTCCAAGTTTTAAATTATTTTTAAAGAAGATGCAAAAAATTTTTTTGTTAATGTTTACATTATATAACTATTTATTGCGTTTATCTAATTAATTACCTTAAAAAATAATATTTAACACCAACAATTACGTTATGATTGTAACGTGCAAAAGTTGTAAATATATATTGCCTGAAAAAAAGTAACATAAACGTGGTATTTGGAAAAAACTCAAAACGTCTAATCAAATTAACAAATGTCCAAATCAAAAAGATGCCAGAAAAGTTCAAAAAGGAAAACATAACTCATAACAATTGGAATTTTACTAAGACAAAGAAATTCCCAAATCAACGTAAATGAAGAATACCAATGTTTAATACAAAATTTTGAAATTTGATTTGACAAAGACGAATTTAAGAAAAACGTGGAATACCTTCTTTAAGTAACGTCAAATTACTCAAATAATTCCAAAGTTCACAAACAAGTAAAACCAATTCAAATACCGGGTCTTCCACAAAAAAATCGCACAAAATCAAACGATAGTTACATGATCTGTACAATTCGAAATTTTCAATTAGAACTATTATTAAAAACTAAAAAACGTACCAAATCATACAACTTTAAAAAACATTTTAGATTTCTTTTCAACATTCATGAGATCTCTTGCCGCAATTTTTTTTTAAATTATAGTAGTGTATTCCACAATATTTACACACAATTGATGCTGTTGGTAAGATATAGAGAAAGTTTGTATAATTTTGTAAAATTGAGCTTAAATCCAATTTGAGTAGTCATATATATTAAATCTTATGGTTTTTATTTAGATAACCAATGTAATCTGACATATTAATAAAATATTAGAAGTGTTTATTAACAAATTACATGATATGATAAACTACTATAAGATATTTTACAGTATCTTTGACAGCTTTATGGTAACAGATTATTTAATAACAATTACTGTTGGCTACTTTGATATCCTGTCGTAACAACATTGTGTTGTTTAAAAATTAAAACATTTTGAAACAGTCTTTAAAACTTGACAGATTACATTTATATTTAAACGAAGTTTAAATTTATATAAAAATAAAACCGCAATAAAACCAAGTTGGATTTATATATATTTAAAATTAATTTTAATTTACTCGGTTTGAGGTTTTTCTTCTTCGTCTTTTTCTTAATACAATTTGCACAGTTACCCTACAAGACTATAATTTTACAAACTTTATTAGTAAATAATTTCTGTAATACACTATAAACTATATGTGTAAAGCGCACATGATATAAGTTGTAAATTAAAATTTTCAATCTCTCATTTGCAATAAAATTGACAATAAAATTTTTTTTGTAGTAATACAAAATCAAATAGGGTTTTTTGGTTCAATAAGCTTCTACATTTGTTCTTTGAAGTACGTTTTTCATTATTTAGTTAATTTTACAAATTTCATTACTGAACAAATACAAAATACCTGTAAATTTTATTTTTGTTGGGTTGTCAATTAATAAATTTACTTTGTTGTACTGTATTAAACATTAAAAATTACCACTGTTATATGCTTTCTTAAGTATTGAATTTAATCATTTTAGTTTGATTAAAATTAACGATTGTTTATGTATGGTTTAAATTTAGTAAATTGTTTATTTTTGTATTAGAATTAAAAGTAATTAAGTCTTTTATTTATAATAGGTTAAACGTAACTTAATGTTGGAGTTATTTCACTGGGAAAAATTGTGTTTTAAAAAGTTTATTATCATTTGTTTGTGTTTTAAAGTTTAGGGTTAATTTTATAATAAAATTAAAGTAATCTTTTTTATTTTTAAAATTTCTTCAAATGCAAAAATTAGTTTTATATCCAAGGTCATTTTCTTTACATATCTTTTAATTACTCTAAAAGATCATTTCTATGTCATTGTTTTCTATGGATATGTATTGTTTGAAATTGAAGAACCAAAGTTATTATTTTACAATAATACAAGAAAAATAGAAAGCAGTTTATCGAGTTCATCGCCTAAAGACTAAAAATATTTGTTTGTCAAAAGAAGAAAAATATACCGACAACTAATTTTTTTTGAAGAATGTTACGTTTCAAGGTCTCCTGAATTAGAAAAACGTATTTTTGCCAAAAAAAATTTGGGTGTGTGAGTGTGTGTCTATGTGTAACGTTGTACTCACGATAACTCTCAAACCAAAAGTCCTAGTAACTTAAAATTTGGTATTGACCTGGCTTTTTATATTTTCTCGGTTCTATCAAAAGGTAGGTTTGATAAAGAAACCGAAAGTGGGTGTATCCGCCATTTTTAACAATTTTTCTTATATAATTTTGTACGAATGTAAATTATTCCAATTAATTTTATAGTTTTTGATCAAGACAATACTTTCTAACCATTTATTTAATTAAAAAATTTTTCTATCATTAACAGTTTATTAGATACAAATGTTTAAAAAAATACAATAAACGCGACAACTTCGTTGTTAAAAACATACATCTGTTTTTCTCGTTCCAATCAAACCATCTCAAAAGCAATTCGTGTTTTTCAAATTCTGATATCTTTTTTAAAGTGCAAGTGTTATAAAATTAAACGTGTAACATGCAGTACATAGGCACTGTTTGTTTTCAGTCAGCACTATTGAATCATACCAAAAATTTTGCTTGTCTTTCCAACGATGCGTAGTGTCGCAATTAATTTTATTGAAGCACGAACAATCACAAATAAAGCACTAACAAATCATACCAGAACTTTCGTTGGCACTTTCAACGAGACGTGAAGTTACCTGCCTCCTGGAAAGTATTGTTTTTTCAAAAACGTTTAGGGTTGAAATCTATTTTATTAGAGTACAAACAGGCACAAACAAAGCACTAACAAATCATATTAAATTTTTATTTGTGCTTTGGATGAAGTCGCTAACTTCACGGATCTTAAAAAAGTGACACATTGTTTAACCATAGATTGTGATAAAAAGTATGAATATTCTCGTTAGCAACAATATTTCATGTAACAACGCTTTTTTATTTATTTAATTTATTAGATACATTGCATGCTCTTACTGTTTGTGTTGACGTTATTAAGGTCAAAAATTGCTTTTCAGTTCTTACTATTATTTTTTTTTTTAATTTTTAATTTATTTTTGAGAGTCTCCTTGACACATGTTTCAGCAACAACGGTACTACTACAGCCGTTGTGTTTTTTCAAACTTTTAATGTCAGTTCTACTGTTGACCAAAAAAATCTGATGTTTTTCAAAAACAATGGCTTGTAAAATTGTTTAGCTCAGCTATTTTTGTGCACTTGCTTGGTTTATAAAATATATTAATAGTTTGTGATGGTTCATATTTTTTGGTCTCAAATTTAACTACTTTTTGTAAAACTTAATTCCAATTACTCTATCATTCGATGTAACTGAAAAGATTTTTTTTTTGTTTTTATATCATGTGATTTTTTTGCTTCACATGTCTCATGCAACGCAGTGACAAAAACTATGTTTATAAGCAGAAAAATAGCATCAGGCGTTTTTTCTAGAAATTTTTTCACATCTATTGATAGAACTCGATATTTTTTTGACGTTTTAGGTAAACCAACAATTTTTTATGTGCAAAAATATCTACATTTTTATTTATTTGTTTTCTTACTATGTTAACAAATGGTTTACATACCTTAGTAAGATGTTATTATTCTTTGACACGTTAGCAAAATCAATTACCATTTTTGAGTAATTTTGATCCACTCTTGTACTTAAACGTTTACACTTACTGGAAAACTATTACTTTTCTAAATTTGTAAATTAATATACTATCAATGTATTATATTATTATATTATAGTCGAGAATTGTGGTCAACGCCATCGCTTGGTTTACTTATAAATTTACAGCTTTTTGTTAAGAACGGTAACCGTAGTTTGTTCTTAATTTTTTTAATTTTTGTGATTTTTAATACCAACTAAACAAACAGAAATCTTAGTCCTAATAATTGTACTTTTTTTTATTTAGGTACTTATAAAAATTGTTAGAAATAAGGTGAGCTTTACGTAAAAGAAGTTATACTATATACAGTATAAAATAAGGTTTTTCTAAGAAGAAAACTGTTTTAATTTATTAATTTTAATTTAAACAACAAAAATTATTGTAACATTATTTACTTAAAATTGATCCAGTGCATTCAGCACAAAAAGAAGTTGATTTCTTAAATAAAATTTATTTTACCAAAAAATTGTACTGTTATTAACGCTAATTATAGCACAGTTTTTTTATCAAAATTGTAATTTTTACAAAAATACTATTAACAAACTGCATCTTTGTTTGGTACATCTCTAATAAAATAACTACAATTGATCCAAAAAGTATTATTAAAACAATACTAAGTTTTAGTTTTTACTGGCAATAAGTATGAGTATGAAGAGAACTACTAAACAATAATTTAAAAAAAATTCTAATATACTGAAAAAGAAAATTGTACAAATTGGATTTCTTGTTGATAAAAAAAAGTTATTATCTAATTAAATTCAAAATCTTAGTTTTGTACGTTCTGAAAAAAAAACTAATAAAATTTTCTCTAAAGCAAAGTAATTTTCATTATACACAAATCTACGTTACAAAACCGAAATAATCTTATTTTGACGTTAAAGTATTTTTTCAAATCTTAAGATTTAATAAAACTATAAGATTTTAAACAACAAATAATTAAATTGTTTAAAACTTAATTAAATTAATTGAATAAATAATTAAATTACTGTAGATTTTAATTATTGTATAAAACGTCTTCGAATGTTTTATGTCAAACGTTTTTTTTTAAATTAAAAGCAACGTCAATTATGTTTGTTAAAATTGTCTATAAATTAAAAAAAAAATTAGATGTGTTTATGCTACGCACTTCAAAAAACACGGATCATTTTATAATTAAACTAATTGTGAAACATTTTGCTATATAATTACAGTCCACAATAAACATAAGAAAAGTCTGAACATAAATATTAATTCAAAATAAAATATGATTACTTAAGCATGCCTGCACAAGTTACATTTGTGTATAGGATACAAAATCTCTACTTTGCACATATTTGATTACAAGTCTGATAAACGTACAGAAAATAAAAGCAAAATTTATAAATACGATTTTATTCATGAGAAATAGTTCTTTTTGAGTTTCTGTTGTAGTTTAATTTCTCTGTTAGTAAAATAATAACAAGAATATAAATTAGCTGTTTTTTCCGCAAGAAGTACTATTAATGCAAGAAAATTTACTGGTATATTTCTTAATTTGTTTTATATTTGTGTTCGTCGCATCAAAAATATATGGCATATAAATATCGTTTTAAAACTAAAAATCAAATGAGAATAGTAGCTTTATTGAGGACAATAAATAAAAAATCTAAAATCTGGATTGAATAAATTTCCAAATATCTGCACAGTAAATTACATTTTCCACAAGCTGTAAATGTATGAAAATTATTATTACACACCGATGCAATTACAAAAACTGCAACATTTATTCAAATAATTAAAATTCTAGTTTTTTTTTAAAGATGGATTCAAAATTCAAATAAATTATTGTTTCTAACAAAATGTACGTTTTTGATTACATAAAACAGATTTACGAAATTTACTCCACAATTACAAAGCAAATTAAAGCAATAAGGGTTGTTTATGTTGTAAAGCACTAGTACCGTTATTTTCCGTTTGTACATTAAACAATTTTTTTTTTAAATTAATAAGTGCTCTTGAGTATTTACTTAGTTGTATTTGACTACGAATTTTCGACTACCATTTAAACAAATAGTAATTTGCATTCAATTTTGTTAATTAGACTTTACCCTTTACTCCTACTTATTTTTTGTTTATAATTACAACTATTTCACATTCAATTGTATTATTACTGTTAAATAAATACCAGAAGTAATTGCTATTTTAAGAAAACTATTAATGTTTAAATTTAATATGTAAAATAATTTTTTGTTATTTAAATAATTATTTTGTTTTAATTAATACCTAAAGTGTATTTATGTAACATAAAATAATAATAAATTATTTGAATTTTTAGTTATCTGTTACACTTTAAGTAAGAAAATGATATTCTTTTGAATTGTTTACCAAAATTACAACTATATAAACAGTTACAATATATAAGATTTTTTGGCTTTAGAACCGTGTTCTACATTAATACGTTTTAGAAATTTTGTAAAATTAACTAAATTGGAGGTTTTCACAGTTATGTTGTTCTTCTTTAAAAAATTGAACGAGAAGCATCGGATCTTAAGAGGTCTCTATTTTGTAGTGTTCTAAATCATCGGTTAGTGACGGTTTTAGTATACCAATTTTTTTGAAAACTAGTGTTAAGTTAATGCCATTATTCTTACAGAGCCCGCACGTGCAAGAAATGTGGTAAACTCTTGGTCCCTACAGAGAACAAGCTTGTAAATGTTGTCAAATGTGTAAATATACAATGTGGTCTAAAATTAAAAAAATTTTTTGTTTTGAAATAGAAAAAACCTTAACAAATAAAATTATTAAACAGTTACATGCTTAAAAACATTATACATAAGTAAATGCTCAGTAAAATATGTCAAAGAATATTAAAAAAAAAAAAAACAGAAATAATAAAAAAGATCACCAAACATAAGAGAAATGCAAAAATAATAAAAAAAATTTAAATAAAGCTTTGAATAATAATAGTAGTTTATATATTTTTAATGGTTTTCTTTAAATTATCTCAACGTTAATTATTTTATTGATTTACATTTGTTATAACTTTTTGTAAAAGAGGTTAAGGAGCTACTGTATTATATGGTGTGTATCTACAAACTGTTGTTAAGTTATTATGCTTAGATCCTAATATGTATAAACGTGGGTATTGCTATGGCTTATTAGGTACCGTTTCAAACCTGTGCATCGTGTGTTGTTATTACTATCGTTTTCTTGACTATAAAATTACTAATCACTTAATCGGTTTTTGTACCCCAAGTAATTACACAAGAAAAATGTAAGCAAAATATTGTTTTATTAATACGAAACTAAGTACGTTTATTATGTAGAGATCAAAATAAGTAAATTATACATTTTTTTATTATTTTTTACTATAATATGATAATTCAAAAAATCATAGAATCTAAAGTGTTGTATTTAACAAATCTAATTTTTGTACAAATTTTTTGAATTTTATTTAATATACAATTTTTCAAAATTTGTTGATCATATTTGTGTTTATTTTAAAAGCGTATATTTTTTGCAGTTATTGATGCGCAATAATTTTTTTAGAGCCTTGATTTTGATCATTGAATTCAAACTATATTTTTTTAAATTTCATTAACAAGTTAAAGTGACCAGATCTACTTTAAATTATTGAGTTGAAATTTAACAATATATTTTACTGCACAATTATCTGAAACATCATTTTCACAATCATATGAGCTTTAATTATAACAATTTTTAAGTTACCAAAATAATATCTTTTTTAATATGTTGAAACTTTGTAATCCTTTATTTATTTTAAATTTCAATAATTTAGTTTTTTTAATAGATGGTTAAATAAAAAATGCGATATTGACATATAAATTAGTAGTAGTTTTTTAAAATGTTTTACAATTTGTCTAGATTTATTAGTACTACTTAAACATTTTGTCTAAAATTGTATAAACCCAAGTAGCAAAAATCAGTTACAAAACGGTTGTAAAACTCTCTTGCAACTATGGTTTCAGTAAGGTATTTAGTTACCGAATAGTTGCTGAGTCTTTCCTGATACGTTGTCAATACCGGATTTTGTCAGTTGCAAGGCAACTGCAGTAATATTATAACCGTTTTACAACGTGTGTGAAACCGTTGCAATTACTACTTTGTAACTGTTTTGCAGCGTTGCTATAACGGTTTTTTACAAATCATGTTTACCTATTCTGAATCGTTTCTGTAATGGTTTATCATCACGGTTTTGTAATTGATTTGTAACATTGTAGTTACCGTTTACAGCAACTGCTATGTAACTGTTTTGAAAACATGCTTAGTACCATTATTTGAAACTACTTTATAACCGCTTTTGTTAAGCAACTTATCCAAGATTTTAGTTACTAACTGCTTCATAAAGATTAAAACAAAAGTAGAGATAAAAATATATTAATAAAAAGATACAGATATATAAGAAGTTATAATAAATGTACATTATTTAATTTTTTATAGTTTCTTATAGAACTAAATTCAAACAAAAAAGATAACCAGTAAACAGGTTTTTACGGCAAATTTTTAAGAAAAGCGGATTATGTCTATTATTTATAAATTTTGTAAATAGTAAATGCATAAATTTTGTTAAGAGAAAAATGTCTTTGTGTTAAAAGACTATGGCGGATTAAGATATTCCTCACATGTTATAGTTTAATGCGTCTACGTAATTCTTAGTTAAATATTTGTATTAGGCTACAAATGCACATGTGCAATTATAATCGGTTCAATGATCATAATCTCGACTGCTTTTTAAAGATTATAGGTGTTCGCAATGGCGATCTAATTTACACGTTCTGATCACTGTGTGTAATATTGTAATGTCCTTGCAATCAAATTCTATTTTATCCTAGAAGAAAATAAAATCAATTTAAAATTTGCTTACTTATAATTGGCAACTAATTCTTCAACGTTGATTAAATTAGAAACAGTAGTTTAAATGCACGATTAAAATTATAGCAATATAATATACCAATAATTGTACTTACGTAGTTTTGAATTAGAAACACTTTCGGTACTGTTTATTGGATAATGATAATGGACTATGTGTCTTATAAAAATCTCGTAAAATGCACTTCTTCTGTTGCTGTTTGAAAGCATAGATTAACACTGTAGTGTAGTTTTAGAAATTTACACTTGTAACCATAGTTTCAAGACTGTTACACTCGAAACCGAAATGAAGTTTTTAATGTCACTAAATTGACCCTGTAGTTACATAAGAGTTTAAGAAAAACTTACTTATAACCATAGTTGTAAAATGGTTATATTTATTTACCATGGTGCTAATGTTACTAATTTGCAACTGGTTACAACGTAACCACGGTTACAAAATGTTGCTTGGGAATTGTTATATTTATTTAACTACGTCTTATCATCATCAATATTCTTGTTGTCATTATAGTTATTTCTGCAAGTAATATTTATAAAATCTATAAATTTGTTATTATAGTTGGTAATAGTTTTTGCTTTGTATAACGTATTCAAAAATCGCTAACCGTTATACTTTGTCAATTTTAAACATACATACAGCAACACAATAAAAAAATAAGAGTGTTATAAAACATCAAATAAGAGTTAGAGTATATACCAAAAAAAATATTATTATTGGGACATTCTAATGACCAAAGTGGAAAGAAAACCCTAAATAACAAAAGACGTGCTGTACATAAAACCACAAATAACAATGGCTAAGGATTAGGCAACTTAGCCGCAAATATAAGGACCCGAATTATTCTAAAACAACTTGGATATCGCCTAATAAACAAAACTGTACATCAATAGATTACATAATTAACAATAGAAAACAAACGTCAGTAAAAGTGTATACAGAGAGGCTTGTGCAAATTTAGATTATATTATACTAACTGACATTGCACTAAATTAAATAAACAACAAAAAATGAAAACACGTATGTCAAATGGGGAGCAATTAAAATATAAAAAAGTTATTGTTGTATTGATTTTTGCTCATAAAAAAGTAGACAAGTTTAAGTATTTAGATATTACAATATCAAATAACGTTGAAAAAAGAACAAACGTTAAAAAAAAACATTACATTATTACACAATATTTAAAAAAAGATAAAGAAGAACTAAATATTGTTAAAAACGTTGGAATGAATCACAAATTAAAAAAATTAAGCAACTTTTGATTATGAATTAGTTCTTAGTTATTTGTTTTTAAATGTACACGACACATTTGTTTAATTAAAATGTGTAGTAATTTTTTTTGACATATTTATTAATTTTTCCAATTTTTTCAAGTGTAAATCGTACATCACGTGTAACTTGATTTTTACGCACATTGTTATATGACAGTATTGGAAAATTCTCTACGATGCGGTAAAATGAGCACGAAACTCCAGGTCTTAAAAAACATTTAAAAACTGTGTTTTTTAAATAATACTAAATTTTATATAAATAAATATTACCTTACATCATACTTAATGATATAAATGTACAAAAACGTAAAGATTTTTGAATTTATATTTTAATTTTTAAAAAGTAATAAATAATAACTATTTTATTTTAGTTATTGTCGACTGAAAAAATTAATAAAAATTTTGTGCGCTTATGTATTACAGCGCTCCAGCTAAAATACTGTATAATGCTGTAAAATACTACTTACACTCACTTTATTAGAACTAACTATTGCAAGTAGTTAAACAAAATGTTTTTTTTTTGGCATCTAAAATAGATATTTACGTAATATTTATGTATAACAATAAGATATCCACAACTAATCAAAATCATTAAAAACATTCTTATAAAAACATAAAAGTTACAATAACAAAAAATAGTAAGCTTGACATAGAAAAATGCATTATTGTAATTGTTAAACGACATGTAAATTTTACTGTAAAATGTTAAAAAAGGTACTAAACATTTATTGTTTTAATATTTTACATAATTGCTTTTATGCACGGTAATCTATTTAAGTTGCTAACTTAAAACCAATTAAGTCTTAATTACAAGATTTTTAAAATGCAATTAATCAGATTGTATTATTTTTAATGCAGTGACATCCTTTTTAAGTAAGAAAAATGTGGCAATAGTAGTCAACTGATACAATTGTAGCAAGAAAGATAATGAAATAAAATTTATGTGTTGATGCTAACGTTTACTGCATATTCTACGTGTTGTAATTAATTTAATTTATCGTTTGATTTTTAATACCGTTGAGTTACGTAATAACATTGGAAACAATAACAATAACAATATAATCGACTTCCCGATGATAAACCTATTCAGTCTGACCTTGTTTAGATTATTGTCTTAATGCATTCCGTTTATTGATTATGTCAATATTTTACCATCTGTTCTCACTTTAAACACTATGGTTGAATCCATTTGTTTCTTGAATTTTTTAATTCATTATTGATGTTTTAGTTTGTAATTATTCTTAACCATTTTAATTAGTGTTTTATATAATATTATTTACTCATAATCGAATCAGTCGCATAAATCAAATTTTGTTCTTTATTACATTTAGTACAACAGCAAAATGATTTTAGTTGTAATGGTTTTTATGTTAACTAGGCCACTCCGTTGTACACAAACTGTAACACATTAATAAAAACAAAAAAATTAGATTACACGTTTTAGAAATAAATCATAGAACAGTCAAAATATTATAACAGATTGAAATTAATTAATTTGTTTTTTTTTTAAATTAAAAGCATTTACGTATAAATAAATAAAAAATACGCGTGACCGCATAGGTACTAAATATAATTGATGACTTCAGTGCAACTAACGAGGATTAGAACTTATAATTTATATGGCATTTTTAACAAATGTAATTGTATTTGTAACGCCAGTACTAAATGGATGTAAGCTTAAACTTCATAGATCTAAAAATTTATTCTAAATTAATGTAAATGTTTAAAATTTTAACTTATTATTATGTATACGCAAACTCCAAACTCAATATTTGTCGTAAAAAACAAAATTTGAAAACAAAAACGTAAAAAAGTATAACATTTACACATGTAAATCAATAATTGTTTTCAGTTTTTTTTTAATATAACATTAATATTATCCGGATAATTAAAACATTTTTAAAAATTGATGGCATATGTATCGGATATAAATATTTAAAAAATTTTTATTTAAAAATGCCAAAGTAAATAGTAAAATTATATTATACATAACTATATACATTGACTATGTTGACTTATCTTTTACTATTTTTTTTGTTCCTACGTATTGTTCTAGTTTTTTGTCACGTTTTTGATAATATTCTACTAGTATTTATCTGAATATTTTTTGTGATTCTACTCTTTCTTAAAAATTTTTTTTTCAAAAACTTAGTTTTTTTACCTAGATTTTTTAACACAAATAACTTAATAATAATTAACTTCAACAGTACAAATTAAAATTATATAAACTTATAAAAAATATCATTTTGAGTAAAAATTTAAAAAAATTATCTACAACAAAGAGTACGACTGTTGTATATAAAATAAATTCCTAAAAATTGTTTGTATGTACATAAGTAAAAAAATAAATAATTAATAGTATAGCTTCGTAATTAATATTTGGTATTTTTGAAACGTTTCGGTTATTTTCTGTGCTTTCAGTTTTCTTAACATATATTTTTGTATTAGTTACCATTGACAAAAACAGTTTTTTTATTAAATTATTTGTTTAAGTGTTGCATACAAATAATTCTCACGGAGTTAAACTACGTGAACAACGTTATCCATTTTTTTAGTAAAGAGTGATGCCAACGTGACTGTAAAAATATCTCAAAACAAGGAATCTAAAAAATTTGTTCGAAAAAAATTTGTTCCACGGAAAGTTGTTTGAGACTAATCGTTGAAACGGTAACTTGTTCAAACAGTAACTTGTTTAAACGGTAATTTGTTCCAACGAGAAATTATTCAAAAAAAATTATATTTTTGATCATATGACCTCATCTGGTCTTAACTGACAAAAAGATCAATAATAAAATTACATATAGTCCTCGCAATTTTACTTTCGATGCACGTCATTAACGTCAGTGACGTAGTTATTCAACCATGTTGTCGGTATTATCATGTAAACTTACTCTTTTCGTACATTCTTAATATTACATTGCGAATTACGTTTTGATTAAATGTTTCTACATTCGTAACAGGTGTACTACGCTTACGTTTTGAGGAGATCTAAGAACCTCGTTGTTAGCAACCGCTGTACATACAGAAATAACTGTAGAATATATGTATGTATTACCACAATTTAAATATTATGTAAAAGGGTACCTCTCGCACAGCATTTACTGATATCAATGGACCACCATTATCCCGTTCAAGCTCAAAATAGTACAGTTTTGTATCGAAAATAATTATAAAAAACAATGAGCATTTTGACATATTTACTTTGACGTAAAAAACACAAATTAAATTTGACGGATGCCAACAACGCTGCAACTTTAGTAAGCACACCAACAACGCGACAAAAAAAATTCCATAAGACAATTCGGTAGTTATTTATTTTTTGCTATAAATAGGGTGGTATGAATTTTACGTCATTAATGACGTGCATCGAAAGTTAAATTGCAAGAACTATATATTTAATTATTTATCCTAAACATCTATTAAATTTTAATAACAAATGTTGTAGACAACACCACGCAGATAAGCAACATAATTACATTCCGCTACATATTTAATATCTAATAACCGCTCGGCTTTGTCTACATTTTTTTTTCTTTTTCTAAATTGTTGGTTGCTCTGCCCCCGAAACCCGCGATGTCATCCCTCTATTGATTTATTGGCTTTTGGAAGAGCGTTTACTACTGAGTCAAAACACATAGTGATGAGAAAACGTGGTTGACGAAGTTGATTTTTACGATCTGGGTGACCAATCTACTTGTCTTCGAAATAGTCAACTGTTGTTTGAGCTATCTATGGTAATACTTCATTATCTATCAAAACGTTAAATTAATTTAAAACTTCTGTAAGAAGAACGAACATAAATACCGATAACATCCTCAACGTCATATCAAAGTCTAAGTCATTGTCGTATGTTCGTTTTAAGCCGTTTAATTAAATTCGCAACTATTTTTGCTGTATCCCAAAATCCTGTTCTAATTGCTTGAATCTTAGCCAGTTTAAAAACAATTATAATGTTATTATCCACAAAAGCTGCATATATCTCCGTGTCGTAAATATAACAATTCGCATTATCAAACATTTGGGACTTTTTGCCGTTGTGAGTTCTTCGGTATTTTCCTAGAAATTGGATATCAACACAATTTTGTAGAAGAGCTGGCTCATCGCATTTCTTGAATCTCACATTTTAAATTGTTTGTTTGATTACTTCTATCGCAGGTAACTTGGCGCTTGCTGCTTGATGTAGTTGCAAAGATGAGTTGGATACAATGTAGTGACGAATATTTCAGTTTCTAACGGTTTCTTCTTTTTTTCTTTAAGTTACTACTTGCTTTAGCTGCAATCTCTGCAGCTTGGCTGGCGTAATTTTGCTTGCCGGTTTCTTTAATAATTTCTTGATTTTTTGTAGTTGCGCGTTCTTTACACAAATTTTTTTTTTAAATATTTACGCTTTCAGTAAACTCTACTATCAGAACTTTTGTCACATACGTATAAATAACCGTTGAAAGATAGTATTTGCCTTTTAATAAAATCTATAACCATTGTAAAGAAAATTCAAACAGAAAAACTAGAATAATGTAGAAAGAGATGAGCAAATATTCATATGGTGCTTGAATGAAATGGGGTAATTTGTATTACACTACTATTACCTACAGCACTGATTACCTAAAAACACTATCTACATCACACTAATGGGATTAGATTATTATAATAATGATTTTCGCCCTTATTATAGTTAATTACATTCGAAGACCCAAAAAAATTCTAAACTAATACTAATTTAAGTATTGCTAACTTTTGGACGTGTTTCTTAATTTACTTATTTTGTTTTTTATTGCTAACAAAGATAAGTGTATAATTAGTGCAGTTCTTCTATTTATATAAAATCTATTAATCCACGTGCGTAACAGTGGGTTGATTAACTTTTTTTATGTAGTAAAAACAGCAACAAATCTTTCACATTGTGTTTTGGTTTAGGTTTACCATTAAATTCCGGTAAATAAAAGAGACATTCCTAAAATTGCAATAAATATACTGTTTGGGTTATTTGTATTCACTAATTTTGTTTTTGAAAACTTTTTAAAGATTTATGCTTAAAATTTAAACTATTTAAACTTCTGTAATAGCGAAGGCTTCCACGGCCGGAGTCTATACTAAGATAAGAACGTCTTCCGGGTTTGGACCGTGTCAATGTTGTAACCGAAATTGCAACGTTGTGGGCGAAACGTTGGCAACTTCGGTTACAACATTGACACGGTCCAAACCCGGAAGACGTTCTT
The DNA here is from genome assembly GCA_035610365.1 of Aquatica leii. Classification (NCBI taxonomy): domain Eukaryota; kingdom Metazoa; phylum Arthropoda; class Insecta; order Coleoptera; family Lampyridae; genus Aquatica; species Aquatica leii. The sequence continues at coordinate 70,977,681 of CM069436.1, forward strand.
ATCTTAGCATTTAAACTTCTGTTGTCGTTACGTTAAAAATATTTTTATATATGCTTTGTTATTGCAAGAACAAAATCCAACTCACTTTAAACTTGTTTTTGAGCCTAATTTTTGAGTTACTACATTTTTCAACAAGACACACAACCTTTACCAGATTGTGGTGCAAATGTCAAATAACTTTCAACGGTGTCGTAACCCGGCGTTTGTCGTTGCCATTGTAGTTACGTGGTTTATCGGTCGTGAGCGTGTTGCTCACACCGCAAATTGTTCTAATTATCTTTATTAATTTTGGACGTAGCTACATATTTACTTCTTGTAAATTTTGTAAATTTGTATTGCATTTATCATTATGTGTATAATTTTATTGAATAAGATAAAATGTATTCTAGTTTATTACAAAATTTACAAAACACAAACTATAATATATTATTTTATTTATAAAGAAATGAACAAAAGCAAATATATAAAAATTATGGGGTAGATGACGCGGGAGGTTCTAGGCATTGTTGGCAAATGAAAACGAAATGTTCCGTGCAGAAGTGTTTTCGCGTTTGCAGCACATTTTTTTTCATTTCTTATTTTCAATATGTACATATTATGCCTGTAATACTGCTTGAACTGGTACAGCTTCTTGAGTTTCTGCTCTGCCACTTACAACTTTCCGCATGGATGCCTTCAAATCAGCTGATAAATTCGGTATCAACAATCTAGACACCACAAACGGCTATATTGCTAAACTATGCAGGAAGGCTCTTTCAAGTATTTTGGTACTAGTGTTAGCTGAATAAACAATTTAAGAAATTAATCCACTAATAGTTAGTACACAAAAAAATATGCTACGCTTTGTTTTGTTATAGAAGTTATAATTTCTGGTTTATTTTTATCTTTCGTCTCTTCATTGATGATGTCGTCATGATGCAGAACTGAAAAAAGTAAAACAGTTTTAATTTTTTTATGTACATATGACTTTAATGTCCCCGTACGTGAAAAAGCAAACATAATACTACACACTGGTCTTCTTTTTTTACGTTGACAAACAGTGCTAGAATTTCATTCTTGTTTCTTTTGTTAGTTTTGTTTATTGATAGTGTTTGTGCCAAAGGAATGAAAATAAAATTAATTGTTCATTGTAATATTTCGTTCACTGTTCAGAACAGGGGATACTTATCGCATTACAACACTATCGGCATTATTGTCGTATTGGTAAAAACCATCGGATTGTTTACTTAGATATATTTCTAAACTACATGCATAAAGTTCTTTTGCGCCAACCATAACTTAAATCTTTATGGCGTATTTTGTAGGTTTGTTGGCTATATATTGTCCGGGCAATCTCTGCGGGTATATTTTTCTGGCATCTTTTGCAAATAAAGATTTGTGTATTTGACAATTTCACTTATCACAAAATCGGAAAAAACATTTTTCATGCATCTAAAATAGTGTTTGCGTCTTTTGCTATTGTTTTCATACTCGAATTTTCTGTGAAAGTATTATGTTTCCTACTGGGTTGCAGTTTTTCATCACTTGATTTTGAGCTAGTTGCCTACTGTCCAGAATCAATCAAATGTTTACTATACTCAGATCAAAAGTTTGATTTTCATCTATCCAAACACTGCTCTTTATTAATATTCCCAATATCTACTAGAGATTCTTTGTAATGCCATGGAGAAGTCACTGTAAATACAAAGAAGTTGCAAATAAAAGATCAACGTAAAAACAATAAGAGTATGGAGGTTTGCAAAAATACAAAACCAATAATTGTATACGGTTTAAGTAATAAAACATAGCTGTTACATACCTGGAAAGTTCTGTTGGCATTGCTGTAAAACTAATTCTAATAATTTCCGTTTTCGGCTCATTGTATAATGATAATTTTACACTAAGAAGGACGGACCAGGTTCTAATAGCCACAGTTCAACGTTTTTTTTGTTTTTTTTAAAAACGTGAGCAAAATGCTGAATAGCGACAAACTCAACTGCTATCAAATAATTTAGAAACTGTAAAACTAGTATGTCAAATGCATTACGAGTTATCTATTTTTGTTCTCCCAGTGAATTGTTCTGGTAATGCAATTCTGCTAGTGCAATTTAACGTAGTATCAAATTTTTTAGGTGTATGCTTAAGGAACAAGTTTTTACAATTTTCAAAAATTATAAGCCACTAACATATGCATTCAAACAAAAACCTCACTAATTTTAGCGCGACACTTGCACTGCATCTCACAATTTTTAACGGAGATAAAATATATTTCTGTTAAAAACAATATCGTTGTTAATGTATTATAAAGACTAGCCGTAATCAATTTTCTAAAAATCATTAAATTTTAATCTCTTGTAGAGCACCAGGTTTCAGTTTTTGAATTGCATATATTTGTTCTGTGCAATATTCTGTTTCACTGAAATTTAGCAAAACGATAATTCCAAAATAAAACTATCTCATTTTTTGTAACACTTTTAAGGAGCGAATGCGTTTACACATTTTAAAACCTTTAAAAAACCTTTTTAAACGTTTTATGGTATGGCACATTTTGGCATCCGTGTTTGTATTAAAAACCAATTACTAAAACACAACCCAGCGTAAAGGAAATGTCATATTCTCGTTTCCAGGTAATAAATTTAGACATTAACGGTTTATTACCATCCTACAATAGTTTTAACATATTGTTTAACATATATTAATTAATATACAAATTGGCCAAGAGAAAACAATTCACAGTAGATAAATTCCTTGTTTTGGTGTTCTAGCAATAATCATCAAAAAATCAAACCGCCAATTTAAAAGTTTTTTCTTTGGTGCATTTACAACACTATTTGATATTACACGTGCCAGAATAACCGTTTATCACCCTTAATCTAGTGGCAAGTTAGAACGTTTTCACAGAACTTTTAAAACTGTTATTACAACAAAAACTTTAACTTTACGTAACATTTTTCTTGAGTTTACATAACACATTAAATGAATCTCATACCCCACCAGCAATACTACTACCAATCAATGATCTTTGAGAATATTTTGACTTTGCCAGTAAACTAAAAACCCACATACAAAACTAGCACACTAAGTATTTCTGAATTTTGGTTAATGATAAGCTGAGTAATATATCAATCGACCGATTAAAGCTTGTATATTTACTTTCTAATCACGACAACAGCGTTGATCACTCTCGTTAAAAAAAAACTGTATGAGGTTAATGACCACTAAGTGACTATTGATGTAAATATTTTAAAATATGAGGGAAGTAATTTTGTGAATGCCAACATAATAGTAGCGACTTGGATAAACACAAGTTAAAGTTGGTAGCATCGCCAGGATGAGTAATATACGGTTTTTGAGACCATTAGCATCTCCGCTAAACATTGTAAATTTTATTTAATAGTTTTAATCAGAAAAAAAAGTTGCAATAATTAGTGTTTATATTTATAGAAGAATTTACAATTACAAAACCAAAACAGTAGATTAAATTTTATATTTTAACAGATAATTTTTTTTTCTCAAAGCAATTAGTTTTGCATGGGAAAACTAAATAAACTCGTAAATTAGATAAATGGTATATCAATACTTAAGGTAATATTGCATTATGCTCAAAGTAAACCGTTTTTTAATTAATTTATTACGCATGGTGTAGCGTATACTATTTCAGTAAAAACGGTTGTTAGAAAATATCTAAAAAAGAGCACAGTTTTTATTTAGAAAACATACATTTAATAGTTTTTATAAATTTTTTAAATTTTGTTTAATTAATATATTTAATTAATGATTTTGTTAATATTCTTAAAGTCTTTTCCACAATTTTATGTATTTTTTAATATTTTATTTTAAGAAATTAATTAAACATGTTTTACCAATAAAAATTGACATCATCAGTAAAACTAAAATTAAAACATTGGAATATAAATTAAGAATACTAACCAAATAAAATTGTTAACAAATTATAAATTAATATGTCAATTAAACGTGTTTGATAATTTAATAGTCTACTATGTTAAAAAAATTATTAAATAAAAAAAATTGAAAAATAAAAAATTTAAAAAGAATAAAACTATAATTTTGAACTGAGGGATTTAAATTTAACATTTCATCTAGGCAATTATTAGAAACATCGTTAGAAATTCTACTAATTTTAAGAGTTTCTAATGAGCTAAGAAAAGATCCTTTATTACAAACATGTAAAATTTTGATATTTAAATCTGAAGAAAATGAATGTCTTTAACATAAAATATGTTTGGCCAAAGCAGACTTATTGTTATAAATATTTTTATTTAAATATCTATTTATTAAATATAAATGTCCATTTAGTCTAGTTTTGAATTTTTTACCTGTTTGACCAATATATTAAGAATTGCAAAAAGAACAAGTAAGTTTATACACTCCAGATTTATGTAAAATTGGTATTTGATCTTTATTATTAACTAAAAATAATTTAAGTGTGTTATGTGTCGAAAATAAAACGTTGATATTATGTTTTTAAAAAGTTTTTGCAAAAATTGATAACAATGACCAAAGTATGGAAGAGATCTAAACACCATTTCATTATTAGTAAGAAAATTGATCAAATTTTTGAATAAATGTTTTATACAAACTAACAACAAAATACTATTATTTAATTGAATAGGATAATCATTATTTAAACCAATTTGATGTATAATATTGTGTTTTTTAGCAAAATTAGAAGGAGACAAAGGTATAGAAAATAGTCTAAGAAAGTACGAACGAAAAGCAGAAAATTTATGAGAAACGGGATGGCACGAATTAAAAGGAATTACGCAATCTGTATGAGGTTTGCGAAAAATATCAAAATTAATTTTATTATTAAACCGTGAAATTTTTAAATCTACATAAGACAAAGAGTTGTTTGATTTAATATCTAAAGTAAATTTTATTTTTGGACGGAAAGAATTAATAAAACTACTAAAATTATTTAATTTGTCAATGGTAATATTAAAAAGAACTAAGCAATCATCAACGTATCTATACCAAAAAAAAATTTTGTTAAATATAGAAGAGTTTAAAAAACTATTATTTACTAAAATGTTTATAAAACTTTCAGCTGCTAAAGGTGAGATATTTGATTACATTGCTAAGCCTGATACTTTAATAACTTTAATATTTAAAATAAATTTGTTTAAAAACTAAATCTAATAATGAACAAAGCTCTAAAATTTGAAATGTATATATAGAGTTGTTAGAAAGAAGAAGATTACGTATAAGATTGGTACATATAGTACATTTGGCGGTATTGACGGAAAAAAATTAACTACATCAAAAGAAACTAAAATTGAGGATGAAGGGTGTATGTGTTTGTATCATACTATTTAACCAAGGTGTAAGCTTAGAAACAAACAAATTAAGAAAAGAAACAACTGGACTTATAGGGATACCAGGTTTATGTAATTCAGGTAGTCCATAAAACAAAAGAGTAGAAGGATTTATAATTCATCCTTTTTCTCATAAAAATGCTGCTTTTTGTTCGTACTTTCATAGACTATTTTCTATACTTTTGCCTGTTTCTAATTTTGTTAAGGTACACAAAATTATACATTAAATTAGTTTAAATAATGGTTATCCTATTCAATTAATGAATAGTATTTTTTACAGAGATCGTATAAAACATTTATTCAAAAATTTGATCAATTTTCCTACTAATAATAAAATGGTTTTTGGATGCTTTGGTCACTGTTTTTAATTTTGGCAAAAAATTTAAAAAAAACATAATATCAACATTTCATTTTCGACACATAACTCTATTAAATTATTTTTAGTTAATAATAAAGATCAAGTACCAATTTTACATAAATCTGGAGTGTATATACTTAGTTGTTCTTTTTGCAATTCTTCACATATTGGCCAACATTTATATTTAATAAATAGATATTTGAATACAAATATTTATAATTTAAAAAATGGATCCATCGAGTATGGTTGAAGTTTAATAAAAGGGTTCAAATCTTAAGTCATAACAACCATATTAAAATTTATTTTATTTTCTTTGTTCTAATTAATTGGCGACATGTTTCGGCTTGTAAAAACAATTAAGCCATCTTCAGGCGTAGTAAAACTAGGTAAAAAACGTAATTACAAAAACATTCGATTGATTAAAATTTACAAAAAATTTATAAAAATTTAAATTATGATAAATAACTTTAAACTTACTTGAATTAAGTAGTACATTTATCTAGTGTCAGGTGAGAATTATTGATTAACACGTTAAACAAGAACACTTCTTAACGAAAAGAGTGCACATAATTAATGAATAAAGTAAAATTATTACATGTTAACGTACAGACGCACAAACAAAATGTGATATATAAAATACCTCTAAATATGACCCTGACCTAAGTATCGATATATAATAATGTATTAAATTTTTAACAAAATTCGAACGTTAAAATTATGACCAAATTACTAAAAAACGTACACTGTAAAAAACCAAAAACAACGAACTAACAGATCACAGGGCTACAGAGTTTGGCTAAAATTAATAATTAAGTTTTAAGTCAATAATATTGTGATTAATCTGATCGTTAATCAAATTGTTATTACTGTTGTTTAATTTAATATAAATAACTTCTAGTATGTCAAGATTGAAACGGTTATTAATAACAGGATGAATCACTTTACAATTAGAATATTTGTGATTATTGAAAAGGATATGAAAAGCGAACGAAGATTTAACATGATCTATATTGTTATTGTACTTATTAGGATTTTTTAAGTATCTAAGATGTTCTTTGAGACGAGTGTTAATTGATCTAAAAGTCCTGCCGATATAGTATTTACCACAGGAACAATTAATTTGGTAAATACCGGATGAGTCTAAAATGTCCAGTTTATCTTTAACATTACAAAGCAAGTTCTTCGTTGTAAGAGGGATACTATAAGTTAATTTTATATTATTCTTCTTATTGATTTTTTGAATTATGTTGTCAAATTGGGAAATGAATGGAATACTAATATATTGATTATTTTGTTCTTTATTCTGTGTTAAAGTGGTAACTGATTTGATTTTGTGCTGTATAAAAAATTTGTGAAATAAATTATTGATGTAATGAATAGGGTAATTGTTGGTTCTAGCTAAATAGAAAATAATTTGTAGTTCGTTATCAAAGTCTACCTTAGAAAGTGGAACAGAAAACAATCTATTGAAAAGGAAATTAAAAGATGCTAGTTTATAGTTGATAGGGTGATTAGATTCAAAAGGAATCAAGTGATTCGTTGTAGTCGGTTTCCGGTAAATATTAAAATTAAATTTGTTATTAGTAATAGAAATGTATAAATCCAAAAACGGTAGAATATTGTTATTTGGAATCTCGACAGTGAATTTAATGCGGGGGTGTATCTTGTTAAGAAAATCTAAAAAGATTTTAATATGAGAATTATTCCCTTGGAAAATACAAAAAACATCATCAACGTATCTGTTCCAAAGGATGACATGTTTCTTAAAAAGTTCACTATTAGTTATGTGTTGACATTCTAAATTGTCCATGAAAATTTCAGCTAAAATTGGTGAGAGTGAGGACCCCATAGGTAGTCCTTGTATTTGTTGAAAAATAGACGTATTGAATTGGAAAAAAATATTATTGGTACAAAATTGTGTCAATTCAATGACTTGTTGTGCCACTTTGTTAGAAAGATCAGAATTAAATAATAAATTAAGAAGAATGGGTTTAATGTCATTAGGTGGAATAGAAAGGAACAAATTGGCGATGTCAAAGGAAATTAATCTTAAATTAGATTTGTCTTTAATGTTGATATTGTTAATATTGGAAATTAATTGTCTGGTGTTTTTGATAGCAAATTTAGGTAAAAAGTTAATTGTGTTTCTCATCCGGTATTTACCAAATTAATTGTTCCTGTGGTAAATACTATATCGGCAGGACTTTTAGATCAATTAACACTCGTCTCAAAGAACATCTTAGATACTTAAAAAATCCTAATAAGTACAATAACAATATAGATCATGTTAAATCTTCGTTCGCTTTTCATATCCTTTTCAATAATCACAAATATTCTAATTGTAAAGTGATTCATCCTGTTATTAATAACCGTTTCAATCTTGACATACTAGAAGTTATTTATATTAAATTAAACAACAGTAATAACAATTTGATTAACGATCAGATTAATCACAATATTATTGACTTAAAACTTAATTATTAATTTTAGCCAAACTCTGTAGCCCTGTGATCTGTTAGTTCGTTGTTTTTGGTTTTTTACAGTGTACGTTTTTTAGTAATTTGGTCATAATTTTAACGTTCGAATTTTGTTAAAAATTTAATACATTATTATATATCGATACTTAGGTCAGGGTCATATTTAGAGGTATTTTATATATCACATTTTGTTTGTGTGTCTGTACGTTAACATGTAATAATTTTACTTTATTCATTAATTATGTGCACTCTTTTCGTTAAGAAGTGTTCTTGTTTAACGTGTTAATCAATAATTCTCACCTGACACTAGATAAATGTACTACTTAATTCAAGTAAGTTTAAAGTTATTTATCATAATTTAAATTTTTATAAATTTTTTGTAAATTTTAATCAATCGAATGTTTTTGTAATTACGTTTTTTACCTAGTTTTACTACGCCTGAAGATGGCTTAATTGTTTTTACAAGCCGAAACATGTCGCCAATTAATTAGAACAAAGAAAATAAAATAAATGTTAATATGGTTGTTATGACTTAAGATTTGAACCCTTTTATTACAAATATTTATAACATTAACTGTGCTTTTGCCAACCATATTTTATGTTCAGGACATTCATTTTCTTCAGATTTGAATATCAAAATTTTACATGCTTGTAATAAAGGATTTCTTCTTAACTCATTAGAAACTCTTGAAATTAATAGAATTTCTAACGATGTTCCTATAAATTGTCTAAATAAAATGTTAAATCTAAATCCCTCAATTCTTCTCAGTTCTAAATTATAGTTTTATTCTTTTTGTCCATTTCATTTTTCTATAATTGTGATATTTTTTATTTTTCTGTTTTCTTTATTTAATAATTGTTTGAATATAGTAGACTATAAAATTGTCAAACACGTTTAATTGATATATTAATTTATAATTTGTTTTTTTTTTGGTTAGTATTTTTTATTTATATTCTAATGTTTTAATTTAGTTTTTAGTTTTACTGATGACGCTAATTCTTATTTGCGAAACATGTTTAATTAATTTTTTATAATAAAGTATTAAAAAATACATAAAATTGTGGAGAAGACTTTAAGAACATTAAAATGTTATTTTGTCAACATTAGAAGATTATTTTTTGCTTGTATTCATGCTATAATTTTACTTTTTAAATTAACAACCTGTTAACTAGATACACGCTGTATGCATTTACTTTCTTCTAACCATAAACATGTTTTTTTTTTCAAATATCAAATGTTGTTATCATTCAGTTATTGTTGTAAAAAATTTCCAATGTAAATTATGATTGCATAGTTGAGAACTGTTCTAGTAATCAGAAAAAAACATAGTTTGAATTAGCATTTAGCATGTTGACAACATATGTTATTGGTTTTATGTTTTCACTTTATTTAGAAAACAATTATTACAAATCTCATGAAAAGAAACTAATACAAAAATATATTATTGTAAAAAAGTACATATTAATAATTTATAAAAAAGAATTTAAAACTACTTACATTTAAACTGTTATTTTTTACAAATGCACCAACATATAAATTATAACTTTTTGCGTAACTGTACAAACTAAAGTAAGTATATCTGTCAATTCGATCATTTGTCTTCTTGTCTGGATAATAGGACAGCTTGTGTCATTTAATTAAGATAAGGGTATATCCAATTGATTTTTGATTACTCTTTGATACAAGAAAGAAACGGCTTAGAAAACAAGAATACTCGGAAAAAACATTTATTTAATTGTACTGTCTATAAATGAAATAAAACGAACAACATCATTATTTAGCTTATATCTTTAAAAATGATTGATTTGGTGGGTTTTACACAATATTAAATGTCACATTAGATTAACACAACCAACGGATCTGTCATAAGCAGGGTATTATACTATTATTAGTTGTTGATATACAACGTTGATATTGATTGAGTTATTTTATTTGCAAAAATTTTAATTAATCACAAACAATACAATTATAATGCACATACAAATAATGTGCCATATATTAAAGTAGATTTTCACATTAATGTCAACTTCATACTCTTTTTAATTAGTTATAGTTACAGCAACGCGTAAAGTTTGAAAGCATTTGACAATTTAACAATGATCCAACAATTACAAAGTGTACAACAAATTTACTACATTAACTAGTTGAAATTAAAAAAAAAAAGATTTATTTAAAAATTAGGTTTTTTATGTGATGCTAATATAAGAGATTTATGGAGATAAATAAGTAATAAATTATAAGTATCAAATACAATCAAATTTATTTAGTTATGAAGTATCGTTATTAGTGTTTATTTAATTTAAAAAAAGTTAATAAGTATTTTGTAGCTACTGAAACAGATCCTAAATCAATAAGCGGTTTGGAAACCCTTCTAAATCTAAATATAGTACAAAAACGTGTATTTCAGAAAGAGTTGAAAAACAAAAATTAGATTACAAGCAAACTTTATAATATATTTATAGTATTAAGTTATTAACAGGATTATGTTATAAATTAACAACGCATTTGCTTATCTACAGTTTTAGAAAAATTTAAAATTTTGAAAGAGTTTACGGTTAAATATAATTGTAAAAGTTTTCTCAAAAACCGCTGTCTAAATGTCAAAAAGTAAAATTTGAATACTGTTTTAGAATCATTATTTATTTTGTTTTTTTTATAATTTATGTTGTCGACTGAAGCGCAATTGACTTACATGGAAAAATTTAATCTTAGACTAAACATCAGTGATTTATAATGAGGATTACATTCTAATTACTTTGTTTAAATTGATTTAATCGGTAGAGTAAATGTACATAGACAATAACACATTAATTTAGATTTTAATCTTAAACAATTCATTTTAAATTATTTATTCGTTTTATAATTAATTTATAGTTTTGTCTAAGTGGTATAAAATAACAATGTTAAAACTGTATAAATTTATAAATTTGAGTAGTAATTTATATTTGGTAATTTGTAATGTTATTTTTTTGCTTTTAATGAATATACAATTTATTTTATATTTAGGTTTCTTTTTTACTATTACTGCTTTTAAAATTTATTTTTTTTTAATTGTTAATGTCATGAATATGCAAAACTGTGTCTAACGTCATAAAATTTTTGATGTTTATGTAGTTCTATAATAAATTTCATACTAATTTTATTAAAATCAGATCAATTATAAACAAACAACTAATGAGTTAAATTTATTATTTTCTTGCTACGTTAGTACTTTACATCTTATCTAACATTGCTGCTGTGTAAGAAGAGTACTATTTATGTTAACTGTTCAACGTTTTTTGTGATGTTTTACGTTAAAGTTTACCAGAACAACGTGATGTTATTGTAAATTGTAATTATAGTGTTTTTTTTAGTAATTACTATATACGCGAGAAATCAATTTGTTATATTGATAAAAATTTTGTAAGTGCAGCTTTAACTACAACTTTCATAGAATAATTTTGGAAAAAAAATACTAAGTAAGTCGCCAGTTTGATAAGTTTTGTAAATCTTAAACAGCACAAGCGGTAGTGTAACGCGTAATGATATCGTTTCAGCAATACTATGAAATACTTCTAAATTTAATGATAACGTATTAGTTTATAGGTAAAGTCTTTTACTTTGTACATCAGATTAAGATGACAGACTTCATCAAAAATTTAGTTTTCTATTTTTTGGGAGATTTTACTAGTACAGAATGTGTTTAATAGTATTTTTGCATAAACTCAAATTGAAAAATGGTATATTATATAATATTTAATGTGGCTTTTTGGAACAAGAAGCGCTAAGTGGGGTAGATATACCCTGAAGTGTATTAAATTTAAAAAAAATTCAAATCAAATTTTGTGTTTTTGTGCATCGTATGTATTTTTTAATGCTTTGTTTTTCATTCAAACTATGCTAGATTGAAAACAATTCACTTTATAAAATCAAAAAAAAAAATAATTAATAAACTACATTTTTCAAAACGAAATAACGGTTCGATAAATAGAGTATAAAAAAATTAACAATTTTTATAATTAATGTATGTATTTTCTAGATATTGTTATTTAAATAAAACCGTAACGTATAGTAGGCGGCCGCTTAACGCTTCGAAGAGTGATTTGTAGTTGGATCATGATGTGCTAATTATATCTTAATTAAAAAAGGCACAAAAACGGGAAAAATATAGATTTTGTTTGCATCTGTCGAACACTGAAAGTAAACAAATCGCAAAACACAAATGTAACAGCAAATATATATTGATTTCAACGATAGCATAAAAAATTAAAAACAAGTAGATATCCCGTTGGTGAATATAACAAAAAGTTCAATTATCACAAGTTCAGCAAAGCAAAACGGACCGTTTAACTTGTTCTATGCAAAAAGAGCTTTATAGGTTAGTCGCGATAACAAAGCGTAATATGTACATCTACTCATGTTTGCATACGACTGACTTCGAAACACATAATTATATATAATAAATAAAGTATTTAAATATGCGATTAGCTAATGGCACGTCTAACACAAGTCCTTTAAAATGTCTACAAATTAAACTGATACATATATGCACAGTTACTTAAAATAAACTGTTCAGTTTCATACGATTGATTTAAAAGCAAGGTGCGCTAAGTTTTCCAAAGCTAGTAACAGGTGTGCCTTCAAATTTGTCGTATTGTTGTTCGTGGTAACAAAAATCTAGACAGTGGTTTTTAATGTTTTCATCTAACATAGATTATTAGAATATGCATCTAAGACAGTTCTTATAATCCGTACATAACTTATTAGTTTATCAAATGAATTTTTCAAATTAAAAAAACATGTGCAAGTAACCAAGGTTGCCCAACCAATTTCTCACAAAGAGCACATCCGAAACCTCAATTTTTTTACTCAATACTCGCGTAAATGATTTTAGATATGGAAGCTTTTGAGCATGACGCAAACGCTCGTATAATTTTCTTAACGTTCTCACCAGAAGTGTTCTTTGTGGCCTCCAGCGTGTAAGATGAAATTATCACAAGGCGAAATTTCTACAGTACAAAAACTATACCAAAATATTAATTACATAACAACTTGAATACGATAAATAAAATAAAAACTACAACAGTAGAATTTTTTGTAAAATTTGAGAAGATTTAAAAGTTGTGCGTTTTTCTTGTGAACATGTATACCTAGAATTTCTATTGCGTGTTTTTGGTGGTGGTTCAACAGAAAGTCCTTTGACAGTTTTTTTGTAATTTTTTACTCAATCTAAGTCTTTTGTTTTGTTCGTTTACTAACTGTAGGGTCAGTAACTTTAAAAATCTCCATAGTTTTATTTTATAATCATTTATAGTGTGTCTTGTAAATAATTTGCACATTTATGCCTGCTGTGTTCAATAGTGAAAACCATGAAGTTAGTTGAAATCGTCTGGAATTTCTAAAGACATTGTAAGAAACTGACAATTTGTTAACTGTATAAATACCTACTTTGGTAAAGTTATAAAACTAGACAATTTCTGGAAATTTTGTATCTAGTGTGTTAGCATAAATAGAGTTGTTATGATGAAATCAAGAAAGTAATAAAACGTTTCTATTTTTTTTGTAGAAACTAAACAAACTTAAGTTTAGTACTTCTTTTTTCACGTTTACAAACTCTGGGAGTCTTGTTTTTGCTATCAACTGCTGTCAGGTTATGGTTTTTTGAAAGCATATGATTTAGTTCACAACTTGTATACCAATTATTAATAGTACAATTTCTGTTAGTAAGCGATAATGGCGGAACCAACCGTTCCACTACATTCAAAGAACTGCATCTACAGTGCTTGTACCCTCTATGCCATATTTAGCTACCTTGTTTGGGATATTTTGCTGGAAAGAGCAACGGTTCCTAAATAACTTAAGATTTTTATTTATTGTAATATATATTTTAGGAAAATAGGATTGTATGCATTTTTTTACAAATTTATCAACTATTGACCTAATGGGGGTTAATTTATCGAACACCTGCCATGTAGATCAAACTAATTGCAGCTGTGAGTTCCGCCATATCTGTGTAGGGTACAAAGCTTTTATTTTTATACAAAGCTGATTTTTAATTTCTTTTGTTATTAGTTAATTTAACAATATCCTCGATCCTTTGCAAGTTGTCAAACAAAAACCAACAATTAAGAAAACTTACTGAAACTGCTTTTGATTGAACATTTCTGAAAGGTACAGTTTTGAGCTTTTTTTTTACACCATTTTTTATAAATAGTAATTCTTTTATAATTTTTTACTGCGTCGACTGCTGCTTTTATGATTTTCTTCTTTGCCTATACTTGTTTCTGGACTATTATCCAAACCGTCACTTACAATTTTCTGAGGCTCATTGTTATCCTTTTTGTGTTTCGTATCAAGATTGCTTTGATTTATACTTTCATGATTGATTTCACAGCAACTTTCTGAATTATTGAGTGCTTCAATATCATCCATGTCGGCCTATACTGTTAGAAACTGTTCCTGTTTCTTTTTGTAACAAAAAATAACTAAAACATAAGTAAAATGCAGTAGTTTTTAAAGGTTTTTTGCAAAATATTTTATGCTGGGTTATGTTAAAAAAAAAATGAACAGTTTTTAGTAGAACTAAGTTATTAGAAGTTTTTCCATTTTGTAAACAATGCGGTCGTGACGATTCAGAAACACATTGCTATCGTGTTTACCGTAGAATCAATTATGTGTTTATTTTAGTTACATAATTTATTTTTTTTTTTTTTGAGGAGGTAATTTTTTTTGGCGTATCCAGTATAGCTTTGCAACCACTTAAGCTTTAGCAAAAAACCACTTTAAAGACATCTCCGCCACTACCTATTATGAACAATGTGTATATGTATGTGTATTTGAACAACTATCACTTGAAGCACTGTTGAATTTGCAAATATACATAAGCACTAATTTTATGTCTGAAAATCTATAACTTAATCAATAGCTTTAATGATTTGTTGTTTTGCTCATTAAAAACAAATCCGTCCGTTTTGGATTCAAAATATGGATGTTGCGTGGCAGAAATGGTTACCCATACAATATGGACATTTATTGTGGTAAGTCTGTAGGAGACAACAAAGACCCGTCAGGCACTCGTGTCGTAAAAAATATGTTGTCAATTATTGAAGAGCCTTCACAACCTGTAGCTTCTTTTGACAACTTCTTTTCGAGCTATGGGCTATTTTAATAACTATCTGAAAAGAACAATCGTGTATGCGGTACTATACGTAAAAATAGAACTGCCAAGTGTCATTTGATAACATCTTCTATACTAAAAAAACAAGATAGAGGCTCATATGATTATAGATTTGATGGCAATGTAATATGTGTAAAATGGAACGATAATTTGGTAAAGACTCTACAAAGTAATTATTATGGAAAAAGACTGTCAGAAGAGTAAAGGGAGAACATAAAAAGGAAGTAATTTAGCCACATCTAATAAAGAAATATAATCAAGGGATGGGTGGGGTTGATCTACTAGTTCGCCTTTGTTCTAGTTATCGCCCAAGACTGAGATCTAAAAAGTGGTGGTGGAACCTATTTTCTAACGCTCTAAATTTAACCGTTGTTGCAGCATATTGTTTTTATGAATACGTAAATGGCGAAAAACGAATAAGACACTTAGAATTTCGGCGTACAAGAGCTATGTGTCTAATCAAAGTAAAGTCAATTCAAAGGACGAGAAGAAGAAGCCCAATAGCACCAATTCGACGTGACATAAGATATAATGGTGTCAACCACATGCCAAAGGTTGTTCGCAAGGCAGGTGTTGTGTGTGTCAAAAAAATATCAGACTGAAGTGCTTCAAGTGTGACAGAAGGTTACATAAAAATGTATGTTTCAAATTTTGTCATACAAAATAATTGTCTTTTTAAACTATTGTTTTTTTTTGTATTTTTCACCTGTAAGTTGTATTAGTAAAAATGATGGAAAATAGCTTAGCGAAATATTTTTGGCGTATGACGATTAGTACTCCTTACTGTATCCCTATAAAGTCCAATGTTGCCAAAATGGGAACGTACCTTTTTCAGTAATCGAAGAAGAATATTAAATTTTTGATAATGCTAATTCACTTATAATCATTTTCATAAAAGGACAAGAAGAAAATTATATTTTTAAGCGTCTCCGTCTTTAAAAGGTTAAGCCGCTGAATTTGTTAGAAAATCGCAAGCTTCAACCAGCAATGCTACTGTAAAGAAACAACCAACCACAACCTAGCGTAAAAGATGAAATTAGGTAACTTATATTAAAAAATGTTGATACGTTAAAAATGCTTGTAATCAATTAAATGTTAATAAATTCTGTTGATATATAATTTAATATTACTATTTAGCAAACGTTTTCGGTAACAACATTGACACGGTCCAAACCCGGAAGACGTTCTTATCTTAGTATAAACATTTTAGTGTTATAATAACTAGACAACAATGAAACGTCAACTATAGACATTTGGGTCATATTGACCCGAACGCAATGGTATTACTACTTTTATTAAATACTTTAATCGTTTAAAAAAATACTTATTTATTTGTTAATTATTTATTGTATATTAAACTAACTTATGCTTTTAATTACAGATAAAACTATATCAACTAGCAAACCGAATTACGAAGTTTTATGCAGGTATGTTCTAGAAATATGATCTAAATTTATTAAGTTTTTACAATACTATAGAAATTTCTTAAATGTTTATGAGTTTCCTAATTTTCTATTAATAGAAACTGTAAATACAAGCAAATACGGTGTTTGGCAGTATACAGGTTTCTAAACATTTATTTCTGTAATTTATTAAATTATAATCAGCATCAGTTTGACAAATAGGTCAACAAAGCATCGCGTTAATTTTGATTCAGTTTGTGGTACATATAGATACACTAAAGATCAAAGCTGTTTACTTTTAGATGCGTGCATTAACATGTACCTCAACTCACTAAATTTGCATTAACTAATAAACACCTCAATTTAATTGTGTTAATTACAGACTTTAAAAAAGCGACTAGTAGTAGTAACAACAATTTTTTTTATAAATTAGATTAATTAAAATATATAAACATTTAAGAGCCGATATTAATTTTGTAACATTTGACGTTTGAATTTGTAGCAATTTTATTTCCTGTAAAAGTAATACTCTTTATTTGCACAATTTCATAAAATGACAACATATTTTAGATAGCTTAAATATGATAAAGAGGAATAGTTTGGATAATGTTATTATTTTAAAACAAAAAACTTATATATTTATTTTTAAAAAATATGAAAAAAAAGATGTTTTATTGTTAGGCTGTCACCAACAAAGGAGACGCTAAAACTATAAAATGGTTTGCCAGTCCCGAAAAAAAAGGGTAGTTTAAAAATAAACACAAAAAAAATTGGAAAAAAGGGCATAGCCAGTTTTTTTTGAAACTAAACAAAAACTAAAAAAATACGTTTCTTTTAATTTAATTAAATTAATTATTTATGATAAATGAGTACACTGAATACATTAAAAAAAACAAAAAGATTAATAAGAATAAAGAAGATTAATAAACTAATAAATTTTACTACTGAAACTGATTAGAACAAACACACTACAGTACGCGTGCACGTCAAATTCTATCTAAAATTTATTTTGCTCAATATAAAGTAAAAACACACAACAGAAACTGAAACTAAATAATTTAAAATCAATTGCTACTGAATTCTCAAAAAAACCATTAAAAAAAATTCATAATATTATATTACAAACAAAAATACACTATTATTCAATTAACAATTACCAAGCACGGAGTAACACAGTACACAAATACTTAAATTGACTACATAAAATACGAAATTTAAATCAAAAGTAACACAATGATATTGACCTACACAGGTAAACATAAATAACCATATGATTGTATTCTTGATAAATGAACACCTTATTATAAATAAGTTATTTCATTCATTAATTAATAAAAACGTTTTAACATTGCACGTAAAGTTTAAAAATCGAATAATACACAGGGTGTTTCTTATAAAACAAATCAATTTTGTAATGCTCTGTTTTTTTGACACACTCTGTAAATTCTACATTAATTTTAGAATACGCACATGCATTTAGTAACCATATAAGATAATATATACAATTAATTGGTAAGGTTTATTCACAAAAGTCAAACTTACTATATTCTATTTTTGACTCACCCTGTATATTTACAAATCAGTTTTGTTACTTTGTTTTTAACCAACGCAATGTGTTTTACGAACTAAAAATTGTTACTTAAAGTATTTAACGTATGTTTTTTTGTTTACTATATTTCTTCTGTTTAATGTTTATATTACATTTTTTAGACACGTAATAATAATGCATCGAACCTTTTCAATCGTAGAGTTCATAAATAACCTTTATTTCTAAAAGTTACAATGATTTGGTACTGCAAAAATAATTATTTAAAATATTGTAAAAGTACTGATAACTAAATTTTGTTTCTTATAACGAACATTGTTGTAGTTGATTAAACGCAAATTTATTTATAGAAACAAGCAAATATATTAAGTATGTTAAAATTAGAAAAAGACTGTTTTAATTAAAATAACTTTAATTAATATACTTACACACATATGCACTGTTTTTTACTCAGCAAAACATAAGTGTCATAAAAGGCATTAACACATGTGTTGAAAATTACATTGTTGGTGGTGATGTAATTTTGTGTTTTTTTTTTTAATGTTATTTGCCAAATGTGTATTGTTATGTTTTCTGTACGCGTAACGTAAACGTCACTTTTGCTACTTGTTTATAAATTTCAATGCTTCTAATTAATGTAATGTACCATTTCAAAATTCTATTAATGTTTAGTTTTATTTTGTAATATAAATACTTTAAATTTTGTTATTATTTACTAAAATTTTAGTTTTTAATAAGAAGTATCACTTTCGTTGATAAACTTGACTTGATTGGTATTATTTACACTGATTGCAGCTTCGTTGCGGTGTTCGGGTCATAATTGACTCAAATTTTGTATAAATAGTATTAGAATTTATTAATTGGCAGCTGATTTATCCAGATTATTTAGAACTTTGTTTTGTTTGGCTAAAAGTGACCTTGACTTTATAAAGCGTTTAAGTGTGTGTTGTCAGAGTAGTAAATTAATTAAGTACAACGTTCGGTTCTGGTTCAATTTGTTGACTAAGGTTGCTTGTTATAATTTTACGTCAACGCTGTCTTTTAATTTCAATTGGTAAAAAGTCTAATTATAACTTTTATATGGCAACAGTTTATTAAATTTTTATATAATGTAAATGGAGAGTCAATATTGTTAAATCAATACGTAAAGTTTTGAAAATGAATTGTATCTTTCCGGTTATTATTTTTTATTTTTGAGTTAGGTTCTTAATATCGCTTGTTCTTAAACTCTATACATTTGCAATTCATATATTTTATTTGTTCAAAAAATCACAGACAAATATTTTGTAAACGGGTAGTCTTCTACAAAAAAGTTCAACAGTTCATCTTAGTTAGCTTTTTCGTAGCTTAATTAGATCTTTTATTTTACGTTTACCACCGTTATAGCTATTTACAGTTTTCATTTATTTTCTTTCTGACGGTTTACTAATAAACTTTCTTGACTGTCTAAGAATTTCCAGCTACAGTAAAGTATGTTTTTTTTTAATACATTTTTTATTTCTTTCTTTACAGTTTTATTTGCTAAACAACTGGTTACTCCGGCTTTGTTAAAAAAAGTAAACTTTTTTAGTAAGTGTTTTTTTTCGGTCTTTTTGCCCCTTGATATTCTTTTGTCTATTGTAGCATTGTAGTATTCTAGCATTTTGTAGTAACTATATAAAAAACAGACAAATATTTTAAAAGTAATTGATTTAAACGTTAAATTGATTAAACAGTAAGCTAGTATTGTTGGCAATTTAAAAAAAATATGTCAACTGGGAAACCGCAGTATATTTAAAACTCCAATGTTTTAAAAGAAAAGTGCAATAAATTAAAAAAAATACAAAAATGCAACGGTGCAACTAAACTTATATGTATACAGCAATAGATCTTAAGTTATTGCCCGCTAGTTCTTACGCCACTAAGTTTTTAGCCGAAGTCGACGGCAACAAAAAAAATTCTAAAATTTAAATTATTTTATTTAAATGTACAGTGCATACAAAATAAATTAGACTAATAAAAGTGTTTTAAAGTGTCAAAAATTATAAGTAAATGCTGGTTATTTTAAATTGATCTCATAAATGGCTTAAAAATTGGCGACATGGGTAAAACTTGACAAAATACTTATTGCATAAAATTGTTTAATAAACATTGAAAAAGTATACGCAGTTACTAACTGCAAGTTGCTAAGAAATTATGGAACAAATTACAGTCAAAAACTGAAGAAGACTATTTGTTTTTACTACAAAAACCCAATTAAAAATGCTTGCGTTTTGTTCAATAATGTTGCAATTGATTCTGCAAGTCTTTTTCTGCTTCTTCTTTTAAGTTAGGAGCGATTCCTGTTGAAATACAACTAGCTGCCTATTTTTTTGTGGTCTCTCAGTATTTCGTATTTCTGCTGATCTCCGATCTCTAACAATTTTAATTAATTTGTTCTCTCCTGGTCTTTAGACATGGTCGTTCCATTCATTTCTTCACTCTTCTATTATTTATGAGTTTCCCACTCTAGTCGTGTCTTCCCCGTTATGATTCTTACAATATTCATTTCTGAGGTTTTTATCAGTTGTTTAGTTTTGCTGCTGTCAGCGCATGTTTCTGCTGCATAAGTCATAACTGCTTTTACCATTGCTTTGTATATTTTTATTTTGCTTTTAGTTCGGAGGTATTTATTTCTCCATGTCACGTCTCTTAGATATCCAGATATGCGTGCCCCCTTCATGACTTAAGTTCACTAAATTGGTTTCTCTCAGCTGTTATCTTTAAACCTAGGTATGTAAAGTTCATTTTGCAAATAATCCTGTAAAATCAATGTAGAATATTTTCAATCGTTATAAAAAATGAAAGCTTTGGCGGTACATATACTAAAATTGTAACGATACAGAGAAGTTTAGCATGAGCCTTACGCAAGAATGACACGTAAAATTGTATAACGTTCCACATTTTTTAGAAAGAAAAACGCAAGCTGTCATCACAAGACTGCAAATAGGACATACTCGGTTTACACATAGCTACCTAATACAAAAGACGGAACCCATCATGTGCGAATTTTGTATATCACATTATAACAGAGTGTAACAAATACAACGACGAAAGACAACAATACAAGATAGCAACCTTAGTAAAAGAAGCACTTTTCGACAATTCGGATACTGCCAAGGTCATTAGATTTCTAAAACAAATACATTATTTAATTGCCTGTAAACACAACAATGTAGCAAAAATCTAATGTACCAGGGTACTAGTGGTCCAAAACTTAAATACCTTTAAATTCTCATAAATAAAAAAAAATCAAAACGGAACACAAAACCCGACATATCTGCAAAAGATTTTAATACATATTTTGTTGGAAAAACTGTTCAAATAACAAATTAATTATAATCATAATCAATTAGATCCCATCAATAGCTGTAAATTAAAGACATCTAATATTAAAAAATTAAATTAGACTATATTTTACATATTAAAACTACAGATATACCACTATGCCTAAATAACAATAATAAAGATGTATTTGGTGTTCTATAATTCTTATAAAAAACAGCATGTTGAACCACTCGTAAAATTAGTTAACATCTTAACAATTTTTCCTAAAACAGCGATTTAAATAATGTAAATAATTATAGACCGATATTAATATTTCTTATATTTTTCTCTAACATTGATATTTTAAATCGCTTATAAGGTGCAACTACAGTTATAATTTCTATTGTTCTTGAAAAACAAATTCTTGTTGTTATAATCTTGATTCTGTACTACTTTTGAAGGCAGAACGTAGCTTTGTACATCTGATCTGGTTGCTGATCTCCACATTCAAATCGTCGCTACTACTGTTATTTAAATATAAATTTCCACCACTTCTGGAAGGTTGGTCTTTGCTGTTAACTTCCACGTTACGAGTATAGTCTTTGCTACTACTTGAACTAGAAAACAGGTAATCTTCACTCTTTCTTCGAACGACTCTGTGATCAAAGATTGAGCAACTAAAATAATGTGTACTAGAAATTACCTTCATAAAGAGATATTTTTCGTTATCTGCAACCTTAAATTTGCTGTTAAAAAGCAAGTTGGATTTCTTCGCACAATAAGTAACGTGCAATTTTTTTAAGAACGGAACTACTGCACCCAACTTTTTAATGTCGACGTTCTCTTTCGCATTTAAAGTCGCCTTTAACCTTGAATACTCTGGCCATAATGATGCAGGACACAATTTTTGTGCCCGTAAAATAAATTAAATTTAGTTTAAAAACATCGATAATTCATTTAACAATGGACATTAATAGCCCTTGTATCAAGGAAAGTTAAAATAACCCTCGTCACTTTATTAATACCTTTTTTTTGCCGTCCATTGTTTAAAAACCATATACACCTTCTCGCATGCGTCTTTGATTTAGCGAGTAATAATTTAGTCTGCAGTTCGTTGGCTTTTTTTTTGTGGATTCTATTAGCACGGTTACTACCCACGGCAGTCATGAAAAATTTGAAAATATTTTGTCTCACTAAAAATCTCCTGATTTAATTTAATTAATAAAAGGCAATTTTTGATACAATAAGCTTCAGTGTTAGAAAACAATATTGAAGATAACTAGGTGTTTTATAATTCAAACAACTCGGTTAATTAAAACCTAAACCTAAAACAGAATGCAATCTTTATATAAACAATAAAATAGTAAAATGCTTAATTTAAGCAAGGGTGTACCACAATGTTTCTGTTTCTAATTACTATTGACGATTTACCTACATATATACTAAGACTGTACGCTTCTACTCTACGCCGACAATACAACCATGTTAATGAAACATAATAATATTGATACATTAATTGGAAAAAGGGATTACTATATTGATTATGCCGAAGATTGGTTAAAAACTAACAATTTAAGCGTAAATACAGCCAAAACCGCTATCTTGAGAACTTATTGAGATAGAGAACATGACATTTGCAAAATTTTTAGTAATTCGCTTAGATTCTAAATTAACTTTTAATAAATACATCGATTTTATTGCCGCAAAATTCAGTAATAAATGCTTCGTGCTTTGACGGCTGTACAATCTCATTCAATTTTAACATGGGATCATTGTCCATCCTACAGCCAATTATTCAAATAACAAAAACTTCCTAGAAAAATTATTAATAATTTTAATTATAGAGATGACTGTCAAAACTTATTTAAAGCTAATGGAATTCTGGCAGTGCCGAGTATTTTAATCTGGGTTTCCGCTGGTCACGCAAAAACTAACATCACGAATTGAAACACCAGTTTGAAATTTACAACCATGACATAAGACATAAGAATAAGTTACGAATTCTTTACCTTAGTATTAATAAAACGCTGCATAGCACTGAAATTTGCTCAAAAAATTTTTTTGGCCACTTACCGGAATCAATAAAAGTCCTACCATACATTTCTTTTAAAAAATGAATTAAAGACTGTGTTGTACATAACGCCTTTTATTTGTATAAAAATTTTTGAGACTAGAATCTATTGTTATGTTACATAATGGAGAAATTTGCATACTGATTTGTGTAAGCATATTTTTGGCAAACATGTAAACATTAAATTTAAGTTCAAATAACATCTATGGCACTAAATAATAACTGCGTTTTTTAAACGATAACGTTTGCTTTTAGTTAAAACGCATTACGCTCGTCTTCTGAACCCTATTAGGTAACTACGTCTGTGTACTTCTTATACAACGATTTAGGTCAAGCACTGATCAAACACTGTATTGGAACTGAATACAGCTTTTGCTAATTTGGAAAAAAATCCCAAAAAATGCATATAATGTATATTTTATTATACAATTTTAAATGTAACAATGTCAAGGGAAAATATTTAAAGAAAAAGTTTTGCTTATAAGAAGCTGGTTTAGATTTCTGCAAATAAATGCATAATTCTTTAAGAGAATGTATTATGTATTTATATATAAAAAACAAATCCATACTACTTTATTTTGCTATTCAATAAATGCAAAAATGTAGGTAAATAAGTATAATTGCGTATGTTTGTCTTTTGTAATCCGGTCCCATTATCGGTTTTGAAGAAATACTTGAAACAGTTCAGTTGTGCGCTATAAATGTTGCCTGTATATAAGTTAACGCAATCCAAAACGCTTTAAACTGTACCTATATGATAAAATGATTTTTTTGATTCTGTAATAATTTATATATCTAAATCAAAGGGGAAAACATGTTTAGTGCGCTTTCTAAATATTGATTGAGTAATATTGGTTTACAAATCAAATAAGAATAAGTTACAGTATAAATTGCATAAAAATTAAAATTTAGATCAAAAATAAAACTATATTAAAAACTGCACAAGAATACAAACGTCAAAAAATAATGTCTTTAATGTTTTTTTTAAATTTGTAAGCCACTATTTAGTACAAATAATTATTCGAAAAACTGCGCGTTAATTTAAAATATAATACATCTAAAATAAATTTATTAACATAAACTCTATGTTAATTATACATAATAAAGTTGTTTTCTAATGGTAATAAAATTGAATAATTGCACGTAGTAGTTTTAAAAATAAGTAAATTTAATTTAAAAACAACTTAATACAAAAAGTTTTGTTTATATGTGTCGACTAAAACAGGTTATATTTGCTAAAAATAGTTTATGACATGATTTGCGTTAATGGTTGTTATTGTTAGACTTAAAACGTTACTGCAATAGAATATATTTAGAACTTGGTTTTAACCTAATAAAAATATAATTGTCTTGTCCCGTTACGATTTCTTTTAAACTAAATTTTGTTTGTAGTTTAATACATCAGTCAAATATAGATTAAATGTTTATTTGTTAAATTAGTAGTTTACACCTATTTCCCTGTTTTAATAATTCGAGTTCACACTTTTAGAATTTAAAAAATACTGACTGGGTTTTTCACAATTTTTTTTGATTTACTACGAAATATTTTACAAAGTCTCCTAAATTATTGTATATTTATTGAAACTAAAATTTTTATAATTTAAAATATATATTATCAAATACGTTCAAGCTGTTGATATTTATATTTTATTAAGTATAAATACGTTTTTTTCAATAAAATTGTTATCTACATTGTTTTTAATATTAAACATAATTGTTATTGTTTAGTTAACAAGGTATAGTTCTAATTACGAGTTTCTTAATATACAATAATACTTATACTTATCCGTTTAGGGTAAGCCCAGCATATTAGGGTTAAGGGTTAATGATAATAGCATTGTGCTTTAAAAGCAACAAAAGTTATTCCAAACAGAAACCTAGCCAGTTTTATTTGTGGTGCGTAGAAAAAACTTAATTTTGATAGGAAGATCAAATATTCTAAACTGTTAACTATTTTATGCAGAAATGTATCAACATGTGTACAATATTATAGTTTAGGAATAATGTAGGTTTGTAGAATGCACAATTAAAAATTTTGTTGTACCGTTTGATTTATTATAGATGTAAGTTTGAATTTTCACTAAAAAAGAAAATTAAATAAGATGCGTAAATTGACTTTTATCACTATTAATAAAAAATGTTTTTATAGTTTGAACTTTATACATTAAAAATTGGCTGTAGTTAAATCGGTAACATACTTTTTATTTTAGTATTCTACGTTACATATTAGCGGCAATAAATGTTTACACAAATTTTTACCAAAAGATTAGTTTATATTAAAACAAAGATACAAATTATGCTTTTAAAAAAAAACTTATTTTAACCATTAATAAAACAACTACAACTTACTACAAGTCATTATTTACTTGAAGTTTTTGGCTTCAGTATTATTGACGTCGTCGCAAGATTCAAAAACATTGTGTAACCGTCGTTTGATTTTTGTACGTATTCTTTTGGGAAAAGCCAATATTTGGGTCTGTTTTATCTATTGTATTTTATGTTACAGTCATTTAAGTAATCCCGCCTTAATACGATATATTGAAGTTATTTTACGTTGTCTAATATATTTCTATTTTTTTTAACTTTTTTGTTTAATGCAGATGTGTCATTTAGGTCGACTTTATTGTCGTGCACTTTATAATTTATTAGTTCCTTTAGTCATTAGTTTCTTGATTTTAAGGTTTAGATTGTAATTCTTTATTCCAATATGCTTGTTTGTTTTAGTAATTTATATTTTGTTGTTACTTGATCATTTTGCTTTTCTTGTGATAACAATTTTCTGATGCTTATGTTTAATTACGTTATGATTTTTTTAACATCATAAAATCTTAAGCATTCGCGGTTGTTATGTTTATGATTATAAGCGACTTCCGACTTAGACCGCGTCGTAGTCTCTCCTTGAGAGCCAAAACAAAAAGTCAAACTTGTCCTTTGCCGTATTGTCTTTTGTGAACCCAAACAAACTGACGTTTTGCAAGACATTGCAGCTTGCATCTTTACAGTAGTAAATGTCACTGAAGAAAAAAGTATAAGTGACGATATTTATATCAATAGCGATTAGCGTAATTAACGGACCTGATCTTTCCGTTACCGTTTAACTGACTTCGTTATTACGCAGAGTAAGTGTTTGTGTCCTTTTCAAGAAGGTTGATCTTTGTCTCAGAGGATATAATACTGGTAGCCAATATTTGCTGAGTCTTAAACCGTCTTCTCGGTTTATATTACATCAATGTTTTTCTATTTCCACAGCTTTGCGAATTAGTCTGGGAAAGTAGAAAGCAGTTCTAGCCAACACTTTAGTTTGGTTAAAGTTTAGCGTATGTTCTTGGTTTTACACGTGTTCTGCCACTGCTGATTTGGTACCTTTGCGGTGTTTGCAGTCAGCCATATGTTCTTTTACTCTAACTTCAATAGAGTATCCCGTCTGTCCTATATAATTTGATCCACAGGAACAAGGAATTTTGTAAACTACGGCATGTTTTAGGGCCTTTTGTTTGTCTTTAGCAGATGTAAACCAAGTGATCAGGGTATCCTTAATTGTAAAGACAGTTTTGATATGTTTTCTTAGCACCGTGCTAATTTTGTCTGGCGAATTCATACAGTATGGTAAATAAGCGGTGCTAGTAGAAGGTGATAAGTCTTTTTTGACTTTTGGATTTATTGCTCTTTTTCATGCGGTTTGGATTTCTTCAATTCCGTATCTATTTTGTAAGGACTCCAATAGTGTTTCCTTTTCCTTTTGTAGATTTTCAGTATCTGACACACGTATAGCTCTTTTAACTAAAATACCAAAATAAAGGATTCTAGAAGCGACAGTTTTTTCCATCATGGTCATGTTTCTCTGTAGTATTGAGATTTTTGTTCGTAAAAAACGTACGTTAAACCACTAAGCAGCAATTTTTATCAAATTCCTAATAGATTAAGGAGTTTATTTATTGTTTACCATAAAGTTTTTATGATAGTAAGAGGAAATTAACTGAATTATATAGATATTACTAATTATTTGATATTTTTAAAAATCGAAATTGTCAGAAAATCGGGAAAATTAAATATTGTGGGTATTTTTTAATTTAAATTTGTTTTTCTAGCGTTAAAAACGCCTTTCCATAACAGTTTTGTTTACAATTTTAGCATATTACTAAATTCAAATCTTAATAATTGACTTAACGCCTTTCAATAACAGTTTTGTTTACAATTTTAGCATATTACTAAATTCAAATCTTTATAATTGACATAAATAAAGTGTAGTAGTAGCTAAATTAACTTTTGATTATGTTGTACATATTTGATACGTTTTTTAATTTTTTTTAGAATTCGGATTTAAATCTACGCAACAAATAGTGACGTTTATTTCTTTTTTAGTGTATAAGTAAGTAATTTTTTGTGTTACTTTAATCGCAAACATCAATTTTCGATTGTTAGGGCAATTACGTAATGACAAAAAAAAACTCTCGAGTCGCAAACTGATAAATAGAAATTTACGTTAAACTATGTTTTTAAAATTAATTGTTATTATTTATTTAAAAATGAGAATCTAGTAAAAGATACAATTAAAGTTCTCTAAAATTTTGTTTAAATTAAAAAATTAACGTTTTAAAAATATTATAAAATCAGCTACTAGAGTAACATATATGTTAAAGTATGTTTATTATTATAAACTAAGTTTGTGTAATAATGACAACACGCAAATTATCCAGAATCGAAAATTGTAACATTTAATTTGCTATGCTTCCATTATCATTTTTTTTAAAAAAGAGATTTAATTTTGCAAAAGAAGCCAAAAAATAAACAAAAATCTATCGGTAATGACCAGTATTATAGCAAAGTTTTGATCCAATTAAATCAAACAAATTCTATTAGAAATAATTAAAACGATCTATACAATAACTCTTATCGACAAAATTTAATTAACTAATTAATGAAAAAACGTAGTCAACTAGCTAATAATAATATAATTTTTGAATTTGTTACATGTTTCGACCTTAATAAATTTGTTAGTTATTAACACACAGAAAAAAAATTGCACTTTGAAGAAGAATTTAACAATTAAACGACGTTACATATGACTGATTATCATTAGCAGTTTGTTAAGTAAGTAAGTATAAACAAAAAAAAATTAAATAAAATAACGCAGTTCTTAATGTAGTCAATTATCGAACCGTAGAAACTTATAGACCTAACTAACTCAAAGTAGAGAAAAGGAAGGTTTGAATTAATCTATAATATCAAATATTATAGAAGACGTCATCTGTTTATCTATAAATTTCGATTGATTACTAATATTTAATAAATAAACAGGTACAAGCAACACAGTTATGTTAAATACGCAAGAATAAAATCTACGCAATACAGTCACTAAATCCCCACGTATTAAAACACTGTAATTTAAATCTTTTCCACTGCTGCGATTACGTCGGTAATGAATTAAGGTAATTGACTTACTTTTCTAGTTGGTGTTCCTATTGGTTTATTAGTTTGAACTTGATGTGTTATAGTATAAAAAATTTAAACGGTACCTTATGCTTATCGAGTTCTCATGGTTTATCTGTAATTTTAAATTTTGATGATTCCAAAAATTATTGTAGATACTAAAACTATTCGGTATTCTAAATTTATATTAGGCTCTAAAATGATCATAGACCTTAAAACTAAATAATAACTTAGTAATTGACCTAAGAAACTTTTTATACACACCTCTATAATTAATAAAATTTTAGCCTTTTAATTCCGACCAAAATGGAATAGCTACTTAATAGTATTGCTTAACATCTTCAAACAACAAGAGCAATGGTTTTCCCAATAAAACGTAATTTTTTTACGACGAAAGCGATAAGATTGTTTGCAACAATTGCGCAAAATTTATACGACAAATGCAATACTTGTACCAAGTAACATCATTGCAGAAAATCCAATAACCAAAATTGATTTAAAACCGTGTCCGTTAACCATAAACTCTAATGTTGTATAATTCTAATTATTAAGATATAAATACAAAAAATATATACTTTATATTTGTCTCAATGATAGTAAATAAAACCAAAGATTCCATAAGTACTCATAAACTCAACAGGAGTTAATTGAATTTTGCACGAATTTTTTTTGCACATGGAAACCTTATCAGTGCGATTTAAAAACAAAAATATCTATACGGTTTTCTTACTTAAGCACGTCGTGCGCAAAGTTTACAAAGGATGTATTTTTTACAAAATGACAGCGGTATCACATTTTTTTTAAACGTTACAGAAGTTTCACTTCAAAACTTTCTTAGTATCCTGTCCAAAACTAGCTGTGATACCTGTAGCAACAATTTGGCGAAGTTGGTATTTATTGCTGATACGTTTCTTTTATTTCTCATACATGTTAATATTAGTCAAGATATATTAAAGAAGTTTTTTTACTACACCTTGTCTAAGTTTTAGCCTTGCATAACATCCATATCTTGATGTTTTTTCTGAAGATCAGCTTTTTATATTAGACTAATAATCATGAAATTAGACGGTTATGGCACATTACAAACATACAACCAATAACAATCATAATTTTTGTTGCATCTGTGCCAGAAATTGTCTTTATCCTGTTTTCTTTTATAACGTTTGTGCAATATAAATAAAACTTTGGAAACATATCCACTTTTGAAGAATTACGACTAATTTGTGTCAACACCACTGCATTCTGAATTGCAAGCATGGTTTTCTTTGTGTAATATTTTTTATTTCTTTATAATTTTGACTGAGGTTCTAACTCTAACATTTTTTGCATTTTTGGCTTTCTAAGCAAGAATTTTTTAATCAGATAGTTCATAATTGCTAATAAACTCGCCTCTATTAGAACATATCTACATCATTTGGTTATTACATACGAAAATTATGCAATTTTATTATCACAAAAACGTTTTAGCATAAAATAATAACGGACTTCTAAAACGTTAATTACAACAGGTCTGAGTGTATCAGCCGAATATAGGCAAATCTATATAGATATTACAAACGTTTCTGAAACAGTCGCTTGTTGTAGAAGCTAAAGTAGAACAACGAGATTTTTTAAAGATATTTTAAGACTCAATATGTCCCGTTAGACGTAAAATGGTTAATAGGACTAAATTACACTATTACAAAAACAAGTAATAATGCTACAATTAAAAAAGACTCAACTTATCAACTCAACTATAGTAAAAAAGTAGTTTAATTTAAAACTTGATTTTTTATTAATTTTATCAAAGATTAAAACTCTAAGAAATGCAATTAAATATATTAAAAATGGATTAATATTTAAGAAAAAAAATTTTTTTGGCGTTTTTATGCAATAAATTTAAGTGTAAAACACATAAGTTTCGTAATAAAAACTAACATTAAATACGATAATGTAAAATTTATTGCTGCACAATTACATTGTACAATACAACTTAAGTTACATAAAAAATAGTACATAAATATATTTTCGAGGACGCTTCATGATAAATATCAATGGTATACCGTTATTTTAATGCAAACGCGTATCTATTAATGGTGACGATGTCCTTGCCAAGTACATGTTATTTTTATATCTATGAATTTCACACTAAAATAACTTGAAAATATTTAATCACACTGACACACAAGTTTTCAATACTTTACAAAATTATATTTTAACTTCTACGAAACGAAACACTTGGAGACATAAAAAGTACCAGCTTTAAAAGAAATGAAAATCTGTAATAAATGTAATTTTGGGTTTTTACTTATTATTTTAAACACGTATTTTTAATAAATATGTACATTATTAAAAAAGTTAAAAAAAGATTTCGTAAATTTTTTGAAATAACAAAGGCAGTAATGTTTAATGACGTTAGAAACGTTTTGAACGTTATTTAATGTGCAACGCCAAATAAATTTGTACGTTTAGTACTTACACATTCCGTGAATTTTATGACTTTAATGTACTTGAAAAGAGGCAGTTATTAATAATAAACTTGTATGCAAACACCTATTAGCACTCGTTCATTGTTATTACTGTTAATAATTAACGTTAGTTGCACTGGAAATTAGAACTAATTTTAAATACTTAGTAATTTACAACTTGATTCTCTTTAAAACGTATCTAATAAGACTAATCTTTTTTGTCATTTAATGACAACTTTATAATTAAACCTTTTAAACGCCATAACAGTTTTAATTAAAACTTGGAAAAATTTTGTTTGTGTCAAAAGATATTTATTTGTAAAGCAACACTTTTAGTAACAAATTGGTTTATAAGTCATAGCTTTTATTTCAAAGAGAACTACGAAGACATGAGATACTAAATAATGTTTTTTTAATATAATAATTTTATAACAGTTATAGATACACTAAAATATAAATTTATCGAATTTTTGCAATATATCTAACTATTACTCAATTTTACCATCTCACAA
This sequence comes from Aquatica leii, assembly GCA_035610365.1. Classification (NCBI taxonomy): domain Eukaryota; kingdom Metazoa; phylum Arthropoda; class Insecta; order Coleoptera; family Lampyridae; genus Aquatica; species Aquatica leii. The sequence continues at coordinate 71,009,682 of CM069436.1, forward strand.
ATGTGATGACTATAATAACTATAAATAATTTGTCATAAGTAAATATGTATTTAAAAAACTATATAGACAATAGCGTTCTTGAATTTTTTAGAATGATTATTACTATTAATAAAGTACAGTTTTAAATACGTGTTAACGCTAAAAACATTTTTCTACGGTACATTTACTAATAACGTTATTGATTTCAGTCAGAGAACTATTTTATGTTAACGGAACAAATTAGTTTAATTACGGTTCTAAACCTCTTTAATCTTTTTCGTAACGATAGTTTAGAAAACTATAAAATGAAATGTGGTTTCCGGACTAACAACTGCAAAGGAATTTTCTCGTATAGTTACCCTTACAATTTTCGTTTATTATAGGTGAAATCGTAAATTTAAAACTGTACTTTAGAACTTTCTAGTATCCATGAAATTCAAGAAAATGTTTGGTAAAAATATAAACCGGAAAACTTTTAAGATGAATATATTGATTGAATTTGTTTTTGAAAAAGGTACACTTTACTTTTCAGTGTAATTTAACAACTGTGTGAACACATTAAATTTGTTAGCATAGAAACGTCTTAATTTAAAACAGTTTAGATATCAATGCTTTTCAATAGTTGTTTTAATTTGACGTCAATTTAGTTGAAACTACTTTACATTTTAATTCTGTTTTATATTTTTATTTTATTTAACTAAAGAATATAGATTAATCTTAAACATACACTGTGTGCTATTTTAGTTAAAACTGAAATTACTTTTTTTAACTATCATATAACTGGTAATCCATCAAGTTCAGTCTTAATGTAAAACAAAATAAGATTATTGCAAATTTAATAACTTAATTTGTTTTTTATTATTTACACAATCAAACAATTATTATAAATATAATTAATTTTACTAAACTAAAACACAATACAACAAACACTAATAAAATTTATAACTAAATAATTAAGAAAATAATCCTTTACAAGTTAAAACACTTTGGGTAAGGTGAAGGAATGACGGCTCCCTAAGCATTTAAGCTAATTTTAGGGTAGGTGTAACAAATGCAACAATAATAATATGAGAATAAAGAACTAGCATTTATTACGTATTTGTTGCACACAGAACTGTAAGCTGGTGTTAGTGATGCATAAAAAATTACATCCAAGGTTTGGATTCGGTGAGATGTGTAGGGGAAAATTGTAAACGTTGCCATGCTATGTTTATTACAATAGTTGTAAGCCGCTAATGTGCAGTACAATAGAAGAACAGGATCATCTATGCAGGATTTCAAAAACCTTGGAAATGCTGTAGATAATCTTTTTTTGTTTATTTAACCGTTGTCTGAACAACCGTATTCCGTTCCGGACCATTTTTTACAACTGAGGACTTATCCTTTTCTGAGCGTAGATAAAAAAAACGGGGTACATAAATATAGATGCGCTAAAGGCGCAGATAATTGTTGTTGTTTTTTCTTTTCCCAATTCGCACATCCTACACGTTTTTGTCTTTTTTGTGCATAAATTCTGTTTGGACCTTATAACGATATTATTACTGTTACTTTAGCAGGAGTATATTCATATTCACTATAACAACAGCGATAATTTAAAGAATAATACAATAATCTTGCTGTACGTCAAGACAAACTAATACAATTTGGTTTACTAGTCATTTAGATCGGATTACTTTGGAGGGATAATTCTGATGACCGCTATTAGCTTTGAGGTTCTTATTCTTTCACTTTACTATGCACTTATTTATTTAAGACCGACAAAATTTTTCTATAAGGTTAACAACGATTTCTTTTACTAACTTTAGAGTGTCTTCTGGGTTTGGACCGTGTCATAGTTGCAACCGAAGCTGCTAACGTTTTGCCCACTTTCGTAAGGGACTTCATCAGGGCGTGAGATAAATCGAAAAACTTAAACAAGCAATCGAAATCTAACTAAGAACTTCTCGAAAGTTAGGTTATCTACTTGTGAAACAAGCCATAACCTAAACTCTGAAAAGGTAAGAAAGAAAACGATAACCTGAAAAAGCAAACGAAAATCTAACACAGAACCACTACCGAGTTAGGTAATCAACTTGTGAACCAAGCCAGATTCTAAACTCCGTAGAAGTGACTTAAGAAGAAATAGTCTCCGTATTTAAAGGATCATGGTTTCGAACTATCCCCTCTTTGGTTCCCCTGTTATTAGTCATTTATCAAAAACACGCCTCCTAGCAACCGTAAGCCAATCAGGGTCGAGCTTAACCATCCGTGACAATCCTTTTCCTTTAAATATGGAGACTATTTCTTCTTAAGTCACTTCTACCGAGTTTAGAATCTGGCTTGGTTCACAAGTTGATTATCTAACTCGGTAGTGGTTCTTTGTTAGATTTTTGTTTGCTTTTTCAGGTTATCGTTTTCTCTCTTACCTTTTCAGAGTTTAAGTTATGGCTTGTTTCACAAGTGGATAACCTAACTTTCGAAAAGTTCTTAGTTAGGTTTCGATTGCTTGTTTGAGTTTTGCGATTTATCTCACGCCCTGATGGAACCCCTTACGAAAGTAGGCGAAACGTTGGCAGCTTCGGTTGCAACTATGACACTGTCCAAACCCGGAAGACACTCTAATGTTAGTATAGATTCCGGCCGTGGAAGCCTTCGCTATTACATTAACAATCTCTACGGGGAGAATATTTCTTCTAAAACTTCCGTATTTTCTAAACTTCGCCACAAACTCGTCAAACTTTTGTGCAATTTAACCTTTCTTAGTCGCTGTCGTGACCACAACATCATTCCTGCATTTCTCAAAATTAAGTTCCACATTCAGACACGTACTTCTAAAAATATCCTACACCATGCTAGTCTAGCGTTGATACGCGAACGGATTAAGCAAACTAGGCGAGAGTTAGACACCATTTCGAAACAACTCTTTTATCTTCATCTTGAGTTGGCCAACACTCTATCTCCGGATGATTGGAAACTCTTCGACATCATTACTTACCAGCAGTCTGATACCACTCTACGACTAACCACTGAAGATCATCTCAAAAAGTTTCAATTATTGGAATCCAAGAATCGTAAAGCTTCATCTACTACTAACTCAGTAAAGACGGTTGTCAATTTATCTAGTTTGGTTTTCATTTCAGAACAGGAATCGGTGCTCTCTAAGGGTTTGAATTTTGCGGTTGCTCCCAAACGTATTCCTAAAGAAGATATTCTATGTGCTGTTGAGTCTTCTATAAGACATCTTCCTTGTCACATCTCAGATCCCATTTGTATTAACACTGGCAAAATCCTTGAATCATCTAAAATTCCTAAATCCAACATTTCTAAGTCGGAAGAGTCAGCTCTAAAAAGTCTTTGTAAAAACCCTGATATTATTGTTCTTCCAGCCGACAAAGGCAACGCCACTGTAGTTTTGAACCAAATTGATTATGTTACGAAAATCAATTCTATTTTGTCTGAGGAAACTTACGCTCTTCTAACCCATAACCCCACTTTGAGGATTGAACGTGAGGTTAGCCAAATCATCAAATCTTCCAATCTACCTACTGAAACTAAATGTCGACTTACCCCATCAAATTCTAAACCACCTCGTCTATACGGACTTCCCAAAATTCACAAACAAGGTATTCCTTTTCGACCTATCGTTAGTACTATCCAATCTCCTACCTACAAGCTAGTCAAGTTCTTGTCCAACATTCTTTGTGAGCTTACAGGTAAAACCTCTTCTCACATCCTCAACTCTCAGCATTTTATTCAACGTCTAGAAACTATAAAACTTGAACCCCAAGATCTTCTCGTGAGCTTTGATGTTACTTCACTTTTTACTAAAGTTCCTATTAAGGATTCGCTTATTATCATCAAACAGATTCTGTCTCAACATGGCAAGAACTTGAGTTTAGTTCCTTTTATTGAAAAGTGTCTATCCTCTACTTACTTTTAATTTGATAACAAGTTTTACGAACAAGTTTCTGGTGCTGCTATGGGTTCTCCTCTATCACTTGTTGTAGCTAACATTTTTATGGAATCCTTTGAAACGGTTGCTTTGGAATCGTCAATATTAAAACCTAAAGTGTGGTTTGGATATGTTGACGACACGTTTATTGTTTGGTCTCATGGTCATCTTGAATTGTCTAAGTTTCTTGATCATCTTAATAATCAACACTTAGATATCAAATTTACTATGGAAATCGAAAGTAATGGTTCTCTTCCATTTCTTGACGTTCTTGTGACTCGTAAGCCCGACGGACTTCTGGGCCATTCTGTTTATCGCAAACCCACCCATACGGACATCTGTCCTTCATGCTTCGTCTCATCATACTGCATAGAAACGTTCTGTTATTGAAGCTTTGGTCCCTCGTGCCTTTTCTATTTATCAACCTGAGAATCTAGACTCAGAACTCCGTCATCTTACTAGAACCTTAGTGAACAATGGTTATGTAAAGCGAGATATTCATAGAGTTATTAATCGTCGTTTACATCCACGTACTCAATTACCTAAGGACATTTCTACTCCAGAATCCAACCCGAAATTGGCCTTTTTACCCCACATTCATAAGGTTACAGATCAAATAAGAAAACTCCTTCGTAAAAATGGTATTAAAACTATATTCAACTCGACAGGCAAAATCTCTCAGATTCTTCCTTCTCCCAAAGACAAATTTCCTACACTTTCATCTCAAGGTGTATACCTAATTCCCTGTTCTTGTGGTTTAGTCTACATTGGTGAAACCGGTCGTTCCGTCATTACTCGTATTTCAGAACATGATCGTTGTATAAGGAAAAGGTATACTTCCAAGTCTGAGGTCGCTGAACATCATTTTACTACAGGTCACAAGATAGATTTTGATAATGTTTCGTTGATTGCCAAATCTCCTTTCTTTTTCAACAGGAAATTCCGAGAAAGCATAGAAATCATCAAACACCCCAATAACTTCAATCGCGATCATGGTTTTGAACTATCCCCTCTTTGGTTCCCGGTTATTAGTCATTTATCAAAAACACGCCCCCTAGCAACCGTAACCCAATCAGGGTCGAGCTTAACCATCCGTGACGATCCTTTTCCTTTAAATACGGAGACTATTTCTTCTTAAGCCACTTCTACGGAGTTTAGAATCTGGCTTGGTTCACCAGTTGTTTACCTAACTCGGTAGTGATTCTTTGTTAGATTTTCGTTTGCTTTTTCAGGTTATCGTTTTCTTTCTTACCTTTTCAGAGTTTAGGTTATGGCTTGTTTTACAAGTGGATAACCTAACTTTCGAGAAGTTCTTAGTTAGATTTCGATTGCTTGTTTGAGTTTTGCGATATATCTCACGCCCTGATGAAGCCCCTTACGAAAGTGGGCAAAACGTTGGCAACTTCGGTTGCAACTATGACACGGTCCAAACCCGGAAGACACTCTAATGTTAGTATAGATTCCGGCCGTGGAAGCCTTCGCTATTACAACGATTTAATTTGTTTATCTTTTATATTTTTGTGAGCGTTTCGGTGGTTCATTTTATGTTACTGAGAAAAAATTATTATCGCGCGCGGACTTTACTATAGTTCACAGTTTTTAAATCATTGTAGTCTATTTACGCTAAAATATTAAAATTTTAAACGTATGCCACCCAAAGTATAAATTATTGAGCATTTGAATTACATTCCTCATCATGGAATAATTAAAGAAAAAACCTACTGACATAATTTTGTGTCGTCTTCAATTAATCTTCTTTAACGTCTTGGAGTCTATGATTAAATGACATTTAAATAATTAGTCCCAACATTCAACAGGATGTATTCTCTATTTTAGTTTGTTTTTGTAAATATTATTTAATATATATTTAAATAAAAACATTTCTAGATAAAATAAAACAATTACATGCTAATAAATCTTTAGAAATCTTTAACAATTTTCAGATAAATCAATTTTTTTTAAATTTTGTAACTTTCAATTCTTTTATAAGGAACACGGTTCCTCAATTATTACTATTGTCTTTAAGAGATCAATTATAGGTAACTTCAAGCAGCTGTTTTAAGCAGGTAGACTCTTTAAAATGTTTTTAATTTTTGCCAGCCTACCCACTTATAATTGGCGTTAATTATGACGGACTATTCTAAACTAAAGGCTATAAGATTCATAGTTGCAAACTTTACAAGTCCCATCTGTGTTTATTATTTTGCATTTAGAATTAGCTGCGAATTTGTTTTCAAAAACTTTAATTATGGTTTTCCAACGTTCTGTGTCTTGCAAAGATAAACTTCTACGTGTCTACTTTGATAATTAAATAATGTTTTTGGTGCTAATTTTCAATTAAAAAAATTAACGTTTTTTTAACTACCTTTAAAATAAAAATAAACTAAAAATTGACTTATAGATATAATTTCAAAATTGTTGCATCGGTCGTTTAAAAATTACAAAATATTCTATTTATGGAACATTGGAAGTTTTTTTTATAAAAATAAGAAAACACTACCACTACAATTTGATGGTTTGGGCGTCTTTAGGTGTTTCTGTTACTAACAAGCATAGTACAACTACAAAAATTCAGATGTATAGAGATTCAGTTTTATTAGATGTATTTACTTTGCAATAAAAATTTCAGGCAGCAATTACTACTACATTTAGTGCATTTGTAAACAGAAGCTTGTACTATGTTCTCTTGATTACTCTTTTTATTGCAAGATTTGACTAAATGTGGTTGTGAAACTTTTTTCCGCCTTCCTTTAATAGGCCAAGGTAGTTTTAAAACAAACTCATGAGTTTTCCAACTGCTAACAATAGTAATAATGGCGTTGTCGTGCTATTTAGCAACCTAAACTGTACCGTCACTACAAAAATTATTTAGTAGTTGTCATAATGTCTACTGCTTCTATTTTTCCTTGTTGTGCCAGTAGTTTAAATGCTGTTGTTTGAAAGCTTAGCAAGTACATAGATCGTAATTGGCAAAAAACATTAAAATATTTTTTGTAACAATGTTTACTACTGTCATAATTACACGTGTAATTAGTACAAATTTTGTTAAAATCTGTCAATCAATGAAAGAAACAATTTGCAAAACATAGTTTATAACAAGAATATTTTTATGTTTGAACAAGAGAATAGGAGTTAAATAGAACAAGGTAGAACCATAATAATTAAATAGCGGTTAGAAATGCAAATTATCACAGTTTATATTTATTAATGCAGGCCTTTTTAATGAAAAAAACTCCATACAATTGATTCTATTCAATGTTAACATGTACTGCATATAATTGATTCTAATGTGATACTAAAATTTAAATACTACTGGATCAACTACTTGGTTTGACATGCATTTGCGAAACGAGTTGATAATTAAAAATTACATTGAATTTCACAAGTAAAAAAACTATGAATACAAAAACTTAACAACCAGCCGAAAGTTCACTAGCTCTTTTATGTTTAAGAAGAAAAGTATGCGTGGTATGTAAGCTTAGGTATGACAGATTATATGCCTAACTTTGGCTTGGAATGCGTTCAAATAGTTTAAAAAAACTTGACGGATGTCACGTCAGCGTATTCAAGACAAATTTTGTTACATTATGTTAAAAAGGATTTCAAAAATTCACTGTGAATACGTACAACAAGTAAATACTCTCAACAACACAAAAGTCTCTCTATCCGTTAAGGTCGTAAACGATACGCCTTAAAAAGACAGTGTAGGCGACAAACCAATGTAAACGTGAATTTTAACAAGTAATAATATTTTTAGTAAATACATAAATAACAACAAGCTTTGTTAAAACTGTTAATTTTTTTATCGAAATCTATGAAATACGGAAAACCATCATTTTCACACATGCATTAATTATAGAACCAAAACGAATTAATTTATCCTTAATAAATGTTTGCAGTGTGGCGACCATAAGAAGGTTCATTTATCTAAACTTAGTAAATCCTAAGACGTAAAACAATTTCATTTAAAAGAGAATTAAGTAAAATTATTTTGGTCATTTTATCTGTTTATGACAGATTATTATTATCAGCAAGATGTATACATTTTTTTATCTGAATATATTTGATCTTGTTTATGGTCTTAGACAATAGCAGCACCTAGGACAGGCTAAGATTAATTTTAATTTTGGATTAAAATGACATAACACTTGCTTGGACATTATCAACTTTTTTGCTGTATCGAATGCATGTTGACATTCTTTAGTCCACACGAATCGGCTCCCGTTTTTAAGTAAATTATTTAGTGGGTGTAAAATTGTACTTGTGTTCGGAATGAACCGTTTGTAATAATTAATTAGACCCATAAAAGATCGGAGTTACGTCTTGTTTTTCGGAATAGGTGCCTTAGCAATAGCATCTATTTTATTTTTTATTTTTGTAATGCCATCCTTATTTATCTTAAAACCGCAATATTTTCTCATCCTGTAAGAACTCGCTTTTCTCGAAATTTATTTTTAAATTGTTTTCTTTTAGTTTTTGTAAAACTTGGTCAAGTCTTTGTAAATGTATAGTAGTTGTAGGACCCGTAATCTTAATGTCATCTAGAAATACTGAGACGCCAGAAATGCTTTGTAGGATCTGCTCCATTAACCGCTGCCATATTGCTGGTGCATTAGCGATACCAAACATAAGGCGATTTGACCGAAATAAACCTTTGTGAGTGTTTAATGTCAGTAAATGTTTCATTTCATCTTTGATTTCTAATTGTAGATAGGCTTTTGTAAGATCGATTTTTGAAAATTTGCTACCACCAGCTATTTGTATCAATAAATCATCCGTCGTTGGTAACGGATGATCGTCTACCTTTATACGCGGATTTAAAGTCACCTTAAAATCGCCACAAAGCCTAACTTCTCCGTTAGCCTTAACCACTGGGACTATAGGGGTAGCCCAGTCTGAAAAATTAACTTTTTCAAGAATTCCCTGTGCCACTAATGAATCGATTTCCGCTTCTACTTTGCTTCGTAAAGCAAAAGGAACTGTACGAGGTTTCATAAATACTGGATTTGTATTTGGTTTAAGAAAAATTGAAGCCTGCATGCCTACTATTTTTCCAACAGATTTATCCAATGAATCTTGGTATTTTGTAAGAATTGTAGTTAATTCTTCCTGGTGTGTAATTATATTAATTTCGTGTGATTTTATTTTTAGAACGCGTATCCATTCACGTCCCAGTAATGAAATTCCCTCACCCTTAACCGCATACAAATATAATGGTAAAGTGATCTTCTAATACTCAACCTGTACTGAAAACATACCTATCACATTGAGTTCGGTTTTACAATATGAAGCTAATTTAGTATCAGTTTCTTGTAAATGTAAATTTGAAAAATACTTGGTGTATAATTGTTCATTTGGGTCACTGCTGCCCCTGAATCAATTCCGAATTCAAGTTCTACATTATTTACTTTTAATGTAGCAATAAATTTATCTCTTGTATAGTTTCCTTTAATGCTAAATATTTCCTCAACAGTATTAACATTTCTAAACTTAATACAAACTTTTTGTATATGCCCTGTAGTTCTACAAAAATTGCAAAATAAATTCTTTTTCTTGCAATGACTTGTAAGGTGTTCTGTAGAACCATAACGCAAACAATTATTTCAACTTTTGTGTCCGCCTAACTTACTAGAGCTAGCCCTTGTATGTAACTCATTAGGATTAGTATTTGCAACCGACTTAAATTTGCTTTGTGTAACGTTTTGCTTAAAACTAGGGTTAGTAATACAACTATCTCTACTCTTGCTTTTAGCATGCAATTTATGTACTTGCGTATTTAAAATGTAATGGAAATGGTTGCTATCTTTTTCAGATGCTTCAATGCCGCTTGCAATTTCCACTGCTTTATCTAGGTCAAGGTCTCGCGTCTCGAGTCTTGACTGGGTTTGTCGCGATTTCAATCCAAAAACGAATTGCGAATTGCACTTTTTAGGTAACTTCTAAACTTACAGTTAATTGACAGTTTCTGCAATGCAAGTAAAAACTCCTGTACGGACTCACCTTCCTCCTGTATACGTCAACGAAATATCTCCCCCACTTCTAGAGGTGCAGAGTTGTAAAAATTATCCATAGTTGTAACGACTTCCTTATAGGTTTTATCTTCAGGAACTTCAGGTGCGTATTTATCACACAATGTGTCGTACGATTGTGCCCCCATGTAATGCAGTAAGTATTGTAATTTTACTTCTTCTGGAATTTTGAAAACTTGAAATGCACCTTCTAGTCTTTTTACCCAACGTGACTAACGTGTCTTTGCTATATCAAAAATTTCAATGGTAAATGAAGGCTGAACCTAAAACACAACTGTTTCATCCCGTCCGGTTGTGGCTGTAGCCATTTTTCTTTTTTTTTATGTCCTTTGTAAATCGTAATAAATGGTATTTTTAATTATCCCATCCTCGTCGCCAATTGTTGTATATGTGAATAACTCGTTTCGTTGTCTTAACTTTTATTTGTTAATAATAATTTGTAACCCAGATTATACATCCACCATGTAGCTTTGTTATTTTTATATCTATACTATATTATTGTACGATTGCGCGTAGCGCTCCTAGTTTTCTACCCATGTTGCCAAATGTACTTAAAAACAACAATAATGAATATAGAAACAAAAATAATCAAAAATTTGTTGCAATATCAAATTCACAAAAAGATGTTGCAGTTGGATTTGGTGCCCAACACTTTAAATTTGGTGATCAAAAAATTTACGTCGGGGACTTGACTAAAAAATATTATATTGTTATTTGTATTTATTGTCGTGGAAACGTTTTATACCTGCGTAATGTAAACAAGTTTTTAATATACTACTGACAAAAACAGCAACGTATAACATTGTAAGGTAAACAGTATCAATGCAAATGTGAAAATGTCACCAGTGTGCCTACGGCTAAACTTGACAAAAGAAAAAAATTTTTATTTTTAATTTTAAGAAAAGTTATTATTTATAAAAAAAACTCTGCTTCTCAATAAAAGTATTATATCTCCAGCTAAAAATGATTTTTTATATACAGGGTAGTCATAACTTTAAGAAAATTATAATCTAAAACTTCACAATTTTTTTATAATATAAGAAACGTAAAAACACAATGCACCAAACAAAATTACATAAGAAGTGTCAATTTACTTTGTAAAATACCATGGAATTGGGGAAATTTTGAACCAAACTGCAATAAATTTATTCAATAATATTGATTCCCTAATACCAACGTATTTCGAAAAAGTTTAAGACAATTGATAAGGAAATTTGATTAAACGGGGGATCAGTATTAGGTATTAAACAACTAAAAAAGAAATATGATAAAAGTGATGCATTGAACATTCTGTTGCGGGTACTCCAAAAGTATCTTTAACAACGCCATCGCAAGAATTAAACATCAGTAAAAGCTTGTTACAGATGGTTTTTATAAATAACAAATGAGGCAAGAAGACTAAAATTTTGTTTGTGGATTGGCAAAGATTTTGTAGAAAACAGAACTTTGTCAATTGTTTAAATTAGTTTTTATTAAAACATAATATCTAAAATTTAGTTTAATATTAAAAGACAGTGGTATAAATACGGCTTTGAAAGCTTTATATATCAAAACATGTAATTTTTTTGTGAATAACGTTTGAATATGTTAAGCTAAAATAAATAAAGTATGTAAATGTATAAATAAAATAAACATATAAAAGTTAGTTGATTTAAAATTATAATAAAATAATATACAAGTAAAACATTTGAAAGCATACTTATTCTTGAAGAAACTCACTAAAACACAATAAAGCTGTTTTAATATTTTAGAAAAACTTTATAGCAAATACTTCCTAAAATATATTTTTTCATACAACAAACATTTTTTTTTAAAGTTGTTTATGTTAGAAAGTTAAAGAAGTTTATTTTCTAAATGTATGTATAAGAACTTGCTTCTTTTCTTACAACGTTATCCTTAAAAGATAGAAACGAATCGACAACTTTTGTTTGTATTTTATGGCAACTTGGTTTAATTTTCTTGAGTTAAAGTTGTATTTTGTATCTACGACGTTCTTTAGATTTTTACTGTATGAAGAAAAACGACGACAGTAAAAAGGTTGGAACTTAATCGAAGTTTCTAGGGAATAAAAATAGCTTAACACAGTACTTTTGTACATAAACCGTTTGGTAAAAAATCAAAGTAAAGTGTTTACAAATTGTATTTATCAAATTACAAATAAGTTTTATTGTGTAAATTTATTAGATTATATTAATTAATACATAATAATTATTATATGTGTGCCGTAAAAAAGTAATAGTTATCATTTAATTATTTAATAAATATAGAAACATCATATTTTCAACTACGTTTCTAAAAAAAATATTTGTTTGATTTGTCTCTAATAAGTAAAATTTTATTTATTATCCTAATTAAACATTTATTGTTTTTAAATGTTTGTATAGTTACCCCAATTTTCATGGCGCCTATTTTTCTATCTTTCTAAACTAAGTTAAAATCTAGAAACTGTAACATTTACTATACATGGTTTTGCATTTCCTTATTCTAAATAACATAAAACGCTAAGCGTTCTATTTTGTTATTATTTATTTGTTATACTAAGATAAACAACAATGACACGGTCCAAACCCGGAAGACATTTTTATCTTAGTATAGATTCCGGCCGTGGAAGCTTTGGCTATTACATTAATTTGTTATGTTTACAATAATTTTTCTGGTGTTCGGAAAGTTTACCAAATCTCAATCAATCGAACTCAATTGACCGAACGCAATTAATCGAATGGAAATTTAACAAATCGTAAATCTATAATAGTAAAATAAATACTACTGTAAAACCTGTCAGGGTTGCCCATGAGATACCACGTGGAGGTCGGCTACTAGTCTCCCTTTCTAATATTATAAAATATTGTTAAATTTTTTATCTAAATTCTAAAGTTTTTAAGTATTTTAAATTTTAAGGTTTCTCTTAGTGTTTGTTGTTTATAGTATTCTAATGATTACGTAATTTACAGTTGTATTTAGGCGCAGTGCAATTCTTTAACAAGTATTTTTTTTTAAATTCTCAAGTTTCTTTGTGTTTTGTTCTAATGTTTGCTATATACACTAATTTAACTATCGAATGATTTTTATATTTACTATTAACCCTAATATTTATATCTTACTTCCGTCAAAATTTTCAGCGAGCCGTTTTATTCTTTCAGCACCGTCTTTATACCTTTTACAGCTAGCAGTGGTTTGTTGTCCGCCTACATAATGTTCGATTTGCATTTTGTTAAGTCTCTGTTTCTTTTAATAAATTTTATATATTTGGTTGTTCTGCAGATTTTTCTTGTTCAAAATCTTGATGCCAACCTTTTACAGCATTGTTGGTTTTTGGCAATCCTTGACCTACTGCATTAAAACAATTTCATAAAATGTTTGGAAATTATATCCACGTATCCTTAAAGTTATCTACAACAGGTGGCAATTCTTGTGGCAGAGTATCATTGTCACATCAAAAGTTTTGATCACATATTGGATAGAAACAAATGCTATTTCAGAAAGTAGTCTCGCTTTTAGAGCAAAATCTTCATCTGTTTCGTGTTTTGCTTTTAAACCATGTAACTGAATTTGGCTATAGATACATTGACAAAAATGAAAAAAAACAACTATTACACATTAACCATAACACGTTCAAAATTTGTTGTTATAGTTGATGGTGGAATAAGAGGTTGTAATTTTTTTATTTTTCTTAATGATTGAGTATATACCTTTTCCTTTGTCTGGTAGCAACGCATATAACAACGGTATGGCGTTATTTTGTTTTAATTAATTAAATAATATTGTGTATGGTACTAAATATTACAATTTGGTGCAGCACCGGAATCAAACAATAAAAACGGTTCCCCACATTTGGCGATCACAAATTCTTGGGAGAAAACAATATTACTGCAATCAGTTGGTAACGCTGGAGCACCATTCTGTTTTTGGCGAATATTTTGTATTATCCGTTTTATATTGTTTATCTTTGAAGGTTAGGTATTGAGGAAACTATAATAATTTGGAGGGAAATGTTTTTATTTCTTTTTTATCTGTAACTTAAAAACAAGCCAATAATTCAATATAATTATAAATTAATTTAAAAAGAAAGAAATCATTTGATATAAGATAATATCACAAATAAGTTGCTTATAAGTCAACCAATGAATCGTTGTATCTATATGCGTCAAGAATCCGAGTGATTTTTACTATTCCTATTGCAGGTGTGTATCCAAATTTAGTAAACAATCACACAAAATACATTAAAGGTTTGACCCCAGATTACATTGCAAAAATTGTGTTGGTAACCAATGCCCAATTAGTACGTGCTCTAAGTTATCTATTCCAGCAAAATGTATCTAACTGACATGTACTACTCTATAGGGACAAACACGTAGCGGCAGCTCAAAACGCTATTATAATTACGGGAAAATTAAGTGATGTCACAAAAACAAAAATCAATTCTTACTCCAGGAACACCTTTACAAGTATCACAAATGCAATAAAATCGATGCACCTATTAATAACGTGGATAAAGGCAAATATTTAAAAATGAAGATCTCTATCAGTAACAATACTGGAAGTTTGTTTAGATTATATGCGACTTTCGGTTCAGATCGAGTCGTATTGAAACAACCAAACTTTATAGGCTTAGTCTTAGTTTTTTCTTCTGGGTCAAAATAAGGAGTGTCGTTTTGTCATTTGTAAACCCAAGCAAACTAAAAAAAACCAAAAGTCAAATATAAAGTTAGGTGATATCAAAGTCAGTACTTTTGGCCAGGCAGAGTAAAAAAAAATTACATTTTTCAATTGTGTCGTACTTTTTTTTGGACACATATTGATTAATGTAGTCTACACGTCTTGCAGTTGTTTAATACAACACTGAGACTGTTTTAAACTTTTAGTCATTTATTGTTTCATTGAATTGTTTTGCCATTTTGATTGTATGCGTATTTCATTGTTGGTAGAATAGGAACTCGCTTGTGTATATTTTTGTCTTTTTAGGTATAATTCCATATTCTTGCTCCGCTGCGTAAAAAACGTTTCAGCAAGCCTCTTGGCTAACTGTTACTAAAGCATTGAACAATGTAGTAAGGCGCATCTTGAGTAAGTTTAGCACTGTTACTAATGTGATCCATAACTTTAGTTAATTATGCATGCGCAGCACCTGCAGTATGGTTATGATCGTTTCGATTAAGGATAATTACCGCAATAATTTTACAAAAAAAACAATTTTTGCAGTTCAAGTATATTCAGAATAATACATTCATACATACATACATACATACATACATACATACATTTCGGATCTCTCGAATCTCACCTGTTGAAATTTGATTAATCTTGCCACTCTAAATTGAAACTTAAGAATAAAGAAATACACTAAATAGAAAGACTAGTAAGCTGACTTTTAAGTAGTGTTTTTTTAAGTAACAAACAAGATTTACAATAGTATTTACTTTAGCATTTTAGATTTACGATTCGATAAATTACTATTTGATTAACTGCGTTTTTGATAAATTGATTTTCGATCAATTGAGTTTGCTCACTTGCGTTGAATAGATTGAGACTTGGTAAACTTTCTTAGACCCAATTTCTCTTGACCAAATGTTTGAGCGTCTGTTTTAATATTTGTAATAATTTTAACATACTTTTACCTATTTTAAAATCAATCTATTTTAAATATCCGAATAACTAATTTGCATAATTGCTACTAAAGATTGACTAAAGAAATAAATGGTTAGTACCTTAATGTTTCTACCTATTTTGTAGTTGGGTTTCTGACGACGCTACTGCTTAGGCTGCACGTTACGTTTTACTGACGTCAAAATTACGTACGAGTCGTCATTAAGACTTCTCAGTGTCGTCATATGACGTGAGTGTGCTGCGTGGGTGGTCAATTGATTATTGATTCTTGCTGCCATTATCTTTAAAATCTCAACTATTTTTTATACGTTTTCCATACATTTTTATAGAATTTGTTACTTGGCGCCACTTTGTAGTATAAATTGATAATTTTATATTATATATTTACATAATATAACTCAAACAAAATATATATACGAAATAAAACCAACAAATCAAGACGTAGATTTAAACATATAAAAAAGAACATAAATATTACTATTAACAGACGATCGACGGAAAAAAAATTATAATCCAAAATCTAAAAAGAATCGTGTAACCAAATCGACAAAGTAATTAAAAAAATTATTTTGGAAAAAAAATTAATGCAGTAATAAGTCTAGCAATTCTGTTAACTTTGGAAACAAAACTTTTGAAGAATAACTCTTAGACAACCCTGATTTCCCGCCCGTGTATTCTCAGCATTGCGATCGCACTTGCGCGGTTGGTGCAGCCGTTATGTGTGTAACTTGCGCCATAGCAGCACTGCAGTGTTGTGCATAGATAATTAAATTTTTATCTAGATGAGATAATAGATAATTTCCAATTTTTTTATCTAGATAACGATTTAGATAAAAGTTGAAGAATTTATCTAGATAATAGATAAGATAATCTATAATTTACGTAGATAATACGATAGATGATTCTATCAAATAGGTACAAACAGGTAATAATTAATTGTTACCATTTAATTATTATCATCATCAATACCAATTCATTATTTATAAAATTAACTAATTAAAAAACTGAGACAGGTTGAAAAAAAATTTTTTTAATTGATTTAATGACCTACTATTGTAAAATATAAAACAAATTTCTTGATACAATATGGTCCTTTCTAAATTTTCATTGCTAAGCAAAACTTACACTATCAGGAATCAAGATTATAAAGTCTTTCAATTAGCGCCGAAATTGATATGTTTAATCAATAACTTTTTCACAATTGGAGAAGTGTCTAGTAAACTTAATTAGTTTTCCTTTGTAACAGTTAGAAAAAATCTCGCTTTGATATCGACATCAGTTTGAACCTAAAAAATTATAAAAATTATTGCTCATAGCCGTTAATCACACTCCCTGAATTATTGCTTTTTCTTTCTAAATTTAAGTCATCATTTGTAGTTCGATATTTTAAGCAAATTTTTCACAAAAAACCAACTAATCCTCAAAAATTTATTGTATTTTAAATTTTGAGCAGCTTACATCAGCGATCACTTAAAGAATTAGCTTTTGTCTTTTAAAAAAACGCAAGCAGTTTTGTTTCTTCTAAAAAAATTGGGTTATTTTAAACAGTTGCAAAAAGCATTTTTGCTTTGCAGTTTTGTTAATTATATTTGACAGGTTGTCAGTAATTGTACTCTATGTTGTACTCATATGATAATTTACATCATAGATTTATAAAGGAGCGTTTTTATTCTACGCGGTATACATTAGGATCTTATTGCGACTTTAATTTAACGTTAATATTACTTACTCAACAAGTTGATTTAAAGAGTAAGCTAAAAGCTCCATGACTTAAATAGTCTTTTAAAAGAACTCTAAATCACGTGTATTGAGGTTTGTCACTTTCAACTGCTCAAAAAGTCGTGAATTTTCTCTTTTTCAATCAAGCATTTTTTTTATTTGGGCATAGTTTTGCTGTGTAGGCACTTCAACTAATTAAATTTTCAAAACTACAGAATTAGTAGCTGTTAATCTCAATGTTTGAATCGTGCAAGATAATGTATTGAATAAGTGTACGTATATCAAAAAGCTTATTATTGTTTCTAAAGACGATAAGCTACTTATTGCAAGCACTTGGTTCAGTTTCAAAAAGTAATTTGAGTTCTGTTTTTGTTTACATCTCGTATTGCATGTATTTACGCTCAAGGTCATGTGAGTCTAGTTTTTGTCAGCAGAAGAGCTGCAAAAATGTGAAGCATCTACGGCAATTATTTATCAGGTTTTAGCCATCTGGACCGTATTACATTACAACAGACATTACAAACAATATTATGTTTGTAAATATAAAAATTACAAAACAACAAATCTAAACAAAAAATGTATGTGACTTTTAAAAAATCATCTAGATAATTTCATGATAGATAACCGAAAGATCATCTAAGATAATCATCTAGATAATGTTCAATACTTTTATCTAGATAAGGAAAAAGATGATCAAAAATTATCTAGATCAATTATCTATATAATTTCATCTAGATAATGCACAACACTGAGCAGCAGTAACAGGGTTACATTGACTTTTAAATGGCAACAACGTCGGTCGGTAAAAACTGTTGGTCTTATTTTAAAAAACGCGTGGTTTTGTGTAAATTATATATTATTTAATTTTATATGCTGTCATAGCATAGGTATTTGACGTTTTTTAAATTATTTTTTTGGAGTATTGGTTTTTGTTTCACGTAGGTTTAGGTGATAGAAATCTAACTACGGATGATAAAATTGAGATTGCTTTGCTTAATAATGTTAACTTTGATAAGGATATTTTTACTGCACCCGGATTGTTTACTTTTGTTTTTCTTTTTTCTTTGAGTTTCACTGCTGAGAACAGAAAAATATTTAGTGATCATAGTTTTACTAATATTTGAAAAAACATTTCATTTAGTCTTGATCCACTTGATTTCGAAAATAATGATGCTTTGCTTAGGTCTTCTACAGCGCAGCGATCTAATTGTTACTGTATGCGTTGGGCGAAACAACTTTTAGCCTAAAGTCTAACTCCAGCTCACAGTGTAAAAACCCAAAAAACCAGCAACTATTTTAGGCTTAGAGTCGTCATTTAAAAATGTTTTTGATCTTTTTATCTACAAACACATGCTTAAGAGTATCGTTCAACATATAAGTTCCAAATTGAAACGGTTTAAGTAAAGTATAAAGTCTGTAAACGCGCTTATTTATCTCGCATTTTTTAGAATCCTACGTTTATAAACAAAACAACTATTATTAAACTAGGTTATATTGGTTTGGATTTGATGTTGCTAGTATTAGAAGAGACAAAACAATAAATAACAAATTACTTTTTCTAAATAGATTGTCAAATTAACTATTTTCCTGGAGCCAAAGAAAAACCTGCAGATACGCACTAAAGATAGTGATTTTGACAGATGCTAAAATTTATTACATGATGAACGGAAAAGTTTATTGTGGGTAAAGATTGGACCGACATGATGTCATAAATAACAAAGTTTACAATAGAACAACGTTCTAATAAAAAGATATTTTGGCAATTGCGCATAATAACATCAAACGTGTTCAGGCTGCCAATTCCTAAAAGATCCGTTCTAGCTGTATCTAATGCTGCCTTTAAAAGAAAGCGTTGCAGCATGTGTTTTTAAACAAAAGATTGCAAAACAAATACAATGTTTATTCTTCAGTCCTATAGCTTTATATTAACAAATGATTTAATTAACATGAGTAAAATAAGTACAGCAGAGTGTTCTTCTACTGCTAAAAAGCCCCAAAAGAGCAAAACGGACATCCAGTGGTTTACTCTGGTGGATTTTCACATTTGCATTGACATTATTAGCTTACAATGTTTATTCGTTGTGACTTTAGCCCGCGGTTTTATTCAAAACCTATTTGGATAACGCGGGCATAGAATCCGTTTTTAACGTTTCCATCTCTATAGCCATTTACGCAATCTGAATCATCAACTTACACCACTAGGTAGCGCCAGTTAAGCAAGTTTTTAAAATAATAAAAATAAATAAAGCAATATAAATATGTAGATTATAAGTGAATTTACAAAATGCAACAAATCGGTTGAAATCTAAATTTTTAAATAACTCCAGTTTGCAAAAAGTAAAATCATAATTAATTCTATACTGCTAAATACCTTAATTTGTTTACGAAGTTTTAAGTACTGGGCTGTTTTTATCGTAAGGTCTTCTAGATAATATTACAAAAAAATCAATTGGTTATAAGTCGTCAGAAAATGATCAACTGGGACAAAAAATGATGATTTAAATTCTAATTAATACAGTCGTCACTTAACACAATAAACTTCTTGATACGATAATTAACACCAAATTTTAAAAGCAGAAACTCATCGGCATCTAGATTCTCGAGGCTAAAAAGTATAAGCACCACTAAATTTAACAACTGTGACGTCAAATTTTTAAGAGAGATTAACAATAGAACAAAGACGAGTACAAAGAAGTAAAATTAATACAAAATGCAATAACACGTCTGCAAATAAAAACGCATTCTCATTTTGAAAAATGCAACGATAACAAAATATAAATAACCGAAGCAGAATGTACAATTACAATCTGAATCTTTGAAATCCAATAGTAAATTCTGTCGAATACATTAAGAAATCTACTTAAAACGTATGACAATAAAAGCAATCAAAATGACTCAAGTGCATATGCACTAAATACGTATTTTATAAAATAAGAATTACAATTAAGATAAATTTGAAAACGTTAAATATTTCAATATTACAAAGCAAAAGAAAAGCTCTACAATGTCACAAAAAAGATAAAACGTATGTGAATAAATATTAACATTACTAAATATTAGGTCTTTTATAAAAAAAAAAAACGTTCAGAATGCAACCAACGATCACAAAATAAATCTTGATTTGATAGCTGATAATTTGAAGAAATATTTTACTGGTAACTAGAATTAAAATGACTAAAAAACTTAGACTATTATTGTTTTTGATTTATATAAACAATTTATTTACTTTAAGACACAAAGATTACAATATAGATACTACGTAGCGTAAGTTAAAAAAACAAGTTACCAATGAAAAGAATAGGCCAAACAAAACCACCGTACATTAAATACTTAAAAACAGAAAATTTAGTTTTAACTTTACGGTTAACAAATGAAATAAATAATGTACACTATACTAAGTTTCTTGGTTGCTGTATAGACGCTAAGCTTAACATAATTAAATTATTCTACTTTCTTAGTAAGAAGAATAGCTAACTGTACATCAAAAAATATTATTAAAACAGCTTATTATGCTTTAGTTTATTGCAATTTGTCTTAAGCCGTTTTGACTTGAGGACAATCAAGACATTCATAATATAATACTTGTATTAGGTTACAGAGAAGATTCTTAAGAAACATTTAAGATTTTAAATGTTCATGTTTCCTTTTCTCTATATACTTGAAAACTTATGTTATATAAAAAACTACTTATTTCAATTTTCAACACAATTTCATTATTATCTATACAAAACTATATTTAAACTTAACATTAGAGCAATTATTGTAGAGTGAGCAAAATCCGAAATGATCTAAAACATCAATATCAACTGTTTTTTAATCAATCCTCAGAAAATATTAGATCTTTACTTTTACAGCGTTTTAAAAATGCAGTAAAACAATATCTAATAGCTAAGGCATTTTACAATTTTAATAAATTTTATACTTGTACTACAAGTTTTGAACTGTGATTGTACATTTTAGTGTTCATATGAATCACCATATAGTTTTTTATATGTTATATATACACTTTATTTAATTTTGCAATTTCTAATAAGTGTAAGTACAAAAACATGAATAAATAATATTATCATTAGTATTTTTACCATATACATACTAAAAGTCAAGTTCAATTTGTATTTAGTGTTAAAAAAATATTGTTTAAAGATGTTACTCTAATTTAATTGTTTAAATAAATTGTAACGTTGTTCTATTGTTTTACAGTTGTATTAATTATTTTTCTTAACTGCTACGTTTGATTTTATACAATTGTTTTTTAGTGTTTTTACATGGCAAACTTTTTTCTGTGTGCTATTGCAGCGTTTCTGCACTGTTAAATTTTTAACTAATAATGTTCAAATGATTAAAATTAATTAATATATTTATTACAAAAAATAAATATCATAGAAACTTAAAACAAAGTTGATTAAAGCTTAGATTAAATTGTACTAACGTTCTTTTATTATTTATTTTGTTTTTATTTAAATTTTATTTTTTTAATTTCTGTTGTTGGAAAACACGTTACAGATAATATCAGTCAATTAAAATTGTTGTTGTAATTAAACAACAATACGTCAATAAAGAAGTTACGTGTAAGCAAATAGTGCATTTTAAATAAATATTTTTATGTGTTAATTAAAAACAAAACGTTGCATTTTAATAGTAAAGGAAACAATCTTATTGAATGCAATTTTTTTTAGATGAATTATAAAAATTTGGTTTTTAATGTAAATCACATAAATATGAAAAAGTTTAGTGATTCACACATTATCTGGAATTTGCTGTTAGGGAGTTTCTCGTAAAGTGGATATTTATGAGACTCAATCTACCCCCTAGTGAAATTAAACAACTTGTACGTGTTAGCGACGGAATAGATTATCAAAAAGGTTCATTAATTAGTAGTTGGAATAAACTACCAGAAAATTAAAAATGTTTCTACTTAATTAGAAAACGTGTACGTAAACAATGTGTAACAATAAGCAATAGTTAACAAAACACGTACACATTTACAATTAAATGTTTCTATTATTCAACAAAACATTTAAATGCATGTAAACGTTTATTAATCAAAAACTATTGTTTATTCTGATGGTATAAAATTGACATGTTTATACTAATACTTTGTACGATATTGGTTCTCATTTTTTTAAGATTAAAATGTTTTGTAATTAAAAAATATTTATACCAACATTTTTAAAACAAATTAACTTAGTAATAACTTTTGTTGTTTTACACAAAAAAATTGTTTTGTAATAAGTTTTATAAATGAAAATAAGATTAAGAATTCATTTGTATCTACAAACAATTATAAACGTAAACGTATCAAAATTAAATCGTTTCTTTAGAATTAAACACACGCTGAGCTTTCGTCACACGTCGCAGTGGACATCTTCAAAACCCGGAACCAACTCTGGGCTCTAAAGCTGTATTACAATCGCAATTGGTGGAAACCTGAATTATACTATAAGAATATTCCCAAATCTGAATAGAATATTACATAAAAGTGTAACTAGGTTAGATTATTAATATTTTACTAATATGTTTCATTCTTAGAAAATTTAATAAAACTAACTCTATTCAATTTTCAATTGTTTAAAAATGTGTTTACAAATAATCAACATAAATTATTAAGAAGAAGAGGATAGGCAACACATCAAACCAGCCAAAAAATGTAAACTCTTGACTAAAATTATCTACTTATAAATGAAGAAAAAACTGTAAGCCTAGAAATTTTATTTAAAATCATAAATAATTTGTCTTATTGATTTGGTTTTCAAATATAAAATCGCGTTTGTTAAAAAATCGTTTTTTATATTTACCTTAAATTCAGCTTTATTGCTCTAATTTTTATTAAGTTTTAAAAGTGAATTAATAAGACAAATTGTAATATAACTGGGATAAATAATTAGCATCGTATACATTTTGGTTTAAATTGACCCAATATTTTTAGTCAAAAGTTTAAAAAAGAACGTGGTTTATTTTTTACGTACAATCACAAAACAGACAACCAGCATTACTTAAAACGCTTTAGGCCGAATGAACAGAATCATTCGTTACTATCTATTAATCCGTTCGGCGAACACGTCAAAACGTATATTCCGCATCAAATTAACCCACTAACTGAAACGGTTTTATCTTCAAAAGAAGAAACCGCATATATCTCTGATTCTAAACCAAACGTGGTACTAGAATTTTTTTTGAATGTGCTGTATAGCAGCTTAGAAAGGGTTTTTGCAGTGTAAGTGCATCTTGTCAACTTACAAATTTTTTTATAGTTTTACGCAGTTAGCCTTTTTTCCTCTTAATTTCCCATGTTTATAAATTATATTATGTCAAGATTTTTATTTAAATATAATTTTTTTAAAGATTTCATAAATAAATTTACTTATTTTGGCATATGCATGTAGAAGATGATCTAGATCTTATATCTAGATCATCTTTTACGGAAATAATTTTACTTCCACAATGGTCATTTACAGCTCTAAAACTGCATGTTTTTTTTTCTTAGTTTTTACGTAGCTGTTTTTTTCTTTAATTTTTTGTATTTTATTGCAATATAATTGGGCATAATGACTAATGTCGCCAGTCTTAGATAAAGATCTGTAAATTCTCAAAAGAAATAGTTCCTTTGAATTAAATTATTGACTGCAACTTTGCATTTTAAAAAATATGAATTTTTGAAAGAAAATTGATTCGTTTTTCTTCAACATACTTTGCTATAACAAAGTTGGAGTATTTTGCGTTTGTATCCTTATTGTGCAAAAGACTCTATGAATTCTGCGCTAATTTGTAATTATTGCGTCTTAAGCAAAAGGTAACATTTAAAACACCAAACCTTAACAGGAAATATATAATTACCTTTCTGCTTTTATTTTTTAAACAGAAATATAACGCACAGTGATTATGATTTAGTAGGTCTTTTTTTAAACGTTCCACTTGCATATTAAACTCTCCATCTTCAGTTCGTCTAAATTCGATTGCTTTTATTACGGAATTTCTGCATCTTCCCAAAGTTTCTACATTGATTATTAGTTTTTGGATGTGTATTGGTATTGTAGTATCTTTTCCAATCTCTGACAATTTTCTAATATAATTCTTGTTTTTCCTTGTACACGCTGCTAATCCCACCTCCAATTATTTTTTTATTATTTGAATTATGCTTTTTTAATGACTCTTCTGTAATTATAGATGCCTGCATTGCGGTAAAAGAACCATTCCAGTTTGTTGTACAAACATGTTCTTTGGAGTTGTTTCTTGGGGGTAGGACGTTTTGGCGTTGTTGATTAGGTGTGATCTTTTAGGCGTGGTTTTTTTGACGTCAGCCTGTTAGGCGATTGCCCTTTTTAGCGATGGTCGCTTTCACATAATATTACAAATCATTACAAAACACGCTCATTTTTACTATCAATATATGGATAAAACAAAATGTAGAACATACTTATACATAAATAAAAATAATATGTAGAAAAAAAATTAAATTAAAATATGTATTGACAAGTAATTGTAAGCTAAACTTCTTTTATATATTTTTATAAATTTAACTGATCAAAATCTTGAACAAGTCATGAAATGCGGGTATCAGCATCTCAATATGTTTTTTAGTTTTACTGGTGGCTGATTGCCAGCTACAAATTGTTCATAATAGCAAGCTCGTTCTTTTTGAATTTTTTTAGCGCCCTTATAAATGTAAAAATAGTTTAATGCTGTACTTCTAGTTTTAGTTGCAATCTCCTATGAGATGCTTTTGCCTAGTTATACAAATTCCATATCGCCATGTCCTGGACTATAAAAATTGTTTTTTAGTTAGTTAATTAGAGGTTAAACAAAGCATACACACTTATTGTTGTTTCAAATTGTAATTCTTCCGGTAGCAAATTTCCAAAGACATTGACGTTTTTTTCTAAATAATAAAGAATAGACACAAATGCTAGTAAAATAATCATTTTGCAATATAGTGCAAATTGCAGATTATAATTGTAATTGGCCCTCATTCTTAATACACCTACATGATTTTTTATGGTTTCCGACAAATAAAAAAAACATCCATTCATGTTTACTTTTGGAAAGCTATCTTTAACTGCGTTAGTTACAGCCTCTGCATAATTACAATTGATTTCTAATGGTTCTTCTTCTTCTTTTTTAATCTCTAGCTGGCGTTTGGTTGTCGAATGTCGTTTACGGAACTTTTCCATGCCTGACAGTCCATGGTTGTGCTCCTAGCCTCTTTGAGGCTCCGTCGACTTGTTAATTCAGCCTTCCTTTGGCGCTGTTCGTTGGACTCTCCAGTAGGCGGGTCGATTTTGCTAGAAGAGTTTGTGTGGTAGGCGGCTTTCATCCATTCTGCATACGTGTCCGGACCATCGTAAACGCCTTTTCCGGATCTGTTCCTTGATCGTCGGCTGTTCGTTGTATAATTTTTTATCATGATCAATATTTGGGTATGTGTAGCTCGTAACTTGTTAGGCAAAAGAGCATTAATTATAAAATGGACTCCATTATTTAGACAGCCATTATGGTAAACACTTGAAAAAATAGAGATGGTGATATAGAAAACGTTACATCCACGTACCAAGTTGTTACAATAATCAAATGCTGTAGCCAATTTTTTCTCTTAAAAATTAAAATTCTATCGGTTCCTTAAAAACGAGTAATAATGTTGTAAAGTTTATTTAAATACATTAATGTTATTATTGGTTGTTTTGCCTTTAGCTTTTATTATTGAATTAATTTTTTTTTTACTTTGGCATGCTAGCTATTAAATTTGAAGTAGTTCCAAACTTTTAGATGTAATTTTAAACAGCATTTAAGTTTAGTAATTTTCAACTTCAGTTTTTGCCATAAATTCTCAATAGATAAAAAATAAAGAGACTGTGCGGCCGATTCTAACACGTGAACGTTGTTTTTGTTAAATAATCGCAGTACCTCTCTTAATTTGTGACAGAAAACATTGTCCTGTTAAAAAAATTAAATATTCCGGGTCATCATGAAATATTTTGAATAAAGATGATTCTAAAACTTTCTGCAATTCTAGATCATGATGATATCAGCACCATAATTTACGGTAGGTTTAACGTGGGTTGTAGGCTTCCCTTACCTTTCTTTGCACGTATTATCTTCTTAATTGTCTAATAATCTAACTTAAAATTATTTCAATTAACGATTGTAAAGTTATTTTTTTTGTAAGACACACCGCATATTGTATTTCAAGAAACTACAAAAATTAATATTAATAAACATTATTTCAAATAGTTGAGTTTGAAGATTTGGGTAGTAAGCTTCGTAGTGCTAAATTATAAAAACA
This sequence comes from Aquatica leii, assembly GCA_035610365.1. Lineage (NCBI taxonomy): Eukaryota > Metazoa > Arthropoda > Insecta > Coleoptera > Lampyridae > Aquatica > Aquatica leii. Next base: position 71,036,221 of record CM069436.1, read on the forward strand.
AGTTAAAAAGACGAAACGGCTAGAAACTAGAATGGCAGACACCGTTTAAATCTATCCAACACTAAAACAGATTAACTGACAAGACACTAATTCTATTTATTTATTTTGAATAATGAGAGAAGAGATGAAAATAATTATGTAAATAAAGCAAAATTAGATACATTTAGAGTAACAAAGAATAATTCTATAAATATCACAGTTGTAGCGTTGATACAAGTCCTGGAGGTTAAGCAACACTTTATACATACAGTTATCGTAGTACAAAATAACAAAACAAAACGCCAAACCTAGTAAATTTGCAATCCGTAGCAAGTCGCATTTAGAGTAAATTGAAACCGTAAAAACAAAAATCTGCATGCGTTAATTGTTATAATATCTATATCTAAGTTGCACATATTTTACGTTTGACAAGTATACAACTTATATATAATCATTAAGAAAAATAAAGTTAAAATCAGATGTAGGATGGTATCACAAAAAAGTTGCTTGTCAATAAACAATGTATCATCTTAATTAAATGCGTCAAGCAGCTTAGTGGTTTTCAGTATTCTTTTTACAAGTGAAGTGAGATATAAGATCTTAATCTTTTGCGGTTGTTATGTTTATGATTATAAACGACTTTCGGCTTAGACCGCGTCGTAGTAAAACATCCAGACTTAGGCTTGGTCCTAGTCTCTTCTCAAGACCAAGTGTTTTAGTACGACGCGGTCTAAGCCAAAAGTCGCTTGTAATTACAAATGAGGTGAGGTTATTCAAACATCATATAAAATATAACTACGATTGATCCCCCAGATTGTTTTGGAAGCGGCTGAATTAACCAATACCACCTTTTAGTTCGTGTTTCTAATTATAGTCTCTAGCGGAAGGTAATGGATTAACACGAATCACTCCATATTGGCCCGTGGCGGTATTGTGAATCGCTATGATAATTACGGAAAAATCAACGTAAATCACAAAAATATAAGTCTATGTTTACCACATGAAAGTTTTCACAAAAGCAGCAAAAGTAATATAGCTGTTTCAAACAAAGATGATTGTGAAAATTTAGAAGTGAAAGCTTTGCTGGGCGCTTACCATATATGTGAAGCGGACCACAGTAAACGGAAAAATAGTTTTTTTTTCTTGGAAAATTCTAGCTGTTAAAAGTAAACACTCGACGGCGCATGCCTGTGCATGTAGCAAAAAGTGGAAGAAACTTATACGAGACGGAAGTTACACATGTCATGTTTAAAATTGCACAAAAAAACAAAACGCAATTAACACAAATCAGTATTATTATTTTCTGGTATAATAATGAGTAATTAGTTTCTAATAATCTTTGATAGATCTAATTTAATTATCTCTATTTTAGTTTAAAAAAGTTTGTTTTGCGTTCACAGAATGACAACTATGCCTACATTATTTATTATTTTTAGTAAAATATGTGTAAGACAAGTTGCTTAGTTATTATTTTGTAGGAGCATATCTAAAATCTAAGACATTTTTAGCACCCCCTTAATTACTACATTTAAAAAACGTCTATGAGACAAGAATTAATAAAACATTTGTAAACACAGAATAAATACCTGCAAAATATTTATACAATTATTGAAACATTTTTTAACGTGTTTAAAAATGAAAAAATTGTACGCGTAATATTAGAAACTTTTTGTAGCATACCATTAATTTTTTTTTTAACTTTTAATTTACAAATTTAAACATTTTATTCTTATTTACCACAATGTAAAGAAAAAATTTATTTCTATATTCAAAAATCTGTAGTAATTAACTTAAAAAGTAAGAAATATTTATATTAATTACATGTTTACATTTAATTTAAAAAAAATTAATTTTAACTTAACAAATTTACTTAGCTAACTTAAACATCAACTTCTGGTAATGTGAATGTTAAGGTTTAGTGTAAACAAGAAAAGAGTTGAGATGTGACCATTTAATATGCATACTTAGCAGCTGACGCTATAATTATGTATATTTTTTACAAGTTTTAGAAAAATGCGTATGTGTTTTTATTTACTCTTTGTTTATGTTTGTTATATAATTAAAATTATAAAATCCATTATGTTTCATGTTGACTATTAATTTTTGATTAAGTTAAACCTTTTCTTAAACGTTTTTAATTAAGTATGTTACTTATATTTAAAAAATAATTATCATATTTTTAAATTAAAATTTAATAATGAATTTGTAAGTTTTTCTGACATTTGTTTTTTGATAACAAAAGTGTACAGCAGTTTTGAATGTAAGTTAAATACATTTTTATTTAATGTTTCTATGTTAATTCTTTAATTAAATGTATTGTCACATTTTTTAATTGATTAACGTTATTTCTTTATATTTAAATAATTTTAGCACGGCTATGTGTCTTAATTTTGTTTTTTGTAAATTTAATAATTAGATTTATAATATGCTGCTTTAAGAAATCAAATACGCTCTTTAACAAAATATTAACAGTTTTTTTTGCAGTTTTTTTTTTAAACAACTGTTTTTAAATAACGCAAGACATACAAAATTATATATGTACGTTACTTTGAATAACATTAAACTTAATAGCCAAACATCTTCTACACAGACTCATATCGATTGAATTTTTTTATGTCGCACCGAATCTGTAACATACCAAATCACGATATCTTTTTAATACGCTATATATTTTTTATATCATCCTAAAGTCATCTGGAAATTGTATTTCTCTATATAGCGACATAAAACGAATTTTGTCAACGGTGTTTACAAAATTTAAAAAAAATTCTTTAAAACAATTTGATTTTAATCTTAAAATTATTTATAAATTTTATCTATGTTGTAGTATGTGTACGAAATTTTAATCAAAGTTGTTGATAATGTGTTAAATGTAATGAAATGCTCTATTGACGCATATCTTTATTTGAAAAATTAGTTTGTTTTACCATAAATTAAAAAAGTTTTTTATATATATAAGTTTTAGGTAAAGAATATCTTTAGTTTAAAAAAAAAGATACAAAAAATTAAAATAATGTTCTGTTTGTGCCTATTAAAAATAACATAAGCAATCATTTTAAACTAACGTTATTTGGATTATTACAGTACCAGTAATAAATCAGTTGTCATAGCGTTGTGATCCCCACAGATTTTAAGGCTCTAAACTATCTTGAACGTTCTGGGCGAGTCCCGTTACAAGGCATTAGGGAATAGATTGTTTTCCTGCGGGAGTAAATCGTAAGGTCCGTGTATGCGATTGTGTTAATAAATGAATTATTTAGACAAAGTCCTTTGTATCAAGTTTATTTTGTGCTTCTCTGAAACGTATTTGCTTTAATAAACTCTCTTGAAAGTGATTTTAAACTAATTTTCAAAGATACGTCTCGAAGCGCTTTAACATATTTAAGTTTACGCTACAACAGCTTAAAAGCATGTTATTGATAATTAACGAAGAAATAACTTGAGCAAGCATTAAACATACAGAAAAATAATATTTTTATTCAAACAGTGCTTTTAAGTTAAATAAAATTATAAAAAAAAATTATCGTAGAACTAAGATGAAACGCGACGAGTAGTAATAAGGGCATGGTAATAAATTTGATAAAACCTTGTGCTTAATTATGACTTAGCTTTTAGTATAAAAAATTAAATGTAATAAATTATGCATAAAGAATCTATTATCAGCATCTTTTCATTGGTTCAATTATTTTTATTTTTTGTGGCGTGTCAGTACCAACAATAACTTAAAACTTTAGTAGTTTATTCTAAATTAATTAATTTGTCATACTATAATTTTGTATCGTGCTAAATTTTCAACCGAATTAAGTCGAGTAAAAACATATTTTTAGTAATTTAATTGTCCGTTTCAAACTGAACGAACTTAATTGACAAATTATATTTTAATTTGGTAATCAACAAATAAATTTTTATTAGTTAAAAGATTTCGAATTATAAAAAATAATAGTATTTAATGTAGTAGGTTTTACTATTTCTGACGAAGTCAATAAAAAATCGGCTTTATAAAAAATTTAAAATTTAAAAAATTAGTTTGCTTTTACTACACACTACTACATACGAAAATAATCCAAGTTTAACTTAAACCGCCGAGTACATAAATTAGTTTAATATAAATTATTAAAATTGACGATTCAATGTATATATTATTCGTCTGTATTAGAAATGAGACAAACATTTTAAATATACCTTACAATTCTGCTTTTGCGTCTTCTAGTATCCTGGCAATTTTCAATCAGATGTGGGACGCTTTTAACTAGACTACATAGCAGATATTACGTGACGTCATTCACTTATAGACATTTTTACTTAAAGTTATAAAATATGAAACTTGCTATTGAATACTTTTGTTTTTTGTTTTCACCTACGTTCATATACCTTGTACATTGTTAGTAGCAGATTAAGTGTTTAAAAATCTGAGTAATGTTAGTTCGCATTTGTTAGTTCACATTACGACTGGCGCCATTGCTTAAACCGCTGTATAAAAACTACTAACTGAAAATATAGTAAATAGTTAGTACAGTTGTAAAAACACATCACTAAAAAAACGATGGACAGTTGTTTTGTTTTTCTAAGATTCTTCAGTACTGTGATACCTTTAATGTGTTTTCACAACTTTTACAGAAAACTGCTACAGTTATATCTTGCAAGCATCCGAGTAGTATATGTAAATAACAAATACTGTTTCCACCTTATTGCAATTTCCACGAACTAAATATTAAAAAAAAAGTCTATTGCAGAAAATATTAGTTAGCATATATTGTTTTTATACGCTAAGTATACGTCAGTAAAAATTATCAAATCAAAAGTGTTTTAGCCACATAAAAATCGGCAATGAGCCGTATTTAAAGTTCTAAAAATATTAGATTTTAGAAATGAAATTAATACATGTTATAGTAGAATTCAGGTTTCCATGGGTTGCATTTGTAATACAATTTTCCATTCTCGATTGCCGTGTGGTCGTTATGTGTCATAATGTGCGGAAATTGTTTACGTTTTAGACATAACAGTAAATTATGTAAAAGATCCTTTTGTTGCAAGATGTGTGGAGAAGGTCAATTAGAATCAAAATGTTCATTATAAAAATAATGTACACTGCTCTATAGATAAAAGTGTCCAGTCATTACAAAACAACATAAAACTAAAAAAATAATGGTTACTGAAAATGTCTCATTCAAAGAGGCAAAAACTTTAGTAAATAACCCTTCTTACAATAAAATAAATACAAACAATAGATTTGCAATCTTAAACACTCTCGAAAACTACCCTCTATTATCGGTTCGGCTGTATTGTCGTGTCGGTAAAGACCTTCGATTTGTTTACCTGGACAAATCTTTAAAATCTAAAGAGTAAATCTTTATGCCGCAATCAAACATCACAATCTCAGCTTGTCGTTCAATGAGAGAAATGCACATAGGCGCGTTCAAATGATACTTACAAGTTGTAAATCACAACTAACCAATATCTTAGTTTCAAATGATACCCTCACTACAGGAACTTTTTAAACTCAGTTAGGTAGAAAAGCAAAGTACTAATATCCACAGTTGCAACGTTCTTTTAATTTTTTTTAAAAACATGAGCAAAATGCTCATATAGCAATAGACGCCAGGTTAGCACAAATTGCAAAATACAAGCGTTTAAATTTAATTAAAAACAAAAAAAGGAAATTAATAGAACTGAATGATTACCTGTTACTAAAATGAGCAAACAAACGTAAAAGTAAAACAATGAAATACTAATCGTAAAATTGCGACGGCCGCGCGACGTATGTAATTTAAAACAAAGTTATTAAAACTTACTTACTAAAATATTAACGGGGTGTTTTAGAAATGACGCAAATTTAATTTAACTAACATTAACCAAAAATACACAAATCAATACTTACGATCGGTTAAATTTGTTCACCGACGGCAAATCAATCACTAGATTATTTAGTTGACAAAATTATATAAGCAAAGTTAAGAATACAATTTACTTTGATAAGTTTAAAATTCTTAAGTTACAATAAACTCGAATATAATTGCAATAAAATCTTTTGCAATTAACGTAATTTTTAAATACCCGAGGTAAGTTTATTTCCTAATAAAAAAAGCAGGTAGCTGGATCCAGAAACTAGACAATTATCTTAATTTTGAACTTTGGGTAAAACTTTTGTGAAAAGGCAATAACCGCAAAAATTCGAATTTGGAGTATGTTGGTTTCTAAAATGCAAAACATCACCTAAACATAAGCCTAACAAGAACTTGTATTACGTTAAGAATTAATTTGTATTACCAAATTTTTTTAAGCTTGGGTATCATTTAATCCTAAACACTCTACAATCCTAAGAGGTCAGACATCCATCGTGTTACGCGTCAACTCTTAGTTCTCGACGTAATTTATTTTGGATTTACTACATTGTCACTATTGACTCAATAAGTGTGGTATTATATAAACTAACACACATTCTGACAAAGGAATTATTAAAAGATGCAAAATGTACCACGTTAAGACGTAATTTAACATAAGCAACCAAAAACTTATTCTCACAGCAAACCCAAAATCATCAAATGAGAACGAAACATAAATGAAACTTTTAATGGTTTTAAAATAAACAAACAAAATTTTAAATTGGCGCAAACACAGCAAACTGATGTTTTAACAAAGTAAAACTATACGTTAACTAAAACAAAAATTTAATAGCGAAGGCTTCCACGGCCGGAGTTTATACTAAGATAAGAATTTCTTCTATGGAGTTTAGAATCTGGCTTGGTTTGCAAGTTGATTACCTAGCTTTGTAGTGGTTCTTTGTTAGATTTTCATTTGCTTTTTCAAGTTTATCGTTTTCTTTCTTACCTTTTTAGATTTTGGAATCTGGCTTGGTTCACAAGTTAACTACCTAACCTTTGAGAAGTTCTTAGTTAGATTTCAATTACTTGTTTGAGTTTTTTAATTGATCTCACGCCTTGATGAAGCCCTTTACGAAAGTTGGCAAAACGTTGGCAACTTTGGTTACAACAATAACACGGTCCATACCCGGAAAACATTAAAAATGCGAAACGACAAAGATGATTTGAAATACGTCAAAACCAATTAACTAAAAGCATTCAAACTATGACTAAATGCAAACGTCACATTAAAACAATCGTCGATACGAGGGTTTGTCATAAAGTAAGTATAAAAACTCCAACTTAAGTTACACTATGGTTTTGTGGTTTTTATCGAAAATTATTTTAAATTAAGCCGATTGAAAGTCAATTTTACAAGGTTGCCAGCTTTTATGGGTATTTACAGTTACATTTATTAAGTAGTAACTTACACTACAAAAAAGGAACGTTATCAAATTTTTTTTATGGTTATGTCCTTTGCATATAAATATAAAGCTATAATGTTTGTCGATGCAATTATAGAAATGCATTGAAGTGTGTCTTCTACAGTTGGTGACTTCCAAAAAGGCAAAATGTTCGTTCACTAATTTACTCTAATGGCATTTGCACAATTGCAGTAACATTATTTGACCCCCAATGTTTATGACCTTGTAGTTCTAGTTCGCATTTTTTATTCAAAATTAGTTTGAATTACAAAGATTTAAAACCAAATTAATAATTTTAAAGTCTTCATTCAAGAAAGAGCATAAAAAACTACTCAGTTTTTTTTGGCGACGTTTCGTGTACTTGTACTTACATCGAGAATTTGAGCAATTGCTTCGCAGTTTCAAAAACATGAATACGACGTAAGAATAATCAACAAAAACATGAACAAAATGGAAACTATTACACAGTCAATAATTAAAGTTAATAAATAAGTATTAATAAATGACAATTACAATTAAACATAGCAAACAAACACTATGATATGTATAATCAAACATTTATTTTAAAGTAACCTGTTATCAAAACTGAATCTAAAATGAAAAAATTACCGTGAAAAACACCTAGTATTTTTTTTTAAATTTTAGAAATTAAATTACTGTAAATACTACTTAAATTATTAGTGTCCGTATTAAAGTTAATATTATTTTTGTGCACGTTGATAAAAATCATTTTAGAAACGAATCTTTTCTTATAATTATTTTGCACATCTAAAATTGGATTATTAAAATCAAAATTATGTCCTGTTTCGAAACTCTTTAGAAACAAGCATATACAAAAAAATTTTCAAAAATAAATTCTACAAATTTGATTGTTTGTAGTTTTTTGTATAAATCCATTTGTTTAGCTTATGACAATAACAATAAATCGGCAAAAAAAATACTGACAATAGATAGGAATAGGAATAGATATGTTTGACGATTGTATTGGATTATACATTGAAAATTGCAAAAAGTAATAAATACAAAAGTGTCTCAGAAACTTTTTATAATTAAAATTTTGAAGATTGATCTCAAATAATTGTATACAAAGAAAAAATACTAAACTTAGGTTAGTATTTTCTAACCCAAATACCATGCGTTGCAACCTCAAATAACTCAAATAAACAGGTGTTACAACATCGAAACGCGCTTTGTATTCGTTTAATGTTTTATTTATTTTTATTAATTGTTCTTAATAACAATTTCAAAGTGCTCTAGCCGCGGAGCAGTTTATGCTTGAATTATTAAGTGGAAAATTTTTGACTACAAATAAACAAGGCTTTCTAATCTTAACACATTCTATTTATTTATTCAATCACTTGCAAAGTATTTTACTACGGTTTTTAAAGGTAATTGTCAATCGTAATCAAATTTTAAAATAAGTATAATAATGGACAAACATAAAGATTATAAATGTAAATCAAACAGTAAAATATTGTGTTACGTATCTTTAGTCATAAATTTTCAAATTTCGTATTTAAAAAAAATTCTAACTACGGCGTTATGTAATATATACATAATACAATTATAATTAACTTTCACCGTCATTTATTATATTAAATTTTCAGCTAATTTTTAGTGTACTGTTATAAATACTTTAGTTTCAATCAAGTATAATTATTCAGTGGTAAAGTAGTTTATCCTCCTGTTTGTTAGGTTGTAATTAGTATTAGATTTTGTCTTCTTTAGGAGGGGCAATAAAAACCACTCTAAACTATTTTTATGGCTACGTTTCGTGCCTCTAGTGTGCACTTCTTCAAGCCAAAGAAAAGGTTATGAGTGGAAACAGTCCACTGGTCCAACAAGCATACCGTCTGATATTATTAATACTTATTCTAGTTAACATAAATTATTAGTCAGTAGAATTAAAATTTAAATCTATATACAAAGAGAACGACGGACATTAATGTTAAAACAAACAATATACACAGTGTATATTGTTTGTTTTAACATTTAACATCAGACGGTATGCTTGTTGGACCAGTGGACTGTTTCCACTCATAACCTTTTCTTTGGCCTGAAGAAGTGCACACTAGAGGCACGAAACGTAGCCATAAAAATAGTTTAGAGTGGTTTTTATTGCCCCTCCTAAAGAAGACAAAATCTAATACTAATTATAATTATTCAGCTTTCAACTGATATCAAATTTGTGTATTACTGTTTACGTTAACTTGAACCGTATGAGTTACTTTAGAAATTGTTTGCATTTAAGGCTGATGGTAGTTAGTTTAAATTGGCAAATGCAAACAATGTAAAGTGTCGGGAGTATATTACTAAATTAGCAATTAGTATACCTGTTTCGCTAAGGAACTTTAGGTTTGGGGGTGAGTTTTATGTTACTTAACAATTACTACTCGCTATTAAAAACATAATTATTGCGACGCACCTATTGGTTAATGTTTTGTCAATTTTGCTTTTAACTTGACTCAATTTTGTTAGTGAACAATTTAATCTAGAATTTTCTAAATCTATTTAAAAAATATAGAACCAATTTGTTAAATTCTCACAACTAAATGAAAAACGGGGCTTGTTTTTTATTTTCTTTTTATTATAGCATTTTCAAACACAGTCAAGTTCATCCCATTGCGACGATAGTTCTTCTATAAATACGGAGACAACTTTTTTTTAAATTACTTCTATAAAGTTTAGAATCTGGTTTTGTTTACTAGTTGTTGACCTAACTAGTAATAATTCTTTTTTAGATTATCGTTTACTTATTTAAGTTTTCAATGAAGGCCTTTGCAAAAGTGGGCAAAACGTTGGCAACTTCGGTTACAACATTAACACGGTCCTAACCCTAAAGATGTTCTAATCTTAGCATAGACTTTGGTCGTGGAAACCTTTGCAATTACACTTGTTACAATTAATCAATCATAAATTTAACAAATTAAAAAAAAACAAATTTCTTAAACTGTCTTATTTTGTTAATAAATATTTACACGCTGTAAATAAAGATAAACCTAAAAAAAACTGCTGTAACTGAATACGTTTTTGGTTATAGGTTATGTAATGTATGCTAATCATGTTAATTGATTTAATTACATTAAAACACGATGCAAATAAACAACAACAAAAATATTAGGTGAAAAATATGTACTAGTAATTTTAAACAGAATTAAATTAAAGTTAAATTAAAAAAATTTAATTTATTTTTACTTCTTGCATAATCTAAAGAATAAAGAAGTAAAATGATTAAAGTTATAAAAAACTGAAACGCCAGATTCATTTATAATAGAATTTGCCATGTCACCATGCGTATGCGACATTGAGGAGCTTTAAAAATAACGCGAATTTTAAAATGTTTTATAAATAGCTCACGAACTTTATTTTGTTCTTTGCGCGTTTTATAAATACACATCTGAGTTTCACAACAATTTAAAATTTTGTAGGTCTTAAATTAGTTTAGTCTATCTATAATTATCGGGTAGAATCTTTGAAATATTGATGCGCGATTTTAAATTCGAGTAAAAATGTACACCATGTTAATAAAAATCCGTATTTTTTAACTAGATTTAAATAAACTAGGTTATTTTAAAGATGTTTATAGTATTCTAGTGCCAAACTGTCATAGAGATTATGACGTATCGGTTTTGCGGTAAATAGCAAAATATGACGTTAGTGGTCAACGTATAAGAAAATTATGCTTATCACAGTTTTTATTAGGTACATTATACATTAATTTTTAAATTAAAACGTATTTTAGTAAATTTAAACGTGTTAATTAATGTAATTTTTTGTTTTTATACGTTAAATTTAAATTGCATTTACATTAGAAATTGCTAGGTTAGAACTATTTTAAAGTAAGTAGATTAATATAAAAAATTTAACAAATCAATTAAAAAATGAAGATACTTAAAAATAATTGTTCATCGTATTTGTTTTTAAGACGCAACTTGAACATACATAAATTACCGTAAAATGAGATAAAAATTTTAAAAAATGCAAAACTACACTGAAATGTGCTAGTAAAGCTTAAGTTAAATTAAATTCTTAAATACCAATGTTATTAAACCTTTTTTTTTTAATTTTTGACATCAGTGTTAGTCTTAAATTATTAGATAAATGTACAGACTAAAACAACAAATGTTTTAAATTCGTAATTTTGTATGTAAATTGCGTTATAACGCTTTAATTAAGTATACAATAAACGTAGTTTATAAAATGCAGTGACACATTTGACTTGCAATAAATTATTTTAAATTGACTAGTATGTTAAATTAGCATATTTGATTTTATTATAGTTTAAAATTTGTTTCAAGTTTAAAAATAAATGTTATTTACAAATGGTAAAATTACTGTGATTGATAGAAATTGCATAGTTTAACATTTGCTGTATTGTTCCTTAGTAAAAACTTTGTTAAATTTTAAAGCTTATTTTATAGAAACTTATATTTGTAATCTAAAAATTAATTTTACAATAGCAAAAATTTTTATAACTATTAAGATGTTTTTAGAAGCAATTTTTTTTGTCAATTTTTAGTTTATAAATTAATAATTTTGATTTAATTTTTACATATTTTATAATAAAATTATCAATAAAAAAACCAAAATTAAAAACTGTTTTTTAGATGAAAAATGTATATAAATCACTACTATACTACAAAAAGCAAACGTTTTAGATAAAACTTTTACTAATGCTAAAAGTAAATACTTAAAAATATAAGTAACAACAAATACTTTATGATTATAATAGCAGATAAAAAGCTCTTGCGTTAATAGATAAAGCAAATTACGTTTACAAGCTGTACCACCTAATAAATAATTATATTTTTTATTTAAAACTACTTTAATGCTCAAATTTGAATTAGATACTACAAAACTATAAAAAAATTAACTTAATTCATAAAAGTAGCTGGTAGACACTTATCTACATTTTAGGCTTACTGTTAAGCTTATTTCAATAAAGCAGCTTTCCCTACGCAATCTTCAATTATCTTTTAATTTTTAACTCAAGAAAAAATTGTGTTTTATCTTAAACTCAATCGGTAAGTGGTCAATGATGCGTTTTATAACTAACAGACTTCTTCCTACCAAACAACAAAAAAACATAGTTTAAAACAAACGTTACTAATTACTAGATAAGTAATCTAAAATTCTACTTCTTAAAAAAATATAAGTTTACGAAAACTAAAAAAGCGAAAATACTATGCTAAAACTAAACTTAAAGGTTTATTCCAAAAGCAACAAATGTTCAAAAAATAAATTTTTCAGAAATTTAAAGAAACGTTCTACTTCTTAAAAACAAATATTTTGAAATTAGCGCTTTCTGTTTGTTTTGATTTGTTAGTAGTAACTTATTCCTTGTGTAATCTGAAAATAATTTCTGTAAACGAAAAGGCAAACTTAAAAATAATTTTAATGGCGAACTGAACTCAAACAAAACTTTATTTTAATTTTTTAGTAATACTATGTAGTAAAGTAAAAGTACAACACAGAAAAAAATTAAATATTTTAACGCCTACTGCTATTATTCTCTTTGTCGACTTTGTTGATGTTGCATTGACAGAGGCATTGCCAACAAATTAATTTTAATAGAGAAATCTGAACGGGTTCTTTGTAAATACATTTTAAATGTGCTCCATTGCTCAGGTATTTCAATTCTCTTTATACGTTCTTTCCTTTTTTTTTATTAAGACCAAATCCTGATTATTGGGTAAGTAAGAGTAACCTCTTACTAAAAAAAGTAAACTTTGACGTTTAATAAATTTGTTCCCTGTGTTATTCTTGAGCGAACGAGTCGACACAATATGTAACGACGGGTATTTGCTACAAGATGCTATAGCTATCTCAAAACTTGCATTTTTAGACATGTGTTATTTTTGAAATAAACCCATCAATTTAAACAAA